>CM022394.1:102553791-103816142 GCA_011833715.1 Carcinoscorpius rotundicauda | reverse complement strand
AATTACCTGATTGATAGTTGTACAGAAATATTTGTTCATGCTGATTACTGAATAAAGAAATAAAAGTGAGTGAGTACAAGTGAATTTGTAACAATATATTACAAAACAACAATGCATTTCAAAAAATATATAAATAATTTAATTATGGGTTCAAAGCTAGGGTGTTTTTAAAGTAATTATGGTAATAAAAGTAGTTTTTCTGTTTATATCTTTTGTATGTAGTAAGATTTTTACAGCTTTTTTGAAGGGAAGAAAAAAATCTGAAGGAAGTTTATGTGTTTAAGTACAAATTATTCAAAAAATATTCAATGAACTCCGATGCATGGAGGACGTTGGATGAGCGGTTCAGCTTATGCTAACATTAATATTTAGCTGAGTTAATAAAACTACAACACATAACCACGATTTTGTGTTAAGATATCTAAAACGGAGAAAACTGACAGAACCAATCTGTGTAATATTTATAATGAAGATTACACTGAAACAGCAGAAAATAACCAGTATAGTGATTATTTTTATCACACTTATTAGGGTGATAACTGTGATTTAATTCAACCATTGACTTGTGAAATACTCGCAATCACTGAAGAGCACGTGGCAAAATACCAAATGACAATTACTGTATCTTTGGTTTTAATAGTTTAGAAACGAAATTTATGGTATATTAATAATGATACAAGATACAGTTAAATTCGAACTCAACATTAAAGTAAACTATCATTAACTGATTACTCCTTGGTCCTAGCTATTTAAGAGATTGTGATATCAGTAAAATAGTTTTGTTGTAGAGATTGGTTTTAGTTTTAAGAAAGGAGGTTTTAGGGTTGTTTAAGAGTTCTTCTGGTTTGTATGAATTTTACTTCAAAGGTTTTCATCGTTTTTTTGTATTAGTTTTTTATCAAAACCACATTGGATGTGATGAAATGAAATCAAAATTGGCAACAAAAGTGTTAGCCACACTTAAAGCATTGATAAGAATTTTACAGAAAATATCCATTCACTGGTTAACCAGTTTCTGTTCAGTTTAGAGTATTATGATGAGTAATATCATATACCTAGTCCTTCAGTATTACTATAGTAACAATAGAATGTTATTCCTGGTCCTTCAGTGCTGCTACAATAACAACATAACGTATATACTTAGTCCTTCAGTGTTACTACAATAACAATATAACGTGTATAACTAGCCTGCCTTTCAGTGTTACTACTTTAACAACAGAATGCATGTACCTAATCCTTCAGTGTTAGTACAATAACAACATAGTGTATATATGTAATCCTTCAATGTTACTACAATAACAACAGTGCATTACCTAATTCTTCAGAACTGCTGTGGTAAAAACGTGATGTATGTATCTAGTCCTTCAATGGTACCACAGTTACCACAGAGTATTATATATACACACATATCTAATCTTTCAGTGGCACTACAATAATAACAGAATGTAAATGCCTATTTCACCAGTGGTATGAAAATAATAGGAATTTCCTCAAAACTCTTTAACAGAACATTCGGGCTACCTTTAAAACAGACTTATTTTTTCACAGCCTTCCTTTTCCAAAGTTAAAATTGATAATCAACAGAAGGGGATTTTTCATGTTTATGAGAAAAAGTCAAAATTTTTCTCTTTGTTCATGTTATTATTTCACAAGTCTGTAGCAAAATGAACTGTTTCTTTTGCACTAAAACTGAAACAGAGAACTATACCGAACGCTGTGAATGTTCATGACCTGTCTAAAAGTTTATTATTTTTCATTGACAGTTGATCTCCGTGATTACTAGATAATAGATGTGTTGTTGTAACCACGGAGATCAACATCAGATTGTTCTGAGGGGTTGCATGTGTACACAACGCGTGTTTACACCAAACCTGAGAAACAAAGAACTTTGGGTCAGTACATAATTACAAGACACAAAGCTTTATTTAAAACAATGTTTTTGTCGTATTTGAAAAGGCTGCTTCTTTACTGGTAGTTTTATTACGTTTATTAGTTATGTCTTACTCTAGACATATTTAACTATTACTGTGCATAAGAAAAAGCCAACGTATAAATAATCAAAAAGCACAATTTAAACTTTTTAAATATGGATACAAATATAAATATGGATTAACTGTAGCTGTTTAGTTGTTGATTAATGAATCAGATTAAAAGTATTGTAGTTTATCAGGTAGAATATATTGTTGATTAATAAACGAGTTTAAAAATATTGTAGTTTACCAGGTAGGATAACCTATATGGTTGATGAATTAATCAGATTAAAAAAAATCATAGCTTATCAGGTATGACATACTTTTGTTTATTTATCGAGGTTTAGAATATTGTACCTTTCCTGGTAGGATATATTGTCCATTAAATGACAAGAGTCAACACAGTGTAGGTTACCTCATGCCATATATTTTTGATTAATTAATTAAATTCAGAATACTTTTTCATATTAGGTAGGTTAGCCTGTTGATCAATTTATGAGATTCATATTAATATAGCTGGTAAACCGGGTAATATACTGTTTACAATTCATGATATTTAGAATACTGTAGCTGACCCTATTTAGTATTTACTGATGAATTCATGGCATTCAGAATATCAGAAAATGATAATATATTGTTAATTAATTTAGGAGGTTCAAAATGCTGTAGCTTACCAGGTAAAAAAATAATAAAAATCTTTTATCCCAAACGCTTTACCTTTCTTTTTGAGAGGCACACTGGGAATGGAATTACCAGATACTTTTTGATTAATTGTCGAGATTCAGAATAGTGTAGCTGGGAAATATTTTTGTCTTCTGAATTTTCCGCAAAGCTACATTAGAGCTATCTGTGCTTGTCATTCCAAATTTAGCAGTGTAAAACTCGAGCTAGCTCGTCATCATCGCACAATGCCACATCTTAGGCAACTTTTATCAATGAAAAGTGTGATTGACCATCACATAAAAATGCTCCCATGGATAAATGGATAGTTTTTCTGGTAGAATATATTACTGATGAATTGACGACGTTCTGAATACTAGAGGTTAAGACAACACTGGAACTTACCTAGGTAGAATATATTATTGATGTATTAATGAGGCTGATACTGCTGTAGCTTACCAAGTAAGTTTTGTTCACTAATTATGGAGATTCAGAATAGTGTAACTTACCGGGTAAAATATATTTTCATAAAATGACGAGATGTATAACAGTTACCAGGTAGGATATATAGTTGATTAATTGACAAAATTCAGAATATTATAGGTTATGAAGAAGGATATGTTGTTCAATAATTAACAGCTTTCTGTGTACATATGATTCTCTTGTTTTTAATATATTACAATAAAACAAGTAGGTTGTTTGCTGTCTGTTTATTGTTGAAATGTATCGCCAGTATAAAGAATAGGGCACCATAAAACATGACAGTCACTTAAAACCGTGATATGTAACGTTTCTACAGTTATTATCATATGACTTTAACACAAGTTTTGTTAGTTACTCGTGACAAGTAGCATTTCTTTTATAACCTTTTTATGACCTTAACATGAATTTCGTTGGTTGTTACTCACGACCATGATTTATAATTTTCTCTGTAAGCACTGGGAAGTTTTCTATGTAATTCAGTGTTTCAGTTATATTTACTTGCTTTAATTTCATTTTGGGACAATTTTCTAGTTTAGTTACATGTTTTGTTAAACTGTTGACATGTTATTTCATCCCCGTGTAAAAGTTTTCTTTGTTATTTTTAGGTTGCAAACTATGGGATTGGTGGTCACTACGTACCACATCAGGACCATCTACAAAGTGCTGGAATGAATGCATCCATGGTATGAATATCTTAAGTTAAGAAATAAGACTTTTCTTTGTTCAAAATCTAGTAATAAACTTGGTATAATTTTATGTTTCCCAGATATTTTGAGTAATGAGGTTTATTTATTAAATTTCTTGTAAAGTTACTTCAGGGCTAATTTTGAAGTGATAAACTAGTTAAAGCAGCCAACCGCAAACTCATAGACTTCTTTGCTGAAACAGTGGTGTTTGATTGTCACTCTTATAATACACTCACTGCCTCCAAGACCCAGTGTTTTTGGCAAATAAAAGAGTGCAAACTGTATAATGCACTGTCTGAGACACCATGTACCAGGTCAAGTTTGACCCAAAGAAATAAGTTTATGGAGGTCAGTAATGACCATGCAACTGTACTGGGTCAGAGTTTTCATGAGCCGTGTATGTCTCAACAAAATCAAACTTTGGAAAGTAATAAAACAATTATAAATAAAATGAGTGAAATTTTTACAAGACAAGTTTGAGGTTTTAAAGATTGCAATTCTGCAGCTATGAGATGATGTTCGAGAAAAATATTCATAAGAGATGAAAAAGTGATTTGTAGAAATTCAAAATCAGATTAGTTCACACATTTCTCAGAAATAAGTGCATTCGTCAGTCTGCAAATCTATACTGCTAAAATACAGGATTCGATTTCCCGCAATACACAGCAGATAGTTCATAGTAACTTTGCTTAAAATCAAACAAACAATTAAGAACTAACTTATTGTATTACTTGTTACCTAGAAGCAATGCTATTAACTTCTGTATAAAACATGATTTGCTGAGAAATAAAACCAAACATTGTTATTAGTTCCGTAGTTTATAATTCCAACTTTTTACTATGAGATGTAGATTATGGAAGGAAATATATAAATATATTTTGTTTTACTTCAAAGTTTCAAGGATTTGAATACCGGGCTGGAGACCAGATAGCAACGTGGATGTTCTATGTAAGTTAATTACTTAACACAAACTAAAGAACTAAACCTATCATGGCCAGATTTGATTTAAATATTCCAACTAGTCTTTCTGTCTGTTTAAAGTTTAGAGAAACAACATTTTGTTGTTGTTGTATCTTACCGTCAAAGCAGCTTTCAGGTATGATAGATTTTTGTGAGGGGAAAAACAGAAGAATATTTCTTCATATACTTTCCGTTAAGTAGCTGATGTCTAATATATTTTTAAAACGACTCTTTATTCGATTACGTTCTTTTTCATTTTGTAGACCTAACAAACGAAATATTTTTATAAATGTTCTATGAAATATTATTTTAAGTAACTATTCCATTTCTAAAAACAAAATACTTTCTTTTCTTAACAAAGTTAATATTTCGTTTTTAAACATATCAATAAACTATTCATAAATATCTTGTTAGTTTTCAGGCCTAACAACAACAGTATTACTGTAAAAATCACCATTTGTGGGCTGGAAACACTAATACTTTTTTGTAGTTTTCATTACGAAAACAGTGCGATGAGTTTGTTTTTTAATTTCACACAAAGCTATTTGAGGGCCATCTGTGTTAGTCGTTCCTAATTTTGTAGTGTAAAACTAGAGTCATCACCACCTACTGCCAACTCTTGGGCTACTCTTTTATTAACGAATAGTGGGATTGATCGTCACTTTCTAACGCTCCTGAGAATAAAGTATACGTAATTATTAACCACAGAAAACATGGCCAACTAAACGACAGCACAATTTTAGAATTTCTTATTTCAGACAAACGTTTCTAATTTTCTTCAATTCTTGTACATTAGGAAATACGTTAATCAAAACTTGATTCCAGCTATAAGCGTGTACATCTATAGTGAGTGTGAACAGTACTAGTCAAAACGCAGATCATCAAACATCAATATAGATCATTGTACACTGTCAACTGTACTAGTTAAAACGTATAACATAGATCATTGTCAAGTGTAATAGTACAAACGTGTAAAAGAAATTATTGTACACTGTCATCTGTACTAGTCAAATATGTGACACATCCTTGTACACTGCCAACTGTAATAGTAGAAACATGTAACTCAGAGATAACACAGAATAGTTATTTGTTGTCAAATACATAAAACAGTTCTAACAGGTTTTAACAACTGTGGAGTGGCGAGCATTAAAATATGTGAAAGTTATATGAAAAATATGCATGGAACTGTAGATCTAACTTTAATACAATCACAGAGAAATAGTGTGCAGTTTTTATCTGTAGTATTTTCACAGAGAAATAGTGTGCACTTTTTATCTGTAATACTATCACAGAGAAATAGTGTGCAATTTTTATCCATAGTGGTATCATAAAGAAATAGTGTGCAATTTTTATCTGCAGCAACAGAACCATTGTAAAATATAACCGAAGTATATTAGCACTCAGTAAAATATCGCAGAAAAAAAACAGAAATAGAGTAGAACACAAGAAAGATGGTAAACACAACAAATTCATAGAAGAATGCAATACAATACTATCAAGGTAGAACACAACAGAAATTTTAAAACACAATTGAGAAAAATTGAAATCTAGGTCTTTTTATCAGGTAAAAACGTGTTTATTTATTATATATAGTGTCAAAGCTACACAAGGGTCAGCTGTCACTAGAAATGAAAAAAATCTTTAACAGAATTTACACCTGTGTATACGAAAGATATGCAAGCTAAGAGGTAATTATATTGCTAGTGAAATTATTCAATTCAGTTAGAAATAGAACATTATAAAATAACTAATACATCCATGAACACATTGTTAAAAATATTTAAAATGTTTTGATAAAGTTTTGTAGTGATCAAGTACGTGTACAACAAACAGGTTACAAACTGTATGTATATATATATGTATATTTCAGAGTCTGTGTAAACTACTTGTACCTACTGATGACAAAACATTCTCCATACATCACAGATTTGTTGCTACGTTACACTTGCAACATTTTCTTACTTATCCATCTGAGCCTTCTTCATATGTTACCACCTCAAAGAGAATTCATTGTTATCACGTTTAATGTTTTTTGTTATTGGGAAAATTACTTATTGAAACAATATTTCATTTTATAAAATTGTTTATATTTCAAATATGTCCATGTTATTTTTGTTCATTATTTTTAATTATTGTTATTGGGAAAATTACTGATTGAAACAATATCTCATTGGATAAAATTATTTATATTTCAAATATGTCCAGGTTATTTTTGTTCATTATTTTTAATTATTGTTATTAGCAAAATTACTGATTGAAACAATATTTCATTGAATAAAATTATTTATATTTCAAATATGTTCATTATTTTTAATTATTTAAAAACCAATGTTCAAATTTGAGGATACAGTAAAACCAAACAGATCTTTCTTCAAATCACTTCTGGATTTTGATGTCTGTTGTTTTTTGTTTTTTAACTTTATAAAGCTTCATCTTCACTGAATTGTACATTTTATTTTTAGTCCTCAACAGACTCGGATCAGTAATTTGTGTTCACGAATTTACGTGTAGTCAGGAGTTTCTGTAAATTTTATGTTTATTTGTTGTTCTTAAGCATAAAGCTACAACATGAAACACCTTTGTTTTGCCCACCACAGATATCAAAACCAGATTTCTAGCATCATATAAAACGTAAATTACTTCTTTTTTCAAATAAATGGCATTTCCCAAATTGAGCGTTAATTACTGTTCTTGGAGTTGTCACTACGAGTGTGTTCAACAGATAAACTGTAGCAGTTTGTATTTAAGAAAATTTGTGAACAACTTGTTTGTATTTTAAAATACACAGTTAGTACTATGCTGTATACCATATGTTACTGACATTAGCGAAAAAATAACCAACATTTGGAAAAAAAAATCATAACAAAACGCAACATTCCGGAAAACACCATGAACAAAACTAAAGTATCTAAAAACTACACTGACAAACACAACATAATTTATAAAATACAATGTAATAACTGCCACGACATTATATTTGACAAACAAGCAGAAAAATGGAAAATAGATTCAAAGAACACAAAACACCTTCACACGTAAATCAAATAAACACAAAAACAATCCAGATATTAAGTAGGGATACAAATTTAAACAAACGCAAAATCAAAGAAGCCTACTTACACAACAGCTAAAACTAAAATTAAACCAATGTAAAGGAACCTACATAACCAAACATCCACCTACAATGTCCTCTATAATCCTGTACCCGTTTATACTCTCGTCCCTATGACGTGTCTGTCAATGGATACATTCAAATTTTCTCTTTCTTAACCTGAAGATGACCAAAAAAGGTCAAAACGTTGTTTTCTCTTTATCAATAAAACTGTTATTATCCACAGAAGCCATTCTGAGATACATTTTTATTTCAAGTTTCTCTTTATCAATAAAACTGTTATTATCCACAGAAGCCATTCTGAGATACATTTTTATTTCAAGTTTCTCTTTATCAAGAATAACATTGTTGCTAAATGAAAACAACACTACATATATCCTTACATTGGTCTTGTAAAGCATAAAAAGGGTTTCATATCTTACAATAAAGATAAACCATTAAATGGATATATGTAGGTGTAAACATCCATCACCTAGAGTTAGGTGGCTTGATAACTTTCTTTGAGGGAATATTGGAATATTTTCGTGTAGCGTTTTTGTACATCCTGAAGTAGAACAGATAATAGGAATCATTTTGAAACTATCTGATGTAATGTATCCATTTAAAGCACATGGAAGACAATAGGGATCCCTTGGGGTAGAATAGTACATCAGATCCAACTGCCCTAAGGGTATCTGTGAGGTTTGGTGACAAAAAATTTAATAGTTTGCCAGCCATAAATGAACAAATGTAAGGAAAAAAATAAGGTCCTCAGGGAGAGATCCAAATGCTAACTATTTGAGGTGCCTATAGGTACAGGCCAGATTTGGTGACAATCAGTCCAGTCATTCAAAAGTTACAAGTGGACACAAAACTTTTGTCAAGTAGTGCTTCTTAAATAGACAAGAGGCCAAATTATTTAACAGTGAAAGGCTTTTTAAAGAGAAGGGGGTTGACAGACTATTTACCTAAGAAGTAAACTGTGGATTGTTAAGTTGAAAACTTTAGAATGGAAGTTACAATTAAAGGTTGCAAGTGTAGGAAGGTTTTAATTGGATTATTGTTAAGGAAGTTAACATTATACAGTTTATTACCGACCTCATGTATGTGAGGTCGATGATAAACTGTATAATAACATCAAGGATTTTACTAATACAAATATTGATGCAATAGTAACAGGAGAATAATTTTAGACACACTGATTGAAACCGTGTATGTAAAGTCAAGTAATGAAAGAGAGAGACTTCTTGAAATGATTCAAGATGGTTTTCTATACCCAACAGTCAGTCAGCAAAGAAGCAAGAAGGTATTCTATTTTGGATTTATTAACTGTTAATCTTTAAAGAGGAAATGCTTCTATGAGTTGAAGTGGAGGAGTATTTAGAGAAAAGTGTTAAGTGTGATGTTTTGCTGTACTTTGAGAAAAACAAGAAACGAGATCTTTGTTCTTCTGAGACCTTGATGCAAGATTTATCATTGGTGAAAAAAAATAGATAAAGCAAAAAATCAAAAGGATAACAGGAAAGATCAAATTTAACCAGTTTACTAATGATATAAAAGAGAAAATCAGGGATAAATTCCATGATTTTAAGATATTCAAATTGACAGATATGTTAAAAAAATTTGTAGAACCAGAGAAAAGCTATAGATTTTCTTCAAAATAATTAGGAAGCTCAAATGGGCTTATTTAGCTGATAAAGATAAAACTAATTACAAAGATATATTTTCAAAGTATGTTAAAGACAACTAAATTGTTAATGGTAGGAGTGGCTCCTGGTTCCTCACACTGGTTGATTGGGTTGTCAGGAAATTTGCACTAAAGTCAGGTAAACATAAATGATGTTTATTCTACTTTCATTAATAAATCTTCTCCATCAGGTTTGATACTGAGGAACCAGCATTCCTGCTGCTCAAAATATTTGAAATTGGGTATAATCTTTATGATTATACATTCTTTTAACTATGTATAAAGTTATGAAATGGACTTGAAGTTTGAAACATAGCAAATAAATGTCACATAACATCAGAATTCTTGAAATATAATGTATATCAACAAAATAAAGTAAAAATTATTAATACATTTTATTAAGAAAATGATAAATGCCCCAAAACGACACAGCTAGGATGTGCAAATAATGTAAGACAAATATATTGGGAGTTGTCTGCATACCAGCCTGAATAATCTTCTCTAAAGGACAGTAGTTTTAAGCAGCTAAAGAACCAGTTAAATGACAAATTTGCTGAAAAAAACTTTATGTCAAGAGTGATCTTCCATGAAAACATCAGAATATACCAGTTGTATGAGTTAATGAAACCAACCAGTAAGCATAATAGGTGACAGATTACAGGAAACAAAAAAATTCCATTACAAGTCTCATGAAATGAAACACTACAAACCACATAACATAGAAGAGAAGAAATCGGACACAGTAGTCAGTCCAGATACGAAGAGGAGAACAGGTGGAAAATGAGAGGTAAGGAGATAGGAGAAAAGGTAAAAAAACCTTCATGGGCATCCTATGTCTTGGGAAGGTTGGTCTAATCAGGATAGAGGATAACATACAAGGAAAAGTAAAGAAAGTGGAAAAAATTAATGCCATAAATACTGGGAAAAATGATGAATGTATGCCAGGAAAAACAGAAAATAGGTCTTGATGAAAAGATGGTACAAGGAACATATTGCAAAGACTTCAAAGGGAGAACTAGATAGGGCACAAATGTGAACATTGAGATTCTAATCAAGCAGAAGAAAAGAAGGTGGCAGATAGCTACATGAGATTAAGTCCCTGAATAAGGCAAAAAATATCAAATAAAAGGCACACGTGGAGATGGAGTTTGGTGATGTTGGTATGAAATACCTCCTAGAGTAGTTTCTGGAGGAGCACTCAGGACAGATGGAACGGCAAAGGCTATTGCTCCAGTAAGAGCCAAAGCAGAAGGAAACATGTCTATGCTCGCCAATATGATGCAACCAGCAGAATATAACAAAGAGTGGTCAGGACGAGAGAATTCTGGTCAGAAGGTAGGCACATTGGTGAAGACCTCTCCAACAGTGGCTGAAAGCATCCTCCCCAGAGTTATAAGGTGAGGGTCTAGAAATCAAAAAGAAAGGAGTGGTGAATGTATTTATATGTATATACACACACATACATACATATACTCAGAGAGCGAGACAGTACTCTCAGTTGAGAACACACCTACAGAAATACCTGGGGATGAAGAGACCACCACTCTGAGAGAAAAACCTGGTCAGAATGGGATAAATGGTTAGAAGGTTTCATAATTTTGGGAATATGAAACACTAGAACTTTCATGCTATAATCATTGGTTTAGTACAAGATATCCCCAGCCTGAAAACAGACATCTGGACATGGTTCCCTCTTACTTAGCTCATGACAGTGGAATTATCAGACTGAATGATAAAAACACACCCCAGAAACCCAGAAAGACAAACAACACAAAAGTAAAAACCTAAACTGAATAACATGAAAATAAAAAGTACCTACTCAACAATAACATGTTTTAACTCACATCTACTGTACAGTTAGATGTGAATAGTAGTAAAGAAAGTGGAACTTTCAAACTAAGTAACATAAACACTGAAAATAAGTAAAAATAACAAACTGCCACACCCAACAAATTAGCGAAAGAGACTAATATCCAAACAGTAATGATTATGCAAATCAGTATAATATTTGTTCAGAACAGGTGAAACTGTTTATTTTAAAATACCTGTTATAAGCTTTCAAAGATGTCATTCATATTCACAGTCCCTCAATAGAATTGAAAGCTTCTACTTCTGTTAATCAACTTGTTACAAGACTTTTAAATTACATCCTCACCTTAGTGGTTCTTCTGAAGTAATTAGTACTGTTTTTCCTTGTATTCACTAACCTGTCACAGACTTCCATAGCTTTCACCCATCCACACAATTCCTCAACAGCAGTGAAAGCTGTTTTTATTTTCTCTGGGTCAAAGTCAGCATTTGAAGTGTACTTATCTCTAATAGCTTTGAATGATTTAGCAGAGATGTTGTCCTGTAGAGTAAAACATAATTTTTACTAGCAATACAGAAACTACTACTTTTTAACAGGCAAAACAATATGGCTAATATAGCCTACCATCTCTGTTACCAGTATAACACAAATTATAAACCAAAATGCTTTCTTTACACTAATAACAATACAGCTACAAACATTGTTTTTAAAGTTTAAAAACACAACAAGTATAAAAATTATTACTCATCACAAGATCACACAACCAGTACAAAAACTATCTGAACTGACAAATGAACCAAAACAGCTGCTGAAATATTTCAGAAACAAACTCAATTTTTATATAAATCTTGAAACAGAACTAAAGGAATTCTTTACATTTTAACTGTTTATAAAACATTACTAAAACTTGCTATATCACATATGTAAAGTTATATTTAAAAACGTTTATTAATATAAAATATCAAAAGCTGTGAGTTAAAAACTTAAGTTATGCAAATTATTACAGACCTATTGCTTGTTTGCCTACTTTATCATAGTTTGTTAAGCTTTCTAAAAACTTCATATCTCTAAGAAGGTGCTTAGAAGGTCCCCAGAAATCTTCTACCATTTTGCCTCTGAAAGGAAACATTTGAGAAGATTAGATGATAAATAAACTTAAAACAAATTAATTAATTTTCAAAGTAGAACAAATTCTTATAATAATACATGTTTTATCATTTTTCAAAATGTATTAAACACTATATTAAATTATTTATGGAATATCCTGTATGTCATAACCAGTGAACAAAATAAACTTAAGTGAAAAATAAATTAAAGCTAACCAGTGTTGCATCAGTACTAAATCAGATTATTTCTGAGTTTGTTTTTTCCAGCACAAACCCACATGCTGTGTCTACCATGGGAAATGAAACCCTGGACTTTAACGTTATAAGTAATAAATTCAACTAAACATATATAATTATCTCATGGAAAAATACTGATAAACTGCTTTTAACCTCTTTTGTGAATCTAAGCTCAATAAAACTCAATAAATTACATGACATTAAATATAATTTGGTAGTAAACATACACTTTGCAAAATTGTGGAGATTGCTGAGTTGTAATAAAGCATCAAGTGATCAGGTTACAAATATAGAAAAAAACTTTTTAAAAAATGAAGTACATGTAAGAATGGCTAAAACTAATCTTTAAAAACAATGAAAACAAAATAGTAGTGATGGCATATCCCTCCATGACAGCATAGGGAAGAATTAAGGTACAGCAATATCCTACAGTACTGAAACTCTTGCTTATATGTGTGATTCTGGAAAAACTTTTTTATTATGTGATCTGCATTCCCCAACTTTACAAACTTTTTATCCTGTGTGCAAGATTTGCATAAGGGGTCATAATTTTTCTGTTTCACCTCAGTTTCCCATCACAGATAACTTTATTTTTATCCACTCGAATGTGCAGAAAACAACTGAGCAGCTGAATTTATTACAGTGCATAGTAGAGCAAAATAAAGGTGAAGAAGTTACACACAGTTTCAATGTTTATGGAATATCTGGCAATTTTTTGTCTTTAGACAAGAAGAAAACAATAAGAATTCAACAGAGATTGCTATACAAGACTGCAAATGACTCATAGCTGCCATGTTCTGTCATCCTTACCAATTACTGACACCCCAAGTGAACACTGGTGCCACAGGTAATCTGCTATTGTATATAATGATTCAATTGCAGTCTAGCTTAATACAACCTATTTTGTCTGTTAACATTCTAATACACTATGTGCCTATGCTATTATGTAGGGATAATATAAATGCCATCCCTACTATCTTGTTTGCAATGTTTTTGAAAATTAGTATTAACCATTTCTACAATTATTCCCTTTTTCAAAATTTTTTTCTTCAGTTGTTTTCTTGTTTTTTTAATGCAATGATTCAATAGACATAGGAAGGATGTGTCTATAACTAGATTTTAAATACAATGAGGTTCCCACTTTAATGTTTTATTGTTATTCTATTGCTGGGTAAAAATTCCAGTTTCATTCTGTACTTGAGCTCTTTAAAGGAATACCATATTTCTGTAAGAAAGCTAACATCAAGGGGTAATTACTGTTGTATGTTTGTTTTTGAATCACCAGCTAGTCATCACCACCCACCACCAACGCTTAGGTTACTCTTTTACCAATGAATAGTGTGATTGACTATCATGTTATAACACCCCCACAGCTGAAAGGGTGAGCATGTTTGGTGCAACCATTATTCAAACCTGCGACCCTCAGATTACGAGTCAAACACCTTAACCCACCTGGCCATGCTGGGCCAAGGGGTAATGATAACACTGTTCACATTAACATTATGAATTATTTTTTAATCACTTGCATGTTTGTTGATAGTTAAATACAATGATACATAAAGGGCTATCTGTGCTCTGCCCACAATGAGTATCAAAATCCTGTTTCTAGCATCATAAGTCCACAACCATACCACTGTGCCTCACAGGGCTTTTAATTACTACTATTTAATAACACTTCTGAAAGTGAACACTCTACTTGGAATTATGCTACCTCAACAAAATTGGTTCACACTATTATTTTGGATTTTGAGATATCATGTAATATAAAATAGAAGAACCAGAAGGAACAAGAAGAAATTCAATCTTTTTGCTGATATATTTACAGATATAATGACCTGTTGAGCTAACTCTCATCCTGACCACTGTCCATTTCCCTGTTTCATATCATTTAGTAGATTTTATGGATATACTTATTTGACTACTTATCCAAATTAGCACAAACAATAAATTAGTGTAAGTCATAATAAAAATATAGAATTACTTTAGATTACCCACATGGGTAGGATTATCTGGATATTAAGAAATCTGTCCTGACTCGGGCTTAAATCCATGATGCTTACTTACAATAATACTCTGTAACAGATTAAAGCCCTTACGGACGCAGAATGCACCTCAAGAACAATAAGACGGCATTTACGAGAAAAAGTCTTTAAAAACCGAAAACCTCTTCAAAGGCCACGCCTCGTTCTATACCACAAAATATCTGAGTTAAACTTTACTGAGAACCACCAAACATGGGACGTAGAAAAATGGATGAAGGTTTTGTTCTCTGATGAGTAAAAATTTAACCTGGATGGTCAAGTTTCCAACATTACTGGAACGATAAGGATATTTTACCGGAGACATTTTCTACACGACACAGTGAAGAAAATTTCATCATCATCTGAGGTGCTTTATCCTTTCATGGAACAATGAAGCTTCAGGTTATACAGGGGGTCCAACAGCAGATGGCTACATATTGGAAAGACCATTCTTATTGACTGAAGGCCTTCGCTTGTTTGAAAATGATTGGATCTCTCAGCAGGACAATGCTGCAATCCACAATGTCTGCAGAACAAAGGACTTTTTAGTGGCAAATAACGTGATTTTTTGGACTATCCAGTGTGTTCGCCCGAAATGAACCCCACTTAAAATCATTAAGTGTGGATGGCAAGGGAAGTCTGTAGAAATGGACGTCAATCCCAAAGAGTGCATGATCTCCATGAGCCATCTTCTCCACTAGGAATAACATTCAAGCCAGCTTTCTGTAAATACTTATTTTGACCATGCGAAAGCGAATGTTTGCAGTTATTCGCAATGACGGCCGTGCAACTCACTGACACTTCTTGTTGGGAATTTCTTACCCTGTTTAGCACTTCATTTTGGTGAAGTCTTAAACTTTTGACCAGCTAGTATTTAGTCAAACTTCATAGTGTTCACATTTTCCCTATTAAATGTTTAAAAAAAGTTTTTTTTTATTTTCCCCTTTTCATCATTCGAAGCTCTACTCAAATAAGTGGTCGAGTCTAACAAAGCAAAATGCATATTTTATCTATATGTCCATTGCCCTTAAGATTTTGGCCAGGAGTGTATTCAGTAAAGTAAACTTCCGATGTGTCGGTATTTGAGTATTGTTGTTAAATACCCAGGAGGGTCAGATACATTTGACCTCTTCCTCCTTTCCGAACATTCATAGCATCAAAAACAAAAAAAAAAAGATTTTTTTTGATTTTTTTTATTATTATTTTTTTTATAGCTTTGGGCCAGAGTAAAAGTATAACTTGATGCTCAGGCCCATTTCAGGGCTCAGACCATGCATGGACGAACAAGAATTTTTTTTTTTTAATTCTCTCTTGTGGTTTTTTTCCCTTTTTTGTATTTTTTTTTCAAAGAAAGAATGCTACTACTACTACTTGTAGTAGCACGCACACATACACAAATAAAAGTAAGTATATTAATAATTATTATTCAATAATTGTATGATAAATAATAATCCAGGACTAAGAGTCTAGTGCATAGTGGCCAGCTTGAGTTACATTACTTAAATATAAGTTAAAAGTGAAGAGGTATTAGGACTATTTACATCATGTACGTGATATCTGTCGAGATCACACATTAATTCATTTTTATGTCAATTCTTATTGAAATATTTTAGAGTGTTATGCAGGAGCCTTTCAGATATTGTGTCTATGTTTGCATACTTGTGCATGAATGTGGTAGAGGTACTTCGTGGTACTTTATATGCTGAAGTTAGTACTGAATTTTGTATACGTTGAAGTTTCTGTACATGTGTAGGTGCTATGTTAATCCATGCAGGTGATGCATATTCTATTGTTGGTCTAATGTACGTTTTGTAGATTTTAAGTATGTTTGCTGGTGATGTTCCTTGGTTTTTACCTGAAAGACTTCTTAGATAATTTGCTCTTTTCCAGATTCGTGTCAGTACATTTTTGATATGTGGTATGCACGTTAATTTTGAGTCATAGGTTAGACCTAGAAATTTAGCAGAAGTAGCAGTCAGTAAGAGTGATCCATTCATATATAGTTTTGGTGGATCGTTTTTCAGCTTATTCAGTCTGCTGAAAAATATGACTTGGGTTTTTGAAATATTGATTTTGATTCTGCATTTCTGGCAGAATTCTTCAATGCTATTTAGGACTGGCTGTAGGTTCGTTGCTGCTATCGATGGAGTGGGGGCACTTTTTCAGACTGCTACATCGTCAGCGAACTGTGATGCATAACCTAAATTTAGGTCCGACAGAGGCATATTGCTCACGTACATGATAAATAGTATAGGGCTAACAACCCTTCCCTGCGGAACTCCTGCTTCGGGTGAAAAGGGCCCTGAATGGGCCCCATTAACATTAACTTTACACATTCTGTTATCCAGGAAGTTGGAGAGCCAGCGAATAGTTTCCTGGGGTAATTTCATTTCTAGTAGTCTATGTCGTAAACCGTTATGCCACACTGTGTCAAATGCTTTCTCAATGTCGAGAAAGCAAGCTACAGTGCATTCATTTTTATTGAAGCTGTTGGTAATTGATTCTGTAAGTCGAATCAGGTGGTCTGTTGTTTGGCGGTATTTTCGAAATCCGTTTTGTATTTCTGGTAATTTTGAATTTTCTTCTAAGTAAACTGACAGACGATTACTAATTATCCTCTCTAATACTTTGCCAATACAACTGGTTAAACTAATTGGGCGGTAGTTGTTTGGTTTATTCGCTGGCTTTCCTTCTTTGTGGAACATTAATATTGTTGCTTCCTTCCAAGAAACGGGGATATATCCAGCTGATAGTGAGAGATTAAATAAAGCTGTTAGGTGTTCATATAATCTCTGAGTGCCTTGTTTTAGGAGGATAGCTTGAATACCATCTTATCCAGGGGCTTT
Organism: Carcinoscorpius rotundicauda; assembly: GCA_011833715.1. Taxonomy (NCBI): domain Eukaryota; kingdom Metazoa; phylum Arthropoda; class Merostomata; order Xiphosura; family Limulidae; genus Carcinoscorpius; species Carcinoscorpius rotundicauda. Next base: position 103,798,585 of record CM022394.1, on the reverse strand, counting down.
TTTTTTTAGTATTCTTAATAGCTGTTACGACTTCTGTTACAGTGATATGTTTTATCAATTGTTGAGTGCTCCAGTCTTTTGCTTTTTCTTGGTGTGTAATTGTGTTGACTGGAAATACAGGTGTAAAAATGCTTCTGTTTTGATCAATAAAGTTTGTGACTGTATTATAAAAATACCTGTTCATGTGTGGTTCATGATGTGTCTTGAACGTGTTGACCAGGTGTTTTTTAAATATCTCTGCTTTTTCTGTGTTAGTATATGCTGTTTCTCCATCCAGTTCCAGTGGTGGATATACTGTGTTTGTTGTTCCTGTATTTGTAAATCTTTTCAAGTGTGTCCAGAATTGTGTAGGATCAGTTTTGTGATTTAGATTGGAACAGAAGTTATCCCAGTTTTCTTGTTTTTGTTGTCTGATCAAGTTTCGTATTTTATTCCTTATTGTGTTTATCTGAGTTTTGAGTGTGGGGTTGCGATTTTGAATGTACTGTCTGCGGAGTATACGTCTGTTTTTAATTAAGTGTATTATGTCTTTATGCGGTTGCCATGAATGAGTTGTGGTGAAGTGTTTTTGTTTCGGTATCGAACTGTTTGCTGCATTTTTTAGACACTCAGAGATGATATGACAGTATGCATCTATATCCGATGCGTCCGCGGCAATATGCAGTACCTCGGGAGGTAAGGTTTCATTTAAAATAGATTGAAAAACTGGCCAATTAGCCTTTTTGTAGTTCAGTTGGTCTTTAGCTATGATTTTGCTTAAGTGTGGGGTGAGATTGAAGATGCACCAGACTGGAAGGTGGTCACTATCTAAATCATGACCAATATGAAAATTTACAAATTTGCGACTCATATCTGACGAACACAGGCATAGATCCAGTATTTCACTGGTGCCGTGTGCGTACGATATATGTGTCGAGTTGCATCGTTTAATAACGTCATGTTTGAATCATCCAAAAATTGATAAAGTAGGTTGCCATTTGCGTTTGCACTGCGACAGTTGAATGCTATATGTTTACTGTTTAGGTCGCCAATAATAATAAGATTACAATTGCTATTATATAATATATTCAGTAAATTTACATCTAACACTGTACTGGGTGAGCAATAGATTCCCGCCACAGTAACATCTGTATGATTTTGCGTTTTTACCTTAATAATTATTGTTTCATTACTGGATGGGATACTAAGTTCTTGAACAATAAGTTCAGTCTTATACAATAATAATATCCCTCTGTTTGGATCTCTATTATCCTTCCTGTCATGCCTAATAATGGAGTAGCCGCTTAACTTAAATCTATGGTAGTTATATAGGAGGGTTTCATTAATTATAATTACATCAGGTTTTATGGAGTTTGTTGTATCTTCAATCTCATGTTTCTTTGAAGCAAGAGCACCCTGGATATTGATATGTAGGACTGTGAAGTTATCCATGTTTAGTAGTGTTTATAAGTGAGGTTAAAATTTGCGGCAAGAATTTCTGTATGTTTTTCAAAATGATTTTGACTATTATGTCTGTAAGACTGTCTGTGTTTGTGGGGTTTGTATATTCTGTCATTACTTCCGAGAGAGTGGAAGTTATGGCAGATGCCAGTGTGGTTTCTATTGTTGTTGGTTGTGTGTTTTGAGGTGGTGTGGGTTGTACCTCTTCACGTGGTAGAGGTTTTTCTTGTCCGGATGATGAGTTTTTAACCACTGCAGCATAAGTATTTGTTTGTGTAGTTGTGCTTTGTGGTGCTGGAGTGGTTGGTGTGGGTTCCTAAATTGTTCGTGGTGGTGGCGGCTTGTTCGTGTTAGGATTTTTAATTTCGTATAAGTGTGTTTTAATTGTTTTATACTTCTGGCATCCTTTGTAGTTTGCCGTGTGTTCTTCCCCGCAATTGCAGCATTTGGGTTTGGGGTTCTGTTCTGTACACTGTGTAATGTGGTGGTTCTCTCCACAGCCCACGCAACGTGCATTTGCTTGGCATGCTGCTGCTACATGACCAAACCTTTGGCATCGGTAGCACTGTGTGACAACCACTGCCGGTGTTTTCGTTGGTTCTACTGTGTACTTTTGATACCACATAGTGATACCATTGTTTATGTGTTGTGTGATATCTTGGCTGTTGTCTGTGACTATTTTAATTAGGTTAGTGGGTTTTTTGTGATATTTGATATTATTCGATCAACTGAAATATGTTTTATATTTTGTGTACTTAACTCTTCCTTGACGTCCTCTATGTCTATTGTATAATGAACACCTCGTATCACAAAAGATTTCGGTGTCGGTTTAGTTCCTGGTAGATGTATTGAAATATTTCCGGTTTTAAACGCGTCCGAAGGCCAAGCTTTTAGTAGACTGTTAAGGTCAGCGGGTTCTTGACCTTGAACTAGAACACCGCCTCTGGGCAGACGCTTTATGTTAGTGATTTAAAATCCGGGTTTCGATACCCGTGGTGGGCAGAGCACAGATAGCCTATTGTGTAGCTTTGTGCTTAATTGAAAACAACAACTTCTCGTAGTGGGTTTACACCTGTAAATTTCTTTGGCCAATTGAGGTTGGTTGAAACTACCAGGAACTCCTTAAATTATAATACCGTATTTAGGTACTTTTGTGACTCGTGTGTATGTCTGTCTGTGTCTGTGGTGGTTGTATTTTGTTTGATTTGTTTTTTCTGACTACGGGTCTGCACAAGCGTGAAGCCGTCGTCGTCAGAAAGAACCTCGTCTTTATCTGAATTTGTTTCTTGTGGAATATCCAGGGTGGGGGTTTGAATACTTGCACTGCTCGTTGATGGCATATTATTATCTATTTCCGTGATTTTAACTACATTATCTTCAGGTATCGGAGGTACCTCCTTAACTTTCTCTTTTTTCTAGTCCTTATAGAATTTTCTTTAACAGGCGTTAATTTGGCTTTTAGTTCTTGTTCGGCAATAAACTTTAAATTTACTTTATCTACCTGGCCACCGTCACCAGACTTACCCTTAGTCCCTGATATAAGCGGGTCTGCTCCCTGCGTCTGAGACTCCGTATTCTTTTTACCGGTCACTGACTCCCCGGCCGCCATGTCTTCTCATTAATTTATGAAGCTGAGCCTGTTGTCACTGGCAAGTTGAAATGGAAAGTGATAAATGATCTTCTATTTCTGTCTCTATTGCCGCAGACTCTGAATGAATCAAACTGTCGAAAAGTCTCCAAAAGCGAAATCAAACTATTAGCTTAAGTCGGAAGTCAGAAGAAGAGCCTAAATGGACACCTCATACACCCACAAAGTCCGACCCAAAAAGAAGTCAAAAGTCGAAAAGTAACAAAAGTCAAAAGTCGTGTATTTAGTTACGTTCCGATGTGTCGCTATTTGATTATTGTTGTTAAATACCCAGGAATGTCAGGTACATTTGACCTCTTCCTCCTTCCCGAACATTTATAGCATCAAAACAATTTACAATTTTTGTTATTATTATTATTATTTATTTATTTATTATTCTTTTTATTATTATTGTTATTATTATTTTTTTATAGCTTTGGGCCAGAGTAAAAGTATAACTTAATGCTCAGGCCCATTTCAGGCCTCAGACCATGCATGGACGAAACAAGAATTTTTTTATTTTTTTAAAGAAAGAATGCTACTACTACTACGTGTAGTAGCACGCACGCACACACAAATAAAAGTAAGTATATTAATATATTAATAATAATAATTATATGATAAATAGTAATCAAGGACTAAGAGTCTAGTGCATAGTGGCCAGCTTGAGTTACATTACTTAAATATAAGTTAAAAGGGGAGAGATATTTAGGACTATTTTTATCATGTACGTGATATCTGTCGAGATCACACATTAATTCATTTTTATGCCAATTCTTATTGAAGTATTTTAGGGTATTATGCAGGAGTCTTTCAGATATTGTGTCTATGTTTGCACACTTGTGCAAGAATGTGGTTGAGGTGCCACGTGGTACATGTATTTAGTCCAAGACTGGATAGTTTGTTTTTGAATTTCGCGCAATGCTACTCAAGGGCTATCTACGCTAGCCGTCCCTAGTTTAAGAGTGTAAGACTGGAGGGAAGGCAGCTAATCATCACCGACTCGTGGGCTACTCTTTTACCAACGAATAGTGAGATTGGCCATCACATTATAATGGCCTGGCATGGCCAAGTTGGTTCAGGCGTTCGACTCGTAACCTGAGGGTCGAGGGTTCAAATCCCAGTCGCACCAAACATGCTCGCCCTTTGAGCAGTGAGTGGCGTTATAACGTTTCGGTCAATCCCACTATTTGTTGGTAAAAGAATAGCCCAAGAGTTGGCGGTAGGTGGTGATGACAAGCTGCCTTCCCTCTAATCTTACACTGCTAAATTAGCATGAAAAGGCGAGCGTGTTTGCGACGGAGATGCGAATCCGTGACCCTTAGATTACAAGTCGCACGCCTTAACCCACCTAAACTGTATTGAGGACTTAATATTATTTCTAAAATTTAATATTTTTTTCACGTGAATTAGAATTAACTCTCTTTTCGTGAATCGTGGTTAAAATATTAAGTTTAAGACCAGATAGAAGAGTCAGTATTATTAGTAAGTTTGTAAAATTTTTATGTATAAATCATCATTTCTAATAACTATTTGTAAAAACTCTTCTCATAAGTTGTATGGTTGTTTGTATATTAAAATGCAGTGAGAAAGAAAATTGTGTGTATCAGTTTGGTTGGAAAGTATCGTAAATTTGATAGATATTGACATTTAATTGGACCTGGCAAGGCCTAGCGCGTTAAGGCGTGCGCTTTGTAATCCGAGGGTCGCGGGTTCGTATCCCCGTCCCGCTAAACATGCTCAGCCGTGGGGGCGTTATAATGTGACGGTCAATCCCACTATTCTTGGTAAAAGAGTAGCCCAAGAGTTGGCAGTGGGTGGTGATGACTAGCTGCCTTCCCTCTAGTCTTACACTACTAAACTATGGACGGCTAGCACAGATAGCCCTCGAGTAACTTTGTGCGAAATTCCAAAAAAAAAGACATTTAATCGATTTCTAAATTTAAATTTTCCAGCTATTTGAAATTGTATTTGGTATTGTAAGTAACACTACTTTGACTGATTTTTGTAATGAAGAGCTAGAATGTTTAGTTAGAAATATCTACATACTTTCACACATCCCACCATCACGTAGCATTAGCATGGTTTGCACATTGATTGTGCTTCGCACAGTATACGTTGGTGTTTGATTTCACAATTTAAAATCAGAGTTCAAACGTTCAACAGAACCAGTTACAAGTGAAAGTTCGTTCTGTCAAATTATTCTGACATATACAGGTAATTAAAAATCTACGTAAAATATTTTCTCAACCCAAACGAGCTGTTTTTGCACATGTAATTTCAGAATAGTTTGTTATGCGTCTTTCATGTGTGTGTATATATATATATATATTGATCATATGATTCGGTTCAACGAAGATGTATTAAAATCATATCTGAACAGTGGGTATAATAAAAAATTTTCTTTATTTTTAACTTCATTTTTATCATAAATTTCAGATCTGAAATGTACAGTGCTCAAGTTCTCCTGGAAGTCTGCTTTCGTAAATTTATAGGAGAAAATCTATAATTAAGAATGTTTCAGTTTTATTTCATAACAAACTAATACCGTATAATTTAGTCAAGAATTGTAAATATATCTTTCAGTCTCAGAGAAATCACTGCACAGAAATTTTCTTGTTTAATGTCAAAATTTATCCATATTAGCAAGTGTATTCCACATAACTTTAATTGTAACCTTCCAAACTCAAAACTGTTACTGAATTCATTAAGGGTACAAAATATCAATACAGACAAAAACAAAAGAAAGGCATGTAATTCGAGAGTTGTGGGTTCGAATCCCTGTCATACTAAACATACTTGCCCTTTCGGCCGTGGGGGTAAAAGAGTAATCCAAGAGTTCGCAGCGGACTGTGATAAACAACTTCCTTCCCACTAGTCCTACACTTCTGAATTATAAACGGCTAGCGCAGACAGCCTTTGTTTTGCCTTGCGCGAAATTCGAGACAAATAAAACAATTGTTGTTGTTTTGAATTAAGCACAAAGCTACACAATGGGCTATCTGTGCTCTGCCCACTACGGGTATCGAAACCCGGATTTTAGTGTGTAAGTCCGCAGACATACCGCTGAGCCACTGGGGGGGAGCAAATAAAACAAATCTTCATAACTTAAGTTATGAAGTGTAATCAAAGTAAACTTTCCAAACATGCGAAATACTTTCTGATCAAACAAAATTAAAAACTATAACCAGTTTAGAGAAGTAGCATATGAAAGTTATGCTGGAGAAAGAAACATTAGACAGATTATATTCACTTTAATTAAATTTTTCGAACATTTTCATGACTTTTTTTTCTTTGTATTTCACCAGGGTTGCTATCAAGACCAGAATTTTCATAACAATGATTGGTTTGTTTGGGATTTCGTGGAAAACTACAAGAGTGCAATCTATGTCAAACGTTTCTAATTTCGTAGTGATAGATTAAAGGAAAGGAAAACAGTCAACATCAACCATCGCCAACTCTTGGGCTACTGTTTTACCAACATATATATAGTCGCATTATTATTCACCGGTGAGTGAAATGGCGATCATGTTTGGTGATTGGATTCGATCCCGTGTTTTGTAGATAGAGAAACGAAGTTATTAACCACCAGACCATGCTAGGCCTCCAAAAAAAGAACCTAACTGCCAAACTCTTATTCGAAATTATGTATAAACAATGTTCAATCTACATTACCTGCTAAGACTAGTATTGTCAAAAGAAGCTGTAAAGCGAACCTTCGTATCAATTATATTTGTTTTATTTGAACTTCGCCTGAAATCTTAGAGAAGTTCTCTTATTGTTTATTATGTGTAATTTACTTAAATTGATACTAAAACCACGTTATAATTTCCAACTCCAGGTGTCTAACACACTGGAATATTTTTCATTCCTACTTTTAAACATAAAAAAAATTGAATTTATAATCACAATTGTTACTAAAATGTTTTTCACCAAACTATGTCATGACGTCATTCATAAAATAATACTTTGTGCATATAGTAAAAGTGGTATTTTACTCAGAAACGGATAAAACAGTTGCGTATAAAACGAACAGTGAAGACAAGAAAAATTAGTTGTGGATATTTATATCGAATTATTCTGTATTTGCATTAGTGTAATGCTTGTTTCGGGGAATGAAGTTGTCCAAAAAATTAAACGTGGTTCCATCCTCACACTTATCTGTTTAACAGAAGAACGTAGTAAAGATGGAAAACAAATTACTTGGTATACTACTTGGAAATCACCCCACTCGCTTTAAAATGCATTGCAACTACATTTTACATTATTTTACTTCAACCTTTCACCCACCATGTGTTTTGATTAAAAATAATTTATATTGCCAACGTATACGTCGGTTATCAATATTATGGCAGTAGTATCACTTATATCGAAATTATTTCACAATATAAACAATTTTACGTTGTTATTTTACTCTTTGTGAACAACCAAGCCGGATGTACATACAAATAAAAAAGAAAATGAATCCTGTCATTATTTATTGTTTGGAGAGCATTACAATATCGTTTAACTGTTACAAAAAACCGATAACAAATATTTTATCAATCTAACCATATATTAGCTCATTAAGGGTTTTAAATCAGTGGTTTACGAAAATCGTGCTTTATATCTAACGTTTTCTTCGATATTAGAACCCGTCAGTATGGCTTTACTATAGAAATCAAAAATATATTTCTTTTATCTATTGTAAAATATATATATAGCATGGGTATTAAATCTTTACGTTGGTGAAACATTGAAGCTTTTCAGTTAACAAAAGTGTTTAAAAAAATCACTTAAAATGAACTGATCTTTGGCTACATTCCTCTCAAAATGATTTTACACACCCTGTTATTTAAAGTTTGAATTGGACTAAATGCAGCCATGTATGGTTAAAAGGGAGTTTAATTAAAACTTTTAATTAAAATTTCATTTGTTAAAACTAGTTTGTTTTTTTCACCGATCTGTTTATTCTCGTCGTTCAGTTACTTACAAATGCGTTGTTGTTTTCTACACTTTTTATGAATACATTTAAATTCAAATTATATGGGCATGTGTTTGGTTCAAGTAGAGTGCATATTTGCAAAGAAGAAATATAAACATAAAAAACAGCTGAATAAGAGTTGTATAGTTTAGTGTACGAATTAATCTTCTATTAAGAGACATTGTGAGATTTTAAGGGAAAAAATATTATAATTTATATATTTTCTCCTACTTCGTTACGATATATAGTGTATGATTTCTCCCGTACATTGGATTAGAGAAAAACTCGGTTTACGTTATTGCGAAGTATAAAAAGTTAAGCATTTTCTTACACACTTAACAAACAACTCCCTTCTATAAAATTCAACGTTAAAGAATGTCAGTATACTTTGACAACATATAGGCTTTTCCATGAGTATTTTAAAGGTCACTTACACTGACATCTCAATCAGTGATGTCGAGAAACCTACTTGTTAAGAATTTTATATGCAACAACGGCTCGTTTGGGTTCAGAAAATATTTGAAATAGAAGAGCGAAGGTCGAAACGTTGTTCGCTCTTCTATTTAAAATATTTTCTGAACCCAAACGAACCGTTGTTGCATATAAAAAACACTGACATCTGCATACATTGGAAATCAGCTGACCCAACTAAAAAAACAAACCCATGCATTAAAAAAATATTTTTAATGCCACAACCATTTGTAATTTATAAGATATTATGAGTTCAGGAACCCAACATTTGAGACCCTTTTCTCTTTGCATAAAGATATTTCCTAAAACTATCACCGAAAACACAATTACCAACATTTACAAACATTCACGGTATTTCTCATCCACTGAAATATTATGGTTTTGTCTACGTAAAATTCACAGTTTTAACATAAATGTTAAATTTGTATTTACTCCTGGCACAAAATTAGGGCAGTGTTGTACCAAATAAACTCCATGTATAGGAACTTGTGGATGAAAGTAAAGAGGAATCTCATTACGTATCAACCATACAATATCCACCATATTAATGACGACTAGGCCTTTTCTACATCACCAGAGTCCGTCAGAACAACTGTGCTAGTTATGTTGTTTATCAATACAAATATCAGTGTAGTAGATAAAGCCACATGAGAGAAACAGGGAGAAAAACATACCTGTATAAACGAGCACAATATTCAACCTTGCATTGCTCAATATAAACAAAACTCTGGTCAGAACATTCCCTTTCATTCATTTCACAACCTATTTAAAAGAAATAAGAACCCTCTGTAAACAAATATATTGCTGTTTTTTGTAATATTTGTTTACCAACGATATTTCAACTAATTTATGACGGATTCACTTAAGCTTTTATATTTCAAATGTAGTTTTCAAACAATCACTCGTACATTGTTCGTCATATACTGCAGACGTAAAGTGGTAAATATTTTAATTGTCTCATAAATATTTCAAAAACGTATATCAAATCTTATTAATGGAAAACTACGTTATAAATAATTACCTGCACCAACTAAATTAGAAGTTACCCGCTTGAACAGCGATAAGTTTTCGCATTTACAACGCTTCAATTTGGAGATCGACTCCCCTCGGTGAACTCAGCAGATAACGCGATGTGGCTTTGTTATAAGAAAAAACACCCACACACACTTAATTTGAAATAAATTTACTTATATCGTGCACACAAAGACATGTATATATAGTGTGTTATTATCCGATGCATGTTGTTGTTGTTGTTTTGAATTAAGCACAAAGCTACACAATGGGCTATCTGTGCTCTGCCCACCACGGGTATCGAAACCCGGATTTTAGTGTGCAAGTCCGCAGACATACCGCTGAGCCACTGGGGGGCTATCCGATGCAGCATGAGAAATCGACATTTGGTATTCGATGAACAAAACAGATACTTTAGAGCTTTCATAAATAAATTAAGGAGAAAGGGAAGTGAATTAGAAAGTATTCTTATCACTCGTGACTTGATTACGATGGTGTTACAGAGCTTCTAATTCACATCAACTCTCACAACTCCACTGAAGTCATGAATGTTTAATGTTTACTTATGTTTCAAACAATAACTACATTTTCAAAATTACAACAGTGTTTACCTGCAACTAGAGTCAATATCTTTTAAAATCACGACTTTCAATTTGTATTTCTAAATTATTCCTCAATGAAGAATTAAAGTAATATGTTGCGTAAAGTTTTCTTTGTATAAGCTTCACAATTATCAAATTTAAGAAATAGTTTTATAAACTGAATAATAAAATATTTTTTACTCTTACATTGTTTGTTAACGTGAGTCTCAACTAGTAAATTGTTTTGTAGTTTTAGCTTGGAAATTCCGTTCATTCTGTTGAATTAGTTAAAACAAATCAAAGTGTGAAATGAAGATAAGTAGAACTTTCATAGAACTGTTCTATTTAAATGCTCGAGGTCTCTACTTTCATGCAACAGTTCTGTTTAAAGTGTTGAGCAGCAATACTTTCATAGAACTGTTCCATTTCAACTGTTGAGCTACAACTGTTTTAAGTAGTTGTGCTATTTAACTTGTTCAGTTCCACTTCTTCTTCAGCTGTTCTATTTAACTTGAGTTGCAGTACTTTAATAGTGTGGGTTCTGTTCAACTTGAACTGTTAATTGTCGTACCATCATATAGCTTATCTATATAAACTGTTAATTGTATTACTTTTATATAACTATTCCTTTTAAGTTGTTTGCTGCAGGTCTTTAAGCTGTGACGTGTTCAGAATATTTGGCTGTGATACTTTTACATCGGTAGGAATCAAATAATGTTGTAATAAGTCTATAGTCACTGTTGACAAAAGTGCAGATAGACAGAATATATTGACATTATCAAAACCTAATCTTTGTCTCTGATGTTATGTTTAAGTAATTCAATTAATGATAAACCTTATTTACAGTTGTTTATGTAGCCTTAAAATTTGAGAATAAATACTGTTAGTTACCAACAAAGAAGGATAAGTTAAATATTGAAACATTAGTGACACATTTATGTAGGACAACATTTTTACTAAAGCTTCTAGATAGTTATGTGAAAAAGAATACATTCCAGAGTGTGAAAACATGACATTTTATACACGAAATCATAATTCTATTCTATTGCATATTTTATCAACGTCATTGTTGGTCATTCCATTCAAAGCATCATTGGTAGTAATAACTTCGAGGTATCGCCTGACCTCAGAATGGAAAATTTCACAGTCTAATATTATGGAAACTTTTTTCAGTGATAGAACATACATGATACTGTAGGTCTGAAACACAACAAAAGGTAAGACATAAATAGAACGAACTAACTTTTATTGTTTTCTTAACCAACATTATATAATCAAAACTACAAATATGTGATGGAAAAATTCGACCCATAAAATTGAAAGAATAATAAAATATTCTCTTGTCCTACCAGTTTTCTTCAACACTATACGCTGATCAGCAAATGTTTAAAAGCTCTGTTTCAAGCTCATTAGACCATAGTTCTGTAAGATAACTCTCAATTTACCACGTATCTTGTGCACTTAAGTTTATCTTTATGGAAGTGACGTGATCAGGGTTATGAGTATACCAGTTTTTAAAATTTCTCCTTCCTCAGTCTATAGCCACACTAAGAAAGAAGTCATAGAACATTAAGAACTGATAAAAGTTTGATTTTCATGAAAATACTTCTCTGAAGCCCCATAACTTTCTCAAACAGTTATTTACCCTTAGTGACTATGTCTTCATTCTGGTTCGAAGTCTCACATACATTATTCTCAAGTACGAAACCTAAAACGTAATAGAATAAAGAGCATTTGTCAGAAGAGATATACACAACCCAACGCAAACAAATTCTGTGCATTTGGCGCTAAACTTTTCTGCTAGTTACGTATTCTGTAGTATTCTCAGTAATCTGAAGTACATTAATTTCACTCAGAGTACAGGTTCAATAATACAGCTGGATATTATACGTATTCTTTGGACTTGAATAAATTGTTAAGAATGAAAGAGACTGAATCCAGTTTTTTACTGCACAGAAAAATATTTATCAAACAATTAGATGCAATGAGTATGATGAAAGACACAACTTTTACTGGAGTTTTCAGACTTCTCTGTGAAAAAGAATCTGTTCATTTTCTAGCATAATATAAATGAAACGATACTGTTATTTTTTTAAGGGTTCGTTCCATTTACATCTCATAATGCACTCATAGTCAGTGAAGATTAATGATAACACAGTTATAACTTTAATTACAACAGCTATTACTCTCGACACGAGTTTTCCAATGTTTTATTTATTAATCAACGCCCACCGCTAGTACAGCGATATGTCTTCGGACTTACAACGCTAAAATCAGGGGTTCGATTCCCCTTGGTGGGCTGAGCAGATAAAGATAAAAAACAAACAAATAATTGTAATAAAATATAGGACGTTTTAATTTGACTTATAGTGTAACCATCCTTGATCAATTTAAATAAAAATAATAAATTAGTGTTAAAAGATCGTTTATTTCTGCTATTAAAATATTTTATTCACACCAATAGAAAAACAGATAAATTGAATGATATTGTTTCCGTACGTTAATTTCGTTATCTCGCTAAGAACTTCATCACGTGATTTCGATGTTCCAGTCACGTGCTATATGTTCGATTTTTTATTTTGAACACGAACTCTTCTTGTAACGGTTTAATCTTGCTGGAAAGTTGATGAGGGTGTTTGGTTAAAGCCCTTTCTCTTTAAGCTATTAAATTATTTTCATATATAACAATTTAATTTTAAATGCAATTGCTTTATTACTTTATCTAGTATTGTTCGTACATATTCAGGAATTTTTAAAATAGTAATATTAAATTTCAAGCCAGCAAAACTGAAAACAAATTCGTTGACTGCGCTGGTTAAAAAGGTTTGTTTTGTGTAAATATTTTAAAAAAAAATTTTACATGTAACAGTGAAGAAACTGAATTCAAAACTAATTTAGCTTTAAAATTTCCAATTTTATTTCTTGAAAACTATGCACTTTGGTCTAGGCTTCGTGAATTGCAATCTTACATCACGTCTTCACTTAAGGCTTAAGTATAATGAAAGTAATGCTATATGTTCACTTTATTCGTTGTGACAAAGTTAACTCTTTTATATTTATACTTTTTATAGTTGTTTGATGTAGTCTTTTGAAACTTATTATCTTGAATTGTAGACAAAGGAAAAGTAAATATTACCCATTAAGAAGTATTATGAAAGGAAACAGCTGAAAAAAAAACTGGTTCAGTGGTTGGTAAGAGGAAAAACAAAGTGAAGGATGATCTGACAAATCAAGAAAGATCGGGAAAAATTTTACACAGGTGAACAAAAAAGGCATATTCATTTGAATTTCGATTTTCTTAAAAGTATTATATTAGGAGTGCAATTTCTCTTATCTTTTACAATTCCAAGTGCTGTGGTAAGTATTAAAGTATCATAGGAATTGGTTTTTACAGTTTTTGTTTCTATTGAATAATGAAAATATCAGGTTTTGTCAATCTTCACACTTTCCATCCACATGGCCTGGCATGGCAAGGTGGTTAAGGCACTCGACCCATAAACTGAGGGTTTTAGGTTTGAATCCCCTCCCTACCAAACATGCTTGCCCTTTCAATTGTGGGGACATTATAATGTGGTGGTCAATCCCACTATTTGTTGGTAAAAGAGTTGGCAGTGGATGGTGATGACTAGCTGCCTTCTCTCTAGTTTTACACTGTAAAATTATGGATGGCTTATACAGATAGCCCTAAAGTAGCTTTTCATGAAATTCAAACCAAATTAATTCTACCAGCATGTGAAATGTTATGATATTATAAATAGAATACTGCCAAAAAACAGGCTTGTAAAGTAGTATAAGACGATGGACAGCTGATGAGTCTTTTGACAGAAAGGTTAATATAATTAAAACTTCAGCAAATTCTAGGTCTATAAAAGATCTGTAATTACATTGATACTCAACACATAATGAGAAACAGTTAACTGAATTGTCACATGTTGTGTAAATCAAAACTGAAAATGACAATATAATGCAGTGGTGGAACATGATCAGGGGTATTATATGAAGGTATTTGACATGTGCTACTTGTATGAATACTGTATGATGCATGTAGTTGTGGGTTGATATGGACTAAAACTGTGAAGATGAACATTTGTGATGCTAAATTTATGAATGTTATAAGCTGATTGGACAAGAGTTGGGTGATTTTCAGATTGGTAATGGCTGAAGGTTCCATTGGCCACAGTATTATTATGTCACTAAACTTGTATGAATTACTTTATCCCTTTCTTGCTTTACTTTCATTCATCAGGTACAAAAACAGCACCAATCTCATCCGATCAAGTTTTAGTTGTCTAGTGAAATATATCATCCCAGATATATAGAACTAAAAGTGCTACCTTAAACTTTTGTAAGTGCAACAGTATTTTAATAATGGATAACCTAACCTTTTATGTATACTTCAATATTTATTTTATTTACTAACAAAAACAAGTTATAATATCAGGCTTTGTTGTACATATTATACTCAATCTTACAAAATTAATTTTTTTCCTCTTCAAAAAGGAAAATTAAACTTTTGGTAATATGTAGTTCAAAACCCAAATTGTTATAACATACTGCCAAAATGATAAAAATATTTGTAAAATGTGTAATTTTTACAGAAGAAACAAAATTTAATTATGGTATTGTTGACAGAGCTGTGAAAAACTAATAAAAGCATTTAGCTATAACCAATAAGATGTGTTGTCATTTATACATGGTTTGTGAAATAACAAAAATGTAGCAAAGAAAATTGTTTTTGACATGCAAGTCAATGAAAAAAATTAGCCAAATTTATTAATAAAATGAAAGAAAAAATTGATTTAATGGAAACAGTAAAAATATGAGAATATGAAGAAAGTTTGTATGGTACAAATTAGATAGAAGTTTAAAATACAGAATGAATAAACATAAACAAAATAAAAATATTTCATTTCACCATAAGAAGAAGTATTAATAAAATATCACACATGATTCAGTGGGGAAAACTGTCAGTTGAACACCAATTTTTTCAATTAAAGAATATACATAGATCTCCTCAGACAAGTCAAATGCAGGTAAACTTAAAATATTAAATTATGGACCTGAAGGATATGTTGTGCTGCATCAGATGTCATGAAGTTTTTTGATAGGTAAATTGTATTTGTGATATTTTGTATAAGTGGAAATAAGTCTTGATTCTTGCATGACTTTCGATTCTGAAGATTATACAACTGAAAGGATTCTTAGCACATCATCATTATAGGAACTAATTGCTACAAAGTACATGAAATGTGTTAATTATCACACTACGATAGCACATTTTTTGGATCAAGATGTTTAATAATTGCTTGAATTAAGGACCTGGTAGCAAACTTCACCAGTAGAGTATCCCAAAACACATGGAAGAATAGAATTATCCTTACTCATTCTGCTCTTGTCAATACTATTAAGGAAGTACTTATGAACAAATAGTTCCTACCAAGTTAGAAACCTTCATCTGGATGAATCAGATTTATTTCAATAAAATAGAAATCATTTCATTGTAAAGAATGTTTATGTGAGCAAAAATTGTTTGAGTGTAAAAGACTTGTGAAATACACATTGATCTGAGAAACAGAAATGTGTATCCTTGTGACTTAAGTCTGGAATTTTTTAAATTTATTTTGGTTCAAATATTTCCTGAAGTTAAATTTTGATAACATTAAACACTTTTCAGTAAATGTCAAAAGAGAAATATGTATTTTAATTTAAATTCCTTGTTTTGTATGTTCAAGAATTAAAATATTTTGATCATTTATACATGTAGAAATATAAACTAAACACAGCCTGTTCTGTTCAGCAGTCACTACATTGATATTTCAAAATTTGTGAAGGCCAGATGTTACATGAGAGAACACATCTATGCTGAGCAAAGAATGTAGAAGTTCAGGTGCTTTCAACACACTCTGTGCCTTATAAAAGCTAACAGTACTCTTGTTTGTTTGATTTCCTTCTCCCATGCATGAAATGAACAGGACCAGCTGGACCCAAATATAATGATATTGGGTTCTGACCATTTTGAAGAATGTCTTAGAAGAATGAATCAGCATCAAGACCGATACATGTAAAGGCATCAGTATAGCCTAATGGAAAGACGTGTATGAAGATAAAAGTATCATTCACAGAAGAATCACACGAAAATATCACATCAACATGAAGGTTTTTCTTTAGTAAAAGGTGAGCCACTGTGAAGACTTTGAAATATCAAATAAGATGTACATTAGAGATACTGGATTAGCTTGTGGTGAGACGTAAAAATAATGGGATTAAAGAAAGTTTTCCAGTAGGTCAGACCCGTGTGAATATTATGTAATAAACCACAGGAGAATCACATAAAGAAAAAGGGATGACCAACAGATCATATATACATAGACATTTCTGTGAGTTGCAGGTGAGCCATGAGTGAACTCCTTTAGAAATGTCCAAAATAACACGGATGGTTGAGAAATGGGTTTAGCTCCAGATATGATGTGTGAAAAGTTATACAGTGGGCCACTTACGAATTTCCCACCACAAGGAATACAGCCCAGAGTAACTATTATTGTAAAGACATCCATTATTTTGTGATTTTATAACCTATCAAATAAGCAAGTTGCTCCAGTATTATTAAAACAACAACATCTTTGTCGACTGATGGTACTGCACAAACAATATTCCATCTACATAACCTAATAAGGCTAGTATTGTCGAAGGAAATTGTAAAGCGAACTTACATAAGTATTATAATTGTTTTCATCTCAGCTTCAGTCTGAAATCTCAGAGCAGTTTCATTGTTATTTATTACATCTAATTTTCTTGAGTTGGAACTCCAACCACTGTATTTATCCAGGTGACGTGTCTTGCACCCTGTGCATGTGATTGCTACTTTTAACCATAAAAAAAGGACAATTTACTTTATAATCAATGTTGTTGGTGAGTCTTTCATTTCACAATGTTTTAACAGTTCTTGGCGTCACTCGCGCAACAATATTTTGTGTGTATAGTAGCAACGGTATTTTACTCAGAAGGGAATAAAAAACTGACCCCAAATGTATAGTGAAGACAAGAATGACCAGTTACAGCTAATTTTATTAAACGTTAGTTTAATGTTTGTTTCAGGGAGTGCAGTTGTCAAAATTGAACGTGTTCTACTCTCACACTTTTGTGCTCAAATGAAAATTACTTTGTGAAATAGTGAGTAGCACTGAGAAGCAAAAGTAAGAGAAAGATGGCAAATTAGTGTTAACAGATAAACAGTTTGAAGATTCTGGAAGATACAAATGGTGAAATAATGAAGGAGAGCACAAACATGATGCCACAGGTTAGTGTAAAGTTTTGTTTTTAGATCTTATTTTCGTTTATTAAAGTATATTAATTCAACAAAAAACTGCTTGAATGGAAATTGCTCAACTCACTTTTAAATGTTTTGCAACCATAACATTTTCGTTTGATTTTTATTTGGCCCGGCATGGCCAAGCGCATTAAGGCGTGTGACTTGTAATCTGAGGGTCGTGGGTTTGCATCCTCGTTGCGCCAAACATACTCGCCCTTTCAGCCGTGGGGCGTTATAACGTGACGGTCAATGCCACTGTTCGTTGGTAAAAGTGTAGCCCAAGAGTTGGCGGTGGGTGGTGATGACTAGCTGCCTTCCCTCTAGTCTTACACTGCAAAATTATGGACGGCTAGCACAAATAGCCCTTGAGTAGCTAACAAGATCTAACTGATATCCCACACTCTTCAGCAAGCTCCCTGACAGTCAGACGTCGATTTGCCCGCACCAGCGTGTTGATTTTGTCAACATGTGGGTCGTCAGTTGATGTGGTAGGACGTCCAGGACGCTCATCATCTTTAATGGACTGTCGACCATCCTTAAAACGTTCATGCCACTTGAAACATGCCGTACGCTTCATAGCAACATCACCGTAAGCTGTGTTAAGCATTGCAAAAGTTTCAGTCGCAAATTTTCGAAGTTTAACAAAATTTCACAGCAAGTCGTTCCACCTTCAGGTCATTCATTCTGAAATCCGCTAAACTTCACTTAAAACGGCGTAGCTAATACACAAATGAAGATATCTGGCATCGTAATCAACTGATCTGTGCGAACCTAGCAACACCAAGTGGATTTCCCTAGAACCAACTGGAGCCGTGCAATTCAAACAGTTTGCGTATTTTTTTAACAGACCTCGTATATAGCATGGGTTCTAAATATTTAAGTTGGTGAAGTAATAAAGCTCTTTGGTTAACAAACGAGTTAAAACATCACTTCAAACGAAGGTGTTCTTTCACCACATTTTTCTCAAAATGATTTTATACGCTCTTTGATTTATATTTGTATTACACTGAGTGTGTCAAAAGAAATTTTAATTAAAACGTATAATTTAACTTTCACCGTTAGTACAGCGGTATGTCTCCGGATTTACAATGCTAAAATTAGGGGTTCGATTCCCCTCGGTGGGCTGAGCAGATAGCCCTTTGTGGCATTGCTATTCAAAAAACACAAACACACACATGCATCAGTTTAAACTGTAGAAAATACATAAATAAATTGTCAAATTTTAAACATTATCAATTTTAGGTTTGAAATTGCATTATGAATGTAAGAAATATGCTTATTCACTTAAAATATTAACTCTAGATTATCATTGAACATTAAGAATTGTACCTCTTTTCCGTTATTATTATCGAAATTTGTTTTCGGGTTTTAAGTAATCGATACAATGTGTAAACCGAATTTACATACGACATTCTCTCTCAAGATTAAACTGAAGTGGTTTTCGAGTTTACGTTCCCCTCTGCTTCAACAGCAGCAGTTACAAAATATCCCGTGTGGGTGAAAGACATATCAGTTATTTTGATCTGTTTTGTTGCTTTATGGTAAGTTTGTGTTATCTTCCAGTTTTTTATAATTAATGTATGTGGAACACAAGAATTAATCATTTGATCATGTTGGGATGGGAGAGCATCTGTCCCTAATACCCAATTATGTTTAAACAGGACATTAGAATTGGGTGTTCAGTTACAGTGCTACCACATTTGTTGTTGTTTTGAATTAAGCACAAAGCTACACAACGGGCTATCTGTGCTCTGCCCACCACGGGTATCGAAACTCGGATTTTATTGTGTAAGTCCGCAGACATACCGCTGAGCCACTGGGGGGCTACCACATTTGAAAGTGCCATGTGTGTTGAGTGGCCCTTTAATATATAACAGGATTGGCTAAACTTGCTTGACGTAAGAACCACATATGATAAACTTCAGATGTTTGAGAGCCACCAGACATGAACAAATATTACACACACGTTTTTATTGTTACTTGCACATTTTGTCACATGCATTTTATATAAATATTAAAAAAACACATGCACATAAAAATATTTATTCATGTATGTATTTTCTAAACTGTTAATTTGTATTAGTTACAAGAATCATAAAGTACACTTACACATTAACTCTCTGTAAATTTCGTTTCCCGCAACACAGCCACGCACAACATAATGACGCCCACTGAAACTAACATTGTACGATTACCGATTCTCCAGTACAATTCCTCTATAATCTACAAAAATTCTTTAATTTCTGACTCAAATATAGTTTTTAAATTAGGATTTAATTTGTTAAATATATTTACCTGCGATGAATATTAACCTTACATTTTAATCCGGTGAGCTCTCGGTTTATACCCGATACATAATTATAAAGCTTGAACATTTTTATTTATCTTTCATATTTACTGTGATGGAAAAAGGAGCTCAGCAAACATATTTCCGCGTTAGGAATATATGCCTTATGTGAGATAGTAAATTCATATACCTCCTTTCACATCAGATATTGTGTTCATACTACTTACTTTAGGCGTGGTATTAATTTGGGGTCATTGCCTTCAACTAAGTGATTCCTGATCATTTAAACGTAAGAGTTCTTTTACAGTTATATCTGTAGTGAGATCCAATTTATGTAAAAACGCGTTACCCATTTTCCCTAGCGTACTTTATAAGAATATTTGTTTTAGTGGTCTTGAAACACGTATTTTTGTGATGATTTTACAGCTTCCTTTGAGTATTCTCTACCGAGTTGAAAAACACTGAAGCGAACCGAAATATCTAGAAGACATATCTCCTGGTGCTGAAAATATGACTCCTGGAGAAGAAGATATTTTTCAAGTTTTTTTCAATTTGTTGAAATTTAGTTTTTCATAGAACAATTCTGTTAAAACCGTTGAGGTTTTCTGCTTTCATAGAACTATTCTGTTATATTCTTAGAACTGTATTATTTAATTTATAGAATTGTAGTAATTTTACAGAAAATTTAAACTATTGAAATATTCTACTGTCATGGAACTCTTCTTCTTAAGATATTTCAATTTCGTACAACTGTTCTATTTAAATCTTAATGTGTGTTTTTTGAGAGAACTGATTTCCTCAAGCCATTAAGACGTTGTACTTTTATAGAACTATTTCACTGAAAGTGTTGAGGTGTTGTACTTTAATAGAAGTGTTCTATTTAAAATTTGAAGTGTTGCATTGTAATAGAAATGTTTAATTGAAACTGTTGATATGGAGTACTTTTGTAGAACTGTTCTTTTTAAACTGTTAAGATGTTCTACTTTCATATAACTGTTCTACATAAATCTTGAGTTTTAATACTTTAAAAGAACTGTTCTGTATTAATTATTAAAATGTATTGTGTTAATAGAACAGTTCAATTTAAACATTGAACTGTTGTAATTTCAAACTGTTCTATTTAAACTGTTGAGATGCAATTTTTGATACAACCGTACAAATTGAACTTGTAAGATTTTGTACTTTCATAAAACTGTTGCATTGAGTTTTTCAAAACTTAGTTTTCGATAGAATTATCACCTTTAAACCGTTAAGATGTTGTAGTTTCATAGTACGGTTCTAATTAAACCTTTAATATATGATACTTTTAGAGAACTGTTCTATTTTAGCTATTCAGGTGTAGTAAATTAAAAAAGAACTGTTCCATTTGAACAGCAAAAGTGTAGTACTTTTATAGAACTGTTCTATTTAAACCTTTAAAATGTTGTACTTTTTAGAACCGTACTAGAGAAGCTTTTGAACTTTAGAAGATTCATAGTACTGTTCTATTTAAAATGTTTGGATGTAATTTTTTGATAGAATTCTTCTTTTTAAATTATTTCGGTGTAGTACTTTCTAAGAAGTGTTCCAAACAAACAGATGAAGTCTGGTACTTTCCAAAAATTTGTTATTTAAACAGTTCAGGTGTATTACTTTCATAGAACTGTTCTTCTTAGACTGTAGAGATGTAATTTTTGATAGGCCAGTTCTATTTAAACTGTTATAACAAGGTTCTTTGTCATAACTGTTTTATTTAGAGTGTTGAGGTGTAGTGCTTTTCGATATATGTTCTATATAAACAGTTAACATGTTGTACTTTCAGAGAAATGTTCTATGTAAACATTTAAACTGCAGGGTCTCATAGAACTGTTTTATTTAAACTCTTGAGATGTAATTTTTTGATAGAACTGTTCTATTTAACCTTTTAAGATGTAGTACTTTCTTAGGTGTGTTCCAAATAAACAGCTGAGATGTGGTACTTCAAAGGAAATTTTCTATTTATGCAGTTCAGGTGTAATTCTTTCACATAAATGTTCTCTTTATACTATAGATATGTAATTTTTTGGTAGGTCGGTTCAATTTAAACTGTTCAGATATAGAACTTTTCTGTTTAGAG
Organism: Carcinoscorpius rotundicauda; assembly: GCA_011833715.1. Lineage (NCBI taxonomy): Eukaryota > Metazoa > Arthropoda > Merostomata > Xiphosura > Limulidae > Carcinoscorpius > Carcinoscorpius rotundicauda. The sequence goes on along the minus strand of CM022394.1, from coordinate 103,776,801 downwards.
TGTTGAGGTGCAGCACTTTCACAGAACTTTTCCATTTATGCTGTTTAGGTGTAGCGCTTTTTGTGAGTATGTTCCATTTAAACCATTAAGATGTACTTTCACAGAGCTGTTCTTGGTAAACATTTGAACAGTAGGATCTCAAAGAATCTTCGATTGAAACTCTTGAGACATGAAGTTTTAACAGATTTCTCCTTTATAAGTCGCTATATGTTCTTTCGTTGAAGTGTTCTAATAAATTTCTTTAAATATAATTTCTTATAGAATTGTGCTTTTTAAACTTTTAAGACATTTTTTCTTAGCTCTTTCTATTTAAATCTTTTTGATGTAGTGGTTGTATAAAACTAATCTTTTCAAAATATTCAGGTGTAGTAATTTCATAAAAGTATTTCAAATAAGCAAATGAGCTTTGTAAATTCTGAGAAGTTTCATTTTGAAACTGTACAGGTGTCTTTCATTCATGGAACTGTTCTATTTAGAATGTTCAGATGCAATTTCTTCACAGGGCAATTCTATTTAAATCATCAAATATGGTATCTTTATTGAACTGCCCCTGTTAGACTGTTCAGATGTAGTACTTCCATAAAAATGTTTCATTTAAACCATAAAGTTGTTGTATATCTTTAGAACTGTCGTAGACAAACTTTTGAACTTTAGAGCATTCATACAACTGCTATATTTGAACCATTGAAATGTAATTTTTGATAGATATGTTTTATTTAAATGTTTAAGATGTAGTCCTTTTTCTGAAATCCTTTTTTTATACTATTCATGTGTAGTACTTTCTAAGAAGTGTCCTTAATAAACAGCTGTGTTTTGAATTTTTACAGGTGTATTATTTTCATAGAACTGTTCTGTTTAGAGTGTAGAGATGTGATTTTTTTAAAGTCATTTCTATTTAAACCGTTAGGTAAGATACTTTGATGGATCTGTTCCATTTTGAGTATTGAGCAGCAGTACTTTCACAGAACGTTTCCATTAAAACTGTTCAGGTTTAACAGTTTACCATACATATATTCCACTTAAACAGTTAAGATGTCGTACTTTCACAAATATGTTCTAGGTAAACATTTCAACACACAGTACATTTTGACTGAAACTCTTCAGATGTAAATTTTTGATAGAACTCTCCTTTATAAAAGGTTATGTGTTGTTGTTCTGTTTTTTGAAGTTCTTTAAATATAATTTTTGATAGAAATGTTTTTTTTAAAACTCTTAAGATGTACTTTCTCAGAACTTTCTGTTTAAATATTTTTCATGTGGTAGTTTTATTAAACCAATTTTTTCAAAGTATTCAGATATAGTAATTTTATAGAAGTATATCAGACAGGTAGATGAGGTTTTGTTCCTTCTAAGAAGTTTGATTTTGAAATCATCTAGGGATATTTCTTTTATGGAACTGTTCTATTTAGACTGTTGAGATGTAATTTCTTCACATCCTAATTCTATTTAAAGCGTTAAATATGATATCTTTATGGAACTGCATCCGAAAGACTGTTGAGGTGTAGTACTTTCATAAAAATGTTTTATTTAAACCATTAAGTTGTTGTACTTCTTTTAAACCATTTTAGACAAACTTTTGAACTTTAGAACTTTCATAGAACTGCTTTGTTTAAACTGTTGAGATGTAATTTTTTGATGGATCTTTTCTATTTAACTGTTTAAGATGTAGTGCTTTTCTTGAAGTCATCTTTTTATACTATTCTGGTGTATTACTTTCTTAGAAATGTTTTTTTTAAACAGCTGTGGTGTGGTATTTTCACACGTGTATTACTTTTATAAAACTGTTTTCTTTAGACTGCCAGGGTGTAATATTTTGTTCGCCAGATCTGTTTAAACCGTAAAGTATGATAAGTTGATAGATCCTTTCCATTTATAGATTTGAGGTGCAGTACTTTCACAGAACATTTTTAATTAAACTGTTTAGGTTTTATGCTTTATCATGGATATTCTACTTAAACCGTTGAGATGTCGTATTTTTACAGAAATATTCTAGTGAAAAATTTGAACTCTACGAACACACAGAACTGTTTGACTGAAACTCTTGAGATGTAAATTTATGAGAGAACTCTCTTTTCTGGAAGGATATGTGTTCTTTTATTAAACTGATGTGTTCAATTTCTTAAAATATAGTTTTTGCTAGAAATGTTCTTTTTGAACTCTTAAGATGTACTTGACAGAACATTATTTTTTAAAAGGTAATGTGTTCTTCTATTGAACTGATCTGTTCAATTTCTTAGGATATAGTTTTTGATAGAAATGTTTTTTTTAAGCTTTTAATATGTACTTTGTTAGAACTTTCTATTTAAATATTTTAGATGTGGTGGTTTTATGAAACCAATTTTTTCAAAGTATTCAGGTTTAGTAATTTTTTAGAAGAATATCAGATAAGTAGATGAGGTTTTGTTTCTTCTTAGAAGTTTGATTTTGAAACCGTCTAGGTGTATTTCTATTTAGACTGTTGAGATGTAATTTTTTCACATCCTAATTCTATTTCACAGAAATGTTCTTAATAATAATTTGAACTGTACGAACACATAGAATGTTTTGTCTGAAACTGTTGAGATGTATATTTCTGATAGAACTCTCTTTTATAAAAGGTTATGTGTTCTTTTATTGAACTGAAGTGTTCAATTTCTTAAAATATAGTTTTTGATAGAAATGTTTTTTTTAAACTCTTAAGATGTACTTTCTTAGAACTTTCTCTTTAAATATTTTTGATGTGGTTGTTTTATGAAACCAATTTTGTCAAAGTATTCAGATGTAGTAATTTTATAGAAGTATATCAGATAAGTAGATGAGGTTTTGTTCCTTCTAAGAAGTTTGATTTTGAAACCGTCTAGGTGTATTTCTTTTATGAAACTGTTCTATTTAGACTGTTGAGATGTAATTTCTTCACATTCTAATTGTATTTAAAGCGTTATATATGGTATCTTTATGGAACTTATTCTTTTAAACTGTTGAGGGATAGTAATTTTATAAAAATGTTTTATTTAAACCATAAAGTGGTAGTACGTTTTTAGAACCTTTCTAGACAAACTTTTGAACTCTTTAACATTCATAGAATTTTCCATTTAAACTGTTGAGATGTAATTTTTTGATGGATCTGTTCTATTTAACTGTTTAAGACGTAGTATTTTCTTGAAGTCTTCTTTTTGTACAATTCTGGTGTATTACTTTCTTAGAAATGTTTTTTCTAAACAGCTGTGGTATGGTATTTTCACACGTGTATTACTTTTATAAAGCTGTTCTCTTTAGACTGCCAGTGTGTAATATTTTGGTATACCAGATCTGTTTAAACTCTAAGGTATGAAATTTTGATAGATCTTTTACATTTACAAATTTGGACTGCAGTACTTTAACAGAATATTTTTAATTAAACTATTTAGGTTTTATGCTTTACCATGTATATTCTACTTAAACGATTGAGATGTTGTATTTTTACAGAAATATTCCTGGTAAAAATTTGAACTGTACAAACACCCAGAATTGTTTGACTGAAACTTTTGAGATGTAAATTTTTGATAGAACTTTTTTCTAAAAGGTTATGTGTTCCTTTAATGAACTGATCTGTTCAGTTTCTTTAAATATAGTTTTTGATAGAAATGTCTTTTAAACTCATAAGATGTACCTTCTTAGAACTTTGCATATAAATATTTTTGATGTGGTTGTTTTATGAAACCAATTTTGTCAAAGTATTCAGATGTAGTAATTTTATAGAAGTATATCAGATAAGTAGATGACGTTTTGTTCCTTCCTAGAAGTTTGATTTTGAAACCATCTAGGTGTATTTCTTTTATGGAACTGTTGTGTTTAGACTGTTGAGATGTAATTTCTCACAGCTTAATTGTATTTAAAAAGTTAAATATGGTATCATTATGGAATTGCTTTTGTTAAACTGTGTCGGGGTAGTAATTTCATAAAAATGTTATATTTAAACCATAAAGTGGTTGTAATTGTTTTGAACCTTTCTAGACAAACTTTTTATCTTTAGAACATTCATAGAACTGTTCTATTCATACTGTTGAGATGTAAATTTTTGATACATCTGTTCTATTTAACTGTTTAAGATATAGTGCTTTTCATGAAGTCTTCTTTTTATACCTTTCAGGTGTAGTACTTTCTTCGAAGTTTTCTTCCTAAACAGCTGTGGTGTGCTATTTTCACATGTGTATTACTTTTATAGAACTGTTCTATTTAAACTGTTGGGAAATAATTTTTTGATAGATTTTTTCATTAAGGTGCTTAAGATGTAGTGCTTTTCTTGAAGTCTTCTATTTATACTATTCAGGTGTAGTACTTTCTTAGAAGTGTTCTTCCTAAACAGCTGTGGTGTGTTATTTTCACATGTGTATTGTTTCATAGAACGGTTCTCTTTAGACTGCAGAGGTGTAATTTTTTCGTAAGCCAGATCTATTTCACCCGTTACGTATGATATTTTGATAGATCCGTTCCATTTAGAGTGTTTAGCTGCAATACTTTGTCACAACATTCTATTGTAAAAGGTTATGTTTTTATTTATTGAACTATTCTATTCAATTTCTTAAAATATGATTTTGACAGAAATGTGCTGTTGAAAGTCTTAAGATGTACTTTTCAAGAACTTTTTATTTCAATATTTTTGATGTAGTCATTTTATAAAACCAATTTTTTGAAAGTATTTGAGTGTAGTAATTTCATAGAATTTTTTCAAATCAGCAGATGACATTTTGTACCTGCAAAGAGGTTTCATTTTAAAAGTAAGTGTATTTCTTTAATGGAACTGTTCTCTTTAAATTATTGAGATGTAATTTCTTCAAAGGCAAGTTCTATTTAAAGTGTTAAATATGGTATATTTATGGAACTGCTCCTGTTAAGTTGTTGAGGGGTATTTCTTTCATAAAAATGTGTTATTTAAACCACTAAGTTGTTGTACTTCTTTAGAACCGTTCAAGACATCTTTTGAACTTTAGAACTTTCATAGAACTGCTTTGTTTAAACTGTTGAGATGTAATTTTTTGATTTATCTGTTCCACTTAACTGTTTAAGATTTAATGCTTTTCTTGAAGTCTTTTTTTATACTACTCAGGTGTAGTACTTTCTTTGAAGTTTTCTTCCAAAACAGCTGTGGTGTGGTAATTTCATAGGTGTATTACTTTCATGGAACTGTTCTCTTTAGAGTGTTGAGATGTAATTTCTTCACAGCCTTATTCTATTTAAAGTGTTAAATATGGTATCTTTTTGGAACTGCATTAGATAGACTGTTGAGGGATAGTACTTTCATAATAATATTTTATTTCAACCATCAAGTTGTACTTCTTTTAAACCATTCTAGACAAACTTTTGAACTCTAGAACATTTATAGAACTGTTCTATTTACAGTTTTGAGCTGTAATTTTTTGATGGATTTGTTCTTTTTAACTGTTTAAGACGTAGTGCTTTTCTTGAAGTCTTCTTTTTATACTATTCTGGTGTATTACTTTCTTAGAAATTTTGTTTTCAAACAGCTGTGGTGTGGTATTTTCACACGTGTATTACTTTTATAAAACTGTTTTCTTTAGACTGCCAGGGTGTAATATTTTGGTTTGCCAGATCTGTTTAAACCGTAAGGTGTGATAAGTTGATAGATGCTTTCCATTTATAGATTTGAGGGGCAGTACTTTCACAGAATATTTTTAATTAAACTATTTAGGTTTTATGCTTTACCATGGATATTCTACTTAAACCGTTGAGCTGTCGTATTTTTACAGAAACATTCAAGGTAAATATATGAAATGTACGAACACAGAGAACTGTTTGTCTGAAACTCTTGAGATGTAAATTTTTGAGAGAACTCTCTTTTCTAAAAAGATATGTGTTCTTTCATTGAACTAAAGTGTTCAATTTCTTAAAATATAGTTTTTAATAGAAATGTTTTTTTTCAACTCTTAAGATGAACCTTCTTAGAACTTTGCATATAAATATTTTTGATGTGGTTGTTTTATGAAACCAATTTTGTCAAAGTATTTAGATGTAGTAATTTTATAGAAGTATATAAGATAAGTAGATGAGGTTTTGTTTCTTCGTAGAAGTTTGATTTTGAAACCGTCTAGGTGTATTTCTATTTAGACTGTTGAGATGTAATTTCTTCACATCCTAATTCTATTTCACAGAAATGTTCTTTATAATAATTTGAACTGTACGAACACACAGAATGTTTTGTCTGAAACTCTTGAGATGTATATTTGTGATAGAACTCTCTTTTTGAAAAGGTTATGTGTTCTTTTATTGAACTGAAGTGTTCAGTTTTTTAAAATATTGTTTTTGATAGAAATGGTGTTTTTAAACTCATAAGATGTACCTTCTTAGAACTTTGTATTTAAATATTTTTGATGTGGTGGTTTTAGAAAACCAATTTTGTCAAAGTATTCAGGCATAGTTATTTTATCGAAGTGTATCAGGAAAGTAGATGAGGTTTGTTCCTTTTAAGAAGTTTTATTTTGAAACCATCTAGGTGTATTTCTTTTATGGAACTGTTGTGTTTAGACTGTTGAGATGTAATTTCTCACAGCTTAATTGTATTTAAAAAGTTAAATATGGTATCATTATGGAATTGCTTTTGTTAAACTGTGTCGGGGTAGTAATTTCATAAAAATGTTTTATTTAAACCATAAAGTGGTTGTAATTGTTTTGAACCTTTCTAGACAAACTTTTTATCTTTAGAACATTCATAGAACTGTTCTATTCATACTGTTGAGATGTAATTTTTTGATACATCTGTTCTATTTAACTGTTTAAGATATAGTGCTTTTCATGAAGTCTTCTTTTTATACCTTTCAGGTGTAGTACTTTCTTCGAAGTTTTCTTCCTAAACAGCTGTGGTGTGCTATTTTCACATGTGTATTACTTTTATAGAACTGCTCTATTTAAACTGTTGGGAAATAATTTTTTGATAGATTTTTTTATTCAGGTGCTTAAGATGTAGTGCTTTTCTTGAAGTCTTCTATTTATACTATTCAGGTGTAGTACTTTCTTAGAAGTGTTCTTCCTAAACAGCTGTGGTGTGTTATTTTCACATGTGTATTGTTTCATAGAACTGTTCTCTTTAGACTGCAGAGGTGTAATTTTTTCGTAAGACAGATCTATTTCAGCCGTTACGTATGATATTTTGATAGATCCGTTCCATTCAGTGTTTAGCTGCAGTACTTTGTCACAACATTCTATTGTAAAAGGTTATGTTTTTATTTATTGAACTATTCTGTTCAATTTCTTAAAATATGATTTTGACAGAAATGTGCTGTTGAAAGTCTTAAGATGTACTTTTCAAGAACTTTTTATTTCAATATTTTTGATGTAGTCATTTTATAAAACCAATTTTTTGAAAGTATTTGAGTGTAGTAATTTCATAGAATTTTTTCAAATCAGCAGATGACATTTTGTACCTGCAAAGAGGTTTCATTTTAAAAGTAAGTGTATTTCTTTAATGGAACTGTTCTCTTTAAATTATTGAGATGTAATTTCTTCAAAGGCAAGTTCTATTTAAAGTGTTAAATATGGTATCTTTATGGAACTGCTCCTATTAAGCTGTTGAGGGGTAGTTCTTTCATAAAAATGTGTTATTTAAACCACTAAGTTGTTGTACTTCTTTAGAACCGCTCTAGACATCTTTTGAACTTTAGAACTTTCATAGAACTGCTTTGTTTAAACTGTTGAGATGTAATTTTTTGATTGATCTGTTCCACTTAACTGTTTAAGATTTAATGCTTTTCTTGAAGTCTTCTTTTTATACTACTCAGGTGTAGTACTTTCTTTGAAGTTTTCTTCCAAAACAGCTGTGGTGTGGTAATTTCATAGGTGTATTACTTTCATGGAAATGTTCTCTTTAGAGTGTTGAGATGTAATTTCTTCACAGCCTTATTCTATTTAAAGCGTTAAATATGGTATCTTTTTGGAACTGCATTAGATAGACTGTTGAGGGATAGTACTTTCATAATAATATTTTATTTCAACCATCAAGTTGTACTTCTTTTAAAGCATTCTAGACAAACTTTTGAACTCTAGAACATTTATAGAACTGTTCTATTTACAGTTTTGAGCTGTAATTTTTTGATGGATTTGTTCTTTTTAACTGTTTAAGACGTAGTGCTTTTCTTGAAGTCTTCTTTTTATACTATTCTGGTGTATTACTTTCTTAGAAATGTTTTTTTCAAACAGCTGTGGTGTGGTATTTTCACACGTGTATTACTTTTATAAAACTGTTTTCTTTAGACTGCCAGGGTGTAATATTTTGGTTTGCCAGATCTGTTTAAACCGTAAGGTATGATAAGTTGATAGATGCTTTCCATTTATAGATTTGAGGGGCAGTACTTTCACAGAATATTTTTAATTAAACTATTTAGGTTTTATGCTTTACCATGGATATTCTACTTAAACCGTTGAGCTGTCGTATTTTTACAGAAACATTCAAGGTAAATATTTGAACTGTACGAACACAGAGAACTGTTTGTCTGAAACTCTTGAGATGTAAATTTCTGAGAGAACACTCTTTTCTAAAAAGATATGTGTTCTTTCATTGAACTAAAGTGTTCAATTTCTTAAAATATAGTTTTTAATAGAAATGTTTTTTTTCAACTCTTAAGATGAACCTTCTTAGAACTTTGCATATAAATATTTTTGATGTGGTTGTTTTATGAAACCAATTTTGTCAAAGTATTCAGATGTAGTAATTTTATAGAAGTATATCAGATAAGTAGATGAGGTTTGTTCCTTTTAAGAAGTTTTATTTTGAAACCATCTAGGTGTATTTTTTTTATGGAACTTTTGTGTTTAGACTGTTGAGATGTAATTTCTCACAGCTTAATTGTATTTAAAAAGTTAAATATGGTATCATTATGGAATTGCTTTTGTTAAACTGTGTCGGGGTAGTAATTTCATAAAAATGTTTTATTTAGACCATAAAGTGGTTGTAATTGTTTTGAACCTTTCTAGACAAACTTTTTATCTTTAGAACATTCATAGAACTGTTCTATTCATACTGTTGAGATGTAATTTTTTGATACATCTGTTCTATTTAACTGTTTAAGATATAGTGCTTTTCATGAAGTCTTCTTTTTATACCTTTCAGGTGTAGTACTTTCTTAGAAGTTTTCTTCCTAAACAGCTGTGGTGTGCTATTTTCACATGTGTATTGTTTCATAGAACTGTTCTCTATAGACTGCAGAGGTGTAATTTTTTCGTAAGACAGATCTATTTCAGCCGTTACGTATGATATTTTGATAGATCCGTTCCGTTTAGAGTGTTTAGCAGCAGTACTTTGTCACAACATTCTTTTGTAAAAGGTTATGTTTTTATTTATTGAACTATTCTGTTCAATTTCTTAAAATATGATTTTGACAGAAATGTGCTGTTGAAAGTCTTAAGATGTACTTTTCAAGAACTTTTTATTTCAATATTTTTTATGTAGTCATTTTATAAAACCAATTTTTTGAAAGTATTTGAGTGTAGTAATTTCATAGAATTATTTCAAATCAGCAGATGACATTTTGTACCTGCAAAGAGGTTTCATTTTGAAAGTAAGTGTATTTCTTTAATGGAACTGTTCTCTTTAAATTATTGAGATGTAATTTCTTCAAAGGCAAGTTCTATTTAAAGTGTTAAATATGGTATCTTTATGGAACTGCTCCTATTAAGCTGTTGAGGGGTAGTTCTTTCATAAAAATGTGTTATTTAAACCACTAAGTTGTTGTACTTCTTTAGAACCGCTCTAGACATCTTTTGAACTTTAGAACTTTCATAGAACTGCTTTGTTTAAACTGTTGAGATGTAATTTTTTGATTGATCTGTTCCACTTAACTGTTTAAGATTTAATGCTTTTCTTGAAGTCTTCTTTTTATACTACTCAGGTGTAGTACTTTTTTTGAAGTTTTCTTCCAAAACAGCTGTGGTGTGGTAATTTCATAGGTGTATTACTTTCATGGAAATGTTCTCTTTAGAGTGTTGAGATGTAATTTCTTCACAGCCTTATTCTATTTAAAGCGTTAAATATGGTATCTTTTTGGAACTGCATTAGATAGACTGTTGAGGGATAGTACTTTCATAATAATATTTTATTTCAACCATCAAGTTGTACTTCTTTTAAACCATTCTAGACAAACTTTTGAACTCTAGAACATTTATAGAACTGTTCTATTTACAGTTTTGAGCTGTAATTTTTTGATGGATTTGTTCTTTTTAACTGTTTAAGACGTAGTGCTTTTCTTGAAGTCTTCTTTTTATACTATTCTGGTGTATTACTTTCTTAGAAATTTTGTTTTCAAACAGCTGTGGTGTGGTATTTTCACACGTGTATTACTTTTATAAAACTGTTTTCTTTAGACTGCCAGGGTGTAATATTTTGGTTTGCCAGATCTGTTTAAACCGTAAGGTATGATAAGTTGATAGATGCTTTCCATTTATAGATTTGAGGGGCAGTACTTTCACAGAATATTTTTAATTAAACTATTTAGGTTTTATGCTTTACCATGGATATTCTACTTAAACCGTTGAGCTGTCGTATTTTTACAGAAACATTCAAGGTAAATATTTGAACTGTACGAACACAGAGAACTGTTTGTCTGAAACTCTTGAGATGTAAATTTCTGAGAGAACACTCTTTTCTAAAAAGATATGTGTTCTTTCATTGAACTAAAGTGTTCAATTTCTTAAAATATAGTTTTTAATAGAAATGTTTTTTTTCAACTCTTAAGATGAACCTTCTTAGAACTTTGCATATAAATATTTTTGATGTGGTTGTTTTATGAAACCAATTTTGTCAAAGTATTCAGATGTAGTAATTTTATAGAAGTATATCAGATAAGTAGATGAGGTTTGTTCCTTTTAAGAAGTTTTATTTTGAAACCATCTAGGTGTATTTTTTTTATGGAACTTTTGTGTTTAGACTGTTGAGATGTAATTTCTCACAGCTTAATTGTATTTAAAAAGTTAAATATGGTATCATCATGGAATTGCTTTTTTAAACTGTGTCGGGGTAGTAATTTCATAAAAATGTTTTATTTAAACCATAAAGTGGTTGTAATTGTTTTGAACCTTTCTAGACAAACTTTTTATCTTTAGAACATTCATAGAACTGTTCTATTCATACTGTTGAGATGTAATTTTTTGATACATCTGTTCTATTTAACTGTTTAATATTTAATGCTTTTCTTGAAGTCTTCTTTTTATACTACTCAGGTGTAGTACTTTCTTTGAAGTTTTCTTCCAAAACAGCTGTGGTGTGGTAATTTCATAGGTGTATTACTTTCATGGAACTGTTCTTTTTAGAGTGTTGAGATGTAATTTTTCCACAGCCTTATTCTATTTAAAGTGTTAAATGTGGTATCTTTTTGGAACTGCTTTTAATACACTGTTGAGGGATAGTACTTTCATAATAATATTTTATTTCAACCATCAAGTTGTTGTACTTCTTTTCAACCATTCTAGACAAACTTTAGAAATCTAGAACATTTATAGAACTGTTTTATTTAAACTTTTGAGATGTAATTTTTGATAGATCTGTTCCATTTCATTGTTTAAGATTTAGTGCTTTTCTTGAAGTCTTCTTTTTATACTCTTCAGGTGTAGTACTCTTTAATAGTTTTTTTTTAAGCAGCTGTGGTGTGGTATTTTCATTTGTGTATTACTCTTATAGAACTGTTCTCTTTTGTAATTTTTTCGTAAGCCTGATTTATTTAAACCGTTAGGTTTGATACTTTGACAGATCCATTTCATTTAGAGTGTTGAGCTGCAGTCATTTCATGGAATGTTTCGACAATAACTTTTTAGGTTTAATGCTTTACCTTATTTATTGTACTTAAATTGTTAAGATATCGTTATTTCACCGAAATGCTCTGGGTAAACATTTGAACTTTACAAATGCACAGAACTGTTGGACTGAAACTTTTGAGATGTAAATTTGTTCTGGAACTCACCTTTTATAAAATGTTATGTGTTCTTTTATAGAACTGTTTTATGTTACCGTTTAAGATGTGGTACTTTTATAGAAATTTTCTTTTTAAGTTATTTAGGTGTAGTAACTTCTTAGATGTTTTCCAAACAAACTGCGGAGAAATTTTCTTTTAAAGAGTTTTCATCTAGTGCTTTTCTAAATATGTTCTTTTTGAAGCATTTCGTTGTCTTATTTTCACAGAACTCTTGTAGGTGAATTTGAACTGTAGGATCTCACAGAACTGTTCTATTTAATCTTTTCAGATGTAAATTTTTATTAAACTCTCCTTTATAAGTTGTTGTATGCTATTTCATTGAACTGTTCTGTTGAACTGATTTTAATTTAGTTTTTGTTATAACTGTGTTATTTAAACAGTTAAGATGTTGTACTTTCATAAAAGTGTTCTATTTAATCCCTTTATCGTATAAATTCTATAAAACGTGAAATGTTCATTTGTACGGTTGTTTTGTGGTAATTAAATCCCAGATAATTTTTGTTTGATAATTCTTTTTTAAACTTTGTATTATATATAGTTTTGATATTATTTCATCAATTGTAATTTTCTACTTTCCTTTTTGTTCGTTTATTTGTTTGTTGATTTAATTTCTTGTATATACCTGTATATATTATTCTTTTATGTTCCGATGATGTTGTTTTTTCAAATTCTAATTATGTAGTTCTCATGTTCATTTATTTAGTTTTACATAATGTACATTTACTTGTTTCTTTTATTTCATATCTTATCATTTTTGTAATTACCTGGTACATTGTACATTTTTTATTTATTTAGTATTTTGTTTTTTGTTCTGTTATCGTGTGTAATAAATTCAAAATTGAGAATTGTTATTTTCCTGCTTTTGTGTTTATTAATGTCAGAATCAGATACATGGTGAGGTTTTCACTTTACTGTTAATCAGAGCATGAATGCCTTTCTTTTCTATATAAGTACAGTTATCATAAAGCCGAGTTATGAAGAGAAAACTGAATTGTCATTTGTAAACGTGCAACAATGACTTACAGTATCAAATTTCAAAACTTAATATTTTAGTCAGATAAATTACCCGTAAAACTCATTAGATAAATACTAAATTTAGAGAGAACCTTATTCCTTCGTAGGTTTTAACTTTCTTCGTAATAAAATCCTGTCACTTAAAATTAAACATCGTATTTCGACGTTATGCAGGATTTTTTCTATCTTAAATTTCTTCGGTTTTGTTTTATTTAATCCAGTGTTATAAACTATTAACAAGACATCTGGTAACAGGATGTTGTTTTGAATTAGGCACAAAGCTACACAATGGGTCGGCTGTGCTCTGCCCATCACGGGTATCGAAACCTGGTTTTTAGCATTGTCTGTCCCCAGACATAACTCTGAGCCACTAGGGGCATGTAATTATGAAAGCGTCATTGTCACATTTACATTTTATTTACAAAACTGTGACAATAAAATTATAAAACTTCACATTTGCTACACTGAAATCTGATATAAGTTCTTTCGTGTCATCGGCTATAAAAGACTTATACGATCCTTTATCGTTAATTTCAAAATTTATGAAAGATGAATTTTATGTATCGAATATCACTGTTTTTACTTCCTATTAATTTGATTTTTATCTAAGCCCATAGCTCTACAATGGGCTATCTATGATGTACATATCACGGATATCGAAACCCGGGTCTTAGCATACAGGATTACACACGTACCGCTTTGCTACAAAAGAGCCTTCCCTTTAGTTTAAACTACTATTTAGAACCCCCAGAAACTAGGGTAAAATGAGATACTAGTTAATTAAAAATTAATTTGTCTCTTTGTTACAACCAGTTTATTTCTAATCTCGAAAAATTGCTTTCAGACATGTGTATGTATTAAACTGTGAAGTAATATATTTAGATTAATATAATACCTTCTGAATTAATTCAAAGTCCTTTAAAATTGTCTCGTAATCTAATTTCACGGTACAAAAATATGTAGAATTGTATCTTTGCTTTTTACTATCTTGGAAAACAACCACATTTCTTAAATAACGGATAGCAGGTGAACAATTGCAGTTTGGTATACACTAGTCTGCTCCTGGTAATTCATCATGTATTAAAGTGCCCAACTTTATTATGTAACAATGAATGCTACACGTTACATAAGTCTGTGAGGTCCCCGTTAAACTGTTCACACGTTCAAATTTTATGGTCACACTTTTTTCACGCACGTGAAAGAACATATTTTACTATCTTTGTTCCTTTACCTTTGTGCGTTAGCTGAAAGTATTTTCATATTTACAACAATGCCATTTACACTAAACGAAACGAAAATTCTGGAAAATAATTATCTCATAAAATTAATTTTCCTCTTTCTTTCGAAATTTGTGCTACATCGGTGATAGAAGAAAATATAAGTGTATGGTTTATCATACTGACGATACAAGTTTCACTTCAACTTCATGTTAAATAATGAATACGTTTATATACTCTTCAAAAAAAGAAATACAAAAGGGATATTTTTGTTATTTTAAAGAGAAATATATGTAATAACGTTACAAGTTCAGAGTATGTAATGTTACACGTGTTAAGGCACTGATTATCAGACTAGAATGACAATAAAAGTTGTGCACTTTGAAAACGGAGGAAAACATCGGATTTTTCACCAAAACGCATTCGTGTGAAATAAATTTGTTTGAGAGATCTGCAAGTGCAGCATGTGCCAAATCCCTATAAAAGTGACGGGTTCTTGTTTTCCATTGCTCAGTGTTAGCACCAACACGCATTGCAGTTACGCCAAGACTGACTGAAGCGCAATGCAACAAAGCCATTGGTCGCTTGAAAGCAGGCGAATCTCGATCAGATGTTGCCAGAGCTGTGAATGTCCACCCAAGCACTATCACAAGGCTATGGAATCGTCACCAACAACATGGATCAACTCGTGACAGTCCACGAGCTGGCAGACCTCGTGTGACCACGCCCGCACAAGATCGCTACATCTGGTTACGTCGCCTTCGGGATAGGACAACCACTGCGACGTCTACTGCTTCAACCATACCAGGGCTGTGTAGGATTTCCGAACAGACCGTACGCAACCGTCTACGAGTTTCTTTGGCCCCATGTGCAACCCATCATGGTGAACGTCAACGACATTTTTCAACATAACAATGCCCGCCCTTACACAGCCTGACTCACTACTGTCTTCTTGAGACACCACAACATCAACGTTTTTTCCTGGCTCTCCAGATCACCAGATTTAAACCCCATCGAACATCTTTGGGACGAGTTGGACCGACGTCTGCGACAGCAACAACCTCAACCGCAGACTCTACCTCAGATTGCAGCATCTTTGTAGGATGAATAGACAGTCATTCCACAGGATGTGATTTGTCATCTCATCGCTTCCATGGGCAGGAGATGCCAAGAAGTTATTGATGCTCACGGGGGGCATACTCGTTATTGACGTTGAGTGTCGTTACACTTCAACTAGTGAGCGTGGACTTCGCCTTTGCAGACTTTGGATGTTAAGCAGTGAATGTGCAAAGTTTCACACATGTCGTACAAAACTACCCGGAATAAACTTGTTTACAATGTGTCTCAAATTTTGGCATTTGCGTTTCTTTTTTTGAGGAGTATATTTATACTCATATAACATTTATGAGGCTTTGAAATATTATATTAAATGTTTATCCCATTTCTTCAATAATTGTCGTTCTTCCCTCCTATTAATTCTATTATTTTCAAGATTCGACTTCAAAATCAAAACAAATTATTTCTATAAATAGACAAATGATTTTATTTGTTTTAATGAAATGTATTAACATGAAAAACAAGTAATGTTTGTTCACGAAACATAACATTTCATTATCCTACTGTACAGAAGCCAATTTGTTTGTTTGTTTTTGACTTGCCCCCCAGTGTCTCAGCGGTATGTCTGCGGACTTACACGCCAAAATCCTGGTTTCGATACTCGTGGTGGGCAGAGCACAGATAGCCCATTGTGTAGCTTTGTGCTTAATTCCAAACAACAGTTTTTGAATTTCGCAGGAATCTACTTCAGGGCTATATGTTCCAGCCGTTGCTAGTTGGGTTACTAGAAAGATGTCTGAGATGGAGCAGTTGTCATTTAAGGCGTGGCTGAAATCTCTTATTCTGCCTTCTGTTAAAAATAGAAGAATTAGAGAAGGGATGAGATATGATAGAAGTGTTTAAGATTGTTCAAGGAATTGATAATGTTGATGCATCATCTTTATTCATACTTAATAGTGAGAATAAATGGTAGGACTAAAAGACCCAAGTATAAACACTGGCAGAGTAGAAGTCATCTTCAGCTAAGATAACTTTATTTTTTCTCACAAGATAGTTCGTCTTTGGAGTGGGTTGTCTTTGAATGTTGTGGAGAAGAAAATTTAATGGAGTTTAACAGAAAGCTTGATAAGTATGTGAATGATAAGTGTTGGCCTTAAGATTTTTTTAAATTTATTAATTAATATTTATTGTAATTACAGAAGATTTAATATGTTTCTGATGCAACAATAAAACTTTTGTTGATAATGTAGTTTCTAACCCAGCTTTATTGTTAGTATTACATGCTTTACTATGGTATTAAGAATGAAAATAAGACCATACAACAGAGAATAATATGGTATTGGGAAAACTAACTTCCAAAAAGTTTTATTCTAACACCTAACTTTGTTTTTGTTTTGTTGGTTCGGATATGATTCTATTTCAGTTCAACTGTCCATTTGATTACACACATATCTTCAAGAAAGTTTGGCAACCATAAAGTAAAACATTTTAACTCACCATTTACATGAAAGTTATTTGGTTTATGATAACCGAAAGCTGTAAATTTCCTTTCGAGCCTCCTTAACTTTCAGAATGAATCAGTAAACTATGGACAACGGAAAACCTCTGCACCACATACTGGTTATATTTTGAATAATGCTATATTTAAAAATTGAAATATTCAAAGCCCTTCTAAAGGTAAAGATACCAAGACTGAACACAGTACTTCAAATATGATATAACCAATGAATCATACAATGAAATTATAACTTCTTTAGAAGACTGATATTGAAAATCTCTGTTGATATAACCTAAAATTTTATTTGCTCTACCACCAGCAATAACACAGAATGCTTGGATAGCTTTTGAGACTGATCAGCTATTACATCAAGATCCCTTTTTCTCTATTGTTTAGATTATTCCCATCCAAATTATTATTCATGTAATGAAAACCCAGTAGCATTATTTTTCATTTATTGCAATTAAATCCCATCTGCCATTTATTTGCCCTATTCACTGAATGATATAAATCTTTGTGTAAATCAGCAGCATTCTCTTCACAGATAGTAACACCCTATGTCTTAATGTAGTAATCTGCACATTTAATTATTTATTGACCATTCTTTTATCTGTGTCATTGATGCATATCAAAAAGAGCAAAGGTCCTAAGACTTGAACCGTGAGGTACCTCATTTGTGACAAATCTAGTTTGGTTGAACTACATTTGTGACAATCCTTTCTTCCTGATCTACTCTTACTCTCATCAACACAAATTGTAACCTTTTGAAAGAATGTCAGGAGATTTTGTGAGGCAAGGTTTTACATCATTAAAACCATGTTAGCTGTCTGATAAAATTCTAAACTTGGTTAAATAACTTTTTGAAGTGTTTTTTCTTCTTTCAGACTCTCCAAAATGTGATCTACAACTGATGTAAGACTAATGGGTCTGTAAGTACTGGAACAATTTTCATCACCCCTATTGATAAGAGAAGTTACATTAGTTAATTTTCAATTTATTTTATTTCTCATTAATTTTATTTCCATTACTCTTCATGAGCCAACATTGTTTTTACTTGCTGGCTACCCTGTTCTGTATGTAAGGAAAATATTTACCTTGAATATTGAAAAATTTTTCTTCAAAAATTTTCCATATTTGCTTTATGTCTCAGCAAAACACAGCTGCCCAATTCACAATGGATAATTGTTGTTGCTTTCCTTCAAAATTTGATTTTTAAAATTTGGAATCAAAATATTCTGAATTCTCATTTCAATATCCATGAAAAATATCAAACAGTGATCACTTGTACCCATGTGTTCACCAATTTCCTTCCAATATTTTTGAAGCTACAACAAATCTCAAATGGTAGTTTGTTGTAAGACTAAGGGAAGTGAAATTTAAAAAAAAGTTATCAATGCATGTATATAAATACAGGGAGCAGTGTGTGTGTTTAGATACATATATAAATACAAGGAGCAGTGTGTGTGTTTGCATACATGTATAAATACAGGGAGCATTGTGTGTTTACATACATATATAAATACAGGGAGAAGTGTGTATGTTTACATATATAAATACAGGGAGCAGTGTGTGTGTTTACATATATAAATACAGGGAGCAGTGTGTGTGTTTACATATATATAAATACAGGGAGCAGTGAATGTGTTCACATACGTGTAAATACAGGGAGTGCTGTGTGTGTTTACATATATATATATGTGTGTGTGTGTGATTACAGGGAGTTGTGTGTGTCTGTTTACATACATATGTATACACACAACTTCCTGTTGTTACAGATGTTACTAAGCTTTGTTGTGCACATTTATTCATTATATTGTCAAACAGCATTTGATTTTGTGTTTTCGTATATCGATTTATTATTTAGGAAGAGATAAATGAAAAAGGGCATTGCTTGAAACATTGTAACAACAAACGTACATATATTAAAGTGTGTGCATATTGTAGTTAACTTTGTGGTGGTTCTATCTTCAAAATTTCCTTTTTTTCCATTAACAACCACCACACATAATTTTCTACAGTTTTAAACCAACTATAATATTAATACAATAAGGAAACATAAATAATAAGTTATACATTGTTAGACACATGTTATGACAGACTTGAGAAATAGAACATTACAAGCAGTTTTATAATTTAACAAATATTCTAATATCAAATAATTGTATATATTAACTCTGGTAAATCCCTGAAAGTGAGACATTGATTGAAATAAAATTATATTGCTTGTTATTTATCTGAATTGTAAAGGTCAGCTGATATAAACTTTTATCAAAACTATTGTCTTCCCCACCACAGCAATTAACTCCCTCATATTGTCAAAATATCACATAGTTTTACTAAGTGTAAAGCTTTAGAAACTGGGACAGTTAACTCTAATCATCATTAAATGCTAAAACTAATTAAATGTTGTACAAAGTGATATTTGATGAAAATGTTTTTATTTTTCAAAAGGGTTCCTGTTGAATTTTTTTATTAAGAACAGAATGTACTTGTTAGTAGTGATTCAGGTTGTTGCTGCACTTTGTTGTAACATGTATGATATAAACCAGATTATTTTTATTCATTCTCGATGGATGGGAAACACACTATCACTCAAGGTTATATCTACGTTTTACATGTTGCATGGCAGTAATGTTAACTGTAATGTATTTCTGACTAACCAAATCATACTACTCCATACATCAGCTCCTTATATTTGTGCAGACAGCTGTAATATCACTTTACACATGATGTGGAATAAGTGATTAATGAAGCAGATCTTTTGTGTTAATATTCACAGTAACTGGATATTTACATTGATTCAATTCAGTTGTTTGTTCTACGTATTTTGCCAAGTGTATCTATATTATTGGTATCTGTATGAGGTATGATTTATTCACCATTTTACGAAAATTACAGATCGGATTACTTAGCATCTTTCAATGTGCTTTCTGTTGTCAGATGTTGTGACTATAAAAGATGTAACCAAGGTTTCCCTGAAGGAGAAAGATCTTTGTGTAACTTATCTTCTACAATGCAGTATTTTTTCGAATATCGATAGTTCTTGTGTTATGTCAGTTACCCTTTCAGGAATTATTCGCGATATTTTAACTTAAACCATCAAATGTAGTATTTCTATTGAAAATACCTTAGTCAATTAAATAACACAACATAAAGAAACCAAAACTCTTTCATTTGAACCCACTTGCATTGATTATCTGTAGAATTATTTGTTGATAACTGGAGCACTAACCAAATGTCAGGATTATTTGTGCAGACTTATAACTCACATAGTTATTAAATGGATTTGTGTTGTACCAACAACAAAGAATAATACAAGAGATGTTATTTATAATAAACACATGAGAAATTGATCCTTTCTCTAAGTAAGAGGTTTAACTTTGCTCATAAATTTAATAGTGCAGTGTTGAATATTCTATACAGCAAACATTACAAGTAATTTTTGTTGACAAACACAAGTTTGTGTGGTGTACTAGTTGTTGTTTTATAATACTTCATCAAAGAGAAAGAAAATGATGTGAGGAAATTATGAAAAAGTTAAGTATTGTTTCAATGGGGAATCCTGTGAGAAACATACCATGATAAAACAAATTGGTCAAGGGTAAGTTTAAACGTAACATGTACCTCAAGAGCTTTCTCCAAAAGAATGATAACATGATTTAAAAGTAAATTTGTTCTCAGTAGTAACATAGTAGAGATAAAAAGTTCAATTTTGGAAAATAACACAAATTACTTAAAAGGAATTATTTTACTTTAACTTTATCACTCCATTCATAAGTTACTTGGTGTTTGTATGTTGGAATTTTGTTTAATTTTTCTTGTATATTCATTAGTTGTTTTTATTTAAATTTTAGTTGAGTAAGTATGTGATATTAAGCTAATTATTTTGTAAATTTTGTCTCACAATTT
This sequence comes from Carcinoscorpius rotundicauda, assembly GCA_011833715.1. Taxonomy (NCBI): domain Eukaryota; kingdom Metazoa; phylum Arthropoda; class Merostomata; order Xiphosura; family Limulidae; genus Carcinoscorpius; species Carcinoscorpius rotundicauda. The sequence goes on along the minus strand of CM022394.1, from coordinate 103,756,174 downwards.
TTTCTTTCTCCTTCAAATACCTTTATATGAAGGAAAACTGAGTTATTGGTTATTATTCTGATGAATTTCTAAACAATTGTAAATTAAATTTCATATACTAGCTACTGAAATGAGAAACAAGATGGTTTGACAATTTCCGCATGTTACTTCTAGCTTTGTCAATACTTTGCTTCTTCCTTGTGTAAAAGAGAAAAAAAAAGAGAGAGTTGTAAATATGTTACTAGGCATGAGGAATATTCTCACCCAAACTGAAAACTTCCACTTTATTTATCTTATTAGCATAACATAGTTATTGCAAATTGCAAATGTGTGTATATTTTATTCATTGCAATGACTTACTTCCATACATTGCATTATATCCTTCTGTAAGATTAACTATTCTCATTTAGTGCTGCTCCCTGTATGCAAAACATGTTTTAGCATATCACAAGCCTCGTACCACCCATCTGTGGGAAATACTTTATTTTAATGAGTTTCTCATACAAATTACTCATATGATTAACATTCAGTTCTACTGAACTATCATTTCCTTTTTAGCAGAGTTTTATTAAGTTGTCTGAAATTTTTCTTTAGCATGGTTCCTAATTATAACTTAAATATTTATACTTCTAAAGCAGTCTTTTGCATTAATCATTTTTGATTATGCAACTTATGTCTTTAAATTCTCTATCCAATCTTTATTGTTTTCATGTGTTTTATTCTCTCACATATCAAACAATTTGTTTTATATATTATACCCCATAAATTTCAAGGTTAATCTCTTACAAAACACTTTTTAGTTGGTGACACATTGGGTCAGTTCTGGTTGAGATTATCTGTGATTATTTGCCAAGATATTGGTAACTATATTGGTCAAACGTACTCCTGAATTTCCATCACTTCCCCAAGCAAGAACATGTTAAATCTGTTAAGTTTAACTAAAATTTTGATAGCCTTTTACTAAATTCAGATTGTGCCATGTTTCATATGCTCCACTTGTAGAATCAGCTAGGCCTAAAAAGTATGTTTAGACATAATTTTTCAGGTTTGTGATGTGTCACCCATTTACTTGATTTCATAGAACCCTCTCTTTCTTTGTTGCATAATAGTTCTTAATTAGACTTCCTATCTTCCCTGGATATTAGATATCTTGTGGAGCATCTTACTTCCCAACTGGGTGAGAGTGCCAGCATCTCTTTTTATCTCACCGGCTGTCAATCTGTTCTTCGCAGCTGGAGTTTATTTTGTGAATTTTGGGGCAAAGTATGATTTCCTGCAATGTTTTACCCATCCCCAGCTTTCACACATTCGTCTAAATCTCATTTCATTCTTTGGTGTTTATCTACAATACATCATCTATCTAAGGCTATGCACCAAAATCTTGAAGATTTATCATCGTCATCTCTTTACTTACTCACACACATGATTTCTTTGTTCTCAGGATTTTATGAATCTCAGTATCGTCTTTTCTTTGGTTATTTTACCACCCACTTGTCTCAGAAAATTACGTTGCCCCCATCTCTTTCGTGGTAGGCATCAACCATGTTCCTGACACACTCAAATCACATGAGGAATCCTCTACCATTTCTTCCTTGGTAAATTGTTTGCCACAGTTAAAACCTCAAAGCATCTATTTCCATTTTTTTCTTATTATTCCTCAGTGCTTACCTGTTCTTTCATCCAGGAGTTCTGTATTTCATGTAAATTGGCACAATGCCAACAGTATGGGTGACTACCAAGTGAATTCTGGTTTTGTGGGAGCTTGATTATGATAATTTGTTCCTTTTTTTATTAATCTTTTGCTACAGATGAGAAAAGATGTTTGAAGAGAAAGATGTGTCTTTTCCATTTACTTTAGACAAAAGCAATTGGGAAATAACACTTTTTGCCCAGGAACAAGAAAAAGTAAAACTTTTGTTTCATAGTGGAATCATTAATCGAAGTTACGAGCGCTAATTTATGAAGCGCCACCTATAATCACTAACCTAAATTACAGAGTTCCACCTATAATCACTCGGCTATGTTGCAGAAATTCTATTATTACCAATTCATTTTTTACGCAATCTCCCATTGAAATAGAACCGATTTTCATAAGTTTATCATTCAAAAAAATATTGTGTTTTTTCCAAATTTAAAATTTTTCCACGTTGTCATGATAAATGAGATATCAAGTATAACAACTTCATGAAGCTCAGTGAATACTAAAATCTAAATAATAACTGTTATAACTGACTTATTTGTTGTTACCCACAAAGCTATTTGTGAAGTTTTAAACTTCATAACACCTCAGACTTTCTGCTGAGCCATCAGGGGCTGATTCACTTCTAAGTATTGAAACAAGTAGTGTTCCTAAATGCGTTCTAACAAGTAGTTTAGAACATTAAATGAGCGAGTAAGACAAAACTATTATTACTACAGATGGCCTTAGCGTAACTACAAAAGAGTGACCACCCACACAAAAAGTAACTGAATCCTCTATTTTTATGTTCACATAATTATAGTTATGATTCTGGCTGATTGGCATTGCTAACCTAATAAAGTAGTGCGAACATCCTTTAGTTCAGTGAAATTATATTGTATCTTCACACTTTCTGGAAAATTCTTAAGAAATAAAAACAACAAACATTAATTGTATATTTTTTAAGTTCTCCTATTTTGTCGAACTCTCTATAACAAAAATTAACTTTATTAAATAGCATGAAAGTAATTAATGAAAAGTCCACGTTTCAAATTTCACTTTCTCCACAAAATCAGTTAAAGCACGGAAAGTATTTAGTTTAATCAAAATTGAGATTCATAAAGTTTGAACATTCTTAATGAATGCTGAAAATAATTAAGTTTTCTACATTCAAAACATAGTTAACTTTCGAAAATGAAAACATATTGGTAATCCATATGTGGTAAACAAAATACAGTATAAACGTTTATGTTAACACCGTTCGACGAAGTTGTTTTTTTTGGATTTTATTTGCTTTTGTATACCGTGATTGCACATGTATAATTACTGTCCGTTGGTTATTTCTTCAAAATTATGATGTATAGTTTGTTTTTGAATTTCGCGCAAAACTACACGGTGGTTATTAATAGTAGAGACAAATGATGATTTACATACAAGAGTTTTACAAACTTATAAAGAATACTGAGTTTTATATCTGGTCTAGAACTGAATCTTTTATCGACGTTCATAGAGAACGAATAAACTTTTTGTTGATACACCTGTACACTTCTCTTGACGGCAATCTGAGCTTGAAGCTTGTTTTTATTTTTGCACAGAGCTACACCAGCTGCACTAATCGTCCCTAATTTTGCAGTGTAAGACTAGAAGGAAGGCAAATAGTCATCACTACCCATCGTCAACTCTTGGACTACTCCTTCACCAATAAATAGTGGGACTGAGGGCAACGTTATAACGTCCCCACAGCTGAAAGGGCGAACATGTCTGATGCGGCGGGGATTTGAAGCTTGAAGCACACGTAAGTTTCATCGGTGACAATATTTAACGTTCTTTTAGAAATTCTAACGTGCGACATTTACTGAAGTTAAACAGTTTCTAAGGTTCGAAATCTGTAAACGTTAATCACAATTACAGCTTTCGAGGCTTATTGTATACTGACTGCAGCTGACCAAGAATAAATTTGTACTATCTCTCGGTTAGCTGCTATAAAACGATTAACAGGAGATTTTTGAATGTTTCAAACTGAACTAGTGTTTTTGTGAAACAAATATCATTGATGCTTATTCTGAAGAATATTATAAAGAATTAATGGACATCTAGGACTTGCGCAATCCACACCCATCAACATACGTCACATGCAAAAAAGAAAACTATACTGAAACAAGCGTAAGTATTAAATTAAACATATAAAGTTAAATTTATTATAATTTCCTTCCCATTTTGATATCTCTATGTTGTCATACAAACTTTTAATTATCTCATTCTTCGCCATTACCACCGGTCTCTTCCCTCCATTTTAGTTTCTGTTCGCCATTCTTGAACAGACATCATTACTCATCTTCTGTTCCTTGAAAGCTTTTTTTCAACTTGATAGTTTGCTGTTCATTTTCGTTACACCACCACACATCCCGCTGTTCGCGTCCGTTTGTTTTCAGCTCTTTCTGTATATTTCTTCATTACACCTTCCACACCTTAATATTCTCGACTTCTTTTCTCTTTTCCTAATTCTTATTCTTTATTATGTGCATTCGATGTTGGTAGGATACTGTTACTCCTGGTATCACTTGACATTCAACGTTTTATTCTGTCCTCCATTCGGACTATGATGTAATCAATCTGAGTTTGGTTCTGGTACTGGTACCTTCTGTAAGTGATGGGGAATCACTCTCATTCGGAATCCGGTATTTCGGTATTTAGTCATATCTCTCCTTACACGATTTTTATTCCATATATTGTCTTCTCGTATGTCCCACTTTTTATCTTACCTAGGTATGCTCCCACCATCAACATTCCACTTTCTGGCATCCCTACAATTATATCCTCTAGTTTTTCTTCAACTTATCGACGGAGCATTCTATCTGCAGACCATAGCCAGACACTAAGTTCTTCAATCAATCCTCAGTTGCCACCTTCACGCACATGAATCGGTCCGACGTTTTCTCTACTCGACCACTTCCATCTTAAATTATTATCTAATTCAATTCCAACATTGCTCTTACCTTTTGATCATCCCGAGTGTAACAGCTCTTAGCTTTCACTTATGTTTTTTGTACTCTGTCCTTTCTACTTTATGTCTTTAATTCACGTAATCTCTACCTTTCTTCTTTCTAGTACATTTATTGGTTCTCTGCTTCTCCCAGTCATTCTGTCGACATTCCATGTTACTATCCTTAGTTTCCAGATCTCTTCTATACCTACTTTCAGTTCAGCGGTATCCCTTTTTTTCACACCCGTCTCGAGAGTAGGGGAGCAGCATCGACTAGAAGGGGATATCTTAACTCTCTGGCACACCACGTGATTTTTATCCATATTAGTTTCATAATGTTTTTGTGTCCAAGTTGCCAGCCTTGATGAAAAACACCATCTTTTCCCAACTGCACTTGGAACCGACTATGGAGAAATTACAAATAAAATGTATTGTTCATTATTTTGAAAACTGGAGCACCAGTAAAGGTAAGAAATGCTAAAGCAATACAGCACTAGCAGAGACATGTTTCTTCAGAATGTTAAAATGGTGCTGTTTGATTGTACCAGAGACTGTTTTTACATCACAAAGATATGTTTTGTACATATATGGATGCAAGGCGGTGCGATTTCCCCCTTCACACCTCCTCCCATTTTACCAACGTTACGTAGCTCCTTTACTTTTTATTGTAAGCTCACTTGAATTTAAAAGTATCAAAAGTTCAAATACACAGACTAATCTTTCAATCACAAAGAAAAGTTTTATAGAACAGTTTGATCCTCTGGAAATTTCAATTGGTTAGTTTAAAACACGTTCAAAGAACAAATAAATACAATAAGGATCCCAAAACCAGTAAGATTAATAAATAAATCTGAACTGACATGATTGTGACTGGAGAAAAGCCAAGACAGTAGTCAACGTTAAAACAGGTCCAACAACTAAGCCTGAACTGAGATCGAAAAATGAAACAAGATATTTCGACCCTCCCCCTCTCACGGTAAGTTAAAGAACATCAAGTGTTTTTCTTACTGAACCCTCTCTTTACTGAAGTCCAAGAGTGATTAGAACAATAAAAGGAACAGGTGGTTACTTGTACTAAAACAATAAAGCAACAAGTGACTTTTGACATTTGTTTCCTTACTTTACAACCAAAATCATGAAAACTAAAAATACGATGACAACTAATCAATTACTCTGAATTATAACTTTATTTTTTCAATATTTTAATTTTTGTCCATTAGAGGTTGTTTTTTTTCCTTTTTACATGAATAGTGATTGGTGAATTTTAGAAATGTCATGAAAGTTTTGGCTACTGTAGAATCAGAAAACTTCTTGTATTACGTAAAATCTGTCCAATGATAGAACACATTTCAACGCAATGAATAATTCATATTATTATAAAAGAAATTAAATAACACCGAATGCCAGCTGATGACGTATAAAATACTGATGGGAAAATTATAGTAAATTTTCTATTTTTATAAACCACAGAACGTGCCATGAAGTCATTTGAATAAATAGTTTAGATCTCTAATGTCTGGTTTGTTTTGAATTTCGCGCAAAGTTACACGAGGACTGTCTGCGCTAGCCGTCCCTAATTTCGCAATGTAAAACTTGAGGGAAGGGAGCTAGTCATCACCACCCACCGCCAACTATTGGGCTGCTCTTTTACCAACGAATATGGGGATTGACCGAAACTTTATAACGCCCTCACGGTTGAAAGGGATAGCATTTTGGTGTGACGGAAATTCGAATTCGCGACCCTCGGATTAGGAGTCAAGTGTCTTAACAATTTGGCCATGTCGGGTCCTTTTTAATATAAGTGTTCCGAGAATAAAAAAAGTTCTTGTGGGTGAAAATAGTTTAACTAAAATAAATAGAGCCATAAACAGTTTTATTTTAAACCCCGAAATTCTAGCAAGCATCTCGAAATTCCAATTTCTTCGTGTCTTAACACATTCATCACTCACAACTTAAAGTCCACATTTAGAAAGATGAAGTACGTATTTGATGTTTGCATAATCTCTTGTAATGTGTTGATCTTTGTGTTTCAACATGTCTTCTTTGTTTTAGCACGTTACTCTCAGTTGTCGATCTTTGAAGTAAAATTTTCATTTTCAATACAAATATGACTGCTGCGTCACTGAAAAATTCATTTAAAGCCACTAATGAAAAATAACACACTTTTTGTAACCAATGCAGTCAAAATCAAATATTACAAATCATTTGTCTTACCTGGTGTGTACCAGCAAAAAACAATTTTTATCCCCAAGAGTTTAAATGTTATTAGAAATTAAATGTTCGATAATGCCATAATGTAGCTCAGTTCAGTGTAATATTTCGAGTTGTCAAAATGTCTAAAAAAGTTTTTTACAAATAAATAATTAAAGTATAAAAATTTCAGATCCTTTTTTAGTTTCATGTAAAAATAGATTCTGTGTAGTTCAGCCAGTCATTTACGATTGCATCGTTTTGTTAACTGTATAAAAACTTTCGTGTAACGACTACTATTTTGGATTAATTGTATTTATCTCTAAATCTTTGATCATATCATCCATACTTTTTTGTATATTAATGAAAAAGAAAAAATTATTGTCAAAAATAATAGTGACCTAACCGTGTTATAAGCTCAACTGGAAGCTAAAAAACAACAACAACATTATCTGAGTGACCTAGCCCAAATTCACGTGTTTTCTACTGCAGAAACACTAAAGCTAAATAATTGATATTAAAAGTAAATGAATAGTAAATTTCAACTTTTTTCACATGTGGTATAAATCGTAAAAAACCGCATAAGACGAGTCGTGAATGTATGTCTAAATTTAGAGTGAAAGTTTCGGGACTCATCAAGTTGGGAGTTTTTGTTGTTGTTGCAAAACGTTATATAGACTGCAATACTTTTGCTCTTTTTTCTTAGCTTTCATGGTTCAAGAATATTTTCTGATAAGGATTTTTATTTTTTATGGTCTGAATCTGTCAGATTCTTCCCGATCTGCCCCCCAGTGGCTCAGCGGTATGTCTGCGGACTTACACGATAAAATCCGGGTTTCGATACCCGTGGTGGGCAGAGCAGAGATAGCCCATTGTGTAGCTTTGTGCTTAATTCAAAACAACAACGACACAATTAAAAAGAAACAAAACAAGTAAAAAATAAAGAGATTTAAGAAAACAATTACCTAGTAATTCGTAACAGTTAGAAATAACATTTCATAAAGAAATGTTTGATGTGGAAGATGTTATTCGAAGCGTATGTCTGGAATTCAACATTTCCATGAAGTTTCAGAATGAATAATTTTTAAGTTTTGTTGTCATTTGACCATGTACCTCAAGTATTAATAAAAATACCAAAAAAAATCTGAACAGAAAAACAACTACATCATTACTATGTTTCTGTACAATAATCTAATAAATTTGGTACTAATTCATCTAATAGCTTTGGGGCCAAATCTATTTGAAGGCTAGTTTCGGAATGTCACGCCAGTCTAGAAATATGTTCTCATTAGGAGCTTCTACCTTCTCACAACTGGTACTTTTAGATGTGGGACTTTGTGGGCTTGAGTGCTCATATCTGTTTATAATGGTTTTCGCTCACGTTCTAGTCTCAGAATTATAAATAAATATTAAATTTTATATGTGTTTCTCCAGTTGTGTGGATCCTACTTCCAGTGATACCTCTCTTACACTGCTTGAAACTGGATTTTGATATTCGAGGTGTTCGGAGCACAGATAGCCCATTGTGTAGCTTTGTGCTTAATTCCAATTAATCATTCAATCAATCAGTATTTACAAAAACTACACTGGAGAACACTTTTCCAGTAACTTTGAGTTGCATTGGATATTTTAACTGATTCTGAAGGAGTTTTAGGCGCTGATTTCAAATCTGAAATGAGTTTTTCTCTACAAGCTCTAGTTTGTATGCAATTTGAGGTTAATGAAATTGTACAAATGTGAACTTGCGTAAACCATGTATAAGCATTTTCACGTCCATATATATAGATAGCTTGTAATATTTTGATCATTCTTCTTTTGTTTCAGATCAAACATGGCTTCCAAAAATAGATATTGCAGAAACAAGCCTGATGCCTTCGGCTACATATGTGGATGCTACACATTCAATCATCAGAGACGTAACATATCCTCGTTCGTCAAGCGTGCCTACAAGGCATATTTTGAAGTTCATCTTGGTGATCAAGACAAGCAATGGGCTTCTCATGTTGTGTGCCACAATTGTGAGGAAATGCTTCGAGACTGGACCAAAGGAAAACGCAGTGGTCTGCCTTTTGGTGTTCCAATGATTTGGCGCGAACCCATCAACCATGTAACTGACTGTTATTTCTGCATGGTAAACACAACGGGTGTTGGGAAGAAAAACCGACATAAGATTACGTATCCGAACATTCCCTCAGCTATTCGGCCTGCTCCGCACTCTGATGAAGTTCCTGTTCCAGTTTTCAAAGGCTTGCCTTCATTGGACGATAAAGACATTGGACATGATACAAGCGAACGAGACAGTCGTGACAGTGAATTGTCAGAAAAGTGTACACAATCGGAGAACTGTTCTTCAGACACTGAACCTTTCCCCGTCCCCAGGCTGAACTGAATGATTTAGTGCGGGATTTAGGTCTTTCAAAGAAAGCAGCAAAGCTTTTGGCATCAAGATTACAAGGCAGAAATCTTGTTGATCACTCTGTTAAAGTTTCATATTTCAGAAAGCGTGACCAGCTTTTTGTGACCTTCTTTTCAGAAGACAGACAGTTTGTTTACTGCCATGACATCCAAGGGCTTCTCAAAGAACTGGGTGTACCTTACAATAAGGCGGAGAACTACAGTGAACAGAATACTCCTCGCTTTTCGTGATCTCGGGTGCAACATGAGCATCAAGCTTCATTTTTTGAACAGCCACCTTGATAAGTTCCCTGACAACCTGGGGGCTGTGAGTGACGAACAAGGAGAACGATTCCTTTTTTTTTTTTTTTGGAAATTCGCACAAAGCTACTCGAGGGCTATCTGTGCTAGCCGTCCCTAATTTTGCAGTGTAAGACTAGAGGGAAGGCAGCTAGTCATCACCACCCACCGCCAACTCTTGGGCTACTCTTTAACCAACGAATAGTGGGATTGACCGTCACATTATACACCCCCACGGCTGGGAGGGCGAGCATGTTTAGCGCGAAGCGGGCGCGAACCCGCGACCCTCGGATTACGAGTGCACGCCTTAACCCGCTCGGCCATGCCAGGCCAGAACGATTCCACCAAGACCTAAAGGTCATGGAAGAACGCTACCAAGGGCGCTGGGACAAAAGTATGATGGCTGACTACTGCTGGAGCATTAAACGAGATTGTCCAGATGAAGTGTACAAACGCAAATTCCTTCCTGAATAAAATATACAAACAAATTGATAAGCTATTCCTATAATTTCCTATAATAACGAAAAATTAAAAATAAATAAGAATGTCAAATTGCATAAAATCTGTAGCTTGCCAACAAAAACCGACTTCAGATTTGAAATCAACACACTCAAATTGACTATAGAAAGGTCTTTTTTTAAATGCAACAAAATGAGTATTTCCCAGTGTAATTCATCTTAAAATATCTTCCTTGGATCATATACATAAATACACATCTGTTTTCAGTTATAGTTCAATTTAAATGTTTCATTTTTCTTTCCTGTTTTTTACTGTTTATTATATACATTGCATGTCAACAGCAACCAGCAGACAGTAGAATGATATTAACAGCAGAGATACCTTTATTTTTGACAAAAATAATTTAATACACTATTTTGTACTGTAAGACGTCTAGAGCAAGGGCAAAGTTTGGTTATTTTGTAGCAGTTATTAAATCTTTTAAATGTGAATTTTAAAACAGAATACATAATTAACTAAAATATAAAAATGTACATACAACTTAAGTGTCTCTCTGTAACATTTATGTAAGAAACAAATGAAGTGCTACTGTAAAGAAAGTAGTCAACACTAATATAAACAGTTTGGTGCTAATTTCAAATAACTGTTGTTGAATTATAGTTTGAAATTGTTTCTAACAGTTGTAAACATGTACATGTTAAAAGTATGTTTAACTTCTAAAGGTTAACTGTGTAAGGTGGGAGTTGCACCTGTCAGGGGTTGACAGAATGTAGTCTGTGTTTCATCTCTGAAACATACTTTTCAAAAGAGCACATCAACTAAACAGATTAACTGTGGAAGATGGGGCTTGCACCTGTGAGAGGTAGACAAAATGTAGTCTGTATTTTATCTTTGAAACATACTTTTGAAATGAGTACATAAACTAAATTACTGTCTAGACTTGCAGACACCTGATCACCTATTTATGCTTCAAACTATACTTTGGCACATTTAGTATTGCTTATAGTTTGTCACATAATACAAAAGTAAGAAGTTTCATTATTGCTTTCAATATTTCTTTTGAAATAAAGAAACAAAACTAAAATTATATAAAACATCAAACACTAACACACTTGACAATAATTTCTTTACAATATGATTGTAAAGTGGCTTAAATTTTGAATATAGCCTAATGATATGCAGATAGGAGTTAAAAGTTTCATTATGAAAAGGTTAAACACTATCCAGATTCCCTTTATCTCTCTCCCTTTCTTTTATTCTTCAAGAGAAAGCAAGTACAGAACTTTGTCATTCTGTGATACTGTACCTACCTCAACATTCTTAATGTGGCTAGAAATACCAAAGGATTTAATTTAAGCAGCAAACTTTATTAATGTACAAATAGTAACTCTATTAATACCATTAATACAAATAGTTAGACACAGAGGCCCAAATGCTGGGCACTGAGGCTTTCCACTAGTGACAAGGATCCAGTTTGATGGAACTTTAGTACTAACCATATGCTTTCTTCCATTTAATTAATTATTTTTCCCAATCCATACTGATGAGATTTTCTAAGCTAATCTCATTTCATAGCACATTATTAAAAAGTTTTTTCAAAACTGTAGTAAACAAGTCCAAATAACAAGTAATGTTTACAGAATGATAAAGATAACAGATTTATGAAGCAAAATTAAGGCACTGTAAAAAATTTGAACTCAAAACTTCTAAATGTGTATAGTGAGTTATGTATCAGATTGATACTCTGTTTTGTTAAATGAAAATGTATTTTCCAGATTGTTTTGTTCTCAGTTTATTTTCATTGTATGTGTATATATTTTAAGCCTTATTTACTTAAACTTGTTAATAGAATGGTTTGGAGTGCTGTTCATCCGCCAAGGGCTTTACCAAGGAGGAGTATTTCGTTTACCTTTGTACATGCCAGACAATTATCCTGATGGGGATTGTCCAGTAAGTGATCAACCTTTATTGTTTATTTTTTGAAATTATTAGCATTATAAAGGTATACAAAAATGTTTTTAAGACGTTCTTGTAAAATTTATTACAATGATTGCAGAAAGATCATAATTTTGTGCATCATTTTTTTGTGTTATTGCTCGTTGTATTGTAGAACATTATCAATCAGAAGTTATAGTAACAGTTTGTACATTCATTACAAGGCTGATATATCCTTAATAAAAGTTCTCAAAATTATTGTACATGATTTGACATTTTTAAGAAAAATGAACGAAGGACATTTAAAAAAAAAATTGTCCGATACCCTACATATGAGAAGTTTGATAATTGCATTGGGTTTTAGATCCCTACCAAAATATACTTTTTTAAAGTATAAATTTATTAATTATTAAAATATAATGTTTTTAAATACCTGGTCTTAATATGTAAAGTAAATATACAGCTTATGCAACTTAATTGAATTTTAGTATCAAGTTTAGTCATTAAATTTAGCACAAAATTTATGCTTTTATGAATTTTAAAAATTCTAAGAAAAATGGCTTATTCTAGCTTTTCTACTGCATTTAATTCTTATATTATTTTACCTATTAGCATTGTTTCCTTTTATATTAATTGCATAATTTATTCTCTAAAAGGAGCATTTTCATAACTTCCTCTTTCTAATCCTTGTGGAAGCAAGATGGCCAAAGTTCAACAGAGTGTTTTATTTGGAAAAGCTTGTTTTTATGTTGCTCACTACAAGCCAACTGGCACAGAGCCGAGTCTTGAATACAGGACCATAGTCCATGTATGGAACAGACAGAGCAGTGATAGTGCCAGAGCAGACAGATTTAGCTGAATTGTCAGCGAATCCATTCCTGTGAATACCAACATGGCCTGGTATCTAGAAAAACTGGATAGAAGTAGAAGTTAAAAGAGAAATGGACCGGTCAGTTTTGAATATTGGTGAGAACTAATGTGAAGCAAGTTCAGGGCCAGTAGAGAACAAAGTGAGTCAGTACAAATGGTGCAATTTGACTTCTACTTTGCTTCTGTGTGATCCAGGGCAAGAGAAATGGCATGCAGTTCAGCAGTGAACACAGAACATGTTGAGATTATGTGTGCAACCACTGAACCACAACAAAGCATGGCAGAACCCACACAGTCACCTGATTTTGAACCATCCTTCTATTCCTATTTATATGGATGGTTTGTTGTGGCTCAGTGGTTGCATACAGATTCCACTCAACATTTTCTGTGTTCACTGCTGAACTGTATGCCATTTCTCTTGTCCTGGAGTACCTGCCTTTTTCAAATGATTTAAAGAAAGACCACATTTGGGGACTGTAATAAGCCATGGTGAGATGGGCTGACCAGTAAATACTGCTATGTTATCCAAGAACAGACCCAATTTTTTGTAGCTCTCCAACTATTGTAGCACTAGCATCTTTTGACTCAGTTGTACAGTCTAAATTCATATATATGGATTTGAAATTTTTATTCATCAGAACTTCAAGTGCTCTATAGAGATGAGGAGCTCATCTTGTCCCTGAGATGTTCACAGGTTTTAATGTGTTTTCTTCTAGAGCATCACTGACACTTTTTTAATTCCCTGCTCGCCTTGGCACTCAAATGATACTGCTTGTAAAGTCCTAACAGAAGGTATTTTATGTCGGATAAAAACTTTTAATTCCTTCACAGCATCCAACAATGGGCCACACACTGTACTCCAACTAACCATAGCATCCTCTCTCTGGTAAGAAGTGCAATTAGTCCATTTTCTGCTCCATTATTGATGGAAACACCATCAGTATCTATAGTGGTTGCAGTTCTCCACATCAGCTGTCTCAAATACTTTTTCAATTGATGTTTTTAATCCTGTGGCAGTACTACTGGGTGGGGCCTGCAGGTCCAAAAATTTTGTAACATTTCCTGCCATAACAAATACAGTTTTTTCTTCAATTACTTCAGTGTCTATAGATATATCTGAGATGAAGGAAAACACTGCAGCATTATCAAAGTCTGCTCACAGATCTTACATCATGATGTCATTAATGCATGTGATAAAGTTTTTCACCAATTTGTCATTTATGTACGTGTCTCCATTTATTTTCCGTAACTCTCATAATGGCCCAAATAGAGAAAACAGCTGTTCTGTTACAACTAAGTAACAGGCGGTAGTGAAAAGTTTTCCCAGTTTCTCAACTGATAAGCATGTAAATTTCTCATGCATAAATCCATCTGCTAAGCCTGTAGCTTGGATTCAGCATTGGCAGCTTGAACACACAGATTATGCCCTCCACTTATATCGTGGGCTTTGATCAGTTGTAGACGAAAATTACTGGTACCTTTCACAAAAACACTATCGCCTTGGCACACGTTTTTGTGGCTTTTGCATGCCATGCAAAACATTTTAGTAGTTTCTTTAATCAAGGGAATGTTTCTTTCCATTTTGGTAGGTAACTCCGAGATCGTTTCTCTCATACTTTTCATTGCATTCCACAGAAGGCATTGACTGCTTGATCTTGCTGCCGAAGCAGAAGGAATGATCCTACTATGACCACTGACACTCACGAGGTGCCTGCTTTTTCCTCGACTTTTTTAACCTTGTGAATTCTGACATCTTCACTGCAGAGTTCCTTTCACTTTGTACGACTGTTGTCTTTACTAATGTCACTTTCTTTATTCAATTCTAAACTCTCATCATCTGATTTCCTTCACTTTTTGAAATATTCCAACAATGCCACATTCTTTGGTAAAACCATACATTAATCACAGATGTTACGTATTTTTTAATGTTTTAAGTTCTTCGTAGATTAAACGCAACAGAAAAACACAGATAACAGCTTGTATAATTTATTACACTAAACTACTAACAAATAACAGATATAACAAATTATATGATAACAGTGACAGATATTAAGTTACAACATTCGAAATTAATTACAAAACAAAATAATATTAGTTTCAAACTTCAAAATAAATCACAATACAAAACGGTACTGGCCTGTATCTAATGTAATGATCTAAAATTAAAGTCTCAAATTCCAGTCTAGGGTGTGAATTTGGTCCCACGAAGGAGATTCCGAAACAGTTCACAGTTCAATAAATTCGCCGACTCTCAGCACAAGCAGTAATTCAGAAGTATCGTAGAGATTGACGAAATAAAATCACGGCTTCCGTAGATCTAACTTCAGACACAAATCCATGTTGAATATTCACAGCAAACACTTAATCTTTCTCAAATAACTAGCTCTCTTCTTTTGAAATGAAACTGGTGTCTGAATCTCACTCTCCGTCTTCGAATAAAACTAATGACTGATGACTGAATATCTCTCATGTCACCGTCTTTTTTATACCGATAGGCCTATTTCTCGAACAATCTCGCAATTTCCATACAACTCCAGAGCTATACACGCATATCCGTTCTTGCACGAGACTACACATCTAGACAGGAAGTCACCAGCACTCATTTACAAACATGTGATTGGTCTACTTTATTCGAGAAAGTTCTAAAATGTTACCCGAAATGAATAACAAAATATTAGTTTAAACTTCTAAACAATAATATCAATATGGAAAAATGAATAATACAAATGAAAATTCAAACACAATACGACATGTTGTCGTTTACAAAATATTTACACATATACATAACACAGACAAGAACCGCTATTCTGTTTATTAGATTTACGGACTTGTTGGGCGAAGTAAATTACATGGAAACAGTCTGATATTGGAGGAAGGGCATCTGTTCACAAAAATCGCTGGCACTGAAACCCTGTCACCCACAGGTGATGTTATCTGTACACAGAAACTACCGCACAAAGCTGTTCAATGTAGTTTTCACATGTACCTTCTAATATGCACGTTACAATACGTGTTGCCGGTGTGGCAGGGGGAATGTGTCGATATTTTTTGTATTTATAATACATTTTCACATTAGACATTAACAATAAAGTATAAAATCTGACTTATTCCATTGAAGGAAATTAAGTTGTTTTATTTAGTCCCAAAGTTACTTACTTTAAAAGATCGTTATTCACCTTTCTAAACTACAAAACAAGAATCAAACTAGTTAATTCAACCTTTACAAATATTTATAAACTATACAGAAGTAAACCAGCTGGTATCTTTAACTCCTATTTACTCGCTTTAACAACACATTTTATGAATTAAATTAATCACCTAGACACAGTTAGCTTCATAAGATCTCTCTCAGTTATATAACTAAGTATTTTGTTATGTAATAATAATGGCTATATAGTATGTAAGAGGGTTTCAGCTTGGTTTTCCTAAGGATAAACCTCACTGGACTACATAACAAGAACATAACTGGTTTTATTATTCAAATGTAGTTTTCACAATTAAAACTGTTTTCGTCACCGCTAATGCAGATTTTGGTTGGTAGTTTTGAAATTTCGCACAAAGTTGTCGAGGGCTATTTGTGCTAGCCGTCCCTAATTTAGCAGTGTAAGACTAGAGGGAAGGCAGCTCGTCATCACCACCCACCGCCAACTCTTGGGCTACTCTTTTACCAACGAATAGTGGGATTGACTGTAACTTTGTAATGTCCCCACGGCTGGGAGAGCGAGCATGTTTGGCGCGACGCGGATGTGGACCTGCGACCCTCAGATTAACGCGCTTGGCCATGCCGGGCCTAAAGCTATTGCAGAAGATCAAAACAGTATTTCAATTTAGTATTTACATTTAATATTGCAGACTAAGGGAAAATGCGAGTTGTTAAAAATATCTATTTTCACGGATATATTACTTAGTAATTTATAAATTTACATGTTTAATAATTTAAAATTTTGTTTTAAAAATTGAAAATCAAAGAAACGCATGACTTAAAGAACTAATGTGCAATTGAGAACATGCAACTACTCTGTGGTTTTGAATATTTTTAAATTTAACTTTAGTTGAAGATTAAATAAATAAGTGATACAAATTGGGTAGCTCGAGCAGACGACCATTTTGAGACAGCGGAATGCATTCGGGATTTACAACTCTAGTAAGCGAGATTCCATATCCATGGTGGGCTGAGAAAAAATACCAAATTTTGTAGCTTTGCGATTAATTAGAAACATAATATATAGATCAGAAAACTTCTACAGACAATATAAAAACAAAAACACAAACTCTACAAAATTCTTCACAGTCAATAAATTTCTCGTCTTAATTGGTTTCATTATTTCTAAAAATATCTCGGGTTTGACATAATAAAAAGAGTAAATATAAAATAAATTAGTAGGTATGATTAATAAACTTCACATTCTTGCTCTAAGACGAATTACTTATTTCTACTTTTATCAGTTAACACTTTAATCATAGTTATGTGTTTTCATGAACATCTCTTGACTGTTCTTATTTAAATTAATTAATAAAGTTAACAGTCACCATCTTTGTACTGACAAATGAATGTACATGATTTTTAATATTGGATTTTACAAAATACAGGTCATATCTTGATTCTCTACGTTCTCAGATTCCAAATGTACTGCTCTATACAGCACGCGAGAAGAAGATGGACTATGACAGACATAAGAATTTTTAACGTTTCGTCTAAAGTTGTCATGACAACTGTGTAACATAAAATAAACACCTGTTTCTCGCGATATCGATTGTAGAAAAATGAAATTAATCCACTTAACAAAGAAAACACACAATAATAACTACAACGTTAAAAAAAACCATAGCAAGGCAAATTCGAAGGTCACCACAACCTAAACGGGTAAAATTCCATACAAAGCTATGTAACTACTGGAATGTGCCTTCTTTGAAACAGTTAAAATATGAAAAACAAAATGTGCAGATAAAAATACAGTTGCCTTTTATGCAAAATTTCAAATCAAACTATAAACTGCGTTATTCCCCCCATCAACAGTACTGATACTGAATGGTATTCTCGAAACGGTAACTTTTAAAATGTGAACTTCAGATATCGTATTGAATCAGAATATGTTTCCCATACAGTTGCAACAGTCTGCAGTAATATGCAAATAGGTTGAGCTTAATTCAAACTCGTAAGATAGCTTGTGATTTGTATAAAATAAATACATTTAATCTCACTTCCTATAGTTTGTTCAGAACATTCGAGCAAAGCTACAAAGCGCTATTTTCGCTATCCGTTCCTAATTTTTAACACATATATTAGAATTGAATAACACACGCCGATTAATCTTGGGCTATTCTGATTGAATATTTCGATGTGACCATCAACATTTTAACAGCTCTAAAGTTCGAAACACGGTTTTTGCGGCAACTGAACACGAGCCAGGGACATTCGTGCTAACAGGTGGTAAGCTGACCACTAAGACAGTAGTGGTGATCTTGATATCGTTGATTTGTTTCTTACCCAGACTGTGGTCTGGGGTCCAAAATTATATTGCCGTTTAACATACTTTCAGAATGCTTGATAAATTGAAATTTTCAGTTATCGACTATTAACTGATGATATGGTTTCAAATAAAGAACTGAATTAACATTTTAAAATAATTCTTAAAAACATTACAAAACTGGTTTGTGCGATCACGTTTTCGTTTCCTCAATTCGAAATTCTCTCCTGTGAAATTTTCAAGTCCTCCATGACTCAACCACAATCGAAAACTTGATTTTATTTGAAGTGTACTATTTCCCCGAAAAGAAATCGAAGGCAACCTGGAGGACTCAGTTGTTGTTGTTTTTGAATTAAGCACAAAGCTACACAATGGGCTATCTGTGTTCTGCCCACCACGGGTATCGAAACCCGGATTTTAGCGTGTAAGTCCGCAGACATACCGCTGAGCCACTGGGGGGCTGGAGGACTCATGTATTTTAACTACTCGCATTACGGTACAGTAGAGTTGTCTGGCAGGTAATCATAAGACACTAAAATGGCATCACATAAGAGAAACTTTCACGTTGCAATTTGCACTGGCGTGACGTCATTAAAACGTACGAGAAGTACCATACACTCTCTACACTTCAACCCAGAGTGACACATGGGTTTCAAGAGATAAGGATATTTCATACCCTTAATTTGGGTTACATTTACTGATGAAGAACACTTTTGGCGACCTTACAGAAGTATATGTAGTGATTTTGAATATTATTTTAATAACGGAAAGCAAAATATTCTTATTTTAAGGTCTTCATAGTCCTTTTTATCACCATCTTCTGCTTAAATTAGATTTTTCATAAAACCATAGACTGAAATGTAGCAGATAATTAACTAAGAAACACATCACGGAATATCCCCGAGGGGTTTCATAAAGAACCCGCTGACATTTCTTGTGTTACTTTGGGGAATAAACATGGCAAAGGCTGAAAAGTTTACAGAGTTTAAAAGTGGCAGAATTGTTGAGCTGCAAAAACAAGATCTCTCTCAACGTGCTATCGCTGGTGAGATTGGGCGTTGTGAAATTGCTGTTGCAAATTTCTTAAAAGACTTTGAGGATACGGAACGAGAATTTCAAGTGGTCGGCCAAAAAAAATTTCGCCAACGTTGAGTAAAAGGATTCGACGGATTGTCCGGCAAGATACCAGCCGATCATTGAATTAGGAGGCCGTTACGGACGCAAAATGCAGCTCAAAAACAATAAGACGGCATTTACGAGAGAAATACTTTAAAAACCGTAAACGTCTTCAAGGGCCACGCCTCTTTCCAGCTCGGTTAAACTTTGCTGAGAAGCACTAAACATGGAACGTAGAAAAGTGGACAAACGTCTTGTTCTCTGATGTGAAAAAAATTTAACCTGGATGGTCCAAATGGATTCAAACGTTACTGGCACGATAAGAATATCCCACAGGAGACATTTTCTACACGACACAGTGGAGGAGGTTCAATCGTGATCTGGGATGCTTTCTCCTTCTATAGAACAATGGAGCTTTAGGTTATACAGGGGTGTCAAACAGCAGCTGGCTACATTGGCATGTTGGAGAGAGCATCCTTATTGACTGAAGGCTCTCGCTTGTGTGGAAATTACTGGATCTTTCAGCAGGACAACGTTGAAATCCACAATGACCTCAGAACAAAGGTCTTTATTATGGCGAATAACGCGATTCTTCTGGACTATCCAGCATGTTCGTCCAAACTTAACCCAATTGAAAATGTTTGAAGATGGATGGCAAGGGAAGTCTGTAGAAATGGACGTCAATTTCAAACAGTGCATGATTTTCGTGAAGCCATCTTCACCACTTAGAATAACATTCCAGTCAGCCAAATGCTTATATCGATCATGTCAAAGCGAATGTTTGAAGTTATTCGCAATGACGGCCGTGCAACTCAGTAATGAGACCTCTTTTAGGACTTCTTTTTGGTATGGTCTTAAAGATTTGACCAGCTAGTATTAAGGCTAATTTCATAGTGTTCACATTTTGCCTATTAAGTGTTAAAAATGTTTTTTCTCCCTTTACTTATTTCCATCTTTCGAAGCTCTTCTCAAATATGTGGTTGAGTCTAACAATGCAAAATACATATCTTTTTCTTTATGTTGATTGGCCTTAAGATTTTGGCCAGCAGTGTATATATTTTTTTCTACAAGTGAGTTTTCTCGTCATTAAGAAGATAGAAAAACGATGGACTTTGGTTACACATTGTACAAAATAAAGGTGCTGAAGAAGTTAAGGAAAATAGATACTTTATTGTTATTTACGTTTATGAGTATATTAATTGCAGTAAGTTTAGAGCTAAATGTGCAGAATGGATTGTTAGACACAGTTTTTAACATGGATTATCAAGTACATAAGACCTCAGTGACTCCTTAATTATCACACCGTCATAATTTAGTTTACGAAAACCGTGCTTAATGAAAAGAGAAGCTCTCTTATATATGGAGTGAAATAACTCAGAATGTTTCTTTTTGTAAAGCCAAGGTTACAATGAAGTGGTTCATAAAACATAAAATACAAAGGTGTCATCACATAAAGTATAACAAGTAATCTTATGTGTGTGTTTGAAGGATCATATAAACGTACTGAAGGTATTTTTGTTTGTTTCATAATTTTAGCGTGAGCTCAGCAGCCTTTTATTGTGAACAAGAGAAAAGACAGCTAGAAAAAGGTTTTCATTGCCAACTGTATTGGAATTTTACTGTCCCTCTTGTAGTAGATCTATTTTACTGCCCCTTTTGTAGTAGATCTATTTTCCTAAAGTGTGTTAGAAATTTTTTGACAACGATACGCGAATAATGAACCTTACAGGTACGTTAACACCAGGACGTGCTCTCTTAGTGAAGAAAGAAACGATAGATTAAACAATCGAACTCCGGTTTTGTATTGGTCAACTAAAAAAATGCACTTTACGAAAGTGATGATAAAAAGTATCTAAGGTAAAAAAAATAAAATGAAAAATTTAATTTTTGAGTTTTTGTTGTTTGATTAGTTTTTTTTACTCTGAAAAATTATTTTTTTCTACATTATATTGTATAATTTACATAAATACCTACATATATTTATAGCATGTACTGAATAGTATAGATGATACTTTTGAATGATGATTCGAGTGTTAAAATAAATTAGTACTTTAAATATCTCAAACTTATTAATATTATTCTTTGTTAACAGTCTTCGATATAACTAGACGTGCAAAATAAAATCTGAAAGCAAAATAATCATATGAAATACAAAATAAAGAAGCTTTATGGAATTTAATTTTGTTAATGGTATAACTCAAAAATACAAAATACAATACAATTCAATTTTGAAGCACAATAGGAAGATAATTTTGTTCAAGGTTAGTGGAATACGTCATTATTTAAATATGATTGTGTTTTGACTAAAGGTAAGGGAGCAACCTAATTATTTAAGTGTAAATGACAAACTTCACTAAGAAAGTGGATTACATGATTTTTTTGTTGTAAATACAATAATATTTTTTATCATCAAATTGGACGATATTTTTCAAAATTTTCATAATTCATTAATTGGCTATGTAGTTAGGATGCT
Source organism: Carcinoscorpius rotundicauda (assembly GCA_011833715.1). Lineage (NCBI taxonomy): Eukaryota > Metazoa > Arthropoda > Merostomata > Xiphosura > Limulidae > Carcinoscorpius > Carcinoscorpius rotundicauda. The sequence continues at coordinate 103,734,329 of CM022394.1, read as the reverse complement.
CGTCTTGTAATCTGAGGGTCGCATTGTCGAATCAACGTCACACATACTCGCCCTTTCGTCGGTAGGGGGTGTTATAAAGTCATGGTAAATCCCACTATTTATTCTTAAAATATTACTCTACAATCATCGGTGGGTCTTTAACTGCTATATTAAGGACGGCTAGCGGAAATAGCCCTCGTAAAGCTTAGCGCGAAATTCAAACAAAAATTATTTATCAACTGACATTTTCTGATCAGGCAGTTGATCAATAAAATAGAAGCTTCCTCTTTTACAGTTATTAGATTTCTCTAATATTCCTAACAATTCTCTTAAAAATAGTGAACTTAATATTTAATTAAATATTAAAATTATTATGAATAACTTTATAATAAAGCATCTGATTTTCTGAATCTATCCTCCTCTGTTTTATAGCACGATGGCAATCTTTGGTAGTTAAAATATAAGAATTATTCTGCACCATGCACCAGTACTGTTATTAGTTGAAAATTGTTTTCCTGAAAAATATAGTTCATGAGAAAGTAAAAATTTGAAGTTTTCGTGATTGTGGATATTTTGCATCGAATTTAAAAGTGAAAGGACGGTTTAGTTTTAACATTTATTTCTTAAACTAATAAAATATTCGTTTTATCGTGTGGTGAATTGTATTCCGAGCGCGTTAAGGCGTGCACTCGTAATCCGAGGGTCGCGGGTTCGCGCCCGAGTCGCGCTAAACATGCTCGCCCTCCCAGCCGTGGGGGTGTATAATGTGACGGTCAATCCCACTATTCGTTGGTTAAAGAGTAGCCCAAGAGTTGGCGGTGGGTGGTGATGACTAGCTGCCTTCCCTCTAGTCTTACACTGCAAAATTAGGGACGGCTAGCACAGATAGCCCTCGAGTAGCTTTGTGCGAAATTCCAAACCAAACAAAAGTGAATTGTATTAAGTTTTTGTCCTACATTTTCTGTCAGGACAAATTAATTAAAAGCAAACAACCATGTAAATCTTAGTGTAACAACTGTGAATTGCTGGACGAATATTGTGACAGTTAATACATTTATAGCTATAATACAAGCAATATAAACAAACACACAATTATTACCGAAATAAACATTTAATGTATAATAGCCGTTACATTTAACTGGGCGAAAAACATTTAAACAAACATTTCATTACATTTGGTTTAATATTTCACACAAGGTTTAACATTATATGTCGTAATAAGTAAATACTGCATGAAAGGAACTAATAAAAAAATGTGAAAAAATGCTTGTGAATTGTTGAACTAAAGCCACAGTCTCTTAAATTTAAATAATAGTTATGAATGTTCCGATAAAATGTTAAAACGTTAAGTTTTCAAAGTTTATATTTAATTTGCTTGTACATAAACGTAAATAGTTAAATTACTTTGTAAGTTTCTGTTAACCCAATAATATCAGATACTGAATTTAAAAATTCTGTGCAATTTTGTAAGTATCAATCACATTCGTGTAACTGTATAGTGTGGAGATAAAAGTCAACTTGATTTTTTCTTAACTCATTAGAGAACATATCAACAATGACGGTTTTATAAATTCGTTTATTTATTGTATTTCGCAGTTTTGAAGAAAATTCAGGATGGTTTCCGAGCTTTTCCAATAATAAACATATCTTGGCTGTCAGAATTTTCAATTAGAATAACAACATTTTCCTTGCGATGTCCATGTTTACTGTTAGGTTTAATGATAATCAGTTCATCATAATTTTTCACATGTTTATCAGACAGAGGTCGCTGTATATATTCTTCAATAGCTTTTCTTTGTTTCGACGCCGGTGTTCCTCTCTGAAGATTTACAATATAGTGATGTTTAGTGGTGTAACACTCAAAATTTGAGTAATAATTTTACTATAACATGCATAAAAACAAATAAATGTTTCTATGAAAATTATAAATTATGAAATTGGTTTCAGTTATCTCAAAAATGTTTTCTGGAATCTGGGAAAACTATTTCACACATTGTTTCATGTAGTAATTAAACAATGATATACAGCAGACTATAGCTTAAATACTGTTTTCCATTTGTATTTTACACGTTCACAAAGGATAATTAGACTGTTTATATTATTGTCTGGACAAGATGAAAGTACGGTTATAATTAAATGTCAAGTGTTCTACTCAATTTATTGTTATATAAATTAAGCATGAAAAGTTATGTTATCTGAACTCCAAATGACTGGTTATTTACTTCATGTTACAAAGAGAAACAGTTTTCAAACTGTCTTATTTTTTGCAACTTTGGAGTAAATCACGCACCTAATGGTGCTTTAAAATAATGAATAATTCATTATTAGTATTAGTAGTATGTATGTGAATGAAAAATTACGAAATGGCATTCTGATCTTTATTCCAGATGTTATTAATGCTATGTACATTAGTAAAGGTAATCAGACCTCAAAGGTATCGAACGTAGGTCTATTTTGGAAAAAAATCGTATGTATTCAAACGACTCTGAACATCAAAGATTTTCTGAACACATCTTTCTCAGTAGTTGTGGATAACCCAAGGTTTTAACGACACTGATTTTAAACATACAACATCTGTTTGATATTGTACACGTAGCTTGACGTAGTGTACATTGTATTAAAATGGAATGTTTTTAACTGTAAAAATGTAAATTTACTTGTACCAAATATTAATTATAACTTAAGATGAATAAGAACTTAATTGAATTTCGAACCAAAGTATTCCTTTCTTCAAGGTCGTTTTCATATATCGTCTCCAGGGTTGTTCGTTTGGTCACTTTTTGCTTTCTTAATATATTAGTTTCTGTCTTCTTAACATTCTTTGTGGGGACCTTCTTCTCACATTCAGGGATCAGTGGCATAGCCTTCAATATATCCAATTCATAAGTAGTTATCTTTTCATCATCAAGCTGTTTGTGTTCGATACGGTTTTTCAAAACATTCCGTTCTTTCCGAGTTTTTTCTCTCCAGTTGTAGAAACAACAAAGAACGCTACACGATCATTACAGAAAGTAAATAAATAAGAATCACGTGTTTCAAAACCATTAAAATACATATTATTATTAAATAAGCTATGGATAATACATCACAGTTATAACTACAAATGTGTTTCATACTTAATCAACAAATAATTGTATGGACAAGTGTATTCAGTTATAATGTTTCGAACCATGAAACGTAGTACATCACATGAAGCCACATGTACCAACATAATACATCATATAAAGGTGGAGATCTCAAATTAATACCTTCCTTGAAATCAGATCTATCAACATAATGTCTCGTAAGAAGGCAGATACATGAATATAGTATCTCACGTGAAAGCAGATGTTTCTAACAGCAGTGTGAGTACAGAAACCAATATCTTCAAATGATTACTCCCTGTGTTCCACATATTTTAATTATAAAGAAATTGAAGATAACATGTAACTTACCACAAAGTAACAAGACATATCGAAACGAGTGCTGTCCACCAAGCGTATCTTGTAACTGTAGATTTTGAAACTGAGGGGAGCGTAGCTTTCGGAACCACTTCAGTTGGATCTTAAGACAGAGAGTCGTATTTAAAATCAGTTTACTTACTCTACCGATTTCGTAAAACAGAGAAGAAAACTTCAAATGTAAATTAACAATAATAGTAATGTGTATAATTCTTTAAGCCCACCAATAATCTTAATTTAACATATTTAAAATTTTAATTCAATAAATGCGATATTTCTTTACGACGAAAAAAACCACTTGAAATAAAAATGTTTCTCAGAATGGCTGGTATGGGTATTAACATTTTTATTGATAAGTATCAGTCGTTGTGAGATACAAATACGATATTTCTTGCATTTATAATGTATTTTCATATTAAACAGCGCTCGGAATGGCCAGGAAGGTTAAAGCATTCGACTCGTAATGTGAAGCTTGCTCTTTCAGCTGAGGGAGCGTTATTACTTGACGGTCAAATCCAGCATTCGTTCGTAAAAAGAGTAGCTCAAGAGTTGGCGGTAGGTGGTGATGACTAGCTACCTTCCCTCTAGTCTTACACTGTTAAATTAGGGACAGCTAGTGCAGATAGCCCTCGTTTAGCTATACTTGCGGAAAGCTGTTTTCACAGACAGATCGTTTTAATTAAAGATCTTAAGATCTTCTTAGTAATGACATGAAGCACACAGGTGTGTGGTAGAGATACCAGTATGTTTGTTTGTTATTTAATTTTGCGGAAAGCTAAGAGATGGCTTCCAGCGCTTACTGTTTCTAATTTTCAAATCATATACTAAAGGAAACACAGTTAGTCAAGACTACCCTCCAGTGGCTCAGCGGTATGTCTGCGGACTTACACGCTAAAATCCGGGTTTCGATACCCGTGGTGCGCAGAGCACAAATAGCCCATTGTGCAGCTTTGTGCTTAATTCTAAACAACAACATAGTCAACACTATTTGTCTGAATGTTTTAGCCCATCTTAAACCCGTGTAAGGGGATTGACCGTTATATTAAAATCCCTAACTTGTACCACTATTTTGCTTCTTACGAGAAACCCATAATACACTACTAATAAAATCTGTTTGTTTCTTTGTTTTTCCATTTAAAGGAAAGGTACACGAGGACTGTATGCGTTCACCAACCCTAATTTAGTAGTGTAAGACCAGAAAGAAGGCAACAAGTTATGACCGTTAAAGGCTAACATTTGGGACACTTTTACCAAGAAATAGAGGGATTGACCGTCACTTTATAACGCTATCACTGAAAGAGCGATCATCTTTGGTGTGACGGGGTTCGATCCCGCGACCTATGGACTAGGAGTCGAGCGTCCTACCAGTAATGAAAGATTTATATGAAATTATTATAACTCTTATTATAAAATAATATTAAACAAATTACTGATTAATATCTCATAATGTACTAGAATCACCAAGATGGCATTTTGAGATATATTTGAAATTTCAATGGTATCTCAATATGATTTGTTTGTTTGTTTTGGAATTTCGCACAAAGCTACTCGAGGGCTATCTGTGCTAGCCGTCCTTAATTTAGCAGTGTAAGACTAGAAGGAAGGCAGCTAGTCATCACTACCCATCGCCAACTCTTGGGATACTGTTTTACCAACGAATAGTGGGATTGATCGTAACATTATACACCCCAACGGCTGGGAGGGCGGGCGCGAACCCGCGACCCTCGGATTACGAAGCACACGTCTTACGCACTTGGCCATGCCAGGCCCATCTTAATATGAAAAAAGTAACGTTGAGTCGTATAACTTAATACAGTTATGTAAACACAGAATTTCTGAGTAAACGTTTTCTTCATAGTGTTAGGAGTCTTTCTCTTAAAAACCAAACTTTGGAAAATCTCTGTTTAGAGGCCCGGCATGGCCAGGTGAGTTAAGGCGTTTGACTCGCAATCCGAGGATCGCGGGTTCGAATCTCTGTCGCACGAAACGTGCTCGCCCTTTCAGTCTTAGAGGCGTTATAATGTGCAGTCAATCCGACTATTCGTTTTTAAAAGAGTAGTCCAAGAGTTGACGGTAGGTGTCTTACCTCTAATCTTACACTGCTAAATTATGTATGGCTAGCGCAGATAGCCCTTTGCGCAAAATTAAAAAACAAACAGGTGTACTAGAAATCGTTAAAATTGAATATAATAATTTTGCTAGGACATGAAGACAGCAAGGTAGAACTGGTGTTTATTGAAGACGGAAATTAATTTTATGTTGTGATAAATACAGTTGTCGAAGATATTCATTTCTTGAATATTTCATATTGTGCATTCTATTTGAGGTGAATTAATAACAGTCGAATACTCATTTAATAAAACAGACCAGTGAAAGATTCTGAAACTAGATAAAAGTGATGGAATAATAACCTTAACGAATCAGAGAATTAAAGTACTAAGAGATAGACAGATAGCAGTGATAAGAAATCTTATTAAAGCTGTTAAACCTCATCATATCAAAATGTGATACTTTATATCTTATTAGAATTACATGATATAAACAAAACGTATCGTTTCCTGATAGGTATCAACATCACCCTTCACATATTAAAAACTATTTTCTTTTTCTTTAGAATGACGTTTTTAATTTCTATAAGATGAAAAAAACTATTACTGAAATACTTTCTACTGTCTGTAAATTTATAGTAAAGTATATTACTTCAACACTTTTGATCCAAAATTGGAAGTCTTGAAATTTTTATATTTTGAAATTAATTCACAAACTTTGTACTTATTGAAAAACATTGAACTTATATTACATACATTTGTCTGTTGAATTTCGCGCAAAGTTTCACAAAGGCTATCTGCGCTAGCTCTCATTAATTTAGCAGTGTAAGACTAGAAGAAAGGCAGCTGGTCATCACCACCCACCGCCAACTCTTTAGCTATTCTCTTACCAACGAATACTGGGGTTATCTGTCACTTTACAACGCCCCAACGACTGAATGGGCGAACATGTTTGTGTGATGGGGATTCGAAGTCTTTCTTTGGATTATAACGAATTATGCTAATTCTTACCAAATCAGTCTTGTCTTAATAATACCAGCAAAAATAACAGGATTTACCATAAACAACAGTGATCAATGAATCGCTTTAACATAAATGTATCTTTCACTTGTTATTGAATATTCTGTAAAGTGATATTTACGTTACCAAATCGCCAAGGAAAAAATGTTAGAAACGAAATGTTAAGCAGATTATTATTTAATTCTTCTGGTCTTTGTGGTAGTTAAATGTACACAATATTTTCCAGTCTGAGCCAAAGCAAATTTAACTTTTAAGAAAGTTTTGAAGGATTTGTACGAAAAGAAAATAGAGAAAAACACAAATTATTATTTACAATGTACGAGTGAATGTTTGAGAACTACATTTGATATATAAAAGTACAAGCGTGTCAATAATAAATGAGTTAAAATACCATTCATGAACAGATGTAGTAAAGAACCAGCTTATTTGTTTATAGAGGGTTTTTACTTCTTGTAAATGTAATGTAAAATGAATGAAAGGAAATGTTGTGACCAGAGTCGTATTTATATTCAATAACGCAAGGATGATGATTGTGCTCGTTTATGTGGGTGCTTTTCTCCCTGTTTCTCTGACCTAGCTTTATATACTGTTGTTTGTTTTTGCAAAGCTACTCGAGGGCTATCTGCGCTACCCGTCCCTAATTTTGCAGTGTAAGACAAGAGGTAAGGCAGCTAGTCATCACCACCCACCACCAACTCTTGGGCTACTCTTTCGCCAACGAATAGTGAGATTGACCGTCACATTATAACGCCCCCACGCCTAAAAGGACGAGCATGTTTAGCGCGACGGAGATGCGAACCTGCGACCCTCAGATTACGAGTCCCACCCCTTAACCCACCTGGCCATGCCGGGCGTTAAAATGTAAACGTAGAGGATCGAATCCGGGACCTTTCGCATGCAATGCGAATGCTTTACCACTGAGTTACACCTCCTAACTGTTATTTGTTTTCATAAATAACATTAGGAATCTTGTTGTCTTTACAATCTCTAATGATAACAAGAGGCCTCGTCGATATTGTGTTGTTTTCACAAATGAAATTACAATTAAACTCCCTGTTAACTGATGTTTTTTTGTGGTATTTAGTCCAATTCAGACACTTTTAACATTTTTAACTGCTAAAACAGAATAATCATATTTTGCATAACTCTAACCAACGCATTCAAATAAGCTTAAACAAAAATATCGCAAACATATGGTTACATTAATAATCAATATTGTCAGTTAAACTATAATTCAAATGCTTACCGAACAGTAAATATGGAGATAATTTATTTTTAATCAATACACCTGGTGGGTGAAATGTCAAATTCAAAGGTAACGACTGAAGTACATTCAAAAGTGAGAAAATTGGGTGTTTTCGATTTAAATGTTATTTCTGTTAAATTAATATGATTTAATAAACGAAATTTAAGACCTAAAATAATAAAAAAAAACTTTTAATTTACCTGTGACATTATGTTTGTCATCGCTCTCACCATTTCCATACGTGTAAACTCCCGCGTCTTCAAATTGCACATCAGTCAACAATAATTCGCCGCCATATTTCCTTTGTATTCTCTCCCTTCTTGTCACTACTCCATTCAGAGGTGTGAACCAAGTTATTAATTTTCTTTCTTTATTATGAATATCTTTCGAACAGATTATTGTAACAGTAGAACCATGTATAATTTCGTGGTCTACTGAGAAACATGAAGCAAGCAGTAAACTAATCTAAGTGTACATTAATTCACTTAAAAAAGCCATAGATAATTATTCTTGTTTTCACTGTACGCCTTATATTTAACATTCTTTTTTGTTTCTTGGTGAAATATCGCTGTTACTATGCGTATAAAATATTCTTTTTTGAGTGACGTCATGAACTGACGTAACATTGTTAAGTGAAAAGCCGCAAAGGTGTTGTTTGTTGATTTTATTAATTTAATACAAAGCTATACGTGAGGTATCTATGCTAGCCGTCCCTAATTTAGCAGTGTAAGAGTGGAGGGAAGGCAAGTAGTTATCACCACCCGCCGCTAACGATTGGGCTATACTTTTACTAAAGAATAGTGGGATTGAACATCTCATTATAACGCTCCCAAGGGCGAAAAGATGAGCATGTTTGGAGGGACGGGGATTTGATTCCGTGACCCTACGATTAATATTTGAGCATATTAACTATCTGACCATGACGAACCTGAAAAAAGTATTGTTATCCTGATCAGTCTGTAGCAACTCACTTTGTAGTTTTGATAAAAATCACGTAAACTATATAGTATCAGGCTGGACATACAAATGGCGTTTTGGGAAATATTTTGTCTCTCATTATTATTGGTATATAGCAGTTGATGCACTTCGTTAACATGAAAAAGTTCTTGTTGCTGTTAATCACACTAGTGTTTTAATTTTACTAATACTACTTATTGTTAATACGTTTTAGACGTACTCTTTAAAGTATGTAATAATAGCTGGATTTCATTACCAAAAGAGCTGTTTTCAACTGTATTCTCGCCGAGGTCAAAGCGCAGACAGCCCAAGGTATAGAATTGTACTTAATTAAAAAATCTACACTATAAAATAAAAATAATTGTGAAAAATTATTTAATTACCAGAGTTATTCAAGTTTTTAAATACTTATTACAAAAAATCCAGATCTGTTTTTGAAAAAAACGTGAAATTTTTAGTTTATTAATTCTTTTTGTTTGGTCATATGTTATATTTTTACATTTCTGCAGTTATTACATGTGTGAGGACCTCAACATCAATACAGAATATAAAAAAAATTATCTAAGATTTTAGCATCTCACACTTTGAGGGATAGGCTACTCGTACCATCAGTATAAATAAACAATCCTATAAAAAGTACTGTTACACTGGATAAATATATCGTGATATGTTTGTTTTGTTTTCAGTTTTTCGTAGTTACACAAGAGTTACCTGCGATAGCCGTCCCTACTTCAGCAGTATAAGAGTGGAGGGAGGGTAGTTAGTCCTCACCTCCCAGTGCCAACTTGCTAACGAATAGTGGTATTGCTGGCCACATTATAACTCCACCATCTCTGGAACGGCTAGCACGTTTGGTGTGACGGAGATTCGAACCCAAACCAGCTACGTGTTCCGACTTTACGCTTATTTATCTCTTTATTTGCTCTTAAGGTACTCTTGTACCCAGCATCTTAACATGTCCATTTCTCAGTTAAACTACCAATAAACCGAGAAGAATAGCATCCAGAACTTAAACATAAATCATTTAACAAACTAGTAATATAAGTAATGTAAGCTTTTGTCAATGTATTATTTGTTACTTTGGCATTTCAGTATTTGAAATGTTCTTTTATATTTCTATAAATGTTTAATTTAATAAATATCATCATAGAAACTTCTCTTCGTCTTTGAAATGTGTTCATGGTTCGTAGAGTGACGTCCTCACAACTTGTGTATTGTTTTACTTTCATTATCAGTTTGATGAAAGAAGCTTCATTTCAAAGAAGAGTTCGGTTGTTAGATATCCAGCTTCTCTAATCACTACAAACTTCATAGAACAACAACTTGACCAAGCTACTTCTACTGTCATCAGACTGTTATGTAAATTTAAGGTTTCTTCTTTAGAGTCTTCAACAGAATGTACTTCGTGATCACGAGAAACCAACTTGAAGTAACACAGTATTTCATTATGGTTTGTATGGGAATTAAAACTTTTATTAAAAACAACGTTTCAAATTTCTTAAGACACCTTTAGGTGAACAAAGAGAGTTTGCACACTTGTGCGTTTTCTTTAGATGACACTTTACAACTATGTTTTTGAAGGCTGACTTAATTTCTTTGTGTCCCCTTCTTGAAACACACACATTTCATAATAATATTTCACTACAAGAAACAAAATAATAAAGCTACATAAGTTGCTTGTTCTATCACCTTCCTTAAATACATGATATTTAGACATTATCAAGGTTTTGACATTCCCTATTTTCAGACTTCTTTTTGTTTCTTTATCTTTATCAAACCTGTCGATCATTCATAAAATAATTACTCTGATAAGTTGTACCTGAGAATTTGAGACTAGACTTTAAATTGCAGTAAATTTTGTCATAACAATGAAGATGAGTGTATATACTTTTGATTATTGAATTCATATTGTTCTTTGAGCATACACGACTTTAGAATCATGCAATTCACCCACAACCTAAAATTTTGTGTGATTGGAAATTCGCGCAAAGATAGTCCAGAGCAATCTGTCCTAGACGTCCCTAATATAGCAGTCACTGTTATTACTGGAAAACAACTAGTCAACATCATCAACTGATAAATTTTGGGGGTTTTCGTTTACAAAAGAACTGTTGGATTGATTGTCAGTTATGAAGCTTCCATGACTAAAAGGATAATCATGTTAAGTGGATCCATACCCTAATCCCACAGATTACAAGTTCAATGTACTGATTCCCAGGCTATGCAAGGCCCTAAAAAAAGCAATAATTAACATCACAGTCTGTTGGTAGTAACGACAGTACGGTCAAGTTGTTGTTCATGTGATGTTTGTATTGGTTAGAGAAGTCGACTGTTTAACTCAATTAAAATTTGTCATATACAGTTGGAACGAAATTATTATTATCAAAACAATAAACGTTTTATCAGTTTCTTTGTACAATTGAGCGATATATTATGTTGTTACTGTGATAGGTTGCCATGTCGGAGATACCAAGTGATTCAGGTTTAAGAGACAATAATTTTGAATCAGAAATCAATAGAAAGGCAATCACTTCATTCTGCTTACCGTGTGAAAAGTTTTTTTAAAGAAAAAGTGGGACTGACTGTTACTGTTATAACACACACATAGCTGAAAGAACGAAGCATGGTTAGTAGCACCGCTTCTCAAACACAAACTAAATAAGAACATGGTGGCCATTTCGGTCATATATACGTTATAATCTAACTTTCGGTTCGTTACGAATAGCCCAAACGTTGGTTGTGATTAGTGTTAACTAGTTGTTTTCCCTCTAATCTATCACTTCAACATCAGGGTCTCCTGATATAGAGTCATCACAGAATTAAAAACAACCAATCAAACTCACAGGTCTCAGTACCAGGTGTGGATTATGTCGCTTCCTTACAGACCCTTCATATCGAAAACAAAATGCAAGAAAACCCAGGGAGTGAATTACCCATGATAAAACTAGCTATTAAATATGCTCCAAAAAGTGCTCCAGCCGTAGGTGGTGAGAAGAAACCTCTTCCATATTATCTGCCTTTACCAGAAGTGAATTGAGCAGCTCTTCAGCAAACTACCTTTCAACAGGTTAATAAGAAAAATAGCTCAGGACTTCAAGACTGGCCTGCGATTCCAAAACTCTATCGTCACATGAAAATCTACAAAACCTAAATTTACGTTTTGCATCACAGTTCGCTGACGATGTAGCAGTCTGGAAATGTGCTCCCACTCCGTCAATAGCAGTGCAAAGCACGCCTTAACGCGCTAGGCCATGCCGAGCCCGGCCTCTTCGGAGACACCAACCTGTATGTCGTCCATACCAAAATAGTGAGAATCATGCTTTGCGCGAAATTCAAAATAAACTTCTACAAAACATCTGTACCTTTCATTAAATAAGGCTGTTATTTAATCTATCATTTTCAGCTGGATATATCCCTGTTTCTTGGAAGGAAGCAAAAATATTAATGTTCCAGAAAGAAGGAAAGCCAGCGAATAAACCAAACAACTACCGCCCAATTAACCTAACCAGTTGTGTGGGAAAAATATTAGAGAAAATAATCAGTAATCGTCTCTCAGTATACTAAGAAGAAAATTCAAAATTACCAGAAATTCAAAACGGATTTCGAAAGTACCGCCAAACTTCAGACCACCTGATTCGACTTACAGAATCAATTACTAATAGCTTTAACAAAAACGAATGCACTGTACCTTGCTTTCTCGATATTGAGAAAGCTTTTGACACAGGGTGGCATAATGGTTTACGACATGGGTTACATGAAATGGCTTTACCCCAGGAAACTATTCATTGGCTGTCCAACTTCCTGGAAAACCGAAAGTGCAAAGTAAATGTGAATGGAACCCCCTCAGGGTCCTTTTCACGCAAAGCAGGAGTCCCGGAAGGAGGGGTTGTTAGCCCCATCATTATTTATCAGATATGAGGAATATGCCTCTGTCGGACCGAAATTTAGGTTTTGCATCACAGTTCGCTGACGATGTAGCAGTCTGGAAAAGTGCCTTCACTCCGTCAATAGCAGCCACGAACCTACAACCAGTTCTAAATAACATCGAATACTGCCAGAAATACAGAATTAAAATCAATATTCCGAAAACCCAAGTGATGTTATTCAGTAGACTTAATAAGCTTAAAAAAGATCCACCAAAGCTCCACATAAATGGATCACTTTTACTGACTGCTACATCTGCTAAATTTCTAGGTCTAACATACGATTCAAAATTAACGTGGTTACCGCACACTAAAAATATAATGAAACGAATCTGGAAAAGAGCAAACTATGCAAGAAGTCTTTCAGGTATAAACCAAGGAACATCTCCAGGTAACATACTCAAAATCTACAAAACGTACATTAGACTCAAAATAGAATATGCATCACCTGCCTGAATTAACATAACACCCACACATTTACAGAAACTTCAACGAATACAAAATTCAATTCTAACTTCGACATATAAAGTACCACGAAGCACTTCATCCACATTCATGCACAAGTATGCAAACATAGACACAATATCTGAAATACTCTTGTGTAATTCTCTAAAATATTTCAATAAGAATTGGCATAAGTATAACTTAATGTGTGATCTCGACAGATACCACGAACATGATGTAAATAGTCCTAAGTACCTCTCCCCTTTTAACATGTATTTAAGAAATGTAACACAAGCTGGCCACCTTGCACAAGACAATTAATTAATTTTTTGAATTATTATTCAACTATTAAATACTAGTTATTATTTTTTTACTTTTTATTATTTTTATTTTATTTATTTATTCTTTTTTATTATTATAATTATTCTATTGTAACTACAAGTACTAGTAGCATTTTCTCCATGGAGAAAAACAATATTAGAAGAAAAAGGAGAAAAATTCAAAAAGAACATATATATATGAAAAAGACAAAAAAAATATAATGAAAAAAACATAAAGAAGAAAAAAAACTTTTTTGTGCGTCCATGCATGGACTGTGCCCTGAAATGGGCCTGAGTACGATGTTATACTTTTGCTCAGACCCTAAGCTATAAAAAAAATCCCTAACTACAGACGCTATCAACATTCGGGAGGGAGGAAGAGATCTAATGTACCTGACCCTCCAGGGTATTTAACATCAATACCCAAATACCCACACAGTGAAACTCGAACTCATACTTACCCTCTAGCGGACAGCGTTATCACTGTGTTTCTACCTGACCATAACAACAGTTAATGTTCTTTGCAAACCATATAGTGCACTGAGACGTTCAGGGGAATTTATAACTACAATCATATTTCTGAAAATCTAAGGTATCAGTGAGAGTTTTAGTGAAACGTTTTTTGTTTGTCTTGGGAGAGGTAAAATTTATTTTGTTAGTCGTATCTTGAGAATGAAACAGTCATGTTTATGGAACTTTTAACTTGTGTTAAAATTTAGAAAGATAAATAATTTTTTTCGCACTAAAGAAAGTTCAGAGAAACTATATTATAGAATACAATCTTTGATTCATTCTATCCCAGTATGGAAATTTAAGTCTTGACATCTCATATGTCGTTATAGTACGATTAGATACCGTACACTGCAGACAGAAACGGTTGAATTTTTTACGAGTAAAGAATGTCCAAATACATTTCATCCCAAGACAGAACGTTCAGAGATATTGTACTATTACATAAGAAAAGTGTAATAAAACACACGTTTGTTAGTCTTACAGCCAAAACAATCTGCTGTAGAACATCAACAGGAGTCGTGGCGATCCTTAGAGGTAAGGATGATGTCTCTCAGAGATCATACATGGACCCGGAGATGGCTAATGAACCACATCCTTGCTGCACAGACGTTATGGCTGTAATGGCAGGTCGGTTTAGGGTGAAGGAGAGGTTTCAGTAGTAACTGGAGCTGTTTCATCTTCTCTCGCTTCTTTTAAAAATGTTGGAAACTTTGTTAAACTTGAAAGACGTAAGTGCGTGAGTTGACTCAACGTGTGAATGACGTTACACACCAGAAAACATGCGGTGTTTAACAATCAACAAGTTGAGTCCAATGGCAAGAAAACCATGACGATTAGAACTTGAAGAACTGCTGCAGCTCTCGTCCGTCAATCCTGTCGTTGAGGAGTCCAGGTTGGTTCTTCTCAGGAACCTCACCATCGATCTTACCAACATGGATGACACTACCAGGAACGCAAGCCTCCAGACGACATCGTTCTCAGGATCATTGTCACGTGCATGCTCTCTCACCACGGCAAGGTGACAATCCGACTGGAAAGTTAAGAGAAGTTATAGTTAAATGATTTTCTATCTTCGATCTTTCAGAGTCTGATAACCAAAACTATGACGTGTTTATATTTATTGAAATTTTACTTGCCATACCAAATTCTAAGGCAATCTATTATGAAATTCGTGATATATAACGTTAAAAACCTAAAGTGTATTTCTTCCTTTTTTATCTTCATTCGCAGCGATTGTGTTGAAACTTTATTTGATAGGAAACAGTATTTAATTTTCATAACATTTTTGTTAAAATTTGGTACACAGATGGATATTTTTAACCCATATTTAGAAATCTAATCTGATGTAAATATAAGCCACATTTGCGAAGTTATTCCACTAAAAGCGCTTAAACTTGGCGAAAATGTTTGCAGATCCCCACCTTAAGCGTCACGTGAGTTACTGGTCTGACATTTTTAATATACAACTTCACCTACCAATGAAAGTGCACCGTTTTTAGTTCATCGTCATCAGGATCAATGAATGTTGATTTGGAGCAACAAACCCATGTGATGAAAGGACGAGCACATAGAAAAATATTTGTTTGACCAAGCAAACTAAATTAGCTGTTTCAAGCTCAAATTTTCAAAAGAATCACAAGAGTCAACGGTTGTTATTGATTATTTATTGCCAACTTTTCTGGGCAATTTTACAATATTTTATAAAATTATCCTAATCTAAGAACTTAAACCCATGTTTGTTTGTTTGTTTTGAATTAAGCACAAAGCTACACAATGGGCTATCTGTGCTCTGCCCACCACGGGTATCGAAACCCGGATTTTAGCGTGTAAGTTCGCAGACATACCGCTGAGCCACTGGGGGGCACTTAAACTCAAAATAAACCAATATAAAGAAATGCCTTTATACCTATATTAAATATAGTAAAACAAAATTATATATTCAAACATCTAACACCACCCTCTACATTCCGACACTCAGTTACTCAACCCCTTTAAAACATGTGGTCAGCTTCCGGTCAGTTACCTCTTTCTTTGTGAACCTGACGATGACCGAAGAAGGTCGAAACGTTGTTCGCTCTTCTTTGTAAAATAATTTCTCAACCCAAACGAGCCGTTTTTGCATATAAAATTCTCAACAAGTGGGTTTCTCGACATCACTGATTGTTATTAATATGATCCGTCAATGAATATTTCTATGCTAGCAGTAATACGTAACAAATTTTTGTAAATGGAGGACTTAAAATGCAATTAAAAGTAAACTGCAAGAGAGAAATTTAACTTATCTATTGATTTCCAGTCTTTACATACAAAGCAACAATTACTTTGCATGTTTTCTGTTTCTTTTTTCTCCAATCTTCTTACATAAGTACTGATGAACTCCATATTGAAATTCTCGGTAAATAGTTTAGTCAATTTGGAAATGTTTTGCTAAAGGATTAAAAGAAAAATAAAAGATTTTCAAGACGTTGTTTCAGATAAAAATGTTTCTAAGCCAGTAATTAACTGATGTTTACTAAACCTTGACAATTTTTGTGAGGTTTGAAAAATATTCTTGAATCATAATTCAATAACAGTAGCCAATTGTTTTTCACTTTACAATCAATAATATATAATTATTGTTACATTATTGTTACATAATTATATATATTACATATTTTTGATTGTTATTTCTCCA
Organism: Carcinoscorpius rotundicauda; assembly: GCA_011833715.1. Taxonomy (NCBI): domain Eukaryota; kingdom Metazoa; phylum Arthropoda; class Merostomata; order Xiphosura; family Limulidae; genus Carcinoscorpius; species Carcinoscorpius rotundicauda. The sequence continues at coordinate 103,717,765 of CM022394.1, read as the reverse complement.
GACATTCCTAATATTGTGCAAATGTTTCGCATATCATTTCCCATACTTATTTGTTGTTTATTTTATTTTGACTGTTATTTTTTTATCTTTAGCAATAACCAAACAATATGTTTATTGAAATTCACACATAAATAATTTATCTTCTAACACGATTTGACTTGAACACGTGAATAACCTGTCCACTCACACGATTTGGTATGCACACTTAAATAATGTGTCTGTTCATACGGGCACCCCGCGAGTACAGCGGTATGTCCCCAGATTTACACCGCTAAAATCAGAGGTTCGATTCCCCTCGGTGGGCTGAGCAGATAGCCCTTTGTGGCTTTGCTATACGAAAAACATACACTGTTCATACTGATTTATAAACATGCGTAAATAATGTATCTAGTCACACTTAATGATTTTCACACGCAAACATCATGTCTTTCTCACAATTTGATATTCATACTCATAAGTAGCCATTATCAAAACCAAAAGTTTAATCTATTGTTAAGTTGTAGAATCTTTATTTAAACACAAAAACATTCTTTACCGTTGAAACACGAGTAGATGAGAATGACCACATCAGTGAACGGTACCTGATACTTGTTCTAAAAACAAACAAGTACATTTTGTGCTGACTGATTTTATAGAAGGTCACTTTTTGTCTTCACTAACTCAGGAATATGTTTGACTAACAACAGTTAACAATTACTAACTATATACTAATACGGTGTTCTTCAACATTGATATTTGTAAACAAAAAAGGAACATTTTATAATTGGTACTACAGATATTTTACTGTCTTCTTGGAGTAATTATTGTAATAACTTTTATAGAATGTCTCCGTGTACTATACAGGATGAAGATAGCATTATAGTGAAGTTCTGGCTAAAAAATGTTGGTAGCATAATACGTCAAGGAATATTTCTATGGTGGCAAAAATACATAAATTTTTGTAAACGGAGAATTTAAGATACTATTAAGAGGAAATAAGCGAGAGAAAAACGTAACTTATCTTTAGATTTCCAGTCTTTTGATGTAAAATATCCATCACGTTTTCTAGACTTTGTTTCAGATAAAAAATGTTCCTAAACCGACAGTTCACTGATGTTTATCAAACCTTGAGATTTTTTATTACTTTACAATCAACAAATATTTCCACAAAATATAACTAACACCACCTGAAACATGTTTTAATGTAATTATATAGGTGTAAAAATGTAATTTGCTTTTGCACGAACTGATTTATCTTTGTTTAATAATCCATCTGGGTAAAAGTCAAATATAAGGTACGTCTTTCGTTATTAATTAAAAACCAGTAAATATCAATTTACGTCATAGATATTTTGTTTATCACACATAAAGCCTGAAGTATGATTGCGTCATGTCACCTGACTATATAAACACGTAGCTTGATATTATCAACTAACATACAACCGATATCAACGTCTTTTACTTTATTGTAGTCTAATGAACATGAGAACAGTGGTAAGTGTTTTACAGTTTATATAATCTGTTAATTATTTGCCAAACAGCAACATAACTCACCGAAGACAAATAGTTGTATATGTTGCATGGTATCATTTCAGTATGAAAAGTAGCAGTCCTAAACGTAGAATAATGTGAGACAATTAAATTAAAATTAATTTCCTATGATAAGAGACCTGAACTCATAATGAGACATTGTTAGTGAAATATAAATTGATAACATTATTATTAAAATGGTATTCAAATTTAGTATAACAGAATTTTCAGTGAAACATCACTGTGACAAATGTTCTCATCTTATTCGGAAATGAATAATTTTACTTAATTTATATTTAAACTAATCTATTTAAAAATAACTCTCAATGAAAGTTAAAAGCTTTAAGGTGAAAATGTCATAATTGTCATAATTTCGAAAGAGAGTTAAATATTGGTATATATTTTTATAACAGGTTTCAGTTTTGCTTTTGGTTACTACGGTCTGCACTGTAGGAAGTTACACTAAAAACGGAAATCGAGATAGAAACCGAAACATCGTCGATGGTTTCGGTGACAACTGAAACAAAAGGGGAGATATGGGCGGTAATGACAGACATGGGTGTAACGGTGATCCAGGTTTTCATAAAGTAATGTAAATAAAGGAGTCAATAAGAAAGAGTTAGGAAGAGACAAAACTAGATTATCAGATCTAACATTGGCGTGAAAGGTGATGGAAGTTAAAACAGTAGGTTGAGAAACTAAAGAGTATTGGAAAGTGAACTAACAAAGAATGACGGTCAAAATATGGGTGCAGGAAATCGTAATGGCAGAGGATAATTGGTAACAGTTAATTCAGGTGACTGTAAGTTATGGAGTATTTTTAACTTTTAACATATAAATGTTGTGAAGTTTCACTTTTCTCGTAAGAATGTTGAGAAATTTAACTACCCGGTCATGCCGCTTGATTCGTTGCATGAACGTCGTGGCTTCAAATATCCATCATACGAAACATGCTCACCCTTTCAGTTGTAGAGGAGTTATGATGGTAACGGTCAGTACTACTATTAGTTGGTAATATACGAGCCCAATAGTTGCTTTGCACTGATTAATTGGAAATGGATAGCGCAAATAGTCCAAGTATAACCATCTGTGAAATTAAAAATAAGAAACAAACCAAAATTGAAAGGAGGTAAAAGGATTAAACGGTTTATAATTTTTGAATAGAAAATTACTGATTGACCAACATTGATCCCCAAGTGGTACAGCAGGATGTCTGTGGACCCACACCAGTTTTAATAGGGTTTTGATAATCATTGTGAACAGACACAGACAGCCCACTGAGTAGTTTTGTGACGAGTTTCATATATTTAATGCCTAACGTTTAGAATTAAACGTTCTTAAAGAAGTATGGTTCCTACTAATGATGGAATGTAACTGAATATATCTCTAGGGATAAAGTAAAGTGTAAGTTCACAGACTAACAACAATATAATTTATGGTTTGATTACTAGCAGCGGACCGACAGCAGTGTTTTCACATTTTCGTTCATTAGTCACATTCAGATATTCTTACGCAACATATCTTTCACGATAATACTTCATGTCACGTAATAAAGTTTTTTTTTAAAATCCTAGATTCATATAATGTTTTATTTTTTAATGTGAATATTATGTCACATGAATTAAGAATGTCTAGTCTGGTCTTTTAATAAATATCACACCTTATTACCCGTGGTGGGCAGAGCACAGATAGCCCATTGTGTAGCTTTGTGCTTAAATCAAAACAACAACAACACAGTGGGCAACTTGAACTTTGTTTATCGCATAGGACTTACACCATATACCATGTTTCTCCGATGATAAGACCTACCCATAAAATAAGACCTAGTGTGATTTTTGGGGATAGTTTTAATGTAAGTCCTACCCTTAAAATAAGCCCGAGTAAAAAGTGGCAAGAAGAGGAAAGAAATAAAAAAATAATTTATTAATTAGTTTAATAGTTAGTTAATTAGTTTGTTTAATTATTAATCAGTTAGTTTAATAGTTTAATAATAGTTTATTTTAAATTGTTAGTTTAATAGTTTAATAATTTTTTTCATATATCAAAATAAGACATCCCCCGAAAATAAGCCCTAGTGTCATATTTTGGAGTGAAAATTAATATAAGCCCTGTCTTATTTTCGGAAAAACACGGTATTAGCGATTAAAGTCACTAAAATCATCGATAGCTGTGTAAAGATATATATAGGAGGCAGGGTCTACGATGAACCACGTATCACACAAGATCCAATCGGCGTATATACATATATATTTTTATACGTACTTTTAATGAAAATTAAACTTAAAGTAGAACAGTTAAAATATATATAAGTCGAGGTTTGTTGAAACCAATTACAAAATTAATTAAATACATGTAGGATACGGTTTTTAGTTTTCTTAAAACACGAAATACCACAATCCCTTAATTATAATTAAAATTAATTATATAATAACTTACTTACACGTCACGTCACTTTATGTGATATTAATTCACTTTATATGAAAGTTCATATATTTTTTAATAATTTTGCACTTCCTTAGGATCTGGATTCTCGTCGTTAAATTTCATGTCCTGAAATCTTTTCTTCATTCAATTAAGAACCAGAAAATTATGTGATGCGAAAAAAAATTCTAATTGAAATTACTGTAAACTGAATTGTGAAATAGAAAACACAATTTGAATTAAAACTAAGTTCGATTTTTCTAGAACAGAAAATGAAAAGTAAATTATATTTAAAAGAAATCTTTCGTGAATTTGTTTATCTGTGTGTTTCTTCTCTACCAGTAACAAGGTTCGATACAGAATAATAAGCTTACTTAGGGTAGTTTCTTTAGAATATATTTCCAGTCTTGATTCGTGAAGATATTGAGATAAAAAAGTGAAACAAATCACCAGTCCCATGGGTTTCAGCGTAGTATAAACTACACAGATATGTTTCTCTAAATAATATAAACTATACAAGTATGTTTTTCTAAATAGTATAAGCTATGCAGGGTGTTTCTCTAATTAATATAAACCATCCAAGTATGTTTCTTTAAATACTGCAAACTGTACAAATATGTTTATGTAAATAAAGTAAACTATACAAATATGTTTATGTAAATAAATTATACAAATATGTATGAACAGGATGTATTAATGCAAGGGGAATCTTCAATAGCTGCGGCACTTGAAATTCTTTTAGGCAGGGTTAAAGTTAATTAATCTTTGAGACCTTCCCTATTTTTATTTACTATAGTTTTGTGTGCTAGTAATACCATGTGTGGAACATGCTGACTGCCGATTCCATTTGATTGCTCATCACTACCTCTACTTACCTGACCTCAAATTAAAATTCTTCTGGACAATATTAAAAGTAACTCAACCTATGAGACCTTGGTTGTGGTGAAATAGAACAATTAAAGGGTTTGACTTCTTGATTCCGAAACTAGAATTAGATTTCAAATCAGTTAAAAGATGACGGAGTTACGAGGAAAACGTTCCGAATTTGAAAACTCGGAGCAGTTTTATGAGCAGCTAAGTCACAGCTGAAAAATATGTTTATTGCATTGTTTGAGAACAACAAGTTTATATGTTTTTTTGAAGTATCGCTAAATGTGTTCTGAGAAGATATGGTGAACATTACAATGCATAAACTGTCATAAGAGATTCTCTTCCCACCGCCAGAAAATTATAACAACTAACAATATCTACGTTAATATGTGTATATTACTAAATTGAAAGTTTACGGTCATGTTTTCCAGAGTTCTAGTGATAAACTCTGTCATTTGATTATCCGCTTTGGTCAAGGTTGAGATAGTCCAGGATGTAGCTTTGTATCAAAACAAGAAAAACATCAAAGAAACTGAATTTTGTAATTATATTTCACGTTCCATACTCCAGCATCTCATATATAATACAGTGAAGTTTTAAAAAGGCAAATTTGTAAGCTGAATTTGTCTTCGTATCCATGACGCAAGCTTTTGTAACAAGTTACATCAAACAAGTATGGTTTATTATTGATATATCTCTTGATGTTTGTAAGTACGTATATTAATATCAACAATGTACGAACTGATCTATTTATCATCTGGTCATTTTCAAATTCTCAAAAATTATCTGACCTTTTGTGATTTTTATTTAGGAAAGTCGTAGTTTCTCTATTAAGAAGTTCAGTTCATACAAACTTGCTTCGTTTCGTTATACTGATCGATATATTTTAACAAAATATTTGAATTACGAAATTAATTCAATTGGTTTATTAAAGAAAACCCCACGTGTAGTTTTATAATATTTAGATTCATTTGTTGATACCACAGTGTACTGGATTTCAACTTCTATACTGAACAAACGTTGGATCCATGTAAAGACAGTATCTAATTTATCATGTACAGTTTTTACCAGAAACGTAATATGTTTAAAATTATTTATAAGAATCACCAGATATGTGTCGAAAAATGATATGATAGATTAGTAATATGTTTAAAATTATTTATAAGAATCACCAGATATGTGTCGAAAAATGATATGATAGATTAGTTTAAATATAAATAAAATAAAATTATTCATTCGGAGTCTAAATCGTTAAGCTTAATTTGTGTTAATAAATGTAACTGAAATTACAAATCATTGATTAATTTAGTGAATCGAGACAAAATAAACATTATTTCACAGGTGTTGTGAAAGATACCATTTGAGGAGCTTGGCAGGAAATTCAACATAATTCATCCTCTTTGTTGTTTTATATGATAAGAACATTTATCAGTGTTATTTTACTGATAATTCTGTTACTCTAAATTTGAATATTTTTCTGAACACTGTGTTATGAATTATTTTTCAATAAATATCTCCCATAATGATATTTGGTATCTTATCACCAGAAAGTATCTGGCATCACTCTACGTAGAGGACTGCCTCTACTCTTACTGAAATGATACCATGCAACAGATACAACTGTCTGTTTTAAGTGAGTTGTGTTTCTGTTTATCCGATAATTATCTTGAAGAATAAACTGTAGAACACTTACCACTGTCCTTATGTTCATTAGTCTGCGATTTGTTAAAATACATTGATATCAGCTGTTAGTTAATTGGTTATGTTAAAAGTATTCTTCTACTGTTCGTGTTTACATAATGTGGTGATATGGTACAATCACACTTAAGGCCATAGCTCTGAGTTTCGAAACTGCTGTAATGTAACTTTCTACTTATTGGTTTTTAATTAAAGATACCTCGTACTCTGTAATTAACTTTTTCTTCAGATTTATTGGCAAACGAATATAAATCAACGCCATAAATTTAAGAGAAACGTTTTCAATTTCCTTCTGATACTGATGTTCTTTCAAAGTCCGACATCTTGCCAAATAATCATAATGGTGTTTATATCGTCAGTTCATCCTAAAGTAAATTACAGAGTTTTTGTTTCTCTTCATCACAATCTGAATTATTTTATGTGAAAACTTTAATTTGTTTTCTATTAAATTACTTTATTATTATTTATTTATCTATCATACTGAAACCTTCATTTTGAGTTTAGGTTCGGTACAGTTACACTACGTTATGTGAAACTTTCCTTTTCAGTTTAGGTTAACATTCTTCAAGTGAAAACACTAAATTTTACTTAAATTATACTGTTCGTCCAGTAATTACTTCTTATGTACTTAATGTTCCATATTTTACAGTGGAGACAATTGAATACACGGTGGACCCAAGAGATCGCCTGATGTGGCTTTGCTGTAATAAAAAATACCTCACAAAACTGAATATAAATGAACTTTACGAATGCTTTTTTGACAGGTACTGATTTTATAACAAGTATTTTCCAATTTGTATGGCATGTATAATTAACAACTTTTGTTTTCATTAAATACGATTTTTATGCACGTGAGAGTTTCAATTAACAGCTGTTTTAAAATCATATAAACAGATCTGAAATCATTGCAAATGTTTAATATACTTTACTATCTTGTTTCTAAGTCATTGATACGTGCTTCGTAAAGTGTGCTCTGTTGTTCTTTAAAGGTTAGTTTCACTAACTATACTGATTATAATGTCTGTAATATATTTAATTTATAATATCTATAACGTATGTTGTATCAAATGACTTACGTAAATAGTATTCCACAAATAATAAGAAAAAGAAACACGTTGTCAGCAATGGATATCACATATGTATAGTGTGGTGTTAATACTATTACGATAAATTATTCTGCTTATTGAAAATTTCTAAAGAACTATGTAAAAAATATAAAGATTAACAATGTAACATGTCTGACATTGGTATCTCATGTGAAGTACAAATGTGTGTTACAATGTTTATTAGTTTTTCAATTTATTCACTTTTCATAAGGATTATTAGTTTGATATTTTAGTTTGGAAATAATAAAGATCTAATGTGATATTTTCAATATTACGGATAAGTAGAAATCTTATTCTCAATTAGATATAATCAATTTATTAATTATTAAATTCTGATCCATATTGGTTGATTATATCAGAATTAAATGAATGTAATAAAACTATTTGACTTTCAACAGTTTCAATGAATTATATTAGACTGGACAATAAAATGTCATACATATTTTGGTGTCGAAGTTATACTGAAGCAGTGCAGGAATTGCTAACGTAAATAAAAGCCAGTGTTCGTTCTTTGACACGGTTTTAGTAAATTATTGAAAAAGGAATAATTAAAATAGGTCAATAAAAATATCATATGTTGGAAATGGAACTTCTAGAAACAGAGAAATCTGTAAACTTAAGTTTTGTTTTTAAAATTTTCTTTAACCATAATTTCATTTGGAAAAGGAAAGTTTCCACCAAGAATTTTCTTGAATATAGCGCTATCTATTGTTCAAACATTAGAAAAGGAGACAAAGAAATATTTTTCGCTATGTTCCTGTCTACAAATGAGATTATAATTTGAGATCATGATAAAATCCCAAAGTGATTTCTGACTGTGGATGGCAGTTAAGCATTAATAGTGACTTTTCATTAATCATACGGCCACTGATTTGATTTGTTAAAATAAAAATAGTAAGGTGGATGTCTTCGTGTCTAATAAAAACTGTAATATGAAATAAAGATTCTACTGTAGCCAACCATACTTCATGATCCATAAATTTACTTTGAAAATTGGCTAATTAATTATTAAAATTGATCTGTTGATATCACGTGTGTGGCTCAATAATATCACTGCATATGGAGTTTTTAATACTGTTCCAAAGAGTTTATGCAATATAACATAACCTGATAATTTAAATTAGATACAAGTTATTTTGATTTTTAATAACTCAGATACACAGACTTCAAAATAAATATTCATTTCTTTCTATGAGGTAGATATTGTGTGAAAAACAGGAAAACAAACTCTTACTTAGATCCAATTATTATTGGGTTTATCGCTTTTTATTATTATGTTTTCAAGAGAAATATAAATAAACTGAAGTAAAGATAAAAAAACATTGAGAAACAAATATGAATTCATATTTCTTGATTTGTGAAATACTCGTATTTTATTATTAAAACTGCGTATTCTGGTTTATCTTTTGTTTATCAACCATGACAATGCATGGCCATTGTTTCTTTTTCAATGTTGAAGACGTATGTTCCTGTCCCATTCAACAAAAAACATGAATTCAGATTAGTTTGGGTTACGTTATATTAGCTTAAACTTTCATAAAATATGAAAACTCTGTGTAACTTGATTGCCAACCTTACAACATAGAAAGAGCTTGTAAGTATCCATAAAATAGACAGTGATGGTATGTGTAGTTGCCCTTATTAAGAACTTCACGATTTTCGTATGAGCCAAATGAGCAACAAGAACAGATACATGTATGTTAATATTATGTAGATCACCTTTCATAATTCTTTTGGAGCAATCAGTGAACAATCACAACTCACTCTGCTTATATACTGCAGTTTCTAGTGCTGGTATTAATTTTGCAATATTAGTACAATAAACCAGGGAACCTTCATGCGAAAACAGTATAACTGTTTCTCATTATTTCTGTACCAGTAATATGATGTCCCTATAGAAAGTAAGCTCTAAGCCAGAACCCGATAACCCATAATTCCTGGAGAATCTTTTAAAAGGCTCAAATCTATCACGAAATCAACAAGTTCATCTTGTATGAAAAGCTGTGATTCATCAGATGTTTCAAGTTGAAAACATTCATTATTATCATTTCTATTGACATCAGAATCAGATAACACTGTATTAAGAGTATCTGGTAAAGTTGATACAGCTAAATCATGGTCTTATAACAAAATGAAGATTGGATAAGAAATTTACTTTTTATTCCGAGTATTGAAGACTTGCATGTTTTTTGAGAAATCTTGTGATATTTTGTCATTGATTCCTCACAACAAACTTATGACAAATGTAACAGAATATATTAAGATCATTTACATGACCTTTTGCTGCCATAACTACTGACAAATAATACTAAAAAAAAAAGTATCAGGTTCTTATCCCCATCGCACTAAAGATGCTCTCCATTACAGCCGTGGGAGCGTTATAACGTGACCTTCAATCTCGCTAGTCGTTGATGAAAAAGTTCTCCAAGAGTTGGCGGTGTGTGATGATGACTAGTAGCCTTCCCTTTAGTCTTACACTGTTAAATTAGGGTCGAATAGCGCAGATAGCTTTCGAGAAGCTTTACGCGAAATTCAAAACAAACAAACCTGTTTCCTTGTTTCTCTCTAAGTTCAGAAGCTTTTGTTAAACGTTTAATAGTTAACTGAAAAGCTAACTGCATTCTCTGTTATAACTCAGTCTTGTAATCATAACCCACTGCATGATAAATACTTTAGAGGTCATTATCTCTTTCTTAGGCAGCAGTACATCTCTACCATGTAGTTGAAAGAACGGACTTTCGAAAGTAGACTCGTTTTCAGCACATATGTAACAATTGAAAAAGCTCTGTCCAAGTTTTCTGATCTTTCTCACAGTATTGAGACATCGTATCCAACAAAGTTCTGTTGAATCTTTATACTAATACGGTTGGAGCTGGATGAAAAGCAGTTGTTTCAGTTCTTTTTTTTTTGGCAATTAACAAATGAGAAATATCTTTTATTAACTTGGAAACAAAGTTACTTTCTATATCCGACATTAAATACTGGAGTACAACGTGTCTAGCTACAATATTATTTTAAAATGCTTTAACAATCGTATTCGCTTTTTTTTATCAGACACACAAGTTATTTATTTACTCATCTTTATTTTGTTCACTAATCATATGATTTTAATTGCTTCTAATTCATCCTCATTTTCGGTTCTAATTTCTCTAATTTTGTTAATAGACTATTCTCATCAGTTTCAGTGACTCTACACTTATGTTACTTGGAGCATTCACATTAGAATGTTCTCTACCTGTTATATGAATTATTTCAAAATCATAACCTTGGAGTACTAATGAACAACATGGCTAACATAGAGGAAAAGTTCATTAATGTTATTAGTCATCTTAATGGTACGTGACATGTGATGATAGTAAATTTCCTACCATACAGATAACAACGAAAGGTTTTCATTCAATACACTACGGCTAAATATTCTTGTTCTGAGACCGAGTAATTTACTTCAGCTTTTCGTAAATGTCTACTGTAATAAGCTAAAGGATGTTCTGTTTTGTTTTCGTTTAATTATGGCAACACTGCATTTATAGCATAACCTGAAATATCTATGTCTAGGATAATTTATTTACTAACGCCTGAGTAACTAAAAATGAATAACTTAAAATGAGTGATTTTAATGCAACGTATCCTAATTTCACGAAGGCTTTTTATCTTTTATCTGCCCAAATAACTTCTCTTTCTTTCTTAGTTAGCTCACTTAGAGGTTTGCCAACAACTCAAAATGTGGTGTAAACCTACTACAAAATCCTAGAAATGCAGGAATATCTAACTTTTTAGTTCAGGTTTAATAGTTTTCATAATCATATGTCTTAGATATTCTATTTCTTTTAACCATAACTGACATTTCTTTAGTTTCCTGTAAATTACGTAACTAACAAATGTCTTCAACTGTTACAACAATCACTTTTTAAATTCTTCCCCAAACTTTAATTTTCCGTTCTTCTCAGGACCTGATGCAACCGTGGATACATAATGACTGATACTGCCCTGTTACCGCTTGTTCAAACATATGTTTCACACTTGTCTATTTCTGGCATTTTATGAGGTTTTCTGCTACAGGTTTATTTTCAGTTAACACTATTATGTGACAAACTTGATTTTCACGACCAGAGTCACATCTCCTACAATTATACTTCTGGTAATGCTATTACGCTTTCTTTATGTTTTCTTTCACGTTTCCTAAAAAATAAATCATAATTCATTTTACTCTGTCGTGTCTGGTGTTTACTATTTCTCATATGATGCTGTGCTACTGCATCTAATGTTTCTCAATTAGTAGCCTTGTCTACTACCACGTGGTTAGGAAGTATTACTTTTCCTTTCACATTTTCTTTTATATAAACATTCATTAGTTAATTACAACAATATTGCTGTATTAATACCAATGCTTGTAGCTACAATCTGTAAACAGTATGAGTGCAATTATACAGTAATTATCCCAAAAGAAGTATGAACGATGTTCTGCACGCTTATAACATATGTATCTGACACCACTGGTTTTTCGGTACTTTCGAAATTCTCGAAGAATTGACATTCAAGTTCTACAAAGTTTTCATGTTTCTGTGTGAACAGGCTGGCAAAGCTTGTAATGAGCATTGGATAAAGAAACAAGGGCTACAAACAGTTAGCCTGATACCAAGTTCACACACAAAAGTCCAACTCCAACATGTGTTTTGAAAATAAAAGTCGTGTTTTTCCCCAAAAAGTCCAGATGAGTGATGATATATATTCACTTGTTGTTAATGTTCTTCTCTCTTTTTTTAATTTGTTTATATTTTTTTCAGGAACATTATAATAAAAAAAATGTCATTATGATGAGAGAAATAATAAATAAATCTGACTGAGAGTCTGTTTTCTCCCAAATTTGTAAACATTTTATACACAATAGAATAAAAAAAGAATATCAATTTCGATATCTACGTATGTAAATTGTAGAAAATTTGTTTTTAAAAATAAAATAACTTGTATTTAATTTAAATTATCAGATTATGTGACATTGGAAAACATCTTATGAACTGTATTTAAAACTGCATATGCAGTGATATTAATGGGACACACACTAATGCGACATTAACAGATCAGTTTTGAAACTCAGTTAGCCAATCATCAAAATACGTTTATGGTATATAACGTATGACTGGCGACTGAAGAAGCTTTCTTTCATAATACAATTTTTTACGAGATACTGTGACATCTAATGATCTATTTTCATTTCAACAAATGAAAGCAGTGACCGTCTGATAAATAAAAGTTCGCTATTGAGTCTTTACCACCATCTATAGACAGAAATCATTATAATTATTAGATGTGATTTTATATGAATTACAGAATATTTGTTTTTGAAACTAAACTTATTCATCAAAACTGTTGAAAGACAAACAGTTTATTATATTCATTAACTTCTGATCTAATAAACCAATGGTGATCAGTAGATAATAAAACTACGGATTAGTGCAGCTAATTCAGAATAGGATTTTTACTTTTTAACAGCTCTAATATCAACAATATCTCATAATATCTAAGTTATTTCTAAACAAGATATCAAGCTAATAATGTAGTGTAATCATAAAAAGTGAATAAAATGTAACCTGACAAACCTTAGAATATACATTTACACTTAACATGAGACATGAGTGTGAGATCTATCACATTGTTAACTGTTACATTTTCTGTATAGTTCCACAGAGATTCTTAACAAGTAGAAGAGTTTATCATGATAGTATTACAACCACACTATATGTATGTAATATCTATTGCTGAATGCGTGTTACTTTTCAGACCGGCTTATATACGGCAAAAACAGTTTGCGGAATACAATTTAAGTTAACAATTTCATACAACATAACTTATATACATTATAAATTAAATATACTACAGACATTATAATAAAAAAGTAAGAAAAACTAAACTGAAAAAAAGAATGGAACATACTAAACAAAGCACAAACCAATGACTTGGAAACATGATCGTAAAGTATATTAAATATTTTTATTGGTTTCAAATTTTAGACATTCTTAAACAGCAGTTAAGTGAAACTGTAATATGGATAAAGAAAGTTATTAAACGAGAACATGAGTTGTTAGTCATACATTCATTCATGGTGACAAATACAGAACATGTTGAATTTTGTTTAATTTCTGTTCCTTCAAATAGAAGAGTTTCAACTTTTGTAAAAATTCCTCGTTGGATAGTTAAGATCTGCTGAGTAACTACAGAGAGAACTTATAAATCAATGTGATCAAAACAGGACCAGGAACCACAGGAAGCAAGACCCTTAGAATAAAACATTAAGCTCTGTTAAAATTATTCTATAAAAATTACTAATATCTATAGAAAACTTCTAATATGAGTTAGCCATCAATTTTGCTTTCATCATATCTGAAATTAAGCAAATTGTTATTGATAATATTGCAACACCTTACATTTGTGAATGTTATTTCTTATAAAAGACAATACATACATATATTAATGGATTAAAAATCATAATAAATTACAAATTATTCACAGTCAACTGTAAACTGAAAATGCAAACTGTTCAAAAGTGGTATGTGCTAGATTTTAATACAAACATTTTTAAAAAGCATAACTAGTGTATTGCTGACAATTCATTTAGTATTAACACTTCACTTGTATTTTTGTATTGTGACTTCAGTGGATATATTTAACCTCATTACCACACAGTAGAAATGATATTTGTTACAGTGAGAAATTGTTTATTTCATGAGAAGCAGAGGATACACTACCTAGAAAAACTTTCCTAAAGCAATATAGTACAGGCCATCTGAACAATTAAATACAACACACTGCTTTGCAACAGCTTTGGCCAAGTTCTTTGTGGTTTTAGTCTTCCCAGTGACTGCTGGTCCTTCAGGAGCACCCCCCAAATGAAGATGCAATGCCCCAAAGAGGGTACGGTAGCAGCAATCAGTGAAAGGAGTGATAACAAGCCAAACAGTGTTTCCCAAATATTCACAGATGTCAAAGATGAGTTTATCATAGAAATTATCATTTTTTCATCCTAAAATTAAAAGGTGGCATAATTGCTGTCTTACTTCTCAAAGTAACAGAATGTTTTCCTCATTTTAAGACCAAATTTCAAATTAAACTATCATTTATAATATACATGTTAGTGTGATTGTCTATATATATATACATTTTTTCACAGTTTGACTGAGAATATGTTCTGATATAATTTTTTATAGATGGTAATATTTAAATAAATAAAGTAGTATTTCAACCACTTAATAAATGAGCTAACAAGAAATGTGCTTTACCTGACATCTGCATGTCATGTTTGTATATACATATACACCTCTACATTTTACTCCATAACTAAACATTTTAAACTGAGAAAACCATTTTCAAATTTGTCCTTTAAGAATTAGAGGGATGAAGGTTCATAAGAAAACATGACTGAAAACTGATATAATGGTTGGTAACTTATGGCAACACATTATTTCTTTTATTAAACCTTATTAACCTCACTCATATATAGTTGTAGATAATACGATATGACTCAATGTGTGGTAGATTCAAAAGTTTCTATTATCAATACAAAGGAGCTGTAGGCTCAGTGACATTTTGCTTTCCTCTCATGATTGTCAAGCCCTTGAGAAAGACACATTATTTTGATTGTTTCAGTCTATCAAGCTGCACAATGGTTACAAATTATTAACTAAAAAGTTAAACTGTGCCAAACTGACATCCTTTTCAGATGGAAAGTATCACTACTTTTATTTGCTTGTGCTAGTAAAACTGGAGTTCATTGCTGGTTTCCAAGAGCTGTCTCAATACAGGATTGATTTGATTTCAATACTGTTCTACCTTTTGAGTCAAATACATACCAATAGTTGTCAGATGAAGATATACATAATGAAAGACAGGCATCACAAGAACATCAGTAATGGTTTATACAAAATTGTTATTTTTCCAACTAAAATTCTGTCAACAAAGCTCACTGTATAATAATACCACATTGAAGAGGTTTTTGAAGTTGTTTAATTAGTATACTCCTATCTCACAATACAGCTGAAATGGAAACTTCCATGGCAACAATTTGAAAATGACATATCATACACAAGACAAACAAATATTTCCTCAAAATTAATATCTCAGAAGTGAGTAGATGAGAATAATTTTTAAGTAAAAAACTCAAAGATAATCCAGTTATTCATACCAAACATCCCCTCTGGACCATTGCTGACACCAAATAAAATATTTATAATAGCAGCACTTTAGAGAAAGAACCTTTAGTTTTAATGTCAACATAACATTTAGTAGGAATAAAATCCTTTGAATCTATACGAGGTGAAGTAACAATCACATGAACTTGCAAACTCATAATAAGGAAAGGAAAAATTATCAAAAGCCCTCCACAAACTAAGTGAAGTTGACAGAAAATGTTATGATAAAAAGTGAAGTATGAATCACAGGAAGAAGCAAAAAATTTATAAGTGAGTGCTGAATCATGTAAATTTCAGTAAATAGAAAGTCAGCTGCACCAGTAGGATGTGTCACACTCCTATTGGTGGAGAGTTGTCACGTGCTCATTTGCATGCTACAACACAGTAATACCCAATGGAAACAAGAGAATTTAGGTTGGACCCTCAATACTAGTGGTGAGTGAAAATATTTGCATATATAAAGCAGCACAAATAGAGGAAAGCTATCATGTAGGAATTAAGATTGTATCAGAAGTTTGTCTTATCAAATATGGCTTATGAGCTTTTCATAACTAAACTGGCTCCAGTATTTCCATTGTTTTCATAATAACAAATGTTCTATGTAGCACCAGCCTACAACTGAGTATCTGAAGTGTTCTTTACCTGTTGACAGTACTAAGATCACATACCTGAAGCATTCTTTTCCTGTCAAGGTGAATATTTCAAGTGATTTTTACCTGTTAGTAATAATAAAATTAACTATCTCAATTGTTCTATGGTTAGCACTAATATCAAATTTCAGCATAAATTTACATTAGAAATGTTCGCCCCCCAGTGATATAATGGTATGCCTCTGGACTTTTGCTGGTGAAAATCAGGTTTTGACACCCCTGGTGTAGTTTTTTGCAAAATAACTAAACAAACAAGAAATATTAATTGATATTATGAAATTGGCCAACACCTCTTCATCTCAACCTATAATTTGTTCATTTATATTTTTCTAGCATTATTAGTTACTGATGTGAAGTGCTCTAACCTGCCAATAATATCTATGTTGACTTAACCATATAAAATCATTTTCAGATGACACTTTGTTTTCTATTAAAGTAGCCAACACATCTCAAGCATGCACATCCAGTACAACCAGAGCCCCAAGGATTGTCCTTGTCTGTTGGGGAAGATTTCCTCTCACTAACGTCAAAACTTTCTCTGTCTGCCTATTGTTTTGTTCCAAGTATTTATCCAAAGCCTGAAATTGTAGTCAATGTAAAAAAAAAGTTAAATTACTACAATGCAATGCTAAAATATTTGATTTTGTTGTTCCACTGTTAAAATGGTTTTCTTAAAATCTTACTAAAATATTCAAACTGCAAAGTACATGTTTTGAAGAATAACAAAATATTTCAACAGATGTTACATTTACAAGTATCATTTTAGTGAAACTTTTAATGTAAAATCAAAAACATACTTCTAGTCCATTCTTTATAGCTTAATGAATGTCTGCTGTCCAGTATGTCTGAGAAACACAGAGAACAGCTTGTCCTGGCCATTTCGTTACCCACAACTCATGAGGAGATTCACAATATGATCTAATAGATCTAGATATCACCTATCAAATCATGAAGAGCAAATAACTTATTTTTAATGAATGTACAAGGCATGCTCATTAAGAATATGTAAATTCCAGTTCCTATGTTATCCTATCAGATTTTTTAAAATATAGTCAAAATATTAATACATGAAACAAAAATATTCAGTAAACATTGCAAAATTAGTAAAATGAGCCCTGATTTACACATTCTTGTCACTTACAAATGCCTGAAATCCACTATGACTTACATACAATTTTCCTACTTGTATAAATAAGTGAAAAACTTTTGACCTGTGATTTAAATAACATTCTCTTACACACATAATAAAATAAATACAAACACAATCTCTTCATATTTTTACCTATCTAGCAAAATACATGATCTATTTACTTTCCACACATGGTACCTATACCCTATAAAAACAAAACAACATGAAAACATGACTTATTCATAAAGATAATACAAAATACATCTTAATGTAATACATGACTAGTACATTCTTCTTACATACAAATATAATGCAAAACAATGATTCCTAATACATATTTTGCCAAAATAAAAATATAACATTGATATAATATTTCTACTCCTACAAAAACTTCGATTTAGGTACCCTTACAACGTATAAACAGAATAATGAGATACAACATGACAAGTACACTTTTCTTACTCTCTCAAGTACAAAATACATCACATATATTTTGACACACAGGATACAGTAATCCTTAATTACTTACATATTCTTCTTTCTCAATCTTACAAAACACACACATACACAAACAGCAAGGCTCATAAATTTCTCGTGCTTCAAAGTGGTATAAAAAATGTCAGTTTATACACTGATTGTATTGTGCTGAAACATATTCTTTTCAAATAAAATTATAATATAAAAAGAGACAATAATTTTTGTTATTTTTAATTATAAATGATAAAAAGACACATCATTGCATATATATATTATTTCCTAAATGCATAATAATATGTATAAATAGCATTATATAAGAGCATTTGTTAACTACAAAAGTAATCCAAAACATGTTATTAAATGCATTTTTCCTTACTGGTAAAAAATAACCCTTATCTTATACATTTTTCAAATTGATAATATTTACATACATAGTGCATAAACAATATAACTTCTATAATATTCTTACTCACATACATATTACCAAGATAATCATGACTTAAAATTCTGTTTCTTTGCACAGGTAACACTGATGATTGAATGAATTTGCAAATTCTTCCAGTACTGTGCAAAGATATCAGCACAAAGTCATAAATTCAGATTCAGGTTACTTTCAAATGGAAAGTAAATGTCAAATTTCAGAATTTTATAAATTTTCATATTGAGTGCAACATAAAGCCAGTGGTAATGTTTGAGTTCAACACACTTAATATTGTGTGTATTCCCTTTTGCTTTAATAACTGCAGACAGTCTTTGAGGTATTTTTGCAGTGTATTTAACAAAAGTATCCATTAGGATTTTACTCAAAATGTCTCTAATACATTCCCATAAAGTTTTTTTGGTTGTAGCATTTGATTCATCAAGTTTCTAGTTTATCAAGTTGGTCAAGATTAAGGCTCTGTGGGGATCATTGCATCATTTGAGTTACTCCAGCAGCTTCTTCCTTACCTAAACAATTTCTGCATGGGTTGGATAACTGTTCAAGGTCATTAGCTTCTTGGTAGTAGAATCTTTTACCGATACTATGCTAATCACTGATGGTCCATGAGCTGGTCCATTATTTCATCCATTTTGCAAAGGTTTCTTGTTCCATCAGTAGAAAAGCACTCCAAAACCATCACACTGTCTCCTCCCATGCTTGATGGTAGGTGTTATGTATGAGGTAAGTATCTTTCACTTTTCTTCCTGAAGTTATACAATCTGAACTAAATATTTCAAACTTGTACTTACCTGTCCATAACACCATTTTGTGATCATCAATAATTCAGTTTTTGTAATGTTAGCAAATCTCAGTCTCTTGAAAATACTTGGAGATCAAAGTAAATTTTTTTTAACAGCTATACAATGAAATGTACGCTTTTCTCTCATTTAGCACATGGTTTTTATCTCATGCACGAGATCAATGGCAGTCTTCTTTCTGTTGCAAATGCTGCATAAACAAAACACATAAGTGTCATTGTGTTAAGGTATTCTGCCTCTTCCTTTTCTATTTTCAAATTCTTGTTCTAACACATGTGCATGTTATTGTATGTAAGTACAAAATCTATAGGAACTTACTTTCTGAATGCTATCTTTCATAATCTCTTCTAACTGTAAAAGCCATTTCTCTACCTGTCCTCAAGCACGAGAGGTAGATATTGTTTCTGTCAACTCTATCTTCTTACCCTCACTGCTCTCCATATGAGTTATGTCTGGATAGTCTGTAAAGTGAAGTACTGCAATCCCCTCAAAGCACTTCTTAAGGTGAGACTGGACCCTAAAAGATTACACAAAGTATGCTGTTTGTTACATCTTTGCACTTGTGTAGAAAAATGTTTACATTTATCAGGCAGGCAATAGTATGGCCTATGTAGGAATGGCTAAAATCATTCATAAAAATGGGATTTTAAATATATTTACAAAAGGTCATAGAACTTTACAATCGCAATAGTGTCTCCTTTGATAACAAACATATGTAATGACCAAGTCATAAGTTCTGGAAGGGTCTGTAAATATCACAGTAAAAAGTTTGAATTTCTTGTTCTTCTTTCTTCTTTTATGTTACATGATAACTCAAAACTCAAAACAAATATGTCAACCAAATTCACTTTGGTGACGTAGTATAAAATGAAGTCTTTGCTTTCATAACTGTTATTTACTAAAGGTAATTAAAGAAACAAATTGTAATTCTAGAGGAACAATGTTATCATTATCCCTGGTGGAAAACCTTCCAACAGAAATTGTTGTTCCTTGAAAAACCTTAAGAACATGGAGAAACAAGAAGTAAGACAATAATTGATGAACAATAAGTATTAAATAACTTTTCAGGCTTTTAAACGAGTACTCATATTTGTATTAATCAATTTATTTGGACTATCATCATGCATTATTTTCTTTCTCGATGTTCCATCTTTGGGCTCAATTACCTTAGCCTTCTACAAGTGCAAAATGTTTAGTAAACAAAAGAATCTTACAGAACAACTCAAATTAGAAGTTGCCTTGCAACAACTGAAATAAAATGTGCTCTAAGTTTCTGTAAAATAATAAGCCTAAAGGCTAATAAGGTAAAATAAAATAATGTTACAAAGTCAAGAAACACAGCAAGTCATATCATTATTGTAGTTTGTTAACACAATGCTAGAAAGATAAAAAAGTATAAAGTAAAATCAACGATAAGAAAATAATAAAAATTAAGGTTACTTTTTATAACAGCAATATAGAAATGCATGGTTTGATTTCTTTAACAATAAGTAATCAGTAAGTATGAAGGGGGATTCCAAGATTATGGTTAATGCCTATAGCAAGACCACAGTCATGAGGTGCAATTCTAATGAATTCCATGTTGATTTTCATTCTGGTATTACAGTCCTTGGTAATGATTTTTATATTCTTGAGATCAACATTGTGGTTTTCTTCTCAAGTGTATAATGCAATGCCTGAAGTACCTACAGAAGCATGAGCAAAGTCTCTTTGATGATGTTTCATCCCAATATTAACAAGACATTTGGTCTCTCTGATGTATTTATTTTATGCTCACATGACATGTTGCAAAAAAACTGTTTTTGCATGGAAGTCTGATATTTAGACTTAACCTTGATTAAAATATTGCACAAGTTAGTCGGGCACCTGAACATAATTTAAATGTTACAGGAGTTCATTATTTTTTTCATTTTTCTCCAAGTTCTTAAAAGTAGGATATCACCATCCTCAATTTATTTTCCTGTTTAATGGTACTTTCCTCATTAAAAAGTTTTTGACAGTCTTTTTTTTTTATCAATTTTTAGAGATATTTATTATTACTAAAAGTAATTCAAGTTATAGATGTTCAGTTTCTACACAGTAGTTTGCTGCATATTCTATACACTCTACATGGTGAGGTTTCAATGATACTATTTTTAACAGATACAGGATGCTATCTGATAAATAGTTGTTGTTACTGCAGGTCATCATTATTCTTTACAACCATTCCCAACATTACCTCTACTGTTACTCCTGAAGATAATGTCATACAAACAGTGAAACGTGTAGAGTCTTTTAGGGCAAGTCCTTTTTTAGTAATTATTTATCATGTGGGATTTTAAATTTTATTGCTTTTAATTATGAATGTATTTTTCATACAAGTTTCACTTAAAAATTATTTAGGGGTTCTGGTGTTTTTTTTCATTTTTGCTTGGTAACTTGTGATTTGAATGGTTTTGTTAGATCCTGCTGTTTACTAAATGTTTTGAGCATGTAAAAGGCTTAGGTAATTAAGCTGAAAGCTTGTGCTTTAAACTGAAAAAAAATGTGGTTAAAATCTGAATGAATTACTTTATACAAATAAAATTTATACTTGGTACCTCATTGTATTTAGAACATAGTTATAAATACAACTTTCCTAAGTCTGTTGAAACACTGCACTAAAAAAAAAATAACAAGCAAACAACAAAGAAAATCTTATATTTTTGGAAACAACAAAAGCAGGGCCAACTAACTGATGTCTTTCTCCACCAGTATGTTGTATCATCAAAAAATTAGGAATGTGGTTTATCACATCATATTAAATTCTTTTATTGATTAACTGCCTACAATATACACCATAATTAGCACTGAAGCTATGCTTACTGTTTGCAATCTGAGATAAATAATTTTCAGACTGCTTTTTCAGCTGTCATATGACAGTTTTTACTGTTTTCTCTGCACAGTATAGTTGAATATTTTAAATTTTGATTAATGTTGATGGAATAAAATGTGATATACATGATGACAATTAAGCTTTAAAAGTTGTCCAACTGTCTTATCCCTGAAAAAAATGCTTGCTGTTAGTGAATATAATTGCTTCTAGTGACATGTGTATATCCCCTTCAAACTGACACTTTTCATAGATTCTGAAAACAAATGCAGTTGAACATTTGGTTAAAAAAAGTAATTAATAATGATGCTTCTGCAAGACAAGTACTTACAACTGTGCTCCTTTAAAAGTGAAAGATATCATTACTCTTACCTATTACCTTGCAGTTTAACCACAATATAGCCATACCTCTGGATTTACAAGGAGTACACATCCACTTTAGTTAGTACATTTACTGATAATGTGTTTTGCACAAGTAAATAAATAGTGAGTTCTACAAATAAACAAAGGAGATTTTAATAAAGTAACCAGTCAGTCTATTTTAAGTAGATATTACACATTTATTTTAATATATATGCATCAAATCTAAATGTATTTGTCAATGTATCCTAAAACAAGTCCACACAAAATCAAAGGGTTGCAAACAAAATAAATAATTATTTATAAAGTGGATATTGCTAACACAGTGATAAATTTAGCTAATCTATAACATAAACCATCAAATAATAACTTAAAATATGGTTTATACTATTTATAAACTGGGAATAGAACACTTTCTTTGCAAACTCACCTCTTTGGACCTTTTGTTCCTGACAAGATTTCTAAAAGTTCATCATTAGTTAAAAAGAAAAACCTTGGAAAATACAAGTATTTCTTTTCCAGGTAGTCATTTAAGCCCTATGAGATAAAAATATGAAAATACAAAATAAAGCACTAACTGATGCAAAATGTATGTTGTAAAATATTATGTTCAATCAATTCCAATATATTTTTAATAAGTTCCTTGGACATCAATTGCAACAAATGTGACCAATCTGTTATAGCTTCTCCTTTTATGATAATACATATAATGTGTTTTTAAGCTAATAACACAACTACAGCAATTATACAACTTTGAAAATAATTCAGAGAAGATTATATTAGAATATAAATATCAGTTTATGATTTGAATGATGCAAAAAATTAATTATATTGATTATTACAAAGTCAAATTGTTGCCATTATTGCAATAACAAATATGTTTTCATCTGGACTTTTTTAACCACTATGGTTAAAAAGTCAAATTCTCATTGGTTGAAACCATTTCCTACTTCACATTGGACATATAGAAAGTCAAATTTACAAATTTTGCACTTTAATAACAAACAAAATTACTTTTTGTACCAATCTTTCTAGAAATGTAGTTTCAAATTTTTAAAAAAAAACACTAGTTTTTTTAATTACAGTACATTATTATATTAGAATATTCAGGAAAGTGATAATGCAATAATATTGTTTTTCACCTTACAATAAAATAAGATTTAGCAAAAATAACACTTATAACCTTAGTCTTCTCAATACAAAATAAAATAGTATTATTTTTAGATTTTTGTGCAAGAAAATACAAGGACAAAGCCCTATAGTTGAGAAGTTCCTTTAGATTTTTGATTAATTTGAGAATAGTGAGTGTTTAGTTTCAAAGAGTGAAAATTTACTTATCTATAAATTCAAATATTGAATTACACCATTAAAAGGACTGAAAACAAACCAGATTCACATGAAACAGTTGTCATAAACAAACACTGTATTTTCACTTTACCAATACTGAAGTAGAAAATGATTAACACTGAACAATATAATTATGAAGAACTTCACAATCATTAAATATTAAGTCATGAAATAATCCAAATAATAACACCAACACTAAGCAGTCTTATTTATCCAGAAATAATCCCTTCTTCAACAAAAATATTATCAACAATCTTTAACACTACTTACAAACATTGTTCTTAGTTCATATCCTAAGTCTTCTTATGTAGTCTACACCAACATTTGTTGTCTTCTCTTCTCTCGTAGCATCTCATGTAGAGGTTTACAGAAAAAGTCAAACAAAGAATTTCCAGTTAACTCAATAACTGACTGATTTATATTATAAGCTCACTGTACACAAGGACGACATTAACCTGTTTCACGTGTAAAAGTTACTTACATTATACATGCAGATGTATGCTATTTATTTTAGTTTTTTGCACTGTCGGGTTATCGATGGATCAATTTTAAGTTTATGGACTTATAACACTAAAATCCAGGGTTCTATTCCCAATGTTAATCAATATTTGTGGCTTCAGCTGCTAATGAAGTAGTTTTAATGTCATAAATCACAATCGATTCAAACCAGACCAACACCTCTTCACAGATGCTTATCTTTCTGGTTGTGGTACATCTCTGAATAGCAATCTCACCTCAGACATCTGGACCAGCACAAGCAATTCCTCAAAATCAGTGTGCTCAGCCTTTATTCTATCAAATGGAGATGTTTGCATTTCTTACCAATGCTTGTAGATGGTTTGATTATTATCCATTCTGACAATTTCATGGTGGTTTTATATATCAATAACAGAGTAAGTACCAGATCTTTAACTCTTTATTTTTAAACACTCGACCTCGTGAACATCTATCCAGTGAATTTGCTTTATAGATTATAACGTATTAAGAGCGATGTACCTCATAGTAGACCATCTGTACCCTGTTCCACCTATTAAATAGCCACTTCACTCACAAGTTTCCTGATGTGTATGCTTTGTTTTGGGTACTTACGACTTCTTTTCTCATCAATAATGAAGATTCATGAGTACAGATGGAGCTAGCAAACATGGAATTGACATCACTTTCCCATTGTTAGAGAGAGGGCCTTTACTGCACAGTAACATCATTATCCAATAATATAATTCATGAGAACTTACAAGAGTTTAGGTGGGAGTTGCCTGAAAGCATATGTCACACAAATACTTAAGGAAGATGCTAACAAAGGATTGAATCTTTCTCTGAAATGCTAAGTATCTAACTGAAACAAATTTTTATGTAAGAAAATGTTAACTTTCCAAAATCAGATCTGTGGTGACAAACCAGCAGGAGATAATACAAGGGGAGGGGGTCCCATCTTCTACTTTACATTTGATGATGTGTTAAAATCTTCCTTTTATGTTCTTTTATGCTTTGCATGTTGTTTGTTAGTGTTTCCTGTATTATTTGGTATTAATTAATTAAAGTTTCAAAATTCACTCCAAATGAAATTGAATCTCAAATTTCATATGAATTTTAATAACCTTTTCATTGAGGAGAATTTTCAAAACATTTCTCAACGGGGCTGAATTTTCTTCCTTTTATTTCAGATTGATCCACTTCTGATCTGTCTTATAGTGAAGTTATTTCTATTTTGAAAGTCATGTCTATGATGGAAGTCCCTATACCTTTGACTCATACTTTCACACATGTTGCTGAGTATGATTGAATTAATGGAAGATTTCTGTAAGTTCCCTGAAATTCTCTATCAATCCATATCTATTCTACAAGATTCTTTGTATCAGTTGAATACTCAACATCTGTATACATTTACCACCTATCTAAGAAAGAAAAGCTTCTCTTTTTGGGTCTTCGTACCACATCCTTCAGCTCAGATGGTAAATTAATTTATTCAGGATTATACCAAGTTATCCACATACCTGCCTATTTCCACACATTAAAATTATATAGTTATGATGAAAAATCATACCCACAGTTACAGAACAACTAATTGGACATTGATTTTCTTAGACAATTGTCATAAACTCTTGCATTTCAAATTTTTCAACATCAGTTTAAGGTTTAATAACCAATACCATAATAAACAGAAAAAAAGGTAAAACTAAAAAATTACTGGCGACGAAAAATTAATTAAGAAGTGTCATGAGATAAAAGTAAAGATACAGAATGGACAGAGCTGTGAAATGATGTCCAAAAAATGAGAGAAGATACAGAATGGAACATAGCTAAGGAATGATGTTCACATAATGAGAGAGGATACAGAAATGAACATAGCTGAGAAATGAGGTATACATAATGAGAGAGAATACAGAAATGAACAAAGTTGAGAAATGATGAACACATAACAAAAGAAGGTACAGAATGGAACATTGCTAAAAAATGATGTCCACATGATGAGAAAGGATACAGAATGGAACATAGCTAGGAAATAATGATGGCCACATAATGAGAGAAGATACAGAATGGAACATAGCTGAGAAATGATGTCCACATAATGGGACAGGATATAGAATGGAGCATAGCTGAGAGATGATGTCCACATGATGAGAGAAAATACAGAATGGAACACAGCTGTGAAATGATGTACACATAATGAGAGGATGGCTGAATACTGTCCTCAAGAGGAAACAAAGTTGACAAAGCCTTATGTAGAAGATGGAAATTAACAAACAAGCTAAATTTTTCATTGAAAATGGGAGATGAAAGAGATTATAACCATAGGAAAAAAAGTTGTAGATTGCATAATGAAAATCACTAATATATGAAAATAGGCTGTCACGTCATCAACATGTCACTACTTTACCTAGCCACTGTTGAGATTTGACTTATGTGAAGTAGTTCTTCTCTCACAATAGAGACAGAAATAGTAACACAAGATTGTAAGTTCATGAGCTTTAAAGCACAAATTAAAAACACAAGTAAATCCCTATCATTTAAAAATGCATATTTAGAATGCAGAACTATATAGGGAGTTAACAATTCGGGAGGTGGTGTCCACTCTTAACTGTTAGGAAGCAAATGTATCATCCCAATTTTGCCACTATCTTGGTTCACACGTGACTTTTGGACTTGTTGCACATGTACTTTCCATTCCTATATCCTTTTTCCTTT
This sequence comes from Carcinoscorpius rotundicauda, assembly GCA_011833715.1. Lineage (NCBI taxonomy): Eukaryota > Metazoa > Arthropoda > Merostomata > Xiphosura > Limulidae > Carcinoscorpius > Carcinoscorpius rotundicauda. Next base: position 103,690,739 of record CM022394.1, on the reverse strand, counting down.
GTTCCATATCAGAGAAGATTATAACTGGCTGAGTATTCCACAATCTACATAACCCTACTGATTATTTTGTGAGAGAATTGGTTTTAGAAAGGAATTTGATCAACCAAATAATAATAGTTGACTAAAGAATACTCATCATACTTTCTCCAGCTGGTTTATTCCTGGGAGGTATGGTACGAAAAAAGAGATGGACCAGTCTAGATGTGTTGGTAAATAAGATAAACCAGACAACATCTCTACAGTTAAGAATGTCATTCTCATTTTTACATACAATTTAGTGACCTAAACTTTCAAGATGAAAGAATAATATACCTGGTTAGTGTGTTTTCTCACTGGCTTGTTCCTCTAACAAAAATAACATTCCAACCAAATTCTTTGACTTGGACACTTTCCAAGGACTGCTTGTCTGGGTTCCTAAACCAAATCAATGTGAGATCCCCAGTGACATTCCTGTTGTTACGTTAGTTTCAGTAAGATATCAAATCAAAGTTAATATTTTCTTCCAGTGAAAATATATTTCTGACAGACATTATACTCTACTCACACTTCTGGTGCTTCTTTTCTGGTTAATACAGAATTGAAGAATGTGAACTACAGTAAACAGGAAGTCAGCTGTGAAAGTGGTGTGTGTTTTAGTGAAGAGTTGTTCTTGGACATTTACATGCTACAACGCAGCTGAATCACATTGAAACGTAAAGTAGGTGGGAGTTTCAAGGCTAGGAGAGACTATAAACATTTTCACTGATTGCAATGAACAATACAAATTCTTATTGAAAATAGTATGAAAACTGATATTTTAAGGTATGTACAGTGATATAACTTCCTATGTATACATACATACACATAAACCATCAGTTATAAATATAACTAAAAAAATAAAACTGAATATAACACATGGCAACTGTACTTAATATTTAAAATTAATTTATCAATAAAATCAGGTATAATAACTTTATATCAAACACAAAATATCTAAATAAAAATGTTGTTGAATAACTTGTTGAAAAAATATGTCGAGGAATAAATATTTTTGCAAGTATAACATTATACAACATTAAATTATATTGTGTGTGTTTTATTATAATATTAAATTATATTGTGTGTTTTTGTTATTTTGTAATAAAGTCATATCGAGCTATCTGACATCTTCACTGATGACAATGAAAACTATGATTTTACTTTTGTAATTCTGCAGTAAAGTGCTGTACCACCCTGGGTTTCCAAGAATTTCCAAGTATGTCAGTGTTTTTAAATATTTCAATCTTACCTAGACTGTATCTACTTAAACAGATGTTACAAACTTGGGACTTCCTAATAGAGCCACAAGTCTTTTCATGTGTTATAACTGATATAGTCACCAATATTGTTGCCTTCAAACTTTACTCATCTTGGCTTATTTAATGTAGACAATATTTAAGTCATGGTGTGGGGATCCTTTCTCGGTAAACACAGATGAATTCCTTTGAGATGGACCAAAATTATCAAGAGGTTTTTAGAGATGTCACAGAAAATTAAAGTATATCTTAGGGTAAAAATGTAGTACTAGTAAGTTACACAGTTTATCACATCACTCTAAATAACCAAACATCACTGGAGAACACAACTTACAGCAAAATATACTTTGAACTTTAAATACGAACAATTAATGTGGACTTAAATCAAAAGGTGAAAATGTAAAAACATGTACAAATTACAAGTTTAGCAATTAAGTAATAAAGATATTTCATGAGGAAAACATCAGTACTTATTAAAAAATAGATTTATTTTAATATATTAAATATCATGAGATCAGTTAAATTAAACTATGAAGTTTCAAACATATTATATTCAATTTTTACAGACTTATCACTGAGAAAGAGAATATGTTTTGGAATAAATTATCTATCACAAGTGTCAATCATGTCTTAATTGTGTACAGTTTCAAAAATTAATGTTTTCATTCTTTATTGTACAATAAATTACTTGATTAAATATCTCTATAAATGATTCCTTTTTAGTGATTATTTATTAGCGCTCGTAAAAAGTTTATCATATTATATTTTACTTCATCTTTCATTATATTTTAATTTTTATATAATTTTCTTTTATTCTTACCTATCAATTTAACTTGTAATGAGACGTATCTAATATTTATACAATAAACAATATTAAACAGTTTTACAAACATATCAATTTGAATAGTTTGATCTAAAACAGCTTTGTTATTTAATGAATTTCCAACCCATAAATGAGACATCAAGACTCACATTCTAATAAACATTTGGTCTGGTTTTTAAATAAATTTGGTGTTAACTGAAATGTTATATTTTGTTACTAGTTTTTGCCAAATGTCGGTTATTTTTCTGCTAATATCAAGAACAAATGAAATGCAACAGAAAATGGTTTCATGATTTTTTGATTTGTGAGATACATTTATTTTTGTTGGTTGATTTTCCTTGATGTTTAGGTGTGTGCGTATAATATTTAACTACGGTTTGTGGAGGAAAATTGTTTATGTTGAAGAAGTATTGTTTTATTTTGTCAAATTCATCGTTAATTTTATCTAGTGAAACTAGTTTTATGGCTGTGTTTATCTGGTTTCTTAGTATGTTGAGTTTTTGTTTTGTTTCATGTGCTGAGTCCCAAGGAATGTATAGTCCAGTGTGGGTGATTTTTCGGTGGATTTCTGTTTTGAATTGTGTGTCGGTTCTTATAATTTTGAGGTTAAGAAATGATATTTGATTGCTTTCTTCCTGTTCACATGTGAAGTTAATGTTAGGATGTATAGAGTTAATGTGATTGAAAAAATTAAGTATGTGTTCTGTAGATTTCAATCCCACAACCGTGTCATCTACATATCTGTGCCAGTATAGTGGTGGATGTAATGCTGTATTAATTGCTGTTGTTTCAATTTGTGTCATAAAAATATTAGCTAGAACTGGTGATACTGGGTTGCCCATGCTCAGGCCATTTGTTTGTATATAGTTTTGGTTGTTGAACATGAAGTTTGTCTTAATTGTGGTGAATTCTATGAGGGTTGCTAATTGGTTGCTGGGAATGTCTACTGATGAGTTAGGATCTTGGATACAGAGTTCTGAGACTATCATACAGGCTTGAGCAGTTGGGACTTCTGTAAAGAGAGAAATAACATTGAATCTGGCCATTAAGGCTTTATGATTAAGTTGATTAAGATTAGACTTGAAATTAAAAGAGTCTTTGATGAATGAGTTGACTGATATTACATATTTGAAGAATGCCCATGCTTTGTATTTACCAAGATTGTAATTAAACAATTCATATGTGGATGTTATTGGTCATATTGGATGATCTGATTTAAGAGGTTTGGGGATGCCAAATATTTGTGGTGTGTGTGAGTCGGTCTTGTGTAGGTAGGAATAAAGTTTTTGAAACTGTGTTGGCTTTTTCATTTTTAGTAGAATTTTGTTCAGTTGCATTTCATGTGTCTCTTTGTTGGATTTGTGTGTATTGGTTTTAATTTGGATGTATTCATTCATGTTCATTATGGCTATAACATTTCCTTTATCTGCTTTTAAAATTTTTGTTTTTGTCTTATTTGAGGTTTTTAATGGAATTAATATCTCTTTTTGTAAGATTGTTTTTAGCTTTCTGTTTGTGAAATTATGTTGATGATTTTGTGAGAAAATTATTTGAAAACATCGTTTAAAATGTTGTTTTTAGGTGTTTCTGGAAAATATTAATTTTTAATTTTTTGGGGAAGTTTGGCTGTTGAAAGTCAATAAAACTGTCAGAGTTGTCTTTCTGTTGGTTGTTTTCTGTGGAAAGTATCACAAGTTTTCTAGCTGAGTCTTCTGAACATGTTTTAATTTTTAATGTTGGACTTCTAAATGAACCTAGAAAATAACCAACATTTGGCAAAAACTAGTCGCAAAATATGACATTCTAGTTAATACCAAATTTATTCAAAAACCAAGCCCACATCTAAGTTCTATATTATATAAAAACTACAATGACAAACACCACACCAATATTATTCATAAAATACAATGTCATAACTACCACAACTTCTATATTGGAGAAACAAGTAGAAAAATGGAAACCATATCCAAAGAACACAAATAGTCACCTTCACACATTTTCGAACACTGTAATTCAATCTTTGGCTTTCCTTCCATCCAACAGTTCCTCAACTGCAGAAGTAAAACCCTGGAATTTATTGTTCAACAGAACAGAATTATTATGACAATTTCCTAACTTTTAAGTCAAATAGTGTTCTTTCTGCCTTCCTGAATGTCAATGTTAATTGATATATCTTTTACATGTAAATGTTTAAGCTCCTCCTGAAATCTGTCATTCTCCACAGTCTACACTTCACCTACCTCTTCTGTCATAAGGATAATCTCCAATTTACAAATTCTACACATAAATTGCACATCTTCATTACTAGCTTCCTTCACTACCTGCCAGTCCAACGCTTCCAAATGAAATTCCGTCATTGTACTCGTTCCATCTGACAAACTGAATGCTTGTCTCCAAGTCTTAACCGCTGTATTGATACTTGCAGCCATACAGTTATCAATACTGATTACCATAATCTTTTGCAAACAGCTACTATTGAGCTTAGCATTTAAGAATCAATAACATTATTTTTTATCTCAACCCCTTCTTCACAATAACGTAATGAAGTTTAGTTATACAGAACTTTATAAATTAGTATAACTGATAACATACGTGAAGTTAATAACAAAATATTTTCAGTCTGATTTATATATAATCTATCTATTTTTATAGACTGGATCTAAACTAGCGATCTTACTAGAAGTAATAAAGTTAATTCTTAAAACACCAAAAGATATTAAAACTTTTAGAATAGGCTCGTTACAGTTACTCGAGTTCACTGATTTTTGCTGTAATAATAAAACACGAAGAGTAAAACAGTTTTAGTAAACTATATTTTAGATTATATTTACTTAATAAAAAAATATATTTATCCTGTTCTACGATTTATCACAAGCTTATCTTTATGGAAGCCTAAAGTACCATAACAGTGTTAAGCCTATTTAAAAAGTTTGTTTTTTTGGAATTTTGCACAAAGCTACTCGAGGGCTATCTGTGCTAGCCGTCCCTAATTTTGCAGTGTAAGACTAGAGGGAAGGCAGCTAGTCATCACCACCCACCGCCAACTCTTGGGCTACTCTTTTACAAACGAATAGTGGGATTGACTGTTACATTATACACCCCCACGGCTGGGAGGGCGAGCATATTTAGCGCGACGCGGGCGCGAACCCGCGACCCTCGGATTACGAGTGCACGCCTTAACGCGCTCGGCCATGCCAGGCCATATTTAAAAAGTAAACCTTGTAAAATCTACAATCTAAATTTTAAGTTTAAATTGTGACCGTCTTTCTTTTATTTACAAATCAGACTATATCTAGTTGTTATTTAACCCAAATGACTTCGAATTTTAATATCAAGATTAAATAACTCACAAATTTATAAGAGCGACCACTCTCACCCTGTATATCAAAACTTAGATTTGATGATCAGCGTCAACATCTAAAATATATATGTATATATATATTTGATAGCTTCAATGTTATTTAGAATTAAGCACAAAGCTACACAATGGGCTATCTGTGCCCTGCCCACCACGGGTATCGAAACCCGGATTTTAGCGTGTAAGTCCGCAGACATACCGCTGAGCCACTGGGGGGGCATATTTGATAGCATTTATGCGACAAATAACAAACTTAGCGTTGTAATAATTTTTGTCCAATCGGAAATTTAGAATGAAGATTTAAATAATAACAAATGCAATGAAATGTACAAAATAACATTTGATACACACGTGTTAGAAAAACTTCTGTTAAGAAAGGCTCAAATATAAGAATAAACCATATAATGATAAATATGAAATATTATTACTTCATCAGCTTTTATGACCTTTCCAACAATGTAGTAAGCTACTTTAGAAACACTCAACAATACACACCGTCTCTTAGGAACCAAACTATCACTGCACAAGTTTCGAAGTCTCTGTGAAAAAAACAACTGCGACGTATATTTCAAAATACTAATTTTATTAAAAGTAATTACAAAGGCTCTTTGGAAGATCTGAGTTGACTTCATAATGATGTCTATTCTGGAGTGTTTAACTCACGTATTTCTGTTGCTTGTAATATGCTGTTGGAGCAATATCTTAATCCTGGCTCTCTTTAGGTTTTTGATCGTAGCATCAATAATAGCTTCCACATGCTACTTAATTAAAGCAATGACGGCTTCCTGTGAAACCACGGAAGATATGAAAGAAGCTTTAAAGTATATGTCTAAAGAAATCTGTACGGACATCTTGATATATCTGATTATAGTTGTGGTAGATGTCCTGTTGCGATTACATTCCGTATCCATCATGAATATCGCAAGACACCTGATTGACGTAGTTGTGGTGATTATCCTGATCTGTTTGATTATCTTAGCCATGACAAATGCACTTGAACATTCAAATAATGTCTTTTGGGTGGTTATCCTAAGTTGTTTCGTAAATATCATCCTGATGGTTCTCGGCAGATGTTTAACTAACATTGTCATGATAACCATATTAATATGTTTAACTTTACTCATCATATTAATTGTTTTGATACGTGAGACTAAAATGATAATGATAGATATCGAGAGATACTCAACTGACGAGGTGATGATCAGTATCTTAGAAAAACTGATTAAAGTGATAATAATAACTACACTCCAATTTATAATCAAAGAAGACATGATAGCTGTCCAATATATCTTAGTTTACATGTTAATTAAGATTATAACTTTTTTATTCAACACAGTTATGATGATTAGTGATGTCGATAAAAACCCACGTGTGGAGAAATATATGTGCAAAAACGTTTCTATTTAGTTGAGAAGATATTTTACATGGAAGAGCGAACTACTTTGGTTCACAAAGAAAGAGGTAACTGACCGGTAATTTATTTATATAAATACAATTATATATTCAAACATCTAACCGCCCTCTACATTCCGACACTCAGTTTCACAACCCCTTCCAAACATGTGGTCAGCTTCCGGTCAGTTACCTTGTTCTTTATGAACCTGACGTAGTTCGTACTTCCATGTAAAAAGAAATCAGACCAATGCTTTGATGGGGAGAGATGGAAACCCTGATGACTGAGGAATCGCTATAAGTGTCAGTAAATGGTATGCTTGAAAATACTACTCAATACATCTTAGCTTAAACTGATCGTTGTAAAAATAATGAATTAATTAATGAAGTATAAGCTCACAGGCTGTCTCTAATGAAATTATTGGACTATTTCATGAGGTGTTGTTAGGTTTATGACACTCCTTGTATATTGTTTGGTGTGGTTTTCAAACTATTTGTATCTCTTTTCATTAATGAATTTTAAGCAATAATTGATGAAGGATATGTGGTAAAAATGGAATTAGGAGAATTTTGAACATTCACTTTTTTTTTCTATCAACAATTTTATGATTTTAGATTTTCCCCAAAGGAGTCTTTAACTTATTTTATTCTTACAATTTTTTGCTCGTAAATGTAGCATGTAGTTCAAAGCCTGTTACACAATGATATAGCATGTTGTAACTAAAAATGGGAGATACAGGAGCAATAGGGTTGGACTTTTACAGGATCTACTTATAAGAAAAAAACAATGAATTTTGCTGAGATATCCAAATACTGAAAAAAATTGTCTACAAAATTCCATGACTTTGAAAGATTTTATGACCTATGAAAACCCTGAAAAAAAAAACATGTCATTGATAGACGTCTTTACAAACATTTACATAATTGGTGAAACGTTTCCTGAAAAAACATAAAGGATCCTGAAGATGAAAATACAAGAAGAAGAGAACTTTAACATTGAATAAAAAAGCAAAGAACACGATTTATCTAATCCATGAAGGGTTTCGAAATACAAGAGCAAGAAGAGGGGGACAATAATATTCAAAAAGAGAGATCAGCATCTCATTGTAAGTAGGTGTATCTAAAGCAGCAGAAAGGGTCTTCAGCCATGAATGTAGTAATGGTCTCCATCCTAATGCTGTGGCCTCCATCGTGATACCTGAAATTAAGAATATCTTTTTAGTGTTTTTACCTAAGTAAAAATTGCCACCTATACTGTTGTATAAATTGTCTTTTAAAATAAAAGGTTCATTATTGTATGCTGACACTTGATTAAAAGAAATTGAAATTGCAAAGTTTTGAAATTTATAGTATTCTCTTTCAGTTCAAAACTACAGATGTATGTAAATGTTTTGTTTTTGTATGCCAAAAGTTTAAAGTTAGTAAATGTATTGTTATCAATACCAAAAGTTTTAATTGGCAATTTTAAAGTTCCTGTTTGTAAATGAAGATAAATTAGAGATATATTTTAAAATCTTGTTACAAAATAAATTTGAGTGGAATTTAGTTAATTAAATGGATAATGAATACACTACATGGTAATAATCCTCAAAATAGTATATGTACACACAAAATGTATGGGTGCTACAAAGATCATCCTTACATGACTTTCAGTATGGAAATTTAATCTTACACTGTTGTCTAATGTTTATCTGTTACTGGCTACTAATTTTTGTTTCACTTATTTTTGAGTTTTTTAAAGGGACATTAGATTTCTGTACAAAATAGAACTTCAAGGTAATTATACCATTATTAACACTAATATTATGATTTTTATAAAAATTACCACGGGTCATTACAATTAAGCAATGACATCATTCACTGTTCAGAAATGCACAGAGTGGACATAGGTTTACCTTGACATTAGACACATTGATGATAAAGCAATTGTAGACTTATCTCAACTAAAAAAAGGAAGAAAAGTGAACAAATTGGAGGGTTGGTTATTTTTTGATTTAGTACCTCAACAATGGTTTCTTGCCTTGTTCCATATGGAAACAAATAAATGTGAGAGGCAATCATTTTTAAAAGTAAAAAATACTTATACAACGAAACATAAACCAAATCATTACTAAGAACGACAAAGACAAAAAGATCTGCCACAACAAAAAACAAGAAAAACTAAGATGTAAACAACAGAAAAGACACCAAAACGACAAACCGTTGACTAACCTCATAATTAACAGATCCGACCGACAATTAAACACAGACGAGATACATCTACTTAACAAAGGACTAAACTTCGCAATAATACCTAGGTACATTCCAACGATAGAAATCAAAACATGTTTAGAAGACCTAGCCAGGAGACTTGTGATACTTTGTACAGAAAACAAAGAAAAAAACCAAAAACAACCAAGAGAAAGAAGACAACTTAGATAATTTCATTGACATCCAACAGCCAAACTTCCCAGGTAAAATTACAAATTTATATTTTCCAGAAACACCTAAAAACGACATCTTAAACGATTTTTTCAAAGAATTTTCTAACAAAACCATCAACATAATTTCACAAAACAGAAAACTGGAAAACAACCTTACAAAAAGAGACATTAATTCCATTAAAAACCTAAAACAAGACAGAAACATAAAAATTCTAAAAGCAGATAAAGGTAACGCTATAGTAATAATGAACACGAATGAATTATACAAAAAATGAATAACATCCTATCAGACACGAACAAATTTAAACCAATACACACAAATCCAACAAAGACACACGAGACGCAACTGAACAAATTACTAAAAATGAAAAAAGCCAACACAATTTCACAAACACTTTATTCCTATCTACGTAAAACCGACTCACGCACACCACAAATATACGGCATCCCCAAACCTCATAAACCAGATTGTCCATTACGACCAATAATGTCAACATATGAATCTTTTAATTACAATCTTGGTAAATACATAGCATGGGCATTCTCCAAATATGTAACATCAGCCAGCTCATTCATCAAAGACTCTTTTAATTTCAAGTCTAATCTAAATCAACTTAATCATAAAGCCTTAATGGCCAGTTTCGATGTTATATCCCTCTTCACAGAAGTTTCAACAACAGAAGCCTGCAAGATAGCCTTAGAACTCTATATCCGAGACCCTGACCCAATTATAGACATTCCCAGTAACCAGTTAGCTACCCTCATAGAATTCACCACAATTAAGACAAACTTCATGTTCAACAACCAAAACTATATACAAACAAATGGCCTAAGCATGGGCAACCCAGTATCACCAGTTCTAGCCAATATTTTTATGACACAAATTGAAACACAAGCAATTAATACAGCATTACATCCACCACTATACTGGTACAGATATGTAGATGACACGGTTGTGGGATTGAAATCTACAGAACACATACTTAATTTTTTCAATCACATTAACTCTATACGTCCCAACATTAACTTCACATGTGAACAGGAAGAAAGCAATCAAATATCATTTCTTAACCTCAAAATTATAAGAACCGACACACAATTCAAAACAGAAATCCACCGAAAAATCACCCACACTGGACTATACATTCCTTGGGACTCAGCACATGAAACAAAATTAAAACTCAACATACTAAGAAACCAGATAAACACAGCCATAAAACTAGTTTCACTAGATAAAATTAACGATGAATTTGACAAAATAAAACAATACTTCATCAACATCAATAAGTTTCCTCCACTAACCGTAGAAAACATTATACGCAGACACCTAGACAGAAAGCAAAGTCAACCAACAAAAGTAAATGTATCTCACGAATCAAAAAATCACGAAACCATATACTGTTGTATACTATACATTCCTGACATCAGCAAACAAATAACCAACATTTGGCAAAAACTAGTAACAAAATATAACATTCCAGTTAATACTAAATTTATTCAAAAACCAGGTACAAAACTGAGGTCTATACTATGTAAGAACTACACTGACAAACACCACACCAACATTATTTATAAAATACAATGTGATAACTGCCACGACTTCTATATTGGAGAAACAAGTAGAAAAATGGAAACCAGATTCAAAGAACATAAAAAGTCACCTTCACACGTTGTCGAACACTGCAAGTCAAATGAACACAACATAACCATAGAAAACACTAAAATACTAAATAAAGAAATAAACATAAACAAACGCAAAATTAAAGAAGCCTTACTTATACAACAACTTAAAGCCGAAATTAACCAATATTAAGGAACGCCATTATACCTATATTAATATTATAGATAAAATTATATATTCAAATATCTAATCCCACCCTCTACATTACGACACTCAGTTACACAACCCCTTCCAAACATGTGGTCAGCTTCCGGTCAGTTACCTCTTTCTTTGTGAACCTGACGATATCCGAATTAGGTCGAAAAGTTGTTCGCTCTTCTATTTAAAATATTTTCTCAACCCAAACGAGCCGTTTTTGCATATAAAATTCTCAACAAGTGGGTTTCTCGACAAAATACTGTTATTACCAACAGTAATTTAACAGTATTTCTCTAATAACATTGGAGAAATTGAAATATTTTCTCATTGCTTTTGAACAACAGGTACAAAAATATGCAATTTAGTTTTCCATTTTTTTAAAAACACATAATGGAACAAATAAACTTCATTTTTTCATATTTATGAAGCCATAATAATGAGCTCATGTTGCTTTTGTTTGCTCTTCCATATAAAGTTTTTACACAATATCTACCTGTGTTTCACCTACAGTGTTTATCGAAGTCTGAATTTTAACGTTATAAGCTATCAGAATTGAACAAAAATCCGCTGGGGTATAATTAATCATAACATTAATATAAACAATGAATTAAAAAACATTAATTTCCCTCCAAGTAAAACAAACCGACATAACTTATTACTTTTAATTATCCGTTATTATCATAAACAAACAATATTATAAAAATGTACCAGTTATAAGGAAACAATAAAATCCGAATCCACCAGTTATACCGTCTATCTGACAATTTTCAACGGCTTACATAACTAAAGTAGGGACGAATTTTATCACGAACTTATCTCGACATCACTGATCACTAAAGTAGGAACGGCGAGTGCAGATAGCCATCGAGTACCTTTGCACGAAATTTCAAACCAAACCAACCCTTATTATATGATATTCACGGTATTAGTTTTGTTAGCCTCACATTCACAAGTTTCTTGTTCTTCACAATAAAATTCTTTTCAACTTGTCTTGCTTAAATAATTTTGTACGTCATGAAATATAGTGTGAAGATGAGTTTCGGTTAAACACAATTTCTAATACATAAAACTGCGGATTGTGGCCTTAGGTTAAATGAAGAAATTCCGATGTTATTTTTTAAATTTCTTTAGTCCTACATTCAGTTTTTATAGGACTTTGTAAAAAGTCGAAATATTCAAATAAATTAATCCAGATTGTAATCTCTTACGTTGAGTACAGTTGTTTGTTTGTTTTGGTTTAACAGCGCAAATAACGGCGCTATCTGTTCCGAACACCATATTAATATGAAGAAGAAATTGAGTAAATATATGTCAAAAGAATTTTTCCCGTGTTTGTTGACCAAAATTTCCCAATTAGCCAAACATTGGTAATCTTTGCCAAGTAAAAACAATATTAAGCTTCTGTTTTAGTTTGTTTCGAATTTCGCGGTCAGCTTCACGAGGACAATCTGGGCTAGTAATCCCTAATTTTGCGATAAGACTAGGGGAAAGACAGCTAGCCATCACCACTCAACGCCTACTTTTGGGCTACACTTTTACTAAGAAATAGTGGGATTAATCGCAAATTAAACGTTCCCACGGTTGTAAAGGTGAACATGTTTGGTGTGACGGGAATGTTCAGTTACCCAGGTATGGCAATGTAAAAAAACAAAGTTAAGGAATTACATAATATATATAAAAATATATTTACGTTTTGTTTGTGTTTTTTTTTTGTTTTTATATCAAGAAAACTCAAACGTTATATCAAAAAATTGTTATTCATTTCCATAATAAAAATGTTCATTAATTCATTCGTAATCCGAGGGTCGCGTGTTGAATCCCAATCACACCAAATATGCTCGCACTTTCAGCTGTAGCTGAAAAAATTAGCCTAAGAATTGGCGGTGGCTGGTGATGGCCTTCCCTTCAGCCTTACACGGCAATATTAGGGACAACTAGTGCAGATAGCCCTCGTGTAGCTTTGCGCGAAATTCAAAACAAACAAACAATCATTAATTCATACATACCGGAGAAAGAGGTCAAAGTGAACCTGACCCTCCAGGGCAAAATACCCAGATACCATTGATCCATTCATACATACTGGGTTTGTTACGGCTCGAGACAAATCGGACGTTCTTTGTCTGGCTCTTGTTGAAGGCGATTTAGGCTTAATAAAATTTTACTAAAAAATATAAGAAGAGGAACTTAAATCTAATTTATATCTCATCAGGACAACACACCACTCAAAGAACTCACTGAGGACTGCTGAAATCGGCGACAGAAGAGCGGGAAACCGCAAAGATCTCAACTACGGATCCAATAAGACCAACAAAAGAAATGGCGGGAAAAGCCGTTACGGCTGAACAAAAGATGAATACAGGTAAGTCAAGCGAAACTGGTGGCAATAACATTAATAATTCCCCATTGTTAGCTCTTTGTAGTTTGGCAAAAAGGGAATTAAATACCGTAAAAAAAAACAAAAAATGTAATTAAAAAAAAAGTAAAGTTAAGCGAAAGTTAATTAAAGAAATTAATTCCTCGGAAAACTCCGAATGTGAAGAAGAAGCAGTGATGGCTACTAATATTGAGGTAGAGGTAGCTACCCCTGCAACTAAAGTAGGGTCAAGTCCCGATAATGTAACGGTAAAAAACAGCAACACCGAGGATGTTGATATGCCTAAAAATAATAATGAAGAAAAAAATGACAGTGATCAAGACTTGGAGGACCAAGACTTTATCACTGTCATATCAAAAAGAAATGTTAAAAAAAAAACAAATAACCAACAACAATACAGTAGCAAAAACAAGACCACCACAATACACAGTTATAATAGAAGACGTTCCGGGTCAGTATAATCAACCCCTGCTTGCCACAGAAGTAAAAAGATGCAAACCAAATGTTAATATAGTTAACATTAAGCGTTTGCCAAGAGGCGGAGTACTTGTGCAAGGGCAAGATGTGGTCGATCTTAACCGACTACTTAAAGAATGGCCAACAGATGCCTTTAAACCTGGAAATATTAAAATCCACCTTCCAGGAAGTAAGCCGCAACCAAAAGCAATTGTGGTAAGAGGGGTTCATCAGACGATTGACCTGGACCTAGTTATGTGTGTTTTTCATATAGCAAAGCCACAAAGGACTATCTGCTCAGCCCACCGAGAGGAATCGAACCCCTGATTTTAGCGTTGTAAATCCGGAGACATACCGCTGTACTAGCGGGGGGCAGGACCTAGTTAAACAGGCACTTGACGAACAAAACATACCACACACAAAGACAGAAAAAATTATTTCTAAAAAAACACAAACACCTACAAACCTGATTAGAATTGACATTGATGACAGTTACAACATTCAAAATTTAATAAACAATGGAATATTGCTCTGGTATCAAAAATACCAAGTTGAGCAATTGTTGTAACACAGTGTTACAACTGCCAAAGATATGGACATGTTTCAGCAGCCTGCTTAGCATCACCGAGGTGCTGCGGATGTGGCGGGGAACACCATATCAACCAGTGCAAAAAAGAAAAAGAAACGCCTAAATGTTGTAACTGTGGTCAAACCCACACAGCAAATTACAAAGGCTGCGAAAAATATAAACAAATAAAGCAACGTATTTATCAGATCAAAACACCAACAGAACAGAATCAACCGAAAACAAACAGTTTACCTAAAACAGACACACCAACAGAACAGAATCAACCGAAAACAAGCAGCTTTCCTGAAACAAGCACATCAACAGAACTCAATAAAACAACAAAAACCACGTATGCAGAAATGTTAAAAGGAAAAGAACCACATAAACAACAAATACAGAAGACTAATACACAGAACAAGAACACATTAACACAAACACAAAAACCAAAAGAAAACAACATCACCATACAAGAAACGAATATTAACACAACAGACAAAACAAGCCTGTTTTCAACAGTTTTCAAAAATGTAATAACTGATTTTATAACAGAATATACCAAACCAAACCAGACAACTAACTTTCTAGAACTACTGATCACTATCTCCATAAAACACATCACACCTCATATACCCTACACTATAACTACACTAACAGGTTACATGCTCACAGCACAATGTTCACACTAGTGTATATCAACATCCAAGGTGCAATAGCTTCCAAAAAACATGAGATCGAAGATCTAATAGAAGAATTAAACCCCCAGATTATAATAATAAGTGAAACTCTAACATACAATAATAATAAATTTAAAATACCATATTATTCAACTATTAGAAAAGACAGAAAAAATAAAAATGATGAAAACAGAGGCATTATGCTGCTCCACAAAGTGGACTTATCTGTAGTAGAAATCAAATTAAACAGTAGCAATGAACATGTTACTGTAGATATCCTCCAAACGAATAAAACTAAAATAACCGTAGCAGAAATTTACTGCTCACCCAATAAACAATTAGATACAACTTTACTTAATAACATCTTTTCCCACAATCAAAACATCATAGTTATGGGAGACTTAAACAGTAAAAATGTTTCCTTTGGATGCCGAAGTTCTAATTCAAATGGTAGAAAATTAATACAATTTATTGATGATAATAACATAGCTTTATTTAATGATCCCACCCCAACACATACATCATATTCCACTAACACTAGTGACATACTAGATCTATGTATGTGTACATATAATTTAAGCCAGAAATTAGTAAAATTTCAAGTGGGAAAAGATGCAGATAGTGATCATCTCCCAATTTTTTGCGTCTTCGATCTCACCCCCTATAAAAATATAACATATAGAAAAGAAAAATTTAATTACAGTTAAGCAGATTGGCAATGCTATAAACAAGAATTAGATAATCTGTTACCTAATAAAACTATTAAAGAAGTTAAAACGCATGTCGAAATGGACAACTATTGTCAAACAATCACGGATTGCCTTCAGAAAGCAGCCAAGTTAACAATACCAAAACAACACCATAAAACAACAAACAACACATGGAAACCCACCACAGAAATAATCAACCTAATAAAAAAGCACAGACAACTGAGAAGACTGTACATGATTACAAGAAACAGAGAAACTAAAACACAAATAAACAACATTAGAAATCACATCAGAACTCAAATAAAACAACAAAAACAAAATAAATGGGACAATTACTGTAATAAACTAAACGACATAACTGACCCGAAAAAATTCTGGTCACATCTTAAAAGATTCACAAATGAAAACACAAACACAAAGAAATATCCTCCACTTGAACATAATAACACCACTGCACACACAAATAAAGAAATAGCCGAAGCTTTCAAGGATCAACTCCAAAATACATTTAAAACTCACACAGATCCAGATATGAATACAAACTTCTACAATAAAGTCACTAATCACATAGTAAACAATAAACATCAATATGAACCAATATTTCCAGTAAACATAACTGATACAAATACAAGTTCTAACACTGATTATGAAAGCACATTACTAACAAAGGAAATATCCCTACATGAAATACTAGAAGCAATAAAAAACATCAAAAACAAAGCACCAGGAGAAGATGAAATACAAGCTATTCTCCTAAAAAAGGACAATCCGAAATTGTTTGACCACCTAAATTCACTATTTAATTTATCGCTATCCTCAGGATATATCCCAGTTTCTTGGAAGCTAGCAAATATATTAATGTTCCATAAGGAAGGAAAACCAGCGAATAAACCAAATAGCTACCGACCAATCAGTCTGACCAGCTGTGTTGGCAAAATTCTCGAAAGAATAATAAGTAATAGACTCTCCACATTCTTGGAGGTAACATCAAAATTACCAGAAGAACAGAATGGATTCAGAAAATTTAGACAAACAACAGACCATTTAATAAGATTAACCGAAACCATAATAGATAGTTTCAACAAAAAAGAATGTACAGTCGCTTGCTTCCTCGATATCGAGAAAGCATTCGACACCGTTTGGCACGACGGTCTAAGGTTCCGAATGAATGAAATGGAACTACCGCGAGGAATTATTCGCTGGTTATCTAACTTTCTGGAAAACAGAAAATGTAGAGTAAACGTAGAAGGAACTTTTTCCGAATACTTTACTCCACTAGCTGGTGTCCCACAGGGAGGGGTGGTTAGCCCTATACTCTTCATGCCATTGAAGGATCCAAATCATGGATTCTCATCACAGTTCGCAGATGATGTGGCAATCTGGAAAAGTGCTGCATCACCCACGATAGCAGCTACAAACATACAACCACAATTAAATAGAATTAGTGAATACTGTGAAAAATATAGAATTAAAATAAACACAGCAAAAACTCAGCTCGTACTCTTTACGAAATCGACAAAACACAAAAAACAACAGCCAGAAATATATATGAATGGCACTCTACTCCAGATTGCCCAATCAGCAAAATTTTTAGGTCTGACTTATGATTCAAAATTAACTTGGATCAATCATGTCAACGAAATTAAAAATAAAATTTGGCGAAGAACCAACTATGTAAGGAGTCTAACTGGTAAACACAGTGGAGCATCTACAAATAACATTTTGAAAATATACAAAACGTATATTAGACCAGTAACAGACTATGCAGCTCCAGCATGGGTAACTGTAAGTAATAAAACAATCAAAACTAAACTACAAACAATCCAAAACACACTTCTCACAACTGCATACAGAGTCCCGAGATCAATATCATCAAAATTCATTCATAATTACTCGAACATACCAACCATATCAGATAGACTTCTAAATATTACAATTAGGTACTTTAACAAAAATTGGATGAAAAATGATTTATTATGCGAACTAGACAGGTACCTCATACATGATGAACAAAGTCCTAAATATCTCTCCCCAATTAACATATATTTTAAATATAAAGATAAATAAATTAAAGTTAAAATATGTATGTATATAAACTTTAAATATTAATATTTATAGTTTACATATTTATGTATTTATAAAAAAGAGAACCTGACCCTCTAGGGCATAAAATACCCAAATACCATTGATCCGTGTGTGTGTTTTGAAATTTCGCACAAAGCTACTCGAGGGCTATCTGTGCTAGCCGTCCCTAATTTAGCGGTGTAAGACTAGAGGGAAGGTAGCTAGTCATCACCACCCACCAACAACTCTTGGGCTACTTTTTACCAACGAATAGTGGGATTGACCGTCACATTATACACCCCCACTGCTGGGAGGGCGAGCATCTTTAGCGCGACTCTCGGATTACGAGCGCACGCCTTAACGCGCTCGGCCATGCCAGGCCCAACCATTGATCCAAGTATCATACATACTGGATGAACGTTTTTTGGCGAGAGTGCGCTGAGCTCTTGAGAATATAGGCATAGAAAAATGTATATCCATATGCCGGCAAGAAACACATTCAACTACCTGGACAAATTTAAATTACTGCAACCACTAGACGAAAAGAATTACTTTCATTAAAAAAGAGAGTACCATTTGAAGGAAAAAGGTAAAAGAAAGATTCTACTAGGTCGTTGAAAGTACATCGTAACGACCTAAGAATTAATATACACAAAATATTTTTTTATATTTTTAACGTTTTGGAAAATTTGATATGAATTTGATTTCGGAATATTAAACCAGCATTTTATGTTGGGTCTGGGTCGGTTAACTCGTAAAAAAAATACGTTTACAGACAGACCCACTGTTTTACACTAGACTGTTATTATATGTATTATATTCATAAAGATATTTAATTATATTTATATAGATATTAATTTAACTATTAATTAATAAAAACACAGGGATGCGGTAACTATGAATGTTTTATACAGGGTTTTCTAAACAAAAAAGTACATTTGACAAATAATCTTATCGTTGTTTTACCATTTTCTTGCGGGCAGTTTATAATATTTTCTGTCAAAGGTCTCCATGCAGTATACAGAATGCAGATAGCATTATTGTGAAGTTCAGGTAGAAACCTGTTGTTAACATGATCCGTTAATGAATATTACTATTCTAGCTGTAATGCTTAACAAAGTTTTGTAAATGAAGAACTTAAGTAATTGAGAGGAAACAAGCGAAAGAGAAATGTAACTTAACTGTGAATTTCCGGTCTTTTAATACAGAACGACACTTACTTCGTATGTTCCTTATTTCTGTTTTGTCCAATCTTCTTACATGAGTTCTGATGAGCTCCAGAGATTTCTACCCATTAGTAGTCGTAATATGACAATGTGCGTGAGATCAAGGCTATTTATAAACACGATATGAAGGTAATAATGAACAATAATCCTCATTATGACATTGTGTAATTTAAAAGCAATAAATAACAATTTCTTTTAAAACGGTTTCGTAATTCAGAGCTATGGCTTTCAGTATGATTGCGTCATAATTACACATTATATAAATTTGTAAATTTGAAGAATATTGTTAACATGACCAAATAACCTTCAGCTTATGCCAACGTATTTTCCCTTATTGCAGTCTAATGAAGATGAGGATAATGGTAGCTGTTCTATAGTTTATTCTATGAGTTAATTATCGGTTAAACTGTAAAATCAGAGAGAAACAATTATATTTGTTGCTTGGTATAATTCAAATATGAGAAGTGGCGTGTGTGCTTGTGTGTTTTTCGTATAGCAAAGCCACAAAGGGCGATCTGCTCAGCTCACCGAGGGGAATCAAACCCCTGATATAGCGTTGTAAATCCGGAGACATACCGCTGTACTAGCGGGGGGCAGAGAAGTAGCACTTCTCTAGGCAGAATAATACGAGATAATTAGACCAATATTAATTTCTAACGATAAGAGACCTGATGTTATTATGGGACATTGTTAGTGAGATATAAATTTTAACATAATTCTTAGAAAGGTGAAATTTTAGTATAAAACAATTCCCAGTAAAACAGCGCTGTGAAAAATGTTCGCATTACATAAACAACAAACAGGAGGAATTATAATGAATTTCTCACTAAGATCCTCGAGAGGTATCTGTCACAACATCAGTAAAATAACGTTTATGTTGACTAGATTCACCAAATTAATTAATAATTTGTTATTTCCATTACAATTTTAATATAAGTTAGGCTAAACAATTTGGACTAAGATGAATAATGTCATTTATTTTATACTTAATCTGTTCTATGTGAGAAAATTTCAAAATAAAATCTTAAAGCTTTATGGAAAAAAATTTATATGATAGGCTAATTTTCATCGTACTAGTTTGTGTGTGTTTGTATATTCTATGTCTCTGTAAAAGAACTTTGGATCTACATAGTTTCTTCATGGACCGAAAGAGCAGCTTGTTTGTTTTTTAATGATCATAGTTTCATAAAAACTGAATTTTGATATTTATTTTTTTTACAGGTTTTCATTGTACGTTTGGTTATTACGGTCTACACTGCAGGACGTTAGGCGAAAAACGAAATACCCCGAAACATCCACAATGATTATGGTCGTCATGTAGATATGGGGAAAGATAGAAATAAAAGAGGTTTTGACAACAAAGCAGACTTGTCCTTTAGTTGTTGAGAGAGTATCCCGAGAGTTTCAGAAATCATGACTCATGTAATATTTGTTTTATTAATGAGAATATTATCTCACATGATATAAGAATGTATAGTCTGGTCATCTAGTAACTACTACACCGTATCTTCACAAGTTTGTTAATTTTTTTGGAAGAAACTGCTTTGTTAATTGTAATGTTTTTAAAATTTTTGAACAACTTAAGAATTTGCTGCTTTCTGATAGTTAATACAAATAATACTATGTCACACAATTTTTTCCTGGAAAGTATATGCTATTTATTAATTGCTCACGTTGTAAAAGTACAGAAAATGGCAAATTTTTCCCTCAAACTTTGCTTTTGAGACTTGGATAATAAAATTTAGAAATAACCTATTTATAATGTGAAAACAGGCAAATTTTCACATTTTCATTAACATAAGGTCTGAATAAAACAACATGTGAATCAAAATGTACATGTGTTTACATTAAAGTTGTAGACAAATGAACAAAAATGTTTAGAAGTAAGTAGTTTTTCGAAAATTGCGATTGTAAATGACTTTCACATATCAATCATGTTTTCGTTATAAGCCTCTTTGTAGCAGCATTCAAAGTCTAGTATATCTTCGTGTAATCACTCGCTTTGCTCATCTGAGTATGCTCCCATATCCTCCTTATATTTGTCAAGATGATAGTCAAGGATATGTATTTTCAGGGATATCCAGTGGCCCCTTTTTCCGTCGTTCTTCACCAGACCCTCAAACAGTTCCACATAATTTTAGGCCATGTGAGTGCCGAAGAAGCCTTGAATCACTGCGACAAAGCTGTCCAAGCTTTTTTCCCCTTTCCAACGTTTGGAAGAATCCACCATCCAAAAGTAGCAAATGCTTAAGTCGTCAGTCAGTTGGTTCACGCCAAATTCTTGGAATAGCGAACTTCATGACTCTCTTTTCCCCTCTGTAACATCCCACCAAAGAGGAAAATAAAGTTATTATGAAGAATAAATGTATTTCATCTACAACTAATGTGTAAGAGGTTCATGTAAAATATTTTATGTGATATTTTTTCTATACAATCGTAAAATAAAAAATATGAGTAAAAACAGTTAAATCTTAAAAGGTCTAAAATTTGTATAATATAAAATCTTACTATTCAAGCAAGCAAATGTGACCGCCTAACTTTCTAGAGTCTCTTCACAGTGTTCGCAGGTAACACGAGATGCCGAGGATTTGTCTTGATCCCCGACAGGCATGACGAAATATGCCTTGTAGGCCTTACTCATTTAGCGGATGCTGTCACAAAATTCTTTTTCACTCTTGTCTTGATAAATTAGCCACATACATAACAGAATGCATGTGAAGAATGCTTGCAGCTTCTTGATGCTATCTCTGATAAAAACAGATTGGTCTATGTGTTCACTCAGGGAGCTAAAAATAAAATGAAGTGTGAGTGGTGAACTCCTGTATATATATTACTATGGAAAGATCTACAAAATTCAATAAGGCTCTTCAAGATTCTCGTAAATTCTACAACTTTCTAGAAAATTCTTGTTAGTTCCACAACATTCTTGAATGTTCTTGAAAATTCTTGTAAGTTTGAGAAAATTCTCTATCAGCTACTCAGCACTGAATCTACCTGGAATGTTTTGAAAATTTGGTAAATTTAAAAATTTCGTTACCCAATTCACAAGAGCAAAGTTTAAAGAAAATGTTAGACCTTTTTCATTTACCTTAGGCATAAGCAATTGGGAAAGTGCAGTTTCTGCCCAGTTGCAAGAAAAAGTAAACATTTTCTTACATAGTGTATTGGTTTTCGAAATAATGTGTAATATCGTAGAGCATAAAATTTATACGCATTATAAAACATATTAGGTATGAAATCAGAAACATAAGGGCCATCGCTCACGTTGTTTTCTTAATACAAAGCTAAAAAATGGGTATCTGAATTTTAATTATCGCAGAGAACCTAAACCAGATATTAGTGATTAAAGTCACTCAAGTAAATATCTCTTTGGGAAAAGAGAAAGGACTGTTGTATTTGTGCAGCATAAGTAGTCTTCAGTTTTATTAAAGAGTAAAAATATAACATTTTCACTTCTTCTTATCAATCACGTGTAAGAAAATAGGAGGAGATTCATAAGTAGAACAGCATGTGTGATATATTGTTTGTTACAGAAGTCCTTTCTGCTGCGCTCTCTGCTAGTACAACGGTAAGTCTACGGGTTTATAACGCTAAAATCAGGGGTTCGATTTCACTCGGTGAGCTGCGATAGCCCGATGTGGCTCTGCAATAAGAAAACACACACACTCCTTCTACTGCATATATTTGAAAATATATATGTGAAATATCAACATTTAACGAAAAGTAAACTTATATTGTTCGAAAAATTATACGTATTTGGGGCATATTGAAACCAATTACAATAGTAATCAAATAATTTATAGTTGTTTTCAAACAAAAATTTCCGCAATCTAACAAAGAGAAAGTTTCCAACTCTTTGTTAACCTCAAGATGTCCCAAGAAGGTTGAAACGTTGTTCTCTACTTTTATTTCAATAGAAGTTTTAATACTCATACAAAACCTCCTGAAATACAATTTTACTTGAAGTGGATTTCTCTTCATCACGAATAAACATCTCCAGTCCGATAAAATCAAATAACATATTTAGAACAACATTGACAACTTTGTACTTTTAACTCAACTTATATGAAACTTTATATATGTTTTTTTTATTTTACAGCTTAATAGGATTCAAATTATCGGCAATAGAAACGAGGTTCTGAAATCTTACCTTCATTCAGTTAACAACCCGTAGGTTGTATTGTGCAAGAAAAATATATACATGAAATTACTGCAAACTAAATTTTAAATAAAAAACTTTGTTTTAATTTTAATTTGATTTTTTCGTAATAGAAAGCAGAGAACAATAAACTGAATAAAGTAAGAAACAAAGTGTAATTTATAGTTAAAACAAAACTTTTGTTAATCCGTTCTAGAAGAAATAGGTTTCGTAGGATTTATATCGAGTGTTGATAATTCGAAAAAGAAATGTTCTGGAAAAATATTAGTACATGTTCAAATATTTCACCCTTGATTTTGTATCAGTACTCACATTGTTATTATCGATATTTGGTCAATAAGCCAGCTATTTACATTTGAGGAAGTTTTAAAATTGTCAGCAAACAATCTTTGTAGCTTTATCTCATACTGTAGTGGTGTCAAACTGTCAGTTTCTTTTTAGTTCAACTCATTAATGGAGGATCCATTGTTTCCATAACCCTTTACTAACCTTGCAAAGAGTCGAGTAATTACAGACCAAACGCTAAAGGAGCAGCTGAAACTTTCTCAACGTGTTTTATAGAATCATTGTTGTCCTCTAATCATCATTGTTCTATGCACGTGTGTACTCACACTTCACTGTGTCTTGTATCACACATCTCATTATTAAACAACATAATACGAGACTTATAAAATATCTATCGATGCCTCACTCTTACCTGTCTAAAAAAAGAATTTCATCTCTGATAAAGATCTCATCGCGAAAGCTCTTTCTTTCCATTCTTACATCAATCACAATTAACAATCTTCTGTTAATAATGCATATTTATATATATACACCATGTATTCATTATAACGTTGTTCACATATATAGTAATGGTTAGTAAACACATTGAATGATACTAAAATTTACACATAATATTCTTTACCTATGTAATACTTCATAATGAAAGGAATTCTAAATTAAGAAGTTTGTTTGTTTGTGTTGAATTTCGCACAAAGCTATTCAAGGGCTATCTGCGCTAACCGTCCATGATTTAGCAATGAAAGACTAGGGTGAAGGCAGTTAGTCTTAACCACCCGTCACAAACTCTTGGACTACTCTTTTACCAACGAATAGAGGAAATTAACGTCACATTATAACGTCCTCACGGTTGAAAGTGCGAGCATATTTGATGGGACTGGGATTAGAACCCACGACCCACAGATTACGATACTAACATCTAAACCCACCTGGCCATGCAGAGCCCCAAATTAAGAAGAAATAGTTTATATAGGTGTACTTTATGTTGTATTACGTTTAATTAATATATCAAATTTTACACTATCTGTAAAAAGCAAAATACGACTTTATTCTTCTTACTTCCACTGCTAGTTATTCCCTGGTCTTCTCTTAGAACTCATACAGGAAATGTCATCTCGGACTGGAACGTTGTGACTGCTCGCGATCTTCACTGTATTACATGCACTTTGAAATATGAGTTAAAACTTCTTCGCTCACATTTTTTTTCTACTTGAAAACATTATCGTTTGTTTTGGAATTTCGCACAAAGCTACTCGAAGGCTATCTGTGCTAGCCGTCCCTAATTTAGCAGTGTAAGACTAGAGGAAAGGCAGCTAGTCATCATCACCCACCGCCAACTCTTGGGCTACTCTTTTACCAACGAATAGTGGGATTGACCGTAACATTATACACCCCCACGGCTGGGAGGGCGAGCATGTTTAGCGCGAACCCGCGACCCTCGGATTACGAGTCGCACGCCTTACGCGCTTGGCCATACCAGGCCTTCCCCCAAAAATCTAGATGAATGAAGATATATATTCATTTTTCACCAACGTTTTTTTTTCTTTTCTTAAGTTTCTTCATATTTTTCTTTAGAAACATAATAATAAAAAATATTCTTTGTGATGAAAGGAATAATAAATTGACCTGAATAAGAGTTATTTTTTCCCCGATTTTTAAACAATTTCTACGAGATAGAAAAAAATATATTAATTTTGTGGTCTGCGTGTCTGAATTATGGAAAATATGTTTCTAATAGAAAAATAATGTGTATGTAATTTAAATTATGAAGCCTATTAATATTGCAAAACATGTAACAAACAAAAATGAAAACTCTAATAACAGATCTCTTTTAACCTTTAATTAGCCAATCCTCGAAGTGAGTTCATGGAATACGAAGTAGGATTGGTCACAGGTAAAGCTTTCTTTGATAATACAGTTTTTTATTAGATACCAAGTGATCTACCCACCTATTTTTATTTTAACAAATGAAAGCAGTGGCAGTAAAACTAATATAATTCGCTACTGATGTTTTACTGCTATCTACATTAGAAGAGATTTTATGACAGTTTTCGATTAAAATCTACTTAGTGGACAACCACAAAGACAAAAACAATCTTTTCTGTTATCCTTTTATACTGTTTGAATTACACTTGATGTTACTATATTCCAGAACATTAAAAAGAATAAAACTTAAATTTGTAGATTTCTCCATATTTGGCAATTCCAGTCCCAATGTAAAATATTTCTATTGAGCTATTTTCGTCGTTTCTTTTACAACAATTAACAAAAACAGAGTACATTAACAGTTTACATTAACACTTTCATAATTCCTGCATGGTTACAGTTTTACTGTGATATAGGAATACAGTGTAACAAATTATTGAGCAATTCGATAAGATTCATCAAAACTGTTAAAACTCAAACGGTTTTATTGTATTCACGAAGTTCTGATTTAATGAACCAATGGTGATCAGAGTATGGTGATGTATCTAGTGAATAACACAGCTAATTGAGAATAATATTGATACATATTGCTAGCCGTAATATTGACAATATGCCAAAAGATTAATTTTGTAAGATTTTCTAACAACAGCTGTGGATTTAACTTATTATATTGTTAAAAGCTTGTAATACACAACAAGTTTCGTCACTAAAGCTGACATTAACTCTATTAATGTCGTTTTTTATCCTTGGTAAAACAACTTGTCGATTGAAATTCACTCGTCTTTTTGTAGGGTTAAGGATCACTTCTGGTTGAGTTGGTACATGACCACGTCATGTAATGTTATAATCATGGGTAACAGTATCAGCTTACGTCGCTATAGATGTTCTTCAGGTGCTGTCCTTGGGTACATGGACTTTGACGTAACCAAACAAGCTATACTTGGAGTATAATTTCACACTTAATATACGGCATTATCTTCCTCTAACTTTTAATTTTCTATCTCAGTTTTACTTCTCTCTTCATCATCATAAAATAAATTTAGTTTATTCGAGAAATCAGATTCGACCTCAATATTTTTTTTGTCAGTCATCTGGTTTTCATCAGTCATTTATTCGTTCCGATAAGGTTTTCTTTCATTCAGTGTTTTAATCTTTTAACACGTATCAGTTTGCTTATATCTTTATTCAGAAACATAACAATAAAAATGTTCATTCTAGTAAACGAAATAATAAATTGGACTAAGTGAGAGTTTGTTTTGTTCCTGATTTGTAAACAATTTTTATGTGATAGAAAAAATGAATATTAATTTTTAGCTCTATCTAAATTATGGAAAATCTATTTATAAAACCAAAATAACTTGCATGGAATTTAAGCTATTAGGCCAATGTAATATTGCAAAAGATCTTTGGACTAGTATTCAAAACTCCTTATGCAATGATATTATTGGACCACACTCTCACATACATGTGTACCGACTGGAAAAAAACAAACTCGAATGATATCAGTACCTGTCAATAGAAAATGGCCTTCGAAAAGTTTATTTGTATTTATGTGCGTGTATGCTTTCATTACAGCAAAGCCACATCGGGCTGTCTGCTGAGTCTTACGTATATTCAGATGTTTCTACTGTGAACCAGAGAACATTAAGTAATAAGAAATAATTATTGGACGCATCAACAAACTTTTGATTTTTGTGTCAAAAATAACGGATGTAAAAATAAAGATTAAAATGTTTGTAAAGCCTAACTGAAATTTCCGTTTTATAAAGTTGTGTTGACAACAATATATTTTTTTAAAATATTGTAATGCACTTTTTGTTACAAATATTTGTATTCATGGCCTTTGAAGTTCATATTTCAGTTATTCATTGCGTTCGATGACGAGAGTACATCTCGTCATGCATGAACGTTTGTTGCATTAATAAGATCCATTCGTCACCGATAGGGAAGTTGGTTTCATCATCATAATAGATACATATTTGTTCCAAATAAATGTGATAAGCTAGAAGGTGAGTAAGCATTTTAATGTAACTAAACAATTATGTGCAAACTAAACAATATAAGGAATAATAAATTGACCGATAAATAAAATCGTAGCCCCCTAAAAAAAAACAGAAAAGAAAAAGCGATCTCACAACTTCTGCCCTCGAGTAGCTTTGTGCGAAATTCCAAAACAAACAAACAAATATTTCTTAGTCATCCCGAGGGAAAGCATTTGATTTGTTTGTTGTGAAGTACAAAAGTTATGCAATAGGATATTTCTGCTGTACTCACTGCGAATTTCGAAACCCGGATTTTATTGTTATAAGTCCCCGAACTTACATACAGAGGAGGGACGTAAATTGAGTTTGTAAGGAAAAAAAGCTTCAAATTTGAGTTTTAAATTCGTTTAATTCTATTTTATGAGCAGATCACAGCCACAATCAGAAACACAGTGACTAAAGTAACGCGTTAACTCAGTTGTGTCATTGATTTTGTTATACAATAGACTGACTCTGCGATTCTTACCACATGAATCGAACTCCACGTTTTATTGTTATAAGCCCTCAAGTTTGAAACAACTGAAAAATTGAGAGTGAAGCCTAACCCTCCCGTGGCACAACGGCATGTATGCAAAACTTACATCGCTAAAAACTGAATTTCGATACCTGTTATGTGCTTAGTTCCAAACAAACAAGGCTTCAAGCTAAAAACCAGAAAAGTTGTAGTTACAACATGTTAACATAAGATTCACTTCTGTTTTTCCTTCGCTGCTTGTGAGTTTCAAATTGTCAGGTTTCTTCTGAAACAAAAGAAACACAAAACCTGCCCTATGGAAGTGAAAGGTTAACATGTCATGTTTACGTCACTGTACTACCACGTTTGAACGAAGTGTCGATGAGCTGATACTGATGGAGCCAGACGAATTTGATCTTTTATTCAAGACCCAATTTTGAATGTTCTGGAATTATGGGATAAGAAACTATTGTTGCTCTTCAAAATTAGGTTAGTAGAACTGTTGTAAACTACTCTGTTTAATGGGTCAATTTGTTTCTAAATACGCACAATGGAAATGTATGTAGAAGATATTACTATTTCTTTGCCCCTTTTGTGAAAGAGCCAATCGTTTTGTTCGTTTTGGAGTGACGTATTTTTTTTTAGCTAAGCCTATAAAGCAAGCGCTTATCTCTTTCAGGCGTGTTACCAGAAATAATAAGAACCGTGGAAAATGCGAATGTTCAAATTAACAATAGCACCTTGAGAGTGTCTTGTTGCAAGCCAAGAAGGCAGAATCTTAAAGAAGAGTGTCTACAGGTTGATGTGGTGGACTTTACTGATAGATTCTGTTTTGGCTAAAGCGTCTAACAGTTGTCCCCCAAATACATTGTCTATCTATAGGGTGTCTCTTGTCACTGTTGTTGTTGTTTTGAATTAAGCACAAAGCTACACAATGGGCTATCTGTGCTCTGCCCACCACTGGTATCGAAACCCGGATTTTCGCGTGTAAGTCCGCAGACATACCGCTGTGCCACTGGGTTGCTCTCTTGTCACTGAATGGTCAAAAGAAAAATTTCCAAAGCAATACCCTCAATGGAGACCCCACGCCCAGTGGTCAAAGATTCCAGGTAAGTTTTATCTTTCTTTTTTTCTTTTAGTTTTATATGTCTCGTTCTGTTCAATTACTGCGCCCAGACTGTTAATCCGATGTTCATGGTTCGTTTCCCGTTGTTTGATTGATTGTTTATAGTTAAGCAAAAAGTTACACAATGAGCTATCAGTACCGTTTCCACCACGAAAGTCGAAATCAGATGTTTAGTGTTATAATCCTTCAGGTTTAATAACTAGCAACCGGAGGGGTGTTGTTTACAGTTATAATTCTTCAGGCTTAAGAAGTAGCTACCGGAGGAGTGTTGTTTAGTGTTATAATCCTTCAGGTTTAATAAGTAGCTACCGGAGAAGTGTTGTATAGTGTTATAATCCTTCAGGCTTAATAACTAGCTACCGGAGGAGTGTTGTTAAATGTTATAATCCTTCAGGCTTAATAACTAGCTACCGGAGGAGTGTTATTTAATGTTATAATCCTTCAGGTTTAATAACTAGCTACCGGAGGAGTGTTGTTTAGTGTTATAATCCTTCAGGCTTAATAAGTAGCTACCGGAGGAGTGTTGTTTAGTGTTATAATCCTTCAGGTTTAATAACTAGCTACCGGAGGACAGATGTTTCATATGAAAAACTGGTAATTTATATCTCGTCCTACAGCGATATCATAGTGGAAATGTACCTCTTACTGTTACTGACCATAGACAAATAGATTACTGTTACTGAGCATAAACAAATAGGTTAGTGTTACAGACTATAGACAAATAGGTTAGTTTTTCTGACTATGGAAAATAAATTATCTTACTCATCACGGAGAAATAGGTTATTGTTAATGACCATGGACAAATAGGTTAGCTTTATCATAAATAAATAGGTTAGTCTCACTGACCAAGGACAAATAGGTTAATCTTACTGACCATATACAAATAGGTTATTGTTACTTTACTGTTACTGACCATGGACAAATAGCTTAGTCTTACAGACCATAGACAAATAGGTTAGTCTTACTGACCATAGATAAATAGGTTAGTCTTACTGACCATAGATAAAAAGTTGCTGTTACTGATTATGGACATATAGCGTCAGGGATTGATTTCTCTTGGTCAACTTGTTTTCTTTACGTATCTAAAACCAAACTTACAGAATATTAAAAAAGAAAAGTTAAGAAATAACTTGTAACTGAATCTACGAATTACGAAAAACGAAAAAGACAGTATTATAATTAAAGTATGATAATTGAAAGTAGAACTTGGGCTCATATTAAAAAAAACAACTCCGGTGGTTTAGCGATGAGTCTTAGAATTATAGCGTAAAAATCAGATTTCGATATCTGCAGTGAACATCTGCACAGATAGTCAATTGAGAAGCTTTTTGCTCAACCACAAACAAAAATAACTAATAAAAATAGACAATATTAATCTTACGCTCGTGTGTGTTCTATGTTATCATTGCTATTTTTTCTATTTTCTGTGTTAATCTGTGTATAAATCATGTTAATGTACTTGTCGATTTATTTTGATTTGAAGAAAGGCGCTTGTTTTAATGCTGTTTTTTCTCTTCGTGTAG
The DNA here is from genome assembly GCA_011833715.1 of Carcinoscorpius rotundicauda. NCBI lineage: Eukaryota > Metazoa > Arthropoda > Merostomata > Xiphosura > Limulidae > Carcinoscorpius > Carcinoscorpius rotundicauda. The sequence goes on along the minus strand of CM022394.1, from coordinate 103,660,066 downwards.
GTAATTCTCATAATATTAGCTATAGCTTTTGAAGACTTGGTGATGTGGCATCCGAAAGCTTAAAGACTTTTGTAGATAACGGAAGGTCGGGCATCTTGGAACAGTCTTTTCAAGGCGCAGGCGGAATTTACGACGTGTTTTCAGTTCCTCCAATAGATGGCGGTGTTAGTCGTACCCAAGCCGAGTTCTTTGCTGATAGTAATCATTCGTTGGTGAGACAAAATTCGTGTATTATTTATGACCGATTGCGTTATTATCTGTGACTTTAGTCATAGCTGGAAGGTCACATCCTAAGAAGCTCGTATTATTTAACGAATTATGACAAAAAGTTTCGAACTTAACAAGGAAACTAGCTCGCTGGTTCGCCAGTTCTATTGAATGATAACGAATTTAATTGAAAATAATTATTATTATATATAAAAAAATTGAAGTTAAAAAATAAACTACTGACTTTGTGTTACTCATTTTTGCAATCGCTTTGATTTGTAAATTACCAAAATAAAGTTGATAGTAATTAAGATGCACTCACTTTATTTATTTCACACAATTGCAGTTTTTCATGCATTTCAAGATATAACAAATATACCGTTAATGTCTCTTACGTATCCCTATTGGCATGGTTAGTCATGGTATTGAGTGAAAGACCCTCGTCGGTAATGGATATTGGCAAATATTGTGGTTGTCATATCATATTATTCTGTATTATCACGACTAAATTCCTTATCTTGATGGTAGGTGGTGGTGGTGGTGGTGGTGGTGGTGGGAGTCTAACTAAGGGGGATAGTCCCCCTTATTTAACAAGAAGGGGAAATCTTCGTTTAGTTGTTTGTTTCGTGTAGCGAAATTCCAAGTGAGTTGTGACTGATTAGAGAAGTGATTAAAGTTGACGTTAGGTGTTATGCTATCAATAAAGTGTTAAATTATTTTCTTACGTTTAGAAACTTTTTTTAAGAGTTACGTTTTGATCGCTGTTTTAGGGAAGATTCAAGTCGGGAATATCTTAAGTAACCTTTTTGTAGAAAACGCCTTTATTTTCCTTTCAAATAGAACAACTTAATCCATATTTGTTATCAGTTGTATAATTACACACCGAATATTATTGCTTATCTAAGGTTTCCCTAGCTTGTCGAATCATGGTTCATTGGCATGAGCAGTTTGGATTTGTGTGTAAACGGCAAATGGTTAGATGAAATGACATTAGATGTGGACCCATTAGACGCCGGCACTGACAATGGCTTCACATTCACTGCTCCAAGATGGGAGACATATCCTAGGACTAAAATCTCGCGTATCACAGCTCGTCATCACAACCATCCAGCCAATTCTTTCTACTATCCTCTTTTTGAAAAGCTGCAGAGAATAGCCGTATTCCAGTTTACCAAAACTAAAACCTATGAATTGAGCGAAGCATTTTGTCGCGGTAAAGAACATTTTGTTAACGACAAAAAAGACAAAGGGTCAAAAGGTATAAAGAGAGGAACAAAAAAATCTATTTCCTGAAAGAAGTGGATACCAATACAGTTAACTAAGAAGGTACTTTTGAGGGTTTAAGAATCAAAATCATTAGAAATGATGAGCCAAAGGAAGACGTGGAAAAATCTAGAAGGCTTCGAACTAGAAAACTGATCAAACTATTGAAAGAAAAAAAGGATACTGGGCTCTCGTTCAAGAGCTCAATGTAAGTATGAAAATGTGTGTTTGAAACGGGCCATAAAAACCACTAATGGTGATGGTTCGTGTAGATATGACGCTAGAGCTGTTTTTTTAAACAAGTTTACAACCCAACCTCAAACAATTGGGAGTAACTATTTAAAACAAAACAAAATGCAATACATTTATTAATTTCTATCTTAACTGTTAAATAAAGTATCAGTGAATTAGTCTTTCTTCTAAGTAGGCTATTTCTGGTGATCAGTTAGATTCCTATAGCAAACTTGGTTATTTTAAATTAGTGTTTCTTCAAGATTCACTTTTGTTTATTTGTTTGTCTGTTTTTTGAATTTCGCGCAAAGCTACTCGAGGACTAGCTGCGCTAGCCGTCCCTAATTTAACAGTGTAAGACTAGAGAGAAGGCAGCTTGTCATCACCACCCACCGCCAACTCTTGGGCTACTCTTTTAGCAACGAATAGTGGAATTGACCGTCACATTATAGCACCCCCACGGCTGAAAGGGCGAGCATGTTTGGCGCGACGGGGATGCGAACCCGCGACCCTCGGATTACGAGTCGCACACCTTAACACGCTTGGCCATGCCAGGCCTCAAGATTCACTAATTCTCACCAAAACTGAGGCATACTCTTACAGCTCCCCACCCTTATAAAGGGTATAGATAAAGGGAGAAAAGTGCATAACATAGAATAATAATATAAATTAATGTTAATTAATAACAGAAGAGTTGATTATGAAACTTGTTTTGTTTGTTTTTACATTTCGCGAAAAGCTACACGAGGGCTACCTGCGCTAGCCGTTCCTTATTTAGAAGTGGAAAATTAGAGGAAGGTAGTTAGTCATCACTACCCACCGCCAACCTTTTGGGTTACCAACGAATAGTGGGGCTGACCTTCACCTTATAACGTCTGCACTGCTGAGAGTTGGAGTATGTTTGGTGATAGGGAATTGAGCCCCTGACTCTCAAGTTGCGAGTTGAGTGCACTAACCACTAAACCGACGTAAGTACAAAGAAGTGGTGAAAATATAAATGCGAAAGTACGGTCGACGTTTTACCGAATCCCTAAGCAACTTTTATTTCAGACTTTAATTTGAAACAAGAAACTTTAGGTGCCCCATAAAAATTGGTGACATCGCAGGTCTTTCTATCATATCTTCCTATTTCCAGAATTTAATTGTTCTTTTATGTATCTTAGTGGATTAACAAAGAAATATGTAAATAATTCGAAATTTTTGGTAAATATTATTTTGTTCAAACATCTTATCGTTGAAATAAATACAACTTTGGTTTCTAGCCCAGCTTCGCCCGTGTCACGTCACCAACTGGTCAGACTGGTCATCCTGTAGCAATAGTTGTGGCTTTGGAAGGATGATTCGCACGAAGAAGGTGGTGAGACATGGAGACCTACCTTGTCCAAGGTTAGAAGAGTCATGGTGGTGTCGTGGAAGAACGTGTCAGAAAAACAAACGTTACTTCTTTTGGTAAAGGAACCAGATGAAGACAGTTTGAGGTAATCAAACTTCTTATCAACTGGGATTAGTTAGCCTTCGAAATAGAAGATGTCAGAAGCTATCTCAAATCTTCGGTAAAAGAAGATTTTAAAATTTGCTGCATTTCAGGAATCTGCAAAAGAAACCTAATACAGAATGCCATTTCTTGTGTCTTAACTTATCATATTGTAACTTGTTAATCGAGGCCTATACTTTGTAAACTTTTGACCTAAAGGTCAACGGGGGTAAATGAAGAAAGAAAGGTGTATAAATAAAGATAAGAAAATTAATTCACGTTAATTAATCAACACGATACTAACCACGAAAGTTTTGTCTGCAGACAAAGACACGGATCATTTATAACTGTTTGGTTACCTAAATTCCAGAATTCCAAATTTATGGAGAAACAATATAATTGGTTGAATATCATTTATTAGTTTGAGTGTCTGTTTGTGTGGTTTTTTTATAGCACATCGGACTATCTGCTGAGCCCATCGCAGGGAATCGAACCGCTGATTTTAGGGTTGTAAATCCGCAGATTTACCGCTGCACTAGTCGGGGGCATTAATTTGAGTATTTAATTAACAATTAAGGAATTTTGAAAAGAGACCCAGAACTTGAGCGCTTTATGATTAATCACCCGTAATAAAACTTTATTGTTTTCCATTATATTATCACTAGAGAGTGTGACGTTAGAAAACACGAGTGAAATTTAGATATTTTATTTAGCTCGGCTGATAATTGAGAAAAACGGCAGAGAATGTGCTGTTATGGCAACCAAAATCATACGTCATGATATAGTTTTATGTGGCCACAGGGGGACGCTATATTAAGTGAATTGTAAAAAAAAATAATGTATGTAGAATATTGCCAGAAGTGTAAAAAAATTATAATTTTATAATTCGATTTATAGTTTTTGAATTTATATAAATATATGTAATGATTATGTTAAACTACAACACGGACAACTCCGTTTTGCGTCTAACTTTTGTTTTCAGCACTGTTAATTCATGAGAGCTAAGACGTCGGAATAAATAAAAACGAACGCAGAGTTAGTTACAACCGCTAGATAACACTGGCATTTTAACGCGTCGTAGGGATATATGTATTAGCTTACACTTATTTTGTGCAGATATTTGTGTTTCTTTGTAGCAAAGCCGCATCGGACTATCTGCTGAGTTTACCGAGGGGAATCGAATGCCTAATTTTAGCGTGATAAATCTGTAGACTTACCGCTGTACAAGTGGGGGACTTTGTAAAGATGTATTTTTATTAAATAATATTTAAAAATGTTTCTTTGTTGTTCTTACATTTATTTCTCTTCAAATGCTTTTTAAGAAAAAATCAAATTTCAGCTATTCACATAGATTTCTTTAGACCAATTGATTTTAACAAATGTTTTTGTATCGAATTTTTATATTTCTGTATAATAAAATAATGAGTATTGGACGTGCATTACAGTGAAGCCTTATTTACACAGACAATATATTAGAAGAAAAAAAATGTACTGTTGTATATATTCTCAAATTCTTGTGGTTCACAGCGAATCTTTATTTATACAATAATAACGTTTTTCAAAGGTCCTTGTTGTTACCTCGCCACACAATAATCTATATTAATTTAAGTGTGTGAGTAATATTATGGCCTTATGTACTTTTTCATTTGCTGACTCAAACTGTGTTGATGAGCCTTGAATAGAGGAAACTCCAGTCCACAGAGGAGGGCACAGCCAATCAAAGAAAGCATTAGGGTCCTACGTCACAGATTCCCTTTCCAATTGTACTTACGGTGAAAATGAAAAGAAACTTGTATAGTATAAAAAGAGACCCCGATGAAGCTAAAATGACAAAACTTTGTCGAAAATAAAGCAAGAAACTGCATCGTATATCCAAACTAGCGTTTAAAAAACAGTGAACATAATAAATATTAAAAACATGTTGCTAGATGGCAGGACAAATTTGATCCTGTAATGACAGATATAATGATTGTTCCTTTCTTTCTTCATCAGTTTTAATTTATTTGTTGGTAACGTTGTTTTTGTTTGTAGGCTGTTAAGCGATAAAAATAATAATAAGATATATATAAACAATGGAATTGTTTTCATTAATTTACTTGTAAATATAATTCTTTAATATTACTGAAATAGAAACCCTTAAAATCCGAGCGCTTTTGTGAAGCCCACCTTGTTTTTAGTAGATCGTGAATTTTTTAATAGTAAATATTTGCAACAACCCTTTCGCCACCTTCTGGTTCGATATTAAACGCAATCTTCTTTAACTTCTAGGAAGAGTCAAATGAGTCAAATCATATAGTGACTCAAAATGTGTCAAGACATTTAGTGATTCAAAGTGACTCAAGTTGTACACTTAAGTCATGGCCTAAACTGAGTTAAGTGGGCTTAAAATTAAGTAAATTGCTCAGAGAAACAAAGCAATTGTAAAGGTAATGTTATAAACACGAAATATAAACAGTATTCTCGAAGCTGTCTTTAAATTACAGGAGGTAATTAAGGATTAACAAAAATTAGTGTATTAGGGCTAAATCACCATCAGACAGCTCAACATTATTTAAGCCTTACCGTTTCTTAATAATTTTTCCGGTTCTATGACTTAAAACAGAAATCTAAATAAAATTTCCGGAACTCTAAGAAACCATAAATTTTGAGTTGCAAAAAACAACAACAAAAAATCGGACTGCAGGAAATTAACCGTGCACAAAAAAACAACACAAGATAACAGTCTTAAGAAGAGAAGCAAAAAGTAATCATGATAAATATATTAAATATAGATATTATTGGAGGATGAAAACAGAGAGTCAGGACTAACGAGATAAGCAGATTTACATAAGCTTACCTCGGGCTACGTGTTCTATGAAAATTAAACAAAACAAGCCGTCAACGTTTATATTTCCATGTTCCGAATGTAAATTCTGGTCCAATAAGTAGGTTTGTATGGTCTGATTTTTTAGTCGGACTTAACCATTTGTTTAAGCTCTTTCTTCATATTTTCAATCCCATATACACTGAGGATTTTTTTTTTATTGCGGAAGACTATAAGCTCTTACATTAGAAGCTCCGGCCCCTGCTTGAGAACTCCACGTGCGCGTCGTTTAGGCAAATGAAATGCTTTTAGATAAAAATACCGACATCTTCCACAGATACAGTCTAAATAAACTATTCACGTATCTTAAGCATCTTTCTTTTCCGGAAATGAATAAACAACTCTTTCTTTCTCGTGAGAGAGTTCGAACATTTAGTTAATACTCTACGCAACATGGGCCCGTACTGGCCTCGTGGGCACTACGTGTCGTCTTCCACAGCACACTGGTTCCGTCCCTTTGTAGGTATGTCTACAAAAACCTGACCAAATAAGTATATATTTTTCAACCATTGTATGTGGTTAAACTGAAATAACAATATTTTACAAACAACTGGATACAATAGTTGTTATTTGTATGGAAAACATTTAATCTTACAACAAAGGTAATACACTTGGTTTGGCTCGGCAAAGCCAGTTGGTTAAGGCGCTCGACTCGTAATCTGAGGGTCGAGGGTTCGAATCCCCATTACACTAAATATGCTCGCTCCTTCAGCCGTGGATGCGTTATGTAGCGGTTGATCCCACTATTCATTGCTAAAAAAGTAGCCTAAGAGTTGGCAGTAGGTGGTGATGACTGGCTGCCTTTCGTCTTGTCTTACACTGCTAAATTAGGGACGGCTATCGCAGATAGCCCTCGTGTAGCTTTGTGAGAAATTCAAAAACGATATATTTGGTTACATACTATCACATGATTAACATTTTGGCATTCGTCCCTCACACTTTTTCTTTATATTTCGCACTACCCAGATTATAACAATATCTTGCAATTCATTTCTTTTATGTGTCGATAATTTATCATCGTTCGCTTGGATATCGGCTGGTATGTGCTCGACCTGGCCCATCTTTGGCTAAGTCATTGTTGTAGAGTGACAGCCATTGTTGTAGAGTGATAGTCATTGTCGTAGAGTGACAGTCATTGTTATAGAGTGACAGCCAGTTGTAGAGTGACAGCCATTGTTGTAGAGTGATAGTCATTGTTGTAGAGTGACAGTCATTGTTGTAGAGTGACATCCATTGTCGTAGAGTGACAGTCATTGTTTTAGAGTGACAGCCATTGTTGTAGAGTAACAGCCATTGTTGTAGAGTGACAGTCATTGTTGTAGAGTGACAGTCATTGTTTTAGAGTGACAGCCATTGTTGTAGAGTAACAGTCATTGTTGTAAAGTGACAGTGAGGTTTTAGGAAGATGTTACTTCTTTAATTTAATCATGAGATTTTATAAACACGTTACTACTCTTGTGTAACAAATAGACTTTCAAACCACGTGACAACTTCTAAAGTAGTAATGAAATTTTCAAATCATAGTCTTACAAGCAATGTACGAGCAGTACAAGTAAAAGTATACTTTAGGGTTATTAATACCAGGATATATCAGGTCATTCCATTAGTAATGTCCGAAAATTTAATACAGAAAGTGTATCACCATTTCTGTCTTTGTAGAAGACTTTAAAGACTAAGCTTTGTAATAGGACGTGCATAAAAATGTTCAAACAAATAAAAGAAACCAACCCAACTCCACTTTTTCAGATCATTATAATCAAATAAACCATTATGAAGATGGATGTGTCTGAGGAGCACATTAGACATATAATGTTTTATGAGTTTACAAAAGGCAATAGTGCAGCAGAAATTACATAAAACATTCATGGTGTTCATGGTGCTTAGTCTCTCAATGAAAGAAAATGTTGAAGGTCGTTTCAGAAGTTCAGGTCAGGTGACTACAGCTTAAGTGATGTGCTATGTTCAGGTTGCTCTGTTGAGTTTAATGATGACTTGCTGTTGGCTGTACTCAAGGAAGATTGTACTGTAACAGTTGAAGAACTAAAAAGAACAACCCATTCAACAATTCACTGTCATCTGCAACTGCTCAGAAAGGTGCCAAAACACCATGATTTGACAGAAACCAACCTTAGAACAAGAGTGAATATTTTCACTTCTCTGCACTCTTGTGAAGATAACTCACCTTTTTTTGGAAAGGTTAGTGACTAGAGATGAAAAATGGATATTTTATAAAAATGTTAAGCGCTGCAGACGATGGTTTAGCGCAGGTAAACTGATTAAATCACAACACAAAATGGAACTTCACCCTAGAAAAGTCTTGTTAAGCGTTTGGTAGGATATTGTTGGTGTGATACACTTTCAGTTGTTGCGACTCAATATAACGATTACATCAGACTTCTTTTCTTTCGGTCCAGCACGGCCAGGTGGTTAAGGCGTTCGATTTGTAATCTCAGGGCTGCGGGTTCAAATCCCGGTTGCACCAAACATGATCGTCCTTTCAGCCGTTGGGACGTTATAACGTAACGTTCAATCCCAAAATTCATTATTAAATGAGTTATAGAGTTGGCAGTGGATGGTGATGACTAACTGCCTTTCCTCTAGTTTTACACTGCGAAATTATTCATGGCTAGCACAGATAGCCCTAGTGTAACTTTGCGCGAAATTCAAACCAAACAAGAGTGACAAAGGGAATAAGCCGTTTATAGTCAGTGATAATACGCATCACTGAACAACATATCAACACAGATAGTTCAAATACAATAATTTGTTCCTGTTTGAAACAAAATCCTTGAAGGTGTTAATATTATAAAGAAGTTTCATTATTTTTTTGACGTTTTATTAATTTAATAATATAAAATTGTTTGTAAACTATTTATTGAACTGGAATATTTCACTATTTATCCGAGAAATTGTCTCCTGGTTTGCGTATTGTATATTGCGAATTTTCCCAAATGGTTACGTAACTGAACAATGTTTGAAACTTAAAGAATAACCGCATATATTGTTTTTTTCGGGTTTGATTCAAATTCCGTTACTTATCACTAATAACCTCAAATACTTTAATTATTTGAATAGTAACCTCTCACAATTAATTCTTCATAATTATTCTATTGACTCAACATTTTGTTACTATAAGAGCCGTGAATTCAGCGAAACTAGTGTACTGCAGAGGAATCACCAATATAGATAGTAGATATTGGATATTAGTAGACATGAGATATTAGGGCTATATCTCAATCGTAGATTCTTTCTTTTATTTCCTAAAGTTGTACATTTTAAACAATAATAAGAATAATTCATAATTTATCGTTTTATTACGTACACTTTGGGTTAATAGAGTCACTTGGCGACTCACATTGTTACCATATTCCTAAATGGTGTAAACTCGTCCAATACCAAAAGACATACTTACTGAGCTTTCTAAGTAAGAAATCGAAATATATTTTACTAAGTTTTTTTTTTTTAAAGGAAAGATTATCCGATAAATAACTTACTAGGCCTAACTAAGAAGGATTATGGCTTCAAATTACGATCGTCCGGGACAGCTGTAATTTTACGGACAGTGCTAAAATTCGAGAAAATAGCCTAAATATTCCTTTTCTGACAAACAACCAAAGTAAATCGTGATTTCAGTGATACCTGTTCACATTTAGCTCGATAAGTTGTGGTGCTAAGTAAAGAGAAAGGCCTCGCTGACATTGAATACATGAGATATAGTGTGGTTGGCGTATTATTACATACGTCTTGAGCACAACTGTCAGGTTATCACTCCTAGCATCAAAATATTTTTGTGATTTTAAGATCTCGCCCATCTAAACGCAGTTTTGGTAAATTTGTGAGATAAATAAAACGTGTAAGCTAGGTCTGAACGGGAAACAAGATGGCTCCAAATCATGTTATTCGCGGAGGAATACGAATTTCAGTGTAGGCTTTACCTAAAAACGAAAAACAGCTTCTTGGTAAGTGATTATTTTACTGTTATAAAATGTTGCTAGAATATTTAAATATTTTACATTCTTAATGATTATTGAATATTTCTGTAATTTAGGAGTACTTATGTGTGAAACAAGTTTAGTTAATACATTGTATTATATATTACTTTTAGCAAAGGTAAAAATGAAAACGATTTCTGACCCGAAGGTTCAATACATTTTCTGATTGGTCGTACTTTTACTGTCGCTCGGGATTTTCTCTTGGTCGTTCACAGTCTTGGATATATGCTTACAGTTTAGTGCTGCCATCTTTTGAGAGTTCATGAAAATAAGCGTCTTAAACTTTATTTCCAGCCTCACCGTCAAAGTGAGCAAATAATAAAAGCTCACAATTGGACATCTAAGTAGTAAAGTTGTCCAAGAATCATTCAATGACCTTAATTTAGCCGGTTTAAAATACGGGAATTATAACACTGTTTTATTATAGTCTTTCACATTGTTTTTAGTTATATCTTCATTGATAACATGGTCATCACAAAGTGGTTGTGGGAAATACTACGAAATTAAGCAACACGATTGTTGACTTTACAATGTTCTAAAAATATCAAGTCATCCCATAAGTAATGTCCTTTGTAATACCAAGATTTAAATAGAGAAAAATAATCAAGTAATAACTTTAATCAATTATGTATTATCCATCGCTTTCAATAACAGTTTGCTAACGTGTCAAAAGATTTGGGCCAGCATGGCCAAACGCGTTAAGGCGTGCGACTCGTAATCCGAGGGTCGCGGGTTCGCATCCCCGTCCCGCTAAACATGCTCAGCCGTGGGGGCGTTATAATGTGACGGCCAATCCCACTATTCGTTGGTAAAAGAGTAGCCCAAGAGTTGGCGGTGGGTGGTGATGACTAGCTGCCTTCCCTCTAGTCTTACACTGCAAAATTAGGGACGGCTAGCACAGATAGCCCTCGAATAGATTTGTACGAAATTCAAAAAACAAACAAACAAATCAAAAGATTTTCAATACGACCGCTTATAAAAAGCAAGTGGTTTTGATACAAAAAAGGAAGAAAGCTATTTTTTAACTCTGAAGGAACAAAATCAGGAGAATAAGGAGGATGTAGAAGTTTCTCCCAGGTGAGCTTTTCAACATTTCGGGAAGTGATCTTAGCGGTGTGAGGACGTAAATTGTGAAGGTGGAAAACAACTCTTTTTCACCAAAGCAGGTCTCTTTTTTTTTTTTTTTGAGTGCGGTGTTTAGTCGATCCAGTTGTTGACAATATCTGTCAGCGGTGATTGTCTGGTTTCGTTGTTACAACTCAAAGTATATTACACCCATTTATCTCACCAAACACAAAAAAAAACCTTACTAGGGTTCGCTTTTGCTGTGGTGTAGTTGGTTCTTTTGAACTGACCTACTGTTGGTGGCATTTACATTTTGATAGAGTACCAGTTTCTCATCTCCATTCACTAGGACCGATCAAAAACTAAGCTTGAAGTTCACTAGAGTGAAGAGATGTGCAGATGTCTCTTCGTTCTTTCAGATTATCAGCTGACAACTCGTGTGGAATCCATTTTCCCAACTTTGAAACTTTACCAAGTTGTTACAAATGTCGATAGACAATGGAAAGAGATGAATTCAGTTTCTTGGTTAATTCTTCAACAGTTACAGCACAATCCTCCTCAAGTGTTGCTGGAAACAGGTTATTATTAAACTCAGCAGGTTACCCGGAGCGAGCTGCATCCGTCAAACTGTAGTCACCAAACTCAGCAGTGCGAGCTGCATCCGTCAAACTGTAGTCACCAAACTCAGCAGTGCGAGCTGCATCCGTTAAACTGCAGTCATCAAACTCAGCAGTGCGAGCTGCATCCGTCAAACTGCAGTCACCAGTTCTAAACTTATTGAACTATTCCTGACACTTCCACACATTCAGTTGTTGTTGTTTTGAATTAAGCACAAAGCTACACAATGGGCTATCTGTGCTCTGCCCACCACGGGTATCGAAACCCGGATTTTAGCGTGTAAGTTCTCAGACATACCGCTGAGCCACTGGGGGGCCCTCACATTCAAAATGTTATCACTGTTCACCCCTTGAATGCTTCTCGTAACTTTGGTAGCACTTTTTCATTTTATGAACTCGTAAAACATTATATGCCTTATGTGCTCCTGGCGGCCCCCCAGTGGCTCAGCGGTATGTCTGCGGACTTGCACGCTAAAATCCTGGTTTCGATATCCGTGGTGGGCAGAGCACAGATACCCCTTTGTGTAGCTTTGTGCTTAATTCAAAACAACAACAACAACAACGTGCTCCTGGCGAGCTGGCATGGCCAGGTGGGTTAAGGCGTTCGACTCGTAATCAGAGGGTCGCGGGTTCGAATCACGGTGGCACCAAACATGCTTGCCCTTTCAACCGTGGGGGCGTTATAATATGATGGTCAATCCCACTATTTGTTGGTAAAAGAGTAGCCTCAGAGTTGCTAAATTAGGGACGACTATAGCAGATAGCCCTTGAGTAGCTTTGCGCGAAATTAAAAAAACAAAACAAAAATAATGTACTCCTGTGATACTTCTATGACAATTGGGGCTTCTAAAATAAGCAAAACAAAACTAGAAAGAAACGAACTGGCTTACACTGAATGCTATCTAGACATCATATATAACTTATATGACTTTGATAATAACTTCATTTATTCAAGAAATATGCATTTAAACTTCTACTATCCCAGAAAAACATTACTTATGGGATGACCTATTATATAATAAAACCACATCTTGATCGGGCTTCGTCATTTGGCGACGATGAAAATTGAACGTTAAACAACTTCATCCCATGCTAATGGTTGACCAACCTTTAAAGACATGGTCTTTAGTTCTATCTTAATTCTGCGTTGACCAGAGAGAGCGAGTATAATAGTGGAAAGGTACCACCCATTGGAATAAACATTTAATTTAGAGTTTGACTGTTTTTATCCTGTTATATATATATGTATCATAACTGTAGATAAGGTTGTATTTTTATCCTGTTATATATATATATATGTGTCATAACTGTAGATAAGGTTGTATTTTTATCCTGTTATATATATATATATATGTATCATAACTGTAGATAAGGTTGTATTTTTAAACGTGTTATGGTTTACCTTAAAGATCGTTGTGTTTACTCGATAATAAAAAGGAATATTTAACTTTATTTCCACACCTCTACTGTTATGACTTGGCATGAACTGGGGATTAAAGCACTCGGCTCGTGATCTGAGGTTCGCAGGTTCGGTCCTCGTCACCGACAATGCTCGTCCTTTCAGTCGTAGTAGCGTTATAATGTCACGGTTAATTGTAATGTTCGTCAGTAAAGAGTAGCCTCATTAGCGGTGGGTGGTGTTGACTCGAGTTCTTTCCTCTAGTCTGTCTCTACTATGTCAGGGACTGCTAGTGCAGAGAGCCCTGGAGTGGTGTTAAGGGAAATTCAAAACAAAACAAGCTTAACTGTCTCTGTGAGTTTTAAACGTTATCTGCAAATGTATTGACTGCAGATAACATTCTTCACAAGGTCTAAACAGATATTGATAAGAAATCGTGAACTTTGGCAGTTTTGTTAATACGGCATTATTAATCGTGGAATAATATTGACAGTTTGTTATTTCAGTGTTAATATAATACATTAATACTGACAATTTGTTATTACGGTATTGATAGAATACAATAATATTGACAGTTTGTTTATACAGTATTAATAGAATAAATTAATTCTGAAAGTTTGTTTATACAGTATTAGTAGAATAAATTAATACCGACAGTTTGTTCATGTATTATTAATAGAAAATATTAATTCTGACCGTTTATTCATATGGTATTAGTAGACCACATTAATACTGACAGTATTAATAAATACTTTAATACTGACTGTTTATTCGGTATTATCAGGGTACAATGTCATTTATGACGCTACATATGGGGCCCGACATGGCCAAGCGTATTAAGGCGTGCGACTCGTAATCCGAGGGTCGCGGGTTTGCATTCCTGTCGCGCCAAACATGCTCGTCCTTTCAGCCGTGGGGACGTTATAATGTGACGGTCAATCGCACTGTTCGTTGGTAAAAGAGTAACCTAAGAGTTGGCGGTGGGTGGTGATGACTAGCTACCTTCCATATTCTCTTACACTGCTAAATTAGGGACGGCTAGCACAGATAGCCCTTGAGTTGCTGTGCGAAATTCCAAAACAAACAAACAAACAGATGTTACACACGACACCTAATGAGGGAGTAGTGTTAAAAGATTCACTAATCCTAATTGATTTGAGAGAGAGATGGATGGAGAGACAACCAGGAAATAGATATAATTTAATCAAGTCGGTAATAGAATGCAAATATAAATAATATATTGAGAAACATTGTAATCAAACATTAGTTGATACGAACCAGTCAGTATTAAACGAGGGTATGGCATAGCTGTGAATGTCAGTTTCGTGGTGTAAATATGATGACATTTTCTTCGAGTCTTAACTCAGCCACCACGACTGGCATTATAAGACATGTACGTGGACAGGTAACAGAACTCCGTACCAGTGATTTGTCACAGTGTTGTTTGTTTATATCTAAACCTTCCTTTTCCAATAATTTACTCTACGGCGACCTCACAGTGATAACTAGTATACGTGCTTATAATATGATCATGCGAGAGTGTGGGAGAAGAAAAAAATGAAGGAAAAGGAAACGAGTGAAAGTGTGTCTGTGAAATCGTCTATTTCTACTTCACCGGAGAAACGGGTAACAAATCCGTCGTCTAGATCCGCAGACTAACTCTTTATACCGAAGTGTTGGCTCGCTTTATTAAAGATACTCGTGTTGGCAAGCCCGCAGCCTGCCTATCCCATCAACGCTGGGATCAGGTTGAAGATCAGTCAATTTTCCGCCGCATCAAACCGAAGCTCAGCGTGGCGTGCGATGCTCGCAAGTCGCAATCTCAAGGGGCAGAATAGACGATGTCGGCTTGCGGTGGTAGAGGGTCAGGTTTGCTATGGCGGTGTTCAACGAAACGTCACGCGTGAAATATCCCGTGACGTTCCTATCGCGTGCAAGAGAAAACAGGCGAAGAGGGGTGATCAGAAACTGTGCACGCAGAAAGTCAGTATGAATTAAGATCTCACCCTTAAATAAATGTTTCGATGCCTGAAACATTTGAGAAATTACTGGCCGACACTGACTTCAAGCAAATCAGCTGTCTCTCATAATTACGGCTACGGAATAAATGTTGAAATTAACTACACATACTGCGGTCTTGTTTTTCGTGTTATCTATAGTTCTTCTGAGAACGTCTCTTTAGATGTGAAGTGATTTCTGTGTACCAAGCATAAAAACTATTTACCTTAATGTTTCATGCGCATAATATATCGAGCACACTAAACCTATATATTTTTACAAGAAGGACAATTTTACCAATGTTTATCTCTGTTAACATGAAGATGACCTAGGAAGGTCGAAATGTTGTTCTCTGCTTATCAATAAAAGTGTTAATACCCATACTGAACGTTCTGAGATATATTAAGGTTTATCTTTCACTGTTAGGGTTTAACAATGTTTATCTTTCACTATAATTGTTAAGTTTTAAGAATTTTTATCTTTTATTATGTAGTTGTGGGGTTTTAAAAATGTTTACCTTTTGCTATATAATTGTCAGGTTTTTACAATGTTTATTTTTAACGAGATAGTTCTTAGCTTATAACATTGTTTATCTTTCGCCATGTAATTGTTAGGTTTTAAGAGTTATATTTAACTACATAATTGTGAGGTTTTAACAGTGTTTATTGGTCGCTACTTAATTGTCTGGTTTACGAAATGTTTATAGGTATACAATGTTTCACTATATATTTGTTAGGTTTTAATTTTAACAGTGTTTATCGTTTTTTATGTAATTGCAAGGTTTTTCAATGTTTATCTTTCCTTATATAATTTTCAGGTTTTCTTAATATTTATTTTTTACCATACAGTTGTTAGGTTTTAACAGTGTTTATATCTCGCTACCTAATTGTTTGATCTTAACATTGTTTTTCTTTCACTACATAATTGTTATGTTTTAACAATGTTTATTTTTTGCTATATTATCGTGAGATTTTAACAATGTTTTTCTCTCGCAACTTAATTGTCAGGTTTCTGTTGTTGTTTTTTGTTGTTTTGAATTAAGCACAAAGCTACACAATGGGCTATCTGTGCTCTGCCCACCACGGATATCGAAACCCGGATTTTAGCGTGTAAGTCCGCAGACATACTGCTGAACCACTGGGGGGCTCAGGTTTTTGACAATGTTTATATTTAACCATATAATTGTGACGTTTTAACAAAGTTTACCTTTCGCTACATAATTGCAGGATTTAACAAACTTTGTCTTTCGTTATGAAATTGTCATGTTTTAACAATGGTTAACTCTCACGATATAATTGTCGGGTTTTAACAATATTTATATTTTATTATATAATTATGAGGTTTTAATAACATCTTTTACTATATAATTGTAAATATTGTAGCAATGTTTATTTTTTATAATTGTTATGTTTTAATAATGTTTACCTTTCGCTATATAATTTTTAGGTTGTAATATTGTTTATTTTTCACTGTATAATTGCCAGGTTTTATCAATGTTTATCTTTTATTATATAATTGTGAGGTTTTATCAATATTTTTCTCTTATTGTATAATTGTGAATTTTTAACAATGTTTATCTTTCGCGATATAATTGTTTGCTTTTAATAATGTTTATGTTTCACATTATAATTATTAGGTTGTAATAATGTTTATCTCTCGCTACACAATTGTCAGGTTTAAGAACTCTCTATCTTTCGTAATATAATTGAGAGGTTTTAATGTTGTTTATCTTTCGTTATATAATTGCCAGTTTTTAACAACTTTTATCTTTCGATATACAGTTGTCAGGTTTTAAGAACGTTTATGTTTCGCTATATAATGGCCAGTTTTTAACAATGTTTATCTTCTGCTATATAATTATCAGGTTCTAACAGTGTTTCTCTGTCGCTGTGTTATTGTTAGGTTTTAACAATATTTATCTTTTGCTGTATAATTTTGAGGTTTTAACTATGCTTATCTCTTACTACGTAATTGTGAGGTTTAAACAATGTTTATTTGTTATATAAATATTACGTTGTAGTAATGTTTATCTTTCTCTACACAATTGTCAGGTTTGAACTATGTTTATATTTCGCTATATTATTATCAGGTTTTAACTGTTTATCTATTTCTATATAATTGTCAGATTTAATAAATATTTATCTTTTATTATATAATTGTTAGGTTTTAACAATGACTATCTCGCTGAATAAATGTGATGTTTTAACAATGTTTATCTTTCACTATATAATTGTTAGGCTTTATCAATGTTTATCTTTGACCACACAATTGGTTGGGTTCAACAGTATTCATCTTTCGTTAAATAATTGTCAGGTTTATAAATGTTGATCATCATATAATTGTTATGTTGTAACAATGTTTATCTTTGGCTATATATTTTCAAGTTTGAAGAGTGGTTATCTTTCGGGATATAATTGTCAAATCTTAGTGACGTTTATAATTTATTTTATAATTGTTTTATCACAATGTTTATCTTTCTTTTTATAATTGTTAATTTTTGACAGTTCTCATATTTCACTATATAATTGTTAAATTTTAACAATGTTTATTTTTCATAATATAATTTTACCATAATAATAATGTTTATCTTTCATTATTTAATTGTTACGTTTTATCAGTTATTTTCTGTCATTATATAATTGTAACGTTTTAACAATGTATATCTTTCGCTATGTAATTGTCATGTTTTAACAATGTATATCTTTCGCTATGTAATTGTCATGTTTTAACAATGTGTATCTTTTGGTATATAATTGTCAGGTTTTAACTATGTTTACGTGTCGCTGTATAATTGTTAGGGTTTTAAAATGTGCATCTTTCGCTACACGACTCTTAGGTAGTAAGAATGTTTATTTTTCATTACATAATTGTGAGGTTTTAACAATGTTTATCTTTCATTTTATAACTGGGAGGTATTAACAATGCTCAGCTTTCATTATATAATTATAAGGTTTTAACAATGTTTGTCTTTTATAATGTTGTTGTAAGGGTTTAATTATGTTTATCTTCCACTTTATAATTGTCAATTTTAACAGTTTATTTTTCGTAATATAATTTTATTGTTTAATTAATGTTTATGTTTCACTTTACAATTGTCAATTTTTAACAATGTTTATTTTTTATAATATAATTTATGGTTTTAATAATGTTTATCTTTCAGTATTTAATTGTTATGTTTTAGCAATTATTTTCTGTCACTATATATTTGTGTGGTTTTAACAATGTTTATCTTTAATTATATAGTTGTAAGGTATTAACATCGTTTATCTTTCATTCTTTTGCTATCAAGTTTGAACAATATTTATCTTTTATAATAAATTGTTAGGGTTTAACTATTTTTTATCTTTCGTTATGTAGTTATATGGTTTTAAAAGTGTTTTTTTTTTCTCGACAGGAATTAGGGTTTAACATTGTTTATCTTTTGCCATAGAATTGTTAGGTTTTAAGAATTATAATCTTTCATTGTATAAATCTCAGGTTTTAACGATATTTAGCTGTCGCTACATGATTGTCTGGTTTTAACAATGTTTATCTTTCAGTATATAATTGTCTTGTTGGAACAATTTTTATTTTTGTTTATTTAATTCACAGGTTTCAACATTTTTTTTCTATCGCTACATTATTTTCAGGTTTTCACAATGTTTATCTTTCACTATATAATTTTTAGGTTTTAACATTGTTTACATTTTGCTACATAATTCTTAGGTTTTAAAAATGTTTAACTTTTACTATATAACTGTCAGGTTTTTGCAATGTTTGTATTTCACAATATAGTTGTTAGGTTTTAACAATGTTGATCTTTATATAATTGTTATATTGTAACAATATTTCGCTATACAATTTTCAAGTGTTAGAAATGTTTATATTTCGCGAAATACTTATCAGGATTTAACACATTTATCTGTTGTTATAAAATTGTCGCGTTTGAAGAATGGTTATCTTTCGCGATATAATTGTTAGATCTTAGCGACGTCACTCATTTATTTTATAATTGTGAGATTTTTCATAATGTTTATATCTCTTTATATAATTGTTAAGTTTTAATAATGTTTATCTTTTATTATATAATTGTCAGCTTTTAACAATGTTTATTTTTCATAATATAATTGTGTGATTTTAATAATGTTTATCTATCATTCTTAAACTGTTTTATCAGTTATTTTCTGTCACTGTATAATTATGAGGTTTTAACATTGCTTATCTTTCATTCTATAACTGTCAGGTTTGGACAATGTTTATCTTTCATGATAAATTGTTAGGGTTTAAAAATGTGTCTTTCACTCTATAATTGTTAAGTTTTAACAATTTTTATCTTTCATTATGTAGTTGTGTGGTTTTAAAAATGTTTATCTTTCGCTATATTATTGTCAGATTTTCACAATCCTTATTTTTCTTTAGATAATTCTTAGGTTTTAACATTGCTTATTTTTTGCCATATAATTGTAAGGTTTGAAGAATTATCATTTTTCACAGTATAATTCTCGGGTTTTAACGATGTTTATCTGTCGCTACATGATTGTGAAATTTTAACAACGTTTATCTTTCAGTATATAATGGTCTTGTTGTAACAATTTTTATTTTTTATTGTTTAGTTTACAGGTTTCAACAATTTCTTTCTCTCCCCAAATTATTTTCAGGTTCTCACAATGTTTATCTTTTAGTATATAATTGTTAGGTTTTAACATTGTTTTACTTTTATTATATAATTGTCAGGTCTTTACAATGTTTATATTTCACTCTATAGTTGTTAGGTCTTAACATTGTTTATCTTTCGCCTTATAATTGTGAGGTTTTAATATATATATTTCTCTATATAATTGTTAGGTTTTACCATTGTTTATATTTTACCACATAATTGTCTTAACAATTTTTAACAATGGTTTTAACAATGTTTTACTTTCACTATATAATTGTCAGGTTTTTATGATGTTTATATTTCACAGCAGAGTTGTTAGGTCTTAACATTGTTTATCTTTCGCCTTATAATTGTAAGGTTTTAATAATGTTTATCCTTCACGTTATAATTGTTAGGTTTTAACTATGTTTATCTTTCACTGCATAATTGTCATGTTTTAACAATGTTTATCTTTCGGTATATAATTGTGAGGATTTAACAATGTTTATCTTTTGCAATATAATTATCAGATTTAAACAATGTTTAATTTTCATTGTATAATGGTGAGGTTTTAACAATGTTTATTTTTTATTTTATAAATGGGAGGTTTTAATAATTCCTAGCTTTCGCTATATAATTGTTAGGTTTTAACTGTGTTTATTTTTCGCTTTGAAATAGTTAGGTTTTAACAGTGTTTATCTTTCGGTATATAATTGCAGAGTGTTATCGATGTTTATGTGTCGCTATATAATTATGAGGGTTTAACAATGTGTATCTT
Organism: Carcinoscorpius rotundicauda; assembly: GCA_011833715.1. Taxonomy (NCBI): domain Eukaryota; kingdom Metazoa; phylum Arthropoda; class Merostomata; order Xiphosura; family Limulidae; genus Carcinoscorpius; species Carcinoscorpius rotundicauda. The sequence goes on along the minus strand of CM022394.1, from coordinate 103,639,564 downwards.
TTACTAAATGACTTATATTCTAAGAATGTTTATTTTTCAATGTATAAATGTGAGGATTCAACAATGTTTATCTTTTGCGATAAAGTTATCAGATTTAACAATGTTTAATTTTCACTTTATAATTGTCAGTTTTTAACAATGTTTATTTTCATTATATAATTGTGACGTTTTAATGATGTTTAGCTTTCGGTTTATAATTTTCAGGTTTTTATAATATAATTGTTTGCTTTTAACAACTTTATCTTTCGATATGTTGTTAGGTTTAAATAATATTTACCTTTAGCTATATAATTGTTAAGTTGTAATAATGTTTATCTCTTGCAACACAATTGTCAGGTTTTAACAATGTTTATCTTTCCCTAAATAACTCTTAGGTTGTAACAAAGTTTATTTTTCATTAGATAATTGTGAGGCTTTAACAATGTTTATGCTTCGCTATAAAATTTTGTGATTTTAAGAAAGTTTATTATTTGCTATATAATTTGGATGTTGTAACAGTTTTTACTTTCGTTGCATAATTGTTATGTTTTAACATTATTTATCTCTCGCCATATAATTGTAAGTTTTTAACAATGTTTATCTTTCGATATATAATTGTCAGGTTTTCAGAATGTTTATTTTTCGGTATGAAATTTTTTGGTTTTAAAATCTTTATCTTTCGGTATATTAATGTTAGGTTTTAACAATGTGTATATTTCCTTATATAATTGGGAGGTTGTAACAATATTTTTTTTTCGTTATATAGTTGTTAGGTTTTAACAATGTTCATCTTTCGCTATATGATTGTTCGGTTGTATCAATGTTTATTTTTCGCTGTATTATTTATAAGGTAGTAACAGTTTTTATTCTTCGTTATATAAATGCCAGATTTAAACAATGCTCGCTATATGATTGTCAGGGTCTCTTAATGGTGATTTTTTATTTTGATTTTCAGTATATAACTCATTGGTTTAAACGATGTTTATATTTTTGTGTATAATTGTTAGATTTTAACATTTTTTTATCTTTCATTATATAATTGTTTCTTTGAAGAATGCTTCTCTTTCGCGATACAGATGTGAGATTTTAACAATGTTAATCTGTCGTTACTTAGTTGAAAGGTTTTCACAATGTTTATATTTCATTATATAATTGTTGCGTTTTAACATTGTTTATCTTTCGGTATATAATTGTAAGATTTTAACAATGTTTATCTTTCCCTTTATAATAGTTAGGTTTTACGAATGTTTATATGTCGCGCTGTGTTTGTCAGGTATAACAATGTGTATCTTTCATCACGTAATTGTTAGGTTTTAACAATATTTGTGTCTCGCTGTATAATTGTGAGTTTTAAAGAATATATATCTTTCGCTATGTCTTTGTGAAGTTTTACAATGTTTATCTTTCATTAGATATTTGTCAAGTTTTACAGTGTTTTCCTTTCGCTGTATAAATATTACATTTTAAAATTGCTTATCTGTTGCTATTTAATTGTCAAGTTTTCACAATGTTTAGCTTTCGCGATATAAATTCTATATTTTATCAATTTTTATCTGTCGCTATTTAGTGGTAAGGTAGGTGTTTACAATGTTTATATTTCATTATCTTGTTGTTAGGTTTAACAATGTTAATCTTTGGCTATATAATTGTGATGTTGTAACAATGTTTATTTTTCGATATATTTTTGCCAGGTTTCAACAATTATTATCTTTCGCAATATATTGTTAGGTTTTAACAATGTTTATCTGTAGCTACTTAATTGTATGGTTTTCACAATGTTTATATTTCACTGTATAATTGTCAGGTGTTAAGATTGTTTATGTTTTAGCTTACAATTGCAATATTTTAAAAATGTTTATATTTTGCTGTGTAATTGTTAGGTTTTAACAATGTTTATCTGTCGCTATTTAATTGTAAATTTTTTACTATGTTTATATTTCACGATATAATTGTTAGGTTTTAACAATGTTTATGTTTTGATATATAGCTGTTAGGCTGCAACAATGTTTATATGTCGCTATTTAACTGTAAAGTTTTGAAAACGTGTATATTTGACTATATAGTTGTTAGGTTTTAACATTGTTTATCATTCGCTACATAATTGTCAGGTTTTAACAATGTTGATCTGTCGCTATTCAAATATCAGGTTTCTGACAATGTTTATATATCACTGTATAATTAACAGTTTTTAACAATTCTTACCTTTCGCTGCATAATTGTTATTTTTTTACAATGTGTAACTTTCGCTATATGATTGGGAGGTGTAACAATATTTATATTTCATTATATAATTGTTAGGTTTTAACAATATTTATATTTCGCTATATATTTTTAGGTTCTAACAATGTTTATTTTTCGTTATATAATTGTGAGGTTGTAACATTGTTTATTCTTTGTTATGTAAAGCCAGTTTTAAGCAATGCTGATCTGTCGCTATATGATTGTAAGATTCTCTCAATGGTGATTTTTTGTTGTATAATTGTTGGGTTTTCAGAATATTCATATTTCACTGTATAATTGCATTTCACTATATTACTGATTGGTTTATATTTTTGTTTATAATTATTAGGTTTTAACAATTTTTATTTTCATTATATAATTGTTTCTTTGAACAATGCCTTTCTTTCGTTATATAATTGTGATGTTTTAACAATTTATATATGTCGCTATTTAATTGTTAAGTTTTCAAAATATTTATATTTCGCTATATAATTGTTGCCCCCCCCCCAGTGGCTCAGCGGTATGTCTGCGGACTTACTCGCTAAAATCCGGGTTTCGATACCCGTGGTGGACAGAGCACAGATAGCCCATTGTGTAGCTTTGTGCTTAATTCAAAACAACAACAATATAATTGTTTGTTTTAACAATGTTTATCTTTCGCTATGTAATTCTCAATTTGGTATGATGTTTATTTTTCACTACATAATTGCCAAGTTTCAATATTTTTTATCTTTCATTATGTAATAGTCACGTTTTAACAATGTTTATTTTTCATTATATAATTGCCATATTTCAACGATGTTTATCTTTTGCAATTTAGCAGTTTCGTTTTTCGTTGTTTATCTTTCGCCATGTAATTGTTACGCTTTAACAATGTTTATCTTTACTCTTGAAGCTGGTGTCCCTCAGGGAGGGGTGGTTAGCCCTATACTCTTTATCATGTATGTAAACAATATGCCACTGAAGGATCCAAATCATGGATTCTCTTCACAGTTCGCAGATGATGTGGCAGTGTGGAAAAGTACCGCAACACCCACGAACATACAACCACAACTAAATAGAATAAGTGAATACTGTCAAAAATATGGAATCAAAATAAACACAGCAAAAACACAACTCGTAGTCTTTACGAAATTGACCAAACACAAAAAACAACAGCCAGAAATATATATGAATGGCACTCTACTCCAGATTGCCCCATCGGCAAAATTTGTAGGTCTGACCTATGATTCAAAACTAACTTGGATCAATCATGTGAACGAAATTAAAAATAAAGTCTGGCGAAGAACTAACTATGGTGGGAGTCTAGCTGGTAAAAACAGTGGAGCATCTACAGATAACATACTAAAAATATATAAAACATATATTAGACCTGTAATAGATTATGCAGTTCCAGCATGGATAACTGTAAGCGATAAAATAGTTTAAACCAAACTACAAACAATCCAAAACACACTCCTCACAACTGCATACAGAGTTCCAAGAACAATATCATCTCAGTTCGTTCACAAATACTCAAACATACCAATCATACCAGATAGACTCCTACATATTACAATAATGTACTTAGATAAGAATTGGATGAAAAATGAAATAATGGGAACTAGACAGGTACCTCATACATGATGAAGCTAGTCCTAAATATTTCTCCCCGGTTGACTTATATTTCAAATATAAAAATAAATAAAACAGAAAAAATATATAAATTTTAAATAATAATAAAAATATATATACACATATATATGTATGTATTAAACAATAAAAAAATGCCACCAACAAACTCGACCTTCTGCTGATAGAATAAAATAATCACTATATATGAGCCACAATACATGGACATAGCCCTCAAAAGGATCAAAATAATATTCAGTTCCACAATTATAAATATCAATCCGTCAAGAACATAAGTACGGGGAGGAGGAAGAGGACATAGAGAACCTGACCCTCCAGGGTATGAACTTTTCTTACACAAACAGCGACGACATTCTTCTTTGAACCTATTTTGAAGAGAGTCGATTTATGGTGTACGTCAACGAGGAACGTAATATATTACAGCACAAATGAAAATAAAAGGCAACCAGAAATATTTTAATAAGAATTTTAAACAAGATACGGAAGATGGTTTTTTGAATATAGCCAAATTTGGCTATGCTTTGTGTCTGCCCTGCGGAATCTAACCTCGTATTTTAGCGTCGTAAGTTCGTAAACTTACCGCTGTCCCTAACGTGAGAAAAACAAGATGACCTTTATACGCACATGTACACCTGTGTTTTAGGATTGTTTTTAAGCTTTTTTGAAAATGTTTTAACCCTACTTAGACTTTCGGTCGATACTGTTTTATGTTCACATCCACATCAAATGTATTTATTCTGCTTGAAACATGTTATCCCTTGGCAGTTGCAGACAACTGGCTACTCTTTACCAACTAGTAGTGAGATTGACTGTCAAATTATAATGTCCTTCAGATCACGTCAGGCTGTTGAAGGCATATAACATGCGCCATCTTTAAGACGTATTCTTTATGTTCTGTACTCGTTTTTCATGCTTTAGAAGGGGTTGGTTGGTTGGTTTGGTATTTTATGGCGCAAAGCAACTAGGCTATCTGCATAGAGAAATTTTGACCAGAAAATGTTAAAGGAAATATAAAAAAAACGTGGAATAATTTTAAATATTTCCAGATGTTACACACCGCAGTTTTGTTAGAAATTTAGGATTGGCTTGGTCTTGAATTTAAGGTTTAGTTATGATGTCAGAGCTGAAAATCTTTATTCGTGATTTAATAAAAATTTTTTAATTTCAACAAACCGTTTTATAACTATCTTCGCTAAAGACAGGACTCGTCACAATATAACTTAAATAGGTAAACAATTTTCAGGTGTGCTTAAAATCTCGTGGCACCGCGCTGATAAATGTCTATTTCAGTTCCACAATGAAGATGAAATCTGACGTACTCATGTTTCTCTACATATATACAGGCTCACAACGTTGTAGCAGCAAGCAGCGGAATAAAACAACAGAGGCTTAAATTAGATTTGTATTCATTGTTTATCATCGCTGTTTCCTCTCGAGCGAGTCGTTCGAGCGAGGTTTCAAAGGTTTATTACAAATCGTGTGCCAGCGGGCTGTCTTCGACTCTGTAAGATAGGCATTAAGTCACCTTAGTAGCACTGAACACGTACTAATAGTATTGACAGAGTTACATCTTGCTGATATTACGACGTGAAAGTAAGGCTTTCTATTAAACCAAATTCAGTAGTTATCAACTTAATGATCTAACAGTTTCGTCAGTTTAATGTCGTAGCAGGTTTCGTGTTAAAGGTACAAGTTTTCGTCAACCTAAAGACTTAACAGTTTTCATCGTCCTGAATATGTAATAATTTTCGTCAACCTAAAGACTTAACAGTTTTCGTCGTCCTGAATATGTAATAATTTTCGTCAACCTAAAGACTTAACAGTTTTCGTCACTCTAAAGATCTAACAGTTTTTGCTAACCTTAAAACTTAACAGTTTTCGTTAAGTTAAAGATCTAACAGTTTTCGTCAACCTAAAGATCTAATAGTTTTCGCCAACCTAAAGACTTAACAGTTTTTGTAATCCTAAATATGTAATAATTTTCGTCAACCTAAAAATGTTAACAGTTTTCGTCAACCTAAAGATTTAAGTTTTCGTCATCCTGAATATGTAATAATTTTCGTCAACCTAAAGACTTAACAGTTTTCGTCACTCTAAGGATCTAACAGTTTTTGCTAACCTTAAAACTTAACAGTTTTCGTTAAGTTAAAGATCTAACAGTTTTCGTCAACCTAAAGATCTAATAGTTTTCGCCAACCTAAAGACTTAACAGTTTTTGTAATCCTAAATATGTAATAATTTTCGTCAACCTAAAAATGTTAACAGTTTTCGTCAACCTAAAGATTTAAGTTTTCGCCAACCTAAAGACTTAACAGTTTTTGTCATCCTAAATATGTAATAATTTTCGTCAACCTAAAAATGTTAACAGTTTTCGTCAACCTAAAGATTTAAGTTTTCGCCAACCTAAAGACTTAACAGTTTTTGTCATCCTAAATATGTAATAATTTTCGTCACTCTAAGGATCTAACAGTTTTCGTCAATTTAAAGATCTAACAATTTTCGTCAGCTTAAAGATCTTACACTTTACGTTAACATAAACACCTAACAGTTTTCGTCAACACCTGAGGATGTAATAGTTTTCATCAACGTAAACATTAAACAATATTGGTATCCCTATATATCCACCAGTTTTGCCATCTTTATATTCTAATATATTTTATAAAATTGTAGTTTTCTTCAGTATAAAGATTTAAAAGTGAGAAAAGTCGATCAAAGCCGAGGAGTGATAACAGTATTATGTTCATAAATTTTGTTTTTTGAAATAAATAACTTGATTAATGAACAAAACATTAATTAAAGGATGTAATTTCTATGTACTGAACATTCTGTTAATAAAATAAGCGAGCGTAATGAAAAACTGGAATTTCTGATAAACTACAATAAAATGAAGATCCGGTTCTGCATGCTAAATGTTTTTCCTTTTAATGGTGCTGTTGTTTATCCTTTTAACGGAAGAGGGCCTCGTATACAAGAAAACATAGCGATATGGATTATATGAAATATGTTGTTTTTACATGCCTCTCATATTTCCTTCTTTCGCTGGATAAAGAAAAATGAAAAATAGGAGAAATAGGGTCTAGCCATCACATTAATCGACTCAGATGACAAGATTAATTGATAGCCGGTCTGCAGTGAAGTCTGAATAAAGCTCGTGTAGTGAAGTCTCCCATACCTTAGGGCGCTATCATGTTTCAAAAGGCCGGAGAGGCTGTGATTCTTGGGCTACATCGCCCATTAATCAGAAGTACAAATGCGATACCTTCGAACCTCTGAAGCCCAATTAGCTTCGCTATAAATAAATGTGCTGTTGTGTAACTCGCTGCCACACGACCTGCGGGAACGTTAAGCCTACTAGAAAACCCGGGTAAGCCTTATTCAACCATTACTATCAATTTGCAGTTTGGTTCTCGGGGGAATCAACAACTATTGTCCGTGGACGCATTTCCGTGATGTAGCGAAACGAAAGCAACTCTTAATGCAACACCACTACAGACTAAAACGATGATCATAGATGGATAAGTAGATGTTTCGAGAAAAAATACAGAAGTATACAGAGAGATGAGTAAGATAAAATGATTTTGGACTCTCGTCACCTAGTTAAGGTCTATGTTGCTACGTCCAGTCGTACTTTAGCTTAAGTGCGCGCATCTTGAAAACAGCCCTTTCGAACGTTAAATGATCCGCTGTTACGTCCAAAACATACCGTTCATCCCTGTCCCTTTCTATAAGCCGTATAGTGTACGTAGACGACAGTTTCTTAGTGTACGTTACAACAGTCTGACTGCACAAAAATTCACAAACAACTTGACCGTTATGTCGTCGTACGAAAGAGCATGAATATTCGTTTCGTTTTCTAGCTGTTTGATGTGTACAACAGTAAACGTTGGGAGCATCATGTTGGTGGACCCACAGCCTGATTCGTGATTATGTTGCGTGCTGTTGATTAATACATATGGACAATTTTCGCCACTACCTTTGTGTACGTGGATTCTGACCTGTCACAAGAGTCTGCACTTTACTTACCACAACTTGAATACGACTTTTTACAAGTATCTTTTTGGATAGTTCTGGCTGCAGAAGCTGATCCATATTATTTTGTTCTCCAATGGTATTAACTACAGGGGATATCCATGTCTTGAAAATTATAAACCCCAGTTTTGAGTAGATCTATACAATTTGGGTGTATGAATATTTTGCTGTTATAGTGACATCATACTACCTAAGTATGAATTGCAAAACAGTGTTGATATGAAGTTTTGATACATCCAGTTCACTGACGATTTTATGATGTCTTTTTTAGTTGACGTCTTATTTACTGATTTAGATGTTCAAAATAGTTTTAATTTAATGTCCTCAAACCTTTGTTTACAGATAATTATATTTCTAGACAGATATGGTTAATTTTTGCTTTTATTTACGTGAGCTTTCTGCGTGTTTTATTAGCACAGTATTAGTACGTACATTCTAGTCAGTTGTGTTAAATGTCAACAGAACGTCATTCTCGTCACAGTTAATAATTACGTGATAATACATTTAGAATCCAAATATTAATAATAAATAATGTTTTAAAAAGTTAGGAAAGAATAAACTAATTTCAAGAACAAAACATTTACAATGTTTATTCTATTATATTAAAAATAGTGCCTAACAAATTTAAAATTTATAATTTAATTTTTCACTATGATACCATGGTGATTCAAATTGTTGAGGGAATTGATAGTTCAATGCATTTTTTCATATTTAATGGTGAGATTGGTTAGATTAATGGACACAATATAACCTTCAGCAAGGACATGTTTATTTTTATAAAAGGACATTTGACCTCGAGAACAGGCTACTTTTGAGAATGACGGATACAGTGATTTTAAGGAAGTAGAAAAAGTTTGATGAATATTTAAATGATAAAAAACTCGATCTGTGGTTGTTTTTTAACATTAATTTAATGGATAGGACGGTCTAGTTGTACTAAAAAGTTTCTTTAATATTAGGTAATAATAAACAGTGTAATATATAGAGAGAGCTGCAATCGTTTGTTGGTTAAAAAGGAACAGTTTTATTGCCTTGTGACACTGACATCGTCGTCAGACATGTTTATTCAATTTGAAACTAAACACCAGCATTTGAAAAAAAAAAAATCCTTTTCCAGATCTAAAAGTAAATCTGCATTTGCTTGTTTTAATTAAGTATGTCTTTTGTAGAATGTGATTAATATTTAAGAAACTCGTCCTGAATTAGATCCACTTATTCGTCTTTGTTAAGCAGGAAACCAACACAAAAAGCAATTCAGACTGTAGGAGACTACCATAAAGTAGACATACGTAAATGATATGAACTGGTAAGATTGTTATAACTTATCTCTAAACTTACGTATGTCTTAGAGCATTCAACAACAGAAACGGCGCTGCGGTTCGTTCCCTCAACTCCTCACCTTCAGGGCTGTATTTAAGTGTTTATTGTTTGAAGTAACAAAGCCTGCACTGGTAAAGCTGTTACTGAAACTCTGCCAGATTAAACTTTAACACTGGAATTAAACGTTTTAATAATTAGGTCTACGGCTAACTAAAACTTATATGTTGAAGTCCACAAGACTTGGTATCTTGTATAATTAAACATTCTTATAATTAGGCTTACGCTAACAAAAATTTACATGTCGAAGTCTGCAACATCGAAGTTGAAAACTTGGAAAATGTGTGGGAAAAAGTCCAGAATAACATATTTTGTTTAATACACCCTGTGCTACGCGCTTTGGGGCCATGGATGCGTATTACGAAAGACAGTCGAATCTTATTATTTGATTTGACAATAATAGCTAAAGATCTTGTGGATATTGCTATTGAATAACTGTCTTCCCTCTAGTCTGTCGCTGTAAAATTAGCAAAGTTTGTGAAATGCAAAGTTCACGATAGAATCCTTCAATCAAATCTCTTCGAACTTTTATTTTTCGGGTCAGAATGAAATCGACGTATGTTGCGAATTTTGCAAACAATGCATATAATGTAATTTGTTTTACTTTGTTCAGTTTTTTTAATCAAAATCTATATAGTAAAGACGGGCAAGCAGTATATAGTTGTATACGGATAGCAAACTGCAGTATTGTTAGGCTCTAAACGATCGAAACAATCAGTATTGGAAATTGCTTCAATTAGGTCGCCTGCAATTTTCTTCGAAAAACTGCAGCTAGGCTTAGATCGTTGTTTATTTTTAATGAAACTTAAACCTTGCCATTGTTTCAGCACTGAAAGTGTAGTTTCTGTAAAGAACAATTTTGTTTCCTCTGACGTCACAAATTACCAAAAGGCAATTTAAGGAACCGATAACTTATCAAATTTCAGCAGTTAAAATCATTTGTTATTCTGTTTTTACAGACATCGCTTTAAAGTAATTATTAGTTACTTGGTTTTTAGTTACGATAGCAATTTTTTTCTTAAAATTGACAATAGAAACTATGTTTAGTATAAAACGTTAGAAAATAATTCCTCGAAAACTTTGCAAAATGCAATATTCAGTGTCATGAAATTAGACTTAAAACACAAAGTGCTTAGAAACCCCGTGAAATCTTGGTAACGAAAGTACTCAGAATATGGTGAAAGTGTTACACTTTTGGAAAGTCCTATCATAACGTTATATAATACATGAGGTTAACAGTTCTAAGTCTCTCCACTCAGATTTTTACTAAAATAAAAAAAATATTTCTGCACTAAACTGTAATATATATCTCTTAGAATTTGAAAGGGGTATTATTTGTGAAATATGCTGCTTGGTATGTTTTACAAGTGAAAAAAAAATACATTTTACTATGGAACTGTTTGTGAGTCTACATAACTAGACGACAGAGTACTGGCGAAGTAACACTAAATGTTATCATTATTTTATTCATGGACATAACTCTGAAGAGGGAAATAGAATCAGTGTTTCAACTTACTGTTTTAAATAGTGTTCAAGACTTGATTTCCTAAATATTTTACAACATTTGGCAATTTATTATAAAAATTATAAAAAGGAGAAAGGAAGAGGTGTGAGTAAAACCTCACCCTCCCAGGTGGCACACAACGACCAAATATCTATCTATCAAGGTACGGAAACTCTCAAAAATTCCATCACTTGTTTTGTGTTATAGAATTAAATAAAGTTTTGTTTATGAATTTTGATGATTACATTCATATTTTACCACAACTGCCACGGAGATATGAAACCTATTATCGGCCTTTAAACACAATACTAAGCCTAATGAACTTCTGTGTCAAGTTTTTAGAAACCCTGTGCTAAGTTTAATGAATTTCTCTGAGTTTTTAAAAATCCTTTGCTAAGCCAAGCCTAATGAGTTTTTGTGATGAGTTTTTAAAAATCCTTTGCTAAACCAAGCCTAATGAATGTTTTTAAAAATCCTTTGCTAAGCCTAATGAATTTTTATGATGAACTTTTAAAAGCCCCATGGTAAACCTCATAAACTTTTGTGAGGAGTTTAAAACCCTATGGTAAGCCCATTGAACTGTGATGGATGGTTTAAATCTTTTGTTTAACCTATTGATCTAATAAGATTAGTCGTTTAAACCCTCAGCTTATCCTTTAAAATGAGCTCAAATAACTATATTTTAGAACTTTCTACTTTTGCTGTAAAAATACCATCAGATGTTTGTGTATGTTTATGGTTGTTTATATAAAATATGTTAGATAAAACAAAAGTTTATAATTAATAAAAATTCGTGAATGACTAAAGTTTTTAAACTTACTGAAAAACGACCCAATATTATCATTTCAACAAATCCACCTGTAGTATGGTTTTATTTGTTGTTTTGAAAGTTTGGTTTGATGGATATTTCAAAATGAGTTTTTTAAGACACAAAAAACAAAATAAAATTATACTTTATACTTTTTATCTGAAAATTCTTTGTGTTAGCAAAATAGAGAGACATACAAGAAAATCAATAAGCAGATAGGTAGACAGTACCTTATCCATGAGGGTTTCGATACCTTTCGGTGGACACAGCAGATAGCTCCATGTGGGTTTGCTGAAAGAAACACACACACACACTTAATCTGTTATATCGAGTCTTGTATATTTTTTAATATTATTCTCAAATGTATCTCCCACTCTTTACTGGATACAATTAGATTATTAACGATTTCTTATTACCAGGTCTGTTCAGCTGTTTTTAAAAACTCTTTAATAAAAACTCGTTTAGCTTCGAAACGTCGTCACATTAAGTGCTCTGCAAATTCCTCCTTCTGGATATCCGTCGATTGAGAAGAACTGTCGTCTTTTTAACAGCGTCCTGTCATCTCATATAAACTTCTCTCGCTAAAATTCCCTACGTCCTCAGTAGCCATGGAACGTAGATGGCGGTCTTGACAACTAACACCTTAGATTACAAGGCAGTCAACGCTATGATCTTTTTAGACTAGTTAATCCGATTTCACGTATTTTGACGGAACATTTTTAGTGCATTAAACTAGAAAAACATTTGATGACATTAGTAGTAGCGCCCCTGGTGACATGGAAAGGAATGAGACTCATTTCAAATGGAGAAACTTCAAAGTTTTGAGTTCTTTCGTTTGTCATAAAAAAATTAGAAATTGCTTTTTAGAGTCTTTAAAAAGGAATATGATTCATATCTCTCGGGGTATGGAGGAAGGAGAATTACTTTTTGCTTCTTCTTCCAATCACAGAATTATAAATTTCAGGAATCATTTGTAACCGGTACGTCATGAAATGATAAAAGCCAAACCCTAAGGATGTATTAATTCTACCAGTCACCGCAAAATATCTTTAATAGTTTTGGGGTTGTATATTTAGTTTGCTCGCGTCCATATATCGCAAAACTTTTCTATTTTTTTACTAAATATCTAGGAACAGTTTGAAATTTCTAATCCTCTAAAAACGTACAAAAATATATATGATTTTATAATCCCTTTGAGACGCCCATGAAGGTTCGAAGTTTCTTATCGTTTTGAAGCGCACAGAAAAAGGTTAGTTTCAAACCTTTTCAAAATACATAAAAAAATTAATTCCATTTTTTGACACGTGTGAAAAGGCTGGAAGTTTCTAGTAATCTTGAAGTGTGATTAAAAATTTTAAATTTTTAATCACAGAGTCCTTGTTTATTGGTAGTACTTATGTTGCAAGAAAGTTGAGAGTTCTGTCGTAGTTTTCGGCTTAAATTCGGATTATTTGTAGTGTTTGAAGGTTTGGTATGTTAGTGAAGAGAAGATGGGGTATATGTAAGTTAAATATTGTGACTTGTAAGGCTTTCTTATATTTTTATATCTCAGGAAAAAAAGAGACTAGAGGAAGGGCAGGTAGTCATCATTATCCATCGCCAACTCTTCGGCTGCTCTTTCATCAACGAATGATGAGATTGATCATGACATTATAACATACCCACGGCTGAAATGGCTGAAAATGTGAGACGGACATTCGAACACGCAACCCACAGATTTTGAGTCGAACGCTCCAACCACCAGGCTATGCCGCGCCTGTCATATTCTGTAACTAGAATCAAGAGATACCTATTGGGAATTCATGCCACAGAAATTTCTAAGCTGATAGCGTACAAATGTAAGCGAATAATATTCAAGCCGGCAATCCGCTTGTTAGGTCTTTGGACTGGTATATGTTTGTGTACCAACGGTCGTTTTAAATGTGGAGATTACTTGAGAAGGCATAATCGTATTATAATCAGAAATTTGATGAGGACTGGTTGTATAGCTGTTCAAAGAGGCTGTTTGGAATAATCTTTACAAAAATAATGTTTACCTAACAAGTGATGTCTCTTGTTGGGAGACTTACAGCAGTAAAATCTGGGGTTTGATTTTACATCATGGACATAAAACAGGTAGCGTATTTTGTAAATTGGAAATGACATCACAAACCACGCGCATCTGTTGCAGGTGCCAATTAAGCACGAAGGTGATTGTTGTGACTGAAAAAAATGCTCTGTAGTTTTAACACTAAAAGTAGGAATTAAATATTATATATCCAAAAAGAACCTTAACAGTTAGGTACACAGAATAATAAACCAATTAAATATCGTTATTTCACATTGCGTCAGCGTCATGAGAGCGCGCGCAGCTTTAAAAATATTTTTTATTTTTGCCATCTTTTCTATTTATCCCTATTTACTGGGAATTACGAACGTCACCCTTTACTTCCGTTAAGTACCACAGTAACCAGGGGCAACAAGATTTCTTCCACAAACGTATATAATAATGCCTACAGTTGAAACGGTGTGCATATTTGGCGATACGGGGATTTGAACCCGCGATCCTCAGTCCAGCACTCTAACCATCTAGCCAGACAGGGCCAAAATAACATCTCAACTAATTTGTAAATTCCCGTATTTCAACGGTTATATTTCAGAGCAAGCATTCGTTGAGAAAGTCATTTTTATTGGGGTATCACGTTTTAGTGATGTTATTAAAGGTTCTCCTTGTGTAAGATTTGTAAATCCTCAAACTAAGGAACTAAAACATCATACCAGATGTTTTAATAAAAACTGTGAACGCTTCGCGCGTGTTTTATATCTATGTAACAGTTGTTTGTGTTATTTTAATAAGATGATATATAATAGATTATGTAGAATATCTCCCTTCAGCGTAAAAAGAGGTCGAACCATAAGTACCACCTTCGAGATCTCTTATTGCAAGTTCATAGCCCTATGTTGTGCCAGATAAATAAATATTAATATTTATTCATTGTAAAGGATCCATGAATGAGGGAAACATGAAAAAGAACACGATAGTGTTGCTTATTATTATAGGAACAATAACTTTATGATCATAAAAAATAGTTTGATTCATAACACCCGATGTTTTAAAACATATCTTTAGAAAAAACAAACAAACTAGAGGGCGCTTAACATTGCAGAGACAATCAACTTTTTCTCCATGATAAAAAAACAAACATTTTGATTCACACCTGCTGGTTTAAGTGTCTCAAATAAAAGATTAGAAACACTAAAACAACAAAAACAAAAATCTAGAGGGCGTTTATTATTACAGAACAATTAAGTTAATGGTCATTAAAAAACAACTAAAAATACATAACATTTTGATTGACGACCCCTGCTGGTGTCAAGTGGTTGAAACAAAAATTAAATCACTTGTTGCGACTGAAAGCTGATCCGATTGTGAGCTTTTGACATCGTATTTATTTGGGGTAAATCTTTACGTTATAAACACGTGATAACTACTAGTTATCGCTCATTGAAGGGAGAAAATAAAAGGGTGTTAAGTTTCTAAAGTAAAAATTTTACGTACGTACACTAGTTGAAAAATTTCAAGATACTTAGTTATAAAATCAATTTAAAATAGAAGTAAAGATGTTCCATTTAGTTCATTCCGGCAGTTTTCATATTTCACTGTAACACTTGGTTCAGCAACATGAGAAGTTTTCTAAAAATGTGTCCATATATATATATTAACATAAACAGGTTTATATACTTACAACTGGATGTTAGTACTAGTTTTTAGTTAGAAATTGGATAGCAAAATGAACGGGAGCTTTGGAAAGCCTTCAGTAATCGCTTGATAATGGAAAATCTATTCCCAGAAGGGAGACGCCAGATTGGAGTGAGATTTGGCGCTAATTCTCCGCCGTCTAACGTTGCTTCGAAGTTTCCGACACAACCGACGGACCGCTGTTAATCGGAGATTACCTTCTCTGAAAGTGGGGCCCACAAGTCTCAACATTGGATTGTTACTTAAGAAAAGAAGCGTAGAATAATGCTAATAGAAACAGAGTTTCTTTTAAAGAAGTGCGTCATTGTTATGAAGTTCAATTACGTGTATTGACTGTGTTTAATTAACAAGTGACTCCTAATTATCAACAACTCTCAGTTCCACATTATACCAGACTTTAAGACTTCTGAAATGAAAGGGAGAAACTATAGATAAATAAGAAACTAATAGTATGTTTAAAACAAATTTCATGAATTTATGAAATTATTTTTGATGGTGTGTGTGTGTGTGTTTTCTTATAGCAAAGCCACATCAGGCTATCTGCTCAGCCCACCGAGGGAAATCGAACCCCTGATTTTAGCGTTGTAAATCCGAAGACATACCGCTGTACTAGCGGGGGGCATTTTTGATGGATCAAATAGGTCGGACCTACACATGGAAATACCGGCGTAAAGCAGTGGATACAGTACACTCTTTACTGTTATTGTTGAGTTTCGAATTCTCTACAACAACTGATTTATCCTGACTGTACTATTGTTGTTGAGGGTTTTAATACTCGGCAGAAATTGGTTTATCTTGAGTGTGCTTTTGTTGTTCAAGGTTCTAATGCTCTACAACTTATTTATTCTGACTGCAAAAACGTTGCGTTACTGATGTGGTTATATTGTGATGGTCTGCCTACCCACATCCACTATAAATAACATATAATGATATTTATTCACCTTCTTTGGGTGAGTGGAAAATTTCAAGATTGCCGATACACAAGATCCGCGGTTCGATTCTCTAGGCTATAGATAGTGAAGATAGCCATTTATGGTACTTTGTTGTAAAATATAGAAAGGAAGTCCAGTTATTTTTAAGTGAGTTATTATGGCTCGTACATTGTATAATCTGTATTTATTTGTACAGAACTCTTTAATACGTTTGTCTGACATGAACACCACGTGTGTGTAAGAAACTGACGTAGTCCTTTTTCAAAAATTCAGTTACAAAAATATATTGTACTTTAAATGTAAATTTTGTTTGCTACTAAGCAAGTAACCAAACAGTTTGTAGTTTTAACAAAACGTTCGTTGATGCTTTTATGGCCCCGCATGGCACTCGACTCATAATCTGAGGGTCGCGAGTTCGAATCCCCGTCACACTAAAGGTGCTCGCTCTCTTAGCCGTAAGGGCGTTATAAAGTGTCGGTTCTGCATATCATTCGCCCTCCAGTGGCTCAGCGGTATCTCTGTGAAATACAGGTTTCGATACCCGTGGTGAGCAGAGCACAGATAATTATAATCCATTGTGTTGCTTTGTGATTAATTCAAAAAAAAAAAAGTTAACTTGGCGAAAACTGAAAAAATTAAAAAACAAAATTTTTGGGCCCGGCATAGCCAAGCGTGTTAAGGCATTCGACTCGTTATCTGAGGGTCGCAGGTTCGTATCCCCGTCGCGCCAAAACATGCTCGCCCTTTCAGCTGTGGGGGCGTTATAATGTGACGGTCAATCTCACTATTCGTTGGTAAAAGAGTAGCCCAAGAGTTGGCGGTAGGTGGTGATGACTAGCTGCCTTCCCTCTAGTCTTACACTACTAAATTAGGGACGGCTAGAACAGATAGCCCTCGAGTAGCTTTGTGGGAAATTCCAAAACAAACAAAACAGTTTTAACAAACAGAGCTTTCGTGCCCTCTTTGTTTGGATGAGAAATGTAAAAAAAAAGCGAACTCAAATTGACATCGTTAACCGTGTAAGTCACAATGGAAATCACCCACCCAAAATTATCACCTGTATAACTAATAAGTATGTACGGACACGTCACGAAAACTTCCTTGTTTAATATTCATTAAAAAGTTTCTCATACAAAGGCAGCTGTCAGATAATCATGAGGTCTCTGTTGTACACAAGTCCGAAGTATTTTGAAATTCAAATTTCAGGTAAGACAATATTTAATTTCCAAGTCATTCGATGCGTTTCATGTTTTCTCATTCTGGTTGTTTTGTCGTATGTAAAACGACTTATTTTCTTGTTTCGATCTTCACGGTTAATCATTATTTAAAAATTTTCGACGTTTTTGCGTCGTAAAGCAGTAATTTCCCGCACGAACTACCTTGTTAGTAGACGACGGTTTCGTGAAGTGCGTGCGCGTGCCGCGCACATGGCAGGCGCGTGACGTGGTTGTAGATATCGCATAATAATAAACGCTGAGAGATGGACTATTCCAGGGGTTCGTTTAATCAGGGGGCGTTACTTGATTAACTTGTGACCGACGGGATGTTGGTGAACAGAAGCGTACTGGGAAACACTTGCATTAGGTGTATACAATTTAATGAAATTTCTGCCATTTAGCGAGTTTCGTAACTTACCACCTGACGTTGTCCCTCTAACGATAGAACGGCCTCTCATCTATTACTTATATTAATCAAAATGCTGTAATTGCATCATTTTTTGATTCCAAACTGCTAAGCACTAATAAATGACACCACGCCCAAATAACACAGTCTATGAGTCACTTTCAACTTACCATTTATTAATCTCACAGATTTTAGTCAGTAAAGATTCGTCATTTCTCTGTGTTTGAGTTTCTACCGTTAATGAATTACCTGTAGTCGTTCACGTCGATGACTTGTTATTCAGTAAAGTTGTCAATATTTTCAAGATTATTTTAAATTTCTGTAAATACGTACAGCTGTTTTTTTAAAGCCATTTTAAAATAAGAAACGGTGTAAACACGAAAAAGTATTTGTGAAACATTCAGTGAATATAATTTTGAAGAAAAACATGGTTCTGTTTTAAACTTTATTTTATGTAATTTAAACATTTCTTTTTAAATGTTAGGCTTGGTTCCGGCTATTGGTTTTCACTAGTTATAAGATAATAACTGAAATTATTCCTTCTTGTTTTTGAGTTATAAAATCGAGATACACCGAATTTTATCTTTCATAAATATCAGGTCATCCCACAAGTAATGTCCGAAAATTTAATACAGAAAGTACTTCTGCCTTTGTAGAAGACTTTAATGACTAAAATATGTAGTAGGACGTGTTCTACTACGTGTTCAAACAAATAAAAGAAACTAACCCAGCTACACTTTTTCAGATCATTAATCAAACAAACCCTTATGAAGATGGATGTGTCTGAGGAACACTTCAGATATATAATGTTTTATGAGTTTAAAAAAGGCAATAGTGCAGTAGAAACTACACGAAACATTCAAGGTGGTTTCAGAAGTTCAGATCAGTGATGGAATTTTATGTTATCACCTATAGAGGTCTTGAATGTCAACACCTTTTTATTTTAGAATTATCTTGTTTCAAGGAATGTTATATTTATATATAACAATAAATTTAGCATATCCCGAGAGCCGAAAATGTCCAAGTGGTTAGTGTACCTAGATTAAGAAGCTATGAATCATTGTCTGATGTTGGTCAATATCTTACTGACCGTAACCTCCATTCCAAATAAATAAATATATCGGTTGGAAAACAACAACAAAGTATAAGGTGCTTATGAAACTTCAATCTTCTAATTTTTCGGAAGTATTTGAATTTTTGTATTTGTTATTTAATTATTTTTTCACGTGGAGACATGTTAATTTGTTGTTATTATGTCACTTTCCCAGCTGTAAAGGTGTGTTTTTATCGTGGGATTTGTTTTTACTATATACATTATTTTCTTTTTTTACTCATTAGTTTTATATCTCGAAAGGCGTGTTTGTTTCTATATATTTTATTTATTGTTATTGTGCGACTTTTATCAGATTCTCTTTTAATATTCTCACCAGAATATCATTTCATCCTGATGTGATTTTTGAAAACACACGATTTAAACTGTCAAATTTTACTTAGTAATCAGTACAAAACTTCACACCAAAGCGCATGCGTATTCAGCAATTTTGAGCAAGGTTTAAAGGATGTTTGATTGTTTTGAATTTCTCGCAAACTACACGAGGGCTATCTGCCCTTAATTTAGTGTTGTAAGACTAGAGAGAAGGCAGCTAGTCATCACCAAACACCGCCAACTCTTGGGCTACTCTTATTACCAACGAATAGTGGGATTGAACGTCACATTATAACGCCCCCACGGCTGAAAGGACGAGCATGTGTGATGTGACGGGGATTCGAATCTGCGACCTTTGGATTACGAGTCGAGTGCCTTAACCACCTGGCCATGCCGGGTCTATTCTATGGAGTGTTCGTGAGGTACGGCACATTTTTCAACAATTAAATTAAATAGCTAAATTCAGCTTTAACTTCAATTATAATATTTCAAATATTTTTGATAATAGATTTGTTTGATGTTTGTGGTGATCTTAAACTATAAAAGTAATCAAATTACGTCGACAACGTAACATAACTGCGCCATTTACGTGTTACGTGGCTCTGTTTTTGGAAAAAAAGTTTCAAGATGTCAACCGTGGCCCAGATATCAGGGTGGATCAAAGATTCTCTGACCCGTGCCTTGTTATCGCAAAGTATTAATAATAAGAAAAAAATCGCGCTTTACAATTTGGAATCTTGTATGTGTTATAAGAGTAACTGTCAAATCCCATCAGTCGATTAGAGAAGTCCTGAAGTTTGTGGTGCCTTCCCTATAGTCTAACACTACAAAATGAGGGTCGGCTAGCACATAACTTTCTTGCATAGCTTTGTGCGAATTATTATTATTTAAATAAACATACATTTAGATTAAAATAAGGAACAAGTGAGTATAATTCTATATCAGAAAATGGAAGAAAGAAGCTGAAATACAGCAAACAAAAGTGGTAAGGTAGGAATTTAAGGATGGTGTTAAAAAAAGAGGAAAGTTTGTTTGTTTTTAAAATTCCCGCAAAGCTACTCAAGGGCTATCTGTGCTAGCCGTCCCTAATTTAGAATTGTAAGACTAGAGGGAAGGCAGCTAGTCATCACCACCCTCCGCCAACTCTTGGGCTACTCTTTTACCAACAAATAGTGGGATTAATCGTGACATTATAACGCCCCCACGGCTGGGAGGGCTAGCATGTTTGGTGCGACCGGAATGCGAACCCGCGACCCTCAGATTACGAGTCGAACACCTTAATCCATCTGGCTATGCCGGGCCAAAGAGCAAAGAACAAATATTACAGAAAACGGATACTAAAAAAAAAGTAAAAAATGAACAAAACGAGTTTAATTAAATTTGATAAAATAAAATAAATAATAGAACAGAGGTGCAGGTGGAAGAGGGAAATAAAAACGAAACGTTTTTCTTACCGAGTGTCAGAAGAGGACAGACGGCAGGATGTCATGTGACGTTACATACCATTAACTACACCCATGTTCTCTGGTAAGTCACTCGTAACATTATCCACTCACAAAGAAAGGAGTTCCCTAGTGGTTATCTGTTTGAATAACCAGTTTCTTGGATAGACAGCTTACTTGTTTTGAACCGAGTGTATAAATTAACTAACTCTACGAGTTTCATAATCTGGTACTTGGGACGAACAATAGCGGTAACACAACACCCTGGACAGATGGCGCTGTATGGTAGAGATTTCCGATACAGATAAAACGACTGTAAGCAATATGAAAATAAAAAAAACAATGTTCGTTTGTTACGAAACATTGAAGTTATGCCTCAGGACTCTTTAAGTACTGTAGAATCAAGACTTTTAAATTATGATATTAATTAAACTTTTACCAAAAAGTTGAAAAATATCTGAAGAGGTTTGATTTTTCAAAGTTTTTGTAGCTTTTAAAAAACTCCAACAGTAAAGTGGAAAACAAAGCTGAGGCTGGTGGGCTTTATTAGATTGGAACATTAGGCCTAGTGTGATCCCTGTCTTATTTACGTGTTGTCTTAGAAGGCTCACCTGTCTATCTCTCTATCTATCTATGTGTATATATCTATCTCTCTATCTTTTTGTTCATTTGGGTGTCTTTAGGTTGGATTTTTATATCTGTCTATCCATTTATCAATCTACTTCTGCATTCATGTTTCTAATTATCTGTTTTTCTATGTATAAATACATGTGCCTGTTTCTCTCTTTATCATTTTATTTATGTATCTGTCTTTCTGTTTATTTGTTTACCTATTCACAGATGTATGTTTATTTGTCTATCTGTATATTTAGGCCCGGCATGGCCAGGTAGTTAAGTGACTCGACTCATAATTTTAAGTTCGCGGGTTCGAATCCTTGTCACACCGAACATGCCCTTTCACCCGTGGGGGCGTTATAATGTTTTGGTCAATCACACTATTCGGATGGGCGGTGATGACTAGTTCTAATCTTACGCTGCTAAATTAGGGACGGCTAGCGCAGATAACCCTCGAGTAGCTTTGCGCAAAATTAAAAACAAAAAACAAAATCTGTATATCTATCTATTCATCTAAGTGTCCATGCAGGTATCTTCATCTGTCTCTCGCTATATCTATCTTTCTCTTAATTGACTATTTATTTACCTATCTATCTGCGTATGTTGTGAACTTTTTTATTGATTCATAAACATTAAATGTTCGGGAAGAAAGAGTATATATGGGGTCAGTAGTAACATATAACGAGTTTTTAAATAAATCCTTTAAAAGCAGTTTCTGACATAATAGAAATACACTGTACCAAGAGAGGTTCCGTTTGTATCAAAGTTTACTGAAAGTGGACGTCCACTGAAAGGTTTGTTCACATTATGACCCTCTGCGGGGTGATAAAGCAAAGTTGCTACATAATTATAGGTCGAGCAGGAGAGGAGAACGCCCGAGGCTGTTTTTTGTTGTTGTTGTTCTAATGCTTGTGGGTCCAACAACAGCTTGGAATTACTTCAAAGCTGTTATGGGTTTAAACACAATAACCATGGAGTATCTCTTTATTGAGAGTGTATTGTAAACCTCGTAGGTAAACCTGTTAAAATTTGTTACTGAGTTTCAAGTATTTGTATTTACCCCATTGGCACAGCGGTATGTTTGTGAATTTACAACGCTAGAAACCGTGTTTCGAAACCTTTGATGGGTGGATCACGGATAGACCATTGTGTACCTTTGTGTTTAACTGCTAACAAAAATCGACTTGGCCCTTTAAATTTACACGCCCTCTAACATGGGCCAGTGAAAAGTTTAAGGATGTCAACTCTAAAATCAAGGGTTCGACTCCTCGTGGGGAAGGAACAAGGAAGCCCAGTGTGGCGAAACTTCACATAAACATCCGTGCGCGCGCACCTACACATACACATGTATGTAATCTTACTGCCCTAACTTTAGACAAATACACACACACACACACTCATATGTATATAGTGTTACTTTTAATCAAAACCATTCTTCGTAATAAGAAAATGTCAATCAAACCTCCATATAAAACTTATGTTCTACACCACATTAAGTCATAGCATAACTACAATTTGTGACTAACAACTATAAACAGTTGTAAGTTAGTAAAATACCATAGTTTATTAATAACAACTCTCGACAGTTGTCATTTAGTAAAATACCGTAGTTTATTACTAACATCTATAGACAGTTGTAAGTATGTAAAATACCATAATTTATTACTACCAGCTATACACAGTTGTCAAAACGTAAAATACTGTAGTTTATTACTGACAACTATAGACAGTTGTGAGTATGTAAAATACCTTTTATGATTTATATCTTGATTAAACATCTCATTTACAATTGTAAAAGCGAAAAGAAAAGTTGAAAGAAAAGCAGAAACAAATTCAATTGTTAGCCTTAAATGAAGGCATTTTTTATTAGAGTCTGGGTTTCAAACTACTGTTAATTGTAGAATAACGTAAGTAGCCTCTTTAATTACGATCACGGAACTTTCTTAGAAGTGTCAATTTAAGATACTTGAAATAACCACCGTTGATCAACTACCCAAGTCGACTTTGTCTCTGTTCAGTTTGTTGATATCGGAAGTAAATCTGAAGGAAAATAAATTGTTTGTGGTAATGAAGGAAATGCCCCAGGATTGAGTTCATTGTCCTACACCCCAATATTGCAGTGAAACGAGAACTGTTACTACACGTGCAAAATGCACATTCACGCGACTCCAGATGATCTCGTGACAATGGAATGTGATTTTTACCAAGTATGTTTTCTTCTCTACGTTTTTATACCGTTATTAACGCCGTTGAAAACGAAAATTTTAAATTCGTTTTTATTACAAGGAATGACTTTATTTTAGAACTCTTAACTGTTTTAATTTCCTCTGCTAAATATCGAGAAAATAACAAATTGAATGACATATTTAATGTTTGTTGAAGGTTGAACCGATTTTTTTGTTTGTTTTTAGGGTTAATTATTGGAAAAGCTACAAAATACACTTTGTCTACTGCGATAAATCGAACCTTGAATTTTAGCTTCGTACGACGTGAGTCTGTTGCTGACCCACCTGCGTGCAGAAGGTAGGGAGAATTGTAATTTAGTGACCATTTTGTTTTAATTCATTATCATGTGATAGGGTAGCTCACCTAGTCAGCTGCCGTCTAGAAAGAGCTCGTTCAGAGGTAGGTAATTGAACCCGTCACCCTGAAATTGCCAGTCGGGCGCCTTAACGATCAGGCCTGGCTCGGCCACTACGTGTTCTTGGCTAGTTTTATTTCTATCTGTGTTGTGTTGTGATGAGTAAATGTTCCAGATTCCTCTCCGGTGAGCCATTTATTTCAGTGTGTGTGCGCTATAGAATGAAACTTTAAAGATTTCGTTGACGGTGTTTTGTTTACCACAATCGAGTCCTGTTCTCGTGAAACCAGATGTTTGTATCCTACAAAGTACAGGGACAACTTAATCGTGATCCAACATTTTATTTACAATGAATACACTGGTTTTTCTTACAATTAGGCCTGACTTAGATAACTCTCACAAAGAACAGGGTATATTTGTGAAGATAGGTTGCAGAAAAGCGAGAGACTGGAACACAAACAATAGCACAAACATCTTGTTAATTTAAAACGAAACAGTTTTCACTTTGTATAACAGCACATCACATAATCTTACACCAGATCAACACACCTGATGTTATCATTTAACATCACTTTGAACTGCAGTTTTCACTTTTCAATCTATTTATCATCGTCCCCACGTCTTTCTTTTTCGTGCATTTGTTTAACGCATCTATCAGAGATTTAAACTCATAAATCACACCAAGGATGACAGGGGGCGCATGGTTGCTTGACTGTAGTTGTAGGAGGGATGGAAATACAAGGAGGTACAGGTGGCCAGACTTGCCGGTGGAAGGGTGGTTGTGTCAGGAGAATGGGAGCCATTTGCCGAGGTGCCGTTGTCGTGGTACAGGATAGGCACGCGAACAACTCTTTGAGCTGCTACTGCGGCTCGTGCCATGTTAGCGGCCTCGAGCTCGGCGGCCAGCTGTCGCTTCCACTTGTTTCTCCGGTTCTGGAACCAAATCTTCACTTGGGTCTCGGTAAGGTGAAGACACGCTGCCAACCCCGCTCGCTCGGAGCTGGACAGATATCTCTTCATGTCGAAGGTTGATTCCAGTTGGAATACTTGGCTCCTCGTGAACACGGTCCTGGTCTTTTTCTTCCGACGATTTTTCTTGTTCTTCTCGTCTCGTGATCCACTGGTCACCGCCATCTCGTCATCCTCGTTGGGAATGTCAGCGCGAGGGTGTGCGGGTGCCGCCGACTGTGAAGTTATAACGGCCTCGGATTCGACCGATTCAGCAGCGGTGTCGCAACGGAGTGGTGACGCACTGAACGATCGGTTCTCCCTCTTTTCTGGTGGAGAAGAAATATTCGAATTAAACTTACAATACTAAATAGTTCTGTAACAGTACGTTAATATAATAACAAGTGTTCTGTCAGTGCTCGAAGTCTTTCACACAAATAATCTAAATCAGCGTTTTTTAAAAAAATAAATCTTTCAGGAGTACATTAATTTTATTATTTATTTCCACTGAATATCATACTAGTTATTTAAAATTCTGGCGATAGTGCTGCCTCCTGACGAATAAATTTAGGTTGCTTTTATTTAAAGTTCTATGAAAAATGAATTTATAACTGAAAATTAGCTCTCACCCCTTCCTTTTTCAGGATACAAAATAATAGACCGTTTCAAATTGTGACTTTTCTCATTATTGTATCAGTTTCACATGTGTATTGACACTACAATCAACAGTTTTGTTTTTAAACTTCGCACAAAGCTACTAGAGGGCCATCTGTGCCAGCCGTCCCTAATTTAGAAGTGTAAAACTAGAGGGAAGGCAGCTAGTCATCACCACCCACCGCCAACTCTTGGGCTACTTTTTTACCAAAGATTAGTGGGATTGATGGTAACATTATAACGCTCCCACGGCTGAAAGGGCGAGCATGTTTGGCGCGACTCTCAAATTACAAGTCGCACGCCATAACACGCTTGGCCATGCCGGGCCTATCAACAAAGAAACTAAGTTAATTTTAAACAAACTCAGGTCTCTGATCTTAACAGTCACGATAGTGGACATTTACTACTGCATATTAATTATTTCTTATTGTCACGATACTGGACATTTACTGCGGTGTATCAATGATATTAATTATTGCATTTCTTTTACGGTAAAGTGAACGTTACAACAATGAAATAAGTTCAACTATTTTATTGTTAACATGTTTTCTAATATATAATAATTGTTTGTTGTTAGTCAAAATAAACACATTCTAGTAACTATTAACTTTCTATCCCCCGAGGAGAATCGATTATCCGGTAGTAGCGTTACAAGACTGTGATTTACCGCGGGACATTCATTAAGTCCGTAATGAGAATAAAATATGTAAACAGCATTTGATGTTAGCATTTTAATTGTATCCATGTTTACCTCATTATGAACCGGATAAAACCGGTTGTTAGAGTTGTTAGCAAGTAACCTGTGACTCGAATTAAAGGAAATATAAAACGTCTTTGTTACGTAGACTTTTGATAATCTATATTTGAGAGCTATTTGTAATGATGTAGTTAAACTTAAACATCATGTCGCTGTCATATCAGGAAGGCCTGACATGGCCAGGTGGGTTGAGGCACTCGACTCGTAATCTGGGAGTCGCGGGTTCGAATCCCCGTCGCACCAAACATGTTCGCCCTTTCAGCCGTGGGGTCGTTATAATGTGACGGTCAATACTACTATTCATTGGTAAAAGAATAGCCCAAGAGTTGGCGTGGGTGGTGATGACTTGCTTCCTTCCCTCTAGTCTTACACCGCTAAATTAGGGACGGCTAGTGCAGAAAGCCCTCGGGTAGCATTGCGTGAAATTCGAAAACAAACAGATCAGAAATACTTAAAATAACTTTGTACCTTTCTGTTAGGACAGTAAATGTTCGTCACAGACTTGCATTTGATTAATCCCTCAAATTGGTTATAAGAACGATATTTCAGCACTTGGAATCGTCATCCAATATCTTCGCTTGCAAGGGGGCGCTACGACTACTGCTATCCCAGTAAAACGATAATAAAATAGTTATTAATTTTGCTTTAAAAAGTGTTGACAGCGATGATTTTAACTACTCAAGATATATATTTTTTATTTTTAACTAATTCTTGTCGTGAAATCGTGTTTTTCCTCAGCGGGGAATACGACGGGTATCCCTCGTGTGGCTTTGCTCAAAACCAAAGAATTTTTTTCATATCCACCCCCAGCAGCACAGCAGAATGTCTGCGGACTTACAACGCTAGAACCCGGATTTTGATATCCGTGGTGGGCAAAGCACAGATAGCCCATTGTGTAGCTTTGGGCTTAACTACAAAGAAACAATTTCACGATATTATAGTTTGAAAGTATACCATGAAGTATATTAAAATAATGGGAGAAAATAACGTATATATACGGTTTGAATCTGACTAAGTTATACATTGTAAAATATCTGTGTCAGATTCTGATGAATATGAAAATATCTGATGACATATTCTTCTTCTTCTGTTTAACCCAGTTCTCGCCGTAACAGCTGTTATCCCATCCGCTCAGTAGAGTCCTGGTAGTATATGTAAGGCCTCACTGGCAGTGGATATACCAGGTGTAATATGATGGTCATATGTTTCGTTGGTTGGGCCGCAAGTTCTTCGAACTTAATCAAATATCGTCAAACCTTATCATACAGCTTATTTCGTATTCTGTCCCTACATTGCTGTCTTCACGTTGTTCTAGACCGATGGTCAGTCAGTTAATGGCTAGCGTGTCCGGACCGTGAATCCTAATGTCTTAAGACGCGGCTAGTCGTCTTAAAAACAATCTTTGCGCTTTGGCTATATAGACAAGAGGGTGTCGGAGGGTGCATTTTGGTAGCTGATCTTTCAAGTTAGGGATGGCTATACATAATAACCCTCAAGAATTTATTAGCGATTTTAACAAACTATACTTGCTTCTAATGGTAACAAAGTGAGCAACGAGGACTCTTGTAAGTCTGTTTTGTCTATTAACCCATTCGTTCAACTGTTAATGACGTTAGCAGTCATTATTCGTAATTAACTTAGATTAGCCCTGAATGGTGTTTCATACATCATCTGTATGTATGCATGGTTTCACATATCTTCTGTATGTATGCATATATTATTATCATCACTCGGTGATTCAGAAACTGTTCTCACCCCCCTTTCGTTCAGCGATAGCTCTGCAGGATTAAGACGCTAAAAATTGTGGTTCAATACCCGTGGTGGGCAGGGAGCAAATTGTGTAGCTTTTTACTAATAACCAAACCAATCAACTAGCAGATGTGTAAATGAGGGGTCCATCATGGCCAGATATTGAGGGCACTTGACTCGCAATCTGAGGGTGACCGGTTCGAATCTCCATCCCACCGAACATGCTCTTCTTTCTCCTTTTAGTAGTGGGAGTGTTATAAGGCGGAGATCAATCCTGCTATTCGTTGGTGAAAGAATAGCTCAAGAGTTGGCTGCCTTCCCTCTAGTCTTACACTGCTAAATTAGGGACGGCTCGCGCAGATAGCTCTCGTGTACCTTTGCGCGAAATTCAAACAAATAAAAAACATACACATAAAATAATTTAGTAATACTGCAGTATGTGTACGTTGATTGATGAATTTACAAACTTACACAGCTATCTGTGCTGCGCTGTCAACAAGTCAGTTTTTAACATTTTAAGCCTTACGTCTTACCGCTATGCCCCTGGGGAGAGGAATACGCGTTAAAAGGTTGTTTTTACTTCATCTTCACATTTGCATTCTTAGCCTGTCTTTTCGTGTTGTTTTTTTTGCAAAAATCGTACGAGACGAGACAAAAGAAATCTAAACGAAAACGCATCCCATGATAAGCACGTTTTAATAATGTATTAAAATTATGCAAATCTGGAGAAAAAAAGAAAAGAAAACTAATATGGGAAGGACGATAGATCTTTAAGCTCTTGTAAACATTATGAAAATTTTTTAACGTAAGAACAAACAACGTACTCTTAAGCGTTGTAATAAATCGTTGTCTCGTAAATTTTTCATGCTATTATCTTCGGGTTACATTTCGACACCTCTTTGCAGGAAATGAATGAATATTTAACGTCTGTTTAAGAAGGCTAATCAGTGAGTTTTGCTGTTAATAACGAAAATTTCAAAACTTGGGGAAGTTTAAGTTTCAAGTAAGTTGAAATTACGGCAATAAACATGAATTTTTATGGTAAATTTCTATTTAACGAACTTAGAAGATAATGATTTTATAAGTTATTCACGTGCTCCTAATTGTTATCCATAAGAAAAATGTGTAATTTGAAACAATTAAATCAAATCACCTTACGTACTGGGTCTTTCTGCAGATCACACACGCTAATATTTCGTACAGACTGTAGGAATAGTTTTAAAACTTGCATGCATAGGATAACGTTATGTGTTACTAGCGCTACCTAATGACCAAAGTGTAATTATCTAGGCATGTAACAGTAAAAAAAATCGTGTTTCGCTACCGTATAACAAGGGAAAGTTAAATAAATTGTGAAGAAGAATTATGAAGTAATAGTTTTGTGGAAACAATTTTTTTGAATGATGGAAGCTATGAATCAGATGTCGACGTAATAACAACAATTTAATAACGAATTAGGTAACATTTTAAAGAAGTAATTAGCTATAATTATAGGCCTAATTCAAGTAAATACATGGCCTAGTCTAGTGGTTAAAGCGCTTGACTCGCAATCTCTTGTGCTACGAGTACAAATCTTTTCACCGAATATACTTCCTCTTTCACCCGTGGAGGCACCAAGAGTTGACGGTGGGTGTCGTTGACTAGCTCTCTTACCTTTAGTCTATTGATGCTAAATTAGGAACGGCTAGTACAGATAGCCTTCGAGTAGCTTTGTGCGAAATTCAAAATAAACAAATAAAAGAGAACAAATTATTTTGGTTTTGACAAGAAGTTAAAAATCGATAACATTTTAGGATATTAAAAAAAAGAAATATTAGTAAACATTAAAGGTAAACCAGGTTAAAAATTAAATATAATTTTTGTTAAAAATATATATGTAAAAATGGCTCATTTGGGTTGAGAAAATATTTTACGTAGAGGAGTAAATAACGTTTCGACCTTCTTCGGTCATCGTCAGGTTTACAAAGATCACCGAAGAAGGTCGAAACGTTGTTCGCTCCTCTACGTAAAATATTTTCTCAACCCAAACGAGCCATTTTTACATGTATTTTTTCTCTACAAGTGGGTTTTCTCGACATCACTGATTATAATGTTTGTTAGAGTTACATTTAACAGTATTAGAGAGTCTCTGACGTCGTAACGGAAAATCTTTGCAAAGGATTACAGTAACCCACTCTCTAACGTGGAGAAATTATTCCAAGATAGCCTAGTTTCTAGTAAATGTACACTACAAGTAGTATCTACGAGCTGTTCACTCAGAAGTGGTCTTGGTTCTAATAAGTGTTTCTAGTCTTTATGAATTGTACAATATTAACTAAAATGTTGATATACTTTTCTGTATTGATGTTACAATATTAACTAAAATGTTGATATATTTTTCTGTATTGATGTTATTGTTTATGTGTGGAAATGTTATTGAGTAAATTCGTGAGTAACTTATCATTGGAAGAACGTGTAATTTTTCTGAGTATTTGTTCGTCAAAACACACCTGCATTGTAAAAAAATGGTGATATTTGATAGTGTTTCTCGAAACACGTCGATGCTTTGTTCAGACAATTCCGTCACGTGCCAGAAGTTACAAGGCATCATGTTGTTGGCACAACCAGAACACTAGTACAGTGGTATGTCTTCGAACTTATACTACTATAAACCTGGTTTCGATACCCGTAATTGGTAGAGCACAGATGGCTCTTTGTATAGCTTTGTGCCCAGTAACAACAATAACGCCCCCCAGTGGCCCAGCGGTATGTCTGCGGACTTACACGCTAAAATCCTGGTTTCGATACCCGTGGTGAGCAGAGCACAGATAGCCCATTGTGTAGCTTTGTACTTAATTCAAAACAAAACACAAGCAACAATAACCAAAACAGCAGGGTAACTCCAGAATTCTGAAATGTAATTGGACTGCAAGAAAGGTTGACCCAGAAAAATCTACTGGTAGACACACGCACGCACACAAAACTGCCCGAGATGACCGTGCTTTGATCAAGTTACGAGGTCAAGGTCGAAAAAAGTCTTGCAACATCTTACAACATGAATGGCCCAAAGACATTCATTCCAGGTTATTAAGAAGAACAGCGAACAGGAGACCAACAAAACTAAGTTATTTTGCAAGAAGAGCTTTTTGGAAACCGATATTAACCAGAATAATTCACCGTGTTACTTGTCAAGATAGCATCTCAATTTACAGTTAGGACACTGTCACATGTTATCCAGGTGAGTCTTGTTTCCGGCTTTTCAAAGCTTAAAGTAGAATTGTTTTATGTCGTTTGCTTGGAGAAGACTGTCTTTCCCACATGGAACACACAGGAGATGGTGCAGTACATGTTTAGACAGCTGTTCGTCAAAGTGGAAAAACTGCTCTTCATATAATCTAGGAAAACGTAAATAGCGCCCTTATAGACATCTCATGGAGAAAATATTTATGTCATGTAGTAGGACAAGGTTTGGCAATAATTTTGTGCTCCAGAATGACAATGTCACTGTTCACCGTGCACGTATCGTACAAGGTTATCTCCGTCAGGAAAACGTTACAAGATTGTCAGGGCCAGCAAATTCTACCAATGTAGTTACACTGAGAACTGTTGGGATGAAGGAGACAGAAAACAACTAACCACAACCGTAAACTAGCAACTGTAACTGAGTTGCAGCGCCTTCTAGGGACATGGGATAAAATCACGGTAGATTACATGAATAAGCTTATTGACAACGTGGAGGGCCAATCAAGTTTTGAGTGTTTAGTATGAACTGATATAGGGTTAAAGACGCTATTTATAATTATTTGCTGTTATATTTTATATTATATATATATTGGTAACATTTTGTTGTTTGTGATATCTGAAATGCTGAATTACACATCTATCTGCAGGTGTTTGATAGTTGTCCTTTCTGTTCTAACAAATCATTCACGATCCATACAACCTGTCTCTTAATATATATTGAATATGCAGATGAAATTTTGTAGAATGGACGGCAACTGCCTGTTGTGGAGACACAAGTGTAGAGGACGACGTTTCGAAAGTCTTCCGCCTTTCGTCTTCAAGTTAGACGGAAGACTTTTGAAATGTCGTCCTCTACACTTGTGTCTCCACAACAGGCAGTTGCCGTCCATTTTATAAAGTTTCATCATGAATATTCTGCCTAAACAATCTATCAAAGAAATATGTAGATGTTTAACACAGCGTGCATCACTTTAACAACAGCTAGAGTATTTGTATTCCATCTTAACATTAATGATCTTTTTTAATTACAAAATACTCACATATTTTGGTCAAGACTGCATTCCAACTTTTCAGGTAAACTCTTTCAGTTGTTCCCAAGAGATTACTACGTTTTAGTTTTATTATTACTGAATACAAAGCTACTTAATAGGGAGGGTCTGTATTTGGTAGCTTGCGTTTTGGTTTTCCAACAACTATGTAAACAACTTATCAAAGACTAGTGTCCGAATTAATAAATAGCATCGTATTTATGTGAGCGTTACGTCCCACATGAATGCTAGAACGTTATATCCCACTTAAATACTGAAACGCTAAGCCTAAATAAAACCTTTTCGATTGAAAGTCGTGTGTTTATATGCGTATTTCGTCACACACTAGAGTTAATAAAAAAAACCCAAACCATTGACATATAATATGATATAGTAAGATAGATAGAGGAAGAAAAAAAAGATAAAATTCGTCATAAGAAAAGTGAAGTGTTATGAAGTAGGCACTTTAATATATTTTTCATGTTAAACAAGTAGCGCAAAAACGTTTGTCACTACAGGATAGCCTATACAGCAGAAGGCAGAATCGATGTCTTTATGGGTTTGTTTGTTTGTTTAGAAGTTCGCGCAAAGCTACTTAAGGGATATCTGCGCTAGTCGCTCCTAATTTAGCAGTGTAGGACTAGAGGAAAGGCAACTAGTCATCACCACCCACCGCCAACTTTTCGGCTACTCTTTTACCAACGAGTAGTGGGATTGATCTTAATGGGCACAATAGACAATTATAAAGAAAGATGTGATTTATAAACTGGTATTTTAAAAAAATTGAAACTACACCTATAACTTGTCGTAAAACAGCTCTTCGTTTCTGTGAGTCACGGCATGGCTAGGTGGTTAAGGCTCTCGACTCGTAATTTTTGGGTCACGGGTTCGAATCCCCGTCACATCAAACATGCTCGCCCTTTCAGCTCTGCGGGACCTTATAATGTGACAGTCAATCCCACTATTCGTTTGTAATAAGAGTAGCCCAAGAGTTGATGGTGGGTGGTGATGACTAGCTGCCTTTTCTTTAGTCTTACACTATTAAATTGTAGACGACTAGCGAAGATAGCCCTCGTGTAGCTTTGCGCGAAATTCAAAACAACAACTCGTTCCTGTACTCTGCAAACAATGTACGCTGACGCAAATAATCGAAATAAGAAAATGTGGTCAAGTTTACCAAATAATTTCTCATTTATATAACTCTATTTCTTCACTTACAAATCCATCAGTATTATGTAAAAAAATTAACGAATTAAAATCCATGGAATCAAAACTTTCTATATAAGGATATCAGTTGATACGGTGTAATATTATATGTATGTATATCTTAATAACATGTAATGTCTGCCACTACTACCAAGATGATGTATTTGTGTTGATCATACACAAGAAACTAACATAAAGATTATATGTATATGTGTTGATCATACACAAGAAACTAACATAAATATGATATGTATACATATACACATGTGCTGCTGATACACAGCAATTTAACATAAAGATGATATATATATATATATGTGTGTAGATAACACAAACAGATAACATAAAATCAAAATTATGTGTGTGATTATGAACAGGCAACTTATACAAATATCATATATGTGTATGTGGATTATAGAGAAGTAACTAAGAAAAATATGAGTTAATATCCCCTATTAACTAACATAACGGTGATATATATATATATATGGCGATTATACACAGGTAACTAACATAAAGATGTCACACACATATATATATATACGTTTATTATACTCAATTTACTAACATAAAAATGATAAATATATGTGATTATTATACACAAGTATCTATCACAAAGTTGATATATATGTGTTGAATATGCGCTAGTAACTAACAAAAAGATCATATATATATATATATGTCATGATTATACACACATAATTAACATAAAGATGATATTCATGTGATGCTTATATAAAGATGTAAATAAAGATAATGTGAAGATGATATATACGTGTTGATTATCCGAAGAAACTGACATAAAGATCATATATATGTGTTGATTATACAGTAGTAACTAACAAGATGACATATATATGTGTTGATTATACAGTAGTAACTAACAAGATGACATATATGTGTGTTTAATATCCGCTATTAACTGACATAACGGTGATACGTATATATATGTGTTGATCATACACAAGTAGCTAAGGTAAAGATGACATATTAATGTGTTGATTGTACAGAAGTAACCAACATAAGTATGATATATATGTGAATAATACACAAATAACTAATATAAAGATAATATATATATGTTGATTGTATACAAGTAACTAACATAATGGTGATATATATATGTGTGTGTGATGACCATACTGAAGAAATTAAGACCATATATATATATATATGTTGATGATACACAAGTAACAAACATAAAGATTAAAAATATGTGTTCATCATACCCTAGTAACTGACATATAGGTATGTATATGTGTTTGTTATCCCCAAGTATCTATAATACAAAGATCATATCTATATGTGTTGATTATACTCAAGCAACTAATATAAAGGTGGTATATATGTGTTTATTATAGAGAAGTAGCTAAAATAAAAGTGATATATATATATATATATATATATATATATATGTAGATAACACAAACAGTTCTCAAAAATGATATATATATGTGTGTGATTATGAACAAGTAACGTACACAAATATGATATATAGGTGTGTTGATTATACAAAAGTAACTATCAAAAAGATGATATATATATATATATATATGTTAATTATATACTGCTCACTAAGATAAAAAATATATATATATTTGTGTTGATTATACTCAGGTAATTAACATAAAGATGACATGTATATGTGATGGTTATGCAGATGTAACTAGAATAAAAATGACATGTAAATATGTGCTTATTATACATAAGAAACTAACATATATATGTGTTGATTATGCGCAAGTAACTGACATAATGATGATATGTTTATGTATTGATCACAGTGAAGTAACTAACATAAAGATAAGACGAATGTGTTGATTACACACAATTAGCTAACATAAATATAAAATGTATGTATATATATATGTGATGATGAAAGAATTAACTCATAAAGATGATATATATATGCACTAATTATATTCTGGTATCTAGCATAAAGATGTCATATGTGTATGTTAATTATACACGAGTAACTACCATAAAGATGATATATATAGGCTGATTGTACACAGGTAACTACCATAAAGATGATATATATAGGCTGATTGTACACAGGTAACTAACATAAAGATGATATATATAGGCTGATTGTACACAGGTAACTAACATAAAGATGATATATATAGGCTGATTGTACACATGTAACTAACATAAAGATGATATATATAGGCTGATTGTACACATGTAACTAACATAAAGATGATATATATAGGCTGATTGTACACATGTAACTAACATAATGTGATATATACATATATGCTGATTATATTCAAAGAACTAAGATAAAGACGATGTATTTGTGTTGATTATACACAAGTAACTAACATAAAAGTGATATGTATGTGTTAATAATACTGTAGTAAGTAGCGTAAAAATAATATATATTTGTTATTTCTAAAAAGTAACTAACATTAAGATGATATACACATGAGATGATTATACTCAGGTGGCCTACATAAATATCATGTGTTGACAATAGACAAGGAGCTGACCTAAAGATGCTATGTATTTGTGTTAATATGAGTAATATACTAAGATAAAGATGATACATATATGTGTGTTGAATATGCGAAAGTAACAAAGTCAAAATGATATATATATATATATGTGTTCATTATACACGAGTAAGTGACATAAAGATAATATATGTGTTGATGATACCGATCTAACTAATACAGATATGATATATATATACGTGTGTGTTAAGTATTTGCAAGTTACCATTAAAAAAATGAAATGCATATACATATGTGGAATATGCGCGAGGAGCTAACATAAAAATGATATACCTATGTGCTGATTAAACAGACGTACCTAACATAAAGATGTCATATATATATGTTAATTATGTATAAGTAAGTAATTTGAAGAACATATTTATGCGTTTACTATATTAAGATATAAATAAAGATAATGTGAAGATGATGTATAAATGTGTTGATTATACCGAAGTAATTAACGTGAAGATGATGTATATATATGTGTGTGTGTTGATCATACACAAGTAACTAATATAGAGATTATGTATATATATATATGTTGAATATGTACAAGTTACTGTTATAAAGATATGTATATATGTATGACGATTATGCGCGAGTAAGTAATACAAATATGATATATATATGTGCTAATTATAGAAAGGAAACTAATTTAAAAATGTCATATATATATATATAGATATCTTAGTTATACAAAAGTAGCTAACATAAAGATGATTCATATATGTGTTGATTATATAGAGAAGTAACTACGATAAATATGATATGTATATATGTGTTGAATATGCTCTAGTAACTAACATAAAAATGATTTTTATATAGGTGTTGATTATACATAGATAAGGAACATAAAGATCACATATATATGTATGTTGATTATACATAGATAAGGAACATAAAGATCACATATATATGTATGTTGATTATACATAGATAAGGAACATAAAGATCACATATATATGTATGTTGATTATACCCAGTTAAATAACTTAAAGATGATATATATGTGTTGAATATGCGATAGTTACAAACATAATGATGATATATATATATCTGTCGATTATACACAAGTAACCAACATGAAGGTGATATTATTGTGTTGATTACATAAAAATAAAAATGTAAAGATATATAACTAAGATAAAGATGATATATATGTGTATTGTGCACAAGTACTTGACAAGAAAATGATATATATAGATGTTTTAATCATGCACAAGTAACTAACATTAAGATGATATATCTGTTTAGATTATACACAGCTATATAAGATAAAGATGATTTATATATTTGTGTTGATTACACGCAAATAACTGAAATAAAAATTATATAAATGTGTTTTTTCATACAGAAGTCACTAATATAAAGATGATATGTGTGTCTTTATTGTACAAAAGTAACTATAATATAAAATGTATTGAATATGCGTTAGTAACTGACATAAAACCGATGTATGTGTGTTGAATATGTGCATGTTATTAATATAAAGATGACATATGCATACTTTGTTGAATATGGAGATGTTACAAACAAATGATATATATATTTGTTTATTATACACAAGCAGCTGACATAAATATTATATATTTGTGTTGGTTACACACAAATAACTAACCTAAAGATGATACGTATATGTGTTTATTTTACTGAAGTTAGTAACATAAAAATTGTATATATATATATATATACACATGTGCTGAATATGCCCGAGTAACTAATATAAATATGATATGTATTTATGTTTTCACTATGCACATGCTACTAACATAAAGATGATATATATATATATATAAGTGTTTATTATACAGAAGTAACTGTGATATATATATGTATTGAATATTCGCTAGTAACTAACATAAAGATGATACATATATGTGTTGATTATACACAATTTACTGACATACGGGCGATATATATATATATATATGTGTGTGTGTGCGTGTGTTGAATATCTGCAAGTTAGTAACATAAAGATGATATATATATGTTTTCAGTAAGTTGAAATTACTAAAATAAAGATCATACATATTTGTTGAATATGCGCTAGTAACTCTCATAATGATGATATATACAATGCCTGCCAAAATCTTAAGGCCAATGAGCATAAAGAGAAAATATGCACTTTACGTTGTTAGACTCAGCCACTTATTTGAATAGAGCTTCGAAAGGTGAAAATAAGAAAAGGGAAAATAAAAATAAAAAACTTTTTTAGCATTTAATAGGGAAAATATGAACACTATGAATTTAGCCTAAATACTAGTTGGTTAAAAGTTTAAGACCACACTGAAACGAAACGTTATTCGGTGAACACGTAACGAAATTTAGCTATTTGTGTTCAAGCATTAGCGTTGTCAATGTCTCCCACTGACATCCCCTGTGTACATTGGGTAAAAACATGGCAAAGGCTAAAAGGTTGACAGAGTTTGAATGTGGCAGAATTGTCGAGCTGCAAAAGCAAGGTCTCTCTCAATGTACCATCGCTGCTGAGATTGGGTGTAGTAAAACTGCTGTTGCAAATTTCTTAAAAGATCCTGAGAGATAAAGAACGAGAATTTCAAGTGGTTGGCCAAAAAAAATTTCGTCGGCGTTGAGCAGAAGGATTCGACGGGTTGTCCGGCAAGACACCAGCCGGTCGTCGAACCAAATTAAGGCTCTTACGGACGGAGAATGCAGCTCAAGATAAAATAAAACGGCATCTACGAGAGAAAAGGTTTGAAAAACGTAATGGCTTCAAAGGTCACGCCTCATTCCACACCACAAAACAGCTCGGTTAAACTTTGCTGAGAAGCACCAAACATGGGACGCAGAAAAGTCGAGGAAGGTTTTGTTCTCTGTTGAGAAAAATTTAACCTAGATGGTCCAGATGGATTCCAACGTTACTAGCACGATAAGGATATCCCACCGGAGACATTTTCTCCACGACACAGTGAAAGAGGTTTCATCATGATCTAGAGTGCTTTCTCCTTCCATGGAACAATGGAGCTTCAGGTTATACAGGGGCGTCAAACAGCAGCTGGCTACATTGGCATGTTGGAAAGAGCATCCTTATTGAGTGAAGGCCCTTGTTTGTGTGAAAATGATTAGATCTTTCAGCAGGACAACATTGCAATCCACAATGTCCGCAGGACAAAGGACTTTTTCTTGGCGAATAACGAGATTCTTTTCGACCATCCAGCGTGTTTGCCCGTACTGAACCCATAGAAAATGTTTGGGGGTGGATGGCAAGGGAAGTCTATAGAAATGGACGTCAATTTCAAACAATGCGTGATCTTCGTGAAGCCACCTTCACCACTTTGAGTAACATTACAGCCAGCCTTCTGCAGACGCTATTATCGACCATGCCAAAGCAAATGTTTAAAGTTATTCGCAATAACGGCCGTGCAACTCACACCTGAGACCTCTTGTTGGGCATTCCCTACCCCGTTTAGGACATCTTTTTGGTATGGTCTGAAATTTTTGACCAGCTAGTATTTAGGCTAATTTCACAGTGTTTATATTTTCCCTATTAAAAGCTAAAAAAGTTTTTTACTTTTATTTTCCCTTTTCTTATTTTAATTTTTCGAAGCTATTCTCAAATAAGTGTTTGAGTCTAACAACGAAAAATGCATATTTTTCTATATGTTCATTGGCTTGAAGATTTTGGCCAGCAGTGTTTATATGCTGAATATGCGCATGCTGCTAAAATAAAGAAGGTATGTATATATATGTGTTGATTATACAGAAGTAAGTGACATGAAGATTATATATATATATATATATATATGTGTTGAGCTCACACAAGTAACTAACATAAAGATCATATATGCATGTGTTGAAAAATCGTATATATTTGTTGATTATTCTGATGTAACTAACATACAGATCGTAGATATATATGTTGATTATACACAAGTAAGTGACATAAAGGTGATACATGTATATATATGTGTTGATCATACACAAGTTACTAATATAAATATGACATTTATGAGTTGATTATAATGAAGTAACTAACGTAAAGATAATATGCGTATGTGCTGATTATACACAGGTAACTTGCATGAAGATGATATATGTGTGTTGAATATGTGCAAGTAATTAACATAAAGATGACATATATATGTGTTGATTATAGACAAATATCTATCATAAAGATGATATATTTGTGTTGACTGCATCAAGTTAGTTAACACCCATATAACATAATTATGTTGATTATATTGAAGTAAGTGACACGTAATTGTATGTGTGTTGAAAATGGAAATGTAAGTAACGGGTAAATAATGTATGATATATTTGTGCTGAGTTCGGAAGTAGCTAACATAACGCAAGATTGTGGAAGTAATTAACATAATGTATGATATATTTTGATTAGGGAAGTAACTAGCATAATGTATGGTATATTTATGTTGATTTTGAAAGTAATTAACATAATGTATGATATATTTTGATTAGGGAAGTAACTAGCATAATGTATGGTATATTTATGTTGATTTTGGAAGTAATTAACATAATGTATGATATATTTTGATTAGGGAAGTAACTAGCATAATATATGGTATATTTATGTTGATTGTGGAAGTAATTAACATAATGTATGATATATTTTGATTAGGGAAGTAACTAACATAATGTATGATATATGTTGATTACGGAAGTTGCTGTCATATGGCCTATATATGTTATAGAGGTTATGAGGAAGTAGTTAACATATTATGTATGTGTATAGATCTTACAGAACTAAAGTCTAAGCCATAGTTTGTGGTCATCATATGGACATTGTGTTATAAAAGCAGATATTGACCTTACCTGTCTCACTGGAGTAGTCTGTCGCCGAGTGTGTAATGTACTTCGAGTCAATCTGAGACCAAGGATAATAAGGGATGTTCGTTTTATGGGGCAGATGACTAGTCTGCAGGGGCAGTAACATTGGTGGCCGGATTATGGAATGAAGATGATGGTCAAAGAACAGTTGGGTCACAGAGCTATCGTCGCTCTTTGACAAGAATGATGTCACAGGGTTACGTTTTTTTGGCTCATTTCGACTTAATATACTATTAATGGAGAAGGGATTTTTCCCCATCGTTGACATGGATTTGGGAGGATCCGTAGACTTCGTCGTCGCCACATCTTCAGAGGTCTCTCGGTCGTAAACTGATATTGTACGACCTTTTTCTTTCTGATCCATTTCGGTCAGGAACAGCTGTACCTTTTCTCTATCGAAAGTTCAACATATAAACACAACTCTTCACTACCGATATGAAGACACGAGTAATAACAAATAAAAAATATCGAAATCTTGTCTTTTGTACTGACGAATTCCGGGAATAAACACTGGCCGTGAAGGGGTAGGGCTTAGTAAGTATTAGGTAATAATAAAACATTCAGACATCAGTGGGAAATCTATCTCACTGTTTCTTGTCTGCTTTGATATTAAACGCGAGTAACCCAGGTTTACGACGTTTAATGCTTTGGTTACTAGGTAGAAGAATCTCCTAAATAAGTAACGGGATAAAGCTGACGGCCAAATCGGTTCGCTCGACTCGCGCGCTGCGATGCCCTCGATTGGCTACTGGTAATAAACAACTGAGTGGTCTGAATGGTGCTTAGAGGTGAGGCCACGCCTTCCAGGTTACAGCTCAAAGAACGCGCAGTGGGGCCGCCGTCGAGTGAGTGGTTAGGAACGACGGAACAACTGTAACTTTCCGTGTATAAACTATCGCCAGTAATTACTCGAGTTTAAGTCTTTGAATAAACGGATCAACTTATTGGCTGGCAGCACACACCCTTCTGTAAGTGGATCTTTTATATTTTACAACCAACAGGTACTTGACGATTTTCAGTTGATGAAATTCTTACTAATATGTCATATTCCTCCTGGCACGTCGTGTGTGTTTGTGAAAGAGTTATAAAATTAGAACGTTACTGATTTAGTGCTAACATCCATCAATAAAAGTTACTGACTTGTGGATTCACCCGTGTTTCTAGAGGCATAACCTTTAGAATCTGTACACACGGTAGCTTCAAGTGCGTTTTAAAAACTGGGTTTCATGTGGGACCGTCTTGGCTCTGTTGGCTTTATCATACTTTGACTAAATGTTTTATCTTGTTAGGCAGTTTAATATATAGATTCTCTATTGTACACATTAAATACAAAAATTCAAAAAACACTTAATAAATCATGTACTGTCCCTGCTTTCTTTGTGAATCTTTACTTCCAGGTTCAGGATTTCTTCGACTATCTAAAAATTCCTCGTTTTTGAGAATAACTCTTCACAATATTACTGTTAAGTTGTCCAGAAATAAATGATGGAATTCTCACGATGGCATTTAGAAGCTGAATATTGAGTAACTTATCGTTGGTTTAATCCAACGTTTGTTACTTACAAGGTGTTTTAATTGTCTGCTATTTTAACTAAGAGTAAGTTTCGCAACCCCAAGGCAACATGAACAAGAAGGACTATCGTCTGGTTTTCCGATTTCAAACGTGGACGAAAAGCTATCAAAACTACACAGAACATCAATCAGGCATTCGGCCATGGATCTGTTACTGAACGTACAGTTCAACGTTGGTTCCAAAGGTGTCGACATGGAGATGAAAAGTCTTGAAAACTACGAAGTCGTGGAAAAAAGCTCTCCTTAGATGAAAAAAAAAAACACATTAAGGGAAGCAGTTGAGACAGACCCTCATACAACAGTATACGAGCTTGCATTGAAGCTAGGTCAAGCAACTCAAACATTTCAAACCATCTGAAAGTGATTGAAAAGACAAAAAAGTTAGATAAGTGGGTTCAGCATGAACTGACTGAAGATCAATAAAATCGGCGTTATGAGACCTGTCAAGGATGACGCTCCAATAATTGAACGAATTGGGAATAAAGATTCTGCCTCATCCACATTATTTTCCAGGCCTTTCCCCAACATATTTTCATTTTTTCAAGCACTTTGATAACTTTTTTTTGAACAATAAACAGTTTTAAAACCAGGCAGTTGCAGAAAAAGCTTTCAGGAAGTTTATTGACCATAGAAACACTGATTTCTACAGCAAGGGCATAAATAGCATCGTTACACGTTGGTAAAAGTGTGTTGAAGCAAATGGCGGTTACTTTGATTAAAGCATGTTTTACAACACTGGTTTATACTTTTCCAAACTTCGCAGTTCAAAATGACATTTATTTCTGGACAATCTGGTATAAAGAAGGACTATAAGCCTGAATTTTCCAACGATCCCTGACACTTTGCTTCCAAAGGAAAATTCTAAATTTTTTGGCTATATCTCGATATCCCGTAGATAATAGAACTTATCCCAAATAAA
The DNA here is from genome assembly GCA_011833715.1 of Carcinoscorpius rotundicauda. Classification (NCBI taxonomy): domain Eukaryota; kingdom Metazoa; phylum Arthropoda; class Merostomata; order Xiphosura; family Limulidae; genus Carcinoscorpius; species Carcinoscorpius rotundicauda. The sequence goes on along the minus strand of CM022394.1, from coordinate 103,596,295 downwards.
TAAATAAAGTCTCTTATTATGAGATGGCGAAACTAAAGAATTGTTCTGTATGGGTTTCTCCAGTACTTACCGTGTCTTTCATGGAAGCATCTGAATATAACAAGAGAGGGGAAGTGGGTGGAGCGAAGACAGGTGAGTAAAGAAGGAAGAAAAAGAGCATTTAGTTAAGCATAGACCGGGAAAAATTATAGTAATCAGTTCCATACTTTATAAGTAGGTTTAAAACTTCTTTGCTGATAAATTACAATTTTCCGTTGTATATGTCTTGTTTATATAGTAAAATAAGACTTCAAAACTTCTTGTTGAAGTAAGTAACAGATTACATAATATCACATAAATAAGTTTTGTGGTGGGTAGAAAACTATTCTCATAAATTAGGATTTGAATAGGGCAATCTTCATTGTCTCTGAGCGACAAGCAACAAAGATATCTGTGTTTAATACAATGTTGTATTTGACCTTTCTCCTGATCTATTTGTTTAATATAGTGTTGTGTTTGATCTTTGTCTTGATGTGTTTGGTTAATACAATGACGTGTTTGATCTTTGTCCTGATGTGTTTCTTTAACACAATGTTAAGCTTGATCTTTGTCCTGATGTGTTTTTTTAATACAGTGTCATTTCTGAACTTTCTCCTGATATGTTGTGTTTGATCTTTGTCCTGATGTATTTGTTTCATACAATGTGTTGCTTGATCTTTGTCTTTATGTGTTTGTAAAATACTGTATTGTGTAAAATCTTTGTTGTGATTTGTTTATTCATATCAGTCATGATTGATCTTTGTCCTGATATTTTTGATCTTCGTTATATAGTGTTGTATTCCATATTTTCGTGAGGCGTTTGTTTAATAGAATGCTGTGTTTGATCTTTGTTTTGATATTTTTGTTTAATTCCGTGTTGTGTTTGATCTTTGTTTTGATATTTTTGTTTAATTCCGTGTTGTGTTTGATCTTTGTTGATGTGTTTGTTTGATATAGTGTTGTGTTTGATCTGTTTCGTGATATGTTTCTTTAATAGTGATGCTTTTTATCTTTGTTTTGATGTGTTTCTTTAGTAGAGTGTCATGTCTGATCTTTTTTCTAGTGTGTTGTATTTGATCATTGTGCTAATGTGTTTGTTTAACACAAGGTTCTGATTGATCTTTGCACTGATGTGTTTGTTTAATACAATGTTATGTTTTATATATGTCCTGTTGTATTTGTTTAATACAATGTTGTGTTTGATCTTTGTTCTGAGTTGTTTCTTTAAGGCACTGTTATGTTTGATCTTTGCCCTGATGTGCTTGTTTCATACAGTGTGGTGCTTCATATTTGTGCTGAGGTATTTGTTTAACACAGTATGATGTCTGATGTTTGTCCTGATGTGATTGTTTAATACAATTTGTGTTCGATTTTGTCCTCATATTTTTGTTTGATAAATTTTGTGTTTGATCTTTGTCTTGATGTGTTTGTTTAATGTAGTGTGTTGTTTGATCTTTGTCTTGATGTGTAGTGTTTGATATTTTTCCTGAAGTGTTTATTTAATATAGTGTTGTGTTTCATTTTTATCCTAATGTGATTGTTTAATAGAGTTTTGTTTGATCTCTGCTCTGATATATTTGTTCAGTAGTATTGTGATTGATCTTTGTCCTGATGTGCTTTAATACATTGTTGTGTCTGCTCTTTGTCCTGATGTGTTTGTTTAAAACAGTGTTATGTCTGATCGTTGTCCTGATGTGTTGTGTTTGATCATTGTGCTGATGCGTTTGTTTCATGCAGTGTTGTGTCTGGTCTTTGTCCTGATGTGTTTGTTTAGTACAATGTTATTTTTGATCGTGGTACTGATGTGGTTGTTTAATAAAAGGTTGTGTTTGATCTTTGTCCTTATGTGTTTTTATATAGTGTTGTGGTTGATCGTTGCCCTGATAAGTTTGTATAATACAAGGTTGTGTTTTGTCTTTTTCTTATATGTTTTTAATGCAGTGTAATGTGTAATCTATGTCGTGATGTATTTGTATAATAAAATGTTTTTTTTCATCTTTGTCCTGATGAGTTTGTTTAATAAAACGTTGTGTTGGATCTTTGTACCGATGTGTTTCTTTAATACAGTGTTGTGTTTGATATTTGTTCTCATGTGTTTATTTAACGGTATGTTGTGTCTGTTCTTTGACCTAATGTGTTTGTTTAATAAAATGTTGTGTTTGATCGTTATTTTGATGTGTTTGTTTAATACAAGGTTGAATTTGATCTTTGTCCTGATGTATTTGTTTTCTAGTATTGTGTGTTTTATTTTGCTCTGATATGTTTGTTTAATACTGTGTTGTGCTTGATCTTTGTTCTTATGTGTTTGTTTATTACAATTTTGTGTTTGATCTTTGTCCTGATGTGGTTGTTTGGTACAATGTTGTTTTTGATCTTTGTTCTGATGTGTTTCTTTAATATTGTTGTGTTTCATCTTTGCACTGATGTGTTGGTTTAATACTCTTGTGCTTAATCGTTTTCCTGGTGTATTTGTTTAATACAGTGTTGTATTGATCTTTGCCCTGATGTATTTTGTATATAGTGTTGTGATTGGTTGTTGCCCTGATATGTTTGTTTAATACAAGGTTGTGTTTGAACTTTGTTTTTATGTGTTTTATACTTTGTTCTGATGTGTTTCTTTGATATAGTGTTGTGCATGATCTTTACCTTATATGTTTTTAATGAAGTATTATATCTGATCTTTTTCCTGATGTGTTTGTTTAATACAATGATGTATTTCATTTTTGTTCTGACGTTTTTGTTTAATACAACCTAGTGTTTGATCTTTGTTCTCATGTGTTTGAATAATAGTGTTTTGTTTGATGCTTATCTTGATGAGTTTGTTTAACATAGTATGATGTCTGATATTTTTCCTGATGTCTTTGTTTAATAGTGTTGTGTCTGTTCTTTGTCCTGACGTGTTTGTTTTATACAATGTTGTGTTTGATTGTTGTCCTGATGTGTTTGTTTAATACAAGTTTGTGTTTGATTTTTGTCCTCATATTTTTGTTTGATAAATTTTGTGTTTTTTGTTTGTCTTGATATGTTTGTTTAATGTAGTGTGTTGTTTGATCTTTGTCCTGATGTGTTTTTAATACATCGTTGTGTCTGCTCTTTGTCTTGATGTGTTTGTTTGAAGCAGTGTCATGTCTGATCGTTGTCCTGATGTGTTGTGTTTGATCATTGTTCTCATGTGCTTGTTTAATATAAGGTTGTGCTTGATCTTTATCCTGATGCGTTTGTTAAATACAGTATTGTGTTAAATATTTGTGGTGATGTGTTTGTGTAATACAATGTTGTGTTTGATATTTGTCTTGATGTGTTTGTTTAATGCAATGTTATGTTTGATCGTGGTCCTGATGTGGTTGTTTAATACAGGGTTGTGTTTTGTCTTTGTTCTTTGTTCTGACGTGTTTGTTTAACACAGGGTTGTGCTTGATTATTTTCTTATATGTTTTTAATACAGTGTAATGTCTGATCTTTGTCCTGGTGTGTTGTGTTGGATCTTTGTCCCGATGTGTTTGTTTAATACAGTTTTGTGTTTGATATTTGTTCTCATGTGTTTATTTAACGGAATGTTGTGTTTGATCTTCTTTTCTGATGTGTTTGTTTAATACAATACTGTGTTTGATCATTATCCTGATGTGTTTGTTTAATACAATACTGTGTTTGATCATTATCCTGATGTGTTTGTTTAATACAAGGTGGCGTTTGATCTTTGTTTTGATGTATTTGTTCTATAGTGTTGTGTTTCTTACTTTGTTCTGATGTGTTATATTTGTTTGTCTTTTTTACTTTGTCCTTATATATTTGTTTAATACAGTGTTGTGTTTGATCTTTGTCGTTATGTGTTTTTAATAAAGCGTTATATATGATTTATGTCCTGGTGTGTTTGTTTAATACAGTGATGTATTTTATTTTTGTCCTGACGTGTTTGATTAATACAAGGATTATTTCATTTTGTCCTGACGTGTTTGTTTGATACAATGTTGTGTTTGATCTTTGTTCTGATGTGTTTGTTTAATATAGTGTTGTGCTTGATCTTTGTTCTTTGTGTTTTAATAGTGTTATGTCTGATCTTTTTCTTAATGTGTTGTGTTTGATCTTTGTCCAGATGTGTTGGTTTAATACAGTGTTGTGTTTGATGTTTGTCTTGATATGTTTGTTTAATACAATGATGAATCTAATTTTTGTTCTAATGTGTTTGTTTGATACAATGTGTTTGATCCTTGTTGTGATGTTCTGGTTTTATAGTGTTATGTTTGACCTTTGTCCTGAGGTGTTTGTTTAGTAGTGTCAAATTTGATCTTTATTCTTATGTGTTTGTTTAATAAAGTGTCACGTCTTATCTTTGTCTTGATGTGTTGTGTTTGATCTTTGTCCTGATGTGTTGTGTTTGATCATTGTGCTGAAATGCTGGTTTATTACAACGTTGTGTTTGATTTTTATTTTGATGTGTTTGATGTTTGTCCTGATGAGTTTGTTTAATAAAACATTGTGTTGGATCTTTGTCCTGATGTATTGTGTTTGATCTTTGTTCTGATGTATTTGTTTAATAAAAAGATGTATTTCATTTTTGTCCTGTTGTATTTGTTTGGTACAATGGTGGTTTGATCTTTGTTCTGATGTATTTGTTTGATAGTGTTAGGTTTGATCTTTGCCCTGACGTGTTTGTTTAATAGTGTTGTATTTGATTTTTGTCCTGATGTGTGTGTTTAATATTGTTGTGTTTGATCTTTGTCCTTATATGTTTGTAATACAGTGTCATATCTGGCCTTTGTCGTGATCTGTTATGTTTGATCCTTGTCCTGATGTGCTTGTGTAATGCAGTGTTTTGTTTGATCTTTGTCCTGGTGTGTTTGTTTAATACAATGATGTGTTCGGTTTTCGTCTGATGTGTTTGTTTGCCATAGTGTTTTGTTTAATCCTTGTCCTGATGTATTTGATTAATAGTGTTGTGTTTAATCTTTGAACTGATGTGTTTGTTTAATACAATGTTGTATTTGATATTTGCTCTGATGTGTTTGTTTAATACAAGGTTATGTTCAATCTTTATCCTACTGTGTTTCTTTAATAAAGTGTTATGTTTGATTATTGTCCTGATGATTTTGTTTAATACAGTGTTTTGTTTGATCTTTGTCATGATGTGTTTCTTTAATAGTGCTATGTTTGATCTTTGTCCTGATATGTTTGTCTAATACAGCTTTATATTTTCTAAGAATTACTTTTACTGTTGTCCCTTGTTTTCAGATCCAATGATAATTATTATACGTCACTTCATCTGTTACTTGTTTTATTCAAGAATTCTTTCAGGTTCTGTTGTATCACAAACAATATCTGTGTTGCGTTTGTTGAGGTCTCGTTAGTCTTTATTAAATATTCTGTGACCCAAATGTTTGTACTATGCAAACAAAATCTGTTTTTTTTGTTATTTTTTTGGAATTTCGCACAAAGCTACTCGAGGGCTATCTGTGCTAGCCGTCCCTAATTTAGCAGTGTAAGACTAGAGGGAAGGCAGCTAGTCATCACTACCCACCGCCAACTCTTGGGCTACTCTTTTACAAACGAATAGTGGGATTGACCGTCACATTATACACCCCCACGGCTGGGAAGGCGAGCATGTTTAGCGCGACTCGGGCACGAACCCGCGACCCTCGGATTACGAGTGCACGCCTTAACGCGCTCGGCCATGCCAGGCCATCAAACAAAATCTATTATATTCAATTAAAATCAAACATTTTCTTACAAAATATAATGCTCTTGAAACAAAATCAGTTCCAACCAATGAAAAACAAACATTTTTCAATAAATATTGAAAATTTTCGATCAAAAGATAAAGTTTTCAAACAAACTGTTAGTATCTACTCGAAATCAAACATTTTCTAACAAAACGTGATAATTTCCAAACAAACTCTACAATGTTCAATCAAAATAAAACATTTTCTAAGAAATTCTTAGGCTCTTTAAATAGAATCTACAATATCCAACGAAAATCGAACATTTTTCAAACAAAGCCTGACCATTCCGAAGAAAGAAACCAACAATATCCAAACAAAAGTTTTAAGGTTTACTTAACAAGTTGATTTTCGGAAATGAACAGGACTACTTATTTAGGTGAAAGAATACAGTATCCAGAAGATGAGTGAAAGGGCTTCATTCCGACTTGCTCTCGTTACCACGTTTAGAAGGGAGAATATTTTATTGACGGATAAAGAAAAATGCTCGAAGTAACTCGTATAACCTTTTCACTCGCCTAACCTGACACAGAATTACACTTAGCTCGTGAAATGTTGTGAGCTTTTCCCCATTTCTCTTCCTATTTTGCTTTTAAAATAAAGTTTATAGATTTTGATTTCGATAACGTTTTTTAAAAAGTTATTTTAAAATTTTGGTATGGCTACGTTTGCTCTTGAGAAAACCCTTTTGCAATAAACGTAGTTTCAAAAGTTACGTTATTTCTTAACCCTTACAAGATTTGGTGATAGTATATCAGTCACGATAAATAATTTATTCCAGTTGATCTTCAGAAATGTATATGACGATTGGGTGAAGATGTGACGAATCATATTATTGAAGAAGTTATTGGTGATGAATCTGTTACTTCATCTCTACGATAATTTGGAAACTTTAATGAATATTGAAACTTATGAACCAGTTCCTCATGAATGTTCGTCTTCTTGTTTTAAACATTGCTATCGAACAGATCAAATATCTTATCACTAAACACAGTAATATGTTAAAACAAAATTTGTTGTTTTGTGTATACTAACAAATCAGATAACTCAAACATTTAGTCTCGGATGTAGCTTAATCTGAAATATGAATTAACTTTCAATATGATGTTTCTAGAATGTGATTTAATCTTGAATGTGGTTGATCTCATTCTGAGTACATGTACAATTTCACCTTTACGATAATTTGTTGGCTGCCTACCTTAGTTTAATTTGAATCTCACTTTTCTTCCTAAATATGTGGGCCCAGCATGGCCAGGTGGGTAAGGCACTTGACTCGTAATCCTGGGGTTATGGGTTCAGATCCCTCTCACACCAAACATGCTCGCCCTTTCAGCCGTGTGGGCGTTATAATGTGACGGTCAATCCCACTATTTGTTGGTAAAGGAGTAGCTCAAGAGTTGGCAGGGGATGGTGATGACAAGCTGTCTTCCCTCTAGTCTTACCCTGCTAAATTAGGGATGGCTAGCACAGATAGCCCTCGGGTAGGTTTGCGCGAAATTCAAAACAAACCAAATCAAAACCTATAGATATGTATATGTTACAGTTATAACTCTAGAAATAACAGTCTATGTGAACGGCTAAGTAAACCAGTTTTAAATGAATGGAAGTGGTTGTAAGAAGTTTTCTGAAAGTGGTTATTTTTTACCGTATTTAATCGGGTTTATAAGTTACACGTTAATCTGTATATATCTCTTCGACAGCCATTCCAATCTCTTCGATCCAATAGTATCAGTGAGTCAGATGTACAATAAAAATTTGATTTCATTCCACGCAGTATGATAGCCAAGATAGTTATCGTCTCCGACAAACCGTTTTTAATACAGTTTATTTAGAATTATTATATTTCAATTTTTTTCCGTATTCATACGCTTTTTACTACGAATTATAGAATATGTAGTAATTACCAAATGCGTCGTATTCTGTAATTGATGTCGGAAATTATCTTATTTGTAATTTAATTGGCTAGAAAATAATCTAAGCGTAGTTCTTCATTACTTCAAGATGTTACTGGGTGCTAACCTGGCGCAGGAAAAAGTAGTTATTAGTGTTTAGTTTCAGTGCCGAGGACTGTGTCTTTCATCTCGATCGTATCAGTTTACAGTGGAAATCAAATCGAACAGTCATTATTATGATCTGGTTTACGAAAGAGGAGAACGAACAATAGTCTGATTTAGTATTGGTTATTATATATCGATTGTTTTTTTGTTGTTTTTTTTGACAAAACAATTACTACGAAGGAAAATTGTGAAAGGTGTGAAGGACAAAGGGTCGTGGTTGTGTTGCGTGTCACAATCTAGGTTCACATTGAGTCGTTGCGTTACTGGAAGATGTCCATCAACGTGACCATAGTAATTAAATTAATTACATATAAATCCAAACTTGTTGAATAACATGTAAACTGACTAGCCTAAAAACGAACGTACGACGTTACTATAGCAACAGTTACTCTTGGAATGCTTTATAAACACGACAGATGGGGATGTTGGTGTTTTTTAATAGTTTGGGTGTGGATAATTCTTTTTCAGATAATATCGTAATGAATATTTCGTGTAGAGCCCAGAGGTTATACTCTGTGTTATGTTTAATGTTGTTCCGCGGTTATTTTATACCATTTACCCGACCTTGCAAGATAACATGATCGTTATCATTGTCAGACTACGTATGATGCAGTATTTGATGACGTCATGTATTTATTTTGTTATTCTTGAAGGTAGAAAATGTTTGTTATAGCATAAGGCTACACAATAAGCTATCTTCATTCTGTTCACCACGGAAAAACAAACTCAGAATGTTAACGTTTGAAGTCAGTAAAGTTACCGCTGACACTTTTATTTGGCCCGGCATGGCCTAGCGCGTAAGACGTGCGACTCGTAATCCGATAGTCGCAGGTTCGTGCCCGCGTCGCGCCAAACATGCTCGCCCTCCCAGTCGTGGGGGCATTATAATGTTCGGTCAATCCGTTTGAAACAAAATAAAAAAACACGCTAAACGTGTTTGTTTTCCGTTTGAAACGAAGACAGACAAAGTGTTCTTAGTTTCTTGTGTTGCGTTTGAAATAGATTAAGCATAACCAACACATTCTCTCAAGTTCTCAGTGTATATTCGCGTTCAAGTTGAACCATGTATTTGAGGAGAATATGAACTAACGTTTTATCCATTGATGAAAACAGATGTATATATTTGTTTAATCTTTAAAAAAAGCGATGTTAGACTTAATTAATGGCATTTCTATCAAAACCGCTCGTACGACGATCACGTGATTACGATGTCATTTCATCAAGTGATTGTTGTATATTAGGTCCATCTAGGTTAATACTGTAAACAAACACCACATGCAAGGCCAGGTGGGACAATACTAGTGTCAGATTTCATCAGCACGTGTACTCGACTGAGTCATTACTGGCCATTAGAACATTACAGAAGTAATGGGTCGAGAGTAGAGAGTGCTAGGCACGAGCTAATCCTGCCGATGGGGTGGTTATTGTACCGAGTCTTGACTCTCATCTTCCAGTAGATTAGCCCTTTCTGACGCATAAGTCTCTCGAGGGCGCGCTGCATAATAGCTAGTATGATGTACGGCGGGCAATGGCTTGTTGAAAGCAGTGAATTTTATATATATATATATAGTTTCTGGTAAGTAGTTGGTGATAATGAAAGCCTGTGCTTTCTTACTCGCCCGCGGTCACGAGCTGTTAGTTAGGTGATGGGCGGCATAAGGGGTTGTCGGGGTTAAACACACTGTTTATGCGAATAAACCTTTGCAAACATGACTTTCTTTCTGCACTGAGAACAAACTTTGCTTCAATCATCTCATTATTCTAGACGATTCGAGATGATAGCGAATCGATACCTGAAATTTAAGGCTGTGCCTCTACAAAAGCCGTGAATGAAACTCGGCGAAATAATCGAAAGTTCGTCGTATATTATAATTGGGACGAAAAAGCGCTTTCAGTGAAATCAAAGTTTAAATACTCGCTGACTTTTAAGGAGGCAGTGTTATTTTTTAATATACTACTTCACAGGGAGTAATTTAAAACATTTATAGCCACACATCACGTTACTTTCAAGGTTTTATGAACAGTAAAGTTTAGCGAATTATAATGGTTGATACTACTATATTATATCAGACATTCTGAAAATCTATAATAAATAATAGGGCATGGCATGGCCGGCTGGTTAGGTCGCCTAATACCCAATCTGAAAGCTGCGGGTTCGAATTCCCGTCACACTAAACATGCTCGCCCTTTCAGGCATGTGGGCATTATGATGTTTTGGTTAATTCCACTATTCGTTAGTAAAGGAATAATATCCCAAGAGTTGGCGGTGGGTGTTGATTGATGTCCATCTGCCTTCTCTTTAGTCCTTCACTGCTAAATTAGAGGCGCCTATCGCAGATAACTCTTATGTTGTTCTGTGCGAAATTCAAAACAAATCAAACATTTTTATTCTGAATAATTAGTATTAGAATGTAATGTTCTGTATCAGCTGTTTTTCGAATATATATTCAAAAACATATGATAGATAAAGCTAATTTTCTAAATCAAAACTAACAATTAACTAATTCTGATCAGTAAGTCATAAAATGTATCTCATTAAAACGAATATTTACTGTAATTAAAATCATTAATTCATCAGTCGGACATCCTCGATATCATCAACATTTTCGGCCGTAATCCCAACAGTATCCGACGATGTTCAGTTGATTAGTCTTAAGTCAGTATATTTGACTAAAAATGCAAAATAGGATTTAAGTGTTGCAAGTATGTATATGAAACATTATCATTTTCCCTGCCCCACAGTGACATAGTGGTATGTCTACGGACTTACAACACTAGAAATCGTGTTTCAATACCCGCGGTGGACATGCCACAGAGAGCCTAATTAACTTAAAAGAAACATTCCCTGACGTATATTACAGAAAAAGATATACTTTTGCTTAAATTCGCCTGTAGATTTTGTATGTGAAAAAGTAGAATCCCTCAAATAAATATTTGTTTTTTACTTCATAGATAGGTCTAAGTTTGGGTTTGTTTAAGTTGAACTTTGTAGTGTATGGTGATTTTTAAGCAATCTCTCGACAGCTGCCGCTGTGTATTACGAGACCAAACCCCATCTATAACAAGATTACTCAATAGGATAGAATAAATCTGTTAATGCTAGATTCGCTGAAGCTCTCACAGGTGTCGTTGTTCATAATGACGTTTTTTGACTACTCTAAATCAGTGATTTGTTCTTTTTTTTTTCGCCTGCACTAAATACGATAAAAATGTTCAACATTTCTCTTGATGGAAAAAATCATTTAAACTTGTAAACGTTTTAAGGAATTTTCCTTCGAACTAGATTTAAGAGAGGTTTAAACTTAAGCTTTAAATTCTTCGGTGCGTGTGATATATGGATGTTAGTTTATTTAGTTCAGTAACACCTAACTAGTGTGTAAGATCTGGATGTTAGTTTATTTAGTTCAGTAACACCTAACTAGTGTGTAAGATCTGGATGTTAGTTTATTTAGTTCAGTAACACCTAACTAGTGTGTAAGATCTGGATGTTAGTTTATTTAGTTCAGTAACACCTAACTAGTGTGTAAGATCTGGTTGTTAGTTTATTTAGTTCAGTAACACCTAACTAGTGTGTAATATATGGATGTTAGTTTATTTAGTTCAGTAACACCTAACTAGTGTGTAAGATCTGGATGTTAGTTTATTTAGTTCAGTAACACCTAACTAGTGTGTAAGATCTGGTTGTTTGTTTATTTAGTTCAGTAACACCTAACTAGTGTGTAAGATCTGGTTGTTAGTTTATTTAGTTCAGTAACACTTAACTAGTGAGTAAGATCTGGTTGTTTGTTTATTTAGTTCAGTAACACCTAACTAGTGTGTAAGATCTGGTTGTTAGTTTATTTCGTTCAGTAACGCCTAACTAGTGTTTAAGATCTGGTTGTTAGTTTATTTCGTTCAGTAACACCTAACTAGTGTGTAAGATCTGGTTGTTAGTTTATTTAGTTCAGTAACACTTAACTAGTGAGTAAGATCTGGTTGTTTGTTTATTTAGTTCAGTAACACTTAACTAGTGTGTAAGATCTGGTTGTTAGTTTATTTCGTTCAGTAAAGCCTAACTAGTGTTTAAGATCTGGTTGTTTGTTTATTTAGTTCAGTAACACCTAACTAGTGTGTAAGATCTGGTTGTTTGTTTATTTAGTTCAGTAACACCTAACTAGTGTGTAAGATCTGGTTGTTTGTTTATTTAGTTCAGTAACACCTAACTAGTGTGTAAGATCTGGTTGTTAGTTTATTTAGTTCAGTAACACCTAACTAGTGTGTAAGATCTGGTTGTTAGTTTATTTAGTTCAGTAACACCGAACTAGTGTGTAAGATCTGGTTGTTAGTTTGTTTGAATTCATTGATATGTTGTCACTTAAACACCTTGATTGATAAAAATACAACAATAACATAAATTAATGTCATCTTAGAATATTATTCGATAATTTTTTTTCATTTCCATTTTTACGGCTTTTCATATTTTAAAAGAATATGGAGTTGTGATAATCTTCCATGCTAGGTTGCTAAGTAACCTTCGTATGATTAAGCCTCCATAACACGTAGTCTCATTTATTATGATATCATAGATATTGAATATTCCCTCAATAAGTTGAAAATTATTTCTTTAAACCAATGAAAGATAACGAGATGTTTCAACCAACGACACTCCATTACTTTCAGATGTTCAGCGTCCTAAACAAAACAATGAACTGGAACGTACTCTTTAGAGCACAAAAGTAACTGTAATTTTGAAACCACCCCCTCCCAAGTCTCTCTCTCAGTACCATTCTTTTATGAAACATGGGTTTTCCGGCGACATGAAAGGACATGTTCAGTGAAACATCCGATTCAAGAAACAGAACGGCTGCTCTTTAAAAAAAACAAAAAAAATACGTATAGGAATACGTTCTTATTTATTCATCGCATTCATACCACTTGGCCAGAATGTAAATCGGCACAATGACGAAATGTACCAATTAGGCAGTGAAATATGAATGAAATGAAAACAACCGAAAAGGATCTATTGTCCAAAAATGTTTTGGTGAATAATATGTTTCTAAAAGAACTTTTTTTTTTGTCGTCGTACAAACAGATACGTCAAAAACTGAAAGTAGGGAAGATGTCCACTCTGTGTTCGTGTATGTCAAATCTAAACATAAAAGAAATAAACCACCCTCAGTGTTTGTTCTAAACAATAGTTTTGCAGCCGTTCAGATCCAACCTATTTCTCGATAACCCACAGTGAGTAGAGGTCTTCAAAAATATATTTATTCACGTTTTAACATAGAATATTTCAACTGGTTACTATTTTTGTTTCATTCATGAAATCAATTACTGTTCTTGTTTTGTTGATCCCCATTCTTCAACCAGTATATAAGTAGCAGGGGGTCCGTTTTATTCACTATTAGGTTGTACTTACAACTGTTGTACCCACTCTTATAGACAACACAATCAAAGTTTTTACCACGTGTTCACTTTACCTGTTCATCATAATTATATTATGTAGTAAATATAACCTTCTACAATATAGACCACATTTATTTTTAATACGAGATACATGAACACACAATTTATTTTAAAGATATTAGAAACTTAAAACTAAACGTAAAAAAGTACATGACTGCTGAAGATTGGATATTACTCTAACATTACCGTACAGGTTGTCTTACATCAATCCTTTATCATTAGCGTACAGATTATTTGATATCAATCCTTTAACATTAGCGTACAGGTTTTTTAATATCAATTCTTTAACACCACCGTACAGGTTGTCTGACATCAATCCTTTAATATTAGCGTATAAGTTTTCTAATAACAATCCTTTAACACCACCGTACAGGTTATCTGACATCAACCCTTTAACATTAACGTACAGGTTGTCTTATATCAATCCTTTAACACACCGTACAGGTTATCTGATACTAATCCTTTAACACTACCGTTAATGCTGTCTGATATCAATCCTTTAACACTACTGTATAGCTTGTTTGATGTAAATCCTTTAACTCACCACATAATCTTTCTGAAAATACATAAGTACGGGCCCCCCAGTGGATCAGCGGTATGTCTGCGGACTTACACGCTAAAATCCGGGTTTCGACACCCGTGGTGGGCAGAGCACAGATAGCCCATTGTGTAGCTTTGTGCGTAATTCAAAAACACAAAAAACACATAAGTACGGATCTATGTGCTGTATTATTAAAGTACTTGATCTTAATAATTTCTATTTTACTATAGCTGAAATGTTGCATGATGGAAGCGTTTATGAAAAGACAAATTCCTGTCGTTTCTTCTGGAATTTCGTTTCGTGCTACAAACTTTTTCTATCTTTCCCAGTCCGCTTTCAACAGTTAGCAGTCCCGTTTCAAAAAAACGCTGATAATTAGCGAACTTTATAAAAAAAAACAACCTACGTTTTGCTTTTATACGTCAAGCTATTCCAAAGTTAAATCTTAAAGTATTGGAAAAGGAAACTACGATATAAATGGCAAAAGTTAGTAAAACGTTGGAGACCAGTGCACTTGGCATCTGTGAAAGTTAGCAAAACGTTGGAGACCACTGCACTTGAAATCTGTGAAAGTTAGCGAAATGTTGGAGATCAGTGCACTTGGCATCTGTGAAAGTTAGCAAAACGTTGGAGACCACTGCACTTGGCATCTGTGAAAGTTAGCAAAACGTTGGAGACCACTGCACTTGGCATCTGTGAAAGCGAACAAAGTGTTATAAATTATAGACGCCTAACAAGTACACCAAGTACTGATCATCACTATAGGTATCTGAATTTTACTTTTAAAAATTCTAGATCAGAGTTTATAATATTAGCATTTCATCTCATTCTCCTTGTGGCCTTTCGTTCAATACCAGAAGTCGTATACTGCAATAGATAACCAGCTACAGGACGTAGTATGGCCAGGCGGCCAGAGGATGCTTGACTCGTAATGTGAGGGTCGCAGGTTCGAATACCCGTCCTACCATACATGCTTACATTTTAGCCATGGATGCGTTATAATGTGACGATCAATCCCACTACTCGATGGTAAAAGAGTTGACGGTAGATAGTAATTACCAGCTGCTTTCCCTTTAGTCTTTCACCACCAATTAGAGACGTCTAGCTTTGTGCGAAATTCAAAATAAACAAACAAAACGCTGCAGTATAAGATATTAAAAGCTATGGTTATAAACGTCATAAAGCTGGCAAAACATAAGAAATGAACACAACTAATGTTTCCTCCTCAGTGGATTTGTAACGCCAAAAATAGAGTTTCGATACTTGAGGTGGGTTGATTGTGTAGCATTATTCTGGACTCAGTCAAACAAAACAAGCATTTACTGTCTCCCCATACTTCTCTTAAATGGTCCATTTCGGATCAGAAACAAAAAATGTGTAAAAATATAATTTCAGATCTGTCTTTTGTTCTTGACACATCACTGCTAAAGAGGTCTTTGTTTCAACACCAGAAGTTGTCAGTTGGTCTGGACAATGAGAGACGAAAGAAATGTGAAGGTAATCTGCAGTTTACTTTTTGTGTTTTTAATCACAAGTATTACGTTTGGTTTAGATTGTCATTTATGGACGTCAGTTCCATACTTAAACTATAAGCACGTTTATAATATTTGTTGTTTCTGCTTAACACTCGGGAACAATATGTGATTAATAGTTTTCATGTTTCAAACTTCCTAATGTAAATTGACCCGGCATGGCCAGGTAGTGTAGGCACTCGACTCGTAATTCGAGGGTTGCGGGTTCGAATTCTGTGTCATACCAAACATGCTCGCCGTTTCAGCTGTGGGGGGCGTTATAATGTGACGGTCAACCCCACTATTCGTTGGTAAAAGAGTAGCCCAAGAGTCGGCGGTGGGAGGTGATGATTAGCCTCCTTCACTCTAGTCTTACACTGCTAAATTAGGGACAGCTAGCACAGTAGCAAAGTAGCAGTTGCATAGAGAGTTGTCAAAAGAGTTTAAATGTTTACACCGAACAATCTGTTTAATAAACGTGGTGTGTTGGTGTAAAGTTAACAAAGGTGAAAATTGTAGTTAATATAATCGTCATCTCTGTAACATTTCAACCAAAATGTTGTTTTTTTAAAAATAGAATAACAAGTATCGAATAAATATTGTATTTATTATGTTAAAGGTAACCACACATATCGTTGTTTATTCCAGTAAAGTTATACATTGGGCTGTCTATACTCTGTCTATAGCGGAAATCGAACCCATGATTTCAGCGTTGTAAGAGCGGGAGGTATAAATAGGCGATCTGCAATTTCCATAATTTTACTAAGTTGGGACTTTAAAATCTCATAATGTAATTTTTGCGCAAAAGGTCTGTGAAACCTTATAATATGTGAGTTTATATAGTTTTCCATTAGACATATAATAGACTTCTTTTCTTTTTTTTGGTAGTTTTTGAAACTGTGTGAATATAATGTGTTGTACCAAGAAACTAAATTTCAAGTGATTTTCTTCAAAATACATTTCAAACCTGTACTAATGTTTTTTTCAAATGAAGGAAACTTAAACTTGCCTGATGGATTTCTTTTCGTAACTATAGAAATATCAAAATGTGATAGGTCTGTAGAAGTTATAAAAAATAAGGTTCTTTTTTCTATTTATAAAGTCAGCTTTTACAGAATTTGGATAAAAAGGCTTTATTTTTTCTCTAAAATCATGTATCTATCTTTTCCAGAATGTTATTCGAGCAGCATAACTCATATCGGAATTAAGATAAAGAACTGAAAGGCCGAACTCGACGTAATAAGTCAGGTCCCCCGTCGTCTCGATAAAGACAGTTGGGTCGCGTATCTTGAATCTATTATGTTGAAACATACACCATTAAAAGGCTTTCAAAGGATAGACGGTGATTCGGTGATGGCACCTCTGTGACGTAACCTAAGGCTTTTGAGCTCGTGCTCGGGAGTACTTCAATTCATCATGTTCTATAGGATACGCTTTTGTTCCTCGGAGAGCACGCGCTCGAACAAAGGAGCCGGCAGCAAATCCAATTTGTGGTTGGACAGGCGAGAAGTCGTTTTGGCCAACCTTTCCGAATAGGAAACAAATCACGTTGACAAACCAATCTCATTTTTAACGTCTCACAGATAGAAGGAGAAATAGACAGATAAACAGATGAAGTGAAAGTATCACTCAGTTCGAAATATAACATATTCAATCAACCAGAAAAGAAAAAAGTTACGAAAAGAACAACGACTCAGGGCGACTCTGATACCAGCATATCTATTACCCAAACGTAGTTAATTTTAACAACCACTCTCCGATTTTAAAATCGCACTTGTGGTTTGGTTTGTTTAGAATTTCGCGCAAAACTACTCGAAGACTATCTGCGCTAGTCGCCCCTAATTCAACATCGATTGCCTGGAGGAAAGGCAGGTAGTAAACACCAATAACAGCCAATATACGAGCTTCTCTTTACTAATAAACGATGGGCTTGGTCGTAACATTGTAACGTCCCCACGAGCATATTTCGTGAAGGTGATTCTAAACCATGACTTGCCGTTTTCGAGTCGAGTGCCTAAACCACCAGGTGATGTTAGGTCATCACACTTGTAAGATAGAGTTTTGCGGAAGGCATAATTAGCAACTGTAACCTAATGGTTAGTACTTTCTAATTCAGTCCTAATTTCACTTCACCTCCCATATCTTAAGCTACTTTGTATAAAAAGGCCCCTTTTTCTAAATCCTACACTTTGAAACAAACGCACGCAAGAGCAGGCTAATGAACGTGGTTTCCACTGATCTAGAGTCTGTTACTACACCAATTAACCTGTTTAGAACAATTAAGGTTCGTCACCTTTCACCACAAGCTCTGAATGACCTCAAAGTTAAAATCGTGATTTCTCACGATGTTATTAAAAACTAAATGGATAAACAAGGCGACGCGTTTCCCATGTTTATCTGTAATAAATAAAATAACAATATTCAAACAAATATTATTTAACAAGGAGGAGTGTGTAGTTTCTTATAGCAAAGATACATCGTGCTATCTGCGAAGTTCACCTAGGGGAATCGAACCTCTGATTTTAGCGTGTTAAATCCGTAGACTTACCGCTGTACCAGCGAGGGACGAAAAGATGTGTTGTTTTCCCATCTATCTGACGGCTAGAAATCGGGTTTCGATACCGGTGGTGGGCAGAGCAGAGATATCCTATTGCGGAGCTTTGTGTTTAATATCAAAGAAACACATCTATATCATGGAAATATTCCAGTTTTCCCAACTGTACCTTTAACAGGGAGAGGTATGGTTTTTGCGGTATACATTTATATCGCAGAGATATTCCACGTTTTCCAAAAGCGCCTTCGTGAAACTGCTTTCTTTATATAATATTTTCCAAAGCTTTCGTTTCATTTTTACGAGAATAATAAAATACAGCTAGGTACTGCAAGTCACGTGAACCGCGGACATTAAAGTCAGTTTCACGCCTGGGTAAGTACAGCCTCCAGGTGGGGCAATAATCACATGTTGCTAATTACAGGTTGTCAGGTTTGAGGGCGTATCAACCAGCTGTCTATGTTTATTGATATATACATACATTCTTAATTTTCCATGTATGATTACTTTAATAGGTCACATATCTTATGTTACAAACAGTTTACGATAGACTGGCGTGTTGTGAGGTCACAGATAATTATTTTACACACTTTTGTAGTTTTGGGTTTAAGTTTATATGGCTGTTTTGTTCTGGTAGACAAAGTTTGATCAAACGAAGTATGGTTGCGTTAAATTCGGCATTAACTTTTTTAATTCATTCTCCGTCTATCCAGGTAAATTTTGCTCGTGAAAGCAAATTCGTTTTTTGTTTTATGAAATAGATTGCTTTGGTTTGATAATTCCAGAAAAAAAAATGTTTAAAAGACGAGAAATATTAAACAGAATTCCGAAAGTAAAAATTTTGATTGAATACGTTTTTCTTTTATTACCTGTCTACTGGTACTTTTAAGTAAATATATATAGCAGTCCCTTTCAGACCTGTTGTATTATAATTTAACTGGAATATATTAGTTACAGTGTTTCGGCTAAATCAGTTAAATTCTGTGAAAGTGAAACGTTCTTTCAAGGTTCCTACCAAACGATATTTGTGAAAATGAAAGCGACATTCTATCAACTTAAGTTATCATATTTTGAACATGACATGATAAAATAATT
The DNA here is from genome assembly GCA_011833715.1 of Carcinoscorpius rotundicauda. Lineage (NCBI taxonomy): Eukaryota > Metazoa > Arthropoda > Merostomata > Xiphosura > Limulidae > Carcinoscorpius > Carcinoscorpius rotundicauda. The sequence continues at coordinate 103,577,363 of CM022394.1, read as the reverse complement.
TCTATAGTGAAATATCAACTTACTAATTCTAATTTTCATTTTATAAATACCATTTCGTTTTTACTGTCTTACATTCCGTCATCATAAAATCGTCTTTAAATCTTCAACAAGGTTGTTTATGCAAATAAACTTGTTTCCTTCAGTAAACATTTTCATACTTGAGTTTTACAACAAAACAAGAGCGAAAGAACAGAAAATAAAAAACTAACTGAAGAAATCTGAAATTCTGAGTTAAAGGTTAACAGAGAAGAGATAAAAACAATAACTAAATCATAACACGTGTGAAACAGGTGTTTTCTCCAAAGTCTTTGTATAATGGTGAGACTATAAAATTCCTCACACTTTTATTACTTAAATAACTTCTATTCTAATGTGATATAATATGTATATATAAAATACACGAATAACTATGTCTCAGTTATAAGGAAAACATAGTTTTATCTCAAAAATTACATTTCAAGTAATACATTATTATATATCAGTTACACAAGAAATGTTTCAATAAACTGAACAGAAATTTGAAGGCATGTATTGTTATTTTAATTGTGTTTATCGCTTCTTTGCAATTATTTAAATATTTTGCAGACACTTGCGGAGTTTATCATGCATTATTTGAATTATGTTAAAATTTCAAATACTGTTATTTTGTATATATTACATACACAAACAAAAGTCATAATTTATTAACAAATGCTTGATTTTGCATGTACAATGTTAATATATAAATTTATGTTATTTCTTATATTTTATTACTTGGCATTAAGGTGTTTTCATATTTGTCAAACTGTATAGCAAGTAATTTTAACGTAAAGTTTATTCGAGTGAATATTATATAGAGTATCTAATTTTATGTTATTATTTTTACATAAAATAAGTTTGATACCATATAATCGTGAAAGGAATGAGCTCAATATATAATATCATAGTATATAAATTCTATAACGTAAGCCTATATTTTTGTATATGTTGTGGGTGCGACGTATTAGATTTTACTTTGGTGTCATTTAGATATTTTCTAACGGTTCCGTGAAGAATCAAATGGTTATAAACTTCATTAAATATCAATATTTTTTATGTTAAATTTATTTTAAAAAGATTATTTAATTAAAAAACGTATCTGCTAACCCAATTTAAGTTATTTACCATATTTTATAATTTTTAATTAAAATAATTCGTATAAATCTTTCAGATAATATCGCCGCACGAAAATGGTGACATCAGCTCAACAATTCGAATAGGCCTAGGTCTTTCTTTCAAACTAATTCGTATGAACAACTCGAGTATAAAACGTTTGGTTTGTGGAACTGTTTTCATCACAGGTTATTGCCTGTATTATCGTATGAGCTTAGACATTAACAGGAAATGAAAATAAAAGTCATTTTTGAAGCAATGATATTTGATTACAAGTAACCATGTAATAAAAGGCTTATTAGGCCTAATAATCTAAAATGATAAACATCGAAAGCTCAGAATGCTAGGCCTAGTTTTGGGAAGTTATATTAGAATTCAGTATTAGAGCTATTAGACCTAATTATTGAAATGTATACCTTAAGTATTGAATGTTATGTTCGATAGTTTTAATTTGGAAGTTATATTAGCGTTAAGTATCAGGCCTATCAGAGCTATTTATTGAAATACAGTGGTACCTCGATTCTCGAACTTAATCCGTTTCAGAAGGCTGTTCGAAAACTGAATCAATTTTTCCCATAAGAAATACTGTAGATTAAATTAATCCGTAACATACCTCCAAAAATTACGCATTATGAAGCATTTTAAGCAAAAATGTTGCTTATTTATACCTACATAATAATACTTACATGCATAAAGTCAACCACAAAAACTATAAACAATAAAAAACAATAAATGAAAATTTAACTGAACTTTCCCTGTGCTGACGAAAGCTGATGGCATAAGTGAAAGGTGGTGAGAAACGTGGAGAGTAGGAGGGTTATTATTATTTGGAAGGGGAGTAACCTTCCATAAAAATGTCAGGTAACTCTCCTTCTGCGGTTCTTTCTCTCTTCTGTCTCTTTGCACTGCTACAACCTGCTTGAGACTCACTGGACCTACTTCTCACTAAAAACTTGTCTAATGAGGTTTGTTTCTGCCTGTATTTTTAAATGTTTCTGAAGTAAGACATGGCATTGTCATTGAAAAGGTTTATGCTGCGGTTTGTTACAGCTTTGTCAGGGTGAAAATTTCCACAAAACTTTGTAACTTTCCCTATTTTCCACACTTCCTTGATTAGTGAACTAGAAACATCCTTCCTTCTCTCATCCTCATCTGAAGACACTTCCTTAGTTGCCTTCTGTTGCTGCACCTTCTGAAGGTCTTGGAGTTTTTCCGTGGTGAGCTCAATGTTGTGGTCTTCCACAAACTCCTCCACATCATCACCACTCACATTCAAGCCCATATATTTGCCTAGTGAGACAATATCCTCAACAACAGGCTCAGCCTCAAAGCCTTCAAAGTCTCCAGCTGCTACTGAGTCTGGCCACAATTTCTTCCAGGCTGAGTTCATGGTCCTCAAAGACACTTTCCTCCAGGCTTTATCTATGATCCTCAAGAAATGGAGGACATTAAAGTGATTTTTCCAGAACTTCTGAGGATTAACTCTGTGTCAGAGGTCACTTCAAAGCACTTTTGAAACAGTGCTTTGGTGCAGAGTTTTTTAAAGCTCGATATGACCTGCTGGTCCATGGGCTGAATGAGAGGAGTCGTATTAGGGGGCAAGAGCTTCACCGCAATGAAACTGTACTCCTCCACCAACCCGTCCTCCAAGCCTGATGGGTGAGCAGGTGCATTGTCCATCACAAGAAGGGTCTTGAGTGGCAACTGTTTTTCCGTGAGGTAATTCTTTACATTTGGGGCAAACACTCCATATGGACCCACTCCATAAAAAAATTGCCTGGTTACCCATGTTTTATATTAGCCCTCTACATGACATTTAATTTATTTTTCAAAACATTATTTTTCTTAAAAACCCTCGGGGTCTCAGAATGTTACACAAGCAAAGGCTTAAGTTTTAAGTCCCCACTTGCATTACGACATAACAATAGAGTTAGCCTGTCCTTCATTGGCTTGTGTCCTAGCAGTGACTTCTCCTCCTTGGTGGTGTAGGTCCTCTTTGGCATTTTCTTCCAAAAGAGGCCTGTCTCATCACAGTTGAACACTTGTTGGGGTATAAAACCCTCAGCTTCTACAAAGTCCTTAAATTCCCTAACAAATTTATCAGCAGCGTCTTTGTTAGAACTGGCACCCTCCCCATATCTCATCACACTATGTATGCCACTTCTCTTCCTAAATTTTTCAAACCACCCCTACTAGCCTTAAAGCCATCACTTGTATCAGCACTCGTTTCAGGGGTGTTTTTCAGGAGGTCAGCATGCAACCGCTTTGCTTTCTCACAAATGATGGTCTCAGAAATTATATCATAAGCCAACTGTTTTTCGTTTACCCAAATCAACAAAAGTTTTTTCTACGTCTTCCATTGTTTGTAATATTTGTTTCGTAAGCACTGTCACTCCTTTTGCAACATCAGCTCCTTTGATGACCTCTTCGCTATGAAATCGTTTTTCACCTCTATTGTGGCTCTAACAACTTTTCTTTTTGATTTGCTGCTTTCATTATCCTTCTTTGATCCCATAGTGGGTTATTTAATCAGAATATGTAGAAAAACAACAACAACAAAAAAACAAGAACGTTCACAGCAGATTTTAGCATGGGTGTGGACTAAGCGAAAAATGCGGGTAAAATGTTTTGTGCAAGCTTGGCATGGGCCGAAAATGGTCGAAGGGTCGTTCGGGTTATCAGTTGGGTTATTTCGGGGGTTTGGGCCACGACAGCTTGGTTCGGAAACCGAGTTTATGTTCGACAACCGGCCCCCCAGTGGCTCAGCGGTATGTCTGCGGAGTTGCACGCTAAAATCCGGGTTTTGATACCCTGGTGGGCAGAGCACAGATAGCCCATTGTGTAGCTTTGTGCTTAATTCAAAACAACAACAATGTTCGACAATCGAGACATTTTTTTTTTCTGAAACAATATGTTCGAAGACCGAATTGTTCGAGAGGAGAGTCGTTCGAGAACCGAGGTACTACTGTATATACCCTAAGCATAGGTCAATAGACCTAAGATATAAAATTGTAAGCATTCACTGTTAGTCCTGTGTTAGTGTTGCCACTCGTGGACTAAACATACGTCTAGATATTGGAAGCTGTTAAATTAGTTGAAATGCGATGAATATTCTTTATCAGTAATCGCTTTTTCACGATCTCACGGGTTTTATATTTTTTGGTTTTGTCTGAACGTTTTCTTTTTCTTGCAAAACATGCAATATCTTATTAAATGATTGAGTGTGATCTAGGATATAGAGTGTCATCATTTCAAAATTAGGCTCTGCTAACATTAATAGTCATAGTGTAGATTTGCGCGAATATTCAAAACACACAAACAAACATTCCGCGAGCCAGTGACTATACATCTCGAATTAAGCTTTCGTTATTCTTGAAAATTAACACATCGACACTTCAAGTTTAAACTGTTCTCTTACAGTCTTTGTTATTATTATTTAGATGGCTCTGCTTGAAGCTGGAGTGTTTATTCGAGAGCTTATTTAATGTAAATAAAGAATTAAATTCCATAATTATTTATATAAATGTTGAAGATAAACCTTCCTTTGGTTAGAGCCAGAAACCTCAACATGTAAACTCGTCTTGCTCTTTTAACAAAAATGAAAAATAAAGGAGTGAAAAGTAATTTTTATTCGCCGGAGTGATTTCTCAAAAATATTTCCAGAAATACAACAAAGAGGGAGACAGAAAAATGAGTGGTGTGTCAAAAAATAAACCCACCTTATCTCGTTAATAAATAAATCTTAGAAAAATGAAAGAAAAACATTCAGGTAACGTTCCAAACAATCTGCTTATTTTGTTTGTTTACAGCAAAGTGGCCCCCCAGTGGCTCAGCGGTATGTCTGCGGACTTACACGCTAAAATCCGGGTTTCGATACCCGTGGTGGGCAGAGCACAGATAGCCCTTTGTGTAGCTTTGTGCTTAATTCAAAACAACAACAACTACAGCAAAGTCACGTTCGACAGTGTGCTGTGTTTCTCGGTTTTTAGCGCCTGTATACCAACTGCTATCCCAGAGCGTTGGCACGGCGTGGCCAAATGATTATGGCACTGGACTCGTCATCAGATGATCGCGGGTTCGAATCCCAGTCACACCAAATATGCTCGGTTCTTTCAGCTGTGGATGCGTTATAAGGCGGCGGTCAATCCAACTATTCGTTAGTTAAAGATTAGTCCAAGAGTTGGCGGTAGATAGAGATGATTGACTGCCTTCCCTCTAGTCTTACATTGCAGAAGTAGGGACGGCTAATCTAGATAGCCCTCGTGTAGCTTTGCACGAAATTCAAAACTCAGCAAACCAAACCCAGAGAGTGACTGAAAAATAATGCTAATGTGATGTATGCAATATTAAACTAATGAAAAACGATAAGAGAGCTAATTTTTCATCACATATGTATACATAACTTCGAATCTGTTATTGGGTCAATTCTTCAGTGTGTAAACGATATGTTTATGGACTTACACCACTAGAATCCAGGATTCTATTCCCCAACTCAACAGCTAGCCAGTGTGGCTCTGCTCTGCGACAAACAGTTCTTGGGACTAGTTTCCTGCTTGGAAGGCTTCATCAGTCGTAGTGAACAAAGTAAACCAATAAACCCGTTCAACCTATTTATGTCATTTGACCAAATATAATTTCTTAATTATAAGTTACATGTGTATATGTGATATTTTTTCCTACACGCAATCAGAGTTGTTCTTTATTCCAATAAGCTCTTGTTTCAAATAGACGGAGAGAAATTTGATTAACACATTTTAGGTATCTCATCCTTTGGATGCGTAACTAAAAAAGAAAGAACACAAAAGACGAAGTTGGGATCATTTTTTTTCTTGTAATCCGCTGTCGTTCATTATTATATACGAAAAATAGCCTTATTTTGTTTATTGTAAGGAACATATTCTGTAAGAAAAGATCTATGGACTCAACGTGTGTTGAGATATAAGAACAGCGGGAGACGCGACAAATGCACGCGTTCGGCACGCGACCCTTGGCGGTACAAGAACGAATGAGAAAGCGCGACCACATTGGGGAGAGGTATAACGTTATTTAAGCTAATGTGAATGCGAGGACGTGCGGAAGTCGTAATGGTTCCAACATACACAGAAAGTTCTAATTGGGGGGAGGGTTTGAGCCGTTGAGCGAATGTCGAAAGCTGGTCCAATTTATATATGTAAAAAAAAACACTTCCTTTCTAATTTCAGTGAATAGTCGATGGAACTGATCAAAAATAGGGCACAAGAAAATATATTTTCAGGTCTTTGTCAAAAATCAACGAGAAACAATACATCTGAAACTCGCTATAGATTGACAAAAAATTGTTTAAAAACACTGATTATCAAACAACGAAAAATGAAAGGTAGTAAAGTAGTAAAAAAAAATGCCAAGTAAAGCATGGATGTCTTGTTTTAAAACTGTTAATATAATAGTGTTTGAAGCATGGTTGACTTATTTTAAAAGTAATAATATATTAGTGTGTAAAGCATGGATGTCTTATTTTAAAACAGTTAATATATTAGTGTTTGAAGCATGGTTGACTTATTTTAAAAGTAATAATATATTAGTGTGTAAAGCATGGTTGTCTTATTTGAAAACTGTTAATATATTAGTGTTTGAAGCATGGTTGACTTATTTTAAAAGTAATAATATATTAGTGTGTAAAGCATGGTTGTCTTATTTGAAAACTGTTAATATATTAGTGTTTGAAGCATGGTTGACTTATTTTAAAAGTAATAATATATTAGTGTGTAAAGCATGGATGTCTTATTTTAAAACAGTTAATATATTAGTGTTTGAAGCATGGTTGACTTATTTTAAAAGTAATAATATATTAGTGTTTAAAGCGTGGTTGACTTATTTTAAAACTGTTAATATATTAGTGTTTGAAGCATGGTTGACTTATTTTAAAAGTAATAATATATTAGTGTGTAAAGCATGGTTGTCTTATTTAAAAACTATTGATATGTTAGTGTTTGAAGCATAATTGACTCTGTATAAAAACTAATGTTTTTGTGATTGAAACATGATTGATTCTGTATAAAACGACGATTATGTTTGTGATTGACTCATTTATTATACATTTTTCAAAAACTTAAAACATAGTGAATGTTTGATTTTATACGAAATAAACAAAAATATTGCTTTCAAATCAGGTTTGATGGAGCATATAATTCATTTCGTTACTTTGAAACAAAAGCTTATTTTTGGCCTTTCATTGTGTTTCTCTTTGTATGTTTATTTCTGTAGCTATTTCTCTCAAATTCTGGTCATTGGTTCTTATTTTTAGTTTCTGAAAATTCTGTTAAATATAGTATTTTTAAAAATGTAACAATTAAATGACATTTAATCCAAATATTCCTGTCTCTGAAACATAAGAAGGACAGAGGGCTTATTCAGTAAAACATTCACAGTTCTAAAATAAAATGGATACTGTACGTATTCAGTCAAATACTTAGAACATGTATTTTCATGGCTTACGTTTTTAAACAAAGCTACACAATAGGTTATTAATTATTCGCCCACTATGGGTATCGAAACTTTTTTAATTTTTCGTTAGAAGCTTTCAGACTTGCCGCTGAGCCACTAGGGGGAATTTAGTTTAGGGGCTTGAATGTATTATCAACCGATATATTTTTCTATAGTTAATTGGTGAGATGTGTATGTTTATACGTTGCTGTACTCTGATTTTTGAAAGGTATTAATGCAATGCCATATTCAGGATTTGTGAAGCTTTATAGTATACCCATTGATAACCTACCAATATTAAGTTATTAAATAATGTGTCCATGAGTTACGGCTTTTCTTTCTGTTTAATTATTATTTTATTTTCTCGTCTAATAAGCCTTCTTTGTGGCTCAGTTATCAATCTGATTGAAATGAAACATTAAATAAAAAACTTTGTTATACACAGTTCAGTTAGGCTGAGTGCTCTAATGAGGTTTGTATTTTGTCAAAGTCATTACGGTGTTTCTTTGTGATTCGTCTTTTTATTACATTTATAAAAGCCAGTCATGGAGATGGTTCGGTACGTGAAGTAAGTCCTTCGTCTCGTAAAAGCTTCCCCCCTCGTCTTATCAATTTTAATAAATACAAGCTCCACCAAATCCTTGTGTACATTTTCCATTTCCTTAATAAGTCGCGTCTGAGCCAATTTTTAAAAGAAAACTTCTAAAGAAACCATTTATTCAACAGGCAAGCTTTAACCAGAGGAAATGCACGCGCCTTTGTTCTTAGTATATGATTAAAAAAACAAAACTACTTAACTGAAACTTCTTTAAAACAAATAATGACGTAACTTGTTATTTCGTTTGAAGATTTATTTTAAAAAACTCAGAATTAAGACATTGAAAAACACGTACGGATCATTCCGATATTGAGGGGTTCGTTTTATTCGACTTCTCTTATTTTAAGGGTTCCCCAGTGGCTCAGAGGTATGTCTGCGAACTTACAACACTAAAAACCGGGTTTCGATACCCGTAATGGGTAAAGCACAGAGCAATGCCCATTGTGTAGCTTTGTGCTTATTTCAAAACAACAACAACTTAAACTTAAGAATTTTTCAAAAAATGTATTTTTTATCATGACAGTCTGTTGAATGTGACAAAACGAAAAAAAGACAGGGCCAGTGTATTATTAAATTAGTTACTATACTCCAAGATTGAAAGTTGCTAGTCTTGTTTGTTTGTTTATATATATATATATATATATGTTTTTAAATATTACATAAAGATTTAAGCCTAACCTTATTTAAAATAATTTTATTTTTTTCATGACAAAACATATGAAATCTGTTCAAGAGAAAAATAAAGGAAGATAGGTCTACTGTATTGTTGGATTAGCCACTTTTCACTGAGCTAAACTGATTTCCTGGAACTCCACTGCCCACCAGTCTCTCTATCCACTTCGGGGAATCGAACTTCATAATTTAACACTTTAAATCTTTATACTTACTACTGCTAATAATGAGACCCTATTGGTTTCCAAAGAACCACACTGTTATACCTGGATCTAAACAAGTTTTTTTTTAAGTACCTTGACATCACGTGTTTCTAAAGTGAACAAACAGTGTTTCAACTTAACTCATCTTGCATTGGACGTTAGAATCTACCTTACAAACCAGTAAGAAAATTGCCTACAGTTCAACGAATAAGCTTTAATGCAATTACGTAAAAAGCAGTGGATGAAACATTGATGATAACTTTGGGCGTGTCTGTGACCATGAATACTTTATTACAGTGAATTAATTATTACACTTTCCAATTCTAGCGGGCGGCTAGCTCTCCCCCTGAAAAACTAGCTTTCCCTCACTACAGGTAAGTGCTTGGGAGTTGTCCTTAATTGGAGGAAGTTCACGGTGCTTGACTTCTATCAATCATGAAAATTAAGTGAACGCCCTAATGGCCCCTTCTCTTCCAACAACGCCCTTAACTCCTTGTAATAATACACCATCAGGCTAGGTTAAGTAAAGCAGGGTCAACTAACACCGAGTTTCGCTGGCTGTGAATTTTTTATAAATACCTTTTGAAAAGTCTATAAAATAAATGAGTGAATGCGATTAGTATTAGAAGCGAAATAGATAGAAGACCCCTAGTGTAGTATAAATATAATTTTTAGTGAAATTACCAATGTCGTTTTTTTTCTTTACTTACATTTTGAAATGAAATCATTCTCTTTGAATAGGCAACAAAAGAAAATAAAAACTTGTAACTATGCGAAGTTTCACAACAGTTCAGTGTGGGATAATAGTGAGAATTAATCATGTAAATGTTTTATGCGATTAAGATTCATTGTTCGTAAGAGGGCGCCCTTTGAAAAGCAAGTAAATATATCTTAGCTGCGAGTGTTGTAATGATTAGATTAACAGTTCTCAATTAATTAACCATGTTTAAGCCTTAAGCGTTCAACTAAAAGCTTCTTTGTGTAAAGGATCTGGTGCACAGATGACTATGGGAACCTGTTTACACTTAACCACTGGTACCGTAAAGTACAGAAATCAGTTTAAATTTAACTACAGGAACCAGTTTACACTTAAATTTCGGTACCGTAGAACAGGAAACAGTTTACACTTACCTGTCGGTACCGTAGAGTACAGGAACCAGTTTACACTTACCTATTGATACCGTAGAGTACAGGAACCAGTTTACACTTACCTATTGATACCGTAGAGTACAGGAACCAGTTTACACTTACCTGTCGGTACCGTAGAGTACAGGAATCAGTTTACAATTAAATCTCAGTACCATAGACTACAGAAACCAATGTCAGTTAACTAAAGACACCGTAAAAAACAACAAAAAAAGCTTGGTTTTGGTCACTTATCTTGCCATAACTCTTTTCATAAAGATAAAAAGGTCTTCACTAATATGTTTAATTATAAGCAAATCCCAAGACAATTTGTTCTTTAAAAATAGCTCAAAGATATTAAATAGATCAATAGATATTAGCTCGTGTTGATTATCAGATTATTTACACAGAAAGGGGAGTTGTCAGCATTACAATGTCCCTAAACCTCAAACAAACATCCACTGCAGAGAGGAAACAGGCCTTTAATAATAACTTTCCTTGCATACTTTATCACTATTAGTTATTGTTTATCACTTCTTTTATTTTAATTATATTAATTTTAGACAATCGATGTGAATAAAATGAGTTTTAGTTCTACCAGGGGAGTTCTACTTCAAGAATAAACTAGTTATAATGTCCAATTCAACTTGATTTAGCCCCCCAGTGGCTCAGCGGTATGTCTGCGGACTTACAAGCTAAAATCCGGGTTTCGATACCCGTGGTGGACAGAGCACAGATAGCCCATCGTGTAGCTTTGTGCTTAATTCAAAAACAACAACAAAAAACAATCAACTTCACTTAAGTAACAGGACCCTTACTTCTAACAATCACCTCTAGGATTCTCTAGTTGTAATGTCCAATTCAACTTCACTTAAGTAACAGGACCCTTACTTCTAACAATCACATCTAAAATCTTCTAGTTATATTGTCCAATTTAGGCCCAGCATGGCCAAGCGCCTAAGGCGTGCGACTCATAATCCGAGGGTCGCGGGTTTGCGCCCACGTCTCGCCAAACATGCTTGCCCTCCCAGCCGTGGGGGCGTTATAATGTTACGGTCAATCCCACTATTCGTTAGTAAAAGAGTAGCTCAAGAGTTGTTGGTGGGTGGTGATGACTAGCTGCCTTCCCTCTAGTCTTACACTGCTAAATTAGGGACGGCTAGCACAGATAGCTCTCGAGTAGCTTTGTGCGAAATTCCAAAACAAACAAATTGTCCAATTCAATTTGACTTAAGTAACAGGACCCTTACTTTTAACAATCACCTCTAGGATCTTCTAGTTATAATGTCCAGTTCAACTTGACTTAAGTAACAGGACCCTTACTTTTAACAATCACCTCTAGGATCTTCTAGTTATAATGTCCAGTTCAACTTGATTTAAGTAACAGGACCCTTACTTCTAACAATCACATCTAGAATATTGTAGTTATAATGTCCAATTCAACTTGACTTAAGTAACAGGACCCTTACTTCTAACAATCACCTCTAGAATCTTCTAGTTATAATGTCCAATTCAACTTGACTGAAGTAACAGAAGCTTTCTTTCTAACAATCACCTCTAGGATGCTTTAGTTAAAAATTCCAATTCAACTTGAATCTAGTAACACAACCTTTTCTTCTGACAATCATCGCTAAGATCGTTTAGTTACAATGTCAGGGTCAACTTAACTTAAGTAACAGGACCTTTCTTGTTGTTATTTTTTTAAGAATCAATGCTTTATTCATCTGCTTGGTTTCCGTATTATTCTTGATTTTTAAGAATCAATGCTTTTTCATGTGCTTGGTTTTCATATTGGTGTTAGTGTTTATGAATCAATGCTTCCTTTATCTGCTTTCTTTCTATGTTGTTGTTGGTTTTTAAGAATCAATGCTCAATTTATCTGCTTGGTTTCCGTATTGCTTTGGTTTTCTTTGTGTTTATCAGTGCTTCCTTCACCTGATTGGTATCCTTATTGTTGATAGTTTTAAGAATTAGTGCTGTTTTGATCTGCTATGTTTCCGTAGTTCCCCAGTGGCACTGTGGTATGTCTGCGTACTTACACATTAAATACTAGGTTTCGATACCCGTGGTGGGCAGAGCACAGATAGCCCATTGTGTAGCTTTGTGCTTAATTCAAACAAGCAAGGTTTCCGTATTGTTACCAGTCTTTAAGAATCAATGCTTTCTTCATAAGATTGATTTCCGTAGTTTTAGTTTTTAAGAATCAATGCCTTCTGCATCTGCGTGGTTTACATATTATTCAGTAATGTCGAGAAAACCCACTTGTAGAGAAATATATTTGTAAAAACATGTTTTTACAAATATATTTACATATTATTGTTGGTGTTTAAGAATCAAAGCTTTCTTCACCTATTTGTTTTCGATATTGTTGTTAAATTTTAAGAACCAATGCCTCCTTCATCTTGTTTGTTTGTATATTGTTGTTGGTTTTTAAGAATAAATGCGTTCTTCATCTGCTTGGTTTTCGCGTTGTTGATGGTTTTCTTTCTGTTAACCAGTGCTTCCTTTATCTGGTTGGTTTCCATATTATTGTTGGTTTTTAAGAATCAGTGCTTCTTTTATCTGTTTTGTTTTTAAGTTATTGTTGGTTTTTAAGAATCAATGATTTGTTAATCTGCTTGGTTTCCATAGTATTTTTCGTTTTTGAGAATGAATAGTTTCATCATCTGCTTGGTTTCCATAGTATTTTTCGTTTTTGAGAATGAATAGTTTTATCATCTGCTTGGTTTCCGCATTGTTCTTGGTTTTCTTTGTATTAATCAGTTCTTTCTTCATGTGGTCGGTTTTCTCACTTTTACTGATTTTGTTTTTAATTGTTGTTATTTCTTTTTTATTTTTGGTTTTCAACAGTTGAAACGGTGACAGTTTGAGAAGTCATATCTCATGACACGTTGTATGATATAAGTAACGGTGTCTTTATTATGTTGCGAAGTATAATCTTCTAACAAAACAAATTTGCACTTGGTCGTGAGTTTGTGACACAAAATACCCAGCTGTTGTGTCTTGTTATAGAGTTTGTAAGATGTCTATTATAATTCGGTATTTGTTGGAACTCACTAAGGCTGACTCGGTAACCACAAAAAGCTGATTTTTTTAGTAAAATAAACTAGTTTTGACTAAAAGTAAGGTAACACAGTAGTGAAATAAGTCTTATATCATGCCAACATGTTTCAAGAAAAATGCTGCAGACGTAAGAATTATATAAGAATCGTAATTGGTGGATTTGACAATTGCCACCCCAATTTATCATTCTGTTCTAATACAAACAGAACGTCCGAGATGTTTGTTGCAGTCTTGTATATGGTAAAAGTTGACCTTAAGCCTATTTTACTATCTTAAAATAATCAACGCTACTACATTAAACTCTCGCACTCAGATGTTTTAACAAACACATTGCTTTTCGAACTTATTTTACCAATCTCTTTAAACTGAGCAAGATGGTAGAGAGCCATATTTAAGTGTCGAACCTCATTACCTACCCCTGTTTTGCTGACATCTTCAACAACTCGAGCCCTTTCTTCACTCTGGACCCAGTAGAGGTACAGAGTATATACAGACAAGATCTCTTTGTAATGAAAAAAATGAAAAGTTAATTTTTGTTCTTGAAGAGGAAAGTTTTAGTCGCCGTATCGACATCGTGTTACATTTGTTGGTTCGTAATTGGAGGTTAGCCTGGTGGTTGTGGGACTCGAGTCATAACCTGCGGCTCGTGGGCTCCAATTCCGTCACCGAATATACTCGCCCTTTAAACTATGAGGGACATTATAATGTAACGGTCAGTCTCAGTAAGGAATTACTCAAATGTTGGCTATTGGTGCTGCTGACTTCCCTCTATTCTATCACTTCTATGTTCTATGGTAGGGACCAAACAAACCTCACACACACAGCCATCTCGCATTAAGTGCCATTTATTTCTTGAGACAACGATATTTGGATTTTCAGAGGGAATTAAACTCCGGGTTTACAGAATCACCAAACTAGATATTACCTGGAATGTCTCTGTTTGTGTTTATAGAGTCGTTGCTGTTTAAAAGCTACGCGATGAGCTACCCGTTCTCTTTCCGCTGCTGGGACTCGAACTTTGGATTTTAGTACTGTCATTAATTAAATTTGTAGTTTACAGAGAGTCAGTTCTGGTTATTTAAAAAGATAAAAATTTGAACGGAAACTAATGAAATTCTAGATGGAACTTCTGGGAGAGCAAAAATCAAAGTGGTTTTACTTGAATAAGCAAACATAAGAGAAAGAGAAAAAGATGTTTGACTCCTGTATAAAAAAGGAGGCCAGAGTTACGTAAGAAATGGATCACCATAAAATTTCATAGAAATTATCTGATTTTCGGATCTGAATTTCTTATGTAGGACATTTTGAAATGTCTTTTATATGAATCTCGCAAAGATATGCAATGATCATTATGAGCTTTCAGATTTAGCAATATGCCGCTAGGGGAGGCTTTTAGTCACACAGCAAATAAAGGATGGAATTCGCTAAAACTGGTATAAAATAGAAGTAAAGATATATTCGTCCTCAAGCGTGCTTTTAAAACTTAAATCCCATTGTGCTTATAGGGAAACACAAATACTAACTTGGTATTTTAAACCGAAACGGAAACCTTTACAAATTAGGAAGATTTTGTGCTTCCTTACAACTGAAGGAAAACGGAAGTTAATAAATTCTATTTCCACAGATTCGAAATTAATGTAACCGTAAAATATGAAGACTTTCACACACTATCAAATTATTTAATACCGCGTATATAGAAGTATTTTATGTCATCAAACCATCACTTTTCACGTGTGAAAATATTTACACTTTATTTAATTTTCACATGCAAATTATTCACATTTGATGATTAACCTTACTCGTGTGGAAACAGAATCAAAACCCAAAAACACGATAATTAACCGTATTTTTCCCGAAGCCTGTAGAAAATCAATGATTTTCACCTAAATATTACGAATTCGTTTTATAACTCGAGCGCCCCCCAGTGACAGCGGTATGTCTATGGACTTACTCCGCTAAAAATGAGATTCGATGCATGTGGTGGGCATAGTACAGATAGCCCATGGTGTAGCTTTGTATTTAACTCAAAAATAACAAACACACTACAACTAGAAGGTTACACATGAATTATTTTCTTTCCCTGTTTGTAGCTGTCAAGAAAAAGTCGCAGCGTCATGGCATGTAATATATTTTTTTATTGTACAAAATCACGCAGTGGCTGGTGATATAATATATACTTTACTACAATAATATTCAGTTACTGTTTCACTGCAAAAAGTCAACTGTGACTGTTGGTTATACTGTAAGTTGTGGTGATATATATTTTTTATCTCAAATACTTTATTCGCGATTAAATTAAGAAAGACAAAAGATTTAGGCTTAGGATTTAAAGTTTGGCAGTAAAACAGAAGATTTAGGCTTAAGATTTAGAGCTAAGATTTGAACTACAACAGTCACCGTTGTAAAAGTGTAATTAAACTACGGTGCCACTGGTTTACTAGAAACATCAAGAACAGAGACCGTTCATCTCAATTTTCTTCTCGGGTTTAAATGGAATTATGGAGTCATTTTCCTTCCTCTTAATTCTATTATTATCCGCCCTGAAGCCAAATGACATGAGCTTTTAACGAGACCCTACACCTTTACAGGGAGAAAATAACAATAAATGTTACTCTTTGTCGGCCCTTCATCCTCTAGTAATGTACTCGGCGTGTCGAAAGAAGAGCTATGATTGGACAGAGCGACATCTATGGTAAGTTAATGATATCTATTGAGATAGTCCGAAATGCCGGCTCTTTGGGGCCATTTTCGACAAAGTAGTAAACAGACATTTACTTAGAGGTGACGTAAAGAACATCTCACAGACTTTCCACTTTCTTTATACAGTTATCTTGACGGCTTTTAGGCTTTTCTTTCATAAAGGTCAATCTTATTTTAACATGTATATATGTAAAAACACACATACACTGTTATGTACATTTAGAAGTTAAATGCTTATTATTATAAGGTTGCTGTTTTTTTTTACCAGAGGGCGTATTTTTAACATCTCGTTTCGGTTTTATGTCTTCATGGATGAATGCAAAGACTAGAACTGTTCGAGGAAGTTAAATTTCCTAAAACAGGATTAAAACTACCTATTTAACATCACATGAAACTACAAAACAATTATATGAAACACTATTAAAGACAGATTAGTCAACAATATGTATGAGTATAGTGCCTGTAAAACATAATTTTCCACGTAGCACGGTAGCATAAGAAAAGTAAAAACGAACTTCATTCTGTATTCGTAATAAGTAGATGTTTTTGCTCTTATAATTATGAATACTGAAAGAAAGCCTTTTCTATATATTAGAAACTCACGCCTTTGAGCATATGAACAGATACTGTCTACTTTGCTATTTTGTAAGTTGACTTTGAAACGGATTTTTCTGTTACTTCGTAATTGGATTGACCAAGAATTCTGTGTAATTTTACAAATGGACAATATTTGACGTCCTTGCTACTTGTAGAAGTGGAATAGATCGTACTTTGTTTGCTGTTTTGCGCACGGTAAAACTTTCACAGACTTTCCTCCCATCTACACCGTCACTCCTGTCATCTGTAGAGTTAAATGGATATGGATGCTCCGATCAGCTGTGTAGCAGAATGAACTGTTTTCCCTTCTCGAAGACTTCCATCTAATGATATTGACTCTCTCGTGATGTACAGGGGTACCTGGCACAAAAAATTAGAAGATGATCCTACGCTGATATAAACACAATAAACAGTTTGTCATAGCACATTGGTCAGATTTCACACCAATGCAACCTACAAAATATCATCCACCCTATGGAAGGCCCAGGCTTAAACGTTTCTAACTGCTATGTGTTCAGTTTCTTTTATTCAGTTTATCTTAATAGTTGTCTGGTAAAAAAGAACTTAGTACAAAGGTCAGCTACAAAACAAGAAGTGAATTACAATAGATTGATTACGTATTAAAGTTGTGTATTATATGTTGTTTGTTAGGAAACTGCTTCAGGTTATGTATAATCATCTGTTGTTTGTTAGGAAGCTGGTCCAAGTTTTGTATTATAATATGTTGTTTGTTAGGAAACTGCTTCAAGTTGAGTATAATCACCTGCTTTTTCTTAGGAAGCTGGTCCAAGTTGTGTATTATAATATATTGTTCGTTAGGAAATTGCTTAAAGTTGAGCATTACAATCTATTTTTTTTCAGGAAACCAGAGATGCCAACCATTACGATTCGAGCGTAATCATTACGATTTTGGTGTATTATTGTTGTTGTTGTTTTGAATTAAGCACAAAGCTACACAATGGGCTATCTGTGCTCTGCCCACCACGGGTATCGAAACCCGGATTTTAGCGTGTAACTCCGCAGACATACCGCTGAGCCACTGGGGGGCATTTTGGTGTATACATTACGACTATACACTCATACAGTCAAATATTATAACTTGTTGCAACTCCCAAATTATTATATATTATATAGGCCTATACAATAAAGTGATAAATTGTTCCCCTAGGGCTTGAAACGGGTGAAACAAAAATTTCTAATGAGATATAAATAAATTTTGATAATAAATGAAAGACATAGTTTTAATGGCAACTCGCGATAATCATGTTTGTGCTTGAAATAATAAAGAAATATTTATGTCTCCGACGTCTACCAATAATATGAGTACGGTGCTTCTCCATACTGGGTACGTGGGGGAATCCATAGTTACGTCATCAGTGCTTGTCAGCCAGTCAGCGCTCGCATTAATGGGTATTTCTCGTTTTCTTAGCGGCATAGAAACACTAATGCGATCGTTCATAAGATGGTAAAATAAAAAAGAGTTCTCGTTCACCAGACTGTCTTGTTTTTGACAAATCTAAAAGCACTAAAACTGTGAGTCAAAAATTTAAGAAAGAGTATAGTGCTAAATATTCGGTCATTGCATCAAAAGTCAGTGATAGTCATGCGTTTTGTACATTTTTCCACATCGATTTTTCTGTGGCGCATGATCGGGTAAACGATTGTTCCAGACATACAAAGTCGGCATATCCCCAACAAAAGGCTGAGGCGAAGACAAAAACGATGCAGAAAACGACATTTATGAGTAAGAATTCATAATATCAAACCATAAATGCAGAAGTGATGTTCACGCAATTCGTTATTGCTCATAATTTATCCCTCACTGTAGCCGATCATGCTGGACATCCATTCAGAAAAATGGTCCCAGACTCTGATATAGCAAAAAAATATGGCTGTGCTAGAACCAAAACTACAGTCATTGTACAAATGTTGGGTTGTGAAGATGACAAAAAGATTTCAAGCATACATACTAACAGTGTTTACAGTTTAGCCACAGATGGATCCACAGACATGGATGACTCAAAACTGTATCCAGTGGTTGTACGATATCTGTACGGGCTCTGTCTACAATCATTACGCTCAGTCGTTTGAAATAGTTGGCATCTCTGGGAAACTGGTTTAAGTAATGCATTACAATCTATTGTTTGTTAGGAAAATGGTTCAAGTGATGTATTACAAACTGTTGTTTGTTAGGCACCTGGTTCGTGTAATGTGTTACAATATATTGTTTGTTCAGGAGTTGGTTCAAGTAATATACTACAATCTATTGTTTGTTAAGAAGCTGGTTCAAGTAATGTATTACAATCTGTTGTTTGTTAAGAAGCTTGTTTAAGTTGTGTATTACAATCTGTTGTTTGTTAAGAAGTTGGTTTAAGTTGTTTATTAGAGTTTATTATTTTTAGAGATTATTTGGTAATTTTTTTTTATCCAAACAGAGTTTATCATCGTTAGATAAAGTTGTGAAAATGTTTATACTGTTTTTTTTCTATTTTTAAGCGACGAAGTTGCACAACAAAGTATTGGCGATTTTCCCACCAGGGGAATCTTATCCCATTGTTATTATCCTTACTGTTTAAATTACAAAAAAAAACATTAAACTAAAAAATATATAATTGTTTTATTTTCATTGTGTTTTTTCAGTTTATTTTTAAGCTACTGTTTGTAATCACGTTAAGAAAATAGAATTTTTTTTTATGAAAAGCTACGAAAAACAAACATTTTCTCGTATATAATTTATTATAACTGGCAATTTCTTTACTTAAGGTTAAGCCTAAAAATCTAAATTATTTTCATTACATTTTCGATCCTTGATGCGGATGGATAACAAAGACTTTTACTGCATTAAAAAAAATTGGCTCAGCCTTTAATGTTAAAGTGAAAGATACTGGTGTGTTTATGTCCGCTCCTCTAATTGCATTAAGTTTTATATGTTCTTAGTTTTAGGCTTATGATGCTGTTTTTCATTATTTATTCTTGTATTTAATTTCATTATGTTTCGTCTTCTTTTTTTTCTATCTTTTGCTTCAGGTGGAATATATTCATTACAAAATGTCCTGCCCCCAGAAAGATAAAAAAAGGTAATTGAAGGTATTATTTTATAAATCCATACTGATTCTCTTCTCGTTGATTAAATCAATATTTTCGCCCAATGAATGTATTTAAAGTAAATTTCGTTAACGAATTCCCTGCCATCTCTTAACAATAATAGCAATTAATTAATCGATTAATTGAATTATTGATTTGTTTCAGAATAGATATACCTTTAAAGTTGACTGAACAAACAAGAAATGTATTTTTTTTATGTACACTGAACGCAATGAACTACTAGGTGGCGTTAACTGGATAGGCAATTGTTGGCTTTAAATGTGTGTGTTTTTCTCATAGCAAAGTCACATTTGGCTACCTGCTGGATCCACCGAGGACTTTAAATTAATAATCAGAAAGTCTCCTTAAACTGATAGTGAGTGGGTCCTGTTAGATCTGTAACAATTCTGTTATTGTTATTTTAGATTAAAAGGAATGTAAATATGTATAATGATATCATATATATACACATGAGCTTCGGTCAATTATAGATGAACGTTATTTCTTGTTTACTGAAATATAATGAAAATGTTTATATAAGTTTTTCCTAATAAATTACTATAAATTAGTAATAAATTCTAATTTATCGGTACATTTTTAAAAGCGAACTTTAAAAGTTAAGTGATATAAAGGGAATTTACAATAATAATAAAACTGACTGCTTTTTCACTTGTTGTTTTAAAAAAATAAATGATATTTAATAATATCCTTTAAATAATTTCTTAGTCTTTGAAACTTCCTGGAATATTAAAAATGTATTCATGTATTTTAATAATTATGTTACATGTTTAATGTACGTTTTTAGTTTCATAAAATATTCTTGAAAAGCTCTAAGTCAAAGACGCACATATTAGAACTTAGTTTCTGCCATGTTAAATGATACATAACTCAGAGATAGAGATGCCTAATAGATAGCGCCATATTTTTAAGTTCTTTTCCCACAGAGGTCAGTGACCTACCGGGGCCCTTTCAGCCAGGAAACGTTATAATGTGACGATCAATCTCACTCTTCGTTGGTAAAAAGAGTACACAAGAGGTGGTGATAACTAGCTGCCTTCCCTCTTGTCTTACACTGCTAAATTAGGGACAGCTAGCGCAAATAGCCCTTGTGTAACTTTACGCGAAATTTAAAAATTAAATTAAAAAATACCTACCAGGTTAGCTAAAATTAGGGGTTTATTTTCCCTGCGGTGAACAGAGCGCAGATAGACAATTGTCGTTTCTCTAAAAATAAAATATAAAAATTCTACATTTTAAAAAGTTATCGAGTGAATTACTTGTATGCTTTGTCTTTATTTAAAATTAGTAATATATACACTGCTGGCCAAAATCTTAAGGCTAATGAACATAAAGAAAAATATGAATTTTCCGCTGTTAGACTCAACTACTTATTTGAGTAGAGCTTCGAAAGATGAAAATAAGAAAAGAGAAAATAATAAAAAAAAAGTTTAGCATTTAATAGAGAAAATGTGAACACTATGAAATTAGCCAAAATACTAGCTGGTCAAAAGTTTAAGATCATACTGAAACGAAGCATTAATCGGTAAACACTTAACAAAATTTAGTCATTTGTGTTCAATCATTACCGTTGTCATTGTCTCCCACTGACATTCCTTGTGTTACATTGGGTAAAAGCATGGCAAAGGCTAAAAAGTTGACAGAGTTTGAACGTGGCAGAATTGTCAGAGTTCTACAAGCAAGATCTCTCCCAAGGTGCCATCGCTGGTGAGATTGGGCGCAGTAAAACTGCTGTTGAAAATTTCTTAAAAGACCCTAAGAGATAGCGAGAATTTCAAGTGGTCGGCCCAAGAAATTTTCGCTGGCGTTAAGCAGGAGGATTCGACGGGTTGTCCGGCAAGACACCAGCCAATCACTGAACCAGATTAAGGGTCTTACAGACGCAGAACGCATTTCAAGAACAATAAGACGGCATCTACGAGAGAAAGGCTTTAAAAACCATGAACGTCTTCAAAGGCCACGCCTCCTTTCACATAACGAAACAGCTCTGTTAAACTTTGCTGAGAAGCATCAAATATGGGAAGTAGAAAAATGGAAAAAGGCTTTATTTTCTGATGAGAAAAAAATTAACCTGGATGGTCCAGATGGGTTCCAACATTAATTATATGGATATTCCACCGGAGACATTTGCGACACGACGCAGTGGAGGAGGTTCCATCATGATCTGGTGTGTTTTCTTCTTCCATGGAACAATGGAGCTTCAGGTTATACAGGGGCATCAAACAGCAGTCGGCTACATTGGCATGTTGGAGAGAGCATCATTGTGTGGAAATGATTGGATCTTTCAGCAGGACAACATTGCAATCCACAATGCCCGCAGGACAAAGTACTTTTTCATGGTTAATAACGCGATTCATTTGGACCCCATTGAAAATAATTGGGGTGGATGACAAGGGAAGTCTATAGAAATGAACGTCAATTCCAAACAGTGCATGATCTTCGTGAAGTCATCTTCACCACTTAGAGTAACATTTTAGCCAGCCTTCTGCAAACGCTTTTATCGACCATGCCAAAGCAAATGTTTGAAGTTATTCACAATGATGGCCGTCCAACACACTACTGAGACCTCTTGTTGGGTATTTCCTACCCCGTTTAGGACTTCTTTTTGGTATGGTCTTAAAATTTGATCAGCTAGTATTTAGGCTAATTTCATAGTATTCACACTTTCCCTATTAAATGCTAAAAAGACTTTTACTTTTATTTTCCCTTTTCTTATTTTCATCTTTCGAAGCTCTACTCAAATAAGTGGTTGAGTCTAACAACGCAAAATGCATATGTTTTCATGTTCATTGGCCTTAAATTTTGGTCAGCAATGTTTATATATAGTGACTCATACGCTAAAAATCTCCGCCGGCTTACTGGTAAACCCGAGAACTTATATCGCTAAAAATCAAGTTTCGATACCAGTGGTGAGAAGAGCACAAATAACTCATTGTATACCTTTGCTTCTGTGTAGGTACTGCGAGTATCAAATACTCATTATAAATAGGTATTTTGGCGCCATCTGATGTTAGTTAGAAAAAGCTCGCTTATGATACGTTCTAAGCTAATTGTTTTGCTTTGCTAACTTGAATATATCCACGTTTTTAGATTTAAGCTTTAGAATCCAAGAAACTTTGATAACAAGGAGCCTATATTTCAGACAATTAAAGATTTAAGACCTGCTTGATCGGGTGATAAAAAATCCTTTGCTATAAATGTACGACGCTATACAGTTATTACAGAACTTTTTCATGACTCAGTTAAAGAGTCTCAGAACTTTTAAACTAAAAGTATTTTCTTTCTGATAAATAGTTTTTCGGTGTGTCTACCTCATAATGACGCTTACAGTGTATGTATGTATATATATATTGAATATAGCTGTTAAACTAAGGTATATAAAGCAGAAAAAAACACTTTGTAACAAATTAAATACAATAAGGAATTGAAACACCTGTTAAACATTATTAAATTATTCATCTAACAGTTCACTAAATCTTTAAGGTGGAAGAAAACATTTAGAAAGTTAAGTGAAGATTATTTTGTGTTCCTTTTATTAAAGATTCCTGAATAGCGCTAGTTCTATTCTTACAACAGTGTTAATTTTCAAGAACCGTTCTTGTAGGATAGTGTTGACTAACCCTAGCTTTCTGTCTGACCGTTCCTGGGACAATGGTGAGTTAAGTCCAGAGTTAAACTCTAGGATTTGATTCTCCACAGTTGATAGAGAGCAGGAAGTCCATTATTTAGCCATGCATCAAGGAAACACTAGTATAATTCAAACTAACTGCAGAGGACCGCGTAATAATTTAGGAACTTTATTGCAAAAGTAATTTAGTATTCTAGGTACTAGATGGCAGCACAACTATACACCTATATGATTTGTGGGAAATAAAATTTTTGATGTGAAATTTATTTATTTATTTGACGAAATTAAATATGTTTTAATTTATTCTTATATAATATTTTTTTTTTAATTTAGCATATAATAAAAACATTCAGTTAAGAATTTGATTATTTGTTTTTAATACATTTCTATGTAGTGTTTGTTTTCATTAAAATATTACCAAAAGCAACTCAAGTTATTTGCGCTAATCGTTCCTAATTTTTGTGAAAATAATAAAACCACTTGAAGTAAAAATGTATCTCAGGACGGCTGGTGTGGGTGTTAACACTTTTATTTTGAGAAGCAGAAAACAATGTTACGAAACGTTGCACTCTGCTTTATTAGTAAAAGTGTTAATACCCACACCAGCCGTCTTGAGATACACATCCCTAATTTTAAACTTATAGATCAGTAGATAGATGACAGCAGTAGCGTCACAACCAGTCAACTCTTGAGCTATCCTTGTTCGATCTGACAATGAGATCTGATCGTCCTTCAATAAACACACCCATAAATACTCGATAGGTTTTTTGCACAAGTGCTATTTTTGCGTTGTTAAAATAAAAATAAAACGCTACGGTATTTGATATTTTCAACGTTAAGTCAGGGATAGTTAAGTTTCAAACGTTGTCAGCATAATTTTGAACTTTCACTGGAAGAAAGCCAGCGAGCAGTTCCCAAAGCCACATGTGCATCATTCAGCTATTGAACTGAAAAATGAGAGTGATTGTCGCTTTTATGACGCGTCCAAGGCTAAAAAGTCAGTAAATGTTCAGTGACACCTCTTCTCAAGCATCAGTCCGTAAGATTCATAACCTCGCCCATTAAGCCTACTTGATTTAATACTACTAAACAACTTAGTTTGCATTTTTAAAATTTTAGGAAACATTTTATAATAAACCAAATGCTAAGCTCGTGAATACATTTGGAAATAATATTTTCAAATAGTGAAAGATATCCCGGTTTACCGAAGTTTGCGTTAGTTGTGCCGTGTAAAACTGTTTTCTGCGTTAAACGATCAAAGAAATGTCGGTTTTTACATACTGTGGTGTACGTTTTATTTGTCTCCAACATTTCAAAAAGTATTGAGTTATATACAGAATAATTAAACTCGCAACAAGATTGTGTTTCTACTTTACTTCAATAACTACCTTAAACAGTTTAGTTTGAATTTCGCGCAGACTAGAGGGAAGGCAGTTAACCATCACCACCCACCACCAACTCTTGGGCACCTTAAACAGAAACAAGGAAACTAATTTACGGGTTCGACCGTGTCGTAGATTGTTATTAGATGGTGTTTAAACCAGTCAAGGGTGATGCAACAGTACCTCTTTACTAAAAATATTGAATATTGTAATATCTCGCTCTCCCAGCCGTGGGGGTGTATAATGTGACGGTCAATCCCACTATTCGTTGGTAAAAGAGTAGCCCAAGAGTTGGCGGTGGGTGGTGATGACTAGCTGCCTTCCCTCTAGTCTTACACTGCAAAATTAGGGACGGCTAGCACAGATAGCCCTCGAGTAGCTTTCTGCGAAATTCCAAAACAAAAAAACTCTTACTAAAAATATTGAATGTTGTTAGACTGTGTTCGATCCAGTCGCCAATGACTTGAGTGTTTTTAGATGGCGTTTGATCCAGTCAACAATGATGTAGGTTTATTTCCTTGCGAAAAATATTGAATTTTGTCAGATGGTGTTTGAACCAGTGAACATTGACATAGCCTTAACTCGTTACTAAATATATTGAGTGTTGTTAGATAGTGTTTAAACCAATCAATGATATAGCATTTCCTCCTGACTGAAAATATTAAATGTTGTTAAACAACGTTTGATACAGTCAACAACAATGTAGATTTAACTTCACACTAAATATATTGAGTGTTGTTAGATGGTGTTTGAACCCATTAACAAAGATATAGCTTTATCTCCTTTTTAAAAATATTGAATATTGTTATATGGTGTTTGAAACACTCGACAATGATCTAGCTTTACATAGTTACTAAAAATATTTAGTGTTGTTAGATGGTATTGGAACCAATCAAGAATGATACAGCTGTAACTACTTATTGAATAAGTTTGTTGGATGGAGTTTGATATGGCTTTAACACCTTACTAAAAACATTGAATGTTGTTATATGGAATGCGAACCAGTCAACAATGATGTAGCTTTACCTCCTTACAAATAATATTGAGTATTGTTAGATGGTGTTTGAGCCAGACAACAATGATATAGCTTTACCTCCTTCCAAATAATATTGAGTATTGTTAGATGGTGTTTGCACAACTCCACAATAATGTACCTCTACTTCCTTGCTACAAATATTGAATGTTATTAGATGGTGTTTGGACCAGTCAACAATGATATCGATTACCTCCTTACTAAAATTATTGAATATTGTTAGATCGTGTTTGAAATAGTGAACAATGATGTTGCCTTAACTCGTTACTAAAAGTATTGAATGTTGTTAGATGGTGTATAAAACAGACAACAATGATGTAGCGTTACCTCCTAGCTAAAAATATTTAGTGGTTTTAGATGGTGTTTGATTCAGTCAATAATGAGTTAGCTTTACTTACTTAATAAAAATATTGACTATTGTAGATGGAGTTTGATCCAGTCAACAATGATGTAGCTTTACTTCATTAGTAATAACATTAAGTGTTATTAGAGGGTGTTTGATTCAGTCAAGAATGGTGAAGCTTTACCTCCTCACTAAAAATATTGAATATTGTTATATGGTGTTTCAAACAGTCAGTGATGTTATAGGTTTAACTACTTATCAAATTACTCAAAATTAATATATGGTGTTTGAACCCTTTAACAATGTTGTAGGTTTAACACTTTACTAACAATATACATTCATGTGAAAAAGTTAGGACACCCTATTAAAGCCTGTGTATTTTTGTAACAATTTTGGATGTATAGATATTTAATATCAATTTCAACAATATTGAGAGATTATAGGAATATAACTAAACAATTAAAATTGAAGAAAAGACTTTTCAAGATCTTCTGTTTTTAAGTGATGTTTGAACCAATCAAGAATGATGTAAGTTTAGTTCCTACAAATTGGTAATAATATTTTCACACTATTTCAATCTCAGGCCTTTCCTTCGAGATGCTAATGGTATGAAATACAAAACATATCACTTTAGAAGTTTGTATATAAATAAGTGTCGTTCTATAGTATTGGTGTGTCAGCTACATCGTAGGAAGTGTCAATTCTCGACGTGTGAATCCCGCCATAACTTTCTCTCCGTCATTAAAACCTTTATCACGCAGCTCACACGTTGTTTAAGTTTAAAAGATTTAAAGAGTGTATGAGGAGATATGTGGAATACGTAGATAGGCCGGTCACTGTCACGTTCATTCCCTTCACGATAACCCCTTCTCTATAAGCTGACATGTACTGTTAGTAAATATTTGTCCACAGTATAACACTGAACTTCCGCAGATCATTTTCTGTGTCACTTGAGATCGAACATGTTATGACGTAAAATAAAAAGAAAAAATTAAAGAAGAATATTAATTACATTTATTTATTTGAATAATTAGACAAAAGAAATATTTTATATCTCATAATATTCGTTGTTGGAGAATTATACAATTTCCACGAAGAACGCGTATTCTGGTGTTTTTTGTTTTGTTTTTTTCATTAAAAGAAAGTTAACTTTCAACTCGTTACTCGGTGCGTCTACAGATTTATAACGCTAAAATCAGGGGTTCGATTCCCCTCAGTGGACTTAGTATCATTGTGATATGAAAATACTCACACGAAAGTAGCGAAATTGAAAGTTCCCCATAAAGGTGATTTTTTGCATTAAAAATTTAATATGTTAACAGACTTTAAATCATAGAGTTATCAGTTATTGTTGTTTTTTGTTATTAAGTACCAAGCTACACAAAGGACTATCTGTGCTTTGTCAACTACGGGTATCGAAACCCAATTTCTAGCAGTATCAATCAGGGGCGGTTATCAGTGTTATACAAAAATCGATGCTATTGTAAAAGATTTATAGTATGTTTAATTCTACAGTTTTTGAAAAGTCCCGACAAGATATATTATCAATGGTTAGAAAAAACAACACGGAAAAACAAACAAAATATTCAAAGGGTACTAAGAAGACAACTGCATAATGATCCGGTATGGCCAGCTGGTTACGGCACTCGACTCGTATGCTGAGGTTTGCGGGTTCGAATTCTCGTCCAACCAAACATGCTCGCGCTTTCAGCCGTGGGGGCGTTATAACGTGACGGTCGCTTCCACTAGTTGATAAAAGAGTAGCCCAAGCGTTGGTGGGTGGTAATGAGTGGCTGCCTTTCCTCTAGTATTACAATGTAAAAATATGGACGGCTAGTACAGATAGCTCTCCTGTATAAATTGAAAATTATAGGAGTTTAGTTTTGCCTCTCCCTAGTACAGCAATAAGTCTACGGATTTATAACGCTAAAATAAGGTGGTTCGATTTCCCCTCGGTATGTTTAGCAGATAGCCCGATGTGGCTTTGCTATAAATAAATACACAAGTTAAATTTTAATTGTGAGGACTCTTGTGTTAAAAGAGACAGAATTTTAATGAAATGGAAGCAGAAACAGCTGATAAAATAGTTTATGGTTTTGTTGTTTTAGCGCATAGATTACCTGCAAACACCGTATTTTAGGGTTACATAGATTACCTGCTTTCTGTTCACCAGGAGAAATCAAACACCGTATTTTAGGGTTACATAGATTACCTGCTTTCTGTCCACCAGGAGAAATCAAACACCGTATTTTAGGGTTGCATAGATTACCTGCTTTCTGTTTACCAGGAGAAATCAAACATCGTATTTTAGGGTTACAAAGATTACCTGCTTTCTGTCCACCAGGAGAAATCAAACACCGTATTTTAGGGTTGCATAGATGACCTGCTTTCTGTCCACTAGCGCCCCCCGCTAGTACAGCGGTATGTCTCCGGATTTACAACGCTAAAATCAGGGGTTCGATTCCCCTTGGTGGGCTGATCAGATAGCCCTTTGTGGCTTTGCTATAAGCCCCCCAGTGGCTCAGCGGTATGTCTGCGAACCTACACGCTAAAATCCGGGTTTCGATACCCGTGATGGGCAGAGCACAGACAGCCCATTGTGTAGCTTTGTGCTTAATTCAAAACAACAAAAACAACAACAGCTTTGCTATATAAAAACACACAGACTGTCCACTAGGAGAAATAAAACACCATATTTTAGGGTTGCACAGATTACCTGCTTTCTGTCCACCAGAAGAAATCAAACACCGTATTTTAGGGTTACATATATTACCTGCTTTGTGTCCACTAGGATAAATCAAACACCATGTTTTAGGGTTACGACTGAAAATATTAAAACAAAAACCTATCGATATTAGCCTATAACAAAATCTAAAACACAACGGACATAAAAATGAACAGAATCTCGGGAGACACAATGGAGTTCTTTAAATATTTTTTTCTCTTCAAATACAACGCCATGTTTTTCTAAGACGCGAAAGCGCCCTCTTCGTTGAATACAGAATTTCTCTTGCTTTTGTAAAAAGGCGTACTTTTTACCAGTGCTCGATTACATCTTGGAATGAATATAGATTAAAGGATTATGTTTAATTTAGCGCTCGAGCTGATCTCATATCACGTGCCTAATATCCCTAATCAATAGAGTTAATTATTTTTTCCAGCTGCTGTTTTCTTGGGTCGAACGTCGTCCTTAGCATAATGTAATTGTGAAGAAATTAATAATAACTTTGTACAGATGGGTCTGTTTGGAAAGATATAATTTATGTAGCTCTCTTCTCCTCTCTTCTCTGTGATAAAACACTCCCAGGACTGTTACACTGGAATAACCTGATACAGTCTTCGCGTGTAACCCTTAAACTTGGGCAACTAATTCAACACAGGTAACCAAGATTCAATTTACTTACACTCAGTGTTTGTTCTCACGCAGGAAAGGGGCAACAGCTGTGTAAACTATAGATAATATTGAAACATACGTATCTGACTGCGTAGCGGAAAGTTCGGGGCTCAAACCGTTGAGCACGTTCAAGTTAAGGGTGGCGGCAGATGATAATGTCCGAGGGACCTTTCTCTGGTCAACAACTGGCTGACCAATACCAAATAATACAGTCGAAGCTCATAGAACATGCCATCGGAAACATTCCACATATACAAGGTCGGAAATGTTTTCTAATCCTGCCTAAAAGAATTTCAGTTGTTGTGGCTATTGAAGATTGAAAGTTTTCAGCCAAGGCTAGACTGTCAACGCCCAATCTTAAAATGACAGCTAATGGACTTGTTTCGGAAACAATACCTATAGAATGAAAAAACTGACGCAGACGTTACTTAGTGTTTTTCATGGACATATTAGGCCTAACTCTGAATTATGCGAGTGCAAACATCGTCTTTCATCGACATACGGCCTGGCATGGCCGAGCGCGTTAAGGCGTGCACTCGTAATTCGAGGGTCGCGGGTTCGCGCCTGCGTCGCGCTAAACATGCTCGCCCTCCCAGCCGTGGGGGTGTATAATGTGACGGTCAATCCCACTATTCGTTAGTAAAAGAGTAGCCCAAGAGTTTGCGGTGGGTGGTGATGACTAGCTGCCTTCCCTCTAGTCTTACACTGCAAAATTAGGGACGGCTAGCACAGATAGCCCTCGAGTAGCTTTGTGCGAAATTCCAAAAAACAAACAAACAAACATCGACATATTAGGCGTGACTCTGAACGTAGATACAGCAAATGGAAGTAAGCATGACGGTTTGTGGCGTTATTCCGTGTCTCAACGTTTCTAATTAATCGTGCACCTAGCGGAATTTAGTTCTAGAATTACAGGTATAATTTAACATACAGACATCCTAAATATGGGGTTTTCTTTATAGTCACTTTATCTCATACTGAACTGGTTCTATAATTTTCAGATGATACGTTGCATCCAATAAATGTTAAATAATGTATGTTATAAACTGAAATTTGATGACATCCCCTCCATCCCTACCTACCCCGGTCTCTCAGCGGTAAGTTGGTAATATTACGACGCTACAATTCGAGTTTCGATACCCGTAAAGGGCAAAGCATAGACCGCCCGTTGTGAACATTATACAACAAATAAACGTCTAATCTACGCGTTCTGATAATGTATTGGCTAACCTTTCCTCCTTGTGGCGTTATTTAATTACACTGTTGCTTTCTTAGATGAATTCGAACACCCGCCACTCCAGTTTCTGTGTGAAACAAACTCGAACGAATTAAAACTTTCACACCACAGTCTCAGTGTGAAATAAACATAGATGAATCCGAACACTCGCTACTCAGTTTCTATGTGAAACAAACTCGAACGAATAAAAAAGATGAAACCACTTCCCAACTTCGATTGATACAAATAGGTCGGTCGGCACTTGACTGAGTCAGGTAAACATCCATAGAGCCCAGAGGTGCTCTAAGAACGTGTATACAGAGATGGAAGACTTTCCACATCCTACGTGAACAAGTACAGGGACTGCTGAACTTAGTCAAGCACGTGATACCGTGATCAGGGCCAAATCCCTTAGCAACCAGAATGTTGACGTTCAGGGACTATTTTTAATCGAGACATAAGAGCAGGACGTGTTTACATAGCAAATTAAATTTCTCTTTGATTCGGCGTTTGGACGAACATTAGAGCGAACTTCGCTGCACTCGGCAAAACATCAAGAGTTATTGAACATATGACCGCAGGGAATTGTGGGAGATTGAATTCGCTTGGTCAGTCCAACTTCCTATTCAGTGTTTGCATAGAACGATTTTGCTTCGAAAGCCTTGTTTTCGAAAGAGATGAGACAAGCCGGATTTCCACAGCACGTGCGGATAA
The DNA here is from genome assembly GCA_011833715.1 of Carcinoscorpius rotundicauda. Lineage (NCBI taxonomy): Eukaryota > Metazoa > Arthropoda > Merostomata > Xiphosura > Limulidae > Carcinoscorpius > Carcinoscorpius rotundicauda. Next base: position 103,546,000 of record CM022394.1, on the reverse strand, counting down.
ACTTGGAGTTATAAATGAAATAGCTGTCCGACTTTTGAACCTCCCCTCGTTTAGTCAATCTCGTTATTAAAAAACAACATATATCTACATTGATAACCCAAGAAAGACTGATCGATAAACTTTAGATAAATGAACATATAAAAGTATATCTTATTTTTACATGATTGTTAGAACAAGTTTGTTTATTTTTTCAGGTTTAGCGCACTCTGCTCCGACTACACTTAATCTAATAAAATCAGTTCGTATTTCGTGATCGTCTGATCATGTTATAACACTGAAGTTTAGTTTAATTACTGTTGAAATTACACAACACATATCCAATAATACACACAGTTTTCATTTGTCTTTATAGTATGTCATATTCGTCTCCACGCTTAACAGAGTGGTAAAGAGTTACAACTGGTTAGAGCTGCCACTGTTCCGAGTTACACCTAGTCAGAATTACTGAAATAAAGATTTGCCAGATCATGCACGTTTTCTTATGTTTGTAGACTGTGTTTCTCCAGTTTTACTATAATCTTTTCTAACTCTGTAAATAAATAAAATCCACAGTATTTAGTACAATCAGTTCGATTGCTGCACTATAGCTGTTAACAGTGTAGCAAATATTTTCAGAGTACGTTTGTCACCAAAGGCGACCCCTTGGAAAAGCGCCATTTATTCCCAGTACCGATTAGCTTAGAGAGTACCAATTTTCGTCAATAGGAAGTAATGAAGGAGTATTTTTCGTCATTTGTAGTCCTGCGGGATCGACAGGTAGCGACGACCCAATACTTAAGTTGTACATTATTTTCTGTGTTAATTTCTTATACATCAAATGTGAGCCAGTGAGATTATAACAATGTTTCTAACAATCATGAATGTATGTGAGAAGAGATTTAATTGGTTAAGGAAGATCGTGTTGGCCTTTTATTTTTCATTAATAATATCACACCATCTGATTTAATTTTTTTATCTCAAATTTTACAACCTTGGCTAAAAAATCTTACCTTACTACAACACTATAAAATGTTACATCAGTACAATAGTACAAAATCTTACCTTACCACAGCACTATAGAACGGTACAACAGTACAACAGCACAAAATCTTACTTTACCACAACACTATAGAACGGTACATCAGTACAATAGCACAAAATCTTACTTTACCACAACACTATAGAACGGTACATCAGTACAATAGCACAAAATCTTACTTTACCACAACACTATAGAACGGTACATCAGAACAATAGCACAAAATCTTACCTTACCACAACACCATAGAACGGTACAACAGAACAATAGTACAAAATCTTACCTTACCACAACACCATAGAACGGTACATCAGAACAATAGCACAAAATCTGATATTACCACAACACTATAGAACGGTACATCAGTACAATAGCACAAAATATTACTTTACCACAACACTATAGAACGGTACATCAGTACAATAGCGCAAAATCTTATTTTACCACAACACCATAGAACGGTACATCAGTACAATAGCGCAAAATCCTACCTTACCACAACACCATAGAACGGTACATCAGAACAATAGCACAAAATCTTACCTTACCACAACACCCTAGAACGGTACATCAGTACAATAGTACAAAATCCTACCTTACCACAACACCATAGAACGGTACATCAGAACAATAGCACAAAATCTTACCTTACCACAACACCATAGAACGGTACTTCAGTACAATAGTAGAAAGTGTTACCCTAAGAAAACAGAATATGTTCCTGGTACTAATTACACTTTTCCGTATCCAACTAATCTGATCGAAGTGTAAAATACACAATATATAATCTTATCATAGTTTTTAAAACTAATTGGGAATCGGTTTTACTTTATTTCGGAAAACGAATGACTCGACCAATCACTTTACAGATTGGTTAATGGCTCAATGATTACTTTGAAGATTTAAAATACTAAAATTATGAACTCGATCTCAACACTGGCTACTGTTCAGGTGATCCATTATAACAATCACGTGCTATGTGATATCAGGGGGCTGGATCTGTGATTAGGAGCTACGTAGTAGCAGGAGGTTGGTTCTGTGAACTGTCATCATTTGGTTCTGTTATCTGAATATGCGTTAACCGAGGGCTGGTTTGCGGTATTAGGGCGTTGGTTCCGTTATCATGTGATATGTGGAAGCAGGAAGTTCTAAACAAAATAAATATAGTCGAAAACTAAAAATCGGCTTAAAATGATCAGTTAAAAGAGCTGGAGTTTCAGATAACACAACACTGGAGTTTTACAGGTCTTAGAAAACACATCAACATGCTAATCGTTATCGAGTTATACATGATTTTATTCGCTAATTTACAAGCTTGTCTTATTATTTGGTTCTGGTTTGTGCCATCAAGCAGGGAATGCCTGCGGATTTATACCGCTAGAAACTGGGTTTGATATCCGTGGTCAGCAGAGCATAAATAGCTCTTTGTGTAGCCTTGTGCTTAATAATAAACACAATCAAATGTCTTCTGGTCTATGTCGCTTGCTAACGTTTTAAATTAAATATATATAATGTTTCAGCTTTCTTTGTTGTTCTGTCAGTCAGTGTCCGTCAAAACCGAAGGTGGCTTTATTTCCCTGATCTCTACAGGTCGCAGTACTTTCTCATTCCCCACATGCTCTAAATAACTGAATTTCGGTGCACGTGGCGATTTCATTACGACTGAGCACGTGCTCACGTTACTATTGTAACTTCCGGTACTAGTTCCACGACCACGCCCCCCTCTCTTAAATAGTTCGAAAGTTCTTTTCACGCACTTGTTAAGGGCGTGACTGTTCCCCTGGTGTCATGCATGGGAATTAATTGTCACAAAACAGCGTCACACGCAGCTGGTAGTGGGACACTTGAGGCGCACCCTGTCCACCCCCTCGCCAGTTGCGCCTTGATGGCGATATGAATTTTACATGACAGAAAATGGCAGAAAAAAGTCAAAAGTTAACAAAGTTTCCAGTATTTAATCCTATAGAAACACTCGTGAAAATTTGTAATTAAAAACAAATTTGCTCTTCAAATACAGCTGTCGTTATCTTGGTTCGAATCAGAAAATGGAAATTAGTTTATACGTGTGACAAAATCTCCTTCCATAAACATAGAACACTTTAAACAAGTACTGGAAAACAAGTAATTAGACGAACCACAAGCTATAGGTTACAAACCACTGCTTCATTACAAGTTTAAAACACAGATAAATGAGAAAGACATTCAGATCATTTCTCGTTGATCACGTGTTTTTCCAATAATATCGCTTCTACATTTTTTAAACATTGTCAAAATACAAACCATTGAACGAGCATCACAACTTAGTACTGGCAAGGTCGTATATAATTATTTTAAAAAATGTCGGGACCTGGCGTGGCCTGGTGGCCAGGACAATCGTGAGTTAGAAAACCATCACAAAATTTTCTCGCTCTTTTAGCAATTGGGAAATTATAACGTGACGGTCAACCACACTTTCCGGCCTTCCCTAGTGGCACAAGTACACCCTTGTGCAAATTAATTGAAACAAGACGGAAAATTACGATTTTTTAAAATTTTTTTGCGTTTTATTTCTGAGAATCCAAAAATTTCTCAGAAATTAATACATGATATGACTGCCTTTATTTTTCAGAAGATCATTAACCCACTTTGGCATTGAGTTCACGAGTTGACTGCAATCGACTTTATTAATTTTTAGATCGCGGTACCACACCTTAATTATGGCCTCAATTAGCTTACCTTTCGTGGCACAGTCTTTTCCCCAAAGTCTTTCTTTACAAATCACCCAAAGATTTTCAATAGGATTTAAGTCCGGACAGTTTCCAGGCCAGTCCAGCATCTTTATTCCCGTTGGAGTCATAAAATCTTTCACAAGTTTCGATGTGTGGCACGGAGCCAGATCTTACTGAAAAATGCCAGATCCATCTGGAAATCTCTTTTTCAATTCTGGAACAACTCTTCTTTGCAAAACTTCAGTGTACTGTGGTCCTCGCATCATACTTTTTATGATATGTAAGCCTCCAACGCCATAGTAGCTGAAAAAGCCCCAAAACATCTTCTTCAAGGGATGTTTTACGAACTAATTGATGTGATGTGCGATCATGCAGACTACTTTGACTCTGTACGAAGAAATGAGTCTCGTCACTGAAACCTTCCTCCATTGTTCTTGTGTCCAGTTCTTGTGTTTCAGACCCCATTGATACCGTTTTTTCTTCATTGAGTTGGTAAGAAGTTGTTTTTTGACTGGTCTCCTTGCCCTTCTAACGCAATTTCGAATGACGTAATATTCCTCAAAATTTCGTCATATATCCCAAAAATAGATCGACCGTACTGCGAAACACAGCTAATGACGCCGTCTGTGTGAAAAAATGACTATTAAAGGAAATCTGCGGGTCCATCGAAGCCTACACCGGCCGCCATGCTGAAAATATTGTAAAATGACCATTTGTTTCAATTAATTTGTCTGGACGTATACTACTACTGATTTAATTTCTTTAAATTAGGCCTGGCATGGCCGAGCGCGTTAAGGCGTGCACTCGTAATCCGAGGGTCGCGGGTTCGCGCCCGAGTCGCGCTAAAACATGCTCGCCCTCCCAGCCGTGGGGGTGTATAATGTGACGGTCAATCCCACTATTCGTTTGTAAAAGAGTAGCCCAAGAGTTGGCGGTGGGTGGTGATGACTAGCTGCCTTCCCTCTAGTCTTACACTGCAAAATTAGGGACGGCTAGCACAGATAGCCCACGAGTAGCTTTGTGCGAAATTCCAAAACAAATTCTTTAAATTAACAGATTGAGACATATTGTTAAAACCTATAATATTAATATAAATATGTCTATATAATGAGATTAAGCGCCACCTCAAAACAATTTTTTTAAAGTTTGTTAAATATTGAGTAAGAAAATAAAACTAGGTTTCATGTCATATGTCTGGTGTTTTGAAATGTCAGGTTAGCCATTAGGTTAAGAGTAAAATATTTCAATGAGTCAAATGAGGATTTTTTATTTTTGCTGTATTTTGAAATATTTCAGTGATATAAACAGTACTGATACGTTTTTTACATTTGTCATGTATTGCGTAAAAGTTTATCGTCAATAACCTCCCGAACTTTGTTTTATTACTGTGATTTAATTTATTTAAATTAACAGATTGAGACATGTTGTTAAAACCTATAAATATTAATATATATATATCTATATAATGAGATTAAGCGCCACCTCAAAACAATTTTTTTAAAGTTTGTTAAATATTGAGTAAGAAATAATATAAGATATATTTATTGTGAGTAGATATAACGTCGAACATTTTGTTATTACATTTAGATCAAATGAAATCGGTGTGTGAGAGAGAGATCAATTACATTGTCTACCGGAGCGTGACCCGCCAGAGGTCGTAATTAGGTTAATGATCACTTCGTCTAAACATCCAGTGGAAACCAGCTTAATTTGACAAAATGTAGAGAAATTAGAAACAGAAGTTCGGTCTTTCAAATACGAAGCTAACATATTTGTGTCGCGTAGCAACACTACTAGTATCGCTTACCGTCTCATTTAGCGACAATACTAACATCAGTTGGTGTGTAACGTAGCAATCAAACTAACATTTCTTACTGCGTCAAGCAGCAACCACAATGGTGTTATTTACGGTGTCACGTAGTTCCTATATTAATGTCACTTATTGTTTCGCGTAGCATCCATTTTAGAGTCACTTACAGTGTCACGTTGTTGTACTTGTCATAGACCGATATGATTTTTTATTCTCAAAGATAGCGCCATCTACGGAGGAGCACTTCATGATTCGTTACAGGTTTCGTTATATATTCATCAGAGCTTCATATAAATTCTCTTAATCAGAGCTTTCCAAGATTTATTTCACACCGTTATATCTTGTTGGTTATCTACCTTGCAACATGTCACCAAATACCACAGTTGTTGAGCGTGTTGCTGGAAACAGCAATAAATGTTCTTCACCTGATATGCAAATACCTGTCGTCAAAGACACAGAATACACTGTTGTTGTTTGTTCACCATATGTCGTCCACAGTATTGATGGAACTTTTGCAATCAAATACAAGAAAAGCTTTGTGGATTGCAAAACTTTATGTCCTAAAGATACCACAGTTCCTCTTCACAGTGGAGCATCTACAACAAGTATTTTCTTTGAGAAGATTACAATTTTTGAGACGTAGCCTACCTGGGTCTTCCATCAGTCAAACTCGGGCAAATATTCCTGTCTGTGAATGGGATTTTGATGAAATGACCATGTAAGCGATACGCTTCGTTTATAAAATGGCAAGAGTAGTACGACAATTAAGAAGATGGAAGTAAATGAAAATAAAATTCACATTTAGACGTCCACCAGACAGAGACCTCAAACCACCGGACACACTTACTTCTGGACTTTGATAAAGCCGGTTCTCCTCCGTCTCTTCTGAATCATGGATGGATCCTTGAAGATGGTATTTACAGATCTTTAAGGTACCCACAAAGAGTCCTCTCAAGGAACGTAAGCCAATTTTTACGTATCAAAGAAGAGGTCACTGTTGACCCTGTAGAGTCCGAAGACACAGTGGCTCTCGTTAGGACGAATATGGTTGCGATGTTGGCCACTGGAGCTATCACGAAGAAAATAGTTTGTCAATCTGTTGGTTGAATGCAATAACTGTTTTAAAACTTCAAATTACTGCTGATATCTACGTAACGCACATATCAGTTGTGGTCAAATGTATTGTGAGATTTTCTTTTTGGACATTATTAACCCGTTCCAGTTTATGTTGGAATTAGCTCCTACCTAAGATTGTAATTGAATTTCGTGACCTCAGGAACCTACATTTAAACACCAAGAACACTTCTGTATCATGCATAGGAGTAGAGATATGACATAACTGGTTTATGAGGCGGTCATCTTGGATTTCGCCCTCTAGCATAGTTATTTCTCATTTTCATGATGGATACCGAAGCTTATTTTGCTTAGTATCGTCAATACATCTAAAATCAGTTGTCAAACCTTGATCAGATAGTATCGTTCAGTAACTCTATTGAAGGATCCTCTTCTAAAGTTTTGGAAATTAAACATTGCGTGAAATAAATATAAACACGGAGAGATATGATAGAAAGGCCAGAGATCTGAGCTCGGATATCTCATTTATCTACTTTCTGGAAATAATAACAGATCTAGAAACTTACTAGACATGATAAAATACGCTGTTCGAGGCCGTGGCCCAATATGTCCCTTTGGGAGTTGTACTAACAGAAACAAGTGCTAAGAGGAAGGAAAGAAAGCCTTTGAAGATTAAACCTACTCTTGTATAGAATATCATAAATTAGCAGACTTGTTAACTTGGTACTGTAAACTCATTTGTGAGTTTTGTTTATTTCGGTTTCTTAGCAACCTACTAGTTAAAACTGACTTATATAAAGATTAATGGACTATTACGATGAATTATTAATTTCAAAATTAGTAACTCCAGAAACGTTAGCTTCCATCCAATGTTGACATTCAAAGATTTATATAATGTTATAATCTACTTACATAGCTAATTACACCGACTTTCACACACATACACCTCATATTAAAGATCGTTTATCAACACATTCTTTTCTTTTTTTTTCTGAGAGCCAGTTATTTTAAAACGAAGTTGAAACAGATCATGGATCATTGCAAATGTCATTAGAATAATTACTGAAATGTGGAGATGTTTTAATTCTCAGAAAAAACTATGTATCCCGTGTTGATATGAACAAGTAATCTGGTGAAGATGAAGCAGGCTTAAGGAAATCTGGTTGAAGCATAAACAAATATTGTTGTAAGTACATGGCTAAAGTAATTTAAGATGGTATTAATACACAAATATTGTTATAAGTATGCGGTTGAAATAATTCGTTAAGACGTATTACATACATAAATGTTGTAATTACGTGTTTGAATTAATTGGTCGATACAAATTACATACACAAATAATGTTGTAAGTACGCGGATAAAATAATTTAAGATATGTTAAATACACAAATATTGCTATAAATACTTGGTTGTAATAGTTGCTTATAATACATTATGTCTAGAAATATAAAAAAGTTTGAATAATTCTTTATTTTTATAGATATTATTGTTAAACATTATGATTTATTTTATTTTTATTCTGTCTCGTAACTCGTAATGGATTTGAACCTTTATATCCGGCGATTTAATGCTCTTTAATTAATCAGTACATTAAAGGCTTAACAACTTCTGAGAATAAAGCAATCACATGTCGTTTCATATCAACTTATTTTACGGGATCAATAATATAGCATCACCATTAACAGCGAAGGAGTAGCAGATTTTAGGCTTAACGTCTGACACGTCATAAAAAGGGTGTATAAACGTCATCATAATTAATGACGTATTAAAGAAAGTAGAACCCGCCTGCTCAGAGTTTGCGCTAACGGTGAGATATGCACACATCGTCGTAAGTCAGGATGTATTCAGTAAGGTGGACCAAACAGATAACATTGAAATGGAAGGAAAACCGGAAATCAAAACCGGAAATCGAAACTCATCTTCTCTGACGCTTCAAACAACCAAGTCACGACGAATTTAATGGCTTAATTTCAACTAGAATAACAACCGGCGGAACCGTGTCTTCAGGGAGATAGGGTCCTGCCAATCATGACAGGATTTTCAGGGGACATGACGTCGATATCGTCCGTCAACAGCTGGTACTTGTACCAGTGAATATATCGGTTGCGAGAACATAACAGTAGCTCCGATAACACTGTAGTGTTTACAGTACAATAAAAAATACAACCACTGTTTGTTAAAGTATGGAGCTGTTGAAAATAAAACCAAAAATGGAATATAGTTAATTAAACACAAACAGTAGTCCTAGGCTCAATGTTTCATTGGCTAAACCAATCATTGAGATAAGTAACACGAACCTAGTGTTGGGGTATTTTTAATTACAGCTCATCATGACAGCTTTTCTCTTACAATGAGCATTATTGTCAAAGATATTTTTTAGGTATGAAATCGGTCAACCGAGAAAAATGGTAGTCAGCAGGCACAAAGTATCAAGAAATAACAACCAGTCATCATGCACAAAGTATCAAGAGATAACAACCAGTCAGCAGGCACAAAGTATCGAGAAATAACAACCAGTCAGCATGCACAAAGTATCGAGAAATAACAACCAGTCAGCATGCACAAAGTATCGAGAAATAACAACCAGTCAGCATGCACAAAGTATCGAGAAATAACAACCAGTCAGCATGCACAAAGTATCAAGAAATAACAACCAGTCAGCAGGCACAAAGTATCAAGAAATAACAACCACTCAGTAGGCACAAATTATCAAGAGATAACAACCAGTCGACAGGCACAAAGTATCAAGAGGTAAAAACCAGTCAACAAAAACAAAATATCAAGAGATAACAACCAGTCAACAAAAATAAAATATTAAGAAGTAAAACCAGTCAATAAAAACAAAGTGTCAAAATATAACAACCAGTCGGCAGGCACAAAGTATCAGGAGATAACAACTAGTCAATAGACACAAAGTATCAAGAGGTAAAAACCAGTCAAGAAAAACAAAGTATCAAGAGGTAATACCAGTCAACAAAAACAAAGTATCAAGAGAATACAACCAGTCAGTAGGCACAAAATATCGAGAGATAACAACTAGTCAACAGGCACAAAGTATAAGGAGGTAAAATCCAGTCAACAAAAACAAAATATCAAGAGATAACAACCAGTCAACAAAAATAAAATATTAAGAAGTAAAACCAGTCAATAAAAACAAAGTGTCAAAATATAACAACCAGTCGGCAGGCACAAAGTATTAGGAGATAACAACTAGTCAATAGACACAAAGTATCGAGAGATAAACACCAGTCAACATACACAAATATCAAGAGATAACAACCAGTCAGCAATCACAAAGTATCGAGAGATAACAACCAGTCAACATGCACAAAGTATCAAGAGGTAATACCAGTCTGTAGGCACAAAGTATCAAGAGATAACAACCAGTCTGTAGGCACAAAGTATCAAGAAATAACAACCAGTCACCAGGCACAAAGTATCAGGAGATAACAACCAGTCGACAGGCACAAAGTATCAAGAGGTAATACCAGTCAACAAAAACAAAGTATCAAGAGATAACAACCAGTCACCAGGCACAAAGTATCAGGAGATAACAACCAGTCAACAGGCTCAAATTATCAAGAGATAAAAAACAGTCAGCAGCCAAGACGCAAAGTATCAAGAGATAACAACCAGTCAACAGACACAAATTATTAAGAGATAACAATCAGTCAACAGACAAAAGGTATCAAGAGGTAAAATCCAGTCAACAGCCAAGACGCAAACTATCAAGAGATAACAACGGTCAACAGACACAAAGTATCAAGAGATAACATCCAGTTAGCAGTCAATAGGTACAAGTATCAAGAGATAACATCCAGTTAGCAGTCAATAGGTACAAATATCAAGAGATAACATCCAGTTAGCAGTCAATAGGTACAAGTATCAAGAGATAACATCCAGTTAGCAATCAATAGGTACAAAATTCAAACGATAACAACTGGTGTAGTTATTCCGGATAAACAGTATTTTAAACTGTATAAATGTTGGGGTAATACTTGAAACTATGGTAACTTAGAAATATATCTTCTCTTGCAGGCTCCTGTCTTCCTTGACTGGGTTTCACTTCTTGAATCTAATTTCACTTGTCTTAAATTGTAGTATATATATATATATATATATATACACGTGTATACTGACTCGATAAGCAACTTAATGTCTCGGCTCTGGAGTATTGCGTAAACTGATTGGACAAGTATCTTAAGTGACTAGAGTACTCTGTACACTGATTGGACAAGAAACTTAAGTGACTAGAGGCCTCTGAATGGATAAATTACGTAGAAGACGGCGATCCCTTTAGTGTTGCGCTCGCATCTTATATTCAGGTTCACTTGAAAAATATCTAAACCTTCTTCCTTTCTGGACGGGGCCCGGCCATTCTTTCCGGTGCTGCCTTTGCCTCCACCCAAGACAACATTTAGAGTGACATCCTCCACCCAAAAGAGAATTAAAAAAAACAACTATTCCTAATAATAATTCACTAAAGGGGACGAAGAGGAACCACAACGTTTCTGAATACCCCAGTTGTAGAGAGAACTCTTCTGATTTCTCTCTCTCTAAACTAAACCCCTGCCAGAGTTAGTTTAAGTTTCAGTTTTGAATATCTAAAGCTAAAAAAAAAATCTCATCAGTGGGGTAAATAATAATAATAATAATAAAAACTATATTAAAAAAATAAAGACAATACTTTGAAAAATAAATTGGATAAAATTATTGACTCAGTTTCTTACTGTAAGTAAATCAATCGAAGCTACATTAATTATAAGTCATTGTACATAATTATTATAGTTTGGCAGGCCACGGCCAAATCACAGGTTCGAATTCCCGTCACAAACATGCTCACCCTTTCAACTATAAGGGCATTATAAAGTTCGGTCAATCTCACTACTCGTTGGTAAATAAGGTAGCTCAAGAGTTGGCGGTGGGTGATGATGACTAGCTGTTTTCCCTCTAGTCTTATACTGCTAAATTAGAGAAGGATAGTGCAGATAACCCTCGTGTAGCTTAGTGTGAAACTTAAAAAACAAACAAAACGCAATTATTATAGTTCACTTTGACGACACAAACGCCACCTCCTGTCATGTGTCAGCAGAAGAAATAATGAAAAACAGACTAATCAGATAAAGTTGTCAAGTTGCAACTGGCGTACTCTCAGCGGTACCTGATGGCCTTTTAATAGGTTCCTCTTGTCGCCGACGAGGTTTTAATTAAAATAGTATTACACGTGGCATTACTGAGCGTGAGCTCGTAATTCGATGACGTAAACCAATAGGATTTCAACTTGACTTAAAATTTTTCTCGCTTCGGAATTTATTATTTCAGTTGTGGCAGAAAGGAAAAAAAAGCTTTATGTTATTTATCTTACTATTCTTGGAGAGTTATCCTAACGGGTTTACTTGTAATTGAGATTTTATTAATTCGTTTGTTAGAACTCAAGACATTTCTTAACAAATTAATTTTTTTTTCACTAACACACTTTTTCAAAAAATGAAAATAAACCTTGTACGAACTATTATTTTAAACTTTCAGCCGGACTTTATAGGGTCTGTTGTTTTAACACAATATGGAACAATAAATTATGATTGGTTGAAAGTTTTTGTTGTCGTTTTTTTTCCATACAAATCACTCTCGTAAGTAGTGTGCCTAACATTTCGCTAACTTGCTGTGTAGATAGATGGGAAAATATGAGTTGAGTTAAACACTAGGAAACAATTGCGAAAAGATTTTACCTGTCCTGTGGAGACAGGCTACGTGGGTGAATTAACGGATAGATAGATGAATCAATAAACATTAAGAATAGATAGATAACTGCATAAAAAATAAGGATATATAAAAGAACAAATAGAAAAACTCAACAATGGATGGATAAACAAATAAGTAAATTTAAGGATAGATAGATGAATAGATAAAATCGTAGGATATACGGATAAATAAATTAAAACATTTAAGATTAGATAGGTGGACAATAATATTTAAAATAGATGAATGAAAGAATATGAAAATGTAAAAGTAGAATGATGAATGAATTAAGAATTTTAAGGATAGTTAAGGAGAGATGGGTAAATGAAAATTAAAACGATAATTTAAGGATAAACATATGTATACAAACAGTAAAAACAGATGAATCTTAGGATACGTGGATGAATGAATGCAGGCAATAGGAACTTTTTCTTTAAATTTACTTTGAGGTTTGTTTAATTAAACGGAAACTAGATGGGGCTTTGTAATTTATCTGTTACAATGTTAGGACGGAAATTACACGTACCTGGGTGATATTCGGACGTTATCTGGTATTAAATCAACATATTTATTAATGAAGCAAAATTAATTATTATATTATTATAACGACGGATGTAGGTCAGAGGTCACGTATTCATTGAAGGTCATGATACGGTAACAGTATGTTTTAATTGTACATTATATTATAATAATAATTATTATTAATTATAATATTATAATTAATTAATAAAATTAATTTATTAATTAATTTAACAAGAATCCACATATTATTATTATTATGTAGACGTAAACGTAAAGAGCAAATCGGTAAACGACACTCGCCGTCAACCTTCGAGCCGCTCCATACAATGTGCGAGTGTGTGTTCCTTATACGTTTATACATTGATCAAACAGCACCAAGAAAGACACAGTGACACAGAATAAAATCAAAAAAGGGGGACAGGACCTCTGTCTCATTTCGTATCGATGGGATTCGTGAAAACAGTAGGTCTTTCTTTTCATTATTATGTATTTGTAATACACTTTTCATGTTTATTATGCTAAAAAGCAAACAGAAGTAGACTACCATATATTTTCTTACAAACTATTTTTTTATTTTACCAACATGTTACTCGAGTTAGTAATATCATATACAATTTAAACACACCGTTACCATGTCATGACTTCCAATGAATGTGTGACCTCTGACCTACATCCGTTATTATAATAATATAATGTACAATTAAAACATACTGTTACCGTATCATGACCTTCAATGAATACGTGACCTCTGACCTACATCCGTCGTTATAATAATATAATATACAACTTAAACACACCGTTTATGACCTTTATTGAATATGTGACCTCTGACTTCTGTATATCATTGCAGTATAATAATCTAGTGGCCATGGATTTATATGAACTACATCACTGATAAGTTCCAGTCTGACTTCTGACCTACGTAAACATTAAGCTATCATGATTTTCATGACCAATACATATTCAAGACGTAAAAATATTAATATCTGATTATCAGGGTACACAATACGGTGTATGGAATGCACTTCCGTATCTGTGATGCATAATACGGTATATGGAATACACTTCCGTATCTGTAATTTTTTTCTTTTGCGGATAGTTACACCTATACATTAAGGGTTTTCTGATTTAAACCTAATTAAACCCGAAAATAGAATAGACCATGCAGAAACAATGTGATTTACCTTCTAAAAGTACTTTAATTCTCGCTAACAGAACGGAATATTGCTCACGTAGAGAGCTAACGTTTTACACAGCAAAGCTTTCGATACCGAGCTTTTACAGGTTCACTGGACCGTTCAAATTCTCTTTCTATAACCATCTCCACTCTCACAGTTCCGATAGCAGCGTCACGCCTCTGCTAATTCCATAGTATAGAATCTGTAAGCTGTTAGGAGTTAAAGTCTCTCTGGTTTTGAATAGAGTTGTGTGTCTGATCTAATAGGCTTTCTACGCTTTATTGCCCTGGCGATTGATCTTCAAGGAGACCTGTTTGGGAAGGCGAAAGCAAAGAGAGAGAGCGGGTCACAGTTGGTTGTTGAGAGCATGTGCGACCCATAAGGTTGCCACTACACAGATGGATCAATGGTGTAGAAAGTTCACCCGTGAAATTCGCTCCCAGTTTCCACATCTCACACGAATCCTGGTGGCGGTTGGTTGTAAAGTTCCCTCCCCCTCTCCCCTGACCGGTTAACTTGAGGTCATTATTCTTAATGAAGCTGTCGGTGTGTTAAATTAACAATACCAACGCGTTATTTGACGGCCTTCATTACCTTAACAAACTAATTACCAGGATCACGTGCGCTGCTGGCGCGCTCATCACCGTCTCCACATGTTAGAGGTCCCGCCCAAGAAACTCCGTCATTATGGATGCGACCAACCACGGCACGCCTTTCAGCCATGTTTTTATGAAACAGATTGGAGGCAGGCGTTTAAACTGAGTAAGCTCGCGGTCTGAAGGCTCATTTCAACAAGATTGTCAAACGATAAATATGATCTCTGATGCCGTCTGGCTCGACTAACCTGCAGGTGGTCCAGAAAGGTTCAGAGTGACCAGTCGAAGATTTATTGATGTACAACGGTCAGAAGCAAAATCACGGGAGTAGTGACGACATGCTAGTGACCTCCGTGGACACACACATGGCAACTGCTCCTTATATTCGACCACTACATCGTTCGGTAGACGTTAATACTAGCTCGGACATGGAATCCAGCGTGACCAGCTCCGACTTGTCCTCGTCGCACAATAGTCCTCTGATGGACACTGACGACGACGATGCGACTACGCCGACGACTACAGGAAAGACGCCGGATATTCGAACTCGCTGTCCAGAAGAAAAAATGCCGCTGTGTCACTTCCATGCTGGTCAGTCCCCGACTCCCTTTTCGGTGGACGATATTCTGGATCCGACCAAGTTCACAGGGACTCCACGAATTCGCTGCTCCTGGCCTTCTTGGTCAAGCAACAACACGGACTCAGAAACTGACCCAGAAGACGAAAAGGGTAAAAAAATATAGTTTTAATTTGAAAAATATTTAGAGAATAACATTCAAATGACTAGTTACAAGTGACTGTTTAGAAGAACATCCAAATGACTAGTTACCAGTGACTGTTTAGAACAACATTCAAATAACATGTTACAAGTGACTGTTTAGAAGAACATTCAAATGACTAGTTACAAGTGACTGTTTAGAACAAGAATTAATATTTTTGTGGTTTATAAGCTTCACCGTCACATCTTTTTGTTTATCAGTTAAATACTATTCACGTATATTAAAAGACAAATCTTTCTATCACAACTGGAGACTCCTGGTCTGCGTCCAACTTCACGGCCACGACCAATCTCCACCCACAGATGCACCCCACTCACGTTAGTTCTGAATCTACATTGTACACACAGTTCGTCCCTTCATGCGATAAAAGTCGGCACACACACTCGACGCCGTCAACTTTAATGCTATTATAAACCCGATAAGTAACAATTAAAACTATAATACCCTTTTACTGGTAACAATATCAAGTGTCTCATTGTTTTATGATGTAAAAATATGTTAAAATTTTATTACCTTTAGTCAATTTTTGAAATGATTAGTTTTGTAGTTTTTATTCTGGCCGTTAGTCCTGTTTTTTTCAAGCGTAGAATGAACAACCCCACCCCCACAATATAACATTGCTTTATATGGTAACTATATAATATTCATTCAATTTGTCCGTGAGTTAACGGTTTTAGAACAAAGTCTCGGATTTCGGAAAGAGAAAATAAAGAGCGGAAAAAATCACGAGCAATATTTGGAACCATTAGGTATAACTACAGTAAGAATCGGTGTTTTATTTATTCCAGTCGTACCTGATGACGCCACGCCGAACTGTGAAACATTGTAGTTGGTTTTTAATTATTTTGAGGTTTCGTTTGGATAATAAAGACCATCCTTTCTTTCTTCCTGCTATCTCATCATAAACTTTTATAAAATGTCTTCATTACATCGATGTCTAGAGAATGGCTTTCTTTCAGCAAAATCACGTAAGAACTAAAGCTTTGTGGGGATCTAAACCCAATTCCTATCAAAACTTACAAGGTGATAAAACAAACACAAAATGTATCTCTATTATCAAATACAAACATTTTCTGTCATCTGGTACCAACCCGTTAGATAGATGACACGTGTTTAATGTGTACAAACAAGACTTCCACTGTTTCGTATAAGAAACACAACAAATTAGATGAATGATTCGATCTAATGAACAGTATTGCTTGTTTATCTACATTTGGTTGTGCGACTGCTACCTGTTTACACTTTGTCTGTCTGTCTGTTTCACTATCCGTATTTATTTACCTGTTTACACTTTGTCGGTCTGTTTCACTATCCGTCTTTATTTACCTGTTCACAATTTGTATGTCTGTCTCTCTCACTATCCGTCTTTGTTTACCTGTTTATTTTTGTCTACTTACAACTGTTTGTCATTCTCTTTCTTCACGTGTGTTTTACAGCATAAACTGTGAAACACTTTATAGACATCGTAATGAAGATGACCTAAGGAGGTCAGAACGTTGTTTTGTACTTTATTTTAATTAAAGTGTTAATACCTATTCCAGCTGTCTTGAGAATACATTTTATGGACTTGGTACAACATTAAACACTTTAGAGATGGGTTGCATCAGAAACAATCAAGGAACATAATGGTCAAAACGAATAACATTGTATTTACTCTATTCGAACGTTTTGGTTTGATTTAAATTTCGCGCAAAGCTATTCGAGAGCTATCTGCGCTAGCCGTCCTTAGTTTAACAGTGCAAGACCAGAGGGAAGGCAGCTAGTCGTCACCACCCACCACCAACTCTTGGGCTGCTTTTTAACCAACGAATAGGGGAATTAACCGTCACAGTTATAACGCCCCCACGACTGAAAGGGAGAGAGTATTTTTGGTACAACCGGGATACGAACCCGACCCTAGGATTACGAGTCGAGAGTCTTAACCACCTGACCATGTTGGGCCTGAACGTTTCGTTCTACAGATGTTCTGTCATCAGTAAAGACAGAGGTATTATTCTCAATGAAGAAGAATTCAGTCATCATGGTTGATGACGTAATAAATTTGTTCCGGAACGTTCGGTATATAAAGGTGCTTTAATTAAAGGTCATTGTCCATTTGGTCACCATGGAATTTTATAGTCCAGTGTTGGTTGTTATAGAAACGAGAATACTTTACAAAACAACAACGAAAAACACGAATTTTCTGAAATCTTCACACTATATTGTGAAGTTTCGTTCAAAGTCGTTTTCCATATGATTTTCCTTTTAAACGTTTTTAACAGAAACGTTCGAGTGGCCCGTCGTTTTATGTAATTATTGGGAAGAAACGTTCGAGTGGCCTTTTGTCCCGTGTAATTGTTGTAAACGCCCAAAGTATTTAGAACGGATGTCTTAACAAATAACCTGACACTTGTAACATGACTTTAGTAGATCTTCTGCTTTAATTTAAGTTTTCAATTATCTCAATATTTACATGTTCTTTGTGAGCTCTATGAAAGAGAAAACGAATAGAAAAAATGACAATTGAAATGTTTGAGAACTCTAGACTCCGTGTGCGGTTACAACTTACAGATTCAGACTACTTATTGTAACACTTTTCTTCAAATTACTTATATCTAGATTTGGGTTATTTGGAATAATTAGTTTTGTTTATTTATTACGGTTATTCAAGCAAAGTTACTCGGAGCTTATTTGCACTACGCCTAACATTACATTGATAAACTAGAAGAAAGGCAGCTAGATTACTGTTGGACTACTCTAAACAAATTTGATTGCTTTTCCTATAATTCGCCACTTCCCAGTGACACAGCGGTACAAATGCAGACTTGCAACGCTAGAAATCGGGTTTCGATACCCGTGGCGAGCATAACACAGACATTCCTTTGTATAGCTTTGTATTTAATTCTAAACAAACTTACTATTCGTTCACGGTCCCAATATTCAGGGTGCGATTTTACGACAATGGATACCAACCTTGGACTCTCGCACTCACAGTTCGACACATTAACATGTTCATTTTGAATGATTATCACACTTTACGGTAGGATTAGGTTTTTACTTAAACGCGAGCTTAGAAGTTAATAGCATTAAACGTAATTTTTTTTTTTAATAAAGGTTAGAGAAAACTCCATTCAAAACAAAACTAAGTCAGTTTTGTTTATGGAGCAATATTTCGGGTTAGAAAATTTAATAGATTTATCTCCGAATATTTGTGTTTGCCCCTTCAGATTTTTTTAAATTTGGGTCAGTTAAAAGTCTATTTCCCTCTCTGTATTGCTTAGAACAGTCGTTAACTTCGTGCTAAACAAAGACCACCGACTAAGGCAGATCTCGAGCTTGTGACGGGACTAAGCTCGTGTTTTGCACCGGAGGATAAGAAATAAAGAGAAGTTTCGTTGTGAAGCACGTGTCTCAATTTATAGCTATTAATCCTCTCTTCCACAGGAGCCTAAAAGTTAGGCCTGAAACCTACAGGGATTACATGACTCAAAGTGAATTATTATTGTTAAAGTCTTTCCCAATACACAGGCACGCGGCATTAGCGCCAAGTGATCCGTGCTAGCCGGAGATTGAGACGAAATCGACGGGCTTAACTAGACTAGCGCGTTTGTTTTCCTAACAGACATTTGGTTGATAAAGCTTATTGTGTGGCCCGTGATTGAATCTGGGGAGTACAACAGGAAAAGGAAAAAAGGAGAGAAATCTGAAAAATGGAGAATTGAACACTAATGACTTGGCACAAAACTGGATTGCTTGGAAATCAGGTTGATTTTGTTTAGGCGTTGAACAAATTTTAGCCATTATTTGTTCCTATAGGTTTTCATTAAACGAAGTTTTCAGAGTTAAAAACGAAACTGTCAAAATGACTACGTGTATTCTTGATATATTGCGGTAGGCAACAAAAATGTAGTATGTTCATAAAAAAAGGATTATATGTCTTCGATATGTCAAGAATAGGCGTAAAGTATTTTCATAAAAAGGGTTTTTATGTCTACGATATGTTAAGAATATATTTGTTCGTTTGTTTTAGTACAACTTCACATCTGCTGTGCCTACCGCGGGGAATCGAACTCTGGATTTTAAGATCTTAAATCCTTAGGGTTACCGCTGATCCACGGGTTGAACACCAACTGATAAAACATTTTTATTAATTGGTTAAATTGTAATTATTTATAAACTTTGTTTTGTTCATCCAGTTTCGCCCAAATCTACTAGAAGGTTATCTGTGCTAATCTTCTCTAATTTCGAAGCGATAGGCTAGAAGAAAAACAGACAGTCAACACCTTCCGCCGCCAGTTTTTGGGCTACTCTATTATCAACGAACAGCGAGATCGATCGTCGTATAATATAACCCCCATGGCTGAAACGGCGAGCTTATTCGGTGGTGGATTCAAACCCGCGCTTTAGGAGTCGAACACCCTAACTATCAGGCCAGCGATGGCTTTTATTAACGACCAGAAGATAACAGCAAGACACGTGCTGTTGACACTCGGAAGTTAATTGAATAGGTGACACTTAGAGGTCTGGTAAATTTAAAAGAAACGTTTTAATGTATATTAATTAGTGTTTGAAAATTCATTCGCTGCAGCTTTTCATCCTAATATACAGTCTAATTCGATCCGAGTTTTCATTTCTATAGAATATTTACATGTCTGTCACCAGCTTTGTGAAAGAGGTAAAGTGTAATGTTTCTGAATTAAGTAACGTATATGTAAAATATTTCACTGGATTTTGAGGTTTTCGCTAAAAAGTTTATGTAGACACATTTGGAAATCTCCTGAAGAAACTAAAACCAGATCTAGTACAGAATTCGAGCCCTGGAACACCAAACATGATGCCGTGACTTCCTTGTCATTGTATCCTCGGGACGAAATACGGCAGAATTCTCGAGCAATCAAAAGTTCGAGCGAAGCTTTTGAAAATGAGGCAAACTTCCAGAGCCAATAAGCTAGGGGTGCAGCTCGTGAAATGCATGAGATCAAACTTCCATCTAGTTTTATATATAATATAATATTTCTAATCATTTTCAAAAGGAAAAGATTTAATTGATGTTTATCAGTTCCATTGTAAAAGTTTGTTAAGATTAAATTATGGTAGAGTTCCGAAACGATACTGAGAAATCAAAACTAAAACCTATAGCTACGACGTCACAATAAGCGAGTTATTGATAAAACACAACACCTGAATCTAGCGTTACACATAACTTACAGCTACGACGTCACAATAAGCGAGTTATTAATAAAACACAACACCTGAATCTAGCGTAACACATAACTTACAGCTACGACGTCACAATAAGCGAGTTATTGATAAAACACAACACCTGAATCTAGCGTAACACATAACTTACAGCTACGACGTCACAATAAGCGAGTTATTGATAAAACACAACACCTGGATCTAGCGTAACACATAACCAACAGTTACGACGTCACAATAAGCGAGTTATTGATAAAACACAACACCTGGATCATGTGTAACACATACGAGGGCTGTTCAAAAAATAGGAGGACTGACGTCATAAAACAAAATGTACTTTATTTAGAAGTTACAGGTCTGGGACCCCTTCAAAGTACTCTCCTCCTCAACGCACACACTTATCCCAATGGTGTTTCCACTTGTTGAAACAGTCCTGGTACGCTTCTTTTGTAATGTCCTCCAGCTCCTTCGTCGCTTTTGCCTTAATCTCGGGAATCGTCTCAAATCTTCTTCTTTTCAAGGATTTTCTGAGTTTGGGGAACAAGAAAAAATTGCAAGGAGCACGGGCAGGTGAGTAGGGAGGGTGGGGAAGAACAGTGATTGAGTGTTTGGCCAAAAAATCACGAGTTCTGAGGCACAAATTTCGCAGCAACGCAGTGCATCTTCAATTTTTCGGTCAAATCTCGTAACAAGATCCAACTGATATCCCAAACTCTTCAGCAAGCTTCAGTCAAACGTCGATTTGCCCGCACCAGGGTACTGATTTTGTCGACGTGTGGGTCGTCAGTTGACGTGGAAGGACGTCCAGGACGCTCATCATCTTCAATGGACTGTCGACCATCCTTAAAACGTTCATGCCACTTGAAACATGCCGTACGCTTCATAGCAACATAACCTAAGCCGTGTTAAGCATAGCAAAAGTTTCAGTCGCAGATTTTCCAAGTTTAACACAAAATTTCACAGCAAATCGTTGCTCCTTCAAGTCATTCATTCTGAAATTCGACAAACGAAAAAAAATCGCACTTCACTTAAAACCGCGTAGCTAATACACAAATGAAGATGTCTGCAATCGGGAAATGGCGTCGTAATCAGCTGATACGTGCGAACCTAGCGACACCAAGCGGATTCCCCTGGAACTAACTGGAGCCGCACAATTCAAACAGACCTCGTAACATACAGCTACAAAGTATTTAACAACTATACTCAAATACCGACAGATCGGAACAGAAGTTTACAACGTCACAATAAGCGAGTTATTGATAAAACACAACACTTAGATCTAGTGTAACACAAAACCTACAGCTACAACGTCACAATATCTGGAAACCACTTATGTTGAAACTTCATGTTGTTATCATTACTAGAGGAAGAAACCCCGAAAACATCTATTTCTTACCACTAATAGATAACGTATAGAATGAGTCATTAGGGTCTCTACCTGGACGTAAAAGAGTTAGTTTCTTAATAACAGTTCTTTCGTGACAGAAAAATAAAAACCAGTTAACTTTCAAAGTTTCACATTCCTTATAATCTAAGTTTCGTACACTTTTAAGAATCCACCGGATTAGAAGATACACCTGGCAACGAGAGTAAAATCTTCCATTGTTATTTTACAGGGATGCAGCAAGTTGGTGAAAACATTCGAATATTACCAGAAACTAAATGTTATCGCCGTATTGGAACAATTACTTCTAACTGTCGAGATCACGATGTGTCCCTAGCGATTAAAGAATTGTATTGAAATAGAAACCAGCTCTGTGAATCGAAAATAGAAAACAATGATAAACGTGCACAACAGAGTGATAGACTGAAGTCTATAATTCAGGGTGTGAGCAGTGTTACTTAGTGCCAGCAGAAGTCGTAACATTTGGCTTTATAGATATACATATAAATTGCCGAAAGAAAAAAGAAAGGAACATTTTTATCATCCAAATACATTATTTCTTGTTTATGTTGACACATAATAAGAGACAAATATTTTAATGGTTTTGTTTTCACCCCTAGAATGAAATTAAACACGTGTTAAGAAAATTATATGATGAACGCCTCCCTCTTGGAAACATTTACAAAATATAGTGTAACCCTTGTCCAGCCTTTCACGTAAGTGACACAGGACGTAATTCGAATACTAAAGCAAACCCATGTCAAGTCCGTAACCATATGACTAAAAACAAAGTTTTTATGAACAGAACTGAACTCTGAACCTGAGACTAACAGCAGAACAATGGGAGAAGTCTTGTTAATAAGACCAGAGATTCCACAGTTAATAGAAAGCTAGACACATCTACATACCTTTGGTTGTTCATTCCCCATATATTCATAAGCTTATAAAATATTTTATACGTATTTATAAATAGCTTTTGTTCAGCCCTAAATTAATAATTGGTCATTTGCGCGGTTTGTTGTTCACGTGTATAAGTAACCACCTATGAATTATAAAATTCACATATTTTTTTTCCTTCAGACAAAAGGATCAACTATGATAACAGCCATTAACTATCGCATTGTCTATATTGTACAGATAGCAAGGGTCACATATGATAACTGTTATTAACTGTTGCATTGTCTATGTTGTACAGATAGCAAGGGTCACATATGATAACTGTTATTAACTGTTGCATTGTCTATATTGTACAGATAGCAAGGGTCACATATGATAACTGTTATTAACAGTTGCATTGTCTATATTGTACAGATAGCAAGGGTCACATATGATAACTGTTATTAACTGTCGCACTGTCTATACTGTACAGATAGCAAGGGTCACATATGATAACTGTTATTAACTGTTGCATTGTCTATATTGTACAGATAGCAAGGGTCACATATGATAACTGTTATTAACAGTTGCATTGTCTATACTGTACAGATAGCAAGGGTCACATATGATAACTGTTATTAACTGTTGCATTGTCTATATTGTACAGATAGCAAGGGTCACATATGATAACTGTTATTAACTGTTGCATTGTCTATTTTGTACAGATAGCAAGATTCACATATGATAACTGTTATTAACTGTCTCACTGTCTATATTGTACAGATAGCAAGGGTCACATATGATAACTGTTATTAACTGTTGCATTGTCTATATTGTACAGATAGCAAGGGTCACATATGATAACTGTTATTAACTGTTGCATTGTCTATATTGTACAGATAGCAAGGGTCACATGTGATAACTGTTATTAACTGTCGCACTGTCTATATTGTACAGATAGCAAGGGTCACATGTGATAACTGTTATTAACTGTTGCATTGTCTATATTGTACAGATAGCAAGGGTCACATGTGATAACTTATTAACTGTTGCATTGTCTATATTGTACAGATAGCAAGGGTCACATATGATAACTGTTATTAACTGTTGCATTGTCTATATTGTACAGATAGCAAGGGTCACATATGATAACTGTTATTAACTATTCCATTGTCTATATTGTATGAACAATCGGATCACCTCTGTGTCTCTTTATAGTGTTTCGTGAGCAGTGTGATGACCAGAAGACATCGACAGATTTAAGCATAACTTCACCGACTTTCGTTTCTCAGGTGAGGTGTGGTAACACGAGCTCGGAAGGAGACCGTGTGATAAACGGAACATCTCCCACAGTTGGTTCAAAATCCCCGAAGAAAAAGAAATCGATGCACGACAACAAGACAGGTAAGCCTCGTCGGGCGAGGACGGCCTTTACTTACGAACAACTGGTCGCTTTAGAGAATAAATTTAAGACGACACGCTACCTGTCGGTTTGCGAGCGACTGAACCTGGCTCTCTCTCTTAGGCTTACAGAGACCCAAGTGAAAATCTGGTTTCAAAACCGTCGAACCAAGTGGAAGAAACAAAACCCAGGGATGGACGCTAACAGCCCCACTCTCCCTCCGTCGCAGTCTAACAGCGGCCAGTTCTCTGCTTACTCAAGCGTGTCTCCCTATCAGTCTCCAACAGCGGCCGGATTTCTGTACGGCTCTCAGCTTCCTTATCTAGCTGCAGCGGCGGCGGCAGCTGGAGCTTCACTACCGTATACTCTGTTGGGTCCTACGGCTCAACCTGGAAGTTTTAGTAATCCATACTTTCACCACCTCGGACACTCGTAATTTTAAAGCAGACGATTTTTTGTTTGGGGGGGTATCTTGTGCTGACATAATGGGAAGATACTGTTTGATGGTTACTCTGTGCTAAGCCTACAACCAAAGTGAAGGGTGCTGGTTTTACGGTCATCAGGTGCTAAGCCTAGAACCAAAGTGAAGGGCAATGGTTTTACGGTCATCATGTGCTAAGCCTAGAAACAAAGTGAAGAGTTCTGGTTTTACGGTCATCATGTGCTAAGCCTAGAACCAAAGTGCAAAGCAACTTTTGTATCTACTGTAATATAAAAAGGTAACTTTAACGAGAACTGTCTCAGAAGACAAGATCGGTAGTTAGAAAAACACGTGAAAACGCACAGGCCACTGGGGTCAGCAGCCCTTCAAGGTAGAAGAGACATCTTTGTTTTTGTCCAAGACCAAAACATTTCGAGAGCCCAATGGTCTAACCTAAAAATAATAAAAAACGTCCTCACCCAGTGGAACAGCTGCAAGTCTGCGGATATACAGTGCTACAATTAGAGGTTCGATTCTCCTCTGTGGACACAGTAGGTAGCCCGAGAACCGAAGATTTCCGATCCCTGGTAGAGTAAAATGTCTTGGACTGAACAGTTTGTAGTTAGCTTTTCAATAACATACTCGAGCTGACGGCAGCACATTAACAAACCGATGGTTTCCGTTTCGATTCGTTTGCAGTGATTTTAAATGCTGTTCTTTCAGAACTGATCAGCTAATTCAGGGTCGAGCAACTTTGTAACGTTGTTACGAACCATTTGAGAAAATGTGTAATGTGTGTATATATATATATATATGTGTGTGTGTGTGTGTAATAAACAAGTATGCGTGCTTTCAGTTTAAAAATAGTTCGTTTTATCCAATAATTCGAACATATTCAATTCAGATATAATATATATAAAACCGCAAGTACTCATTTTAATTTATATTTTAGACTCACTGTGAAACACTGACATGGAAGAGGAAGTTTGTAAAAACGTTGCCATAGTAATCACACAATGTGTGTTCATTAATACGTTATCATGGCAATTAGACACACCGTGTGTTTGTTAATATGTTGCCATAACAATTAGACACAAGTTTATTAGTACGTTCTAACAGCGATTTATTTGGTTACTGCTGGTGGTCCGTCAAGATCCTCTAACCGGTTCGAGGGGTGGTACAAGTTACTGATTAGTTAGTTTTGCTTTTTTTTGTGGAAAAGAAAAGGCCGGTAGATGTTTCGTGGGCCTTTTACGGCCCCTCTAACTCTGTAGTGGCCTTGGACGAAAAAGTTAGGTATTCACTGAGGTAAAGTAGGTATTTGAGAAATCACATTAAAATGTAGGAGTTTTTGTCGGCTTCACTGACTTTTATGTGTAAAAAGAGTTTTATTGTTAAAGGTTATACATTGAAATGTTGACTCAAAAGACACTCGTTTCAGGTGGAGCATTATTATACAGCAAACAGTGAAGATTCGGTGTTGTGCCGTACTATGAATACACAACGTTTCAAACCAGTATGACGTTTTATGTTTAGTGGAGTTTCGACCCGTCATGGCTAGGTGGGTTACGGCGTTCGACTCGAAATCTAAGGGTCACGGGTTCGAATTCCCGTCACACCAAACATGTTCGCCCTTTCAGCCGTGGGGGCGTTATAATGTTAGGTCAATCTCATTATCTTTGGTAAAAGAGTAGCCCGAGAGTTGGCGGTGGGTGGTGATGACTAGCTGCCTTCCCTCTAGTCTTACACTGCTAAATTAGGGACGACTAGCGCGGATAGCCTTTTAGCGAAATTCAAATCAAAATAGTCAGATTACCAGTAGCTAATCCTTCACGAGCCATGAGGTAGCTGATCCTTTATAAATCTTGAAATAACTGATATTTATTAATCCCAAGCCAAATAATTTTTATTAATCCTGAAATATCTAATCCTATAACAACCCTTAAGCAACTAATCCTTTATTAATCCGAAAGTAGTTAATCCTTTATCCATTCGGAAACACACTTAGTGTATTTAAGTGTGTATTTTACATAACAAAATACGCTCCCAAGTGGCATAGCAGTATGTCTGCGAATATGTTATGGTATAAACCAGGTCTCGATAACTGTGGTGGGCAGAGCACAGTTCGCCAATTGTGTAGCTTTGTGCTTAACTTTAGAGAAATATGAAAAAAACAACAACATATGAAAGCACTTTATTACAATAAAGTGCGCTAGAACGTTAAGGAAATTTACAGAAAATATATAACGAGAGAAAATAGTAACAACTGTTGAGATGAGTAACATACTGCCAGTTAAAGCAATTCTTTTTATTTTTTTATTTATACCAAATTAGTTACTCAACTGGGAATCTTTCAAAACAGTCCAGAACATTTTGGTTAAGAAAACAGTGAGAAAGACAAACACAAGCGTCGATAAACAGCGACATCTTTGCTTTTCTCGAAACTTAAAATAAACTCCCAACTAATTTATCTTCCACGTCTGGGTGTAACCGACAGCCCAGCTACCTTATTATACATCCGCACTTCATCAAGTTACGTTGTCATACATTTTTCAGTGGCTAATAGAACTGCCAACAGAGATAAGAAGACTATCTCCGCTTTATTAAGAAGTTAGAATGTTGTTGGTGACGTTCGACACAACGGTTTTTCTTGGGTTTTTTTTTTTCGTTGTACGATATCATCGCATACAGGAAACAGAAATAGAATCGTGACAACTTTTGATGACATTTCTAAGCAATCATCTGTTGTCGCCAGGATGGGTAATTTGTCAGAATACTGATAGCCCATCCTGCTCAGATTAGGACATTAGGTCTCAAACATTGCTGATGGGAAAGGGAGAGAAATGAAATGTGAAAAAATAAAAATAAAGAGAGAAAGTATGACGTCACACTGTTACTTGTGAAACCTATGATTAAAAAACGTGCTGCTATCAATAATCTTAGACAAAAAAAAAACACTTAAAATATTTTAATCGCCCATGATAACTTTAAAAAGATATTAAGTGAAGACAGATACAAGGTTCTAACAAACCTGAAAGACACCCTAAATTAAAAGTCGGTTTGTTTGGCTCTAATATTTTCCATTCACCGTCTATTGACTTGTACTATCATTATTAACAGGGTATTAAAAAATTTGGAAATGGGGAGGGAGCTAATGGAGCAATTCTAAATTCAGAATTGGTTTGGTTTCAGGCTTCAGTTTTATTTTGGGGTTGTTTTTTTATCAATTGCTCTCGAAGTTACTCGAGAGCTATCTGCGCCAACCATTCCTAACTTTGAGGTGATACAGTGGAGACAAGACAGCTAGTCAATATCACCCACTGCCGTCTTTAGGGCTAATGTTTTTCTAACAAATTATCGTAATGTTATAACATTCCTGCGATTGAAAGGGCGAAAATGTTCGGCAGTAGATTTCGAATCTGCGATCCTCAAATTAGGAGTTGAGTGCCCTTAGCCATCAGGCTATGAGAAGAAACTTGATGCGACGAGGATCACTTTTCGGTGGACTTTTATTTTGAGACTTAGGAGAAGGAGTTAATCTGAGATAAAAACTAATGGACTAAATATACAGACGCAATTTTGTTAGCTATTTTTCACTATTATAGGTCTCTACGTCCTAAAATAGAGCATTTGTCACTTCTCTCCGGAACGATAACAACCTCTCTCTGGTCTGTTAAGAGGAATATTTTTACTTCCGCTAACACATTCATCACACTGTTAGAAGAAGCGACTGGAACACATCCAAAGTGATTCGTTTGTCTGAATCGTATTCTTATACTTACTTGGTAGCAAAATATTATGACAAAATTCAAACGGGTTTGAAATTTTTATTGAATAATTACGTTTGCACAATTTACAACAAAATTAAAAAAAGTATCGACATATTGTTTTTAGCAGCATGACGAAGTGTCCAGATCAAAAATTACAAGTTGTAACAAAACTGTAACATTTAACATTTTACATCACAACCACATGTATACTCATAATAAAAGATAATGTTAACTAGAATATATTATAATAAACAGTTTATCAATTGTTTAGTCTACTATAAACTACATTATATAACAATGTTGTTATATTATTAAATATAACAATGTTCGAGAAGTACAAGAATTGTTTAACATCCACGATAAACTAAATGATACTGTCTACTAACTGTAACGTTGATGTAGTAGAACAACAATTGTTTAATATCCACTATAAACTAAATGATACTGTCTACTAAGTGTAACGTTGATGTTGCAGAACAACAATTGTTTAATATCCACTGTAAAGTAAAAGATGTAGTCTACTAACTGTAACGTTGATGTAATAGAACAGCAATTGTTTAATATCTACTATAAACTAAATGATACTGTCTGATAACTGATAACGTTGATGTAATAGAACAGCAATTGTTTAATATCCACTATAAGCTAAATGATACTGTCTACTAAGTGTAACGTCCATGTTGTAGAACAACAATTGTTTAATATCCATTACAAGCTAAATGATCCTGTCTACTAACTGTAACGTCCATGTTACAGAACAACAATTGTTTAATATCCACTGTAAAGTAAAAGACGTAGTCTACTAACTTTAACGTTGTTGTAGTAATACAAGAATTAATATCCACTATAAATTAAAGAATATATGTTACTAAGTTTGACGACTTTTAAGAATTGTTTAGTCTCTACTAGGAACTACTATATATTCGTTACTTAGAATTATGATGTTTATTCCGTGTTTAGCCTCTACCAGAAACTAGTAAATGTAGGTTAGTAAGTTTCATATCAAGTTTATCAAGTGTTTAGAAACACTTTGTAGAGTTGGTTTATAATTACCATAGTTTTCTGGGCAGTTGAAAGTTTACGTTTTTAAATGATAACATGAATGCCTCCACACTAACTCAATTATAAAACCTCTTACATAAAAACATTTATTCTTAGAATTCTG
The DNA here is from genome assembly GCA_011833715.1 of Carcinoscorpius rotundicauda. Taxonomy (NCBI): domain Eukaryota; kingdom Metazoa; phylum Arthropoda; class Merostomata; order Xiphosura; family Limulidae; genus Carcinoscorpius; species Carcinoscorpius rotundicauda. Next base: position 103,516,380 of record CM022394.1, on the reverse strand, counting down.
TTCAATTGTGTTAAACAAACGTGTCATGATATCTTTTTCTATAGATATATGTTTGGAAGAACGAATGGATTGATGGACAAATGGAAGAACAGATAAATAGATAGTTAGATTTAACGCAATTTCTGCGACCTTAAGCATTGTTTAATACATCGTTTTAGGGCTATTAGAAGGTCGGTTTCTCTCGGATATTTTATTTTCAAATTACGAAGCACTGTGAACCAATTAACAAGGATACCGTTCCGGTCTTTGGAGACAAATTGCGTTAAATTACTGGGGTTATGGAAGCGTTGAGCTAGGAAATAAAAGCTTCATTGTGCGCCTCGTGCATCTCAGCCAATTATCCAGAATGCACGGGCTGTGTCAGATTTCGAGGCGCGCGAGAAATACAATAGCCAATTTGCCCTCGATGTCTATTCATCAAGGCGATTATTCGAGGCATCGCTATTGACTTATGCCTGGTTGAACGTATCTCTTCTCTTTACCATTCTCGTGTAACATACATTTACTCGTGCTCATACGGAGAAACATCGAAATAACACGTTTGTTGGAAGAAAATCGGAGTTTGTGTCTGCGGAGATTTGTGAAACGGTCGCTAATTTACATGATTTGATCGTCAATAGGTCGTTCAGGTCTATTTCATTACCTACACCGTTAATTAGCTATGTGCTTGTTTTACACACAATCATACATTTTAAATTTTATCAACTTTATTTTATCTTCTGGCGTTTCTTCTGTCGATACGTCGAAACAATCACGCATAATATTTAACGTTTTTACCAAACCAACGGAATAAACTATACAAAGATACAATTAAAATAGTTTTAAGAAAAGAGTTAAGTGTCAAAGGAAATGAACAAAAATAATCCGTTTATTTCTGGTTTTTTAAATGTATTTTTTTAAATAGGAAGTATTGAACTACATATTCCAGGCTTATTGAAATCGATATTATCCACGCTTTCTTCGTTTGTGAAATAAATTATTCGGCATACACAGACAGACAGGCAGGCAAGCATTATCAAAGTCAATGGTTTAACGCAGAGACATTAATTAAGCTTACAAAATTGATTCAGCTACCAAAAAATATGCCAGAATCGAAGGCGAGGGTTACGTTACTGGTGCCGTATCCTTACTGTGCACATATATATATATACACTCTTGGGATAAGACCCTACCAGTGGGATAGCAAACGTTTGGTGATATATCATACCGGAGAGAAAATACGCTATTCTTTTCTATTGATCCGTCTAACCTTGTCGACCGCACGTGATAAGGACTAAAGTGTACAATGATTTCATATTAATTTTAACTATCGGATTTCTGAAATCTACATTTAATTGCTATGGAATTGTGTTTAGCTGCATATCTAAGACGGTGTTGAAAGCTAACACTAAACAATACACTAGATATATGTTTCCTGTAAATATTCTGTGTGTATTAATGCTCTAAATGTTTCGTTTTTATATTGATTTTGTTTGTAGTTCAGAAACGCAACATAAACTCAGGAATTAAAAAACAACAACTCAGTATTCAGAACGTTTCTATTTTCACAAGTTAACCTAATCCTATACTAACAAAGACTTGTTTATTTAGGAGAGATGTATATAGTTCTTGCTTTAGTCACAACTCTTGTTTCCTCAATATTTATTTCAAATACACACACACACACATATAAATAAATAAGTGTAGTTTAGTACTCTTGATGGTTCAATTTTGTAAATAACATAAAATAAATATAATACAAAAAACTATAATATAATATTCCTGACGTTTCTCTTGTGCAAACGACACCAAACGTAAACATATATGAAATATTTTGTTTGTTTCTTTGTTTATAGTTAGGCACGAAGCTACGCAATGGGCTATTTGTACCCTAACCACCAAGAGTACGGAAACCCAGTTTCTAGCGGGTGTGGTATTTCGATCAAAGAGCTATAATCAAACTTTCGTAACGTTTTTCTTAGATGTATACTTAAAACAGACCACAGGAAGACATGTATTTAGATATATTGTGTACTCACACGTTTGATTGTTTTTTAAATCTGAAAACGAATCGCGATTGAGTGTTTTGAATGGTGAAGAACCAGTAAAGACGACACATTTAACTCCCTTTACCGACTGTTTAGTTGAACTATAAGACGACTTGCGCTGTTGGAAATATAATAAATTTATTGACGTATTGGATTCGCACAACTAGCGGAAGAATTCAAATAAAAAACATTATGCAACGTTATTGTTATATTTTAGACAGACAAATGGATAGACTGTTAAATAGATAAGTATATATTACTTATTTTGTTTATCGGGGATAAGTGAAATTTAAAGAAAAACATTATTTCAGAGAAAGTTTTATTGTGGCTAATACTAGACAAACGATAAGAGCACGAACTATCAGGCTCCATCTGGAGATCTTGTTTTGCTATAGTTATCCCTAATTCCAGTACTTCACAACTGGCTGTCTTCCCAAAGCGCCATCAGGTTTGTTAGACTCGCAGATCAATTAGTAAGTGGAAGAGACGCGTTAACGCGCGCAGCGTAACGCGTGTTGTGTACGCTTGTCCACAGTTCGGAAGTTAAAGCATGTACGTGTACAGTTTCTCCGGAAATTGAAGGCTATTATAGCTCTCGGTATAAAATTTCACGGTAATAAGATAACTTATTTCGCTAGAGGTCTCACGTAACCTAGCAACGTGCGAGGTAAGGAAATGGAAAATTATAAACAGCGGTAGTAAAGATAAAAAGGTTTATTAGGATCTAGCAGCGACGGCTTATCGAAAGATAAGAACTGTTTAAGATAGATTACATCCTATAGTAACGAATATTTAGTCACAAACTGCCGAGAATTGAAAATCTTCTCCTTTGAGGTTTATGGACTTGCAATTACAAGCAAATGTACGTTCTGAGGTATAAATTATCTGTCAGTTGAATTTCATGAGAAGTTATCCAAAAGTTGTTTAAGCTAGTTGTCCCTAATTTTCAAGTAACAGAGTGGACGGAACATAGCTACTTAACACCATCCACCGTTAACTCTTTACTAAAGAACAGTGGGTTTGATAGTATCATTATAATGCCCCTATGGCTGAAAGGATAACCATGTTCGATGTAGGGTTTCCGTACCGCAACACAGAGATTACCCTAAACATCAGACGTAGTATAAATAAAAGTAGAAAATGTTTAATTTTCCAAATAAGAATGCTTTGTTCGTCATATTATAACTTTCCCCACGGCTGAAAGGTCCAGTATGTTCGTTGACAGGTTTCACTCCCGCGACCTCTATATTGCTCTAAACACCAGGTCAGGGATAAACAGAAATAGAAAACAGCCACTTTTCAAAATAAAAACGTTAGATTTTTAGGTTACAAGGTTTTATTAAACTGTTGGAATCAAATCAACAATATTCGCTGAAATGAATATGTGGGTCCGGCATGGCGAAGCGCATAAGGCGCGCGACTCGTAATCCGAAGGTCGCGGATTCGCACCCGCGTCGCGCCAAACATGCTCGCCCTCACAGCCGTGGAGGCGTATAATGTGGCGGTCAAGCTCACTATTCGTTGGTAAAAGAGTAGCCCAAGAGTTGGCGGTGGGTGGTGATGACGAGCTGCCTTCCCTCTAGTCTTACACTGCTAAATTAGGGACGGCTAGCACAGATAGCCCTCGAGTAGCTTTGTGCGAAATTTCAAAACAAACAAACAAAACACGAATGTATATGTGTGTTTCTCTTATAGCAAAGTCACAAAGAATTATCTGCTTAGCCCACCGAGGGGAATCGAACCTCTAATTTTAACGTTGTAAGTCCGGAGACATACCACTGTACTAGCGGGGGGGGGGTCGCTGAAATGACATGATATTACAACGACTAAACAGAACAAATACAGATGTTTTATTGTAAGCAAACTGAAGTTAAAATAACAATGTATTTCCACGAACTATTCTATTGTAAGCTAACTGAAGTTAAAATAACAGTGTATTTCCACGAACAATATCCTATTTTTAGTATGTCTGTTTCAAATTTTATTTTTATTTCCCACACTTTATTAAAGAGCTCGGACTATTGATTTTAGGATTCACTGTTCGCATCCTGTTACCACAAAAAATGCACTGTACACTTTTTGGCCCATGGCTGCACCATGAGAGTGATAGTGAAAATCCTCACATCAGTCAGATAAGAGTAACCAAAGAATGGTTGTGGATATTGTTGGCCAAAAGTGTTCTCTATTGTCCATCATTTTAGAAATAGGAATAACTAATACCTGTTTCTAATGGAACAGTTCTGCGGAAGTTTCAACAAAAAGAACATTTCTTTCGAAAGTTCAGACGCTCTTGGACTAGTTCAAAGTATAACCTTGACAAAGCAACCAGATGTGACGTCACCTGACCTCCAAGTAATTACGGAGTTAAGTTTAGTTCAGAAAGAAGTTCGAATGACTCGTATCAAAAATTTCACGTGACTTAGACGATGTGATAAATCAAATGAATGTAATGTCACGTGACCTCTGAGGCATCACAAAATCAAGGTTATGTTAAGGTCAAAAGACAGAAGTCAAACAAGTCTAGCTCAGAAATAAGCTCAAATGGTTTGGGACTCGCTTTTTAAGTGTTAAGTGACTTCATTAAAGTTACAAGACAACTAAATATAAGGTCATTTGACCTCTGAGGCATCATGGGATGAAGACTGTGTTGAGGCCAATATTCTAAAGTCAAATATGTTTAATTCCAAAGTAAGCTAATGACACATATCTGTCGGGTAGTTTCATACAAACAAATAAGGTTATTAACTGACGGTGAGCATGCTTCGAATGTGCTCCATTTCCTGATGACCTGATTGGTCACTTTACATATTTCCAATTTCAGATTGATAAAAAACAACTAATAGATAAACCATGCTATCCCAAATGAACGAGAAACAGACATTCAAGGATACAATGCATAGAAAGTGTTAGTGGGTAGAAGATTCCAAAATGACATCACTTAATATTCCTAAAAACATGAAAAGCTTATTTAAATATCCGAGAAGGGCTTCTGTAAAATAAAAGAAATAAAACAGACGAAAACGACTACAATTTAGTTAATAGTTGTGAAAGGATACACTTAACTTTAATCCACCCGGAAGGTTCCAATGACTACATATTCGTGTTAAAATCAGCATAAAATTACAAATGTCAACATAGCCGTGCCTCGAGTGGCCACATGGTAACTGTTAAGAGGTAGGTTGTTATATGTAGCAATAAAGCGCGTCTGTTTTAGATCTCTATTACTTAAAAAGCATTTCCGCTTAAGTCTCACACTAACCCTAATTCCAGGTTTCTTTTTTCGTGTTCTCTCCCGTGTTTGCTTTGTTTTATTGCCCTGACTCGCAGATATTACTCGAGATCATCGGTTAATTCCTAACTTTCACAACACAGGGGGGCGTGGATGCAGGAAGCATGCCGGCCGCCTAGTGGGCGATAAGTGGCACAAAGAAGTTTGTTTCGGAATAACTGGAGCTTTCACTGAAATGTCACTCTAACAAAGAGATCTTTGATACTTTGAATAGCATCTTGTGGTGTAAAAGCCATTGCTAACAACGTTCACATTTGGTATACACCCATATGTACGAAGGGTTTTCTCACTTTAGATGACTCTCCCATTCGTTCCCACCAGATGTCGTCACAGGAAATTAAGCAAGAAACAACCCGGAACAAAATCCTCTTGGTAAAAGTAAGAGTTGCGGCTAGCGTCCGGATATTCTAAATTATCAATGTCTTCCATTAAACCATTTCACGTGCGTAATCTTTTATGGAATGGAATTAAGTTAAACAGTGTGAACTTCCGAAACCATTGAAGAAAAACAGAGCTTTTTTTAGTTCAAACATAATCTAGCGGTTTGAATGGAATCAGTCCACAACTCAAAAGGTGCAAGTTAGGCTTAAGTGAAATCATTCGATAGCTAAAAAAGGTGTAAACCAGCTAACAGTAATATTTCTTTTGTTCCGATATCCATTCATAAAGTTAGGCTTAGAAACAGATAGATGTATTTAAATAGGTCCGGGGATAACTTTCGGAAAACAAAGCTCAGATGAAGTGTTCTGTTCAATTCAAGATCCTTCTACAATTGATCAATAAGGAAATGGTACGAAGCCTAAACGTCATGGTAGTTTTCACTCAACTGATTTTATTTCCTTTGTTTTACGTTGCTTGCAAGATTTATTCACGTCAAGTGTATAAAATTCGTAATAACGGTTACAATTAGTAGAATGTGCACTTTCTGAGCATTTCGTTAAAATGTAGATGCTGTTGTTCTGACCACTTGATGAACTAAGCAGTATGGGCGAGAGACTAAACCTGTTTGACCTTTGTGTTTTGATCTTAACATAACTTTAACCCCTGTGATACCTCAGACATCAAACGGATCATATCCGGTTAACTTAACACATCATGCCTTCTTAATCTGTTTCCAGTTGTCATTTCCAGTTGATATAAAAAAAAAAGTTTGTCTCCTGTGCTCACGATCATCTTGGATGAGCCCCCGATTTATGGAGTATTGATTTTGGACACTGTGGTGTCTTCTAATGGACACAGTCATTGTGCACGAGAACTCTGGTAGGGACTTAACAATTTCAGACAATATGGCGCTTTTTTCGAGTGCAGATCTTTGGATGAGTCCACTGGCAATAGTGTAGATACCTTCGACAAGATAGTATATTTTCGAATATGATTTCAATACACACTGTCCGTCGCCAGCCTTTCCTGTAAAGTTTATTTTATCGTCACTTATTTCATGACCTTCGCCTATGTTCCTGTGTGGTAACTGACTACCACACAGTTGGCAATGTGGATAAGGTTTTAATTTGTATGGGGGATGTTCCCCCTTACTTTTCATATTTGACAGCAATGTTATATACTCACGTTGCCTTGAAACTAGCTCCCCTTCTCCACCAATTTTAAGACCAAAGGTATTCCCTACTATTTGCACTGAAAACGGACAGTGCTTACTTTGTGATGAATTGTAACTAGTCACGAACTACTACATCATTTTGGTCCGGCGTGTTAAGGCGTGCGACTCATAATCTGAGGGTCGCGAGTTCGCATCCCGGTCGCGCCAAACATGCTCGCCCTCTCAGCCGTGGGGAGTTATAATTTTACGGTCAATCCCACTATTCGTTGGTAAAAGAGTAGCCCAAGAGTTGGCGGTGGGTAGTGATGACTAGCTGTCTTCCCTCTAGTCTTACACTGCTAAATTAGGGACGGCTAGCACAAATAGCTCTCGAGTAACTTTATGCTAAATTCCAAAAACGAACTAAATCGTTTTTATATACGGTAATATAGCGCCACATAGTGACAACACTACTTATGTACCTTCGTTTTTTTGTATAGCACGAGATTACGTGTTGTCTTATTAGAATTATGCATTCATTCTTACTGTTCAGTTAAAATTTAGGGTAGTATTCTTGAATAAATGCAATGAAAGATGTGGATAAGGTTTAATTATACAAAAAAATCCGGAAAACATTTGCGATCAAATTAGAATTTTTATTCCAATAATACTTTGTTAAATACAGGATTTCTATATAAATACAAGCCTGTATTGAGTACAATCTATATTCGAGAAAGAGATAAATGCACATTGATTGTAACTTGTGTGATATTATTGTTTTAGTTTAGTTAGAGCTGAACCGTCTGTTTCTGTGAGTAAATTTTTATAGCAAAGTCACATTGGAGTATCTGCAGTGTCCACTAGGGAATCGAACATCTGATTTTAGCGTTGTAAAAAATGTTACTAAAAACGTCAATTAAAGTACATTTACATCCGCCTTTTGTTTTGAAATGAAGTTCGCGCTCATATGTATTTAGATAGTAATGCGTGTGCACATTTTCAGAACAGAAAAAAACTGTAATAGATGTAAAAATTAAACGTTTTTATTCTTCTTTCGCACGTGTATTTCTTAACAAGCGGAAAATACATAACGGACTATCCGTTTTCTGTCTATCACGGGTACCGAAATTTTAGCGTTGTAAGATGCGAGATTTACTGCTAAGCCACAAGATGGCATTTTTTGCATTTTAACAAAATATATCTGAACAATGCACGAGCTTTAGAAACTACGTGAACAAGTAGGTTGCTTTCACGGGGGAAAGGAATGTTTATTTAACTTACAGAAGATTAGTTAGAGGTTTCTTTTCGTCTAACTACGTCACAAAGAGATTAGGTTAAGTCAATTGTTTTTACTCATTGTGGACAGCATAACCTTAGTCAACAAAGATGAATAGGAAATAAGAAGCTAATATATGGGATTTCTCTCTCACCACCGAGTGGTACAGCGGAATGTCTGCGGATCTTACAACGATAGAAATCAGATTTAAATACTTATATCGGGGTGAGCGCGGATAGCTAGTTCATTGTATTGCTCTTTGCTTAATTACAAATACTATTGTTCTATTTTATAAATGAGTGTATGTGTGTGTGTGTGTGTGTTCATATAGGAAAGCCTCATCGGACTATCTGCTGAGTCTACCGAGGGGAATCGAACCTCTGATTTTATCGTTGTAAATCCGCAAACTTACAGCTGTATTTATAAATAACTGACTTCTCGATGGTTTGGCGATAAATATCTTTTCTTCTGAAGCAAAAACCGGTTTTCGATCCCCTTTGGTGGGCAGGGCGAAATAGCCCATTGTATATATCTTCGTGTCTAACAAGAAAGAAACAATACTTGAATTAGATATAAACATTAAAGAGACATCTTTTTCAGATGATACAAGTGGAACGTATTCAGGGGGAAATACTGAATTTTATTTATATTATTTAATAAAACAGGTTCACAAACAAATAATTCATTATTAAGTATTCAACAAAACTAAATATATTAATTTTTAAACGCAAGGAAGGTCAAGCTATTGATATATGTGTAATAAAACTTAATTTCCAATTAAGACTGAGGTGAAAAAAAAAACCTTCCCAAAGCTATGTTCCAATTAACATCTTAACAGAGATCTCAAAGACGTTTATTTCCGGTTGAAAAGTTCTAATGGTCAGAGCCTCTTTGGTCCTTAATATTTTTTTTATTATTGATCAAACAGCGTTATAGTTTTAAGGTCTCTCCGAGTTCGTAAATAATTTCAAACTCTCATTCGAAGAAACTGCAGTCGAGAAAGACGTCACGTTTAATAACACTCGTAAGCAGACTATCATGGATCTTTATCATAAAACTATCAAAATTGTGCACTAGAATCGTTTAAACACAATCTCGTCAAGATTCTAAGTATTCAAAGACGTAATGTTTGTAATAAGTTTAGATGTGATTTATCAAACAACATCCAGTTTCTTAAAAAAAGTTTTTTTTTGTTTTTTGCATAACGAATCTAAGTAATTACATCAAATAATGTTAGTCACTCTTCAATTGAGACAAGTGACGCCCCACAGTGGAATTGCCGCAAGTTATGAGTTTATAAAGCTAAAAACCAGATTTCGATACCTATTGTGGCCACAGATAGCTCACAGTGTAAAGTTAGGCTGAAGAAGAAACTGATGGACAACTGATAGACGTTTAACAAATACAAACAATCCTTTATCTTGGAAATAAGTTCCTGTTACTAGGGTTTAAAATTGAAATTTAATGCACCTTAGACGCAGTTATAGAAGTAAGAAAACACACTGAGCTAATATAATAATAGATGGGTTAACAACGAGTTATAAGCAAGATAAAAGATTTTATTGATGTTGGAACACACTACGTGTTTCTATTGTATTCTTCACATCAGTAATACACAGCAACATCTTGAGATATACAAGATTTGAAAGGTTAATTTGAGTTCATTAAGAAATCAGGAATTTTGTACTTCCAACAAATCACATGTTTTACACGTGGACTGTAATAATAAATTTGAAACCTCTCGCATTCTACTCGAGGGAACAGAAGAAATAACAAAGAGTTAACTGTTACAGATATTTAGTTGTTTATATTAATATGAAATTAACTTGGAAATCATACGTTATGACTGTCACAAAAACGTTAATACTCTATTTTTAAAATTCATTTCAAAAGGTAACTTGTTGGTTCGTCTGATTCAAAAATAGCTTAAACTTTGATAAAATCGTATATTCATTGTGGACTTTTATTACGTGAAGTGTGGTACGAATCAGTTTAAATTATGTTAAAATTATGCTATTACAGTTATATCGGAAATATTGATTTTTGTACATACCTATGAAAAGTTGAAAAGCTTGCAAATTAGAAAGCGATTATATATATATATAATTTAAATAAATATTACTAAAATTAATATATACAACCATAATTTTAAGTCAAACCAAAAATATTAAAATTAAACAAAGTACGATGCATTTTGTAAAGGATCCCAGAGTATAAACTTCAACATGGGATTATAAAATATATCCTAGGTTTTGGAGGTGGCTGCGGAAGTAGGACCTACATTGCAGTGGGGATACACCGTCTATTAGTCTTAATATCCAATTCGCTAGTCTGACATGATAAATAAACACAATTAGGCTAGAAATTAGTAGAGCGAGATGTGGGTGCTCAAGCCCACAACGTCCCACATTTATATCACCCTTCATTGTCTGCAGACAGTTGTGAGAAGGTGACTGCTCTCCCAAGTTAAAATAAGAATGAAAAAAATACAAACATAAAACGATAAAAATAAGGTACAACAATTTGGGGGTAAGTGGGATGAACCTCACCTGTCGAAGTTAGCATTCTTGCGCCCCAGTATGGTAGAGGCACTAACGAACACGACATTGAACCATATCAGTACAGTAAGTTTACTGTGACTGTCGTGTTTTTATATGCGACTCAAGATATACATCCACATAAAGTAGTGCCAAGTTCTTAAATGACCTTATTTTTAACTAAAAATAATTTTTAGTAGAATTTCTCTGATTTTACTTTATTTGTGTTTATTAAATACATTTTCGTATTTGTTACAGAATAATTTACTAATTTTATCTAAACTTTCTTTATTAAATTTATTAACTATTAATTTTCGTCTCAGCATATCAACATTATTAATAAAATATTGTAATTTATTACAGATTTTACAATATCTGAATAACTGCAAAGTTATAATGTTTATAATAGATGAGTAGTACATTACAGTGTAAGGAGGGTAAACCACAAATTGGAAAATCAAAATCTTTTCTTTTATCAAAATTAGTTATATTGATATCCTTGCTATCAATCACTTTAACTTCTAAACCTAAATAATGTGTATCTGTATTAAAAACTGAAGTATTTTCAAAGTCTAATTCTGCTGGATAAATAGTGTTGATAGCATTATATACTTCATCTATATGTGACTCCAACTGTCACCTATAACACCTAAAATACATTTTACTGTTTCTAACGCAGTCCTTCCTCGTGATTTTGTTTATTTATTTCACTTCATTTAAGTGTATTTGTTTATATGATATATATTTATATTATTTTATTTAAATAAATATTACTTACAATGAAACGTAAATATACACACATAATTCCTCACAAATATCAGTAAATTTACTGTTTTCAAAAATAAAATCTTATAAATATGAAATAAATCAAACTATATTTTGGACATCCTGGTTTCAAACTTTTTCTGTTGTTGCTATGGCGAAGTTTATCCTAGTTTCATGCTCGTCCTTCAGCTTTTCTAGGAATCAGCGTATCCGTACTGTGAATCTCAGGGTTCATGGTTCGCCACTTGTTGCCACAAAACAAAGAAGGAAAAACAAACAACATTCTGCAGTTTGGAGTCGAGGGTCCATTATAGGAGTGAAAATCAAATCCCATTATTCCATCAGTTCGGTGGTGCTGACTGGCATACTTCCCTCTAGTCTACCAGATCAAAATTAGGGACGGCTATGGATATATAAACAGACTAGTCCCGACCCCCTTCCCCAGACATCTATATTATATTTGCAACATTGGGTACAAACGTATTAAACGTTAAACGTGAATGTAGATGGCTCTTAACAGCTGTTACATTCTAGGAGTGACGTCTGTGAAACACAAAAACAAGTTAGTTTGAAGAGAGAATCCGTTTCGGATTTCGTCTGTAATGGCCGTGATTCTTGACAACTGTGGTTTGTGGTGGAATGAATGGTGTGGCTAAAGTCTCCTGTGTGAAAGTTATTACGGTTCGCACGAGATTTAAGTGAGTTTATAAACACTGAAGGCAATTATGAGCTTATACCTTCGCCGCTTTCTGTACTGGTTTGGCCAGACGGTTAGAGTGCTCGACTAAATCTGAGAATCGTGGGTTCGAATCCACGTCACCAAACGAACTTCCCCTTACAGTTGTAGGCGAGTTATAATGTGACAGTCAATCCCATAATTATTTGGTTAAAAGGAGGCCCAAGAGCTGAAGGTGGGTGGTGTAGACTAGTTATATTTTCTCTAGTCTACCACTGTTAAATTAGTGAAGCCTAGCACGTGTAGTCTTTGCGCGAAATTCAAACCAGACAGTGAATTACTCTTATTAGTATATACCTAAGAATATCACTTTGTTTGTAAGATGAAATGCTTTCTCTGTGTATAACAAGTATTGTAGCTATTTGTGTAGAAAATATTATTGTTTTCGTGTAACTATATACAATGCCAGAACAATATACACTATATATATATATATATATACTGATCCAGGCTAGGTGAAGCATCAAAGAACGACGACTGATTTTTCATTTCGCATAAAGCTACATGAGGGCTGTCTTCGCTAGTCGTCCCTAATTTACCAGTGTAAGATTAGAGGGAAGGCAATAGTGGGATTGACCGTCACATTATAACTCCACCACGGCTGAAAGAGCGATCATGTTTGGTGTGACGGGGATTTGAGCCCCCGACCCTCAGCTAACGAGTCGAGTTCCTTAACTACCTGGCCATGCCGTGACAAAAGTCGTAATGTTAGGTTAGTGTCAAGCTATGGTTAGCCCAAAGTCATTTTAAAAACGTGACACTGATACCAACATAATGCAGTGCAATAGTGCATACGTCATCGACGCAACTTCTGTGGTTCAAAAGATTCTACGAAAAAAATATTCTCGCGTTTATTTTAATCAATGAACCTAAAAGCGCCACCTTTACATAAACAGATAAAAAAATAATTTAGCATCTGTGATTTATTTGATTTTTGAAACCCCTCGTCAGCCAGAGGAAAGATAAAATCTCTTATAAATGAACCACATTCCAGGAATAACCGAAAATCTTGGCTTCACGTAGTCGTCTAAATTTGGTATCTTCAACACGTGACGGAACCCGCAGGGGCGAGTAATTACACAACAGTTACAGCTTGTTTTCTGTTTTTGATGAATTTGTTGATTGATCTCTATCAACGACAGTTAATTATAATTTTGGTTACTTGATTCCAAGACTCCTTTTAACAGTTTCATGCAGCGTTCATTGAAGTTAACTAGTCCTAACATTTAATTATTCTGATTAACTCACTGTAGTCAACTGCTCCTAAGATTCTTATCTGAAATACTGCATTATCCTGATTAGCTCACTTTAGTCAACTAGTCTTAACATTCTTATCTAAAACATTGGATTATCCTAATTAACTTTTTTACACCACTATACCAGAACTTGCTGTAGTCAACTAATCCTAGCATTTTGATCTATTTGATTACGCATTGGCCATCTCACACCATATAAACTTTACTTCCAAGTATTATTTTGCTATTTCCAACATGGTGGTCATGGACGTGTTCTATTATTATAAACCTAAATCTTTATGGTGAGTAAAATTCTATCGAATACACTTGTACCAGAAAGTTTTTATTTCTTAATATCTAATTGGTACAACAATAACCTACTTAGATTATTAATAGATACATCAGTTCTAACCAGCTTGAAACGTATTTAGGTTTTTCCGTTTACATTTTTAGCACCGAATAGAATACATATATTTATATTAATATACAGTAATTGTGAAAACAATAAGGGAAAAGGTATAAAACGCAGAGCTATCCTCTTTTACGTTTTCAATAGAATAAAGTGACTGTAACGAGTTGTCATCCATCCAGTCAGAATGTGCCATATCAGTATAAAGCTTATAAAAGAACAGAAGATGTACTAAGCCCAGTAGTAGTAGTAGTAGTAGCTTATAAAAGGATATGAAATGTACTATGCCCAGTAGCAGTAGTTCACTTTCGGTTATGACTCCTAGGACTGAAGTAACACATAATAAGTATGTAGAAATTGATCGGAGTTTTGATTGGTTAAGAACAGTCCTTACGACAAATTGTGGACGAGTTTCAGTAGGCGCTAAATGCAAGACTCTGGAAATTACACATGGGAAGAGTATTATTTAACGATAGAAGTGTTGTTGTTAAGTGTGTTAAACGATGTTAAGTATCTCTGAGTAAGTTCTTAACGTCACAAGTACAGATCTTTTCAACAATCTTGTTTTAAACTATAACATATATCAGTACAAAATTCAAGTAGCCTCAGTGGACCTGAGGTTGCCCGAAAAGCTGCTACTGAGAAGAGGTAAACAAACCAATTAAAATAGTGGAATGACCAAAGCTGTGTCACGTGTTCATTTGCTGAGTTCGGCAACAGTTAACAGAATTTTGTTTAAAGAGGGGACGGTTCAGTTTCAATTCTGAGAACTTAAGTGTGAAATTAAAGAAAAATGTGTAATAATGGGTGAATCACGCGACATATGCCGTATATAATAATAACGAGGACTTTCGCGAAATACCAGATCTCATCAGCGCGGCTAGGACATGACAAACGCAATGAAGCAAGGCGAGAGATCAGTGTAAGTCTAGAGCTGCATATCGATGATCTACATCAAACTGATGGCATCTTGAGTGCTAGCAGATACAGGCACGTTCTTATCCATTGCAACGTTCTTTCAAAAAACATGGGTATAGATTTATCTTCCAGCAAGATATTTGAAAAAAAATAAAGAAACCATAACTGTTTTCACCTAAATGTCTTGCTCTTGATTTTCAGTCTTTTTAAAACTAATTTTTATACCTATCTCAGTGAATACAGATTACTTTCGATTAATTATGTTATCTGATCTCTCAGGTTGTTATAAAAACTTAATCGTTAAAAGCAATGACGTCTGCATTGACGTATAATAAACTCTTGATAGACAAAATAGAAAATCATGTTATTTATTTATTGTTTTCAGAAAATTGTTTCCGTTTAGTCCCTCAGGACTCTAATAAGACGGCAGTAAGTAACACCAAAATACAAGGTTCGATTCTCTCGACACAGCAATGTGGCTTTGTTCCCAACCAACAATTTAGTCTTTCGGTGTGTCAACGGCAAGTTTACTTACTGTCTTATAACTCCAACATTCGGGATTCGAATCTCGCAGCCTACCACACAGCGCAAAAAGCTCATTATATACCTTTGTACAACAACAATTAATTTCTGATCAATAAAGAGGGTTAATTGATGGTATTTTAAATCATCACAAGAAAGTGATAATACGTCATAACCAACAACCGCCAACTCTTGGGGTACTCTTTTTCTAAAGAATAGTGTAATTAACTATCACATTATAACACCCCCACGATTAGAAGGGTAAGCATGTTGGGTGTGACAGGGAGTCAAACTCACGACCTTCAAGTTACCAGTCGAGCGCCTTAACCACCTACCCCTGCCGCCCGAGGTTTTATTTACCAGTGAGAAAAAATGAAAGTTTTCAAGTTTGTTAAGGCTATCTCAAATAGGTCGAAAGAAACCATTAATTGAAAAATGTTAAAACAGAAATAAAGAGAAACCAGTTTACGAACTAAATTCCTAAGTTCAATTTTGATTGATTTATTTTTTTAATTATAAAACGTTTATTCAGAAATGGCCATATTTAATGAAAATAGGAGGTTGTTTTCCGTTGCAAAGCAGGATAGCGGGCTGATATAATGATTTACAATAGGCTGTTTTTAATAAAACGAGTAATATCTACTTAATTATCAAGCTCACCCATTAGTACATTGCTGTCTTTGTTATTAATTCTCTCAATCGTAAACGTTGAGTCGTTATGATCTGATTGCGGTGATATAATCTACAATTTTTTTTGAGTTATGAAATTACTCCTAGTGGGCTTAAAAACAATTAGGAGTAGTAAATTACTATATTATACGACAGGTACAAGAAAACATCTGGTTTTCAGGAGTACGTGAAAAGAGAGAGAAAGGTAACTCTCATTCTAATTTAATCACCAGAGAAAAAATTTTACACTTGATTTGACGCTACAAAATGTTTCATTGTTAGAGACATCTGGCGGTATAAATGAGTTCCAATTTTTTATTTCACAAAAATAAAACATCACAGGAAGGAACGCTGGAGATCTGATAAGTTTATTTTCAAATTCTTTGTGGAGTTGTTGACACGTCACACTTAAATTACAATTTTTACGAACAGTATTACTTAATCCAGTCAAGTACTCCTCGTTCGTTAAAAGTACACGAACAGAAAACAGAGCAGCTATGCTGACAACAAAACGTTTCAAGAAGACACTGAAAAGAAAGTCACCACTAGATGATTAAAAGATTCAGGGTTCGAGTCTATAGGCGCGAGAACTTTCTGCGTTCCAGTAGGATATCGCTCACGGTTTCCTTTTTTTTTCTTTTTTCGAAACACCAACTGAAGATTTGGGGACGTATCAAATAGAATCGGAGTTCGTGCTCAAATAAGTCGCTGCCTAGCAACGCCGCTGGTTATGATCTATGTAACTCATTTATGTAATATTCATTAGGTTGTCCAGAAATAAATGTTTGAATTCTCACGATGGCATTTAGAAGCTGAATATTGAGTAACTTATCGTTGGTTTAATCCAACGTTTGTTACTTACAAGGTGTTTTAATTGTCTGCTATTTTAACTCAGAGTAAGTTTCGCAATCCCAAGGCAACATGAACAATGACTATCGTCTGGTTTTCCTCTACGACTTCAAACGTGGACGAAAAGCTATCAAAACTACACAGAACATCAATCAGGCATTCGGCCATGGATCTGTTACTGAACGTATAGTTCAACGTTGGTTCCAAAGGTTTCGACATGGAAATGAAAGTCTTAAAGACCACGAAGGTTGTGGAAGGAAGCTATCCTTAGATGAAAACACATTAAGGAAAGCAGTTGAGACAGACCCTCATACAACAGTACATGAGCTTGCCGAAAAGCTAGGTCAAGCAAACCAAGCATTGCCAGCCACCTGAAAAGGATTGAAAAGACGAAGAAGTTGGATAAGTTGGTTCAGCATGAGCTGACTGAAGATCAACGAAATCGGCGTTATGAGACCTGTCAAGGCTGACGCTCCAAATATTAAACAAATCGAGGTTCTGCATCATCCACCTTATTACCCAGATCTTTCCCTATAGATTTTCATTTTTTAAAGCACTTTAACAACTTTTTGAACAATAAACAGTTTTAAAACCAGGCAGCTGCAGGAAAAGCTTTCAGGAAGTTTATTGACCATAGAAACACTGATTTCTACAGCAAGGGCATAAATAGCATCGTTACACGTTGGTAAAAGTGTGTTGAAGCAAATGGCGGTTACTTTGATTAAAGCATGTTTTACAACACTGGTTTATACTTTTCCAAACTTCGCAGTTCAAAAACGACATTTATTTCTGGACAACCTAATGCATTGTTTTTGTACAAATGTAACGTGGAAATTTTCAGGTGCACAAACAGGCGGACAAACATGTCAGACCTATAGACAGCCAAACAAGATAAACATAACACAAGAACAAACAGATACATTAATATAAAAAATAGACGGATGTAAAGCATAATTATACAGGTGATCTAACGGACTGACAGACAGATAACAAACTACAAAATAGACAGACTGACAGAGAAACAGAAAGAAATCAAACAAACAGATGGCCCCGATAGACGGACAAACACAACAATAGATAAGTAGATGTACAAACAAACAATAGAAATACCAAACAGACAGACAAACAAAACAAAAGAGGACGAACAGGTTAATCATACAGTTATACCTAAAGGCTTAACACAGTCCTAAATTTTTAGGAATGAGAAGTTGTGGAAAGAAGTTAGATAACCATAGTTTTTATCGTTTAATCAATAAACTACAAACGTCCACGGGAAGCCATAATGTTATTAGATAGCACTTGAAGCGAATTCATTCCTTATATATATATATATATATATAAACATGTTTCAACAGTATTCACTCTTACCTTATACATATATAATTCAACCATATTTAATAGAAAGGTACAGGGTGGTCGCTAGAAAAGCGGAAAATTTGTCAAACAGCGATTTATTTTTACGAAGAATAACTTTTACAAAGTTTTTTGAAGGCATATGTTATATTACACTCATAGATGCTCAAAATGCATTTTATGATATTAAAATCATGAATTTTATTCATGATGTAAAGAAATCAAAATAGAAATGAGTAAGCACGCATTTTATTTATGATCTCATCTGACCCTCAAATTTTCCGCTTTTCTAGCGACCACCCTGTATTTTCTCAACGACACTTACAAAAGGTTTTCAACCAAAGCGCATATTTACTGTACTCGTTAAAACTGTGTTTGTTGTCAAGTGCAAATTTGTTGTTTTTAGCACGGGGATCGAATCCCTAAGCTTAGCATTACAAGTTCAGAGGGACGGGTAAAAAGTTAATAATTACCCAGACTAGATAAAAATTCCAAAGTCTGTTCGTACTTTATTTTATTATCTGAGTTTTAGAGTAGTCACAAAAAGAGTATCCAAGCAACAAACCTAAATCACCTAGTAACCACACGCTGCTTTGTAGTTATAAATGATCATTACACGTGGATGACGTCATGTTACTTTAATTGTATGTAAACAAATTTATGAAAATATTGTAAACATCTCGCAAACCTTTCTGTAAGGTTTGATTGAACAAATTCATAGACAGATGAAATCTCTTTTTAGAGGGGTCTGGCATGACCAGGTGGTTAAGGCACCCGACTCGTAATCCGAGAGTCACAGGTTTGAATCCCCGTTATACCAAACATGTTCCCACTTTCATCCATAGGGGCATTATAATGTGACACTCAATCCCACTATTAATTGAGTAAAAGAGTAGCCCAATAGTTGGTGGTGGGTGGTGATGACTAGCTGCCTTCCCTCTAGTCTTAAACTGCCAAATTAGGAACGGCTAGCGCAGATAGCTCTCGTGTACCTTTCGCGATTTTCATGAACCAAACCAAACTTCTTGTTAGGGTAGTAGTAAATCATTTGATAGGCAGTTTATCTTGAACAATATTCAGACGTATCAGTCGAGAGACTGAAATGTATCATTAAAAATACAACGTGTCATGCGCAGAATATTTGTTAAAGTTAGGTTTCAGCTTCGTTACATACTAAGAAAAGGTATTCTCCGAAACAGGTTGAAGTGAGACAAGAAAATGCATCACACCAAAAGCTCTCGGCATATACAAAGAACGTGTCTATAAATTATTTTTTATAACTTATAACAATGTGTTTTTCTCATTTAACTTAAGTATTTTTTAACTCCTAAGAGTATTCTGTCAAGAAAGTGTTTGGTTTAAGAAACGTGAAGCGTTCACGCGGTCGCTTCTACAGTAAACTGTCCAGACTGTCAAAACTCAGTAAATCTTCCAAGTCACATAAAATATTTTTGTTTTCTTTTCTTACTCTACCGTCAGGAAAGGAAGATTACCATAGGGAACACTATATATGGGATAAAAATACTATAAAAAAGAAGTATATATGTAAAAAATTGTGACGAAAATCTATGTAATTACTGGGTTCAGTTCTCGTTTTCTCAGACTCTAAAAAGGGCATAAATTTTAAACTTTCTGTGTCCACGAACAGTAACACTTGTTTTGTTACGAGACGGTGACCTTTGATCACCTGTTGCCTTGTCAACAGAAACGTTTTCCTCACAGCTGATGTCAGTTCCACGGGTGCACGTGACTACCACCATCAACATCCTGTTTCTTACAGCTCAGGGTCACTGAGTTATAACATGAGCAAATTTAACCACTACCATCCTTCCGAGTACAATAATGCAATGAACTAACTCTTTTGGAAATCTAATGTAACCGGCTTGGCATGGCCAGGTGGTTAGGGCGCTTGACTAATAATTTGAAGTTTGGAGGTTCGAATCCTCGTTACACCAACAATCAGGTCGTTATGATGCAATGGTCAATACCCTATTCATTGGTGAAAGGGTAGCCCAAGAGTTGGTGGTGGGTAGTTATGACTAATTGCCTTTCCTCTAATCAGACACTGCTAAATTAAGGACGGTTAGACCAGATAGTCCTGGTGCAGCTTTGAGCGAAATTCAAATTCAAACATCTAAAGTAACTAAAATCATAATAGTAACATACAATACCATGAGTAGCTGTTACAAAGCTAATGGAAACGGCAAACTCAATGGAACAAAGTAGCAGCAGTTTTCAAACCTTGTCTTATTTTATTCTATTGATTATGGTTTTATTCATCGATTTTTCAGCTCGCTCCCTCTAACGTTAAGAATATAACTTTTTCAACGTAAGTAGTCGATTTAAGGATCAAAACCCTTGTGTCGAATCTATAAGCCCCACACTAATTTACAATAAAATCAAATCATAAATAAAATTAAAAACATTCAAAATACATTAAATATATGTAAGGGAAGGCGCTACAGGACTTTAGCACACCCCACAGCAAACTTTGACGCTGTTTTCTACTAGCTTCATGCTGAGTGTGTTTAGACATATTACCACAGTTGTTTCTTTCATTTTGTAAATCTAATTGATACTACATAGAAACTATAAATTATTATCACATAGTATACCAGTCTTATAAATAGAAAAATGAAAAAAGAATATTGAAACTGATTTAGTTCAACTTTTTCCTAAGGGAGGGCAGGTTTCAAAGGATGAGGAATATTGAAGGACCATAATATGTTTATCTTGATTTTTACAGAGGTTGCACTCGGGATTTGGAAAATATGGTTTTTCTTTCTGTCACGAGCTTTGACAATCCATTCAGAAGACCAGGAACGCTGATGACTTGTAACCTCAAGAGGCGGAACGTCGTACCGGATCGCTCCTTCTTAGTCAACCAGTAGACTTTTTTCAACAATACTTCTTTGTAACTATTTTTTGCAGTTTTAATGAGTACAGTAAAACTACAGACAACAAGTAAGTTGTGAACACACCTTTTTTGAAAAGTGGACCACACTACTGTGAACAACAAACAACAAGTCAGTTGTGACATCTTGTTTGAAAAGTGGACCACACTGCTGAAAATAATAAACAACAAGTCAGTTGTGAACACACCTTGTTTGAAGCAAATTAAGTAATATACTAATGTTTCCATTTCACAAGATGTTCACCCGCTAATCTACCTGTTGTGATTATCTTTATACCACATAGAGAAAAATACGTCCTGACTGGTCGCTTGCACTCCCCCTATACACACACAGAATAGGATGTAACCTAAAGGTTAACGTGTCTAACTTCCGACCCAATTGTTCGAAGTTCGATACTCAGTTCCAGCAAACACTATTATCACTTTCATTGGAGACGTGTTATGCAAGAAACAAACAGTTATGTGGTGTTTGAAAGGTTAAAATTACTTAACTAACACAAAAGAAGCGTTCATAATGGCGAGTTTGGGATGAAATTCTGTTCAAAAGTCCTGTCAAATGTCGTACATCTTAATATCAAAAATCTGTAAAGACGATTTTTACAAACCTATAGAATAAAACGAAACACTTCTACAATTTTTTTGGGGGGTGAACCACTGATTTACCGACGTAAAAGTAATTATTTTCTTATTATTTCACTATTTACGTGTAGTGAAATTATCTATTGTTTAATCAAATAATATCCTTTCTTGTTATTCGCAAACACAATAGGATATCTCCGCCACGCCCACCGCTGGTATCGGAATCCGAGTTTTAGCGTTATAAGCTCGCAGACTTACCGCTAAGCCACTGGAAAGAGGTATAAATCGTGAAAATAGCTCATTGATTTAATTTTGTCTCATTACAGAGGTAGTTTATTAATATTAAAAAAACACACACACAAAGCAGCACCATAACACTTAAAGCACAATTGAGGTCTTACGATAAAAGGATAACATCTGTTAAGTCATTTTATATAGATAAGTTCGATATCGTGAAACGTATGGGGTGGGGTAACCACATTCTTCCAAGGGTTAACTGTACAGAGATGCACGTGGTACTATGCACGTGCAGGGCTTATTTACACGGTGAATAAAACAACGGAGTGTTCGCTCTAGACTGTTTGACTCTAACAGAGTTAATGGCCCTACCATTTGCCGTTAATTTCCTGTTGGTCCTCTGGTGAACAAATGGAATACACATCAGGAAAAAAGCTATTTTCACTGTATTTCTTTCCGTGGTCATATATCCAGATGTGTAATGTCGTTCCATCAAAGCAGCTTACCAGATAGAATCCGACTTAGATGCAACATTAGTAAAGGGTATACTAATCGGTGAGACTCCATCAAACACACGAGCCCCCATCACAGCCACCTTGAACAATGTTAAAGTACGAGCCCATACAGATATAAAAAACATGGGCACTAAAAAGGGACAAAAATTATTGGGGTAACGACTCATTCCCCATAATCACACCAATTAAGAAAAGTAATGTCGATGTACAGCATTCCTTTATTGTAACCTAGATGTAGAACATTCCTTTATTGTAGCCAAGATGTAGAACATTCCTTTATTGTAACCTAGATGTAGAACATTCCTTTATTGTAACCTAGATGTAAAACATTCCTTTATTGTAACCTAGATGTAAAACATTCCATTATTGTAGCCTAGGTGTAGAACATTCCTATATTGTAACCTTGATGTAGAACATTCCTTTTCTGTAACCTAGATGTAAAACATTCCTTTATTGTAACCTAGATGTAGAACATTACTCTATTTTGTTCCGGATGTAGAACATTCCTTTATTGTAACCTAGATGTAAAACATTCCTTCATTGTAACCTAGATGTAGAACATTCCTTTTCTGTAACCTAGATGTAGAACATTCCTTTATTGTAACCTGAATGTAAAACATTCATTTTCTGTAACCTTGATGTAAAACATTCCTTTATTGTAACCTAGATGTAGAATATTCCTATATTGTAACCTAGATGTAGAACATTCCTTTATTGTAACCTAGATGTAAGACATTCCTTTTCTGTAATCTAGATGTAAAACATTTCTTTATTGTAAACTAGATGTAGAACATTCCTTTTTTCTGACTTAGAAAACATTCTTTTATTGTAACCTAGCTGTAAAACATTCCTTTATTGTAACCTTGATGTAAAATATTCCTTTATTGTAACATAGATGTAGAACATTATTTTATTCTAGATGTAGAACATTCCTTTATCGTATTCTAGATGTAGAACATTTCTTTATTGTATTCTAGATGTAGAACATTCCTTTATTGTATTCTAGATGTAAGGCATTTATTTATTGTTTTCTAGATGTTGAGCACTCCTTTATTGTAACTTAGACGTAGAATCCATATTTGTTTCTATGGAACATTCATATCAGTTGCAACAAACCCACACATAGCATTTCCAAAATTTGACAGGGGAAACTAAGTTGTTTTTTTATATTACGTTCCCTCTACACTCGTGTCTTATATTAATTACGAAATTGAAGTAACGAAAATCTGAAGTCCGGAAATTCAGCTATTTTAATTTCGCTGTAGAAACCGACTCCTGAAGTTTTGCCGCTGTGATACACGGAGCACCTGACTCGTCTCTTCATGTGCTCGGTGTGCCGATGATTTGGGTGAGAGCTTATTAGAAACCTGATCGGAAAGGGACTGCTAAACTATACATATGCTTCGTTGATGCAAGGAGTCGTCGAAAGAAGTTCTAGGCTCAAGTGGGAACTTTTATCCGGAACCCGATGACAATGACGGAGAGCCGCAGGCTTCGGTGTCACTCCCTGCTTTTGTCAACTCTGTTGCCGTTTACAAGATACCGTCTATCTCTGCGAGAAACGGCCATTAACCTTGGCTTTTCCGATACGACCTATTAGCGTGTACAGGCAGTCGACAGGTCACTTGATACGTCAAACACGGTTTTCTGTGTATTGTGTTCCGTAGATTTTCCAACTCAGTATCTATCCGTCTATCTCGCGCTAGCAAGACGTGGAGATAATTTATCTGTTTACAGAAAGACGGCTAGATATTAGAGAGAGACAAGCAGACAGATAGCATGTCATTCAGGAGAGAGATAGTGGATAAATAAACACCATCTGTAGGTAGATTAAATGGGGAGTTACTTTGTTTCCTTCTAGACAATATAAGGCATCAGCTCTTCTGAAATAGAGGAGCTTGAAAGAAAACGAATAGAGAAAACGAAGCGCGTGATAGACACACGAACAAAACGACGAAAACAATATCTAGTACGTGTAGAGACAAGTTAAATATATATGTATATAATTCACATAAAAATCTCAAGTCATAGAGACGATGACACTTCATGTGTTTTAATTGTTTTAGGTATAAATAGCCAGTGAAAGATGTAACGGCTATATTCAATACATATTATTCCTGCCCCAAATAGGGCAAGTACGCTCAAGTCTTTTACGAAATTTAAATTATTCTGCTAAATTATCCCTGATTAGATATGATAACAGAATTACCTAGCTAGTTCAAAATAAAGTTTGATAGTTTGATAATCCTGCTAGATTAACACTGATTTGAAAAGGTTGGATAACACTATGTAATACAAATTTTGTTCCTGGGTCGTATGTCTTATTTCTTAATTGCTTTTGTTGTAAAAGTACATAAAATGGCCATTATTTCCTTCAAACTTTGCTTTTGTGACCTGGATAATGAAATTTAGAAATTAACCTATTTTCTATGTAAAAACGGACAAATTTACACATTTTCATTTACATGAGGTCTAAATAAAACAACATATGAATCAAGATTTACATATATTTATACTAAAGTTACACAAAAATGTTTAGAAGTGAGTTGTTTCTCGAGATTTGCGACTGTAATGTGAATCACTTTCATGTATGAGCCCCCAAATATAGTCTCCCATCATGTTTTAGTTGTACGATCCTTGGTAGCGGCGTTCAAAGTCCGGTATATCTTTGTGGAAGCGCTCGCCATGTTCCTCTGAGTATGCTCCCATGTTCTCCTTGAAGTTACCGAGATGATCTTAAAGGATACGGACTTTCAGGGATGTCCTGTAGTCCATTTTGTCACAGTTCTTCACCAGAGCCTCAACCAGTTCCACATAATTCTCGGCCTTGTGATTGCCCAAGAAGCCCCGAACCACTGCGACAAAGTTGCCCCAAGCTTTTTTTCCCTTCTATTAGGTACTTAGCATTGAATCTACCTGAAATGTTCTGGAAAATGGGTAAATTTGAAAATGTCATTTCCCAGATCACAAAAGCAAAAGTTTGAAGAGAAAAATAGGTCTTTTCCATTTACTTTAGACATAAGCAACTGGGAAATAACATTATCAGCCCAGGAACAAGAAAAAGTAAAAATTTCGTTACATTGTGTTATTTGATAATCCTACTAAATTAACACTGGTTTTAAAATAGTTGGTTAATTTGAAAATCCTGCTGGATTAGCACCGGTTTAAATAAAGTAGGATAATTGATTTATCATGGCAGATTAACTCTAATTAGGAATTATTATGGGATTATCTTGAGAGATTAACACTGATTAAATAGACTAACGTGATTGTCTCTATTTAAAACTAACTCTACTTAAAAAGAGCAACACCACAACAAAAACTATTTCAAAACTAGACAGAGACAGACAGACAGATTTTATGACAAATTTGTAAAATTCCACGTTTAACAACACAAATAAGTGAAACCAGATTTATGTAAATACACTAACGAACATGTTACCTACATGTTTATAATGGTCGTCGCAAGATAACTACACGTGGAAGACAAGACAAATCAAACAGAAATAAAACCTTTAACAAAAGCTTGAAGCTTCACATAGAAAGGGTTGTTAGGTGCTCGTGTTATCTAGCATTGCTTAGAAATGACTTGTCATTCACTATTTGTTCTGTGTCAATGTCTGCGTTTTAATTATTAAATTATAAGTGCTGTTTGCTGTGTGTTCTGTTAATTGTTTAGTGTTGTGTCTCAGTTAAAATTAGTACCAGAAACGAGAGTGTTTCGAAATAATTATGGTTGTATGTTCTTGAACAGATTGGATCTCCTGTTTCTACTAAAATACGCACTAAGCTACATATGTTACAAATTAGTTTATATCTTTTCATCACTTCAAAGCAGGAGACAGCACGTGCATCACGCGAAGAACAGTGTAACGTGATTGGTCGAAGAATGACCGATAGCCAACTGACAGCACTTAATTTGTCAGAATACTGCCACACAACTGGACTGAGGAGTGGAAAGATAACAGTTAGGTAAAGAAACTTGTAATCGATAATGATGGTTCCGGAATAGCGTGTTAAAACGAGAGTGAAACAAAGTCCCATAACCTTTCCACCTACTACTACACACTGGACCAAGAAACTGACAAAAAGCTTGGTTGTGCATCAATAGCCAGCTATAACTTTTCTCTGAAGTGTTACAAAAATAAGAGGGTTACACTTGGATCACTAAGTTTCTATTCGGGTTCGAAACTCGCACCTACAAAACTTCCATCAAATTGTTTTTTTTCGAAAGGCTTCATTGGTCAGAAGTATGTTGTCATCGTGAAACGTTTACTCCAATGACCGGAGCATCTTGTGAGTTGGATTGGTCATTGGCCAGGAAACTTAAAAGTTTAATACTCAATTCGAACCTTCTATGGGTCAAAGGGAACATGGTTAATAAACACAATCACCCAGTTTTCAGTGTTAAACATAGCAAACACGTGTAGATGGAACCAACAATATCTGTTGAAGTCCCGTATTTTATTATTAGAATAAATTTACCAAGAATCAGCTATTATTACACTGTAGAGAATTCTGTGAAAGTAAATCTAGAAAGTTTTCTGAAAAAACAGTGCCTAATGAACAATATTACGAATGTAATGTTTAAAAACGTAATAGGCTTAACAACAATATCATTTGACAGGTATAATTGTTTAAGAAAATCTTAAAACAACACGATATTCACACTTTGTTTTTCTCATGTTCTTAGAGGTAATGGAATTTAACTTTAGTCAGTTTCATTTCACTTCACATGGTTGGCGAAATGTGCGTCCTTCGTCAGGTTTGGTTTGTTTTGAATTTCGCGCAAAGCTACACGAGGGCTGTCTGCACTAGCTCTCCCTAATTTAGCAATGTAAGACATTAGGGAAAGAAGCTAGTCATCACCACCCACTGCCAACTCTTTAGCTACTGTTTTACCAACGAATAGTGGGATTGACCGTAAAATTATAACTCCCCCACGGCTGAGAGGGCGAGCATGTTTGGCGCGACGCGGGCGCGAACCCGCGACCTTCGGATTACGAGTTGCACGCCTTACGCGCTTTCCATTTGATAAGTTGAGATGTACGAGACAGGTCCAGTAATAAACTAAGGTGTGTGGTTAATAACCTCAATATTTTATTATAAGACACAGGTTCAGTAACAAACTAAGTGTGTGGTTAATAACCTGAACATTTTACTGTTAGAGACAGGTTCAGTAATAAACTAAGTGTTTAGTTAATAACATGAACATTTTACTGTTAGAGACAGGTTCAGTAACAAACTAAGTGTGTGGTTAATAACCTCAATATTTTATTATAAGAGACAGGTCCAGTAACAAACTGTGTAGTTAACAACCTGAACATTTTACTTTTATAGAAACATCTTGAAAGTAGAATCTATTTCGACTTCCCGAACTACGAGAAAGACAAGTTGCTCGTGAGCTCTAGCTCGAAGAGAACCTTCAAGTTTTTATTCCGTTGGTTTAACGGTTGACTACACACGACGCTCAGCCAGAAAGCTGTGTTCCATGACCAATATATATATATATATATATTGTCAATCGTTTAAATGCCCCCTTACAGAGTGAATGGTCCAGACAGGGGATCAGGAGAAACAACCAATCAATGCTCCGCCTAGCAGTCTAACAACAGCACTCTTGTTATCGGGATTCAACAGATGTGTCCACTGTATTGACGTCTCTAGTCTATTTCCCTCTGGCTGGTTTGTTCCTACGCATAAAGCTCACTTAATTTCCGCCTAGCCCCTTCACCAGTATGTAAAGAATAAACGATGCCTGAAACGCTTAAATATTAAAAATATTAAAATGAAATAAGCAAACCCACCTGAACAAGATTTAGGGGTCGTTTATGAATGTCTACATCCGCGCAGATGTTCACCCCCCCTCCACATACTGTGAACAGTCTAATGGCCATATCAAGCAGTGATGACTTGTCTACGATGGATGTTATCTAGACTTTCGCTCCCAGTGTACATGAATCTTCGATTTCATGGCATCGTAAGCGAAAAACATCAACATCAGAGACATGGGCTTCTTACGCCTAAATGTTTGTAGGTAGGAAAAGCTATGGGTTCCTATTTTATTCATACCTTCTAAAATACTTCTAAGAGACAAAGTACAAACCAAATGTTTATTATTTCTTATTTGTCAAGTTGGCTCTTGATGCACAGTGGAAGTTTTAAATGATCATGAAAAAACATCAATGTTCGATATCCAGAGTGTGGTCCTCTATCTAACAACATAGAAGTTGTTTTTATTTTTTGTAGTTAATTATGTTTCCATACTTTACACCACACTGAGTGGTTTAATATTTCTGTCTCTTACAACACTCAATCAGCTTAAATCACTTATTTTTCACGTAAAATACATAGATGGCGTTAGCACTGGCTAGTTTGATTAACTAAAATCACCGCTGTTTTTCTTATATTTCTGTGTGAACGTGTGTTTTCTTATATCAAAGCCACATCGGGTTATATGCTAAGTCCACCGAGGGGAATCAAACCCCTAATTT
This sequence comes from Carcinoscorpius rotundicauda, assembly GCA_011833715.1. NCBI lineage: Eukaryota > Metazoa > Arthropoda > Merostomata > Xiphosura > Limulidae > Carcinoscorpius > Carcinoscorpius rotundicauda. The sequence continues at coordinate 103,487,522 of CM022394.1, read as the reverse complement.
TAACGTTGTAAATTCGTAAACTTACAGCTGTACCAGCGGGGGACTGTAAACGTTATGTTAGTAGTGATCATGAAATCCGCAAATCCGTGGACCCACAAGCAGTCCCATAACAACGTTGGGTTCAAACCTGACTACAGTTATGAAGGAAGGGAAGAAAGCCAGTTGCCTTTCCAGGTCTTGTTTTGTACCCCCCCCCCTCTTTCCTTCACACTTCATGATAAAGTATATAGTAGCACATAGAGTGACCGAAGTTTAATTCCGAAACAAGACCAAAATGTTAGGGTAATCTCAAGCAAGGGTAGGCAATATCGTAAGTAATGTTTGGGAAGGAATTTAATAAATGTTTACGGGATTCCCCCAAATCTAAGTTACTACACTAGAGAAACACAACGGCCACATTTACAGTTTGTTTATAAAATCTCAGAATTTTTCCCCCTTAAGAAAACTGAAGACAATTTGCTTGTTTATAACACACCTATGGTTCCAAAGTGAGGCAATGAAACGCAAACCATAAATCTTCAGTTTGGTAGTCAGGATACACTATATCTTGGCCACTCCTGACACTAATTAAAGAGAGAATATTTTGATACGTCGTGAGAAGTTTTAGATAAAGATATCCGACATCATTAAAGTTCTCTCTATACTATATATCGTGTTTTAACTACACATGTACGGATCAACGAACTAAAGAATTACAATTACTACGCATGCGTATTCCAAAATATCTGCTGATGAAGTTTCAAGAAGGTAAGATGTGTATTATTATCTCGATCTACGAACTGAGTAACAAGTCATGAGTACCGTTTCTAAAAATACCATCGTATGCTAAACTGGTATAACATAACAGATATTTTTAAAAGCATATTTTAGAGGTCAAATTTAAATAATGCTCTTACACATGAGTGGGTTAATAACTAAAGGACTAAAAAGGGGATTTTAGGATAAATGTTTATGGTTGTTGTCGTTATCATGAACTGTTAAATTTGTTTTAAGAATTATCTTGGTTGTTTTTTTAATTACATCCCCCTGGACTTATTTCTCTGTATAACAGGTAAAGGCTTTAGAGACCAACTTTGTATTTGAATTTCATTTTATTTATTTGTAAACATTTGTAAAGTTATTTTTAGCCTAAAAAACCAGAAAACAAATATTTAGTTTTAAAATATTTCAGAGGAAGAAAAAGGAAAAACAATTACTCATTTGGTTACTAGATGTCGCGCAAAAGAATGACTTGTTGTTGTTTTAAATTAAGCACAAAGCTACACAATGGGTTATCTGTGCTCTGCCCATCACGGGTATCGAAACCCGGATTTTAGCGTGTAAGTCCGCAGACATACCGCTGAGCCACTGGGGGCATGACAAAAGATATTGTACCGAATTATTTACCACAAAAAAGGCTAGCCTACGTTTGACTGTCATCGTAAGTTTTTTTAAATTTCGCGCAAAGCTACAAGAAGGCTATCTGTGCTAGCCGTCTCTAATTTAGCGATGCAAGACTTGAAGGAAGGCAATTAGTCATCACCACTCAACGCACAACTCTTCAATTACTCTTTTAGCAACGAACAGTGAGATTGACCGTCACATTATAACGCCCCCAAGATTTAAAGAGCGAGCAGATTAGGGGTCAAGTGTCTTAACAACTTAGCCTTGCTAGACATCTTAAGTGTGTATGACTAAATTCAAGTTGATAAGGTTTCTTTTATTAATGTTGTTGGTTTTAAAGTTTACCTTTTTATTTTGGTTTTCACCATTTTTCTTCTCAAATGTTATCGTGATAATGAATGAAGTTAACTAATACAGATTACTAGTGCTTGTTTTAGAGCTAAGGCACACTGTTGTGTTCACCGCAGGCAGTCAGACACTGGATTTTAGCTTTTAAAGTCAATAGGCTTACCGCTGTCTTTCCAATGAACGTTTCTAAAATATTTTAAAGTACACTTCTTCAAAAAACTGCATCCTATCTATGAAGACACGAGGGCCACCTTACACTATGAAATGACATTACGGGTTATACCTAATCCATTCAAATAATTTTATCGAACGAAGTAATAAAAATTCGATATTTTTTAAGTATTTTGAATTCATTGATAAAGCGTATCCTCCATTATTCTAGTAGTTTTACTAAATACAAAAAAAAATTGGTTTTATTGTTTAGAATGTTAACTTAATACAACCGTGCCCTCTGTTGTATAGAACGTTAATTAAATACTACAACTGCACCTTCTATTGTTTACTATTTTGACCGAATACAATAAGTATGCTCTCTATTTTAGTGTTTTAAATAAATTTGCCCCATATTGTTCAGAATTTTAACCAAATACAACAAGTGTGTATTTTAGCACATTAGTTCGATACCTGTTCATCAAAATTTCAACGTAAGTATTCTCTTCGAGTGCGCAGGAAGTTTGTTATTTTTATGTAAAATAAAAACAAAGATTGAAATAGAACACTTAATTAGTTTAGAGAAGAGGGTAAAATAATAAATATTTTGGTTAACGTTACATGATATAATTTGAACAGCGACAGAGTTCTAAAGTAGAATAAAAATCATATGTCTATACTAATAAGAACCTCTATATATTCCTACGGCATCTACAATTTTTTTATATTATTTCCTTTCACCAACACCGACTCTATTTTTATATGTTTAAAGACATTCAACCCTAATGACACGTTATGCGTCATGTGGGCTAAATGGCTAGATCAAAAAATCCAAGGTTCAGACAGGCCCGTCCCTAATTTAGAGCTGTTGAACAGATGAAAGACGCCTAAATGGATGCGCTTAACTGAATAGTAAAGATTGACTGCTACTCTTATAACGATCTCACAGCTGAATGTGAGAGACTTATTCACTGGCATTATATGGGCTTACATTTTGGGCTTTAGAACATGTGTAGCCCATAATTAAAGATGCCAAATTTTTGTTTTAATAAATTCTTCACATAAACAGGAAAATTCCATGCTTTGGATCTCTAATGAAGCAGTTCATCACGAACCACACTAGTGGTTCATAACAGGGATCACATAGAAATTTGCTCATTATTCTAACAGAACGTTTGAGCAAGAATATTCTTAAAGAGCAAAACTTTTCTTGGATAACACTCAAACATTTCTTTTCAATTGTTAAAACCACCCAAATATTGATAATAAGAAAATTAAGTGATTTCACGATTGCAAAAGAAAATTTAAAAAATTTGCCCATTTGTTCATAATTTTATTATCTTTTTCATGAGCCTACATGGCTGGGTATTTTGCATCAAAACCTAAAACGATATACTGCGAATGTCCATAGTCTGCTTAAAGGTTAATGATTTTTCATTGAAAGCTAAGTTATCTGGTTATAAATACATAACAGATACGATGTTACTCTGAGCGGCTGTCATTGTACTCGACATGTGTTAAATGCGTATTCTCAAGAAATCTCAGACAAGAAGTCATCTGACTCAGTAAGTAATTACTTTAAAAACGAAGCTTTATTTAAAAGGATGTTTTAGACGTATTTGTTTTATTAGAAAAGGCTGTTTTTACGAATAAGTTGTGTCTTGCTCTCGGCAAATATTTGTCTAATGCTGTGTATGAAAAAACCAACATAATAAAAGTTAGAATTTAAAGTCCACAGATAATCTACAAAAAATAAAGAAACAAGATTGAAGCTCTGTCGCTGACAGTTTGCTCAAGTTTCCAATCCCAATATGAATCCACTATAAAATTACTGCAAGTGATATATACTGTGGTCTGGGACCACACAGGAATTTTGAAAAAACTAAGAGTAGTTTTAGGCGTAGTTCGATCTCTTTCATTAATTTTGACAAGCTGGAAAATGTTCTAAGTCTTTCACTTCCGCCATTAAAAAATCCGATGTTTTCCAAGCCTAAAAGTTAGTTAGAAGATAATACTCCTGCATTTTCTCCGATGTTTTCCTAGCGTAAAAGTTAGTTAGAAGATAATACTCCTGTATTTTCTAGCAAATTCATTAGAAACTGTCATGCTAAAAGTTCCAGATGTTGCTGTTTCATATCGTTGTTTTGTTAATCGGTACTCAAGTTTGCTGTCTACTCGAATTTCTGCGACTATATTCCAGCAAGTTTACGTGATAGATTTTCCAATTCAGACGATGGTGGTGATTCTTCCTACTGTTTCTTTCACGTACCTGAAATCGTGAGTGTGTGTTCAGTATTTATACAACTATATATAGCATTATTTCGTAAAACTATTCCCATTTTTAAATTGTTGGTGTTAAGGTAATAGTTGTAAATATTGTGTAGATTTGATGCTAGGTGTGTTACTATTGTCTGTTTTGCTCGCATTATTTGTGTCACCTTATTCTAACAAACATATTTGCACAGCAAACTGTTAAAGAATATGCTTATGTGTCGTGTAAACATGTTACTTCGTCTCTTAACATCACACTAACCTGTGATGTATCATTTTAATACAAACATCATTCTCCAATGATGAAAAGGCTTTATTACTACTCGTCTTTTGATACATTACACTGCGACATTGATGGAAGCCTGTAATTCAGTTTGTAACAATACAATTTTTGCCCTCAAGATGGCACTTTGAGAACAACTTTACAGTTTGCTTCTTGTGGTTGCATATGTTTATTGTTAGTTTAAAAAGGAAAATAAAGATCGTCAAAAAGTACGGAAACAAGTTTAAACAAAATGCAAATATCATATTTTCAAGCCTACAACTGGGGCCTCTTAAAAATTAACTAAATAATGTTGAAAATAATGTCCACATTATTTTCTTAAGCTACAAATCTCTATTTTGATTTCACTGATAAGTGTGTGAACATGCATGTTTACTTCTTTTAAAATCTCTAGTTGCAGGCTCGAAAATATGATAATTACACTTTGGTTTAACGTATTTCTGTACTTTTTCGACGATCCCTATTTAACTTGATAATTTTTCCTGAATCTTGAGGCTATTTAGTTTACAATATAAATAAAAAATTGAGAATTAAAAAACCTGCAAATAGAAATTACAAAAAATAAGGAAACAATGCTAAAGACACTGTAGACATTATTTACTCCAACTATAGGCCCTTATTTTGACTTTATACTGTTAACTAGAATTACATCTAGTAAAATCAAAATAGTAATTTATAGTTTGAGTCTATAATATCTGTAGTACCTTCAACCTTATTTGCTTACTTTTTTTGGTTCCTATTTGTAGGTTTTAAAATAAACTTTTTGTTTATCACTGTGATGATAATAAACATAGCTATTAGCTGGCAGATGTGGTTCGTGATGAGTTACTGCACCTTTTGATTAGTTTGTCACATTAGTTCGAGATGTAAATAATAAGCTGCAGCCGTAAATTATCCTGGAGTTTTGTTCTTTCTTAGAAAAGTTATTGTTCTTATGTAACTAAATGCTCTCTATATACTGCATAGCGACAGATATATATTTGTCTAGAATAAGACACTAACAGTTAAAGTGTTACCAGCTGAAAAATAGTCTTTTTAACTAAAACATATACATTTAAATTATCGCTTTAAACAAACCTACTTGTCTTTTATTTATTCTACCAATGTGTGTAACAACATTTAATATATTGTGTATTTATTTTTATTCCTATACTTCATACATAATCTACAGGTCACATTCATCTATTATTGGCTGGTAATACCTGTTTTACTCTATTCTTAAGTTTTAAAGGCATACCGGACACTTGTAAGAAGGCTAACTATTAAGAGGTAATAATAACATCGTTTATACTATTATTTTTGATGTTTTAGCTTTTGTAAAATATAGAAGACACAAATCGACTTCTCAATACCACTATGACCTTCGCAGTATCCTATTTAGTATTGTACCAAATATTTGGGTACAATATACCCAACTGTTTTTGTTGTAGGCTGGCAAGACAATACGACGAATTACAAATGAGCCATTTTGAGAGGCTTTTCTTTTCCTTCTGAGTTTAACATTTTTTTTATATGTGACCAGTCTTAGTAGTCGACAGTAAAAAATTTAAAGTGTTGTTTGAGTTGAATTTTTGCTATTTAAGATGCTTTTTACTCGAACATTCTATTTGGATTTTGTGCAATTTCTTGGAATCCCTATTATGAACTACTATCATTGTTCGTGATGACCAAATATCGTTCATTGTTGATTTAAGCAAACACTATTCACAGCTTTGTGTTACCCCAGATAAAAGTTTACCTCGAAAAATCAGTTAGTGTTAACTTTAGCAAATACTGTCCAAAACGTTATGCTATCTTTGATATAAAGTTTAAGTTGAAAAATCTTGCATTGTTGAATGCAGTAAATTGCTTGGAAAACAAATTTATGGTCAAGCAATTTGTGTCCAAGGTTCAAGAACCTTCCGTTGTACAACAATATATCGTAACAATCATTTTTTTACTAAGAGAGAAATTATATCTTTTCATCCGAGAACCATCGAACCAGATGGCCAGATGGTGGTTAAGGTGTTCCACTCGCAATTTGAAGGTCGCGGGTTGGAATATCTGTCCCACCAAACATAGTCACCCTTTCAGACATGAGGATGTTATACTGTGAGAGCCAATCCTACTATTCGTTAATGATTAGCTACCTTCACTTTAGTCCCTCTCCGCTAAATTAAGGATGACCAACACAGATAGCCCTCGCGCAGCTTTGCGCAAAATGAAAAAAAAATAATAATTGGGGCTATCTTGTAAGTTTGTTTTTTTCACTGCTCCATCACAAGAATACGAAACAGCAACATGCAATAACAACTTTACAGAGCTCTCTCTACAGAGCCAAACTGAAAGTTAAAACTCCTTTTATTTTTAATACATCCCCCGAAGACGACAGCGTCTGGGTTAATCCCATCCAGAGCGCAGAGCTTCACTAAATACATCGACTGATATCTCTCAGCAATTTCAATCCTATCAACGCCAAGGGGGCTTTCTTGAGTCTCTTCAGATCAGGGCAAGCGGAAAATCCGCGGGTCTTTTAATATTCGATGCTAAACGTTCAGGACGAAGCCAGTGGAGCGTGGTGTCGACGTACAAGAAGCGTGATACGGTAAGCTGCCAGTGGTCGACTAAACTGATCGTCACTTCACGTTAATGAGCTCTTAGTTGTGAAGCAAACAGTTTGTGAGGAACGAATTCGTTTAGGAAGGATTTCCTCCGAGGATTAGAATCTTAGCTACTTGAAAATTGCAGCGAGGCAGAAAGTCTAAAGAAACGGATCACCATTCTGAGAGGAGTATCGTGTTAAAGGATTTAGTTGTTGAAGAGAAAAACGTTCAAGTGTTAAAGTTATAGTCGTGTCATTGAAGTATGGCTAAGTTTGTGTGTGTTAAAGAGTAAAAGAGTTAAATGCACGCAAAAAGAAAGGACCTTCTATACAATATTAAAATAAAATATTTTTTCTTCTGAAATTCGTCGGAATAGATGCTTATTTTTCTAATTATTCGAAACTAAAACATTTTCACTTAGCGGATAAAAAAACAACACGAAATTGTTATAACTGACTAAATAATAAATATAAACACGCTTCATGACGAGAAATACACTTGAAATAAAAATGTATCTCAGAACGGCTGGTACGGGTATTAACATTTTCATTGATAAGGAAAGAACAACGTCTCGACTTTCCTTGGTCATCTCCAGGTTTTTCTTAACCTGAATATGACTTAGGAAGATCGAAGATTCTCTCCTTACCAATAAAAGTGTTTATACCTTTATCAGCCGTTCTGAGATACAAGTATTAACATGATTATTTATCCAAATAGCTCCCTAGTGGCACACCTGTATGTCTGCAGACTTGCGACGCATAGTGGGCAAATCACAGTTAGCTCAATGTGTAGTTTTGCGCTTCACTTTAAAGAAACAAATCAACCAAATTAAAAAAAAAACCGTTATCATTAAAGCAATATAAAAACAACTTTCATTGATAAAAAGCATAGAATGTAAGGGTTAAAAATACAGTTTACATAACTTAGGCTAGCAGAAAAAAATATATTTACCTTAAAATTCACGTGCTGTTCCGGTTGTCCAGTTGGGCCTTCTTTATATCTCTAAGGTTAGTGAAATTAAATTGAGTAGTTCATTGACTACTTGATTTTTATTGTAACAAAGGTCTACAGATGCTCCAACAACTGTACACATTTATTTAAAATAGTTCCATGTCAAAGCGTTAAAAAAATACTGGAATTAAACATGTCATGGTTTGTTCGTGTAATTTAGTTCACAAAATCATGAGTTGCTATGTCTTCACCAATCTCCCATGAAGATAATGAATCTCGACGGTTACTCAATAACACAGTTTGTTTCTTTACCAGTCTTCTATGACGATAATGAATCCTGACAGTTATTTAATTACATAGTTCCTGTTTCTTTACCAGTCTTCTATGAGGATAAAATGACCGGTCCTCTTGACAGCTTGTGTGTAAATTCGAAAATTTACGACTGATCCACCAGGAGACTCGAGATCTTGGGGTCAATAGCTACAAGTTATCCGCCCTCATGGATGAGCACAGCTGTTGAGAAATGAATATCTCAGCATTAAGTCTGAGGAATATAACACTACAATATGGTGTTCGATGTGGCACAAACCCATTTTGCATTTAAAACACAACAATAAATAACCGATTATTTCGTTTTTTTCACAATTGTAACCAAATTTACTCTAGCACTTGTTCCTTTAGACCAGGAAGTCTGTTTGATTTTTCGTGAAAATATATTTATTTTATTGAATAACAAAGAATTTTTTGTTGTTCTTTCAAAACGAAAATGTTACTGCTTTAAATATTGGCATTGCACACACTTCTTTACTAGGATTGGGGTTAACTGTAGTGTTCTGATCGCGATATAAAACCCTTTATTTTAGGGCTAACTGCAGTGTCCTGATTATTATATAATACTTTACATTTGGGCTATCTTTAATGTTCTGAGTGCAATATAATACTTTATATTAGTACCAACTGTAGTGTCCTGATCGATGTATAACACATTATATTAGGGATAACTGTAGTGTTCTGATCGATGTATAACACATTATATTAGGGATAACTGTAGTGTTCTGATCGATGTATAACACATTATATTAGGGATAACTGTAGTGTTCTGATCGATGTATAACACATTATATTAGGGATAACTGTAGTGTTCTGATCGCTGTATAACACATTATATTAGGGATAACTGTAGTGTTCTGATCGATGTATAACACATTATATTAGGGATAACTGTAGTGTTCTGATCGATGTATAACACATTATATTAGGGATAACTGTAGTGTTCTGATCGATGTATAACACATTATATTAGGGATAACTGTAGTGTTCTGATCGATGTATAACACATTATATTAGGGATAACTGTAGTGTTCTGATCGCTGTATAACACATTATATTAGGGATAACTGTAGTGTTCTGATCGATGTATAACACATTATATTAGGGATAACTGTAGTGTTCTGATCGATGTATAACACATTATATTAGGGATAACTGTAGTGTTCTGATCGATGTATAACATTATATTAGGGATAACTGTAGTGTTCTGATCGCTGTATAACACATTATATTAGGGATAACTGTAGTGTTCTGATCGATGTATAACACATTATATTAGGGATAACTGTAGTGTTCTGATCGCTGTATAACACATTATATTAGGGATAACTGTAGTGTTCTGATCGATGTATAACACATTATATTAGGGATAACTGTAGTGTTCTGATCGATGTATAACACATTATATTAGGGATAACTGTAGTGTTCTGATCGATGTATAACACATTATATTAGGGATAACTGTAGTGTTCTGATCGATGTATAACACTTTAGATTACGTGAAAGCTAAGTTGAAACTTTGATTAAATATATTTTATATTTTGTTTCTCGAGTTTATTTCCATACATCCTGTTGAAAGTTTCGCTTGGAACACTGTTGTTAACATTTTTTTTTCTCACATCACAAGTGTTCATTTGAAAACTAATTACGATTCTTTCCTGTGAAATACAAAAAAAAAAAAAACACTGACCGAGTTTCGACATCAAATCTAGGGGCCAAAAACTTGAAAAAAATCAAGAGAGAAACAAACAGAGATAAATACAACAAGAAGTGAGCAGACAAAGTTTGATATAGAAAAAATGTCCACACCAGCGTAGTTAATATTTGATAAAGATAAGCCGTTTATCAGGTTTCAAATTGTGTGTCACCATTGGAGACGGTGCTTCTTGCTGACTACAGTTAATGTTCAATAAGTTAACTAGTTACTCACCAGTAAGGAATGTTCATACAATCTCGCCCATGTCAATGAATTTAACATGAAACAAGCCTGTTAAAAATTACCGCTAATCACTGCTACATGTTAGATAGTAATTTGTATTTTGTACATATGGCAGAACGATCGAGTTATCTATTACTGTCCCTAATTTAAAATTACTCATCTCAAAGAAGGTGGCAGCACACCAGCATCCAGAGCTCTCTCTCGATACTATACAATAAGAACAATGGATAGTTATATAACGAGTATACCGCTATCACCGACACTAACAAATGATTCAAAATCATGTTGAATGTATTATTACATCACATAAACCTGCAGCTAAATCGAGCGAGAAGCAAGTATCCATTACGTTACTAATCGTTCACATTTCGAGCCGACCATCTTTAAATCTTAACCAATTTATTTAATGAAAAAGAAAAAAAAAACATTTAGAAATCTCACGTTTTACGTAAGATACCTCATCAGGAGCAATCGAAACATGAGAACTAGAAAAAAACTAATACAATGAACAGACACAATAATACTTTGTAAAATTGATTTTAACACCCTTTTCGTACCGAGATTTTAATCGTTTTTAAGTCAATAACTACTGGACTCAGATAATAAGTAATTTGTTGTTGTTCTTGTTTTTGAATTAAGCACAAAGCTACACAATGGATTATCTGTGCTCTGCCCACCACGGGTATCGAAACCCGGATTTTAGCGTGTAAGTCCGCAGACATACCGCTGAGCCACTGGGGGGTGGGCTTTAATTTGTTAAAGCAAACACATTTACTAACAATGATAGTAATTAACCTGAAACGATAGTAAGTGTCGAATAACATTCAGCACATTTCTACCGATAGCGTAAATCATCTGTACAGCACTGTGTTTCTATTGAAAGTGTAAATCATCTCTACAGCACCATTTACACTGAGTGTAGATCATGTAAACAGCAGTTTCTACTGAGTGTAAATCATGTGTAGAGCACCATGTTTCTACTGAGTGTGGATCATGTATACAGCACCGTGTTTCCACTGACAGCGTAAATCATCTGTACAGCATTGTGTTTCTACTAACAGTGTAAATCATGTGTAGAGCACTGTGCTTATACTGACAGAAAGTACCAATCATTCATAGAACATAACCTACAAGTCTTAAAGTTGGAAAAAGTAAACACAGAAGTCAGTAAAGTGTGGTGATTTGCAATTTTTACCTCAAATTTGCATTTTCTTGGACGGTTGCATTATTATACAGTAACATAAATATCTAACAGTCTGTAATTATAAAGGAATGCAAGGCACGAGGTTTTGTGGTTTACGGAGAGAGAAGATGGCTATCATTGTATGTTGGAGATACCACTGAATGTAACACAAATAACGTAATGGTCTGTCAGAACTCGCTTGATTCTGTGAAGAAGATAACTCTTTGTGAACTAAATCCGTACAAATTGTATTCACAAGTTTCTATTGAAGTTTACAGTTTACCCAGAAGTTTGTTTGTTTGCTTTTAAATTTCGCACAAAGCTTCTCGAGAGCTATCTGTGCTAGCCGTCCCTAATTTTACAATGTAAGACTAGAGGGAAGGCAACTAGTCATCACCACCCACCGCCAACTCTTGGGCTACTCTTTTACCAACGAATAGTGGAATTGACCGTCACATTATAACGCCCCCACGGCTGAAAGGGCAAGCATGTTTGGCGCGACGGGGATGCGAACCCGCGACCCTCAGATTACGAGTCGCAGTACGCCTTAATGCGCTTGGCCATGCCGGGCCTACTCAGAAGTCATTTACAGTTGTACGAATGGTATATTTTATGAAATTCCATGAAGTATACATCTATTGAAGTAGCTGAAAAAATGGAGGTAATTTGTTGTCATCCGAATAACATCCCTCCAAAGTTTTTCTTTCGATTCGCCATTGGCTGAAGGTTACGTTTATTTAAAGCAAAAAATTCGCGACCTTCAAATTAAATGTCACCTTTATATCGTACGTCAAGTATCTTTCCAAGACAAAAGAAAAAGATTTCACGTCTTCCCGTTTCCACACTTATTGTTCAAATGGACTACTGTGGTCTGGAGTTGTTCAAACTAGCCCTAGAAAATCATCGTCCCCGAATTCTTTCCGGAGTTAAAGTACTTGACTACGATAATATGAGTAAATTACATGAATGTGTCCAACAATCAAAAGAACATTACATCATGAAGCAATGGTCCAGAATTTGGATCTCCTCACAGGTAATGTAGGAAATGGCTAAACGCCTAGAAACTATCAGTTGTTGTTAACACAAAACTACACAATGGGCTATCTGGGTTCTATTTCCACGACAATCGAACTCCCAGATTTCAACGTTGTGAGCCTTTGAACTGAATACTGACCCATCCGGGGAAGAGGAGGCCATTCGTCTTTGTATCTTAACATTAACAGTCCATTCCTCTCTACATACGTGATGCGCCCTCTATCGTTTTTCTCAACTAGTTAAGTTACGAAGTTTAGAGAAATACCACAATTTTCTGGGTAAAAGGCAAGTTCAAACTAATACGGTATTGAAGTTAGCTAGCTATTCCTGTTTACACCTTTATGTCTTGCAAATCTGTTGTAACTACTAATAGAAAAACATAAACCACATGACATGTTTTTTCTTCAAATTTTATACTAGCTCTGAAGAACAAAAGCTGTTAGCTCACAGACACATCAATAACCACTTACGCCGACAGGCACCTTTAGAATGATTTTATTGTACCCCTTTAAGGAAGTTGAATCATATAATCAACGTACAGCACTTGAAATAAAATATTACAAATACACGAAAATACAAAACTGTGCAGCACTGCTTCTTGCAGTATTTTTTTTTATATAAAGTGTCTCATGCGATTATTTTCACTGTCACTCTCCCTTCTTATATAGTTTTAGGCTTAACATTACAATTGTTACGATAACTTTCATTATTTCACTTCCTTCTTACACAACATTTATAACTAAGGCTAAAACTATGTCATAATTTTAGGCTTAACATTATTAATGCTGTACATGAACTTCAAGTCTCTCGGTGGTTTGCGACAAAATGCTTTCTGACATCACGATATTATTTTAAAATAATTGTTATTTCTACAATGAAAGACATTAGCGGATTTTGTAATTATACATTAACAGCTTTTAGTTAACCTCAATCATGTGCATTACCTTCCCTACACTGACACAGAAGAGAATAACTACATTCAACGATCAATGTGCACATTTTTTGGCAACAATAATACAGAATATAGAATTTACTTACTAAGCACAATTATATAAAGATGCACTAGTACATATAAAAACAAGCAATTGGTTGTACTAAACGCTCACAATTGCCGTTTTTGTTTTTACAATTTCGTATTTAAAACAACTTTAACGTCGTTATACAATCTTCTCATACGTTAGGAAGAACATAACTTTCCTGAACCAGAGGATAAAAAACCAACAAAAACTAAACCTCACCCTAAAACACGAGGCTTAAGTTGAACTCTTCTGACAGGATGTTAACTAGTGGTTAAAATGAGGAAACACAATATTGTCTTTACTGTGTCTTATGTCCACTGTCCGAATATCAGCAACTTCGGTTGCACGTTTCAGAAGAGATAAAACCTTATTCTATTATTTTCTCATGGTGATGATAACTTATCTTTAAAAGAAAACAATTATTTTCAAACGTTTCGGTCTTTTCGAGGAATAATTATTTATAGAAGTACCGTGTTAATCATAGTCAAAGTTGCTACCACAAAAGCTGAGCAGTGACTAAACAGATGAGACGGGTTTAGTGTCATGGTTGTTACATAAAGCGGTTGTTACTTGTGAGAGGGAATAATTAACCATTCTTCCAACATGGTGGTCACGATCACGTACCTGAAAACATCTTAGTACAAATTACCCTTGAGTGAATCAATCAATTTAGAATTAAAAATGACTATCTGCTTTTGTTTCTCAAGACTTGTAGAAATAACGAATACAAGGGTTTTGTCCTCTATTTAATTTGCCTGTTTACAGGTGTCGTCGCCTAGTTTGTTACCAAACTATCGAATGTTTTTCCCACTCTTCAAGCCAGCTGCAAAACACTTATTAAACTGGTAGGCTCAGAAATGCACAGTGGACTATCTGCGTTGTGTGCATCCCAAAAATCGAGCTCCTAGTAACATTCAAATGTAATGCTTATTATGACTCGGAACTGGGCCTTATTAAACAAAATTTTGATCAGTGATGTCGGGAAAACCCACTTGTAGAGAAAAATATATATGTAAAAACGGTTCGTTTGGGTTGAGAAAATTTTTCACGTAGAGGAGCGAGCAACGTTTCGACCTTCTTCGATGACCGAAACGTTCTTCGAAACGTTGTTCGCTCCTCTACGTAAAAAAAATGTTCTCAGTCCAAACGAGCCGTTTTTACATATATATAATTCTGATCTGTAGCCTAACTCATCTTCACCCTCATACCTCAGTTACAACCACATTACTATACGAAACAGATGCATTCTTTACCACACCACTAGACTGGAATTATTGAACAAAAGTTTCAGGAAAAACAAACAAAAAACAAACTAATTTTTAACTTGGTATATACGTTATCGCTTTATTGCTTGGGGGTAACGTTAGGCTTAAAAATAAATATTTATATAAATCAAGTTCTATCATAAATAATAATTATGACAAATCAGAGGTTTCAGAAGCTCAGGCAATGGAATTTAGTAAAGAGTACTCCAAAGATAGACAATATTAACGTAAAATTTGTAATAAAAGAAATACTTCAGCAATTGTAGATGTACAAATTAAAAAGCAAGCACGAATACACAATTTCTAAAAATTGATTCTTCAGTAATTCTAGAACACAGCTGTTGTAACAAATAGAAATGAGTTAAACATTTTAAAATACAAATAAAAAACAATATCTGTATTTGATTGTAAAAGCAGCTTATAGAATAAATGACATGTAGATAAATTAGAAGAGGCTTAAGGTTGCAGATTACAGTACAGTGAAAGAAACAAAAACAGAGGAAGCAAATATCTTTGTACAAAACTATTATTTGTTTTTTTTTGTATCACACACATATAGTCTGAACTAAAATAGGCTTAAAACAACCTAACGTATACTAAAATTAAACTGCCAACCTCATATTCTCCTGTCGTTAAACTATAATTAACAACTACTGATATAAAATATCCACACGTATTCTTTTTATTTTTAATCTCGCGTATAATTCTACAAACATTCTATCCTGATGTAACCATTTGAAGAACTCCACAAAATCTAAACCTTATTTACATCTTTATCCATGCGCGGTACTCAGCGTTTCTTCACCTGAATAATTTTTAAAAACCATAAGCAATGCAGTTACAACTATGCTCTAACACAAACACGAGTTTGTTTTACTGTTACATTTACACATGAAGTTTGGTTGTAACAAACTGTTTAAAAATAGAGCCCAAAGTGTTTCAAAATTATAACAATCTTTTTGTAAAAAACATTGAAAAGTGAATAAAATTCAAAATATTTGAATTACATTACATAAGGACTATTACAGTCTGGAGTAGGATAAGCAACACCAATCACTTAACACCATCTTATCTTCATAGCAATAACACAACTACAAAGTCATTTTTAGTATTTTTATAAAAATCACAAGTCCTTGCTGTAAATAAGTATAGAAACATCCAATTCTTAAGTAACTGAATCACTTAACAGCCTCATAATTGCCTTTATCCATGACGTGATATTTAACAGTTTCCAAAAGAACAACGTAGTGTCTCAAGGTATTTCCCATAATGCTTAAACAACACGTTATGTTTCTCTTCACAGACAAGGTGAATATTCCACGTATTACAAATAATTAGTAAAAAATACATACAATACACTTTGTTATGTTACAAAACTTCAACTTCCAAGGTTTCTAAAGTAGTATAAAAATTTTGCTACAAAAAACAGAAGTTTTAAACATATTGGTTTATCGGTCATTGAAATGTTTCTAATCAAATACATCTTAAGCAGAGGGGAAGACGTAAGAGTGAAGTACATATATAGAATTATTCACTACCTGATCTATAAATGGAACAAATAAACCACCTTCAAACACCTACATAAAAGAATAGACTGGAAACATGAGGTGAATTACACAGAAAAACAAACAGTCAAAATATCTTTCCGTAACTTCTTGAAATTAAAAGATTCATAAAGATATTGTCTAAAAAAAATTGTAATATAGCAAAAGAAGCTTTAATTAGTATCGAGAAAGCACTAGGTTTTAGTCAAATCACTCTTGTACCCGAAACACTTATAGAAGTTAAAATATTGGTATACGTTTTCCCACAACCACTGCAGTAAATATTACATTTCAACGTGATTTACGATTTATCTTTACAGTATAAATACCACAGCATTTAATATAATAGATTCTGATCACGAGGTCAACAAACTGTTTTTAAAATGCAACCATGATTAGAGAAAATAACAATGTGAAAGAATAATAGTTGAATAATAGTCGACATTTTGTTTTCCTTTTTTTAATCAGCTAAAACATTTTTCTTTATCACGAGATTTACGTAAAAACTGTTAAATGACACTTCTGTACAGAACATGCAATACATAAACTTACTAAAGACAAGTTTAATCACCTGAAAACAGAACACATTAAATCACCAATATTCATCAAAGCAAAAAGCAAACATATTACATTAAAAACACAAAACTATGGCAGTACTTGTAGTCGTGCATATACTATTTTGTGAACATTCTAGTCATCGGGGTGCTCATTGCTATTGCAACTTATAATGCCTTGCTTGTCACTGAAGAAAACAGCTACATCAAGTCTACATTTGGATAATATACAAAATTTTCTTTCTTTGTACATGTTTATAACATGAGAATAATAAATTAGGTTCTAGCTCTCATTTACCCAGCACACCGTCAAATGTTTTAAGGTGGAACGTGCTAGTCAATCAGATATTTCAACAATAAATACTTCACCCAAATTATTTTCTACAACAAGTTAATCGATACTTTTGAGTAAATCAATGAATCACCAAACAACAACAACAACAAGCAAGTTCAAGGATTAAACAACAAAGTTATATCTGAGCAATTATTATCTTCAAGAAGTTCCACAGGTCCTTGACAAATTATTTCAAATCCAGTTATTTCATGGCTCTGGTACCCATCCATAAATCCCCTTGAATGAGACAGAAAGACAAAAAAGGGCTTATGGGTAATATGACTTCTGACGCTCTTTATTGAGCTCAACGTTTCTAAAAATCATTAACAGGACAAATGGCATTTACCTCGGATATTAACAAGCTACCTAAAAATTAAAACCAATGTCAACTTGAAACATTTTTTGATGGCGAAATTACCTGACCGGTTTATATGTACATATTTATTCATTCTGTTCTATGTTTACAAATTTAAAATTATTCACTGTGTTTTCAAAATAAAAAACAACTAGCCCTAATAACTGCATGTTTTTTGTACCCTCACAAAACATTTCTACAAATCAATTTACATTTAAAAGGTTGAAATGTACATAAAAGTCTCCTTGTATGAGGTTCAAAACCTAAGTGTCTCTACTAAACAGACTAAATCTACAAGGATAAAAACCAACGTGTTACCAGTTCCACACCCAAATCCCTATAGCCACATAACACAGCTTAGAGTTTCCAACTTTCTCACTTTGCATATAAAACTTAATTTACAAAACCATTAAGTTTTGTTTATTAATACACGAGTGCTTTTCAAAAATATAATGGGATCATATATTTTTATCGTATGTTCTTCCATAAATAGATGCCATTTGTCCCACACACCTACAACTACACATTGTAATGGATATATATATATATGTGTGTGTGTGTGTTAGTGTGTGTGTATATAACAGCAAACATTTGCTTGATTATTTATTCAACTAATTGTTTTTTTTAACAATGGAATTATACATTAGTACTATACACATATGGTCATGTTTACGCTATGTGGACGGCCCCTCATTAAGCCTGCCAAGGTTTTTTATCGACTCCTTCGTGCTCCTTGATGTGTTTATGAATACAGCGGCTTCCAAAGACACAGCCCGTCGTCCTCCAGAAATAGCATTCACCGTCTTGCACTGGTCCTGTCACCTTCCTTTTGGTCTCTGGCTTGCTCCTGGGGGTTAGGTTTACATCTTACAAACAAAGTCTCCACATACAGTCAAATGTCAAACTTGTAGTTCCCACAACACACTCTTACAGCACTTATCTAAATATACAGCAAGCTCACTCTGTTCTTGTTATCAGACAAACGGAAAACGTCTGGAACAAAAATACTTTTTATAATTTTTATATAATGGACTGTTGGACATTTCATCAGTTAACTTTATAAAGTCCTTTGACAGATGTCGACTGGTATATCTATCATGCAAAACGGTAATTCTTACCATTCATTTCTACCCTACGTATTTCACAACAACTGCCATGGACCATTTATAACATATGTAACTCCCGATCTTCCCCACCAACCACTTCTGCCCTACATAGCTCCAGGCAGTGTGCACCAACTATTACTGTCCTATGGAGCTAGCAAAAAGATACATATATTCTGCAATAAAGAGAACAATTAGACATGACCAGTGACATCAGGTTCTGGTCATGACAGATGTTTATGTTGCTGTCTATCAGAAGTAAAATACTTTCATCCAAATAATCTCAAAATTTTATATTCATCACAAAGCCCATAATATTTTTGTAAGAACACAAAATAATCATACAGTTATCTGATACACATATAAGAGAGAGATTAATTCTTTACTGGTAAAATAAAGATTTCCTATTTCATGTGTTTCTCGATATTTTTACTATAGCCTACACCTACATATAGTTGGTGTTTGTTACGTAGAAGGTATAGACAAACTTGTAATTTCGTTGCATTTGTTTCAATTTTCACTCAAAGCTACACAAGGAGTATTTTGTGTTTGCAGTCTCTCACTTAGCAGTAACAGACTAGAAGGAAGGCAGCCAGTCAACACTATCCACTACCTACTCTTGAGCTACTGCTTTACAAGTGAAAAATAGGACTTACCATCACATTCTAATTTCTCCATTGTTAAAAGGGCAAACATGTTCAGTGATGGGGACTGAAACTCTCTAATAATTTAGAAGCTACACAAAAGTTGAATGTGAGATGTTCATTACAGCCTATACTAAAACAGTGTTACAGCATAAACCTCTTGAACTGTGTTCATATGAGGTCAACATTAACAGAGAACAGCTAATGATTCCCGAGAAGTGTACACTTTCAATCGATTTTTCACACAATAATCATAATGCATTTGTTTGGGATGTTTATCATCACTTATTTCTTCCAAATTTCATTTTATTTTTAGAGAGAAACTTTTATGTTTACACAAATATGATTTTCCAGTCATTGATAAACATTATAGTATATTTTGGTAGGGACAATTAATTATCAAGTGTCTGTGTTTTGAAAACTATTAAATGTAAATGAAAACCAATAAGGCTAGAAAAAGTAAGCTTTACTAAAGTCAGTAATAATGATACAAAAAATAGTTTATCACTGAATGGACAAAAAGTATCTTGTGGACCAAAGAACTGACATTTGTATAATACGTTATCCACGGGTACCATAAACTTACATATTTCTGTACAGGAATGAATACAACAAACAACATCAGAAATTAATATTATATTGTTCATTCTAATCAAAATGTGGAAATGGGTGACCACTTAGATGTTAGAAGACTCGGGTGATTAATGAATGGTAACCAATATGTTACCGGGCACCACTATTAGATGCACCTCTCATGTTCATAACCAGAAAGATCAAAGTTAGGGCATTTTCACAGTCGCATCACATATATATATAGTTCATTTCATGTACAAGAACCTACAGAAACAGAGGAACCAAATAATGATCCATATATTTATGGTTCTCAACTGAACTTATTTTAAAATACTTCCCCTACCTACAGTATTGTGTAGTTATTTATTATTCATTTATTGTTTCATGTGTTAGAAATTAAACACGAGCAAAAAAAGAGGACTGTTGAAATAAGAAAATAAACTTTTAATCAGCCAAATACATACGATTCTTATACCACGTTGCTACTTACCGATATAAAACAAATAAAAAACGTAGCAGTTGACTAGGCAATGAATTTTCAGAAAGCAAACGAATAAAAAATATTTTAACAAGTAACTTTTTTGTCAAGAAGTAAATAATAACAGGTAGTATCCAAATATATTTCTTACAAAATGTTTTCTTTTAAAGTTACTGTATCAGTTGTACTGCTTCATGCAAAACACAGATCATTAAACATGCACGACCTAAACCTACTCTACAAGCATTACAAAACCTTTGTAACAAAAACAACCAACAACACAGAGGGTACAGTAATAAAACACAATTCTTATCATGTTAAGTACTTGTTACTGATTAACAACACTCATTATTAGGCTTAGTTCCCAATTTTTCCATTCATCTTTTAAAATTTACATATAAATTATTTTGGTGCCTTGATCTTTATAGAAAATATAAATTTGAAAGATAGTTTTTTTTGTTAATTAGCCACTACAAGAATATTCCCTGGTATACAAACTGTACACTTTTAACAAATACCAGTATATTGACAAATATCCCAAATAAACTAATTGAGAAACAATACAAATCACATTTTTATATTTTTCTTAATAAAAAGTTAAGAACAAAAGGAAAAGAAAAACTGTTTTTACTTCACTCTTAAATTTTACTAACAAACATAAAAATTTGTATTAATTCAATTTGAAGTATGTTTTCACAAGATTTACTATCACTCAGGAGACATCATAAAATACAAGTGAAAACCGAGAAATTTCACAAAACAAACAAACAAAAAAGTACAAAAATGAAGATTAAATCCTGGAATACAGTACAATCACATATCACATCAAAAGGAGAAAATTCTAATGACAATTGGGATAATGTAACACTTTCATCAAATTTACATTATCAGTTACTAAAATCATATCAGTATTCACAAACTGTTACAAATGACGAAAGATACGGCCTTCATCAATTATATATCTAATAACCGTTTTCTGAGTCACAAGAAAAAACAAAACAGGAAAGAAAAAAGTAATACCATTCAAATTACCATATTAACAAGTTCTCACTCCTATTTTGAACTTCAAGTGTTTGGAAGGTAAAATGTAATTCATAAATTTCTTTTTTTTAACAAACGATAAAAGAGATTTGTCATTTGTGTAAAAACAAAAGCCATGTTAACAGAGTTCACTAACTAATCCTCTAGATAACTTATGCTGCATCTCATACTCTACCTATAAAAACAAGTTTTTAACTTGAACCAAAGGAACAGGGTTCCTTCCTAAACAACTTACTGGATAATAAGTTGTGAAACACCAACAGTTTTCTTTTACAATATAATTTTATTGTCTCCTCCATTAAACAATGTGTGTGTTATAAAGTCTACATTGTCACTGGCAGTATTGTTAGGGTTCTATAACTTTAATGTTTCCCCACATTTCAGCTCTGTATTGAAAATTTACAACAAAGTGTTAAAAATATTATTATGTTCTGGTACCTAAATAATGTTATAAAAAGATGGCTAAAATTTGTGATAAATAAATAAAGTAAAAAAAAAGGCAAAAGGCTTACAGAATATTCTGTAAAGATGGCAAAACAAACGTTTACACAATGTTGTGAAACAATGGCAAAAAGAGTCTGCAGAATGTTGTGTAAAGGTGGCAAAAAAGGTTTGCAGAGTATTGTGTAAAGAAGGCAAAAGGGTTTACAGAAATCAGCTGGTATCCAGAGGAGAAAAAAAATGACTACATTAAAATGTTACAACATTTGAGGGGTACATGAAAAATGTTGAAATTTGTTGAGGAAGTTAACCTTTTCAGTGTATGAGATACAACAGCTGGTGCCAATGTTATATTTGTGTAATGTATAGGTTTATTTTGTTGGCCACTCTCTGAATTAAGGTTGACTCTTTGGCATGGTAACTAGTTACAGAACCTACACAAGGGTGTTGGAAAAAATAAGCTTGCACGTCGTACAATAACAGTATTCTCACTAACTACAATATCTTATACAGCAATAACATTCTCACAAGCTACAGTATCTTATACAGTGATTACACTGAAAAAAATGAAAAACCACAAGAAGCCACCAAAATAACCTAGTAGCAAAGAAAGACAAAAAGGAATCTTGCTAAACTGTTACATCTTTAGAAGATAAGCACCAGCCAGCCATTACCACTGTAGTACCAAAAACAAATTAGCAAAATCTTACAACTAATTTTTAAGTTAAGCAGCAGTATCTACAAAATTATCAAATATTAAATCCATTGGCAGAATTGCCACAAATAACAGCAAAATCCCTAAAAAACATTATTTAATTTCATTCTAAGCAAGATGCTGGACTCAGTAGCACACTGAATTCAAATCTCAAAACAAGACGTACATCTCGTATATAGTGGCTCGATTATAATTCTTATCTGTTTTTCTATTTCTTCATTTAATGAGCAGCTCAAACATTTCTTAAAATTTACTACAATATTTACAATAATCCACATGTTAAATTTCAAAAGTTTTTTAATAAACTTAAGTATTATTAATCTTTCCCACAGAATATTACAATCAACACAAACGGTCTTCAGTTTCTAGTTTCTTATTTTGAAGTGATAAAAAAACAGAACTTTCTGTAATCACGTTCACACATCACATTTGTAAAGTAAAGATCTCAATCGTTGATGACAAAACAAAACAAAGACCATAAAGCAGCCAAAAAAAGAAAGGAAAATATATTAAATATTAAACATAAAAATTCTCAGTCAAAGACTAATCAAACAAAAACATAATAATTAAATAATGTTTTAAATTATGAAGTGGACCCTTTTGCACATCTAAATTAAACACACTAACTTTTACAGCATAGCTGGAAGTCTAGTTTTCAACTTAATTGGTTTGTAAAGCCTTCTAAAATATCAGTTTTGTTTAGAAATAATACAATAGTTCTTTACAACATTGGATATACCAATTTAGTTAACTGTTAAGTATGGTCCCATTCAAACTTAAAAGGTTTCTCCCTGGTGCCATTTTAATGGTATTTCCTGGATTGATTTTTGTAGCCAGATACGTACCCTGTTCTATTCTTTTTCAGAACTGTGACACCTGGCTGTCCCATAGTTACAGGATTGTCAGGAAATCGAATTAGAAGATACTGTCCACAAAGTTCTTTTCCCTGACAGTAAAATGAGAAGCATATTTGAGTTGATAAATTTAAGGAAGTTTTACAGAGTTACAAAAGGAAATTAGTCTGTTAAACAGAAAATGGTAATCAACCTTACAAAATTGAAACATTCTAATTTCTTTTTCATATCATACTTTTTGTGTATGTGAAAAAACAAAACAGTGTCCTCTACGTCTAAATACTTTTCAATTTCAAGCTGCAAACCTATCTTTTCAGAGCTGTCATTTGGGCAATTTAAAATATTGTAAAAGGACTGAAAGTTTATCAATATGGAGCCTCAACTTCTGCTAACAGTTACATGAGTGATAGATGATTTACAAAAAGTTCTTAGCTATGGATAGCTCGCTCTGAAGTCATGGTGCAGGAAAAATAGATAACATACAAAAAAGTGTATCTGAAAGCTTTCATTAAGTTAGATTCTCTCATCAAACATACTGAATTTCATTTTTGTGTCAGGTATCAAAGCAAATTACATACACAAGGCCTATTGAGCAAATTGTTCCTAATTTTGAACACTAGAAGGAAGGTAACTCGTCAACTACATCCAACTACACTTGCGCTACAATAGCAGGAAATGACCTTAAATCTTATAACATAGTCTCAGCCCTCACAATACAGACTGAGATTTTGTGAGAAAATAATACAAATTAAGAATCTTATATTCTAAGTCTGGGTATACTATCTAAGGAAGCATATCTCACCATAGCAGTTGATATATATATCTAGATATTGATGCTACAATAGGATACATTTCTAGACACAAACGTTTAACCAACGGTTTGTCACAAAACTTGACAGTTTTGTCAGCAATTTATTATCTATATTACTAGCATTGTCTTATTTAAGTACTTCACAACTGACAATGATTTTGCCAAATTATCGGGTTTGATTAACTAAATGGCAGCTAGAATTAGAATATAATAAAACAGTTAATATCTATTTTGTTATTGTTAATTTCTTACTTTGTAAGATTTTTGATAAAAGATATGAAGACAACATAAGTATTGTTATTGTTAATTTGTTACTTTGTAACACTTTTGATAAAAGACATGAATACATTTAGTATTGTTATTGTTAATTTGTTACTTTGTAACACTTTTGATAAAAGACATGAATACAACATTTAGTATTGTTATTGTTAATTTGTAACACTTTTGATAAAAGATATGAAGACAACATTTAGTACTTACACTCATATTCATTTATTGAATTATTAATTTTTAGTAAAAATACTTTATTAGAAATTCCAATTTTTGTTGTGCAAATAACTTATAACGTTTACTGAAAGATTATCAAATTTCGCAAGATACATAAACTGTATTGTATCTGATGGTAAATCGATACAGTTGCATCACCAAACCATTATACTAACCACTAGCCCACACCAGAATCCTAGTTCACATTTATAAGAAATATAACAAAGCTAATCTCATACTCAAGTTCCTTAAAAACAACATATAACATCAATAGCATAATGCTACTTTTATCACTTCTTTGTGGTTAAGCAAAAAGGCTACAAAATGAGCTATCTGTTTCATGCTCACCATGGGTATCAAAACCCTGTTTCCAGTGTTATAACACTATGCAACAAAATGTTTATTTTCTTAATCCTGGACAGAAAGTGTTATTTCCCAATTGCTTTTGCCTAAAGTAAATGGAAAAGACCTATTTTTCTCTTCAAATGTGGCTTTTGTGACCTGGTAGCATATAACAAAAATATGACTGGGGACTGATACATGAAAGTGATTTACATTATAGTCGCAAATCTCAAAAAAATACTCATTTCTATATTTTTTGTCCATTTTTGTAAAACTTTAGTACAAATACATGTAAATCTTGATTCATATATTGTTTTATTCGGACCTCATGTGAATGAAAATGTGCAAATTTGTCCGTTTTTACATAGAAAATAGGTTAATTTCTAAATTTCATTATCCAGGTCACAAAAGCAAAATTTGAAAGGAATAACGGTCATTTTCTGTACTTTTACAACATAAGCAATTAAGAAATAACACATACTATCTAGGAACAAAATTTGTGTTACATAGTATAATAAGCATGCAGACTTACCACTGGGGAGAGAAAACATACTTCTAACACAAAAAACAATAAAACTATTAAATAAACTCACTTAATACTAAACTGAAAACAATGAACAACAATATTCTGTTTGCTTTATTTTCTGTTTCATATTTCTTCTGCATGGATATGTTTAGCACGTATAGTTTTAAGTTACGTTGTTAACTAACCATGTATTGAAAACCTTCAAACACATGTTTTTCTCTGCTTAACCTGCTTATAATCCACCACAATCTTGGTGCAGAACAGCATTTATTAAGCTATTATTAATTTTAGTGTGTACTTAATAAATCTCTTTCTCAATCTCATAACTCTGACTTATTTCAAACAATCAAGTTGAAATAACTTAAAAATGTACAAAAAACTAACTAAACAAAATCAACGAGTAATAATTAACAAAGGTGTTAAATTGCTTCAGAATTAAATGAATTAAAAATACCAACTTGTAAAAACTGCATGGCCTTGCCAGCTGACTGTTTGTCTCTGTAGTTGATAAACGCACAATATCTCTCAGGTAGAATCCGTATACTTGAAACTGTTCCGTATCTAAAACAAATTTTAATACCTCTGAAAATCAAACAATTTTTGTGCCATTTTACACAGTAATCATTCTGAACATCTTACACATAATATCAGTATTAAAACTATTTAGTTCTGTATTTAGCTAGCCGTCAGTGTTAAAACTATTTAGTTCTGTATTTAGCTAGCCGTCAGTGTTAAAACTATTTAGTTCTGTATTTAGCTAGCCGTCAGTGTTAAAACTATTTAGTTCTGTATTTAGCTAGCCATCAGTGTTAAAACTATTTAGTTCTGTATTTAGCTAGCTGTCTGCCTAATTTAGAAGTGATAAACAAAAAAAATGTACCACAAAATTTTGTAAATGTATGAAAGGCATCAAGTATGCTTTTTCTTGACTGTGTAAAATAATCATGTTTATTCAGGCTGCTGTGGCCTAATTATCCTAACACAGAGCATCAAAGTAGAGTAAACTGGGAGTTTCCGTCGGAGAGGTGACATTTGCATGACTTCATTGTTTTGTTTTCAAATACGTTTTACTCTTAAATCTTACTTTCTTCAAAACAGTCCCACTTTTATTCAGAAAAACTGTCCTCTTTTTGGGTGTGCAGTCAAAGTACTGTATGGAAAGTTAACATTATTTTCCTAGTGTATCATGAGCCCAAAAAAGTTGAGAACTACTAGACTAGAGGGAAAGCAGTTGGTTACCACCACTCACTTCCAACTCTTGCATCACTCTTTATCAATGAAATGTGGGATTGATCATCACATTATCACACCTCCACAGTTAAAAGGATATGCATATTTGGTGACAGGGTTCAAACCCATGATCCACAAATTGCATGTTGTGTGTCCTAATCACCAGGCTTAAAAGTAGAACTTTATACATTCACTTTAAACAGATTAAGTGTTAGTTACGTTGTGTCTTCTTATAAATACAGTAAAAATAGCTCCTGACCAATAAATAAAAACAAACCCACCTCTGATGTTAATACTTACTTAGAAAAGAAACTGAGCAACATCTTGTCTGTAACTTCCTTCTGTACATTACCAACCCATAAAGATGTAAAACCATTTGGATTTCCTGGACTAAAAGAGACAAAAGACACAAAGAAACCTGAAATAAATCTTTTTTATTATTATTATTACATAACCAATCTCATTACCATAGTTTTTTCAGCACTTTGTAAAAAACTTCTGTACAACAAAGAACTTCTGCTAGAACCTTCTAAGGTTCTACTAACCTTAATGTGAAAGTAAAAGGAAGGGGGGATTAAGTCCCCTCCACTCTGATACATTTACAATACTAAGATGTATTCTTTTAAAACATCAGGTTTTCCCATTTTTGTAAATCTGCTGGCAAGAGAACTAAAAACACAAGTTTACTGTTCTATTTATGAAAACTGTAAAACCACATTTCTATTTCAAAACTTTATAACTTATTTTGAATGCTGAATTTTGTTTGAAATAAATAATCAATCATACAATGACATAAAAGCAGAAGTTTGGGATGAAATATAACTCTAATAAAACTTCACCTCTTCTTGAAATAACTAAGTTATATTTCCAAAAGGTTGCTGTACTTGTTTACTTGCCAACTTCACTTCACTGACACGTAACTGATGTTACACATAATTCAACAGATTTATTTATTTTAGAAATTTGTTTTGACAAGTGTATAAATTAAACCACTAACTCCATCTTTTCATCAGCTGTCTGACTGGTAACAGGCTTACAAGTGTTAATAACCAAATCTTCATTTTCATGGTCTACTCCACCTGTGGCTGCATTAACACAACCACTGCTCTGAGACAAGAGAGCCTCGAGAGCTGACTGAACTGTTCCGTAACGAGAAATAGCAGAATCTGCCTGGGCCTCTGTAAATCCCATTTCCTGAGAAGAAATAAAAACAATCAGTAAAAAGTAAAAACAAAAACTAAATAAAGAGAAAAAAAAAGGAAAGTAGATACAAGTATCCCTTCTTGCATAAAAAAATACAACCACAAAATACAATATTTATCACACCAGATATTAAGCCTAATTACATTTTTAGGTTAGATACTATTCAAAAGATTTCAATTTAGGAATCAGCAGACAAAAGGCCTTGAAACATAAGCAATCATCCACATGTAAGATAAGAAAAATTAGACTTAAAGAAAAACAAAATAACTGAAAGTTACTAAAAACAAACACCATTTTAATCCAAGTCTTACACAAGTTTACAAAAAAAAATTGAAATTTTCTTGATATATCTGTACCATTCTGTAAAATATCTTCATAAATATTTTTTTGGGATAGGTAGTAGGTTTCAATAAACAAATGTTGGTACTTAAACTTGAATAATTAGGGTAAATTAGAAGACATTTATACAAGTAATTGTTACTCACTATTATCTGTACTGATCGAATTTTCTGTAATTCTTCAACTGCGTCACTACAATCTTTGTCTAGTTTAAGAACTTTCTCAAAAACTTCCTCAGCGTCTATATATTTCTGAAAGTAATAACAAGTAAACTGATATATAATACAAGTTTTTACCTTTCAGTCTGCACACAAGTCTTATTTTTTGGTTTTTACTTCAAGACGATTGTTACAAGTTTATTCCTTTCATAAACTTGGTTTAAAAAACTTCTTATCTATAAGGACTTTCAAGTTTAACATATTACAAACAAGTAGAATTTCCAACTGTGCCAATAACTAATTTTGAAATGAATGAGTCTATTCAAGTGCAGATGAACAATCCTGGTGGCCCAATAAAAGTTTGTAGTAAAGTTGGATAAGTATAGTCAACTCAAAATGTAAGGCAACCCATGTACACCATCTCTAGATTGTAGCAAAATACATTAGCACTCAAATAGAGATATATATACTAACATAACATCAACATCATACTAAATATGCCAAAGAAAAATACAATTAAGACTCAGTTGTAAACAACTCTAGGTGGCAAGATAAGGTCTACTGGCAAAAAAGGTACACATTAACCTAAGGAAGATTTTATATAAAAATACATCAGAACTCTGCAGAAAGAGAAAAAATACAACAACCTGAGATGTTTTGTGGATCCATCATGACGTTACCTACCACACAAGCTTAGTACACGTAATTTGTGAAAGCCTGTTTTTATATTTTGTTTAACCTAATGCTGTGGTATCATGTTCTCTACCAAAGATAACTCCAATAAAATGTTTTATCTAGCAAGAACAAGATTAAAAAGTGTCGTGCAGAGTAAAGCTGGAGTCTGTCTTTACTGTCATTTATAATTCTACATTTTGGTAATGTGAATATTAAATAAAGCCAAAGTCTGTCGTTACTGTCATTCATTATTCTACATTTTGATAGTGTGAAGATTACCTGTCATTTACAATTTTAAACTTCGGTAGTAGTACCTTAGTGTGGGTGGATATTTTGGGCAAATTCCTACATGAATTCAGCAAAAAGAGAAAGGGACAAAGTCAATCCTCAATTCTTTCTCTTTGGGCAAAACAGTCCAGAATATCATATTATTACAAACCTTAATTTCTTTAGGCTGCCATTAATAGCCACAAGATATTGGCACGAGGTTTCTTCCCTTTGCCACTGATATACAAGTCCTAAGAATAAAATAACAACACTGGTGGATATGAAGAAACATGTGATACAACAGTTTTTTTTATCAAAAACAAAACAACAAGAATAAATACGAAAGCACGAGAGAAGAATTTCTTTTTAACTTGGGGAACCACAAAAAGTAGGAAAAACAAGTAGGCCTTAAGAGAGAGTCCTATGTCGTTCTACAACTGATATTTATGGTCACCAACAGACAGTTTGCAGCTGCTTTTATCAAAACATCAACAACGTTATCATATCTTGGATTATAACAGAATAAAAACTAAAGAAATAAATGAATGAACATCAAATACAGATAGCCAACATTGCAAAGTTTCATGAGGTAGTCCACTCCCAGGTGTATTTCACAGAAATAAAAACATTTCAAAATCATTGGCACAAAATAAATATTGTCAGCTTCACTGTAAAATAAAATTGATAAATTTATAAAGTTAGCTGTCATACAAAGTCAGATATTTAGGAAGGAAATTTTAAGATTATGTTACTTACATAAAGAAATACCTGGTCAACTAGGACTGTACAAAGCAACAAAGTGAATAAAACAATTTCTTAAGCTTATTACCTTTTCTTCTAACATTTTTTAACAGAATACTACTTTTTGTATGATGCAGAATAAATGTACAACATGAAAATAAAGCAAAAACAGACCAAGACAAGCTGTCATGTGGGAAATGGTTAGATTACACATTTTTAGATTTAAAGTCCAAAAAGGTGCATGGTCAACACCAATTTCATTGATAGGAGTAACATGAAAGATTAGAATAGTACTTCCATTAACTGCACTGTTCTGCAAGAATCAAAACTTAACTGATAACTGTTATTTATTGGTTAGGACTAACTGTTTCTTTGTTTTATGTCCACATGATAAATATTCTTATTTGAAGAGAACATCTACAACCAAAACTTATTTGATATTTTTGTATGAATCAAGAAGTGAAAGAACTTTAAAAATTCTGACACAAGTTATTTTGATGTCCCACTATGCTTCAAAGACAAAAAAAAAACCCATCAGATTTCTCTATGAAGACAAACTCTAGAACAGTTTGTTACTAATGTTTGTCATTTGAAAAGATCCATATCTGCTATTATTTGTGTCTACCAGAATGAATCAACCCAAAGGACTATTGAATCACGGAATCTAACCTTGACATTAAAAGGTAATTTGTTTTCACAAAACATTTCAGACCTCAATTAAATATAATACAAGTGAACTTAAACAAATAAAAAAAATCACCACCTTTAAACCACTCAAAGCTCGACCTTTCCTGAAATAACCTTTTGGCCACTGAGGAGATAATGATATGGCTTCTTCAGCATCGGATAATGCTCTGCAAAATGATTGGAATTTCATTACCAAAAAAAGACTGAAACTCACATTAAGTCATTTTTCTTACACACAAAGAACCAATCTACATTCTAAATGTTAAAGGCATTTGTTGACACATCTGTTAAAGTTGTTATAATTAATTTAATTAATTATATTTATTACGATGTTGAGAAAACTGTATTTTAAATTCTATATTTCATACTTCTGCTATTAAAAATTTTGTGAAAAATGCCATTTGAGCATGGAAGTGAAATAAGAATTAACCAATTTCACACAAGAGATCTTAAAAAAAACTACAACCTAAGTTTTAAACTGAGTATGAAACAAAGTTAGTAAAATTATGTCTAATGCAATTCACAACATCGTTAACTAAGGAATAGCTTTACTTATCACAATTTAAACAAACTCAAGTATTCAGAAAATAATTAAGAAACACTGGATGTTGTGAGGAGCATCATTTCTTTCATGAATCTTCATACAACGCTACACTAGGAATAATTAAAACATTATGATTAACATGTTTTGATATACAGTTTTAAAACTTTATTTTGAGACTGTCAACAGCATGAAAACAAAGATTCAAGATATAGTTTTGAAAATGTATATCTGAGAAGTTAAATGTTTGTTTTAATTATTTATATGCACAAAAAACTAGAGTTTTAGCCTTTTAATACTACTCAAGGGCTCATCTGCACTTATCCAATTTAGATGAGAGGAAAGGCAGCCAGTAAACACCCACAATCTTTTAATTGAATAGTGAACTATTATAATATTCCCCACAGCCCTAAAGTGTAGAGGACTTTTTCTGCTTGCAAAGCCACAGATTCACAGTACAGTATATTAAGCACAGGAACTTGTTAGATCAGTTTAGGTTCTGAAGCCCTATGATAAGTCAGATAAAGCAACAATAAATATTTAGAACTTCTGATCAAAACCAAGCACAAGACAATAAACTAATAAAAAAAAAAGTTAATACATGAAGGATTGAAAAATAAGGATTATCAAAACTTATAACTTACTTTTTATAATCGCCTAATCTGTCGTAACAATATGATCGATTCCCAAAAAACCTGACGAAAAAAAGAAAAAAGTCATTCTTCTTTCACTGAGCAAGTTGAACTGTAATCACTAAGAACAAATAAAAAGAGCTGTTTAAAACAGTGTTGATAAGACTCTCCAAAGCTTGAAATATGGCCATAAGTGTGAAAACATTTCCTGTTTTTCCAGGACTGAGAATATGTTCTAAGTACTACTTTACTAATCTCACAATAAAGTGTAACTTAACAGATGTTATAATCTTCCTACACTGAAATATATTTCCGACAGGTACATATTTCTGCTCACACGCATAGTTATTCTCATTCAGTGCTACCTTGTACTTCCAAAATTTTTTTGCATGCCACAAGCCTTTATCTCCCACACACCCTATGATTCACATGGTTTGATTGATTGCTGTATGATAATAGCACCACACACTATTCTACCTGACTATCCCTTCAAGTTTAGGTAGAAACTCAAGCACCAGTTAACAGTGGATAGAAAAGGAAGAAATCGTGGGTGGAAGTAAGTACCTACCAGAAAATTATTCCTTCTGTACCTTACATATGTAGCTAAATTCCATATTGAAAAGGTAGAGGAGAGAGTGTGAAGTATAAAGTAGAAGCATCTTTCAGAAGCATCCAAAGCACTTACACGAACTATACGTGGGAGATCACACACTTCTTTACCAGGTATAAACTTCATTCAGCTTTGGAAAAGATGTGACAGATCTAAGCAGAAACCTGAGAGAAAAGCATCCTAATGGGACAGAACATACAGGGCGGTCGCTAAAAAAGCAGAAAATTTGTCAAACAGCTATTTATTTTTACAAAGAATAACTTTTACAAAGTTTTTTAAAGGCATATGTTATATTACACTCATAGATGCTCAAAATTATTAAAATCATGCATTTTATTCATGATGTAAAGAAATCAAAATAGAAATGAGTAAGCACACATTTTATTCATGATCTCATCTGACCCTCAAATTTTCCGCTTTTCTAGCGACCACCCTGTAGGTATACCATGATGTGAACCACAATCTACAATAAAAATGAGGAGGTTGAATGAGAGATTCCAAATTCACAACACCAGCAAAAACACAGTGATTTGTTCAGCTTTAAATCCAAAACTCAATCACCAGAAATTGACTTCCATGTGGGGGAATACAATAAGGGATCCCAATCATCATGATAGCTCACTCCAAGACTACAACATCACTTTGTACAAACCTATGGAGAGATGGAACATCCATTTGGAGGATACCTTGTTGCCCACACCAGAAGAATACCATTACTATACTCTCAACTGAGTGGAGTCTTTATTGATAATATTGTATATCTCTCATTCGAAAGGATACCTCCAGGGTTTACCACCCCATCAGTTTGAAAGTAGAAGGTGGTAAGGACTTTCATATTAAACTGTAAGAAACAGGGAGAAAAATGCAGTATAGTCTAGAGGAATGTTCAAACCAAAGACAGTGCAATGAGTGACCACAAAATCCTATTTTGAAAAGCAGACTGAAGTTGATCTGTTTAATCAAGGAATGGCATGGTTTGGCAGCAGTCACCTTGTGTTTAACCTGAGAAGACCATGACAGTCTCTAATGAGCATATTTGTGAAGTAAAAATCTTGAATAACCCACAAGCAATCTTGTAGAAAACCCCATCAAGTTTATGTGATTATAAATAAACAGTATATTTTGTGCCCATGGAAATTTGAAAGCTAAGCCAATATAGCTTTACACACTTGCAGGTTTTGTTTATGCAATTTTAAGAGACTGAAGAATACCTGATTGGGCACCACTTGCCACAGAGCTGGTCCTGGTCAAATCATGGTTCAGGTCCTGAACAAGAGAAAGAATAATTATCCAGCTATAGTCTCAGTGAAGTCTGAAAACCAGCAACAAGTGGATGACGATAACTCTACAAGGAAGAAACAGTAACAATGCGCACACAGATGGTGAGAGATGAAGTACTCAGAGTTGTTGATATGTGCACTTGAAGAGGTTGCAGATGGGACACCAGGGTAGAAGTAAGATGCCTAACCTGGTGGGAAGACATCTGGAACAAATTACAAAAAGAAAAGAAAAAACAAAGCCAATCAAATTAAAATTCAAACCCAACTCGTTAGGGTGGAAGGAGAAAGATCACAAACAGGGATAGTTGCAAAGGAATGAAAATGTGGGAACAATTACTGTGGGAAGAAGCCATAGGGGCAATGTAACAATGAAAAGAACAGACAGGACATAAAAGTCCAAGTGGATCATATCAAGAACAGAAGTGGTAAATGGAAGGAAGGTAAACCAAAGAGAATAAGGAATTACACTCTTGCACCATCAATGTTTTGGGAAAGAAAAAATGATCTAGGTAATGGAGAATATAAGTGTAATTTTAAAGTCTGTGCAGTATTGATGGCAAACAAATACAACTGACAATGCCCACAGTCCACAAAAAAGACAATGAAATGTACCTTAAGGGATTAATGAAACCTGGTACAAGGTAATAGAGATCCAAATGGAGGTTAAGTAATGAAATACAATACCACACTAATAT
This sequence comes from Carcinoscorpius rotundicauda, assembly GCA_011833715.1. NCBI lineage: Eukaryota > Metazoa > Arthropoda > Merostomata > Xiphosura > Limulidae > Carcinoscorpius > Carcinoscorpius rotundicauda. The sequence continues at coordinate 103,452,924 of CM022394.1, read as the reverse complement.
CCCACTACAGAAAAATAACAACTCTTGGAGGTTGAAAAATCTAGAAGGAATCAAGAGGTGTATGGGAGTGAAAGGATCTGAGCATGCAAATATTTCTTTGCAAATACAGTGTGGTGCCAAACAAGATTAGATATGTTTTGAAGTTACAATTACTTGCAAAACACAACAAAGAGCTGAATGTACAAAAATCCTCTCTTAACTTTTATCTTTTTCTCTTTAAATATTACTGAAAATTTTTTCTCTATCAGAACTCTCAAATATTAATTAACCAAAAAATGAAAAAATACCTATAATCCCTATGGTCTAGTTTTATGGCTTTAGTAAATAATTGTATTGCTTCTTGATAACGTCCTAAACTTGCCATTTCATTTCCTCTTACTGAAAACACAAAAAACAAATAACAAAATGACAAAGCTCATACACAAACTTTTAATCGTAATTTATTTGACAACAGATCACAACCACATCTCAATTAAACATTTCTTAAGAGATAAATCACCACAATTTGACATTTTTCTCAAAATATTAAAACAACCTCTCTTTAAAATCAAATTAATAAAACAATGTTAATATAAAGTGCACTTCTCTTATATTTAAAAAGTTAAAATTCATCTTACCATATTTAAAATTGTTCTTAAAACATTTATTACTTTCAATTTCTTAAAACCACAACTGTCAAAGTGCTAGTTGGTAGATTTTAAAGAAATCTTTTATTTCGTATGAGAGGACTCGAAGATGTCATGTCATGGCTCCTTAATGTGTGCTCATTGCAGTGGCAAGGACCATCATGCCTATGAATGTGAAATGGATTCTCATTGCATCAATTGCAATGGCTCTCATCCATCCCACTTTTGTTCTTGCCCTAAATGGTTGAAAGAAAAAGAGGTGCAATGTTTGAAAACGATTTATAACATTACCTATTCTGAGGTTAGAAAATTGCTGTCCACCGCCTCATCTCGGACATATGCTGCTGCACTTTGTTCCACAGCTACTGTGGGAGTGCAAAGAGATCTCTTTGTGTCTCCTAAAGAATCGTTCTCCAAACAAATGCAAAGTATTTTGACCTCCAAGGTTAAAAAAGTTGATGAATCAACTTCAACACGGATCTCCGTCCCTTATATACTTTTCACCAAACCCCAAGATCCACATCCTTTGGTTCCAGGTACAGGCATTTTCTCAGATCCACTTTCCTCTCTCAGCCCAAGATTCAAAACACTCATTCATTCACATCTTCAGTCTCTGGAATCCCCTTCCAACAGCAAAGACCTACCCAATCAACTCAGGGGAGGATCCATGAGGGTTGATAGACCTCCCTCGAATAAGGAAAGTAAGAAAAAAAGAAATGGTTATAAACAGAAGGGTTCTCAACCCAATTCACCTACACATAAATAAAAATGACCACCCTCATACAATGGAACTGTTGAGGTTTACATTCTAATTTGGATGACATCAAAACACTGATTGCTTCCTACCATCCTGTTTGTCTCTCCTTACAGAAAACATTTCTGAAACCTGCCGATACAGTCAACTTTTGGAAGTTTTCTTTATTCAGAAATGACAAGCTGTGTGATGGACAAGTGCATGGAGGAGTGGCACTGTTGGTTGATCAGTATGTACCACCCTGTCTTTGCCCCTCGACACATCCTTAAAGGCTGAAGCCATCTGTGTTTCCTTGGGTCATACCATCACTGTTTGTTCTCTCTATTTGTCACCAGGAGAAACAAGTGATCAATTAGACATTGATGCTCTCATCGAACAGTTACCATCTCCATTTCTTATGCTGGGGGACTTTGATGGACATCATCCCCTCCGGGGAAGTGCTGTTATTGATAGGAGGGGTTGCTCTATAGAGCTTAAACTCAATGATCACAACCTTTCTCTTTCCAATACTGGTTCTTCTGCTTATTTCCATGCACCTAGTCAGGCCTTTACTGCTACTGATCTCTCAATTTGCTCCCCATTATATTTTCCCATTTTTCATAAAGGGCTGACAATAATCCACGAGGCAATGATCATTTTCTTATAATTTTGAGAGAGACTGGCCAAGGTCGATGCCACCCGACCCACATGCCCCAGTGACAGTTGGATCAACCAAACTGGTGCTCTTTCACTGCTCTCACAGAACTTGGTCCTGCCATTGTCTGTAATCCATCAATAGAGGACTGTGTGGCAGCAGTAACTGACTATATTGTACAAGCAGCTGCTCAATGTATTCCTAAAACCTCGACACATTTTTTCACTATATCCTCATCCATGGTGGAATCCTGCGTGCCACATGGCACGGAAGGCTCAAAAACGAGCCAAGGATACTTTCCATTGATATCCCACATTCTTGAACTGCATTGCTTTCCAGATGGGTAAGACGTCAAAGCCAAAAGGAATCTTGGATTAAGTTCACAACCACCATATCTTCTGCCACCAGTTCCAAGGTCATTTGAGACAAGATTCAAAAGGTCAGTAGGCAATATCACTCTGCCCCCCCCTCTCGATCTTGCTTTCTGATGGCCAGGAAGTAACTGATACCCAGAGCATTGCTGATACTGTAGGTGGAAGCTTTTGCCGGGTATCTAGCACTTCTGCCTCTTCTTCCACCTTCTTAGCCATCAAGACTTGAGCAGAGCAATCACTTCTTTCCTTCCAAGCTGCTCCTCTCTATGACTATAATTGTCCCTATACACTGGTGGAACTCAAACTGGCCCTTCATTGATTGGACGTGATGATATACACCATGAGATACTGTGCCATTTATCTCCTGCTTCTCTTGCTATCCTTCTGGTTGATTTTAACCAGATCTGGCAGGATAATGTTTTTCCTGATGCCTGGTGTCAGGCTATTGTCCTGCCTTTCTCCAAGCCTGAGAAGGATCCCAAGATTCCTCCAAACTACAGTCCAATTGCTTTGACAAGCTGTCTCTGTAAGACCCTAGAGAGGATGGTTAATGCTCATCTTGTTTAGTTCCTTAAATCAATTAATATCCTCTCACCCACCCAGTGTGGGTTCCAACGACATGCTCCACCATAGACCACCTAATTCGACTTGAAACGTCAATCAGAGAAGCTTTTCTCAAACGACACCTTGTATCAATATTCTTTGACACTTAAAAAGCTTATGATACAACATGAAGGTATGGCATTTTGTGAGATCTCCATATACATGGGTTATGTGGCCATCTGTCCAATCTTACTAAAAAATTTTTAATGGACAGGAGATTCCGAGTTCATATGGATTTGACACTTTTCCCATCAACGGGGTATTCACCCTGATCCTGAACTCCATATCAGTAAAGTTGTGCTGCCTGTGGTCTCTGAGACTAAGTTCTTGGGGCCGTAAACTAAACTTTCTACCGCACATCAAGCAGCTACAGGTCAAATGTACAAGAGCACTAAACATCCTCCGTGTCCTCTCTACCACCACTTGGAGAGCAGATTGACATTCTATGCTTAAGAGATATCGTGCTCTTATTTGATCGAAACTCGACTATGGATCATTGGTCTATGGCTCTGCCAGACCATTGGCCTTAAAGATGCTAAACCCTATTCATCATCAAGGACTTTGGCTCTGCACCAGGGCTTTCTGCATTTCCCCAGTTCAGAGCTTATACACAGAGTCTCAAGAACCTTCTTTGCAACTCCGCTGTTTGCATCTGTCTTTACTATAAGCTTCGAAACTTTGTTCCTTACCAAAGCATTCCACCTCGGGTTGTGTTTTCCTACCTCGATAGGCCATGCTTTTTCAGACCAGATGGTCTGCCATTGCTCCTTTTGGCCTTTGAATCCAGAAGCAGCTGGATGAGTTGGGTTTGTCCTTGGATAACACTGGTGTATCCACTGGTCAGCCCGTCCCACCATGGCTTCTTACAGTCCTCAACTGTGACCTTTCTTTAAGTCATTTGACTATGGTCCTGTATTCAAGGTTTGACTCCATGCCAGCTGGCAGTAAGCAATGCAAAAACAAGCTTTTCCAAATAAAACCCTATATTGGTCTTTGGCCATCTTGTTCATATAAGGATCAGAAAAAGGAAGTTGTTCTTACTAGACTACGCATTGGTCACAGTTTTTTAACTCATAGTTTTCTTTTATCTGGAACTGATGCACCAGTGTGTATTTTGTGTAACACTCAGATCACAATAAGCCACATTTTACTTTCTTGTCTTCATTATGATTCACAATGACGGCACCATTTTAAACATGTTCTGTCTCAAGGTTTGTCTGTAACGTTGGACAGTGTTATTGGTGATGGTGACACTGTCTATCTTGATAGTGTTTTTAGTTTTTTAAAGGTCATTAATCTTTTTAAAATCATTTAAGTTTTTAATATATACTTTACACCTTTTAATGTGGCTCCTTTTTAAAATCACATCTTGTTCAATTTCAAATTGGAAACTAACAGTAACATTAAGTAGCTCAAAACCAGGACTGGAAAGGCCAACTTCAGGTGACTGACAGTGGTTTTTATACTTATCTGTTAGTCTTCCTGGTGAGTTATGATTATTACAGTCATGATACAGAAAGCCCTTTACAACTTGAATTTCTGTAGTTTGTTTTTGACGTTGTAGACTTGATATAAACATTAGTTTTATGCTATTTATTTATTTTTTTAACTTTGTTTTGTTTCACGTTAATTTATTTTTGTGAATTTTACTGAATTTCCTTTTACCTTTTCACTGGACGTTTGATGCAGATAACCTAGCTGCTTTGTGTCATAAAACACTAAATCAACCAACCAACAAACTACTACAAAAACTTCTTAACACAGGTCCTCAACTATACATAACATAAAAACAATTTAAAAAGTTCTTCAAATGGGTCCACACTATATGTATTTTACAAACTTCTTCAAATGGATTCATACTATATTTATTAAACAAACTACTACAAAAAAATTCTTAAAATGGATCCTCACTACCTATATTACATAAACTACCACAAAAACTTCTTCAAATGGTCCATCGCTGTACAAATTACTAAATATTCTTCAAATGGGTCCACACTATATATACATTACAAACTACAAAAACTTCTTCAAATGGGTCCAACTATATATATTTCACAACTACAAAATTTTTCCAAATAAATCCACATTATATATATTTCACAACTTACAAAAACTTTTTTTCAAATGGTTCCACACTATATATATTGTACAAATTACAAAAACTTATTAAAATGAATCAACACTGTATATATTGCACAAATCACTATAAAAACTTCAAATGTGTCATCACTATATATATTGAACAAACTTTAACACAAACTTTTTTCAAATGGGTACACACTATATGTTACACAAACAACTAAAAACTTCAAATAGATCCACATTATATATATATTGTACAAATAATAAAAACCTTCATCAAATGGATCCACACTAAATATATACATATATAGTATGGAACCAACTGATGAAATTTTTACAGTAATATATATGATATATATATATCATACAAACTACTACAAAACTTCAAATGGATCCATATTATATATTGTAAATATTATAAAAATTTCTTCAACTGGGTCCTCACTATATATATCCTACAAACTACCACAAAAAGTTATTTAAATGGGTCCACCCTATATATATTTTACAAACTTCTTCAAATGGGTTCACATTATATACATTGTATATATTACTACAAAAACTTCTTCAAATTGGTCCTTACTATACGTATTCTATGAACTAATACAAAAACTTCAAATGGGTCCTCACTATATATGTTTCACAACTACAAAAATTTTTCAAATGGATCCACACTACATATACTGCATAAATTACAAAAACTTCTTGAAATGGATGTACACTATACATATTTTACAAACTACTACAAAAACTTCTTCAAATGCGTCCACACTATATAAAGCACAAATTACCACAAAAATGTCTTCAAATGGGTCCTCACCATATATAATGTACAAACAATTACAAAAAGTCCTTCAAATGGGTCCCATGCTATATATATTTTAGAAACTACAACGAAAACTCTTGAAATTGGTCCTTGCTATATATATCGTACAAACAATTACAAAAATCTCTTCAAATGGGTCTTCATAATATATATTGAACAAACTACTTCAAAAACTTCTTCAATTAGGTCTGCACTATGCATATTATATAGTTCTTTGTCAAGACCTTCTTGACTGGCTGACGAGTTGACAAAGGTTCTCTGCCAACCAGTAAGCTTGTCCTGAAGTTTTCTGCCAACCTGTCAGCCAGTCAAGAAGTTCTCTGTCAACTTATCAACAAGCCATGGAGTTCTCTGTGATCCTGTCAGCCAGTCATAAAGTTCTCTGTCAGCTTGTCAGTCATCTGATCATATCAGCAGACAGATTTTATTACACAATTTTTTTGATGAACAGACTTCAGACATTAACAGAATAACATCCACACAGAGCTCATAAAAACATACATAAACATTAAATTTCAGCAATAACCATCTCTTATCAAGATCTGATTCCAAAACTGCACAAAAATCTGTTCTCATATGTTTACTTGGTGTTTGTTAAGAAACAACTGAATACTAGCTATGATGATAATTCTTGTGCCCTAAAATAAGGTGAGGGAAAATTATAATTCTAAGTGGTACAAAATGAGCCAATGAATTATACCCAGTTCCCATATTATTAAAACTGTCATAAAGAAGACACTCACTCGCTAACTGTCTACTCTGAAGAACAACAGGATCAATGTCAGTCACCTGAAAGATTGAAGAAAGCTTTTCGTGACACTCGTTACTTTAGAAACCAATACAAGAAATACTTTATAAATACTCTTTAGAAGACAGGTACTGTTTTCATCATTCATTTTACATATAAGCACTACCATTTCATAGTTCCTTTCAAGTATAAAATGCGTTAAGCCATTTTACTTATGATGTGCTAATGTTCAAAAACACTGATTAGTATTTATATTTCTTATATATTTAAGTGTTTTTTCTTTATCATAATCACCACCTTACTACAAATGTACTTAAATTTATAGTTCTCATGTTAATGCTTAACACCAAAATATAATATTGCTCAAAATACAATCTCTATTCAACTGAGTACTATTCTGTTAACAATATAAAAATGTAGCTACCAGTACTTCAAAACTGAAGAAAATTCTTTGGTTCCTTACTGCAGCATTTCTTTATCAGACATAAATGGAATACAGATATTTTCATAAAATAATAATCAATAAATAACACATTAAAGTTGATACACAATTCCAAAAATGTTTAATTTGAGCCAATCCACAGTCTATAACATGTTTACAACATCACCACCAGGAGTTGTCCCACAAGACACAAGTGTCGTGCTACCTAGCTCGGTCATGTGACCCATATATAAGTTTACATTTCTTCACAAGTCTCACGGGAAGTTCCATTAGGCTCTTATACAGATGTCTGATGAACCTCTGTCTCTGTTTAGTAACTCACAATAACTTTCTTAAATCTTGTTGTTTCAAATAATTCATAGATATTATTGGCTACATTTACATAAAAGTTACTTCATCTAATTTTATCATTTTAAACATTGTGTAAAACATGTGAATCTGTTGTTTTTCGTTTGATTTTTTACAAAAGATTTCAGTACTTTACTAAAAGCTTGCAGTATTTCGTGACGATATACGTAGCAAGGTCTTATAGTCAACACTCCAACTGAATGACCAGGTACGTGTGAATAAAAAGATTTTTCATTTCATGCTTGTTTTGGTATTGTACTTTTATTATTACTGTTGTCCAAACATTTTATTTTGTAAAATACTTTAGTACTAGCAGAGACCCACAAAAGATCTGTAGTCAAATTAGTATCTTTGAATAGAAAATTTTAGAATAACACAAAATAATTCTAATCATAGACACTGGAGTTTATACAAGTCTACATGTCTTAAGCTTCACATAAGATTAACTTCTATTAAATATGGCCTTTATTTGATAAGGAGATAAATTAACACTGTCAGTGATGTCGAGAAACCCACTTGTTGAGAATTTTATATGCAAAAACGGCTCGTTTTGGGTTCTATTTAAAATATTTTCTGAACCCAAAACGAGCCGTTTTTGCATATAAAATTAACACTGTACCTTGTATATGCTTTTTGTTTTAGTTATTACTTTAGATTAAAATTTACTGTACTTAATGCTATTAGTAAATCAACTTACAATGTTACTGTACATTCAGGTAGTATAGTGCACGTGAATTTTCAGGACAGGCAAAAACGAAATATTATTATATTATGCATTTAAATAAAATCTCATTAAGACTGAAATTTCAAACTTGAAAGAACTTATCTGAATACACAAATATTTTAACATATGTTCAAAACAAAGATAAAAACATTCTTTTGACACATTTCCTAAAATGAAGTTAGGCTTAGAATAAAACAGTTTATCTGAAGAACAACTAATTCTACATCCAAATGGCACACAATAACATTCCCAGCTCACTCACATTTTGCTTTTCTTCATCGACACCTGTTTGAAGTTTTGGCCGCTCTTTACTTTTGGTTTTATTCCGTGTTAAGTTACGTGCTTTTCTATTTTTACTTGCTGCTATAGCAACAAAAGCACTATTAGGATCCAAGTCCTGTAAAACACAAACCAACTAGAAATAAGAACAAAGATCTTGTTTACACACAACACGAAAACAATGTATAAGAGTAGTCTGTGTACTTTACTATCTATATTAACAACTGGCCTGACTCAGTGTTAGTTAAGGCTGTTTAAAACCACTTAAAGACAATGTTTAAATGGCATATTCAAGCACAGATCAGGCTACAGTAGCATCATTTAGAATCACAATGATTAAAGCAATAAAACCATAAGTGAGTCCACAAATGTAACTTCATATTTTACAATGAAAATACTATTTGTGTAGCTGCAAATAGTTAAATAAAACAACTAAAGTTAGGTCCATCCAAGTTCCAGTACACTTAGCCATGTTGTTTAAACTGTTAATTAATAAATATCTGGTTGTATTCTACAATGTATTATAGCCTTTAGGTCTTCCCTTTTGTAAGTTATAACTCAAAATAACCTTACTGTTATCTTTAATTTTCTATATAATTTGCACCTAAAAACCAGTTCTTTCTGTACAAGTGTCATTTCAGCATCTCGGTGAAAAACTGAGATAAAAATGTTATCAAAGAATGACACAAATCAATTAAATGTACAGTAAATTTGATTCATTTACTGTGAACACACAATCACTAGCAACATAATCTGAACAGCTAATGCTGTTACTATGGTTGTTTTCAGCTCAAAACAACACAACGACACAATCAAGTACTGTACACTGCAGGGAATCAAACCCCACATTTAAGTATTGTATGTTCATAAGCTTAATACTGACCCAAAAACACAGCTGACTAATTATCTTTATCCAATTATCAGTGCTTTTTTAATAAAATAATTCACAGTCAACCATTAAGAAATGAACTGAAAAAACATTTTTTGTCTTGTAATGTTAGTTCTTATAAATGTTTCCTTTTTCTCTCTTTGAGGTGGTTTTCAAATTAACATAGAAATTCATCATCCTCAAATAAACAATTGTTGTTTCTAAGTTAAATGATTAAAAACAGGAAGTAAATATGAAGTAAATAATTACCTCTTCTTCATTTTCTGAAGATGACGACTCATAATTCCTGGAATAAGTCACAATTTTAGTTGTTTGAAATGTAATAGAAAATAAATTAGGTGTTATTTTACTAAGCAGTAACATAATGATATTTTCACACCAATAAAATTCTCTGTTATATGATTTTATTTTAGAACTTTTGTACAAAGCTACAGAAAGGGCTATCTGTGTACAGACATCACTCATTTTGACTGGAAGACTAACCAGAAGACAGCTAGTTAACATCACCCATGCCAACTCTCAGGCTATTCTTGTCTGACCAAATAGTAGGATTTGACTGTCACTCTTATTCGTACACCCACATTTGAGCACACTGACTAGAAGGTCAAACCTACATACCAAGAGAGTAAAAGTCCATAAGGAGGAACTGGTGACATTCCTTGGTGCAGTCAATTAAGAAGTAAGAAATGAGGAATAAAAGCCACACTCAGTTTCTATGATAAAGACAGCCAAACAAACAGAAACACATTAACTCCCCTGGTATGACACCAATGAATCTCTGTGTCTCCTTATTTGCAGTTTTAGAAGCTGGCACATAGAGTTCTGAAATGGACCTCAACCCTTGCAAAGAAACTTGTTACGACAGAAATGTGCAGTGTTGATTAAACCCACTGTCAAAGTAATCAAGCATGACCAGTCTCTGGAGAAAGTACTTCCAAAAACAGGAAACAGCCAACAACACTACTCCTTCAAAGTGACTTTTGATGTCACATTTGAAGGTATACAACTATCCCAGTGCCAAAGGAAATATTTGAATATTTCACTACTTATCCAAAACATGAAACTAGTACACTTTATGAAGCTTGAAAGAGAATATCCTTTTCTCATATCAGTACAAAATTCCAGATTCACAAGTGGTTAATACAACATATTAAGTTTAAAACAACAGTTAACCCTCAGTATTAAATACAACTTTTGTTTTAAAATTTGGTTCTTATACTAAACTATATAATGTTACAATACAAACTACTGTACAACAGTAATACATGAAAACAATAAACTTCTTTGATAAAAAAAACAAAAACAATAACACTTTAAAAAGTTCACTTTGCTGGAAGTTTTTGGCTCAAAGTGCATGTCTCATTAAAGAAAGAAAGATGGTATCCATGAAATTAAACTACTAGTCTTTACCTTTGTTTTAATTTAAATATAAGAAAATAATATATAAACTTTCAATTAATGCCATTCTCAAAATGTAGAGAGTGTACAAAGAAACATCAAACCACTTTTTTAACCTGAGTTTTGGAAAGAAGTTAAAAAAAACAGATGTTAAACTAACCAATTAAGAAACTGGACTCATTACACGTATTAGTGAGCAAATCAAAGTACCTTTTATCATCTTTATTTTTTATATCTTCCCCCTGAAAAAGTAAAAAAATAATTTAAGAACTATATACTCCTACCATCTTCCAAAAAAATTCACAACACTTGAATCTATTAAATCTTTTCTTTTTCATTTAATACTGTTATAGTCAGTCTGTATTGGTACCACAACATAACTTTACTGATTTAGACTTCAAACATACACACATCAATCATTGCTATGGATTGTAAAACCTTACAAGATATGGTTTATGTTTCAAACTTCTATACATGAGTTTCTTTTACAATTCATAATATCAAATAGCATTTTCTATCTTTTGGCATTTCAGTTAGCAATTACATTGCTCTAAATACAAAATAACAAGTGAAATCAATGGTGTCCTGCATGCTCTTGAATTATTCTAGCTCCATTAGCTATTCACAAAATTAGATATTATAGACACACAAGTCTCTGCAAGTATATATATTTATTTTGTGTTACAAATATTAAGATATATGCTTAGTATACCAGTAACTACTGAACATCACTTTAGATACATATTATGTGTTGGACTCCTTCATTTTTCACCACAAAAATTTCCACTAGTTACTTTAAGTGACTCATAAACCCCCACCACCACCTTTCTTACATTAGCATCAAGAGAAAAGAATATTTTTTACCTAACCAGCTGAACCTGTTGGTTCTCTATGCTTTAATGGCTAAGCTTTAGCCATCAAATCATGAAAAACTTGCTGTAACATCACAAAATACAAGTCGTACAGTGTTGTTAAAATAAAACTAACCATCAAAACATGGATAAATCTATTTCTGAGGGACAACAGGTTCTGAATAAATATAAAACACAGACTGGGATGAACAGACAAATTGAAAAAAAATTCTTTGAGTGTAATGTTCATAAAGTATCTTCAAACTGTACAGAGATCAAAGTTTAAAATATGATTTGAAATTTCCCTTCACAAATTATACCAAATATATAGAAATACTGTCTTTATTTGTGCAAATTGCAATGTATGTGTGCATTTGACACCAGGGTGCAGCTTTCCAGCTGTAACAAGTTCAGAGTACACTATATGACAGTTAGCAATTATAATACCTAATAAAATTCATAAAAGAGTTGAAACTTGCAATAAAGGTTTTAATATTTTTATTTTCAGAACCTCTTTAATAACCTTCATAAAACATTAATAATCTCAAAATGCACAATATATGAAAATTAATTTACCGAACACCAAAACCACTGTAAACCTCACAAAACCATCAATGTTTTTAAGTCGTAATGTAAGATGGTTTAACTTCAAGATGAATATTTATAAGAAAGTCAAATCCTGTTTTTACCAAATTCTTCTCTGTCAAACTACTCTTTACTTTGCCACTTTCATAGCATCACATCATTGCAGTACAAAAATCATAAAACCAGTTCACATTCTTGACAGGTAACAAATTCATGTTTAGTTTACTTATGAATTTCAGGTAAAGTGTTAAAACACTAATTTTTTTTCATACAGATCTATTTTTATTTAACAGATCTGTTATACTGTTGCCTTTCCATCATTTTAAAATCATAAAATTTTTTAAAATTACAACTTGCATAACAACAAAAACCAGCATGATTTCATGTTACAACTTACATATTGATTGTTAGAGTCAGATTTTTGAGCTAATTCTTTTTGTAACTTCTTCTTTGCATTACGCCGCTAAAACAATAAAATAAATATCACAATGTTAGAGACAAGTGTGCTTATCAAAAGAAATATTGAAATAAACAATAAAAAACGAGATTAAGATAACCACACTACGTATCACTGTCAACACTATGGCTAATACTACTGACACTACAATTAAATGATTCAAACTTAGCCTTTCTCAACTAGTAAACACATTTATCTTGTCACTGATTTTTATTCTCATGTCCAGATAAAGCACATACTGTTAGCTCAAACCTTACTCACTGTTCAAATTCAAAAGTATACCTGTTTACATACTCTCATATTACTTTCTGTTCAAGTAAAAAGTGAACATTTTTTCAAACTCAAACCTTAACCAATGTTAATCATGTTTTTAACAATTTTAAAGGAATATATTTGACTCTTTACAAGCAAAACTGTAAAAACAAAATTAACATCACAGACCACTTAGCATGTTATCTTGCAGATGCACTATTTTTGTGTCAGGTGTACCACTGAAATGATTAGGATCAAAACAATCAAAAGTGATTGTTTATTTGTTGTTAAACACAAAGCTACACAATGGTTGATCTATGCTGTGCCTACCATGTGAATTTTAGTGTCACTGCTGTTGGACTAACCACCATGTCACTTGAGGGTGATGATAAAAAAAAAAGGAAAACATATTTAATGTACACAAATTAAAAGTCATGTTAAAATTAAAACTTTAACAGAAAAGTAAATAAATATTCAGAACATGTTATTTTGAATAAAAACTGTATGTAAAAGTTTTCTATGTAGTCTACTTTGATGTTTTTATAATTGATAATCACAGCACAGGAACCTGTTTGTTAAACAACTACAAAGTTAGAGAGATGAAGTACAACTACATCAGTTGTTAGTACCTTCTTTTTTGCTCTCCTTTTCTCTGCTTTCCTCCTGTCTTTCTCTTCTTCAGCTATTAAATCTTCAGCTAATTTATATGCTTCCTGATAAAACAATTACTAAAATTAAATCCATATCCTTATATATATTGTATATGAATTTTCTGCTGCCAGCTATTCATAAAGAAAAAAATAAAGTCTTCTTCGAGAATTATTTTCCAACTGCTCTTTCTTTCCATGGTTACCATATCACTTTTAAAGTTTAAATATTTGTTTTATGTTGTTTTTTCCTTATAAAATACCTAAATGGGGAAGAGGACTAATATTTTTAAATTATCTCTGATGTTTTAATAAGTCAAAGGAGCTTTAAAAACGATTAACAAATCCGTTGATTCAAGTAAATTATTTATTTCATAATTACTAAGGCTTCAAAAATTATTAAACTGGAAGATGGTTTTGAGAGTTTTAAGATCCAATTTGGTATTCTCATTCTGTATTAAATAGCATTCTTTTTAACCAAAATTTACCGAAGTTACTAGAAAAACAGAGTATAAGTTCCAGACACTGTAAAATATCAACGTTGAAAAGAATTAAAGAATATACTCAAAAGAAAATGTAACTAAAGATTTTTTTCCTAAATGAGTCATTTTATCCACCACTGTTTTAAAATCATAACTTACAAGTCGAAGCCCTTTGGAGCTCGTGAAAATCATACAACAACAGGTATCCTTTATGTACCTACGTTGTAACAATGTGCATGACTTTACAGAGGAAACTTAGTGGTATTTTGCCATTACTGATCATTGTAATGTATAATAAAATGATGCTACTTAAATAAATGTCCTCCATTTGATCAATTTTCTATGTACGTTTAACAATAATTTAAGTACGTACATATCTAAACGTATTTTTTGTCCATTGTTTCTTTAAAACCATACAAGATATTAGATAAATCACATGAAAAATATATGTAATGTCTAAAGTATAGACATATATTATCAGTTTTCTTATACCTGTTAATTTCTTGTTTTTTGTATAACCCTTTTTTTTTTAACTCATTTTATCTTTCTTTGCAGTTAACACAAAACAAAACAAAGCTAAAATGTTACAGAAGTAGTCTGAACTTAGATTTTTTTCTTCTTGCATATGTGAAAATGTTACAGACAAAGATAACACTGTCAGCAATTGAGTGTGATTTAATTCTGTAAAAACTAATGATAAGATATATACGAGCATTAACAAATACATGTGATTTTTCAGAAAAGACATTGATCACAAAATCTTTGTGTATTTATTTTACAAGGTCATTCCATATGCATAAATTAAAATGTATCATGATTATAATTTGATATTCACAAGTAAATAAATAAAAAAATTCCCAAACCTGTAAGTAATGCCTAGAACCTTAGATAATTTATCCACATTCTCCTTTATCATCATATTTTGAAGAGGAGAGAAGGAAAAAAAAATATATAGGGATATGTGTCCAAGGGACCGATTAATCATAATAATTTTTTTTTTAAAGTCTAGTACAAATAATGATTAAACATACCACATATGAATTACAACACTTACCAAACTGTTACTTCTAATATCACCAAATTAATTTGCTTATAAAATGTCTGTAGTAAAATAACACATTATAAGAAAACTTAAGCTAACATTTTGGCTGTGTTAAGTAATAATAAGAGTCAATAGGGCTAGAAACAAAGGTACACAATGGATGGCCTAGAGAAAGATGAACATAGTTTTTTTTTACACTCTTCTTGATGATGAGAAACACTTGAAATAAAAGTGTATTCTCAAGACAACTGCAAACTCTCTAAGTTAACCTGAAGATGACCTACAAAGCTTGAAACATTGTACAGTATTCCCTCGTGTATCGTGGTAGATGCGTTCCAAAACCCCCCGCAAAAGGAGATTTTCCGCGAAGTGGGATCGCCAATTTTTACGTATATATTTATGTGCATTTAGACTTTTAAAACCTTCCCTGTACAACTATTTAACCCTCCCATTACAATACTGTTCATTATTGCTGAAATAATAAGAACAATTATTAAGATATTAAGCCTTAAAATTAAAAATTACATATCTTCAGCAGGTGGTGTCTTTTCGGGGGACACAACTTCCTCTTCTGTGGAAGGTGAATCGGCAATTTCTTCGTCGGTCGTTACAACTTCAGGAACAGTACTTGCCACCGGTACCCTTTCTTTCTTGCTCGGCTGGAAAAACATTGTTATTGGCAGTTGTTTTCTCTGCCTCTTTAGCCTATCGAAAAATCATTTGATAAAGAGTCATCAGTTCTTCTATTTTATTGCAAAATTGTACTGATCGAACCATATCGTTGTCCCATTCATGTGAGCACTCCTTCACTTCGTTAATTAGTTTACCTAACTGCTCTAACGACCATCCACTTTGCTCGATTGTTTCCTCGGCTTCTTTCGGTGTTTCCTCTTCGTCGTCTTCCTCGGCAGCAGACTTCGTCAGTGCTTCTAAGTCTTGGTCGGCGAGTGGTTCGGATTCTAAGTCAATCAGTTCATCTACGTTTTCCTTCGTCATATCGGCAAATCCTTCACCTTTGATTAACGAAGCTAATTGCACAGCTTTTTGAACAGCCGAGTGTTGGATTTCTTCAGGCATGAATCCCTTGTCGTCGTGCACATTCTCAGGCCACAACTTCTTCCAGCTTGCATTAACAGTGCAGGGCTTCATCTCTTGCAATGCCTTATGAACATTTTTACGCTGTTATAAACTCAAATATATGTTTATATCTCAAAATATACCTGTTTTTTTCTTTACACTATTAATTATATTTATTTTTAATATTTTAATGGTATTTAATGCTATATTTTAGATTTAATGTTTATTATTTTATATATACGTATATATATATATATATATATGTGTGGGGGGGGGGCCGAGCCTGCGAAGTGGTAAAGCCGCGAAAGAGGATCCGCGAAGTGGCGAAGGAACACTGTACTGTAATTTAGTTTAAGTTTTAATACTTAAACCAGCCATCTTGAAAATACCTTTTTACACTCTGTTACTCATTACTATTTATAATTGTCACCACAGAATGGTAATAGCTCTTCCAATACAAGTTATTGAATTATAATTTTTAGTTTGCTTACTATTAAAAGTTATACATGTGTAAAAATAAAGTTCAATTATTTTATCTCCCCAAGAAGAAAAGTATAATAATAAAAACTCGTAAAATAACTTTTGCATTCTTCTCCAAGATTTTGTATAAAAATATTTCTAAAACTATCATTAAACCTACAAAAAAACAAAAACATACACAATTGTGATATTTATTTTAAACATTTCTGAGTTTATGCTGCAGGAGATAATTTAGAATATCTGTTTCATCACATACCTTAATGTGGGTTTTCATAGTTGTTGATTTCATTTTTTCTGAAAAATATTGTTTAATTTTACTTCTCTGGTTATTTCAAAATCACATACAAAACTGTTACAGTTACATTTTACAAAAATCACTTTTATTCATTAAAAGCAGATTCATGTGAAAGGGTTAATTAAACAAAGGTACTCTTAGAGAAAAATGTCGTTTTACAGTATTTCATGACCTCATAGAACAATGATTCGTGAATAAAACATACTGAATTTGCCCATCATTGATACATAAGACAAAAGAATGAATGTTACATAGCATGGTCTTCATTAATCATACAACTTGTAAATTAATGTCTTCTCCAGGAAGAGTTAAGGGTTTTCTTGCATTATCTCATGACATAAGACTTGTTACAAAGATTTTAAATAAACTTTAAAATTTGTGTTCTTGAAAATGAAGTCTGTGTCCTGTTCCTGAGAGTAATAGAAGAAATTCCAGAAAAAGACTGTTCTGAACATTACTATAATGACAGTTCTTCATGTAAAACCTGTTACATGCTGAATTATCTGGAATTTTTTAAATAAAATGACAACACAAATATAGGGGAGTATACCTTCATGATGTCATCTTTACTTATGAAAGATGGTGGAGCACTTTATCTCGTGTGTCTCAATAAACACTTCAAATAACTTTATAATTTAAACATTCTCTTACCATTATTTCCTATCCTAATTGCATGACCTAATTCATTGGAGACTGCTTCAATTTCACTCTCAACTGATGAATCATCATCCCAAGTATCTTCAACACTATCATCCATTTCATAACCTATTTAATCCAAAAAAGGATTGAAGAAGAGAAAATGATAAAAGATGAATGACATTTATCTACTATACATAATATATAAATATTTAAAACTATACACATAAAATTTCCATGTTCTTTATTATATTACTTGATTAAATCAAAAATACCAGTTTGAAACCCCATTAAATGCGCAAAGTACACCCAACCCCAAGTCCAGCTAAAAAAGTTGTTTGTTCAGAATAAATGTAATTTGTTCTCTCCAGCATAAGTTGAAACAAACAGATTTATCTCAATGCATAAATCTTTATTTTGTTTTCGAAATAACTGAATTTATTTCCATATACATCTTTTGAGTGAAGTTTGAGTGAAATGGGCTCAAACTCTACATAAGGCACACATGAGACAGCTTTAAAAGTTAAATCCCGATAAGCTTGAGACAGTTTGGGTGTAGAATGTTAAATCGGGGTTACCCCACAACAACAATAGCCGAAGAGGAAAGGTTAGAATTAGTCCCTTTTGAAGATAGTGTAGAAGAGGAAAGCATGGTTGGGCCAAAAAATCTTGGGTTACCAGTAACTCTCAAGTAGAGTATTGAATTGTATTCAGAACTTTGAGGAACATAAATATTGGGGGAAGGTTGAGAGGAGCGACCTATCCAATCTGGACTGAAGCATCTATCACCAAAGACCAAAGATGAGTTACTACAGACCAAATAAATGCCTGTAGTTAAGATTAAAAGAGAGGAAAATGCATCTATCATTGGAGACCTAAACTGATAACAAATCTATCAAAAAAATCTTGCAATGAAAAATCCATTTAGCTGGGAGAAATCAACTGGGCTGAGACAGATGACCTACTATAAAATTCATCACCCCAGGAGGCTGATATGATGGGAGTGAACCCCATAGAGAAATAACCAAACTTCAAAAACAAAGGTGTTGAGACCACATGCTCCCATGACAGGAAAGTTAAGAAACCAATGTGGAATTAATGGAAAGAATCATGACAATATTCTCCTGTAATAGATCTAGACCTTGAAGCATAGCCTGTTGGACAGTAAGAAGTTCTAAATAAGGGATGTGGACCTTTAATATACTCACATCTCATCCCAAAATAGAGGGATATATGAAAAAATTATATTCAAGACATAGGGGTAATTTTGGTACTTCAATGGTGATATGGAACTAATGAAACCACAACTCAAAATCTAAGATGTAGCTCCTGATGAAGGAAACTAGATGACCCAGTGGATTGGAATTCCTGATACATTGGTTGCTCAATGAACATGAAAGGGACTGCAGAGAGATCATCCTAAAGAAATTATACATTTGAGGGATGGCCACACCTCCAACAGAAATAGAACCATCTATGCAAGTAAGAGCCTGACTGCCATTCCATAGCCTGGAGCTGCATTGGAGTTGGCTGAGCTCAGCTTAAAACTTGTTGAAAAACCCATATGATCCTGCAGAAAACATTTGGTGCAGATGAAGGGGTAGATCCCAAAAGAGCAGAATTGACCTGACCTTTGTGCACAAAATGTAGATAGGGGCAGGATGAATTCATTAAAAAAGTATCAGCAACATCAAATATGGTCATCAATAAATCTGGTGAGAAATGCCAATGTATGTTAAGAAAAGGACTCCACTGTAAGCCTGGGAGGATTAAAGAATTACCTGGCATGAGAAAGATCAACATATGTTTGCCAATCTGCTGTCATCTCAGGTACAACATATAAATGGAAATAAAATCCTGAATAAATGCAATTGAACTCTCACTCCCATCCCCATGTTGGGAGAATAATGAGGTGGAAAGTGAATAAAAAAAAACAATCCTGATTGGTACCAACTGCTCTGCAGTGAAGGAACACCATGAGTCCATCACTTGTTTTAACCTCACTTCTACAAATCATACCCACCTAAGATACACACCAATGCATTGGTAACAGTCAGTTCTGATGTCTCAGCCTATTTTGAATATCCATAAAGCAAGAACAGAAGTCAGAAGTTAGGACACATGAGTAGTAGTTGTGCCCTCACCACCAGCAAGAACCAAAATAAGGCTAGAGGACATCACCATAAAGGAAAAAAACAAACAGGTGAGATCAATTCACAATGCCAACATTTCTCTAACAAAGGATTGCTACTCAATAAATCCCAGCAATTAGTAAACCAAAGAACAAACAGAAGCTGACTACTTGACCAAGTTAAAAGTCAGTAATATAATCCCATTCACCATCAAATTGATGTGGGGACACATGACAGTCTTTCAACAAAGTTATGGGAGATGGAGAAACATATCTCAGAAAAAGAGCTAAGGTTCAACAAACAGAATAATTATGATCTGATCAAAGTGATCACAGGGTCCAGTCTGGAATCCCACATATCCAAAAGCAGATTTAGTCTGTGGAATCAAAATATACGTCCATCTGGCAGTGGTAAGCCAATGCATGCAGAAAGACAAACAAGAGTACAAGATATATCTATCCCATTGTGCAAAAAAGCAGTAAGTCTTCTTGTATGAACCAGCAATATTAGTTGTAAGAGGAAACTAATCAGTCTCCACTGATATTTTTATGCCATCAGATAGAAGTAGACTCAAAGGTAACCAAAAAAAGCCCAAAAATATCACAAATAAAAGTAACTAATTGAAGAAAAAAAAGAGCAAGAGGTGGTTCATCCAAACTGGTATCATGAGAAGTTAGTAACAGAAGGCATTGGAAAAACAGAAGCAAAGTTCCTCCCCTCTCCAGAATATCCTGGATTATTAAGAAAAGCAGCCTCAACTGAGAGTAACCCCATACTGTAAAGAGACACTAGATAACAGAGGAGGAATAGGAAAGGTCGCCTCTTTGCCGACAACTGTAACACGGGAATTCAAATCCACAAACAGCTTGTCAATTTTGATAAGGAAATTATAACTGTATAAAAATCCACAAGGCAATGTCAAATTTCAAATGCACATTGTAATTTATATTTCCAGCATTAAAATTTAATGTACGCTTCATTGATTAATCAAAGTTTAAGTATCTTTTTGTAAGAGAGAAATGTTACATCAGAATGTTACATCAGAATGCTACACTGAATTCAAAAATGTCCACCTGTTGCGCTGTTTACATGACATACCTTTTACTTTCAGGATACACTAATATAACTTCTGGGATGACAATTTTTAAAAGAGAGACATACCATTTGAGAAGACATCAAGTGCATGTTCTGTGTACGGTAAACAGTTGAATAAAAGAAAAGTTTGTGAAAATTTCATAAATTAACAAAGTATACAAGTTTATGTTTTACACTGTACTAAGATTAAACTCCAGTTGAGTGAGAAAGACAATATGAGGCTAAAATATCCAAAAATGAGAGAGAAAAACAAGTGTTAAGTTCATGACTTAGCCATTTATCACTGCGAAAAAAGTGATAAGACCAAATTTGAAGTCATTTTAACCTTCAGAATCAACTAGGACACACAGTGACCATGTGCCTACTATGTGATTATTAAGACACATAATCAATACTACATCTCAGGTTTTGTTTCATAAACTTACTATTCATGAATAACTTTCCACTAGTAAGTGTTAAAACATGAACTAGGATATAATCCTTTAACTGCTAGTTAGGCTTAGTTTTACCTTCATTACAGACACATACTCTTACTTCTATCAACTGGTCTTAATGTGAAAAAAAGAAATTTACAGTAATCAACAAACAAATTATACTGCCAAAAGTAGTCCTTTTAAAATTGCATGTCTTTAGTTTTTAGTTTAAAAATATTTCTAACTTAAGTTGTTGTATAAGACCTGCACAAACGTTATACAATAGACATGTATGGTTATCCGATACCTTCTATCAGCACAATCACTACCTGCAAAGAATATTCTAAAATGCTATGTATTTCAATTTAATGTCATGAAAAGTTTCTACCCAACATGCATCAGCCAGCTTCGTAAGACATTAATCACAAATTACCCTAATTTTAACACTATACGGATTTTCAAAAACTTAACTTTTTACTAAGATAAAATTACAATTCACTCACCATTATCACCAAAAAAGGCTTGTTGAAATAAAGATAACATGGTGTCCTTCAGAAAAAAGACAAAAACAAATGTAGTAATACATATCAAACTTATATCTAATTTAAATAAAGAGGGAAGAGAAAGAAAAATAGAGAAAAACAGTTAAAACCCTGACAGAAATCTGAAACAAGCCTTGGTAATAAAACAGTTTGACATAACTTAAGTTAAATATGAAACATTATTTTTAATAAATAAACAAAAAACCTTTTCATCACCAAGGTATTTTTTTTCATCAATACGTATAACAGTGACGAGTAACTGTCACTTATAACTCAGAATTCATACCAACCAAATTCAGTGTAGAGCCAAAGAGGTTTTATTTCAGTGTCAACATGGATAATTCCATCACACAGAAAAGTGCGAGTGAATGTCACCACCATAAATACATTACACATATTTTACATAAAATAAACCATTTGAATAATGTTTAGTTTGTTTAGTTCATTTTGAGTTTCAGATTTATCTATCAAAGGACTATCTGTGCTAGCTGTCACTAACTTAGCACCAATAGACGAGACAGAAGCCAACTAATCAACACTATTTACTTCCAACTCTTTAACTGACAAATAGTGAGATCAACCATCACATTATAACACCAATGAAAACACTCAGTGACAAAGATTCATATTCACGACTTGAAAGTTGTGAATCAAACTCCCTAAACACCAGAACAATTAAAAAATATGCCTGGCACTTATTGTGACAAAGAACAAATTAATAATAACAGAAACTATTAAAATTATCAATCCTACAAGCTGTCATAGACTCACTTTCATCACTTATTCATGAACATTAATAGAGTTCAATCAGTGTTACATAAAACCCTTGCTTTTAAGGATGAAAATTAATAGAAGAAAACAAAATGTATCAAAATATTTTGAACCTAATACTGACCAATCTGGTAATTGTTTTGTTAGGAAAGTCTGGAAGCATGCTCTCCAAAAAATATTTTTAAAAATCAGGACTAATTTTAGCTAATTCATAAAAAGTTGCATGCAACTCAATTTTTTTTACAGACCTAACAGACTTATTTACAATTGCTGATTTATCAACTGATATGTTATAGGAAATTAAAAAAAAAAAACAATTCAGCTTTATATCATATTAAGTCTTAAAGCTATAGCTTATTACATAAACCAATGTTTTTTTACAATTTTGGGTTTTCAGGTGATTTTATAGCCTCACTATGCAAATCCTAAGAGAGATAAACTTGGTTTAAAACCATTTTTGAATTCTGTGATAATCACTCAGTCAGTGTAACAAATTTCAGACTTCTACCACCATTACTCTTGCAGCTTTAAGCAGCCAAAGTTGCCTGAAAATGAATTTGTCAAAAATAAAAATAATTAAATTTTACAGGGCTATAAATCAGAAACTATTAGAGATATTGATCTAATCTTTAGCAGTTTTTCATTATATGTGAATTTTTGCAAGGCATTCTGAAAATTTTCCAAAATCTGGATGATTTGACATGGAATGACCCAAAAACACATGACACATTTCAACAAAATCTAACTCCAGTCTAATCACACTTTAGAATCTGGTGTTTCACAGTATCTGAAAATGAAATGCTGTAAATGACTTTCTTAACCCTAACATCACCATTACAGTTATTCCAAGTTATTATTACTTTTACAAAGGAAATTAATTTCATCCATTTTCATGTTATTTTTCAAACTAAGTGTCATGCCACTGACAACCACGTAAAGATAAAATTACTCAATATATGGTTCAAATCAGTATCCATGTTGATAATATGAGGACTAACCAGCATTACAAAAATATAAAACTACAAAGTTAATATAACCTAATTAGCAGTTATACAACATTCATAAGTTTTGAAACTGTTACAACAAACACATTGTTTGCAATTATTTCAGAGTGCCCTCTTTAGTCTGTACTTTTACAAAAAACAAAATCTTGATTTAAACATCATAAGTTAATAAATCTTAAAGAAACATCTAATTACTAATAACAGTAGAAATTAGATCCTAAATTCTATATACACATGTCTAAGCATGAACAAACATGGTAAGATTTTAATAAATAACCTATAGATTTATTTCACAGTTCATTCATCAATTCAAATGACTGTCCAGCAGTATTTACAAGTGTATTAAAATCACACTATCCAACTGTGTAACAGGACAATGTTATTGAACAAAGTGGTATTATTAAAAACACATTTTTCTTGTGATAAAGGACAGTTTCTCCTGAAAATCTTTCCAACACATTTGAAATTGTTTATGATAAATAATTCATACAACAATTATTATTATATCAATAACAAGGAGTAACATGTTGAATTTTGTTAAATTTTTACAAGTAATCAAACATGTTTACTCTGCCACTGGAACTCACAACATACCCTTGTCATAGGCTTGTTGATGTCCCTGTCAGTGGTCAATCGAAGATAGGCTTGGCTTATTTTTTCAAATTTCTGCAACCAATTGTAAAAACATTCATAATAAAGACCTCGAAAGCAATTAAGTAGATTTTAATATGTAATTCACAGTTCTGACTGAATTCCAGAAATATTATGACTTAAGTTTGTTTTTTTTATCCTCTACCACAAAATATTTAAACTCAATTTCATAATTTTTCTAATTGCTTGTCAACAGCAATTTAAGAAAATAAATTTTGCAACACAAGTGTTCTCAACATAATAATTTTGTTGGAGTATATTTACTAAAAATCTTTGATTATTTAGTACATAACATATATACAATAATGGTCCATGTAGTCCTTTATTGTTTTCCCCATACACCAAACCTTGAGACAAAGTGAAACCTTCAATCCACATATTATTCTTCAGGAAGCAATATCTGTTCCTTATCTCAAACTGTTGTACTTTCATTTCTATGGTACAGCCCACAGAAATATGAAGCTTTTACCTTATAGACCTTCTAAGTAACCTTATAAGCTTCTACAAGGTCATCTCTCATTTTTCTTCTCTCAACAAAAAATAGATTAAAATAATGAGCCATTTTCAAAATGTGTTTAGTAATCCTATCTTCTGAACCTTTTCCAATAGATTTAATTTTAAATGCGATCAAGGACAAAATAAACCAACACACCTATCATATCCTTCCTGGCCTAACTGGCAATGCCATTGGACGAAAGGTCTCATTGGCACATGACATAAATACAAAGTACTTGACACGAACATGAAACAATCAATTCACAAAAAAATCTTAAACGTTCCACTCTAGTTGATTTTATAATACGTTTTATTGTACAATTTACACTTCAAAACAACTTGGGAAACATAACAGCTAGTACAGTTTAATGAAAACCAGCTTGATTCCCAATTACTCTTGTAATGAAACTTCACTTACCTCCTTGGCAATTTTTGTGTTTCCATGTTTTTCTGGATACCAATGCAAAGCCAGTTCTTTATACTTTTCTGTTATAATTTCTTCACTGGCATCTAATAAAGTGAATACACACATAAATATATCACAAAGATGTAATACAACAATTATTTACTTTCAATAATATAATTCTTATCTATAGGTATGTCTGCAGTATTTTTTTTGTTGGTATATCAGTCTTGTATTGAATTTTAAGTCTCTTAGAACCTAAAGTCAAGGACAAAGTTTTTGTTTTTGAATTTCGCACAAAGCTACACAAGAGCTATCTGTGATAGCCATCCCTAATTTAGCTAGAGGGAAGGCAGCTAGTCATCACCACCTACCACCAACTCTTGGGTTACTTTTTTACTAACAAACAGTGGGACTGACTGTCACATTATAACACCCCCACATTCGAAAGGGCAAGAAAGTTTGGTGCGATGGAGATTTGAACCCATGACCCTCAGATTATGAGTTGAACGCTTTAACCCACCTTGCCATGCCGGGCCGTCAAGGAGAGATCACACTTAGACATTATGGAACCACTAGTTGAGTCAAACTAAATGTGAAGTACACATTCTAAAAGGTCTTTCTTTTCTGTTCTAGAAGAAACCCGTGAAAAGGAAACATTCTATTAACTGAATATTTTTTGATAAATTTTCATAAAAATTCCTGACATCTTTGAAACATACAATATTCACATGTTTACCTAATAGTTTCCTACTTTTACTTTACTATCTTGTAGAATAACATATGGCTAATATAATGACCTGTTAATAAACAATACACAATTCTTTCATAGTTTTATAACAATCAAATTCCAATAACTCAGCTAAATTTGATGCAAGTTTCATTACATTTCTTAAGCCTAAAGTGTGCTCATCCCAGTACCTGGTGAATACAAAAAAAACAACAATACTAAATTTCCCTTTAAATACTAATCTAGAGGGTAGCCCATATGTCCCAACCCATCCATATGTTATTATGTTATATTAAATTACACGTGTATCATAAATTTTTCTTTTTTTCAAAGAATTATGGCCGATGTAAGCCCATTTACACTTAAAAATGTCTCACAGAACATGATGTCGCATAATATTATGCAGAAAGAATGAGGGACAGCACACAGATACATAAGATATATGGATGGGTAAGGACTTACAAGCCACCCTGTATATAAGAGCTTTCACATACCACAGCTTTAATACTTGTTTGTTCACCTGTTTCAGAAAATATTTAATTTGAAAATGAGTTCTCTTCCTTCAGTGTCAAGAGTTTGTTGAAAGTTCATAACCTTTTACAAAGTAATTTATTTACAGAAGACTTGCCCTCAGTCATACAGTAATAAATATACACTGGGAGAATACATAAGTCAGGTTTACTCTAATCAGACTAGTTTCAGTTAATAATGTAAGACTGAAACACAAGTGTTTACATGAAACAATAACTGAAAGAATTATATAACTGTGTTGATTAGACCTTAAAAACCATTTTTACAATGGCCAAAATGGAATGGCCTCAAACAAAAGTAGACTTCCTGTGGAATCCTCTTCATCAACATCAAAACATTTTCATAGTTGGACTGTGTTATTGCACTTTTCAGACTGAAAACTTAACTCTAAATGTAAGCAAAGTTTTATGAGTAACTCATCTGCTAAATGTTCCAAACTTTCCACCAGAAATTGGCAATTTTGTAAAAGTGCCTCAAGATTTTAAGGTTAAAATAATTGTATCTTTTAAAAACTTAACAGAAGTTTCAAATTATTAACAGACAGTGTTTTACAAATTTACCATGCATATAAATAAAAAAATTTAACTTATTTGAAAGAAAATTTACTTTATTATTGTCACATTATTCTCCCATAGCAAAGTTCATTAGAATATATACAATAAACATAATTACAAACCTTAATTGACAAAAACACTACAATATCAATAGTTTACTAAATGGCCTGTCAAAATTATGCTAGTTCATATAACACAGCTTAAAAAAACAAATATAACTATACAGTTTTTACGAAACATATTTTCAACCCAAGCCTCATCAAGTAATATCATGACATAAAGTATAATTTGCATACCTTTGTTTTCGTTTTACTTTTTGACCAGTTCGCATTTTTTAACATTTACATTACAATATGGTTCTTATTTTGAAAAGACCTATGATCAATTCAATTAATATTAACACGTAAAAATGAAAGCCCAATACCGAAGTTCATAATATCAGTAACTAACAAGAACACTTAAGTTATTTGTTAAATTCTTTCCAAATTCCATTTCAAGATTTTGTCGTATGACAGCATGATAAATTTAAATTCTAAAACTAAGCCTAAGTGTCATGTCTTTTCAGATTTAAAACCTACACAGGATAACGTAAATCGTGGAATAGCCCACTTTTCAACTATCAATCAAGTGAAGCCTAAGACGTTTACAATTTTCCATTTATAAAACTTCTAAACACTTAATCTAGTTAAAAGTTTTTTAAGACAAGTCACCTGAAGAAAGCCCTAACACTTCATAAGCTTCTTTTTTAGAAATTCCCATTATTTGAAATATTATGAAGATTATTTATTATTGTATTATGAGTTTAATATCCTAGCTTGCCTAAGCATATGACGTTGCGTCTGTTGACTGACCATAGCATCTATGAAAAGCTAAAACAAAACATTCCAATTAAAATCATTAGATAATAAATGTATTTGAAGTTTAGCACGAATAACAAACATTACAACAATGAATCATAAAATATCGTTAACAGTAATAAACATTTACAACATGAAATATCGGATATTACATTTATTTGTGTTTGTACTATGAAAGAAATGTAAAATATTTCTTTGAACATACAAGGTATAATCAAATTCATAAGATAGGGAAACAAACAGTGTTCAACCAAACACTGATTTTTATGAATTTTATAAAACCACAGACTTCATTTTGATTTAAAGCTAATTCCATTAATTAATATTAACTACTGATTACCTGAAGCTACCTACTTAAAATTGCATTGGTATTGCTCTGGTTTCAGCACAAACCTACTCAATAAGATGAATAGCACCCTAATTCCAACTTTCAGGAAAACCTCTTTTAATGAAATGTGACATAATATGTGTTATGTAGTTTGGACCAAAGAGATGGAATGAGATCTTGAACAGATGTAAGAAGCATTTGTGAAAAAATTAATATTCTTACATAACACATATTTTCCCTACAGGAAAAAAAAAGGAGGAGCAAAGGGGTGGAATAAGCAATTATGGTTTAGTAAAGGTTTAAAAGATCATATTAGAAATCAGCAAAACAAAGTCAAGAAATTTAAATTTACCAGAAATAATAAGGACTTGGAAGATACACAAAATCAAGAGAGTTGGTTAAAAAAGAAGTTAAAAGGGCAAAACTGCATATGAAAGAGAATTGACTAAGATAGCTATAGTTAAACCCAAACAATGAGGAATTCTTTAAGTATATGACGAAACAAAATATTAGGATGACGATTAGGCTTATGAAAATCATAGTGGGGAGATAATTTTGGAATGTTATGAGATAGCAAACTTATCAAATCACATATTCTCTTCAGTTTTTATGAAGGAAGAAACAAGGATTACGTCTGAAACACAGCAGTTAAGGTATATGGGAAATACTAATGTAAAAGATATCATTTTAAGCTTTGAAACTGTAAGTGAAAAGTAATACAACCTGAAAATTGATAAAAAAAACCTGGACCTGATAACTGTTATCTAAGAATTTTAAAGGAATTTTTACATTTCATTGAGTAGTGGAGGAGTATTAGAAGATTGAGAGTTGGTTAATGTTAGTCCAATGTGTAAAGCAGATGATAAAACATTTTCAAGTAATTATAGAGCGGTTCGTCTTTCATTAGTATTTGAAAGGGTTTGTAAGAGTGTGATTAAAGATGCATTGCAGAGTCACTTGAAACAATTTGATGTGGTCTTAAAGAGCCAGCATAGTTCAATTCAGGAAAATTCTTATTTAATGTTATTTGAGGATGTTACTGCAAGAGTTAATCAAGGAAATACTGTGGATATGGTTTACCTTAACTTTCAGAAAGCATTTGATAAGGTGCCTTACAAAACCTTATTAGAAAAATTAAATCTATGGGTGAGGATATTATTAAATTGAATACAAAATTGTCTGGAGAGTATAAAGCAAAGAGTAGTAGGTCTGACTGGATCACAGTGAAAAGCTGTGTACTTCGAGACCCTGTGCAGTGTTCTCTACTGTTTGTGATTTATAATGATGATATTGACTCTAGAATGACATCAAGATTTTTGTGGTGGTCAACTGTGTCAAAAATGTTACAGACTTACAGGGAGATTTAGATCATATGATGCATTGAACCAGAACATCATAGATGATGATTAGCTATCCAAAATGTAAGGTGATGCATAGAGGTTTTAAAAATTCAAATTATTTTTACAGTTTAAATGGGAATACATTAATTACTATGGTCGTAGACAAGGATCTAGGTGTTTTAATAAAAAAATTTAAGTCATAAAAACAGTATATTGTAGCTAGTAATAGGGCTAATAGGATTTTAGATAGTATTTATAGAAGTATCGGATACAAGACAATGGATATTATTGTTTCACTGTATAAATCACTTGTAAGACCCCATTTGAAGTACTGTGTACAGTTTTTGGTTCTGTTCATGAAGATTAAATTTGAATTGTTGCAGAAGGTTCAAATAAGAGCCATTAGAATGATAGCTTGGATGGTTGGACTGCCACGGAAGGATAAACTAAAATATCTAAACTTATTTTTTATGAAGAAGAGAAGGGTCAGAGGGGATTTGATTGAAGTATTTATGATTATAAGAGTATTAATAATGTAGATCCATCAAGCTTTTTTATTTTACAGTGAAAACAAGGGAGTATAAGCTCAAATTTTGGTAGCGTAGGAGTCATCTGCAATTTGGACAGTGTTACTTTTCAAAAAAGGTGTTTGACTTTTGGAACGAACTCTCTTCATGAATGGTGGGAGCAGAAAATTTAACTGAGTTCAAGAAGTGATTGGATGAATAAATGAGCAGTAAGGGGCGGTTACAGTCTAAGTTCATTGCAACATATCTACAGTTAAAGGGGCTATGGCGTCCGTTATTTTGAAGTTTAGCTCCGTTATGTTTGCTATTGGTGTGCAATACACAACAACCTTAACATATCCCCATACTTCTTTCCTACACTAGCCTCCAGAATTATGCTACATTACAGTCAATGACTTGGCTTCTATAAGCCAAATGACGCTTTGACTCTTTCCTTGCACGGTTAGAATTTTACAGAATAACACTACTATCTAGAGTGAAAAACAACAATAAAAACTGTTTGAGTTTAACTACAAGATGTTAAAAGTGCGTGGTTCTGTTCCGTTAGATAGTTATTAAAGTTTTAAATAGAAAAGATAATTTTGCACCACCCTGTAGGAGTATATACCGTATTATCCCTGATTAAAGCCTATCTCTAATTATAAACTCCTTCAATATTTTTATAAAACTTTCCTTATGTGACAGCAGTAGTAATCCAACATATAATCCACTTTCATTTCTAGAAGTTTTAGTTAAACAAGAAAGAGAAGGAAACAAACACACATATTTATTAGTAACAAATTGCATGTGAAATATACAATAAAGAACTGCACAGAACTTTATATGCAAAAACGGCTCGTTTGGGTTGAGAAAATATTTGTGAACCTGACGATGACCGAAGAAGGTCAAAACGTTGTTCGCTCTTCTATTTGAAATATTTTCTCAACCCAAACGAGCCGTTTTTGCATATAAAATTCTCAATAAGTGGGTTTCTTGACATCACTGACTGCACAGAACTGTAACTATTTCCCATATTCAGTTTGCAACGGACAAACTGGTATATGATACATCCTTTAACATAAAAAAAACAAAATAATTGAAATCAAATTTTTATTAACAATTCACAAAAACCAAAGTACATTTTTAATGTACAAAAATAAAATAAGAAATCAATTGAACATAAACAAGAAGTGGGGAAACAGACAGAAAACTACAAATGCCAACATCCATAAACGGATGCAACATGGCTCTCCCAGCAACTTATTCAATAAGATTCTGATAAGAAAGAGAGAATAGTACTAAATGCAGAGAAAAGGGGCGTAGAGTAAATCATATAGAAATACTTTATGATGATAAATTCTTGACACACTATTAACTTCAGACGTCGTGCTAGTTATATTTTGACCATGTGCACATAGGGCAGTCAGTGTCTACGTAAAAGAATGTTTTAAATGATAAAAAATGTTACCGATAATGTTTGAGGCAAATAAAATCTACTTGTGCACTGCAGGAATTAAACTCTATTAATAACACCCCCTTCTAGCGTTTACTTACGCCAGTGGTTCCCAAACTTCTTTCTCTGGGCCGTGGCTTTGGAATGAAAATTTGCTCGCGCCACACTGAATTTTTATTGATAAAAATGCCTTCAAAACGAAAAATCAACTCCTAACACAGCTATATTCATAACATAAAACACAACTAAATTATTATATAATCACGAGACATCCACAAAGTATAAAACAGTGCAACTACATAAAAACACGATTTATTCACAAAATGTACAAATTCAGTGAAAAGTGTGGGCTTGTTTTTGTGCGGTAATCTCGTTCCTATTAGATCTAATTTGAGAAAAACAAAAACGCTTATCTCCTCATCAACACAATAAGCCTTTCTCTCTTCTGATTTTTGATCTTTGTCAGAGCTGAAAATTCCTGTTCACAACAGTATGTCGTGGAGAACTGTAGAAGAATGGATAATGCTTTTGAAGAGATGCGTGGATATTGTTTCTAGTTGTATATCCAAAAAGAATCCTGTGACATATTCCCATGTTTCATTTTCAAGGTGTGATACAGTGTTCCCTCGCCACTTCGCGTATCCTCTTTCGCGGCTTCACCACTTCGCGGGCTCGGCCGCCCCCCCTATATATATATATATATAAAATAATAAACATTAAATCTAAAATATAGCATTAAATACCATTAAAATATAATATAATTAATAGTGTAAAGAAAAAAACAGGTATATTTTGAGATATAAACATATATTTGAGTTTATAACAGCGTAAAAATGGAAACAGAACCAACTGGAAAGGCTATAGATGTACGCATTGTGCGTCTACGAAGGCTACGCGAGATCCAGCCGAGCAAAAAAGAAAGGATACCGGTGGCAAGTATTGTTCCTGAAGTTGTAACGACTGACGAAGAAATTGCCGATTCACCTTCCACAGAAGAAGAAGTGGTGTTCCCCGAAAAGACACCACCTGCTAAAGATATGTAATTTTTAATTTTAAGGCTTAATATCTTAATAATTGTTCTTATTATTTCAGCAATAATGAACAGCATTGTAATGGGAGGGTTAAATAGTTGTACAGGGAGGGTTTTAAAAGTCTAAATGCACATAAATATATACGTAAAAATCGGCGATCCCACTTCGCGGAAAATCTCCTTTCGCGGGGGGGTTTGGAACGCATCTACCGTGATACACGAGGGAACACTGTAATTCGAAACGCATGCTATTTCCTCCTCATCATCTTATGTCAGATCTGAACAGTTGGAATTCACAAAGGGATCTCTAACCCAGTCGAATTTTTTTGTAAACAACGATGAGAATTTCTGATCAATCTTTAATATCAGTGTTGCAAAATATTCATGTATAATGCCATGCGATTCATTGCTGGTTTCAAAACTTTTTACCAGTGGTAACATTTCGAGGTTATGTTGCCTCTCTCTTCTGAGCCAGAGCTGAGGCTTTTTTTAATGCAGTTAGTTTGTTAGTAGTCGTGAGGATATTGTCATCTCAGCCTTGCATACTGGCGTTAAGCACATTCAACCAGGAAAAGATATCGGCCGCCAAATATGCCAGCTTTTTACCCCACTCATTCTCATCCAGATGGTGGTACTATGGGTTCCATTCTTGTTACAAAAATGCTCTTAACTCGCTCTTCAGTTCCAACACCCGATTTAAAACTTTTCCGCGAGATAGCCAGGGAATCTCACTGCGCAGAATTAGACATCGGTGTTCTGATATCATGTCTTTGCATAGTTGAGCAAATAACCACGCCTTTAGTGGCTTTAGTTTGGTGAAGTTCACGATGCGCACAGCTTGATCTAGAACCTACTTCAAATCAGCTACAAGGATTTTGCTGATTAATGCCTTACTGTGTAAAAACAATGAGTTGACATTACATCCAAATTTTTCTGTTTGTTAGTTGACACCAAGCCTTTCACATTCCCTATTATAGATGAGGTTCCTGCTCCACTCGTTCAAATTCCAACACAAGTCTCCCATGAAATCTCAAAATTTTCCAAACACTCAGCAAGCTTTGGAAAATATCTTGTCCTCTGGTAGGTTTTTCAAGTTCTTTGCAAGATAAAAACTGTGTGATTATTTCGTCATTGGAAACGGATCTGATATAATCAAGCAACTGTGCTTTTCCGCTGATGTCACTCGATTCATCAACTTGAATGGAAAATTTAAAATTTTTCATACTTTCAAAAACACGCTTCTCAATATTAGCTGACATATCAACTATTCTTCTGCGAATTGAATTATCAGACAAAAAATGTTCATAACGTCTCGCTCAGTATCATCATCAAACAAAGTTTTAATAATCAAGCAGTCAGCAGGCAGAATAAATTTTTCAGCAATTGCATGTGGTTTCCTCTGCAATCAATTCAGCCACTTGGTAAGATACCATCTGCATCTTATTTGAGACTGACATTCGTTTTTTTCAAAATATGATCGTTGGAATTTTTACTGTTCCAAAACTCTTTCAAAATACCGAACATCCTTGTTTGTCAGATTTCCATGTTTTGGGCAACAGATGTCTTTTCATCTTGTTTATGACCATATTGGCATTGGAAAGCTTCTCATTAAAGCTGAAACACAGAGGTTGAGTTGCATTTTTATCTCCAGTCCATGTGAAATCGAGATTTAGATTGCTATTCATATATTGTTCACAAACTTTCTCTTTTGGAGGTTTCTTTGAGCCTGTCACTGGTGTCGAATTCGACGAGCTTTCTTCAGCTCTCTGTTCAACCTGCTGACACGGTTCTGAAGAAGACGATTCTGGATCATAACGTGGACTCGGATCGTCGTCATCCTCACTTAATGCTCTTTCTTTTACTTTAGAAAAAT
Source organism: Carcinoscorpius rotundicauda (assembly GCA_011833715.1). Classification (NCBI taxonomy): domain Eukaryota; kingdom Metazoa; phylum Arthropoda; class Merostomata; order Xiphosura; family Limulidae; genus Carcinoscorpius; species Carcinoscorpius rotundicauda. The sequence goes on along the minus strand of CM022394.1, from coordinate 103,418,682 downwards.
ATTTATCCATGCTCTGCAAATAAAAAAAATGATATTCATTTTTGGTACATGAATTTTTTGAAAATGTCCCTAAATCTTTTATTTTCCTTGAACCTTCCCGTTACACCTGCCATCCTCTCGCGCTGCACCATTTGGGAACCGTTGACTTATGCAAGCAGTGTCACTAGGTTCAAGGATTTCTTCTTTACCTTTGACTTTTGCAAATTTAAAATGAAGACAAAAATCTCAAATATATCTGTTTGAAGTATAAAGCCATGAGAAGCCAAAACCATAATTTTGTAAAGTATTTTGAACTTTGTCCTCTGTAAAATTACGAGAAAAATACGAGTCTCAAACTCGGCTGTTTCAGCCTGTGGGTTGTTATAATGTGACAGTCAATTCTGTTATTTGTTTCAAAATTGTAGCCCAAGAGTTTGTAGTGGGTGATGATGACTAGAGGCTTTTCATCTACCTTTTGATTGTTATATTTCAGGAGGGGTAACTTTGCGCAAAATTTTATAAAGAAACAAACTATCGAAAATAAAATAAAACCCCTAAGATCAAATAAAAATGAAATATATATAGAAAAAAGATTTTAAACACAATGAAGTGGAAAATACTAAATATTTTAAATAAAATAATGAAATTGGAATATTTCTATGTATACTCACATACTGGAAACTCTTGAGTTTTACCACCCAGTATGTGCAAACGCAACTATGCATACAACACTCGCGGAGATCAGTTGAAGATATGAAGCACTTTAATTAAGAGACTTTAAACATTCAAATGCTGCCCATTATCAGGCAGCAAAGTACTAAAACACGGACTTGGGTTACCTGGTGATTTAAACGCAGTCCAAGATCAGTTTTAACGTTAAACACTGAAACAAAATAAGTTTTTGAGAGGATGAAAACATCAAATAAACATTGATGTTCCCCATTATTTCCCGATATACAGTCACAATTTGTTTATTACGTTGTCGTGAAAGTCGAGGACAACATTTGACCGCCTTTCCATATTTACTGCACGTGTACAGTAATTTTTTCACACGTAGACTTATTCTTTCAAAACCTGACAACTTGACGTCCACTGTATACGTATTATTATTTTACTGGTATCGACAACATATGTACCATCATTTTAACATATGAAGTCTTGGGTATATTTTGGAGTACAGTCGTAGGTGTTTTGCATGTAAAATCAGAGAATCATTACACCCACATACCTGTTGAAATTCAAGAATCTGGTGTGTATTCATCCACCACTTAGAGCTGATGGCATTCTTGGTATTCCAGATATAAAACACATCCCCTTGTGAGTCATTGTATTATGGATCCAATCAAAATCGAGTTAGTAATATGTAAGAAAAATATTTTGTTTAAATAAACTGATAGTTCGAAAAGAAATGGGTAAACTTTCTCCCAAACTTCCTGAAGTTTTCTCACTGCCAAGTAATCAACAAGGCGGTTAGGTGACGCTCGACTCGGAATCTGAGGTCGAGAGTCCACATCTCCATCACACCAGACATACTCGCCCTTTCAAACATGAAACATTGTAGTAATACGGTCAATCCCACTGTTCGTTATTTAAAAAGTGGCTGAAGAGTTAGCGGTGGGCTGTAATGACTAACTGCCTTCCATCTAGACTTACAATGTTAAGTTAGGGACGACATGGCAGATAGTTCTCTTGTAGTTATGTGCGAAATTCAAACCTACTGAACAATCCACCATCCTCCAAACCAAGCCTTCTGGACCACCCACCATTCTAACTGTTTCTAACACTTGATGCCATCTCCTCCTTGTCTAATTGTTTATAAACAACTTGAAAAAGCTTGAGGTTTCTTTCTTCTGTTTCTTCTTCCACTGAATAAGAGTTGTACACATCATCTTGGTCTAAAGCCTTGACTTGGCCAATCCTGGAACAAAGAAGCTCATTTGAAGCATACAATGTAAACTTATTGACTCGTTGAACACATGATGAAAAATTTGGATCTCACTGCTCAATGGAGTCACATAAGGTCTAAATCTTGATGGTTTGTCATTGCTGGAGCCACATCCAGTTTCTTCATTCAAAATTATGTACGTTTACTGTTTTGCCACGTATTTACTTCTGTTGTTTACAGAAGAGTCTGATTTTGTGTATCATCTTACAGAGATTACAATAGAGAAAGGTGACAATGAACACTAACCAACCAATAAGTCCAGAACAATCAGATTCTAGTCAGGGAACCAAAATTTCTTTGATTGATGTCACCTACATATATGTGTGTGTGTTTGTGTATAATTATCAATATAATGCTGTGCTATCTCAATTGCCTTTCTCTTCACTTTAGGTTAGTAGACAGCGTTTCAGTTCTAAGTTTCCCATGTAAAGTTTTAAAGTTATGAACTTCCTCACAAACTCCTCAGCAAGTTATTGGGAGAGTTAATGATCCAGTGGAGGTGATGCCTTTCATCTTGTACTCTTATCAATTTTGAGTTTAAAGGTTGATTTCATTTTGTTCTACATTGTCTGCATTCTGAACTCATTCGAACTCTCTTTGATCTTGCAGTACATTTCCTCTTATTTTCCTAATCCTACCCAGTTACTCGAATGGAAACTAGAGCATTCGAGAACATTCTACATACACGTGTGTCTGTATTTTACGAATCGTCAGATCTGAACTATAAGGAATTGTCACGATTCTCTGCAATTATCACGTAACAAGAACAGTTATGATACAGAATGTTTTTTATTTACTTTTACTGCACGTGTGTTGATCATTGAGGGGTCACAGTCGAGTGGAAGAGTAAACCCTATATTTTCTTTGCAACCCCGATTCTGTAGGTGTTTATGTCAGATAAACCGTAATGCATAAAAAACTCCTTATAACGCTGGATCAAAATATTAGTATTAACGATACTACTAGGCTTCGTCTTGACTAACTTATTTGTATTTTGACTCTCAAATATTGTGGGATCTGGCATTGTCTGAAGGTTAGGGTGCTTAACTTACAATCTGCAATTTGCGGAGTCAGATCCCTTCAACGAACATACTTGTTTATTTAGTTGTATATGATGTGACGGTTAGTTACCCTATTCGTTGGTAAATAGTAGCATAAGAATTGGTGGTAGGTGGTGTGGGCTAGCTAACTGCCTTTCCTACAAGATAAATGAAATTAAGATTAGTTTTTAATCGTATTTAAGAAACAAAAAACATACCCAATAATGACCATAGCTAATTAAGTTATATTGCTGTAAACCGTATTTTCAATACTTTAATTTAAATATTTACTAGAGAAGTAATTAGTCGTGTTTACAATGCAGTATCTAGAACACTCATGATAGCATAATCAACAGGGTTTTACTTATGTGCTTTAGATCAAAGTCATATTGGCCTATGTGTTGTGTTCACTGTGAAGAATCTTAACCCGGAATTTTGATGTTGTAAGTCTACAGACTTATCGCTTTCCTAAAGGTGGACATTAATCAAGAAGGTTTGCTAAATAAGGATACAAGTACGGGTAATCAATAAAAGGATGGTTAGTTAGAGAAGTATCTAATTAGTAAATTATTAGTTAAAGTGTAATCAGTGAACCTTTCCTATTAGTTTCGGCGGTGAAAGTTATCGGTCTGTTAATTTAATCCATGAATTAGCGAGTACATTTTATAAGTACGTTTATTTGTCCGTTAAGTGTAAGTATCCTTAGTCTCAGTATGTGTATTGCAACGCTGGTTAGGAACCTAGGCATACGGTAAACGTATCCTGTAAAAATACTTATATATATTTAGAAAAAATAAATTGATTAGTTATCATTGCGTGGCTTGGTTATTCATCAAATAATCCGTCCAAAAATACAATACGTTACAACAATATTTTGTGGCCACTGTATTGATTGACAGAACAAGCGTAGTTTAAAAAAGAAACAAATAAAAAAGAACACAATTTTGTATGGTCCTTAAACACTAGTAATCACCGAGAAAAATATTCTAAATATATCAAAATATTCAATTAAAATGAAAGAAAAACGGTTGAAGATAAAAATATTTTTCATAATTGCAATTTGTCCACTGACATCAATATACATGTATTTGCTGATGATATTTTTGTTCGTTAAATAAAACAAGTTTAATATAGTAGGATTATATCGATGTAAAGCTTAAAGAAAATCATTTTTTTAACATTTTATATTACGTTGTTTATTAATCCAGAATGTATTCTCTGAAATCACGTCATGATATTACAAACCTTTCTTGACTAATTATTTTATTAGTTTTGTTCTCGGTTTAAATTTTTATCGATGGTAGTTTTAATTCGTGATGGCAGGTAAATTAAAAACCGGTTAGTGTAGGGTTAGGTTATCTACACTGTGATTCTTTTGTAACAGTACACCAAAAAACTTAACTTTTAAGCATATTTGCAATTAATTTTATTTCACATTTATTGGGTTACAATGCTTGGACTTGGATTCGAAGGTTTGTGGTGCATGATGTTTTGCTGCAAAAAGACGATTTGTACTCACGGATTGAAAATGTTTGATAATATCAAATCCTAATATTAGTTGAGTAGCCAAAGAGTTGGCGGTGGATGCTGTTGTTCATTGAATTACCTTTTGTATTATCCTTTTCAAATTATGAACGGTTTGTGTAATTTTACTCGAATGATGTGAAACGAAACAAACAATTGTTTGGGAAAACGTAATTAGGCTTACGTATGGGAAGACGAAGAGTTGGCTTCGATTTCTTTGAACGTTAGTTGCGGTTTTTATTTTTAACTTTACGTATTACGTAGTTCCCGGTATTTATATGGTTTTCACAAATTTAACTTCACACTGTTTTCATTCGTTAACTTTCTCTATTATTTCTATCTAAATTTTATACATATTAATGAAAGTGTAACGTGTCTAGTTTCATGGAATTAAGTAATTGACTCTTGGTACGAAGTTTTTCAAAATATAAATTTTATATTATGGTTTTAGCGTCGAAAACTAGCGAAGAACTCAGACACTAATAAGCCGCGCTTTATTGTTTAACGTACTTTTCATTATGAGTATCGGACCTAAATTATTCAATTAATTATCACGTCACACACAAGGGGGTTTATCTGCAATGAGGTTTGAAAATATTACCGGATCGATGTAGATTTTTTTATCTGTGTGTTTTAAAGCACATTTTTTTAAGATTTTGCAACAGTGAAACAGTTTTAAGATGGTATTAGTTAGGTTTTGTTTCCACTGTTGTTTTCGTTTAGATGTAGAATTTTTAGAAATTTTCTGCAATTTTTGTGATTGTTTTTCTTGCAGAATTTAAATGTGATGATGATAGATTATTTTAGATTTTGCATGTCTATATATTTGTATTCGATGAAATCCAAATTTAAATGTTTCGACTTTTACTATAATTTGTCTATTTTTGTTTTTGTTGTGCACAATTTTAATATATTATTAAATGATCGTAATAAATTTATATGTATCTATATTCAATAAATTCACTATTGCCGGGGAAGTTGCTCGAGGCAAAATATTCATAATAAGCTCAGAACATAAAAATCGTGAATTTAGAATGTCCAAAATTGAGTTATTCCTTGTAGTTAATGGTATTAGAAAAACAAAGGCACATGGATCAATTTGGGATATGAGGATCATCTAGAAAGAGACCTGCAACAAGTTGTACCCCAGTCGGGATAAGCAAAGTGCAATGGACGTCTTGTAACAGGTGACAGTCTCCGAATACTAAGGTCAATGGCAAAAACCATATGTGTAGTTGTACCAGGCAACAGAATACAACGTTACAAAGAGGAATTTTGTCATGATATAAAAGGCTGTTAGTGTAGATATAATTGGTTAATTTACTTTATGAGTGGGCATTTTATTGATGTTTAGTTTTTGTATAATGAGGAGTTAAAGCAGGCGATTGTAGGAAGTTATGTTTATAATTCATTGATGTTGAAACTGTTGAAGCCGCGTGCAATACATTAACGTCGAGCATATAGAGATTTCTAGAAGCCGGGAAGACGATTAAGTGGTAATGATGGGAATAGTTTGAAACGAGCGAAAACAGCAGACAGGCAATAGCAGAAGAGAGTAAAATTACTGAAAATTAAAGTTCGGCGTGAAGATAATTGTCGTAAAAGTGCTAAGTCTAATGATTATCATAATTGTTTCCATCAAGGTGTGGTTTTAAAGTAATTGGATCAGCCCGAGTACGCTTTGACAAAAGGAACAGGGAATATTTTGAAGAAAGACCAAGCAATTAAGGTAACTCACACCACATTGTAAGTGAATCACACACAAAATACTAGCGTGGTAGTAGTAGAGAAAGTTAGTTCGGTTTGAGAACTCAAATTCTAAAGTAATTGAATAGATTCAAGTGAACTTTTGATAATAAGAAGAGCTATATATATATATATAAGTGTTTATGATATGTCAGTAATCTCTATAGTATGAAGAATTTGTTTTTATATACGTTTAACTATATATAATTTTGCAAACAAGTGAAGTGCACCTACTGTATAACAATTCTAATCCTTTTATTTTAACAACTAGCGAAACAAATTAATTTTAAATCATGACAAACTTTATTCTATTATGACAGTGTCTCATAAAGTTAAGTGTTGTCATATAGTAAAGCTTTATAGGCAGATCAGATGTGACGCCAATAGCTGATTTCAAGGATTAATGTTGGTTATTCACTGATCACTGATGTATAAACCATTGATTTTGTCGTGCTTAGGTTAATGTTATTAGACATAAATGGCTTCTTTGATTTTTCTTGTTAAAAATTGCATGTTGATTTCAGTTTGTGATATATCTTGTTTTGTAATTATGTTCAACCAAGGCCATTTTTTCCGGATGTGTTAGCCCAGTTTCGTCCTTGTGTTCTTTGAATCTCTGTTCTAGGGTCCAACCAGTTTCTCCAATGTAAATGTTGCTGCACGAATATGATACTTGGAAGATGAGTTGCTTTTGTTTAAACTCGTTCGTTGGGTGTTTCACTTTAAAAAGGATTATTCAAAGACATTTTCCTCATTTAAGATATTCTTTAACATTAAATTTCTGGCAAATCCTTCTTGTGTTTCGTTTAACTTGGAAGTGTATGGTAGGAAATAATTAATTATTTGTTCTGAAAGCTATTATGTTTACTAGGCTTTCACTAAGACAAAAATCATTTTAATTTAGAAAAATGGCACAAATTATATATAAACTCATTATTCCACGAAATATTTGTTCAATCATAACATATTTCAAGCAGTTGCAGTGTGAAATAAGTATTCTTGGTGATTTAAACAAAGACATACCAGCAAGTTTTTACGTACGACATTTATATATTTCTGTACATTCGTCATGTTGAAATAAACATTGGTAAACTGTCATCCTTAAATATCAGTTGATTTATGGAAAGCACGCGGGGACAAAAGGTGTGCGTCAAACAAAAGTGTTACGATTAAGCCTTTTTCAGAACTTTCTTCAAAATGTACGGTGATCAGATGGAAGTGAATGAACTTGGTGACATGGACTGTAACAACTTGGTAATGCTTCAAAATTACTGTAACATAAAGCTGTTGACTCCTGTGTGTATATATACAAAACAAAATCTAATAGAGTTGAGATGTTGTGTATTCAAGCACTCAACTCCGAACACTTAATCTTCAGTTGCTGGTTGGTTTGACAACGTAATCTGGTTGCTGTGGTAACAGATATTATTCTTAATAATGTAAAGATTACACGGAGCATTGGTAACTGAATAATAATGTTTTTTCAGTCTCATTATAATGTTATTGTTTTGTATTAAGTTCGTTACTGTTTTATAGTGTGTATTTAAATGCATATTGATAATGTATTTAATAGCATTAGAATTATTGTTATATTTATTTATATGTGTGTATACACTTAGATAAATACTACACTATGTATACTAATTTTGTCGATAGACCTTTACACAAAATGATTGGTTTGTTTTGAATTTCGCCCAAAGCTACACGAGGGCTACCTGCGTTAGCCGTCCCTAATATTGCATTGTAATAGTAAAGGAAAAGCAGCTGGCCATTACCAACAATCCTTGGGTTACTCTTTTACCCAAGAATAGTGGGATTGACCGTACTTTATAACGCCCCACGGTTGAAAGAGTGAGCATCTTTGGTGTGAAAGGGATTCGAACCCGCGACCGTCAGTTTACAAGTCGAGTGCCTTAACCACCTGTCCCATGGCGAGGCGTTACACAAGATGATAAAATACACATATATGTGACTAAGTTGGAATGTTGAATTCCACGAAGGTCTATATTAACTTATTTTTCAGAAGTGTGGCATCGATAGAGTTCTAAAAAACTGTAAAAATATTGTTATTCAAGCGCACAGAATTTCAGATAATTCTGAAACCCAACAGCAACGTTATCCTCTGTTTTTATTTTGATCATCATTTTTCTTTGTTTTAAGAATTTGTTATTAATTTTTATACGTTTAATTCCACTACGAAAACCTCGACATGGCCAGGTGGTTATGGAACTCGACACATAATCTGATGGTCGCGGGTTCGAATCCCCGTCGCACCAAATATGCTCATCCTTTAATCCGTGGGAGCGGTATAACGTTACGGTCAATCCCACTATTCATTGGTAAAAGCGTAGCCCAAGAGTTGGCGGTGATGATTAACTGCCTTCCTTCTAGTCTTACACTGTTAAATTAGAGACGGCTAGAGCAGATAGCCCTCGTGTAGCTTACCAGACCACTATGAAAAATTGTCTTGTTCAAAATATAAAATATGTGATGAAGTGATGTCAAAACTACAGACAGAATGGATAAGTGACTGTTTATTTATTCATATATTTAATATTAGGGAAAAAAAATGGCTATTAAACTTTTAGCATAAAATTAAACTTCATATAATTATGGAAATCAGTACATACCAAAAACAATGAAGAAACTGTGTAGATGTGTCATTTACACAATAAGCACATATCAGAAACAAAAATATCTTTGAAATATCATGTCTTATTATTGGTATTTTAAAATAGTTTCTAAAACACGTTAGAAATGACACATTCAGGTTCTTAAGCACATTAAAATAACACATTTTTAAACAGTTTCTTAAGCACGTTAAAATAACACATTTCTAAAGAGTTTCTTAAGCATGTTAAAATGACACATTTTTAAACAGTTTAAGTATCAGGTCATCCCATAAGTAATGTCTGAAAATTTAATACAGAAAGTGTATCACCATTTCTGTCTTTGTGGAAGACTTTAATGACTAAGGTATGTAGTAGGACGTGTATAAAAATGTTCAAACAAATTAAAGAAACCAACCCCACTCCACTTTTTCAGATCATTATAATGAAACAAACCATTATGAAGATGGATGTGTCTGAGGAGCACATTAGACATATAATGTTTTATGAGTTTAAGAAAGGCAATAGTGCAGCAGAAACTACATTAAACATTCATGGTGTTCATGGTGCGGAGTCTCTCAATGAAAGAAAATGTTGAAGGTCGTTTCAGAAGTTCAGGTCAGGTGACTACAGCTTAAGTGATGTGCTATGTTCAGGTTGCTCTGTTGAGTTTAATGATGACTTGCTGTTGGTTGCACTTGAGGAAGATTGTACTGTAACAGCTGAAGAATTAGAACAACCCATTCAACAATTCACTGTCATCTGCAACTGCTTGGAAAGGTGTCAAAACACCATGATTTGACAGAAGCCAACCTTAGAACAAGAGTGGACATTTGCATTTCTCTGCACTCTCCTGAACGTGACTCACCTTTTTTGGAAAGGTTAGGAGATTAAAAATGGATATCTTATAAAAACGTTAAACACCGCAGACAATGGCTCAGTACAGGTAAACTGTAATCGTTACATTGAGTAGCGGCTACTCAAAGTAGATCCCACCAAACGTTTAACAAGACTTCTGTTTTCAACAGTTAAAGCGCTTGAATGTTGCACTGAAAGAAAAGAGGCCTGCTTTGATCGATCGTAAAGGTGTGTTACACCAGGATAATGGACGGCTCCATACAGCAAGGATCACATCTGTAAAGATTGACAATCCTCCTTATCTATTCTGAAGTTTGCAGAACTATCTTGATGGAAGAGAACTTGGAACACATGAAGATGTCAAAACTACCCTCTCTACATTCTTTTCCTCTAAACAAAGAATTTTATAGAAGTGACATTCAGAAGCTTGTGAATCGTTGGCAGGAAGTAATCAATAATAATGGAACTTACATTATTGATTAAATAACATGAAAAGCATTTGAAACCCTTTCTCTTTTTCTGAACCTAAAATCGGACATTACTTAAGGGATGACCTGATGCGTTAAAATGATTTTTTTTTTAATTGGAAGGACAACATCGAAATGAATTACTAGCAGTTAAGGTTTGGAATAAGTGGACTAGAAACTCAGCTACGCCAGTGGTAGGTCCGATTTGTGGACTTTAGGATGACCATATAATGTACAAGGCTAGTAGCGATAACATTTGATAAAAGTAATATAAAAGATATAATAAAAAGTGGTATAAAATATATCATTTGATATCCGTAGATTTCTAAGCCTACACGGAACTTTTCCTTATGTTGTCTAAGTTTGGTTGGCAAATTGCTTGTTATTAAGCAGAAAGCTAAACAATGCTATGCCCAGCGCGGGTATCAAACCCAATTTTATGACTTATTGAGTCAGAAAAAATAACAGTTGATTTTGATTATGTAATATTTTATTATCTTTAAGCGACCCCCAGTGGCACAACGGTATGTCTGTGGACTTACAACACTAGAAACAGAGTTTCGATATCTGTGGTGAGCAGAGCACAGATAGTCCATCATGCAGTTATGTGCGTCATCACAAACAAACAAACTTTAAGGACAGTTTCTTTACTTTTATTTAGCAACAATAACTTCGGCGTTATTTCGAACATTCTTTGAAACAGAACTTCAGGGAAGGGGCCATATGTAGGATTGGAGCGATTATAGTTGTAGAATATATATAGGGTTTAGTTCTGTGTTAAATTAATTATTCAAGACTGGAGACTCAAGGTTCGAAGGATTGCAGATATAAACATTCTTAAGCGTACCGTGTGCTTGGGAAATAAAACAATCAGTAACAGGGTTAAGATCTTTGAAGAGAATTCATTTTCACATCACTGAGAAAAATAAAGCTGTGAATGGAAGTAGCTATTAAGGTCAAAATGTGTGGAAACACGAGAAAAAAAATCCAACGCACGTTTTGGAATTAACAAAATGTCAAATACGCTAAAACGTTTGAACAAGGTTGTAAACAAAATTCAATCAAAGATTTATCCTTATTTCCAAATAAAATAATATTTATAACAGTCTGAAAATATAGCAATATTTCAAGGCTGTTTGGAGACATTAGAAAATAACATTGTTCTAACAAGATTCAGTAAAGTTAGAAGATTAATAACTTTGTTGAGTAAGGTAAACCCTAAAAGATTAATAACTTTGTTGAGTAAGGTAAAATTTAGAAGATTAATAACTTTGTTGAGTAAGGTAAACCTCAAAAGATTAATAACTTTGTTGAGTAAGGTAAACCTTAAAAGATTAATATATTTTTGAGTAACGTAAACCTTAGAAGATTAATATATTTTTGAGTAAGGTAAACCTTAGAAGATTAATAACTTTGTTGAGTAAGGTAAACCTTAGAAGATTAATAACTTTGTTGAGTAAGGTAAACCTTAAAAGATTAATATATTTTTGAGTAAGGTAAACCTTAGAAGATTAATAACTTTGTTGAGTAAGGTAAAAGCTGAACGCTGTGGAGGTGACACAACAATGTTATTAATATTAATTTAAGTTCATCGCTTTTGACAATTACAAGTAAAGTCTAAAGACAATATGATTAAAGACATGCTCACAAAAAGACGATAGGTTAATAAAAGTGAGTGGTAAATCTGATTACAAAAAACTGTATTTTTGTATGTGAAAGTTTCAGATCCTGTAAGTATTTGTTGTTCACAGAATTAATATATAGTAAAGATCCTGTTGTGATAGGTTTCAGACTCGTTCGTAAGAAAGTGGAGATAAACAACGTGAAATACTAATGTTTTATGAACGTTGCTAATAACCTCCACTTAAAGTATTTATTTTCCTCATTCACACAAAAGATCCGTGGCAGACCTGTTTCTGTTTAAAAGAATTAAAACTGGTTTGTGCTTTGGTTATTGTTATTTTTTGTTATTTTGAATTAAGCACAAAGCTACACAATGGGCTATCTGTGCTCTGCCCACCACGGATATCGAAACCCGGATTTTAGCGTGTAAGTCCGCAGACATACCGCTGAGCCACTGGGGGGCTTGTGCTTTGGATGTTTAATACTACAATAAAACAAGTAACCAGAACCAAGTGGTTCACACACACACGGAAAATTGATATTATTTTTTGTGTGCATTCTGTCCACTGTAAGGAATCGAACCCCGAATTATAGCATTGTAAGTCAATAGCTATTCGTGAAAACTCCGCGATAACTATTTACGCTCCTTTAACCGTAAGCTTATTGCTGAACCCACTAGAGGGCCCACAAATCGCAAGATAAGTGAAATGTCTGAGCATTGCGAAACATTTCAACAACATTTGTCATCGAACGATTATACAAGGAAAAAATTTCTTTTAAAATTTTATTATTATTATACTCAGTTCTGACGGGAAATCAACCCTACTTACGGCAAATAATTAAACAGTTTACACCAATATATATATATATATGAAGTAATAAAAATAAATATATTAGAGCTACTTTTACTAAGATAAAAGCGATAAAAGATATAAACATTTTATATCTATGTTGGAGGTTAAAATACTGAAAATTATCTGTGGTATTTTTATATTACTAAGCATTAAAACATAAAATGCGACAATTTATCAAGAGCCGTCAAATTAACAAAGTCAACAAAACACATGACAATTTTAGACTTGACACAGTCTTTGACATATATTAACATCAAATTACACAGTAGTATAGCCATAAGAAGGCTTAGAGAGTTATGATTAAAGATTTTAATGCTAAAACATTACTGTTTTACATCTCTTAAAAACATTGATCCATATTTCTTGTTAATATATTATAGTGATGAATATTTCAGGTACCCAATATTTGGAAAATTTCACATCTTTTGCGTCTATTCCGCTTATGACAAATTGCTATATATGCTGTTGGAATTATACTGTTTGTGTACGTGTGTGTAATGCTGGCCGTTATAACCAAAACAAATAGTATTATCTAATAGATACAGCGAATAGATAACTCTTTAATATAATTACCATTGTTGTAGTTATTTCCTGGATATTTTCACACCATTTGAAATAAAGTACTTTTATTAGTAAAGTGCTCTGTTCTGAGAAAAACAAATCTACCACAAAAATTGAGAGCACGTGCTTATCATTTAAGAAAAGTATTATTTTTTTTTCTGAAGAAACATTTTTATTTTCCGAATGATTAAGTTATTACTTGATAAGACTGATTTAAATATCACATTCTACAAACGTGTATGAGGGTAATGTGATTTTACATTAACTCCAGCTATTTAGGAACACCAAGTAACATTACTATACATATATATATTCGAGAGCTTTACAAAAATTTCCACAATAACAGTGTTATTAAAGCAAATTGAATTTTAAAACAAATTACTTAAGAAACTTTTGTTCATTTACATTAGCAAGGCAAAAAAACACACAAAAAGAAACATTTCGTGATGCAAGTTTGAAATTCAGTAGGAATTTAAAATTATTTTATGTACGCAAATGATTTGTTTGTTTTTGTGTGAATCGTTTTAGTTTAAAGATTACTTACAGGAATGTTTTTATTCCATTTTTAAAAGTCTTAAGAAAACCACTTTTATAGGTTAATGAAACATCTTTTTCTATTCAAGTTATTCGTGAAGTAAAATATTTAGAAATGGTTCCATTGAAACGAAACACTGTCTTGTAAGATAGGCCTAAGATTACTGTAATTCGTGTCAACGATCGTTAAGTTGCTATCGAAGTCTTTCCATGTCTGTAGCTATTGATTGCAATTATATAACATGTGGCCAGAAGCTTTTAATTTGTTTGAAGTTAGAATGCAACATTTTTAAATAACGAAATTAATTTTAAAAATTCGAAATACCAATTTGTTTACTGTTTATTCTCGAAAAAAGGGTCTTGTCCAACGACTTACGCTGGTTCACACTGAGCTTGAAAACAAACAAAACCGGTGTCACAGGGACAAAAAAGCGTATAGATGTTGAAGTAATCAACTTCGCCGTTAGGGTAACTTAAAGTTTTATTTTCTGGTAGATTGGATGGGCGGCAGTAGTCGTCTTTTTGACCCAGCTTTTCACAACGAGTAAAACTGTAACGATTCATTCCTGTGTAGAGTGGTGGAAAAATAAATTAAAATTACTATAAAAACTTTATTTATTTGGAATAATTATAACCGATAACAAACAAAGTGTGGGCAATGTTACTGAAAAATTAACTTAAATATTATTTTTATCCCATCTTTCTTGCTTTAAAAGTTTTAAAATGGCGTAAACGCATGTAATTTATGACTAATCGTACGCCACTGCGGGTCTCGTAGCTTTTAGGTACTTACTTCCCGTTAATTTAGACAATAATTCAAATGGAATTATGCATTTTTATAATGAAACAATTATGTTTAGCATTTTGTTTATATTATGAAATATTAAGATATTTGGAGAGTTGTAATAAAAATAATACGGAAGTTTATATATCTTGGTAAAACAATCTTCCCGCTAATGATACTATATTTCTTGTGTATTTCTTTATCTATGTTTTCAAAGAAGTTTAAAATGTTAAGATTTATGACAGAAGCTAATAAAACTACGTTAAATACGTTTCAGATGTATAAAGGTAAAGCAATTTGTGAATAGTCGTGAAAATATTTTAAGAGAAATTAAAGTAACCGACATCTCACCAAACCATAAAAGTAACCATCATGACGCCAAACAATTAAAGTAACCAACATGTCATCAAGCAATTCGATTATTCGAAGTGTTTCAGTAAAGTCTAATAAGAATATATTAGAACTTTTTTGTATTTTCTCGTCACAAGAATAAAAGTAACCATTGACCATATGGTGGACAACACTTACCTATAACGCAGCATTCTCCTGGTCCACAATCAGCTGGACTCTTGCATCCTTGAAAGTATGGAATGCCAAATACAAGCTAAAAAAGATGGTGCCGAATTACAAAAACATAGAAACATGTTACAGGTCATTCATAATTTATGTGTAGTGATGACAAAATTAAACGAAAGGATAAGTCAATACATCAGTTGGAGCTATATATTTTTTCTAATATAAATATTTATTAAGTTCACAATATACAAGTTATTCTCAATGCATAAAAACAATGCTGCCTTCTTACTAAGATATGGATTACAATGATTAATATTTCTTTCCAAAGTCAAAATAATACCTTATATCTGTAAATGTGGTAAAACCCTACAAAATTAACTACAATGGCTAATGAATAGTTTTAAACTACAAATAATTACTATAATTAATTTCTCCTAGGTTATCAGCCGGGTCCCTTTTCGGGGGTTCTTGGGTTAGCAATACTGCCAGTGCAGAATTGTGATATTTGAAGTTTCATGTATTACTTTTATCACATTTGGCAAATGTTGGTGGAACTGTTGAAACATTTACACTCCTACGTATTATAAACAATTAAAATGGTTACTGTTTACATTTACTCTTGTAACTTACAATAAATTACAGGAACACATACAAAGTTCTTAGTTAGTACGTGACGAATTCCAGTAAGAAGTCCACAGAACGACAGTACAGTATGTGTTTAAATCCATTGTCGCGTTTGAGAGTGACTTTTCCAAAGAAAGTCTGCCCAATGACCACACATGAAAGGGGTATGTTGGAAGTTTATAAAAGAATCGAACCAAAAACGATCAGTTCGTAATTGGGAAAGGATAATGTTAAGGAGAGTTATCACAGAACTTAAGAAAAGTAGGAAATAATAGATATAGTTTTGATTCCGTGTGGTGTAATAAATAGTTAAATATGTGTCGTAGTATGTAAGGTTGGGATAAAAAAATATTTATATCCTTTATTTTCTGTGTTAGCAATGAGATCTATACTGATTCAACGATCACTGTGGTAACCAATTTAATCAACCATAACTTATTGTTGTGGCTACATTTTTATTATTTAAATGTTGTTTTTCAGTAGAGGGAGTTATTTTTGCATGATATTATGATTGGGTAAAACATAGAAGTTTGATAAATGTAAGATTGGATGGGATATAAACATTAATCTGTTTAGTGCCAGCAAAAAAGTTTTAGTGAATTAGACAACGAGAATTAGGGAGTCTATTCATGATTGATTAGGTTAGTGAGTTAGCCAGAGTGTCAGTTATCGATAGATTTAATGACGAATGGCTGTAAGTAAGTGATTAAGTTTATACGTGAGCTAGGCCTACCAGTGTGCGTAGCCTGTAACCTTTGTAAAACTATACTGAAGAAGTAAAGAAATTTGGTATCGACTAGACTTCATAGTATTTCTATCAAATAGTCCAAATAAAACTTGCCCAACGATAGACGTCGTTAAAACATGTTATGGTAGATGACTTCGTATAAAGTTAAGGTACTAAACCTGTAAGTGTTACTCTTTCGTTCTAGTTCCGAGGCCGCTTACGACCGTTAGGGCATCTTTAGATACTGATGCATCATCGGTGATTTTCTCTTCGTGGTCGTCCTTAAATCATCAGTGAAAAACTAGAGAAAAGGCAGCTGTTCAACATTACCCACCGCAAACTATTGAAATACTCCTTTTACCAACAGACAGTGGTACTGACTATACATTACAACTACTCCTACAGTAGGATTTGAACACTAACTACAAGGCCATGCCACACTTTTTTCTTTACAAGCGATTATTTAACTAAATTAACTTTAGAAATATAGATCAGTTGTTCAGACTAAACATGTTTACATATTATTGACACTAGTAGCGTTTCACGTAGATATGAAATGGACATTCTTTCTTCTCACCATTGTCACCTATATCATAAAAAACCTTCTGTTTTTAGTCTTTTTATTTTAAAATCATTTTTGTCATGTGAGCAAAACTCTTAATTAACAATTCGGTTATTCAAAGTGTTTTAGCAGCCCTCCAATTCAACAAGCATTTCAGTTTACCGATTATATCATCAACGATATAATTCACGAAGTATTACTGTCGAGAAAGTTTCCAGTGTCTGTATTAGGTTGACAGGATTGAACAACTTTGAGAAATATTTCATCTAAAAACCCATTAACTCTAAAAGTTAGAAATCAGTTACGGTGTCGTCACTTACCTTGATGATCACGATAAAAATGAACAGGATTATCTGGGGACGCATAATCATGAAGATCTGACTAGAACTTGAAGTATAATCTAAATATCCTGGCGATGTTTTTCGTCCACAACTTCAAGGGCTCTCAAATAATCTATTAAATAAATAAATATTTACATGGAATGTGTTAGTAACATAATATACTCAGTATAATATGTATAGAGCTTTACAATGGGCTATCTGTGTCGAGCTTATCATGGGTATTTAAGCCTCAGTTTTTACTTAGCGCTGTGCCACTAGGGGCACGTACGATAAAAATAGAAGGTATGAGATGATAAAGTAATTTGATGAGGGTTTTTTAAGTAATCTAGCCTTCTAGTAGGCTTATAACACTAAAAATTGAACAGCTTATTCTGTAGCTTTAGGCTCAACTAAAAATAAACTAAATTAATCCATCACAGAGTTAAACATAAAGACAGTAGCTGTTCTTCCAGAAGGGGGGATATTTAGGTGGTGATAGGCACACTTAATAGTACAGAAAAATGTTAATCTAGGAAAGGGCCGGAGAAACTGCTTATTTTTCCCCTCCCAATTCACAGCCCCGCCAATCAGATAAAGTATCGAGTGATTGGTAAGGAAAATAGGCGTAAAGAGTAAAAACCGACAAATAAGTTTTGAACACGTTGCACTGTCGATTTAAACAAATATACAATCACAAATGCAGGGTAACAGTTTAAGAGTTAATTTAATTACTTGATATAGAAATCCTCAACACTAATGACGCCACGATGTTTGTCCTCAGACAACATTTAACAGTTTTTGACTAGAGAAACACTGCCTACTTGCTGTTTTTTGGAGGGGGGATCGCACAAAAAGTTTTACCAGAATCCTGTTATGTTTCTAGAGGGCTAGAGAAGTAGTCGTTCCTAAATTTTTACGTACGTGACAGACGAGAAGTTTATTCTTAATAATAAGAGATAGGACTGACCGACAGCTTGTGACGACCCCATGGCTAAAACATGTTTGATAACGAGATTCTGCCAGACTTTACCAGAATTCTTTATAGCTGATGAAAGGGTTTGTTTGTTTGTTTTTTGAATTTTGCACAAAGCTACTCGAGGGCTATCTGTGCTAGCCGTCCCTAATTTAGCAGTGTAAGACGAGAGGGAAGGCAGCTAGTTACCACCACCCACCGCCAACTCTTGGGCTACTCTTTAACCAATGAAAAGTGGGATTGACCGTCACATTATAACGCCCCCACGGCTGAAAGGGCGAATATGTTTGGCGCGACGGGAATGCGAACCCGCGACCCTCAGATTACGAGTCGCACGCCTTAACACGCTTGGGCAAACCGGGCCGTCTGAGGAAAGGACTAGAAATGTTTAGTAATCAGTTTTAGAGCAGTGATGAAAATTCTTTTTTATTCTTTGCGTCATTCGATTTTATAGTTTAAGAGAAGAAAACTTCCTGCACAGACGCTGAATACGAAACCATATATTTGGTGACATTTCTGGCGACACATCGTAACATTTTAACAACAGGAGTGAAGCGTTCTGGAATCCGCATAAAGTGTGTGTCCATGCTACGGGCCCGGCGCGACCAGGTAGTCAAGTTTCTCGATTCATAATCTGAGAGTCACGGGTTTGGATCCCCGTCACATCAAACATGCTCGTCCTTTCAGCCATGGGGTTATATATTGTGACGGTTAATCCCCCTATTCGTTGGTAAAAGAGTAGCCCAAGAGTTGACTGTGGATGGTGATGACTAGCTGCCTTCCCTCTAGTCTTACACTACTAAATTAGGGAGGACTTTCGCAGACAGCATTCGGGTAACTTTGCGCGAAATTAAAAAACAGCAAATAAATAAACATCTGTGCTATGTGAATCGACAAGATTTATCTCTAATAATTTAGATCATGTAACGTAAGATTCAAGAGACTGTCAGAACGTTCGATAGGCTTAAGAAATTAAGTGTAAGTAGCTTTCCAATCAGGATCTTAGGTGCGTGAAAATTCTTGACTGTGGTGATACCAACAATAGCAATCTTATTCGTCAAAAACTGAACTTGTGCACTAAACGTAGTTGGGATTGTCTCTTTTCCGCCTTGTTCTTAAAAAGAAATCAGGAATACTTCTTCGATTCAGACATTTTAGAGACGGTTTGCTTACAAGTGATTTTAAATACTGTTGCCAATTCAGTTGAGAATAGTGAAAGACTTGAGTTATCACTGGCTACGAAATGTCCAGCAGTCTTCTCATTAGTAGCTCAGCTATAAATCCACGGGCTTACAACGCTACGGACCGGGTTTTGATACCCGTGGTGAGGACAGCGCAGAAAGCCATTGTGTAGCTCCGCGCTTGACAACAACAAACAACAACACAGGATTATATCGCGATACGTCACAGGCTGCTTTTGAAGAACTACTCTGAGTGTCGAAACAGTGCATGCGTTTTAAAATAGGTTTGATTTGGATACTCGCGATAAGGTGCAAAAGAACTATTGACGTTAGCCGTCCATAATTTGGAACTAACAGATTAGTCAATCGAATAGTCGGTTTTGACTATCACTTGTATAACAGCTTTCATAATGTACAGATATTTATTGAAGGGGCAGTAAAGGGACGCGAACCATAAACCATCGAATTAATATTCTTCGGCACGCTAACCATGAGGCCACGCTTGGGTTATTTGAAGACTGTTTCCCATGATGCAAATTGACAAGTTCTTTTATATAACTTGTATGGGAATAGTTCACTCACAACAATTCCCTGCAGGAACGAATTTCGAGTGTAAAAATTCACGATTTTATAAACATTCAAACAATGGAACGTGTTCAAAACGTGATGTTTGTCACTAGAGGACTCTCAAGAAACCTGTTAGGTTTTGTAATTCATGTTGAAATGTCGTGTTGTTATTTAGTCTCCAAGTGTGTCTGTATTCTGCTCATGAATTTGGGAAATGCACGTCTTGTACAAGGACACGTCCCCATTTTCACGTGCAAACCGGACGCACGTGTACAAACTGACCTGAGGTTTCTTATAGACGAGTGTCGTTGCGTCTTCTTCGCTTCACAAGAGTATGAAGTAATGTCGACATTTTAAGTTGGCTTCGAGAGCAAAGTGACAAGAGCATTTGATTACTGCGCCTGCGCTAAGTTAAATCAACAGAACCACTTATATTAAAATATACGACGTTTCGTCAGATAGGCGTATTGACCCAACACTAAACCAGTTCGTGACAATAAAAAATTAAATAAATAAACAGCAAAGAGGTAAAAAAAATTAGGAAAACAGTAGAATATGTCTGTCTGATGTTTTATTGGACTTGACTTTTAAAACTTATGTTTCATAGTGGCCGCAACTGTGGCTAATGAAAGCAACGTTGGTCACACTTAAAAAAATAATAAAAAGATTGAAATATGTTAGTTTCATCATAATAATTGCATTTCAGTTAACCTTCAATGTGAAAATTGATGGAAGTTTTCATCAACAAGTTTCGTGAAATTTGGTTTAGTATCTATGTTCAATGAGCATCTCAGCTTTGCCTTTAAATTTATGTCAGTAAGCAGAGATCTGTATCTAGACTTGAGAAAATATAGCGAAGAAAATGTTGACTCACACACCCATGTGGGTCCAAACATGGAAAATGATTTTGAAATTGCTATCTTTAAATTTGGAAGACTCTCATTTATCAGAATAGTGAGCCACATCTATCTGATGGAACACACACATATATCTATGTATGTGTGTGTTCTATCAGAAACATAACGGCGCAGATAGCCTAGCTGCTTTGCGCCATAAAACGCTAAGCCAACCAACCAACCAACTATTAGAACATTTTTGTTTACCTTTTATATATTCTACACTTTGCAGGGTAGAATCTCGTCTTCAAATCCACACTTATCTAAAGACAAAATAGATGTTATTTCCTTATTAAAATTTCCTCAGTCAACTTCAAACGGATCATGCACAAATTCAAATATCAATTTTAAATTTTTAAATTCGGAGAAAAGTGATTTAAATTTTTGAGATATATTTTTTGATCCAGTTTACATAGAGATCATCTTTAGCATCAGAGAAATCATAGTCCTTATTATTTTCGAGAAAACTATTCAACTTTGCAAAATGTATCAAATCATTCTTTTGTAATTGTTCCACAAGGAGGTTTAGCTTTAATTGAAATTCATGAATAGATTGCAACTGCTCGCTTATTATTTTACCTGTTTCCTGAAGCTTCACATTCAAATTATTCAAGTGAGCCATCATGTTTCACAGAAAGTACGAATCACACTGCCATGATGAAGTTTCGATTTCAGGTCAATTTCTTCAAAGACTCAACAAACTGTTGATAGATGAGAGAGCTTTCACTTCTAATATAATTCACAATTTTTACAACGTGCATTATATTTTTCAATTCATTACTTTTAGACATCTGAGCACATAAATTTTCCTAATGCAAAACGTAATGGAAAAATGGTAGTGTGGACTTCACATCATTTTCAATTAAATGCTGCTTCAAAAAAGAAACAAATCCTATTTTCGCCTCAGCCTGTTGTGACAGGACTCAGTTTTCTTTTAAAATCCAAATTGAATTTTTTGACATTTCAAGAAAATTTTCAAAGATGTTTTTTCCACAAGTTTGATCTTGTAATTCATAAAGGTCAAACATTTCTTCTCTCACTTGAAGATCTGAAGTTACAAATCAAACTCAAAATACCAACTGTGCGGTATTGACTTCTCTAGTGCCAAAGAAAAATACAAACTGTTTTAGTTCTTCAAACAACTGATTTTCTATGTCTTTCACTAACTGTAGCATTGTGCGGACAAATGTTTTTCGACTCGAATTATTTACCTTTTGAAGAATATGTTTTATTTTTGAATCATAATTCTCCAACAGAGTTTCAATAACCACAATCAATATTTCTTTTTGTTAGTTCAGCATCAGAAAATGATTTTTTGAGCTGGAATCCAAGCTACTTTATAGCTAGTTAACGTAACTAGTTCTATCGATAATAAAAATTATTTCATTCATACGATTTTTGTTATCAACTGGCAATTTTGCATCAAATTCGTTGTGAAAATTGTTAAAGTGTTGCTTAAAGTTGTTTACTTTATTATTCCTGAAAACTTTGTTTCACAAAAGACACACTAGTTTATTATTTGTTTCACTCACTGCAAATTTCAACTCTCAACTTTCATTAAATTCATGTTCTTTCAGTCACACATCATTCTATTTTCATCAGTAAAGCTAGAATCAGTCAAATTGTCTTTATTTTCTGAGCGATCGCCATCATCTGGATTCTTTTGTTTTTGAATTATCCACTTATCCATATTATGGGATTAAAAATAAAATATATTTAAACACTTGAAAGTTTCACGATAAATATATGTTTGCAAGCACATGGAAAACAACGCACATTCGATAACAAACATCTAAACCAGGTTGACGTTACAAAATGTGGCAGTGATGAAGTGTGTGACATTGGCGATGACATGAGCAAGTGTAGTTACTGATTATAAAATTTGCAATAAAAAAATAAGCGATGGAAATATTGATTTCTGAACACGAGCTGGCCACATGTGGCCGGAGGCCATGGAGTTGCCCACTTCTGCTTTATACCAGTCACGAGATTATGAAGGTCAATTCGCACCAATTATATATTATATATTTAAAACGGCTGGTATGGGTAGAGAAAGCACTAGTAGGGGAGTGAAGAAGGTCGAAACGCTGTTCGCACGTCTTCTGGTGCTTTCCTATCCTTACCAGCCGCTTTTAAATATATACTGTAATTTTCTTTACAAGTGGTCACGGATTATCAATTCGCGTTAGTTTCCATACTTACATATTTTGTTTTAATTCCTAGAACAGGATATCCTTTATCGATAATACAGCAAGATCACGTGGTTCTAAGGTGTCCTACTTGTAGACCCACAAAAAATTAGCTGCTACCGGATGTCACGAGATAAAACGGTTGGTTTATTGGAAAATTTGTCTGTTTGTTGGTTTGTTTTACAGAAAAGCCACACTCGGCTACCGCGGGGAATCGAGCTCTGTATTTTAGAGTTGTAAGTGTATAGACTATCCCACAGGGGGCACCACTGGCAACCTAACGATATGAGATTCAGTGTCAAGAATGTATCACGAATTCACGGTTTGTATGAAGTCTGTGATCAAATTATTTGTTCTACTAAATGTTGGATTGCATGTACGACATCGTGGAGATTACATACAGTAGCTTTTTTTGGAAACCAAAATTTACCCATCTTCTATATCTGTTGTTGTTTTTTATTATTATTTGAAGAAAACTTATTTTTCTTTCCTTTTGTTCATTTGTTTTTTCAAACTCGTTTGGCAAAACCCATTTACGCTTAAGTATGCAGAAGAAGTGTTTTCACAGATTTATTTGAATTTAGTTCCGGTCTAAGTTGAGGACGATGAGAGTCACTTGTAAGCGTCAGAAAGTGGCACTGCATGGAGAGCGTGATCTGAGTATTCAAGTTGAATATTTCAAAATTCTTAATAGAGCTGCGAGTGAACCAGAACTTTACGAGAAAAAATCTTGCCATCTTTGAACTTAAACTGGAACAATATTCAAAATAATGTATGAAGAATTTCACTTGTATTAAAAAGAAAACCTGAATGGACTTTAGTCTATGTATTAAAGATTTAAAAAAAATAGTAAAAAGAAGTTGTTGTTTAGAATTAAGTACAAAGCTGCACAATGGGCTATCTGTGCTCTGCCCACCACGGGTATCGAAACCCGGATTTTAGCGTGTAATTCCGCAGACATACCGCTGAGCCACTAGGGGGATAGTGAAAAGAAGGAAAGAATACACGATATACCTCCATCTACAAACGTAAGCCTGAAAGAGTGTTGTCTAATAAATTAAGAAAAAACCGTGTTTGTTGTGAAACACAATGTTACATAATGGACTGTCCGTGCTACGTGATTTTTGGTATCAGTTTACAGACTGCTGAACCACAAGTAAAAAGAAAAAACAGACAAAAAATAAAGTTAAGAAAATCGTGCGAAAAATCTTCGTTTGCGTATTTAAGCCTAAATGGACTTTGTCAGACAAAATTGGATTAGAATAAAATGCACAATGAAAAGTTTAGAAAAAAAAAGAACTCTACACTTCAGATATATATTTTTATTTCAATCAACATTTAGCCTTTGCGGCTTCCTCAGGGTTAATATACACAATTAAAAGAAAATAAAAGGGAAAACATATTAGACAGGTGATCTTATGATCGGTATTTGAATGCTTTTGTTTATGCATATAATAAGACTATTTTTGTGTGAAATTTCACGTTAGGTCATAATCGTAAAAACGTCTTACCTCCCCTCTCCTGTGGCACACTGGTATGTCTATGGACTTACAATGCTTGAAACCGGATTTCGATACCTGTTGTGAGAAGAGCACAGATTGCCCAATGTGTAGCTTCGTGCTTGACTTCAAAAGCTTTCATTTTCGCGAAAACGTCTATGTCATACACAGTAGCGTAGTTATTAAAAGATTCCCCATCCCGCATGAATAATAATTGGACTCCCACTACATATATCTCCCTACGATTTTAGCTACGATTCTGGCTTATTGGTATTATGCATTTACTAGAATAGTGTAGAGACACAAAGAAATTAAATTGTATGTCTCTCCTATTGTCAGCAGTTTTTCACTAATGGTGATTTCAAACTGTGACAATGGCAGTGGGTACTGCTGATTGGTCACTCTCTCTCTCATATACATATGTCCGAACCTCGATACCTCACATCTGGCCGTTTAGTCATATTGAATAGCTAAACTACCATACGGAGCTCAGAAGATCCAATGTTTAACTATCTGTTAACGTGTTCTTTAATAATTAATTTTTCGACGTGTTTTTCTAATAACTGCTTTAATTCTGTGTCACACTCAGTCTCCTGTCTTCTCCGTATCATTTGTGACGGAACTCACGTAGCACATTACTTTGTAATATGTTAATCTACGTGATGTATGATAGACGTGATCACATCTTACGTAGCACGCCATTTTACAGTTTATGCGCGATTCAAACATGTATTAGCGATTGGCACATTTTTGTTAGAGAGCCCTCTACCAAAGATGAATCGAATTAATTATCTGACTTGAGACACGTGTGTGCTGTGAAGATAATACTTTTTGTTCAGGATGTTGACCAGTTTTTTTCTATAGTTAATGCGTGATTCGAACTTGTATTATCGACAAGCACATTTTTTAGAGTGTCCTCTACCGAAAATGCATCGAATTAATTATCTGACTTCGGACACGAGTGTGCGGTAGAGATAATGTTTTTTGTTGTTCAGGATGTCGACCAGTGTTTTTTTGTGGTATTTTTTATTCATTAACATCTGGGTCAAATTTTATATAGACAGTTTGTCGATTTTCTGAAGAAGTGGCGCTACAGTTTCACAGTCATCTTAACTTTTTATTACATCAACCAATATAGCAATATTACCTCGACGCGTTATATAGCAAAAGAATAAAAACTGAAAAGTAGAAATTAGTTGGAAAAGAAAGCTTCTTAGATAATCCATTTGTATCTCAATGTCCTGTTAATTAGTTACCCAAACTTGGGTCAACCAATTGCTAACAAAGTAGAATTTACACCGTTGACCAAAACTTATCTACTTAATGTTTGATCGGTGGCTTAACGGGTAGAATGAAGGCTTAAAATGATAAAATCAAGTTTTGATGCCCACGGTGAGTACAATGCAGAAGGCTAGTTGCACAACTTTGCGCTTAGAGAAATCAAACACTAAACGAAGTCTTCAAAAACAGTCAATTCTTGATGACGAGAAACCCACTTGAAATAAAAATGTATCTCAGAACGGCTGGTATAGGTATTAACACTTATTGATAAGGAGGGAACAACCTTTGGAGGTTTCTTAACCTGAAGATGACTTAGGAAGGTCAAAACGTTGTTCACTCCTTACAACAATTCTCTACACCCACCCATCGTGACCTTTATATCTTCCGAAGTGACCTCTTAACCCTTCAGGTGACCTTATTCACTTACCTTTTGTGTCAGTTATTATTCGTTTTAACATTCAGTAAAGCAATCTCAGCATTCGCCCTATTTGATCTTAAAATCTGTCTTTCAAACATACGCAAAACAACTGCGTTCATCTTAACTTGATTCATTCTACCCAGCAAATATTTTGTGGCTTTAATTGAATCGCATTCTGTGGGTCGCGGGGTAGAAACCTGTTATCGAAGATGATCGCCCTTTCAGCCGTGAAGGCGTTATAAAGTTACGATAAATCTCTCTTTTTGTTGCTAAACAGCAGCCCACTAGTTGTTGGCGTGTGGAAGGGAGTGATGTTGACCAGCTCCGTTTCCTCTGCCCTATCACTGCTGAATTAGAGACAGCTAGCGCAGACAGCTCTCGTATAGCTTTGCGTAAATATTCAACAGACAAAATCAATCGGGCCCCCTGCTAGTATAGCGATAAATATACGGATTTACAACGCTAAAAGATCACGAGTTCGATTCCCCTCAATGGGCTCAGCAGATAGTTCAATGTGGCTTTGCTGTCAGAAAACACGCGCAAAACCAATCGGCGGTGAACATTATGGTTTTATTTTTTGTTGTAAAAATCGTTCCTTTAAATACTCCCGTTACACGCTGATACACAGTTATCATATAAAACTGACATTGACTCCCAATTGTATATGAATAAAATGCTCAAGATAACACGTGACGGCTTTAATTGTCAAATCGTTGCTTAGTTACTCAAGATTTCTCTCGCTGTTTATTTAATTTTATTTTCACTTAATAAATAATTACAGTTGTAGTCATGAGCGCAAGATGTTCTAAAGAATATTATTTTCTAAAACAATGTTTAAATAAATTATTCAAAACAAATTTTATCCTAACATTCTGGAAGAGAGAGCACGTGCTCCCCCTTGCTCCATCCTCCAGACACCCATGATTATAGTATAAGCCTACTGAGAACTGAATTTCCTTCTGTTCTAATTTCTTCCTAGTGGCACGGCGGCATATTTGCGGACTTAGAGTGCTAGCAACTGGGTTTCGATACCCATGGTGAGCAGAGCACAGATAATCCATTGTGTAACTTTGTGCTTAACTTTAAATAAACAAACCAGTCCTAGGCTACTGTCAAGATAATCCAAGTTCGAACCGTTGTCGAACTGTCTTATAATTCATTAGCAATTGAAACTTATGGCAACAGCTTTACCACAAATTAAAACTTAATTTCGTAAGTATGAACACTTGTTGAATCAAATTAGAACAGGTTTGGTTTGAATTTCATGCAAATTACTCGAGAGCTACTCTACACTAGGCGTCCCTAATTTAGCAGTGTAAGACAAGAGGGAAGGGAACTAGTCATCACCACCCACCACCAACTTTTGAACTACTCTTTTACTAACGAATAGTGAGATTGCAATCAATTATAATGCTCCCACAGATGAAAGGACGAGCATGTTTGGTGGGATAAGAATTCGAACCCGCGATCCTCAGATTACGAGTCGAGTGCCTTAACCACCTAGCCATGGCGGGCTGAACAAGAATGGAATCTAATTACTTAAGCAGTAATTTATTTATTATTTCAGTCCTTTGATAAGTCCAGTCTCACGATGGGACAGCGGTAAGTTTAGAGCTAACTACACTAAATTTTGATAAAGTACTGGCTATTAGAGGCTGGATTAGGGGGGAGATAGGAAAGTTAGTGGGTGCAACTGGCCCCAGTCTCAGTATTGGAAGGCGTCTCTCTCTCCGAATACGGAAAAAAAAAAACGAACCAAAAATTGGATGTCTTATTTACAAAAATCTATCCAGTTTTGTCACTATGGCAAAAAACAAAACAAAAAACGTTTGTTAATACCACGCGAGGTTTTTAAGATGTAATTTTTTCGCATACATTCGACGTGGTCTTATGTCCAATAAACACCTGATAATTATAGTTTTGTCAAATAGAACGAAACGCCGGGTCAATCTGACGTTAAAAGATGGAGAAAAAAAAAAGGATTCTGGTTGGCCCAGGCGTTAACAGCTCCTTTTAACCTGACATTACGTTTCAAACAATAAAGTTAAAACCGGTTGATGCATTATGTTTTAAACGACAAAGTCAGAACCGGTTGATGCATTAAATTATAAGTAGTGAACTTAAAATCGGATTGTGCATTAGGTATTAAACAATTAAATCAGAACTGATTGGTAAGCTAGGTCTTAAATAACAGTTAGAACCAGTATGCATTAGGGTTTAAACAATAAACTTAGAACCGGTTGGTGTAAACAACGGTATTGTTACCAGCAAAAGCAATAATGTTTTAAGCTCAAACAGTTATTGTAGTTCTCATCCTGGTGAAACCGCAACGGCGAAACGGTGGTCGAAATAAAAACAAATTCTGCTAACTAAAGAGTAACTTTCATATTTTTGATATACATTTATTATGAAAATTTTAAATTAGTTATTGTTCATGTAAAAACAAATAATAACTTAATAATATGAAAAAACAACAAAAACTAATCGTTTGCTTAAAGAGTTTCTACCGCCAAGTTTTTATTTTATTGTTGTCCGAAACGTGGACAGTTTACACTCGCCAATTATAATATTTCCGAAACAAGATATAAGGGCTAACCACAACCAATAGATTTTAAAATAATTTATTAAACGCACACTTACTCGGTGTTGATGTCGTCTCTGAATGTTCTAGGTTTTGTAGTCGGGATGATGGAAGCGGAACTTTACGGAACACTACTGGTTAAACTAGCTGGATAGTGAATGCAGAACATTATATATCTCGTCAGAAAGACATCACACGCACGTGCGCGATCAAGCAGCTTATCACACACGTTAGGGGGATACAGGGGAAATATTGTTTCATTGCTCAATCTTCGAGGATGCACACGTCATCCTTAGGGGTTAGCACTGATTTACTTTCCATAGTCAAACTGACCCCCACATACCTTAGTGGAAAGACCACAGGTACGTTTAAATATTGTGCGTATGTGTTTACTCTCGACACCAGACTTTTTGCTGGCTTTCCCGGATTCCCCGAAGCAGTTGTTGGTAATAGTAGTGCGTATGACGAGCCAAGAGAGGGCGTTGTTTGTGCAATAAACGAGCATCTGTGATGAATATTGATTAACTTCACAGGTTATAGTTACCATGTTTGACAGAAAATGCTTACAAAAATACAGACCAAGATAATATCATACTATATATATATAAACTAACTTATTCTTCTTTGTACCCCAACTTTCCGTGTTGTGAAGATCTGCTGACATAGGGTGATCAGGCTTATTGGTGTCATTCGTTACCTGATGTAATGTCATGATATACAGGTTAAATCAAGGTCTGTCAAGTTCTATCTTTGAGGCTAACAGTTTAAGGTTCAATGGATCAATATGCTCAACGGCGTTACCACAGACGTCTTGTTTTCCTGGTGGATTTTGTTTTAATACACGAGTTGTAAAATTATTCACTTTGATGACCATGATTTGAACTTTGTACCTTGGCTTCATGTCAGGTAACAAACGACTCCATTATGCCAAAACACCCCACGTTCGCATATTTTCCATATCTCTCACTTACGTCAGAATCACTGATCACTGGAGGATGGGGGAAATACAAACACACATATATATATATATTCTCTCTCATTTGGCTAAGTCCACAAACTTGCGACGCAAAAACATAAACACGTAATTTTCGTAAATAATGTGTGCGTATGTTTTAAGAACCGTGGTATCACATCCAGACCTTTTCAATGCTGTAGTTTCGACATCCACGTGCAGTTTTTACATTAAAATGTAGTGTTTGTGAAAATTTGTTGTCTAATTTATACGGAAAGCTTCGTCATCTGGCGAGTTGGAGAAATCCACCGCCAAAGAAATTACCCTGAGAGTCAACCTGAGTGGTACATGTTCGAAACTGGAACTCTGGGACTTTCCCAGAAATTTTCTTTGTTTCTTGTTTAGGAAGTAATAATTTTAGGACCACCTCTCTGTATTTCCATTGGATGTGATTAGTTAACCTACGTGGTTGTTGTCACGTGGATCCATATCCAATAGAGACGTGCTTATACACACATCAAATTCATTTGAATCAAACTAAAATAAGTGTTCTTTTAAAACCATGACATTGCTTGTCCAAAGAACTGGGTTAAGAAACCAACCCAGTTAATGTTATTTATAGAAAATGAGTTAAATAGCCTTGGAAAGGCAATAAAATATCTACTAATCTGCAACTTACTGTATAACACGTCACATCATCTTTAGACAGGGTGTCATAGCTGTTATTAATACCACGTGTAAAAATCACTACAGTGTTTCATTAATTTTATGTTTCGTCTAAAATAATGTGCAGTATAAGAGAGTCTCACGCTGTGGTTTACTTGGTTTCTGTTGTTTAACTAACATCACGTGACGTCGTAACCCGCATCTTCGATAGAAAGCAGTATTTCATCAATCTACTTGGCTCGACCATGTTTGACCAACACCACGTGCTTGTTGTTAACTGCTTTCTCTTAAAGTTACATAAAAGGTTTCCTGCAATGTGCTCAGCAAAGGTATCGAACCCTCAATTTAGCAACATAAGCCCCCTAGCTTACAGTGTACAAGTAAAACAGTACTTGCATTTTAAAGTAGAAAAAAAAACTGGTGTTTCTTAATTACAAAGTCAATTATGCCTTCTGTAATAACTTGAATGTGGTTCTGTTTTTCTATCTTGAATCACGAGATGATATTTGTTAAACGAAGCGTTGCTGTATCTCAGTGGAAAGAAATAACATTTAACAGTTCCAATATATTTATGTGTTACTGCATGTTCGAGTGTGACGTATACAATTAAATCGTTTTCAGTATCATCTCTCAACGTTTTCACAAGATGTGACAGAAACTTTTCACCCCTCACATGTTTTCCATAAAACTATGGCGTTACCCTTTATCGAAGTCATACGTCATGTTTCCTGGGCTCCAGATCACAAAACTCCACCGAAAACCGTCGACGAAGAACAAACCTCTTTGTTCTACACATAGTCACGTGACTTCGACTGTAGAATACTCTAGAGCTGACAAATTAAAGCACACATATATGATGTGAATTTAAAGATAATTTATCATCGCTTGGGAGAAGAAATGTTTGTTTGGAATTTTCGCACAAAGCTACTCGAGGGCTATCTGTGCTAACCGACCCTAATTTAGCAGTGTAAGACTAGAGGGAAGGCAACTAGTCATCACCACCCACCGCCAACTCTTGGGCTACTCTTTTACCAACGAAAAGTGGGATTGACCGAAACATTATAACGCCCTCACGGCTGGGCGGGCGAGCATGTTTGGCGCGAACCCGCGACCCTCAGATTACGAAGCGCACGCCTTAACGCGCTAGGGAGAGAAGAAATACCGAGGTTTCTTGGTCTGTAGTTGAGCACAAACCTAGACAATGGGTCAGTTGGGATGTGCCCACCACAAGTATCGAAACCTGGTTTCCAGCGTTCTAAGTCTTCCAACTTACTGCTGAGCCACTGGGAGCCCCGAAGATTAAGGCAAACGCTCTTTATCAGAACTAGGAGAGAGAGGGTGGGGTTAATGAACATAATTCTACCTTTATTTACAAAATGTACAAGAAACCTATTCTATAGAAAGTATGTAATGTTAATAATCTGTTGTTAGGGTTAGCAAAAATTAAATATTCAGGAATTACACCAGTGTTTCAGAAAGCTGACCTTTATCGGGACTAGAACAGAGAGAGGGATCAATGTTTCAGACAAAAACATTTATCAGAACTAGAAGACACAGAGGTCAGACTAGGAACTAAAGACAGAAACATAGATAGATCAACGACTTTTATCAGATGCAGAAAAAAAGAATAGTCAAAGTTTCAGACTAAAGGTTTTCTGGAGTTTGTTGTCATTGCCTGACTTAGTCATCTGATTGAAACAATTTCCAGTTTTGGGTTATTATAGACCAAATTCGGACAAACAAAGTACACTCTAAAATGATGAAGGTTTTGAAACGAATATTATTTAAATTTTGCGTCACCTGAAAGCAAGTCATCGTTTTTTCAAATTCCATTGATTGTTTTTGTTTCTAATTAACAGACTGTTTCAGTTATAGCTTTACTATTGAACATCACATTCCATTATTTTATTTAATCACTTCTCCCCACCACATAACTTTTTTTTACACTAAACTATATTGGTTAAGGCCCCCCGCTAGTACAGCGGTAAGTCTACGGATTTACAACGCTAAAATCAAGGGGTTCGATTCCCCTCGGTGGACACAACAGATAGCATGATGTGGCTTTGCTATAAGAAAACATACTCAGACTAGATGATTAACTTGAAAATCGTGATTCGCTTTTCGTTGGAAAATGATGAGTTCTGGATTGAACAAAACGCGTCGTCGGTAATGAATATGGCGTATATGCTGTTATTATCTTTGGAATTTTTCCAATTTTTGAAAATCCCTAAGAGACTTGATGACCAATTTAGTGTTTAGAAATATAATAATAGGCTTAACATTAACCTCTTATTTAAACTATTTATCGTAATAATAAAATTGTTGTAATGTTAATACCTATTCCAAGCCGGAGAATTATAATTACAATCTTTGTTAATTATAACCTTTGTTTAGAACTGATCCATTACTCTGGGCTGAAACGCTTAAGTTATAACTGTTTAATGAAAACTCTTGCATTTCATGATTGACCGTGATATCAAAAATAGCATATAGTTTTTTGTTATTGTGTTTTAATAACATTTTATGTAATAAGTTTAAGATAAAGTAAGTAATATATACTGATATATTACCTCAGGTAATTAACTTTTTATAATAAGTAATTTTAGAAAAACTCGCTTTTTTATATGTTTGTTTAAGAACAAGTTATACAATAAGCGTTCCGTCCGCCACAGGCAATCGAACCCTAGATTTTAACACTAAGTCTATATATTTACTGCTGATCTACCGTGGGACGAAAAATATCTCACGTACCTTGAAATAGTCTTCTTTAAAATCACAATCTACAAGTCGTAGGTTCGAATACCCGTCACCAAACATGCTTGCTCCGTGAGGGCGTTATAACGTAACAACAAATCCTTCGGTCTGGCATGACCAGATGGTTAAGGTGGTCGACTCGCAATTTGAGGGCCACGGATTCAAATCCCCGTCACATCAAAAGTGCTCGCCCTTTCAGATGTGGTGAATTATGAAGTGACGGCCAGTCCTATTATTCTTTGATAAAATTTGTTTGTTTTGAATTTCGCATAAGGCTAAACGAGGGCTATCGCAACTAGCCGTCGCTAGTTTAGTAGTGTAACACTAGAGGGAAGGCAGCTAGTAATCACCACTCACCGCCAACTGTTGGACAACTCTTTTACAAACGAATAGTGGAATTGGTCATCACATTATAACGCTCTCACGGCTGAAATGGTGAGCATATTTGCAAATCGAATGTCTTAACCACTTGCCCATGCCAATCTCGTTGGTAAAAGAGTAGCTCAAAAGTTAGTGGTGATGACTAGCTGCCTTCCCTCTAGTGTTACACTGCTAAATTATGAACTGCTAGCCCTCGTGTAGCTTTGCGCGAAAATCAAAATAAACCAAACCCTCTAGTATTACACCATTAAATTAGTGACGACTAGTGCAGATAGCCGTCGTGCAGCTTTGCGCGAAATATGAATCATAAACAGTTTGTTTGCTTGTTTTTGGAATTTCGCACAAAGCTACTCTAGGGCTGCCTGCGATAGCCATCCCTAATTTAGCAGTGTAAGACTAGAGGGAAGGCAGCTAGTCATCACCACCCACCGCCAACTCTTGGGCTACTCTTTTACCAACGAATAGTGGGATTGACCGTCACATTATACGCCCTCGCGGCCTCACAGTATTTAGCGCGAACCTGCGACCCTCGGATTACGAGTCGCAGGCCTTATGCGTTTGGCCATGCCGGACCATATCATAAACACACTAATCATTCCAACCTTTAAGTAATTTATGAATTAAAGCAGTTTATAGATTTCGACAGTATCTGTTTGGAGGCCTTATTAATGTTAGTCAGTAAATAATGACATTTTGTAATTTTGTTAAAAACTTGTTCAAATTAAAAAAAAAACCTTCCTTCAAACTCATCTTTAAGATAATGATAGAAACAAGATTTATATAGGGCAATAGCACAAGATCGAACAATATGAAAAAAAGTTTTAGAATTTCAGAGTTTGGGCACGCTTTCATTACATCATAAAAAAAAATCAAGTCAAAATTGAGGTTAACCTCCACCCTGAAGATGTCGCTTTCGTAGACTGAATCTCGCAAAGTGTCGTTACAGGATCTCGTTACGGATCTCCGTACACTATAATAATTTAGAAAACACAATTGTACAGTCAGTGTGTTCTATAGAACAGTATTTTCTGTAGTTGAAAAATAAGATGAACAAAATGAATGTGCTCTGTCATTGGAGAAAATACCTCAAGAATTATTAAGCAACAGTATTTTGCAGAGTTAAAATGTTTATAGATAGCTTGAAGTTAAGCTTTACTGAGACATCATATGGTTTCATAATAAGATTACAAGCAACTTTCAAACTTATTCGTTAACCAGTTAAGTAATACACACAACGAAAATTCTTCCTAGAGAAAGCATCATAAGCGATTGTGACACTGCTCAACTTGATTGTTTTAATTTTTTTTACGGCCCATAGGTCTTTTTCCATTCCGTTCAGTTTATCTTTGGCGCAATTTGCTCATTATCTTTTCAACTACAGAAAATACTGTTCCGTTAAACACACAGACTGTACTATTGTGCTTACTAAATTACTATAGTGTATTGTTATTATTTTATATTTACACGCTAGGGGAACTTAGCAGCGATCAAGTCTTCGGCTCTTTTTTCCGTGGGGATGTACAGTTACTCACATGTCACACCCAGCTAGTGTTGCACTGTCCTTACTTTGAACCACAGATCACACAGAAAGACAATCAATCAGCTGCAAACACTTTTACTTCATACATCATTTTATTTTTAACATCAAGACCTCAACGTAAATAATGATTTTAATTCTGTAACTTTTAGAATGTAGCTGTTCGGTTATTTTCTATAGCTTAGTCATTTAGTAGTAATGTGAGACAATCTTGTAAGTAGCTTAGTTAGGCGTTTACTTTTAACATGTATAACCCTTTTGAAGTCGAAAGGGTACTCCCTCTGTACCTTACTGGTTTTAAACTGCATTTGACCTAAAATTATATCATATTAACTTGTGCAAGAAATAAGTTCTTCTTACGTAATGGATAATCCATAATTAATATTCAGTCTAGAAATTAAAATAAATTATCCATACCTAATCTTTAGCCTAAAAGTTAAAACATATAATCCATCTCTGGTCTTTAATATTAAAACAAATAACCTACAATTAAACTTTTAGCCTCAGTATTGAAATAAATAATCCATAATCAATATTTAGCCTAAAAATTAAAATATACAATCCATAATTATTCTTTAGCCTATAAATTAAAACATATAATTCAAAACTAAACTTTTAGCCTAAAAATTGAAATAAATAATCCATAATTAATGTTTCGCCTAAAAATTAAAATATATATTTCATAACTAGTGTTTAGCTTAAAACTTACAATAGATAATGCATAATAAATCTTTAACCTAAAAATTAAAACTAATTCATAATTAATTTCGAGTAAAAAAATTAAAATAGACAGGTAATTCAGGCTTGTTTTTCTTTATTTCTCTTCGTGAAAAAAGAATATTAAATCTTTAACAAGTGCATCAGTGGGTCCAAATTAGAAGTTAATTTTAAATTGTTAGATTATTTCAATCATGTTAAAAAAAAGAACGGAAAAATAAAGATTGTACACCCAATCCTGTAAAGCTAGATATACTTCTGATAAATTTACAACTCAGACTGGTCTAATTTTTTATTTCATGTGAAACACTTTAGACGGCGTTAATCACCCAGGCCTGATGTTGAGGGCGCTAGATCCGCAATATGTCTCGAGGAATCGAAACTCTTCACCATAAATGTTCACCCTTTCAGCCGTGGGGTTATCATTAGAGTGACAATCAATATCACTATTCGTTGAAAAATGAATAACCGAAGAGTTGACGACTAGTGGTAATAACAAGCTGTCTTTCACCGCTAAATTAGGAACGGCTAGCGCAAATAGTCCTCTTGTAGCTGTGCGTAAAATTCGAGACAAACCAAACCTTCACGGAAAGCAGACAAGTGTATCCCTCGTGACTTTTTGCGCAATATAAACATTTCTGTTTAATTCATATTCTACACAAACAACAACCAGGAAAAGTTATACAAAGATTATACAAAAAGAAGAAAAGTGGAGAAACAGTTTAAAAGTGTTAAGATCTCTTAATCTATGTACTCTTCATGAAAGAAAAATAAACAATGAACTTACTGAAGTTTAGTTTCGACACTTTTAACATAGAATATACTTTCTGATTATATTGTTATCGTAGTAAGTGATAAAAACAGATAAAGCACCAAGATCAGAGTTTTAAAGTAGGTCAAAGACTTGTTTGTTTGTTTTTCACTTTTGAGCAAAACTACACAAGGACTGAAAACTACACAAGGACTGTCTGAGTTAGCTGCCCCTAATTTTGAAGTGATAGACTAGAAGGAAAGGTACTAGTCATCACCACCTATCGCCAACTCTTGGGACACTATTTTACCAACGAAAAATAGGATTGATCGTTACATTATAATGTCTCCATGCCAGAAAGGGCGATCATGTTTGATGGGACGGGGATTTGAACTCACGAAGCCCTTTGTGTAGGTCAATAAACAGTGAACAAGTTCATGAGGATTGGAGAATTACGTATGTTGCTCCAGGCCCAGTTTGGCCAGAGGGTTGGGACACTTGACTAGCAACCTGAGGATGGCCGATTCGAAACGGCTAGCGCAGATATGCCTCCTACAGCTTTGCACGAAATTCAAAACAAATAAACAAACAACATTTCAGACTATAAGTGCGTATCTTCCTACGCTTGACGTCATAAAGGTCTACATAAATTTCCGCAGGTGGATGAAAAATTATCTCGCTGTCAAAAATAAATTATTCTTACCACCTAAAACATTGTTTACCTAAACAAGACACTCACGTATGTGTTAGTAATTATGGGTGTTTTGTTTTAGTGTTGTTTTATTCAAGAGAAAGGTGTTATTTTTCTTTCCATCTTTATTTTACCTTTGATGTATGATATAATAACAGCTTTGAGTGTTCCATGTATCAACAACAGGGGGCGTTCATGTAGAAAGGAAATAGGGCCTCCAGGATTTCCGGAATCATAGGGCATGGTTTTATCCAGTACTAGCTTTAAGAATTCTTAAGTGAATTTCATAAAACTTTATCTTTAACATTGGTAAGCTTCAAGGTCAGAAGCCCAAAATATCGCACGTGAACTGGACATTTCCGGAACTAATCCCAATGTATATGTAATAATAATAAGGTAATTAATACGAAATGAGTAAAATGACTCACAAATTTGAAAGGTAAATACAAACAAAAGTTTAATTTCGTGCAAATCATAAAACCAAGCGTCTTTTGAAAATTACAACTGAACTCAGAGTATAACTGCAAACATCTGACACTAGAAACACACAAACGATTTTAAAGGGCTGATACTGGTTTGGCCTCTAATTTATGACATATCGAAGTCTGTATACAATCTTAAACAGCTTTCATTTGTTTATGTCAAAAAATAAGAGAGGGGTTTATAAAGAAATATAACAGTTCATCACTTATGTGTAGTGGGTGTTGAACAACAGGAGCTCAAAGTGGTCACATCCAAGCATCGTAAAAATACGAGGACCAGGTTGTCTCTCGTACACGCAGAGTAAAAATCCTTAACAACTAGACATATCGTTTAAACATGTTCATTTGGTTTTATAAACACTTTAAGATCTACTAATTAAATGGTGGATTTTTAAGTGATAACACTTATTTTTGCGTATTACAATTATATTTTTCACTGTGGATCTAAAAGCAAAAAAAACAAACTTTTCTAATAAAACTCGCAATAAGCAAGATGTGGAATTCAATGTATCTATTTGTAGGCGAGGTAGCTAAGGGGCGCTCGACTCGCAATCTGAGGGTCGCGGGTTCGATCAGGAATCGAGCGCCCCAGCTGCCTGGCCATACAGAGCCAATACAAAACGAAACACCAACGATGTTAGGAGAATTTTTAACATAAGTGAGGTACGAAAATTGAAAACATTTTAAATCGGTACTTCCATAATTTATAATCGCTCAGGATGATTTGGTTTGACTTCAATTTCGCGCAACGTTACATGAGGGCTACCCGCATCGGCCGTCCCTAATTTGCAGTGTAAGACAAGAAGGAAGGCAGCTAGTCACCACCCACCGCCAACTCTTGGGCTACTCTTTTAGCAATAAATAGTGGGATTGAGCGACACATTATAACGCCACCACGGCTGAAAAGACGAGTATGTTTAGTGTGATGGGAATTCGAACTCGTGACCCTCAGATTACGAGTCGAGCGCCCCCTAACCACCTTGCTAGGATTGCTTGGTAGTCGTTAGTTTAATATCAGAGCTACAGGAATGCGCATCATTTCTTTAAAAATTCTCAGATTTTGTAACATTATCATAACAATCAAAAAACTTTTTTCTTTCACAAAAGGGTTAGGCATTAGTCGCAGAAGTCACTCGTCAAGTGCGACATTTATTTCGTTCATTACGAGGACGGTGGGGGTGCGTGCATACGTGCATATTATTTGTCAAGCGGTTACGTTTTGTACCAGCGCAAAATATTGTGGAAATAAACCCCTATCGGCAAAATGCTTCATATACGTGTAAATATTTTCAACACATTATCTTAGTTCTAGGTGTCTTAGAGAACCCCTGAAAGTTTCGTGGCAATTAGAGTCCGAGAAGTAGCTTCTGCAACAAAATTGGAATGAAGGGGTTATCAAAATGGCTGTGAAACTCCTAAGAATGAGACAATAAGTAAAGTAGGGATATAAAACTTTTGGAGTATATACAGAAGCCCTTAGAAGCCTCATGATAATCAGAGTGGCACTAAGATAATAGCCAAGGGAGAAATATAAATGGTTATGAAACTCATAGAAACATGAGAGGTGGAACCAGTAGGCGAGCACACGACCCTAATTTTTGACACGGTGGCGAAGAGCTTCTGTGGACGAGGAACAGAGGAAATCGGTTTCTACTTTGATTTTAGTAGTTATAATTGACATAGTAAATCAGGTTTCCTGCAGCCATCAGTGTTCCTCCCCCAAATGAATAAAGTAAGGGGTACCTAGGAACCCCTGGGTTGTGGTGATCAGAGGTAAGGAATTTCAAAATAAATTTCGTTACGGATATCTGTTTTTTACAGCAAATCCACAGGGCTATTTTCTGTGTATACCAAGGTTATTCGGACCCCTGGTTAATTCAGCATTGTAAATCCAAAGACGTACCGCTATCCCACAAGGGGGATATTTCATGACAAACATAATAATAAACTCACACAAACTCATTTCAAACAAAGACATAAGAGAAACGGAAGTTGGGTTTTATTAAGTTGCTAGGAGTACACAGTTTCCTCAAACAATATCATTATTCTATTCAAAACCATAGTGACCTCGGTTACTGCTGACCTCCCTTTGACCATTATTTCAAGGCTATGCTTGAACTACAAGGATTTCTGACGTGGTCATTTAGTTCGTAAGATCCGTACAGGTTGAAAACCCGAATGTCAATCTTAAAATATTACTTAAGGATAAGGTCAAATTCTGTAGCAATGCTAATAAAAACGGACTGGTTTAAAACGAAATTAATATTCGAGTTTTTTCTCAAAGGTAAAAAAAAAAAATGATTCTGTTGCCGTTATTTCAAATATTGTCCTTTTCCTAACAGTTTGTTTTTAATTTCACGCAAAGCTACTCGAGGGCTATCTGCACTTGCCGTCCCTAATTTAGCAGTGTAAGACTAGGGGGAAGACATCTAGTCATCACCATCCACCGCCAACTCTTGGGCTACCTGAACCATGATGTAATTAAGTATTCGCGTCTTTACGTCACACACCCATATCTAAGTTTGCCTTGCTTTCGTAACGTTGACCTTAAGATTTTATTCATTGTCAAGTTTTTCAAACATCACGTAGAAGTTATTACAAAACGTTAAATATATTACGTTATAATCTAACGTTCAACGTCAGAGATTCTAAGTAAACAGGATAAAATGTGAAGTAGTAAGAAGAGTAAAGTTAAATTGACTGCATCATTTCGGGTTTATCCAATATTTATTTTTCTTTCCAACTTATGGTATTAGTAATTGTTTTAAATAAGAGTGACAAAAGAAACCGTCTTATTCTACTTTGTGGAAAATATGTCGCAAGAAGTTAGAAAATAACATACCGATGACTATTAATAGTAGGAAACTGGATCAACCTTGTTGTTTAGGGGCCATTGCTTAATTCCATGAATGCCAGCAAGATGACGTAATACACACTTTATATTTGCTATAATTCTAACACTATAAATATTACTTGTATTGCAATTAAAGTTGAATTTTCAACCTTCATTTAAACGATGTTTTCGAATTGAATTATATTTTAATATGTTCACTGCCACCAGCAGTATTAATAATTCATACCCCAGTGGTAACCACAAGTTTCTTTTTACATTTAAGCCAGGTGCCTAATGTTTATATAAACTCCTTAATTAGCTTATTGAAGCCATTTGTTAATATCTGTCCCACCGATGTAACACAAAGCAGCGAACGTATTAATAGATAATTGGACAGCCATCTTTGAAATGATTAGGCCTAACAGGTTATGGAAATTAACACACCTTTACGCAAGATAAAAAAAACATTAAAATACGCCCTTTGCGTTGGCTAATTCCCTGAACGTACTTCAGTACAATCTGGACAAATATTTAATCATATTTGAGCCAACGTGTACATTTCAAGGACGATCGAATATAATTATCACAATAGCTAAAGATGTTGCTACAGGTTTTACAAACGAAAGCGG
Source organism: Carcinoscorpius rotundicauda (assembly GCA_011833715.1). Classification (NCBI taxonomy): domain Eukaryota; kingdom Metazoa; phylum Arthropoda; class Merostomata; order Xiphosura; family Limulidae; genus Carcinoscorpius; species Carcinoscorpius rotundicauda. Next base: position 103,377,431 of record CM022394.1, on the reverse strand, counting down.
CTTCAAGTGCCAGTTACAAAATTCATACTATCCACGTAGTCGATTAAGTGCTCTTGCACGTTTGTTAATACATAGCGCCATCTATCAAAACTAAAAGCTATCGTTAAAATACAGAGTAGGTAGAAATACAATACGTCGAAATATAATTTTTTCAAGAAGTCAGTTTGAAAGTGGAAAATATTAACCTGAAGATGACTTAGGAAGGTCATAACGTTGTTCTGTACTTTATTTTACTAATTTTACTTTATTCTGTACTAATACCTATAACCAGCCGTCTTTAAAATACATTTTTAGTTAAAGTGGGTTTCTCGTCATCGCGTCCTTGTCCTTATATTCAGTTTGCAAGAACATAGTTAAATAATAAAGTGAAAAATAAACTTCAACCCCAGCTCTTGGTCATGTTCCTTTAGTTACATAACCCACAAATAAAAAAAAAAAGTAAACAGTGGGTATAAGATTCCAGTCAGCATTCAGTGGACAGATGGTGGTGGTTGGTTTGACGTTTTATGGCCCAAAGCAACTAGGCAATCTGCGACAGTAAGTGAACACAACTTTGGAAAAGTGAAGACAGGAAAAAGATGTAGACATTTTTACAAAATATGACATTTGACCTTGACACCCACTCCTGAAGAGACTAATTCAGATGAGGATGTCCCTGAAAATTGGGGGTTTGGACAATTTCATATGGAATGATCATGTATGATTCACGCACGCTCACGAGGATGTATATGATAACAGGAAAGTGGTAAAGCTCTTATCTATAAACCATCGTTTTGTGGCTCGAGATAAACGACAAGAAACTTCATCTTGTTTGGTAATCTGATGGGTAGAAACCACCGCGCCAATACAGATGTTAGAAGCATATAGGTATCATACACGATAATAGAAGTACTGCTTGATTTTATTTTGCCTGAGGCCAGTTTCTGGGAAGAACGTCGACAAACTCACTGCTTAAAAATTTGGTAAGCATGAAGATGTCCGTGTCCTAACAGACAAAATGATATGACGGTATCTATAATGTATGACAAGGCTGTCTAACCATCCTGACACTGTCACCCATAGTAACTTCTGATGGCATTGGTACACACTTGCATCTTTCCAAATACTATCAATAGTCCCATTCTGTCGATTTCGGATAGTTGGGCCAGGCAGAAGCTACTGTCTTTCAACGTGATTGGAACTATATTGTTACTGTATAAACCATGGGCAGCACTAGTGATGAAATGGTGATTTTTTACCATCTTTTACTACTTTCTCATACTCCAACTATGTGGCCATATTAAAATAGTTAATCTCTGGGATCCTTTCTTTCATAGCATGGGCTTCTTTCGTTCTGCGATTTCTACCCAAATTATACTTGAATTATTTCCATGTGACAGTGTTAAAATAGTTTATTTTTATTCACAAAGGTGTCAGGTGACTTGCTAGAGAGATGTGTATTTGAGAGTTTAAGAGAATTCAAAGAAACGATCCATGTACAGGGTATTTGGAAAGTCACTGTGCAGTTTTGTAATCATATTTTATTAAGTCTATTTCAAGCCAGCAACTGATAGCAGTGTTTAGAAATAAAATAAGAAGGATCCAAGCTTGTACTGATGCCAACGGGGGTCACTTTCAACATTGACAATTATAAACATTCATATTTACCTCCTATATTCTATATTGAAACATGTCTGCTAATAAATATATAAGTGCACAGTGACTTTCCGAACACCCTGTACTTGTCAACCAATTTGATTTATGAAAAGTAAGGCTTAAGGTACAGGCATAAGAAAGAGAAATATGACATAAGCTTTACCAGATAAAATCTTCAGAGAGAACTGGTCACTGTTAGGAGAGATCAAATTATTTATACAAAGTAAACTTGGTGGATGTAATAAAGGAATTTTTGTGAACCTGATGATGACCAAAGAAGATTGAAACATTGTTTGCTCCTATACGTAAAAAAATTTCCCAACCCAAACGAGCCATTTTTTACATATATAATAAAGGAATTGCTTGGTGTATCCTTGATAGTTATTATTTACATCAATAAATATGAATAGATGAAACCTAACACATTATCAAACCAACTACATCCCATCTTGTAAGTGAAACTTCTAAAGTGCAAGCTTTAGTTTGATCTTCTCTTAAGAGAGTTAATGTAACTTGACATAGACAACCACCAGCAGGTTTGTAATTTACAAAATCATGACTTTCATGGTCATTTATTTTGATAGAACATGATTAAGTATGCACTTTCACATAACTGAAATAAGTAACACCTTCTTAAACTACTGTTCTATCTTCAGTGTAGATAAAAAGTCTGGAACTACAGCCATAAATTTACAGAATGTGTTCAGCATACTGTTATTGTATACAAATCAAGATTAGTTTGGATTAACAACCTTCTCATGCTATGACAGAGCCATAATGAGCACTTATCTGAAATAAAGAAAAATTATCCATCACCTGTCATTCCAGACTTCAGTGTTCATTTACTGTACCTGAGAATACAGATGAAGAAAACAAGTTCAAGGAAGCAATAAAGCCATAGCAAAACTTTTACACAGTTTCTATGTAACTGACCTCCTTGTGTTAGCTTACTGCATGAGAACTTTTCTAATAAAACAATAACCTCTGACCCAAGCTGTATACAACAAACATCTTTACTCAGATCAGTATTTTCTCTTGAAAAACAAACATTTATTATAAATTTCATGTTCCCTACATCTGCACTAATGATCCACACTTTCATTAATCATGGAACATCTAGTATATTATATTTTGTGATTTGCTCTTAACAGAAAGAATGACTGGTTTAATTAATTAATTGTCTCTAGCAGAGAAAATTCATTTAAACCGTTCTTCAAAATTTGGGGGTATTGGAACTCCACTTTCCTTTGCTAGATACAACAGTTCCTCTGAAAAAACAAGTAAAAGTAATTAAAAAAAATGTAATGTGCAAATACATTGTAATTTATCTTATTCAGCAAAAAGTAAATGAGAGAGATGCAATATACTCTGATTTAGTACTACTGCTGCAATGGAATAATTTTATTTAATTTGTGGAAAAACCAGTGCCAGGCAGAAGATCAGAGCAAAATCAATAAATTAGGCTACACATGCACAATGTATTTAGTTTTGATGTATAGTGTTTCAATTACTAAAGTACTTTAGGTTGCTAATGGTGAGCAAAGGACTCTACTTCTGTATTGAACAAAGGAACATATACTCTTCAAAAAAAAAAAGAAAATTAAAAGGCAAAATTTGAGACACATTGTTAACAAGTTTATTCTGGGTAGTTCTGTATGACATGTGTGAAAACTTTGCACATTCACTGCTGAACATCCAAAGTCTACAAAGGCGAAGTCCACGCTCACTAGTTGAAGTATAACGTCACTCAACGTCAATAACGAGTATGCCACCCATGAGCATCAATAACTGCTTGGCATCTCCTGCCCATGGAAGAGATGAGATGATGAATCACATCCTGTCCACTCAGCCTGCAAAGCTACTGCAAGTTGAGGTAAAGTCTGCAGCTGAGGTTGTCGCCGTTGCAGACGTCGGTCCAACTCGTCCCAAAAATGTTCGATGGGGTTTAAATCTGGTGATTTGGATGGCCAGGGAAGAACATTGATGTTGTGGTGTCTCAAGAAGACAATAGTGAGTCGGGCTGTGCGAGGACGGGCATTGTCATATTGAAAAACGTCGTTGACGTTCACCATGATGGGTTGTACATGGGGCCTAAGAATCTCGTTGATGGTTGAGAATGGTCTGATCAGAAATTCTACGAAGCCCTGGTATGGTTGAGGCAGCAGACGTCGCAGTGGTAATCCTATCCCGAAGGTGACATAACCAGATGTAGCAATCTTGTGCGGGCATGGTCACACAAGGTCTGCCAGATCGTGGATGGTCACAAGTTGATCCATGTTGTTGGTGACAATTCCATAGCCTTGTGATGGTACTTGGGTGGACATTCACAGCTCTGGCAACATCTGATCGAGATTCACCTGCTTCCAAGTGACCAATGGCATTGTTGCATTGTGCTTCAGTCAGTCTTGGCGTAACTGTATTGCGTGTCAGTGGCTTAATACTGAGCTATGGAAACCAAGAACCCGTCACTTTTATAGGGATTTTGTACATGTTGCACTTTCAAAACCTGCAGATCTCTCAAACAAATTTATTGGACACGAATGCGTTTTGGCGAAAAATTCAATATTTTCCTCCGTTTTCAAAGTGCACAACTTTCATTGTCATTTTGGTCTGACAATCAGTACCTTAACACATGTAACATCACATACTCTGAGCTTGTAACATTATTACATATATTTCTCTTTAAAATAACAAAAATATCCCTTTTGAGTTTCTTTTTTTTTTGAAGAGTATATATCATGTATAAACATTACCTACATTCCCTCAAATCTTTAACCTCTTTGCAAACATCCAATTAACAAAATTTTCAACATAAAACCAAACAGAAGGTATTTACCTTTGTTAGCTCTTTTCTTTTCCTCTGCTCTCCGAGCTTCTAGAATAACACGTTGTTTTTCTTCATATTCTCTCAGTGCATTCTCTTTCTTACTGAGGGACCCTAAAAATTAGGAAAAGTATAAAATAGATGAAACACATTTTAATATAAACTAAGAATTACGCTTAGTTACTTTGTAGAAGTGTACACCAAAGTTCTTTGAACATATTTAATCTTTCATACAATTTCATGAGAAGTCATCTTCTGTCTATATTGATACTAAGTGAAACACAAACTTGTGATCTGCATCATATAACAATAAAGTGAAAGAATAATTAATTGGATCAATTTGCTCTTGTTTTCATAAGATCAATATTTCACCACATGGGAGAGTTTGTTCTCTCAGTTTTTGCTGCTATGTGAAACACGTCAAATTTTCTTTCTATTTAGATTTCCTCAGAAAAGTTTTATACAACAACCACAACACGACTGCTAGGCTTTATGAGAGTTACTAAATACAAACATGTTAATTTTAATGAAATAAGAGGAATATTTGGAGATTTTTAATATTGAAATAAATTAATATTTTATGAAAATAACAATTAAAAAGTACATTGTATGTTATTAGCTTAAATTTACTCATTCGATCAAACATTTATTTAAAATCAAAACCTGTGCTACATTTTGTACCTTTTTCTAATGACTAATTGAAATATGCAACATTTACCTGACACACATTTACTATCATTTAAGGGAAAGATTAACACCGATTTATCTGACACACATTTACTATTATTTAAGGTAAAAATTAATATGGATCATACCATGTCAAATCATCTAAATTTTGGAAAATTTTCCAGGTGATCCCCCTCAGAATGCTTTGTAAAAAATTCATGTGTGCTCATCTATCCATATAATGAAAAATTACCAAAGATTTGATCAATATCTCTAATAGTTTGATTTATAGCCCTGTAAAATTTAGTTAAATTTTATTTATTTTTTGGCTAATACATTTCAGGCAACTTTTGCTGCTTAAAGCTTCAAGAGTAATGGTGGTAGAAGACCAAAATTTGTTACACTGACTGAATTAATATCACAAAATTCAAAAGTGGTCTCAAACCAAGTTTATTTCTCTTAGAATTTTCATTGTGAGGCTGTAAGATCACCCGAAAACTCAAAATCATAAAAAACATTGGTTTATGTAATAAGCCATAGCTCTAAGACTTAATATGATAAAAAACTGAATTTTGTTTTCAAATTTCCTATAACATATCAGTTGATAAATCAGCAATTGTTGTAATTAAAAGTTTATTAGATCTCATGTAAAAATATTTAGTTGCATGCAACTTCTTATGAATTAGCTGAAAATAGCCCTACTTCAGGACACAGTTTGACCATGTCACCAGTTTTTCAGCCTTTTCAGATTTTTTAACATATATTCTTACATCTCTGAATATGATCTACCAATAAAAGCAGGATGGTACTCAACCTACTTTTTGAGTTATTTTTTAAAGTATCTTCTGATCTTACGTTGTTTACTTGAAAACAGAAACTTCAATTCTGGAGTGTTACTAAGTGCAAATATATCCATACAATTTTGAAATAATTTTTGAATCCCATTGCAATATTCTAATCAGCCTTTACCATATATTCTTACATTTCTGAACATGATCTTCAAAAATAATCAAGGTTGTGAAAAATAATAAATTATGAAATTGGGTAAAGGATCACATTCAGGGCATTGAGTTCTTTCTTGTTAACCAGGAATCAGTCCTGCAGAACTGTGTAAAGTTTGATCTACTTGAGCACTGTGGCAGGTATTAGGTCACATCATAGCTTTATTCCCCACTTTACCAACAAACTGTATACAAGAAGGATATCATATGATGATGTGTACACAGTTGTAACTGTTGGTAGTAGCAGTGAAAGTGATGCTGCAGCAGCTCAAATAGGGTCGAATGATAACAATGACAATTATCAGCCAGGGAAACATGTAGCATGCATATAGATCATGAATGGTATGTGGGAAACATAAAAGACAGATCAAATGAACATTCTGATGCGTTGGCGTCATTTATGAGGAAATCAAGAAACGAACTGTTCTCATAGCCAGCAAGGTCATGTAAATCAGTTAGGTTGAGAAACCCACTTGTTGAGAATTTTACATGCAAAAACAGCTTATTTGGGTTGAGAAAATATTTTAAATAGAAGAGCGAACAATGTTTCGACCTTCTTCGGTCATCGTCAGGTTCACAAAAAAAAAAGAAAAAAGGGTCATGTAAAGATGAAAGCTGGATTCCTTTCCAACATATTCTTTGTTTGATAAGTGCACCTACCGTGCAAGGCAGCAGTGCTCGCCACTATGTTCTAAGTCAAAGTGCTCTCAACATAAAACTTAAATTTCAGAAATTTATTCAAGCTGTCTGAACAAAGCAATGTGTATTTGATGTTGTTAATCTATTACCAAAGCAGTTTTTGAAACATTTCATTGTCACAATTAATGCAATTTGGTGTGACTATAATCTTTCTCAGTTATCTCCTGTTACAGCACTGTGCTTTTTGTGTCTGATTTACCTTTGTATTCATAAGATTATGAATCTTAAACTCAGCCATATCTGCATAACTGTAATGCATACACGACATATTTGCATTGCGATGTGAACTAACTAGTTATGCCAATAAACTTGTTCAGAAATGAATTAATTTTTCTTGTTTCTTACACCTTCATTACTTAACATTGTGAAAGGCTGATTGGAATATTTCATTGGGATTCATAAAATTCTGACAGGTATTTTTCATAATTGTTTAGATATATTTGCACAGAGTAACACACCTGAACCGATTTTTTTTTTTTTAAATAAAAATTGTATGGTCAGAGGATATTTTAAAAAATTATAACTTGAAAAGTAGTTCGAACACTATCTTGAATTTTTTTGGTAGATCATATTCAGAGATGTGAGAATATATGGTAAAAATTTCAAAAGGCTGAATAACTGGTGACATGGTCAAACTGTGGCCTGAAGTAGGGCTATTTTCAGCTAATTCATAAAAAGTTGCATGCAACTAAATTTTCTTACAGGAGATCTAATATACTTTTATTTACAACAATTGCTGACTTATCAACTGATATGTTACAGGAGATTAGAAAAAAAAATTCAGTTTTGTATCACATTAAGTCTTAAAGCTATGGGTTATTACATAAACCAATGTTTTTTTTACAATTTTGGGGTTTTCAAGTGATTTTACTGCCTCACTATGTAAATCCTAAAAAAGATAAACTTAGTTTGAGACCTATTTTTAATTCTATAAGATTAATTCAGTCAGTGTAACAAATTTCAGCCTTCTACCACCATTTTTGCTTTAAGTAGCAAAAGTTGCCCAAAAATTCGTTAAATTTTATAGAGCTGTAAATCAGAAACTGTTAGAGATATTGATCTAATCTTTAGTAATTTTTCATTATATCGGTAGATGAGCACATGAGAATTTTTTCAAGGCATTCTGTGGGGGGGGGGTCACCTGCAGCTCCTGGATGATTCGACATGGAATGACCCATACAGATTTATCTAATGCACATTTACTATTATTTAAAGAAAAGATTCATTCATGAAAATTGCACATTTCTTAAAACCATAATCTTGGTTAAACACAAGTTGTAATGCTTACTGTATCTTGTAATTCCCCATAAAACACCTGCTGTAAGGGCTCCCCATCTGCAAGCCTGAAAAGATTAAAAAACAAAATATGTAGTCTGGATATATTTTCATATTTTATAGGTTGGGGACTGTACAAAAGTTTTAAATCAAATTGAGTTACTTACATAAAATATACACAAAGCAACAACACTCAAGATTTAACAAAATATCAAGTCAGGTTTACACTCCAAACTGCAGAATGAAATCACAAAAAACACTGCACAGTGTACACACAAGCAAAAACCTGTGAAGGGGGAGAAAAAACAAACATAAAACACCTTTTATAAGTCTTAAAGGGATAGTAAAAATCACACTACCTCTAATTTCATCATATGATCAGAATATTTCACTGGAATGAGCTGTATTTAGCCCACTAATGTAAAAAATGTTTAATGTTTTAACATTAACTTTTCTTCAGAGTAAGGAATACTTTATTTTCTATTTTTCTTTTGGCTCTTTTAACGGAATTAGAAGACAGACCTTGATCTGTCAAAACATATAGCACATTCCCCTATAAATAATTCACTTCATCATATTTATAAGTCATTGTTTACCTATTATATTAGTAACATGCTCAGGTATCTACTTTTATTACATCTGTTAGTCACACTTAAAACATGCATCAGATGTGGTGTGAAACTAACCATCATAAATTTACTCTCTCAAAGATTTCTTTTTTAAAACCTTGTTTACTAATTAGTTTCACCACTACCACACATTAACCACTGTTACAAGGGGTAGAAAATGGACATGAAATAACACCTGCAACAAGCCAAAAAATACACAGCATCGAAGATGAAATGTGAAACGGGTAACTGAGAAAGATATGGTGGTCATTACATAGAAGACAAAGATTTAGAGACCACATGAATATTTTACAGTTTGATGGAAAAAGGAAGTTTCTTTACGCACTTTAAAGTAAGGTCATAAAAAAATAAAAAATAAAAGAGAGAGATAGCTAAGACAAACTGAATGACCTCTTGTTATGCCTTGGAAACAGTATCAGTATCTACATTTCCAAACAAACAATAAGAAAGACTTGTGGTCTTAATGTATTAAATTATACTTTTAAAATCTTCTGTACTACCAATAAGTACTTTAAAATAGTTTTTGCTTCTTTGTGAATCTCATCATTGTGCTTGCTCTAATATTTCCTTATTTACTGTAAAATATTTTTTTAGGACTGAATAGTGCTTACATGAAATGTTTTAAATATACATATAGACAGATGAAGGATCATGGAATATAGGAAGCATTGTTAACAGACTTAGGTTAATTAACAAGACGACTAGATATCTGTCATTAGCCTCATGGCAACAGTGCTGGTTGAAGGCAAATCCGTTATTATCTACTATGGTTAATGAATGTCCTCACATGAAATGACATGATGAAAGGAAAGCTATATTTATTACCACTGACAGTTTTATAAATCGTGTGTTTTATTAATGGTTTTTATACAGCAAACTTTCTGAATCAGGCAAACATTATTAGAACTGTATTCAATTACTTCAACAGTCCCATGATGAAAGACTCGTGTAATACCAAAGGTGACATCAATGACTCCAGGTCAGACAAGCTAAACATCAAGACACAGAGTGACATTCACTTGTAAAGTAAATACCAAGAAAGGCAGAGAAATCAGCTATCCAGATGTTCCAGAATGAAGGGTCCCAACATTACCGTGTTAAGCCTAAACACTTAACAATAATAAAACGACATGGAAGTATAAACAAGTGCAAAGATCACATTCAGCTTCAAATTGAGTTAAATTATGATATTCTGAAAAACCATATGACAGCCAGTTCTGCTCAAGCAAAACTGTGCAACGTAACCAAGACAAAGCAAAGTAGCCCATTGGAATCAGCTACTGTAAGAGATGAAGAGCCAAGAAAAATACTACTTAACCCAAGCAATAACATAAAAAGTTCAATCTTTACAGTTTAAAACAGTTAGAAATTAAATACCTTAAAATGTTTTGCAAGTCACGCATTAACATCTTGTAACAGTGTCAAAAGTTTCTTTGAAGGATGCCAATGAAATATTTTTTATTGTGACAAAATACAAAAGAAATTCATAATTTCTTATGTAGTTATTGTACAGATTTAAAATGTTTAATGTAACTGCACTTCATTTGTTCCATTATTTTCCACTGAGAAGTAATTTAGAATGTAACATTTAACTTCAAAATAGAAAAAAAAAAAAAGTTAAAATGGTGGAGAAGTTGCTTTGTTGATGCTCTGTAAACAAGGAAAAGAACTTATTACAAATGCTTACAAAAGATGCAATATCTCAGAAGTTGATAATAGTGTAGTGCTTACAAGTTCAGCTGTTAACTGGAAAGATTACCTATGTAACTCCGAATTTTGAAAGGGAAAAATCAACAAAACTTTTTAAAAATACAGTAGCACAAAGAACAGTAATCATATATGTTGCCATTTCTAACTGTCAGTATTTAGGTTCTTTGGGTGACCTGAGAGGGTCATGCACACTTTTGACCTCTTCCTCCTGCATTAATGGTGTTATTAATAACTTATTTGGAGTAACTGTTAAATGTTGAATGCAACATAAAAAAGGGTACTGCTTTCACCAATGTTCATGCATATGAATCCAAAACCCCTGTCAGGAGCATGTCTATGTTCGAACACTCATAATTTACACTGGGACGCTTGCTATATACAGTTCACACATTCCAACAATTTTCATGTTGTTGGATTACTTTGTATATTTACATAAATACCATTTTAATACACTATATTATAAAGCAAAAACATGATGAATTAGGTAGGTTTAGCAACAGGTGTTATGTTAAACTTATAGTACATATTTAAGGGGGAGAAGTATAATTTTCATCATGTATGACACAGCAATATAAATATGCATAACATTTCATTAAGTTTTTCTTAGAATAAGTGAATGATCAACTTAGAAGTCTGTCATGGAGTAGTTGTGTGTTTGTGTAAAAATTTAGAGTTTGTTGAGTGTGGAACTTTGTTGGTATTGGTGAGAATTGCGTTTAGCTTTTGAGTTTTTAATTTTCTTAAATGCAACATTGATTCAGGCTGGACAAGTATACTCTATGACTGGTCGTATATACTGTTCGTATATTTTTTATATGTTAGTTGTTGTTCCTGTATTATTCCTCACACACTTCTAATTTGATTTATTCTTTGCCAAATTTTGTCCGAGATTACACGAATATACTTTTGTCACGTTAATTTGTATCGTAGGTAAGACCAACAAATTCTGCTGATGTAGCTGTTTGGTGAAGTGTTCCGTTAAGATAGTTTGGGGTCTGTTTTAATTACATTCTTTATTTTCGGGACACCAATCTACTTCAAACAACTGTAAAGCTTAAAACTGAACGTTACTCGTCACAAGGGGCAAGGTAATATGCCTAGTGTCATTTGAGTATGTTGAATCTAAGCAAAACAAAAGGCAATAAATGCATATGTAAAAATTAAATCAAAACGAATTGATAAAAGACGAAAAGTGAATAAATTTTAAACTATATGCTGTTTTATTTGTCGTAGTCACAAAAACAAGTTCGTTAGTATTACTTATAGTAGGCCTAACGCTTTTCGAGTCTGGCTTCGTAAAGTTTAACTTCATGAAAATACACTTTTAAATTTCGTTAAAGAAGCAAACAAGTTAACTGGAAGTAATGGGTATATGAATTTTACAAAGGATCAAATAATAAATTTTGTTCTGATCACTGTGTTTACGTAAAATAAAAAACATACCCGAATAAAAGGTGAAACACGAACAGGAGGTGCTAATTCAGTCATTCTCCTTCGGTTCTTCAAGGGCAAGTAAAATAGTTGATAAAATTTAGTCGTCTGAATTACTCTATGAAACGTAAAAAAAATAAAAATTAAATATTAAAACATATAAGTTGCATATCAAGAAAATATATAAAATAACACATTTGAATTATTTATATAGACCATGAAAAAACTCTTTTATAAGTTTAATACTTCTATTTTAGCTGTTATTTTAATTATTGATAAAAGGTTTTCTGTTGAAGAAGTTGTACAGCATTCGTTTATATTCATTGATTTTAAATATTTTCCTCCAATAAATGTTCTGCTAAATATTATTCAAAAAATGGTAAATACGCATGTAACAATAACTTACCAGGGCATTATTTAATATGAATATTAAATATAAATATGTAAATGAAGCCATAGTTTGTTTAAACATATATTATAATTACAGCTTTGCCAAGTAAAAGTATCAACTTGATCGTATGGTCTTTTTTTATGTGTAACATAATATAAGGCAATGATTTGTTTAATAATTAGGCTCTAAAATTTATAATTGCAGCTAGCTGCAGGCCCCTTCCTTTACTTTAGCTTGTAATATTCTTTGATATCCAGATAGCTTCCATCAACCCGTCAGATATTCACTCATTATTAGTTATTGCAACTAATCCACCTGCAGGCTATTCAATTAAGCATTGATTTTGCACACTAGAACCAAAGGATATCACGGCACTAATTATTATTATTTTTTCCTTTTATGGTTTCTAAACCTAGGAGTTGCCTTATATTTAAGATCACCCCATAACCGGGCCAATACTGTAGTTTTTTTTAAACAGAATTACATCACGTGAACAGCCTGGTTTTGTTGGAAAATCTAGCAAAGCTACCTCTAGTGGTGTAATGACTTGACAAAAAAGTAGACTAAATTAAACATATTAATTCAGGCTAATTAGAAATGTTTCTACATAACTATACTGTTTTGTATAATCTATTGTTCCTCTGCTAGCTTCTTATCTGCTTTCAGTTCGTGGAGAAAATCCAACATATTTGTACAAGGAAGATGGGTCATCCTAAGCAATAATTCATCATTACCTGTGGTTGTATATACTTTCTTTCCATAATTTTCCATCAGGTGTCTAAGAGCACGATTTCTTTGAAGAACCTTCTGGAAATATTCAATCCCTCCTTTTATATAACCATTTCCTGTTAGTGCTGTCATCTTATCAGCATATTTGTTCCAGTATAGAGTAATACTGTTTTTCAGTGTGATAAACACACCAAATCCTAGCAAACCACACAGAGTATACAGCATTAGTCTTATGGGCATTTTTGCCAATCTGATCCCGTACTTTGTTTGTACTTAAAGCATTTCTAAACAATAAGAAGAGCTGATGCTTAAAGAGAATAAACCTCCGAAAACATAAATATAACTTGTTGTTCCAGAATGAATTTCTCTAGCAATAGCAAACTTCTGTGCATTTTCCGAGAGAATAAAAGAATCCAGGAGCTCCTGTCCAGTTTCTGATCTCCATTTAGGCTCTGAATTGTTGTAAATTTGGACTTTTGAATGATATATTTCATTTTTACCGTTATAGCTAAAATGATAGGGTAAACCAATTATTGTTCCCATTTTGGTGTACTTCCAGCATGGAAAGTATCAAATGCAAACACTGTAAAAAACCGTACTAAACCACTAAATAATGTTTAGGGACAACAGGAGACCTATTGATCCATCTCAGCTGCTTCACCCTTTAAACTAAACTAAAACTACTAAATAGATAAATTTAAAACATTAAAACCAGCCTTATCATCAATATAGTTATAAAGTTTCTCTTAAACTCACGTAAATTTACTGTCTAAACAACCCATTTCAAAGTTTGTTTCTGAATTTCACGCAAAGCTACTCTGCGCTAGCCGTCCCTAATTTAGCAGCGTAACACTAGAGGGAAAGCAGCTAGTCATCACCAGCCACCGCCAACTCTTGGACTACTCTTTTATCAACGAATAGTGGGTTTGAGCGTCACATTATAACGCCACCACGGCTGAAAGGGCGAGCATGTTTGGCGTGACGGAGATGCGAACCCGCGACCCTCAGATTACGAGTCGAACGCCTAAACACGCTTGGTCATGCGAGGCCGTCCCCATTCCAAAAATTAACCATTTTGTTAGAAAAAATAAAACTATCTTAACTGAAGATGACTTCTACCTTGCTAAAATATATATTTTTGTCACCTAGCCCAACTATTCTTTTCGATAAATATAAAAAAGGAATGATGTATCCACTCTATCACTTCCCTTTACAATTTTAAACACCTCAAACACATTGCTTATATCTTTTCTGTTTTCAAGAGAAAAAATGAGAGATTTCAACTCCTCCTCATTCAACAGTTCCTTCGTTTCAGACACCATTCTGTTAACCATCTTCTGAACTTTCTTAAGGTAAGAAGTCCAAGACAAAAATAATATTCTAAATATGGCCTAACCAACGAAATTATAACCTCTTTAGACTTGTATTGAATATTTTTGTAGATACAATCTCCAGTCTTATTTGCCCTTCCACTAACAACAACACACTGCTTGAATAGTTCTCGAGACTGATCAACCATCACACCAAGATATCTTTCATTCATGAATTGTTAAGGTTATTCCAAACCAAATTATTCTTATAATTTAAATTATGATAACCCACATGCACTATCCTGCGTTTAATATTATTAACATCCTTCTGTTATTTATTTGTCCAGTTCAGTAGATGGTCTAAATAATTTTGTAAAACAGTATCATCCTCTTTGCAGCTAGCGACACCCAAGATCTTAATACCATTAGCAAATTTAAGTAATTTATTGACCATTCATTTATTTATGTCTCTGGTGTAAATCAAACAAACTAACTCCGAGTCTTATGGTACCTTACTTGTGGCATTAATCCAGTTTAATTGAACTCCATTTATGAGAATCTTTTGCTTTCTTTCTCTTAATCACTCTTCTGTCCAATAAGCTAACTTATTCTCCATACTTATAGAAATAATTTGTTCAAGCCTTCTATGTGTAACCTGTCAAATGCTTTCTAAACATCTAAATACACTAAACCTTCACCCTTAAATTCAACTACATAAGCAGTTACTTTTTCAAAGAATGTTAAAAGATGTGTAAGGCAATATTTTCCCTTAAAAAGCCGCCCGCTAGTATAGCGGTAAGTCTACGTATTTACACCGTTAAAAGCAGGGGTTCGATTCCCCTCGGTGGGCTCAGCAGAGAGCCCAATGTGGCTTTGCTATGAGAAAACACACACACACACCCTTAATGAAACGATACTGACTATTCAATAAAATTCGAAAAATAATAAAATAATGTATGATAATACAAAGATAAAAAGTTTTTAAGCTGTTTGTTGTTCAGCATAAAGCTACGCAAAGAATTATTTATACTGTGACCACCATGGATGTCGAAACGTAGCTTTTAGCCTTCAAACGTATCACTTTACCATTAAGGGGAGGGGCTTCAAGCTGTTTTTGAGACAAAATTTAAAACGACGATAAATTTGTAATGAATTGTTAAGTTTTACCTTGTTGCAGTGTGAGTAATTTATTACACACTTTTTGATACAGATTAAAAGTTTTTATTACTGTTTGTTGCGTCAATGATCTAACTCAAATATATGTCGAGAATCAGTAACAAAACATTGGTGTTTAGTTCCACCAATTAAAAGAAAAGTTAAAAGTTTCAGTTCAGAAGCTGAAATGTGTCAAACAAATAGGTTTTCTTTTATCGTTATTTGGGTATTTGTGTTTGTACACTAGGGAGGGTCATATTTCGTCGACTTCTTCCCCCTCCTTTGCAATGATGTAAACAATTGTCAAATATATTTATAAATGTTACACGGGGGCTAAAGTAGCCCGCACTTACTCAGGCCCCTATCAGGACAATGCCCATGCACTATTTTCATACACACTTGGTGCAAATAAATCATATCTTTTAATTGTGCCATAATTATTTGCACTATCGTTAGATAGGTATCAACTATAAAACATTCACCTAAACCCCTTTCAATGTTTATTAGCTAACCCCGAAATTGATGTGGATTTTAGTTTATGGGTGGCCTTTTTCTTTTATTTGAATATAAGTATTTACTGGGGAAAGGTGTTTAGGACTATCTTCATCATGCACACAGTATCTATCTAGTTCGCTATTTCTCCACTTTTTGTCAAAATAATTTATTTTTCTCTGTAGGAGTATCTGCTACTGTTTCTATTTGTGCGTATTTATGCATGAATTCTGATGAGGTAGTTCTAAGTTCTTTATAAGTTGTTGTGAATGGTTTATTTTGTATTGTTTGGCTTGTAATAGTTTTTTACTTACATTTATCCCTGTTTTATATATTTTTAAAATATTTTCTGCTTTTGCTCCACTGTTTTTATCAGTTTGACTCCTAGCATAGTTTTTTCTTCGCCAAACTCTTGTTTTAATATTATTAAAATGGTTTATCCATGTTAATTTAGAGTCGAATGTTAGTCCTAAGAATTCTGCAGATGTAGCTGAGTGAAGGAGTGTTCAGTTCATAAAGATCTCTGGTTGTACTTTTTCATGTTTAGTTAACTTTGTGGATGCTACTAGTTGTGTTTATTTTTATTCTGTAATTTTGACAATACTCACTTATTCTATTTAATTGTGGTTATATATTTGTGGCTGCTATTGTTGGTGTTGGTGCACTTTTCCAGATTGCCACATCATCAGCGAACTGTGAGGAGTACCCATGATTTGAATTTTTCAGTGGCATATTGTTCACATACATGATGAATAGGATAAGACTAACCACCCCTCCTTGAGTGACGCCTGCTTCTGGAGAAAATACACTGACAAAGTCCTTCAACATTAACTCTACATTTTCTGTTTTCCAGAAAGTTTGATAGCCAGCAAATAACTTCCCGCGGTAGTCCCATTTCTCTCATACAGACCATTATGTCATAAGTCTTTTCAATATCAAGAAAGAAAGCGACAGTGCATTCTCGTTTATTAAAACTATCAACAGTTGCTTCTATTAGTCTAACTGAATGGTCTGTAGTTTGTCTGAATTTCCTGAAACCGTTTTATTCTTTTGGTAATTTTAATGTTATCTCCAGGAATGTGGAGAATCTATTACTAAATATACGTTTAAGAATTTTGCCTACACAGCTGGTCAGGTTGATTGGTCTGTAGCTATTTGGGTTATTGGCTGGCTTTCCTTCTTTATGGAACATTAATACATTTGCATGCTTCCACGAAACTGGTATATAACCAGAGTATAATGATGAATTAAAAATTGCTGTCAGATGTTCAAATAATATCGGAGAAACTTTTTTAAGGAGGATGGCTCGTATACCATCTTCTCCTGGATATTTGTTATCACTTTGGTGAGTTCTTGTACAGGAATTTTTTTTTTGTTAGCATTGTGTTTGTGTTATTGATTTTGCAGTCATTTATTTTGACTAATATAATAGGTCTGAAGTCTGTTACGTATGTTTTAAATTTCGCGCAAAGCTACACGAGGGATATCTGCACTCGTCGTCCCTAATTTAGTAGCTTAAGACCAGCCACCAACAATTATCAGGCTTCACTTTTACCAACGAATAGGAGGATTGATCGTCACATTTTAATGTCTAACGAGTAAAAGGGTGAGTGTGGGACGGGAAGTCCAACCAACCACCGTCAGATGGTGAGTCGAGTTCCCTAATTATCTGGCCATTCCCGGTCACCTACCGAAATTGAAATAAAAATAATCTAAACTGCAATTTTTTTCACATTCCTCTTAATTCGCCTCTTTCAATTTAAAAATCAAGTAAGTGTGTTAATAGAATTTCAGTGTTTTTCGACAACTTACTGCCAATCAGCCAGAGTTCGCTGGATGAGGAGAGACGAATTATTTTCTGAAATAGTATTGATATATACTTTTAACAAATTTTAAATGTTATGACTATTTTAATTTTAATTTTTTGTTTTATTTAGTTTTTATCAAGTTTACCATAAATATATAATGCAGAAAGTCGTTGAGATGGCTTTGTTTTTAGTTCTTCATAGATCGTAATATCTGTTCTGCCCAAGAGTATCCTTAAGTAGCATAAGTAAGTTGGTTGAAAGGATAAGCATGTAACGTTTTTGCTGGCCGAGTTGCTGGGACGGCTGGTTAAGGCATTCGTAATCCGAGGGTCGCGAGTTCTAATCCCTGTCGGTAAAAGAGAAGCCAGGAGTTAACGGTGGGTGGTGATTAACAGCTGCTTTCCCTCTAGTCTTACACAGTTAGATTAGGGACGGCTATCGCGGATAGTTCTCGAGTAGCTTTGCGCGAAATTCAAAACAAAACGAGTTGCCGTTGTCAAATGCATCAGCCGACCAATGCTATATGAAAACAAAGGTTACGAGGTTGAACGAACAAAGTTATACTGTGAGATTGTCGAGCAAAGACTTTCTTTTTAAAATTTCCTTGTTTTGTTTCACGGAGTCAAACCTCGGAAAAACGTTACGTCTTATAGCAAAGCCACATCGGGCTATGTTCACCGAGGGGAATCGAACCCCTGATTTTAGCGTTTTAATATTGTAGAATTGCCGCTGCCCTTCCCACTGTATATTCTTATATAAATGCACCAACAAAGGAATGTATATAAGTTAATTTAGCATACAGAAGTACAATGATACTTGAAAGCGAGGAATATTCCTAATTAGTTACCCAATCCAATGTTAGTAAGGCATACAAAAAATAACGCAACAAAAATAAATTACAAAATAACGTTTATTTCATTTCCAAATTTAGTTCAGCATTCAGAAATATTTTTAAACATTGTAAATATATTTAATTACAAAAATATCAAATAAAAATTTTATGCTTTTAAAATATATTTTTAAATCTCTTATAATCCAAGAAACATTGAACATTTGAACTCATGTTTGTTTTTACACACAAAAAACGGACACAATTATGTTCGTAAGATTAATGACGTCTTTAATGAAATCCTAAACACAAACTTCACAATATAAATCTTCAGGAAATGAAATGTTTTACCCTACCTTAAAACGGAAATTTATGAGGGTAAAAAACAACAACAACAACGAACCTCAACAATAGTATTAATTCTATTGCGGTTATGGTATTTCAGTTAAGACAAAAAGCAAACGAAATAAAGTGATTTCCAAACATGAATTATATTCAGTGTCTAGCTATTATGGTGGTGGCGCGCTTTCCACATTATCTACCCCAGAATACCTTTCTAACTTGCCTTTTTCTGGGGAGAGGGAGCAAGTTAAAGAAAACTCCTTGTACATTTTGTTTCGTAAACAAAAGGGGGAAGGCCTTTTCTTGAGTTTACCCAAACCTTTTTCATAAAAACGACATTACAACGTTTTAAAGAAATTAAAATAATCAGTATGCATTTCAATTTTCAGCATTATTAAACCTCAAATTTACGACTGAGCCACTAGGGGGTGTAAACAACAGATTGCCATCACGTTCTGTTTTGGTGAGTTACTGGTAGACTAAACTTGATATACTACACTAAAGTTGATTATTTCATAACATTAAGTATACTTCACACACACACACACATATATATATATATATGCCACTTTTACTTAGCAATCTCTTAATATAATTAGTTTCTATGTCTGGACTTCTTATGTAAATATTAGATAATACTGTTTTTAAATTGTTTGTTTTCTCACCAGTGGTTTAACAGTGATCACACATAATAATCATCTTGCTGTCTTAACATTTGTTAAAAATGAGTAAAATGTTTAATTTGCTTTAACAACTTTTCTACCTTTGCTGGGTAAATTAAAAGTTATTCTGTTTGTTGGAAATTAAACACAAAGCTACACAATGGGTTATCTGTGTTCTACCCATAAGAGGTATCAAAACCCAGTTTGTACCATTTTAAGTCCTAAGACATAGTGCTGTGCTACTGGTGGGTAAAAGTAATATTTTATTGAGAGGAATTCATCACCAAAACCTGCCGAAATAAGAGGTAATTTTCATACAATTATAAAATGCAGTTATTGTGTTTAATTTATTCATAGTTTTTGTCCAAGTAAATTGTATATTTTACTTTAACCATTGTCACCAATTTGTTTATTAATCTGTGCAGAAAGCTTGCGACAATAAAAGATAAAAAAAAACACCTGGAAATCTCTAAATAAAATCGCCCATCGCATTATTTCACATATATATGAAACATACATTTGTTTATTGTGCTAAAATGTGAAACTCTTGTCACATTACCCTATTTTACATGTGTGTATATAACAAGATACACTACAGTTTAAGGTTAGAAACACCAGCTGCAGGAATAGATATTTCCTTGTAAGCAATGTACCTTGAAAGGCAACCAATCATTGCAAAGGTTTTGCATGAAAATAACTTCATTAGGATTTAAAATAATTTTTTATTATTTTTTAAAATTAGGTTTTACTTTTATGAGCTACATACTTATTGAAAATCTTTCCATGAGGAGATGAGATAAAAATGTAGTTATCACAAAATTCCAATTTGAGCAAGTTGTCTGCACAAATCAGAATCCAGTAACGAACACAACTGATTTAATACATAGATATATAATGTTGGGTATACAAAGACACAAGAAAGTCTAATGATTTGAATGCAGTGATTCATCAGTTGAGCACCCTATTTGCTGTGCTAACTATTGGAGAAGTTTCTGTAGAACAATCAGGTGTGAGAATATTTTCCCATCTATTATAAATAAACTTGACAACGGTACAACATTATTTTTATAATTCTTACATATACATATATATATAGAACAGTGATTTGTTGGATCCTGTGACTGTGTACACACTGATAAATAAAGATACATATAATCCTGCACACATAAATACAAGTGAAAGTGAATACAGTAAAAACACAGTTAATTGTGAAATGTATATCCTAACTAAATTACAAAACCAATACGAGTAATAGCAATAAAAATAATCTACATATATATGGAGATTCTTATGTAGAATATTCCATTTTAATGTTTAAAACTGTTTTATAACAAATCACATTTGTTTATAACATTGATGATTATCAAAGCCATTGTATTTACCTAAAATATTGTCTATGCCCATTCACACTATGAATATGTACAAATATGGACTTATGTATTAAAGTCTAACACAATTAGATTAAGTATGCCACTTACCAAGTTATAAATACCTTCAGTTTTGTGTACTATTAGTTGAACAAAGGACACATTGACTCATAAGATGTTGATGATTTCCATTTTTAAAACACACATCCTATACGTAGGGTAAAGGAATCAAACTCAGTATGGGTTTTAGTGTTATAACTGAGAGAGTGCAATCTAGCGAATTAATGATTAATTCTCTTAACACTTTGCAAGCCATTGTTTCAAATTACAAACAATTTTGGTGACTGTCTTATATGACCTATGAAACGACATGCTGCTCCAGTCTCTATTTAACAAACACACAGAAGGAAACAAATTAAAACTTGCTACTTTAACAGCTAAATAACACCAGACCCAAAACTTGAGACAATTGTATGCAAGCTGAAAGTTGTACACTATTATAAGGTGATTAGTCCACAACACTCTGTCTTCACTACTAGCAGAAGTTAAACGAATGTCAGGTTATCATTTTTGTTCTGCAGCTTATGAAAGTTTTAATTAACAATTACAAACATGGAATAAAAATACTCAAGAGAAACACTCTTCTTTTAACAACTGACTTTACAAATACTTTTGCTATTTGCTGTCAAGTACAAACAATAGATCTTTAAGATCTATCAAGTACCCCAACTAGGCAGCACAAAATTAGTTCATAAATATTAATTCACTTGGCCTTAGATACTTTAAGCAGGTGAAAAGGCTTTCTCCATTTCGAATGAACTGCTTTTTTCTTCCACAACACACTTTCTGTACTAACAGTTGTCTTTTCATTATCCACGTACTGGACATCGCTGAATGACATTACGACATTGTCAACACTACAAGACGTCTTCTTCTGTTCATCATCATCCTTACCTCTTTTACTCCTCAACAAAGGTCGTCCTTTCACTTTATTTTTTGCTATATTAAGTTTTGTTTGATTAGCAATGGCTTTCTTCAAACTTTCAACTATTCCAACAATAGCTTTAGCAACCTCCTCTGGTGTCGCGTGTACTTGTGAAAGAACGTCCCAATCTCTTTCAGATACTTCTGGTGGGGCCTAATGTATACACATATGAAAAAAGTATAACTAGTTTAGGCATAAAAAGAGGAAAACCTTTCCAACTAGCAAAGTGATTAGTGTAAGAAATCATGAAGTTGGAAATCATTATACCTTAATTTTCTTTCAAATAAACATCGAGTCATCAAGGTCAAACTTGTCAAGAACATATTGTGCATTTTGAAGCTTGATAATATGATTTACTAAAATATTAATTTTTTTATTATTACTATTCATAATAAGGATCACAAACTTCAAACAAATTATTTATGGTTATAAATCTCTTATAACAGTACGTTACAACTTCACAAGTTAACCTATTTGTGTTACTTTATTCTCATTTCATTTACAACCTGTAGTGAAAGACAAATTTTACCTCATATTTAACTAAGGGTATTCCATATTCTCCAGCTGCAGCACCCCCTGTTGAAAATACTGGTATGACATAATGGTCATTCCAGGCAAACTCGCAAACTTCATGAGCTGTGAGAGCTCCTCCTGTTGAGAAATAATAATCCAAGCAATGGAATTATTTTCTGTCAATTCTACTTCTAATACACATTTTCTGACCTCATCCCTTTGTCCTCTAAATTTCAGTAACATTAATTCCTGATTGGTTCAAGTTTACACAGAAATATAAACAGTTTTACAAAATAAAAATGCTCATACAATGTAAATGTTAAAGACTTATTTTTCAGTCTTGATAAAAGTACTCAAATTTCATCTCTTTCCCACGAACATATGAAAGTACTTTTTCTGTCATCATCCAACAGTGTAGGCGACCTAGTCAGCTGCCTAAAGCAGTATGTGGTAGGGGGGTTAACTTTGAGGCTAAGTGGGGAAAATGACTTTTTCCTGAAGAAACATATACACATAAGATAATGCATACCCAGCAGTCCCCTTGCAGAATACAAAATTTAAAAAGATTCAACTGCTAGATAAAATGACATAATAGTCACAATTGTCTTGAAATAAAGCAACAGAAAATACAAATAGGTTCTGTTGGAAAATCATATTTCTTCTGTTGTTCATTCTTTTGTTTTGGATGTACCTAACATACATTAGGTGACACGTATTCTCAAGTCGTGTGTAAATCTTTAATATTCTAAGCAATATGGTTATAATAGCTCATTGGTGCTCCACAAATATGGTAACAATGGCCCCTGGATCTCACAAAAACATCATTGCTATGTTACACTCGACTATATTTCACCACTTCTGTTCTTTAAAATTATTTAAAAGCACTATTGAGAGGGAGGAAATATTTGAAGAAACAATGGATTACCTCTGGTACACACATGGTAAGAATCATAGAGGTTAACATGTATTCTTTTTTTGTATTCAGTTTTTACTGTCTAAAACTAAACATGAATTATTGCAAATTAACATTCAATAACAAATCACTCTTGTCCTAAAGCCCCCCTCCTCCTCTAGGTAACTTGCAGCAAACAAGGTGTGAATATAGGTGCATCTTTTACTTGTTGACAAGTTTTATAATATGAAAAAAAGGGCACTTCTGAGACATGAAGGAAGCAAAAGCTTTCACTGAATAACATAAACATTTTTGAGACCAATATGTGTTCATGTAGAAACTGTACAGCAGTTTTAATTTTGTTTCTTTGATTTAACAGTAAAAATACATTGAGCTCTCTGCTGCCCACTATGGAAAATTAAAGCCCAAATTTTAGCACTCCAAATCTAAAAATCTACTTATGTTCCATAATCTCAACAAAATAAATAAAATAATGAATATATGTACTTTGTTCACCATTTTAAATTAGTCTACTATAATAAGAAGTGGTACTAGTTATATTTCCTACTCTGATGTTTTAACAGTCCCCTCGCAAGCCAGTAGGGAGCAATTTTATTGAAAAAACAACAACCAATCTTTGTTGTTTTAAGTTGAATCAGAAGTTTCTGGACATTTTTACTGGCTAAAAAGAAGACATTTCTCACACCCTTTTAGCAATGGGAGCTACAAAAATGGTTTGAAGTAATGTGTATCATACGTTAAATGAACAAGCACGAGAACCATGGAGGTCTTGAAATGACACAGAGAGATATTCGGGAACTGTTTGGCAACATCTTGGTAGATATTATGTATCAAGCCAAGTATAATATTATGTCTGTAGCATCTTTCAAAATGTTCTTGTTTGCTTATCCCTCTGCTGACTATTGTGATGCTTCGACTTTCCTTACCGAACCATGGGTGAAATTGTTCATATCTCAGTTTAAAGCTAAACATAAAAATGTGATAGCAGAAATATAGAAGTCTTACAGTTGCTTGATTAATGATGCTGAGAATGTTGCATTATTGATACACACAATATTTACTCTTAAGTGGGTTGACCTTAGTACAAGCTAGTATGGAAACTTCAGGATGCTGTATTTTATTTAAAAATTTATTAATTAACAAACGAAAATCTGTCTTGGTAAAAAATGTACAATATCATTCTTGTTGGGAAATTTTGTGATTGAACTTAGTTTTAATATTAATTCAATGAATTGCAAAGTAAAGACACCATCCAGCTTCTAAGGGACATGTTAATAACAAAATATTTTTTTAATCAGTCCATTTTTTATGAATATCTTTTGATTAATTCTGTTCTTTTCTCAGATGATGCTTCAGCTTTTATGTTGAGTTCCCTTTTCAAGTTATATGGAAAAGAAAAAAACCCATTGAAACATTGTTGATAGAAAACTCAGTTAAAATAAATTACAATATCTCCTTACCTCCAACAACAATGCACATATTGAATACCCTGGCTACTGCTGTTTCTCGTTCCTTCACAGATTCACCTACAAAAACTGTTTTCCCATATGAAACATTTTCGAAGCTTCCATCAGGATTCTGCTTTGATTTTTCAGTGAAATCCTGACAAGATACATTGAACGTAAGCACTCATAATTTCTTATATGACACCTTACAAAGTGGTAAAACAAACATTATGATGTCATTCACCAACTTAATTAATTTATTTTTATTATCTAATAATATTTGCATATTTTTCATACTGTGCATTAGGCCAATAACTCCCCTTTCTGGCTGTTATAGTATTTGATAAAGAATTGAGTGATTTGGCTGAAAATGAAATATAATAATAATGGGTGGAGACTTGGAAACAATTGTAAGCATTAATTATTGAAGGTTTTGGATGTATATACATTCCACTGTCAGCAAATTTACTGAAATAGGTATTACTGATGTATACTTTATTAATGCAATTTCATTATATTTTTAAAGTTAGTTCACTTTCTTATTCATTATTCTTGTAGAACTGATGATTTATGGAATCTCTATTATTTCAAAACTAATTAAAAATTATTAATTAGTTGCTATGACTTTACATTTCATTAATAGCTATATAGTAAACAAGTACAAAAATAATCCTACACAAAGTAACAATGTAACTTTCTTTTAAAACATCAATACAAAAAATGTGTGCGACATAGTAATCATGTCGTTCAAATCACTTTACAGTTAGCATGTATATAACTTTCTGGATTATTGAGCAAACCAAAACAGGAGTCCTAAACACATTTACTTATGAAATTATATCAGATTTAGAAACTTTTCTCACCTGCTGATCTTTCGTTGGTAGCACGTGGAAAACACAGGCAGTACTACCATACACACTCTTATTACTTTCCCGCACTTCATTAAAAGCTCTCGCTATGCAATCAGAAGCTCCGAAAAATCCTCCCGTGACCAATGTCAAGTTTGTTATCTTGGCTAACTCTTGACCAATTGCTCTGTGGTTGTAAAATGTTTTCTCAGGTTACAGAGGACACCGAGAGTGACGTAGTTTTAGAATAATTAACTGAATACTACTTTTTTAGCACTTTAGGTCTTGTACTTTACAATTATTTGAATTTTGTAACAAATCTGAGTTTATCAGGTGAAATAATCCATTAACTATTTGATTTAGACACTGGATTATGAATCATAACATGAAACTTTATTTAAATTTCTACATTATTCAAAATAAAATTATATCTAAAAAACGTTTAATTACTGGGTAAAGAACAGTTCATAATTCTTATTAAGTTGGGACAAGATTTATGGGTTTTGTGTGTATATGATTGTGTAATAAATGTTATTCAGTTTAAGTTAAAAATCACTTCTAGTGAACAAAATTCACAATTTCCTGATGAAGAATCTGATAATACAGGAGTTGTGGAGCTTTAAATATAACCAGTTGTTTTACTCTTACACCAGTAACCAGTCGTTTTACTATCACAAACCTTTTAGTTATCAGTGGGTAGAAAGATTCTCAGAAATCCAACATGGGTCTTTTGCTCTTTTTGTTTTTGTTATTTTTTTTCTTCATTTTTTTAATAATGCTATTTCCTTAGTTGATTTTAAATAGTTCTAAATTTCTTTTGTGGCTAGAATTTACTTTTTATTTTATCTAGACAAACTTATAACCTGCATACCATATGAACTGTCTTCAACTGAGGTTATCTCTATTCCAAACAAAAATTACAACTGTTGTTACAAACTGAAAGTTTTTCTAGTCCTTTATTTACATTAAAATATTGAGCTAGAATAACTTGTACTTCATACACAAATGTTTACACAACTTACTGACAGATTTCTTCAGTGCGATGACTGAGTTTACTGCTTCCAGCAACGTAGACACAGCTGTTGGGATCTGGTATCATTTTCATGAGCAAGCTTGCCTATACATGCCATAAAGTTATGAATATTTTAGTAATGGCCATAAAAATTATTTTCATATAATTCTACTTCTGATAGTACTTTTCCACCTTCAGTAACTATCAAGCCCACATAATTTCCAGCTATTCTAAAAATCTGTTTTAAAATGGCTGATATGGGTATTAACACTTTTACTAATAAAGCAGAGAATAACATTTTGACCTCCTTAGGTTAACCTGAAGATGGCCTAAGAAGGTTAAAACGTTGTCCTCAGCTTTATTAGTAAAAGTGTTAATTCCCATACCAGCCATCCTGATATACATATTGACCTTAAGTGGGTTCCTCGTCATAATGAATTATTATAGAAATGCTAAAATCCATTTGTATTCAACCAATAAAATGCATCAAGACAACATTATCATAAATAATAATAATTTGATTGTTATTTAAGATTTTTCAATGTTAACAGTAAGAGAACTAGATATATCAATACTAATCATGTGAATCGTGTAACATGTATCTTTAACACTTATTGGTTGTACATTCATTAATTAATGTTGTTCGATACTGCTGCCAATGTTAAATCTTATTATTAGATAGGGTCCTCCTCTTCGTTGGTAATCATCTGGGTGTTTGGTAGCAGAACACTACAGGTCACAGTCATTAAAGTACCATTTTACTTGAGTTACATAACACTTTACCTGATGCAGCAGTGAACAAAAACAAGATTTATAGATAGAAAATGCGAGATACATGTTCAAGTATGAAAATAAAAACGTCTTAACTAATATGGCAAGGGGACAAACATGGAATTTATAAGAACAGAAAATGCAAAATACATGTTTAAGTATGACAATCAAAACCTACCCAAAACTGTATTTTAGCTTCTGCAACCCCTTCCTTAGGAGCCATTGATGTGTCTGGACAGAGTGCTCTCTTTATTCGTGTACTCAAGGTGGACAGGAACTGTGGATTGTTCATGTTTTGCTAGAATAATCGAGTGAGCCATATTTAAACTCAAATCTCTACACACAACCAGAAACGCTAATACAGGCTGCAAAATTCATATTGCACTATTCACAATGTGAAAATAATGACATAGAGCAAGGTCATCATAGAATTTTCCCAAAGAAGTTCAATTCTTTCTCTGGTGTATCTCAGATAACAGTTGGTGTTTATATACACACAAGACTGCACGTTATAATGAGAACTAAATGGTAAAATGTTACATTGAATTACACTTTCATGGAAGTTCATGAAAATAAACTGGATGTGTCTACTCGTTCATTGAAGATTTTGTGCATTTTAGAAATACATGTACATAAATCCTATTATTTAATAATTACTTTGTTTTCCATTATACAACACAAGCTAGCATCTTAATCTTTCATTTGAAGCATTGTATTGTTTGGAACTAGCTAGAAGTAGGGATGGGTGGGGAAAAACACAGCCACAGCCTTCTGAAGCATGTGTATCTTAGTATAACTGAGAACATGGACAATTTATATGGCCTGAATGTGATTTTACAGTCCAGTGTGGGATGGTACAGTATTTGCCTGTTCATCTTGTAGGGTGAGCTGACCATACAGCACATTATAACACATAAAGGCTGCACTAAAGATGCTGTGTTCACACTTCAGCATCATGTGGTTATGGTGGCTTGTAGAAACAATTTTTTGCTGTGATTCAAAAGGGGGTTTGTGCACACTCTGTGAATACTCTTCCCATCTGGTGATGTCTCTTCAGGGAATTCAACATTTAGCTTAATTTTGTGAAATATGATGATTCAACATTAGTTTGTTAAGAGGAGGTGAAAATTTTAATAGGGTAGATTAAACATTAACAATAATAACAGTACTTTGATTTGATTACTCGGTTTTTTTTTCAATAGCGAAAAAATGTTAAGTGTTTCACAAAAGCACATCCATATATTGTTATTATTTACCACTACATTTTCAGGTCATGTTTTTCCTTAAAAAAAGAAATAGATATATATATATCTGTGAAAAACAAACAAGTGTTGTCTTATACATCACAATAAGATGGTCAGGGTAAATAGATTAGTAATGATCTTGTTTTTAACAGGAGGAAAACTTACAATGAAATGAAAGAAAAAGAGGATATGTTAAAAACTGGAAGCAGTACATTACATAACATCAAAGAAGTACAAAATTGTCAGTATATTATGTAACATCGAAGCAGTATGCACTTGTCAGTATATTATGTAACATTGAAGCAGTACACACTCTTCAGTATGTTATGTAACATTGAAGCAGTACACATCAGTACGTTACATAACACTGAAGGAGTACGCATCAGCACGTTACATAGTAACATTGAAGCAGTACATACTTGTCAGTATGTTACGTAACATCAAAGAATTACACATTTATCAGTATGAAGTAGTTCATATTTTTGAACAACTTACAGACAATAAGATATTTGTAAGTAATCACTGTTTACAGATTAAAATACATCAGATACATGGTTGTAAGTTGATTTGTGATGTTAGGAAAGTACATAGGTTCACAAATACTTATGTCTCTGTAAGGGACAAACTGAGAGGTTCACCTTTCAATAATGTTTGTTATAGAATTTGTTTAAGCTTATGATATGGTAAAAACAACAACAACTTCACTGTTAATATAATTAAATAAAACTTACTGTGATCATGTCATTTCCTATCAACATCCTGAACCATGACGGTATTGGACTGTGGTCATATTTGATTAAAATCACTTGTTTTCTATGTTCTATGTAAAACACCTATATCAAGAAAATAATTATTGGAATATACTCTGTACTCTCTCAATAAAAAAGTACACACAACACATTTCTTCTGTTCTTCCTACACTGGTACATATGATAAAATAATTATTGAAAGGATAAATTGTTCTCTGGTTAGCAGCATTCGAAATGAAAAAAACAAGCCAATACTGAGATTTGCAATATAGGAGTGATAATTTTGAAGGTCCTTATTCAAAAATTATTTGAAGAATTGGTGTCCCTAGGGACAATATTATGATTTTTTTTAATATTAATGGATCCAGGTTTTTGCTGATATATTCTATGCTGTTTTTCAATGGCTGTCAAATAGCATTTTTGCTCTTGAACCATCAAACAGTTTGTTTATTGTCTGATGTTATGAATAATGATATGTTTTTGAAAGCATAAAGGTCAATAGAAATCACAAGTCATTATTATTTAAACAAATTGTTGTTTGCTTAGTTTTCCTTCTTCACACTTAGTTAAGAAATAAAAAAAATAACTTCTAGTACAGTTTATAACAATTATGTTTACATATTCTCATAAGAGGTATATTTCACTGGGCAGACTTGAATTATTTTGAAATTTGTTGTCTAAGCCTAACTCATCAATGTGTTAGAATTAGTATATTCTTAACAACATACCTGCTGTTGTGATGTTTTAGAACTAGTGTATTCCTTGGACACAATCACAATCACTACACCAGCTTGATTCACTTGTTGTTGGAACATCTTTAATCGCTCCATCTTTTCAGGAGTTAAAACTGACCCTTGGCTAGTGTCGCTAATTTGAGAGATCATGCGAACTAGTGGCTTCTTTTCTGAAAGAAACCAATTAACATATTCCTATTGAATATCGTCATATTGTAATTCACTTTTCACACACAGAAGATATACTTTACTTTTTCATACCCTTTAAAATAAACATCCTTTTCTAGAATATGATGTCCAACTTGATAAAATTTGGAATTAGTTTGTATTAAAAAGAAAGTTTTTAGAAGAGCTTTGATTATTTTTCTCATAGTCCAAGTATGTACACTAACATTATGTAAAAATTCCTTAATCTGATGTACAATAAGGAATGAGAAGTCTGAAACCAATATATATAACCATTCTTTCAAACAATTGCTAGAAGTTAATTTAATTTTTGGAATGTTTCAGCTTGTTAGAAATGAAAACATTGTTTTCTCCATTTGCTACTAAATGACTATAAAATTACTGAACATTCCATTTACTGCTTTCTTCAACACAACCAAAATCTGACATCTGCAGCTGAGGCAGACTAAAATAAAAAAATCCTCTGAAGTTGTGTTGGAGGAGTCTGAGAGGTAAATAGTCATTGATATCAAACAAAACGATACTACTTCTATAAAGAACTATTCATTTTCTACATTATGCAATTAGATTCTGAATTTCTACCACTACATGTCCAACTGTCTCAACAGTTCTTAGTATTCTTACCACTGGATTTGAATTCTTTACCCCCAGCTTCTGAGTCAGTACGGGTAATGGGTGCTGGGTATTTACTTCTGTCTATACACCTGGATAACTCCATGTAATGCTGACTAAGCACACTCTCTCCTTCAGGAATTGTAGGAAGGTCTTGTGGGGTGTTGGAAGCAGAAATTGGTTTACCAGAATCGACCATGATATAGTCTGAACTGTCAAACATTTCTGTTGAGCACCAAACTTTTAAATGTTGCTTTGCTAAGTGCATCTTTAGTTGATGAGCCTAAAGGAAATTAAGATTTTGTTTTCCAAGTTATCTTTAATGTTTCCATAAGCTTACATGCATAACTATTATTCTTCAGAGGTAAAATGATTAAGTTAGTGCAGGGCAAAATCTGATACCTAACACGCTAATTCTTACCTATTCCTTTCACATACACTTAACTACAAATTTACTTTATTCTAAATTTGTAAGATTAAATATATATTGTATTGTTTAACATTTCTAAATCAGTAACATAGTACTTATAAAAAGTGTATAAATTAATAGAAGTTCCTAAAAAAATAACAATATATCTGATTACTCTTGTTTATAGGTAGTTGTAAAACCAAAACAACAGATATAACACACATCTTTGGAAGTGCTAACTAATTAATTATTCCATCAAAGACAAATCTAATCGTACCAGTAGCCTCTGGCTAGGGTGAGCACTGATCACTACAAACTTGCTGCTGTCCATATCTTCCTGTTCTTTTCCTGTGTCGTACAAAACTTTGGATGGAAATCCTTCAGTAGGGCTAGAGATGGAGTTATGCATTGCCATCTGCAGAAGTGATCCCTGAAAAGTTCTTTGATGTTAATTACTTACAATAGTTAATAAAGCAGTACTAGCCATAATTGCTGTAACATTATGACATCACAATGTAAGTGCAGGAATGGATAAAGATAGTTTTTGCATAGATATATCTTGCAGTAGTTTTACATACATTGCTGAATCAATAAATAACTCATTAATATTGTTATTAATTTATATATTAGAAATAGTGCTTTATTTTGTGCAATTAAAGAAAACACAATTTGACATACAACTATTCTTCACCAAATTTGGCCTTATAAAACATCCATGAAATAAAAACAGTATTCCTGTACCATGTGTTTTGTTTTATAAGCTTATGCTTATCGTTTATACACATTTTATTTCAGTACTCTGAACACTCAACTAAACACAGAAACTTTTACAATAGAGGCAATTAGTATACTCACTCTACTATAGAGTTAACTACTACCAGTAAGTTACTTTTTATTAACTTAAGCTGCTATGTTCTTTCCCCCTCTTACAAAAAAAGCTTGTCTCAAGTCTTACCTCTGTCACTGGATGACTACTAATTCTGAACTTGGTATAAAAGGTACTTTCTTTACTAGATGATAATTTCCAGCTCTGCTACTGACCAAATTAACTCCTTAGCAATGATATTTGGCAGACAAAATATAAACACGAAACATTATTTTTACTCATTTCTATTTTGAAAATCATGATCAACAAATTTGGTTTGTTTATTTTTGAATTTTGTGCAAAGCTACATGAGAGCTATCTGTGCTAGCTGTCCCTAAGTTGTCAGTGTCAAACTAAAGAGAAGGCAGCTAGTCATCATCATCCATTACCAAGTCTTGGGCTACCCTTTTGCCAATGAATGGTGTGATTCGCTGTCACATTATAATGCCCCTATGGCTGAAAGTGGGAGCATGTTTGCTGCGACAGGGATATGAACCCACGATCTTCAGATAACAAGTTGAGAACCCTAACCACCTGGCCATGCCAGGCCTAATTAATAGGCTACTTTCTTTTCCCAGTTTAGTTATTTTACCTTACAAGTTCACTCATTCTTAGTGAACTCTAATTCTGAGCAATAAAAAAATGCTGGAAATCTAGAATGAATGGGCTGTTAACTTCATACTTCTGGTTTCATTACAAGGGGTAGTACTTAAACTAGCCATGTAATGGTGTACAATAACTCAGCTCTCAACTTGATACACCTGATTTTATGATGAAGGAAATTATATAAGGTAGATCTGTTTAAAATATTTACTTTACTGAAAAAACAAGTGAAAAAATAAGACAATTTCTTACTTTTCTAAAGCTCCTAGATAGCTTGCTTAGTTTTTCTTTCCTGCTAAATACTGATTTACAAAAGTCTGCGATCTCCTTAGCAACTCTCTGCATCTGTCCAGGTTCCCAAACTCTGAAGTCTGTCACTTTCATTTCACATTCATTTTTGACTGTACAAAGTAAATAAAATTTCAGCAGATGATAAGTAAAGGTTATTTGTTTCAGAGCAAAGTCACATTGGGCTATATGCTATGCCCACCACATTTTAACATTGTGAGTACATTTAACATGGTTGTTAAATCAATTAACAGCTGCATTATTAACAAAATATCATAACAATGTGTGCACTGGAAATCACAATATTTCTGATTCATGATAATGTTGTGCAGTGTTGTGCACCCTTTTTATACACTGTTTTTCCTATTTAAACCGACAATTTGTTGTATTCCACCTCTCCATGCTTACTGTTATTACTGTGTTACCTAATAGTTTTAACACTTTTGTGGCAGGTTTTAAAACTTTATGTTTAAAATTTGTGTTTTCAGATGTAATTTGTATACTCCTATAGTCATTGTTATGTGCCCTCCTTCTCACTCTTTGCACGTGGTAGTTTGCACCTCCTGCTTTCGGCATGCCCCCTTTTTCAACTCTATGCTACACCACACTTCTAGAGTACTTTTAATCTTAAATGTGCAACTCTCAATCAGTTGTTAAACTGAAATGTGAGAACGAATTTGAAAATCTAAAAGTCGAGCACAAACATCATATTTGCATAATCGAAAATATGTATTTCTTATGGTCAATTTGAATTAATCATTCATAAAGCACAACAAACCAAGGATTTACACGGTTTTATAATTAGTTTTGTGGTAAAAACATGTAAATAATAACTCAAAGTTTTTTGGTTTTTTTCTTGTGTGTTACAAGTGGGGACCAAAAGCCATAAATTTCATTGTATTTCAAGTGGATAACAAAGAGGGAGGGGGTCATTTGGGTATCAAATTTTCCAGTCATTTAACTCCAAATTATATAAAGAAACTTTGATTTCATAAAACAAGAAAAATCGAGCAACTTACTGTGATCACTATCTGGTGATTTCCATGGTATGTACTGTGTTGATGCAAACTGGATCGCAAGGCACTCTGGGGGCCATTTGTCAAGAAAACTAACTGGAATTATTAACTTGTCAAGCACGTCGGCCAGTTTAACCTGCAAAATAGAGTTATAATAAATTTATATCTTGCATCCTGGGTGCACCTTTCTAGTATGCATATCATCAACATTATCAGGTATTATCAACTTAATTGCATGATGGGCATGCATCATTAATTAAACTTACTTACAGAAGTGCCACCCTGTGGGCAGTTGTTTGTCCTTGTAATTATTAATTGTAATGTTCATACTTCATTGACAAAAACATTTTCATAAAATGTGCTGATGTACAGGAAAATTGTATTGATTGTAACAATATAACCTGAAATGTTTTTATATTTTAAACATGGTACCTTGCACTGAAAAACTGAAAAAATAAGAAGTTCTTTTTAAAACACTATACTTTATTTCTTAGTACGATAATTACAAATTTACTTCAACAAAGATATAATCAAACCCTCACATACAATCCTAGTGAAAGTTTATGTTCTTGGTGTGAGAACCTTTATTTAAAATTATGTTCTTTCACAAATATAGTTGTTACACATACCACAGTCTGACTGTCTAACTGTCTGAATCTTGAATACCCAAAACGTGAAACTTTTTATGGATTTTTGTTTTTGATGCCAGTAAGTAGATGGTGCCACATTGTACATAATATTTTGGTCACATACATACATTGGTACATATATACATACTATGTACATTACAGTGAGATTTACTGCTGCAAATCTTGTTTGAACATACAAACTATATTCGTACCTCTCTGTTAGTCCACTGAGTTTTTCCATACATTGGAGTTATCAGAGGTACAAAAACTGAGCAGTGGCTAATTGCATAATTCAGTGCATCTTGCCAGTCACATCCAGTCTTGATTTCATGCACATCCTACAAAACAGTTCTATTATTTCTAGTGAAAGATTTCCAAAGTAGTTCAATAAAAACCTACCAAAGTCAGTAATTTTGCTATGCATCAAGCTTGATCACAGACATTTTTTAAATTTTAATCAAATAATAATTTTTACAAGTCCTTTAAAATATGTTTTTTCATAAATATCAACCATAAAAGTAAATAACTGCCAAATGAATAAGGACTAGAGAACAACGTCCTTGATTACATCACATGAAAGCATTTCTTATTGCCATGATTGTAAAATAATTTTAAATTTATTCCTATGTAAAGGACAAAAACAGTAAAACTGACAAAATTAGTTTTAGAATTTTCCAGAAAGACTACTTGTATCAGCTTGACCTTTTCTTCCATTTTCTTTTAAGTTATTATTTTTAAATTTACTATCTATACACCAAGCCTAGCTTTAGTAAGTAGGTAATGGTCTTGGGTGTCAAATTCAGGAAGTGTGCTTTATTAACTTACTTTACACTTTTTATTGACCCATATAATAAGTTTATAACAATTTATGAACTTAAAAATAAAACAAAATTCCCATAAATTCAAGTCATTAAGAAAAAATAAAGAGTTTGAACTTGAACAACTAGAAGGAAGACACAGAAAGGTCTGTTAATGTAAAATATTTTTAGAAATGGTCACACTATTTGTTTGTTTCTTAAGGATAATGGTACTGGGCAAGTGCTGGGGATAACCTCTAAACACAGTGACAAAATATCAAAATTCAGTCCTACTGTGCAGATTATTTTTGGAAACTAGTTTTCAGGTGCTCACAAAGGTATCTTAAAATTTTGTGTTTTATTGCTGCCTGATGAAAGGCCTGAAGTATTGCAAGAAATAAACAGAATAAAGATTTATATAGACAATCTTTTATTCTAAAGTTTAGTTTTTTCCAAGCCATTGGTGTTCTTCCACGATGAAATTAGTTTACAAACTTGTATGCACCTTTTATGCAAGTTGTTCCAATTCCTTGTTAATATCTGTCTGAGTTTTAAAACTCCTGTCAAAAGCTATTTATTTGTATATTACAGTTTAACAAAGTGCAGGGAACAGTCTAGATGGACTAATAAATTATGTATTATAAATATATATATATATCGTAGTCTGTAAGCTTACTTGTTTCAAAGTTGTCTTACATTACACACACATTCTCCTTTTTTGTATGTTGTACTTTAATTAGAAATAAAATTATCAAACAAAATTATTTTGAACCTTGCAACAGATAATACATTTTTTTGGTACAAAAATCAGGTATTATGAAACTACAAAACTTTTAGAGAAAAATCAAATACCAAGTAAACACTGAAGCCAAGATTACATAGCTCTTGCTTCAGATTGACAGCATGTGCTGCTGCCTCTGCTCGAACATAACTAATCAGGATCGGTTTTGCCACCAGAGGATTTCCAACCACCCTGGTCCTTCTCCAGGAAATTCTAGAAAAACAAAAAAAAAATTTAGTATTTTGATATGCCTATGTGATTAAACAATCTTAAATAAATGTTTAATTATTATAAACAAACATCAGTTTTAAAACTTTTACTCAAACTATAGCATGGGGATATACATGTTACAGATTTTGATTTTGATTTTTTTACCAAAGGTAAAATTTGAAAAGAGAAGGATGTAAGAACAAATTAAAATTATTGAAAAACCCCATAAAACAACATACATTACACAGTATAGTGAGACTGTGTACTTCTAGCACCAAGGTTTACTTAACCTGTAACTATAAGATCTGGCTCATCTCCTGCACAAAGTGATTTCCCACACGAGGAAAGTTTCAACAATTTAGGTTAACCTGAACTAAAGACAAATCTATATACTGAAGCTTTAAATGAGTTATCTGAACATTCTACTTTATCAACTAAAACAAAGCATAAAGTATGGAAAAGAAAGGTATGATAAATACAGTATAGTTTAAAAATTACTACACTTTTTTAATTCTTGAAAATCCATACGGGACTAAATAAAAAATAGTGTTTAGAAAAAGTAGCATTTAAAGATTTAATAGGCCTAACACCAGTGTTGTATGAATATAATTATTACATAACTTGTGTAGAAACTTTCACAACAGGATGTTTCGTCTTGATTATTACCTTGTAAACATCGAAGATCGTTTCTTAGGAGCACCTTGGATAGGTGTGGTACAGTCAGGAGTGTCAATTTCGATCACTTGCTCATTCTGACTTTCTGTAATCTGCAAAGGTGAATGAGGAATTGGTTCTGGTAAAGAAGGAACCGTGTTCTGTGCAGGTCGATACTTAATTGAAATATGCATGTCTTTGAGTATGTCTACCAATGTGAGCATCAACTCTTGATTATAAGTTAGCGGCCAGCCGTGATGTTCTAGAAACACGTACTCAAGCTTTATGTGTTTGTTGAGATCATAGAGCTGAAATATGAAAAAAATAAACAAAGTTTAAATCTAAATGAAGAAATAACTATCAAAATTGCTTGTATTATTGACGGATAATTATGAGTGTTTAAAATAAAACGTGGATACATTTAAAAGAATTTATATTTAAATACATACACAATATTTATCTTCTTAAAATGTACAGTCAATACGAGCTTTCTGAATAAGCTTGATTAAGACAGAATATTCAGTCTTTGTATTATAATTTTGAAAATTATCACAATAACAACAACAAAAATATATCTTTTTGAACCAGCAGCCAATTCTTTGAAATTCTAAATTGCAGTAAGTATAAAAATTTTAAAAAATTTGAACCTTGAAATATTTACATCAGAGAAGAAAACCAAGTTGTTAAAAGGCACTTTATTAAAATATTTGAAATAAAATACTAATGATAATGTGTTTTCAAGTAATTTGTCTGATAATACTGAGAGCAGCTGTAACCAGTCAGTTGAAATATCCAATAAAAATTTTTATCTCTCTATATAAAACACATCTGATCCTTCATATTTCCACAAAGTGATCTTATCCAAATTTACAAGATTATTAGATGGGAAGATAGATAGGATTAAAGTTATTTCATTATGTGCTATGTGAGTGTAGATGATATGATGAGAGCAAAGAAATTTAAAGAGTGGGGAAAAATAGAGTAGACTCCAATTAATACAGTTTTATTTCCTTTTAAAAGGGGTGATGGACTTATGGAATGAGTTGCAACAATAAAGGCAAACACCTTCTAAGAACTTAAGAAGGTAACTGGTGACTTCGTGATAAGTAAAGATAGGTTTAAAATTTGAAAATTTTCGAAGGCCAGATGAGCAAGGACACACTTGAAGAACCAGAACAGTTCCTTGTCATTACTTTATCACCATCAACACAGGGACCTGTCTTAACCTCTCCTCTACTCAGTGAACAAAATACTATATTTATCATTCAAATTCCTAATATTAAATGATTGTAGTAGTCTTTCTCAAACAAATTTAAGTTTGTTTCCAACAATAAAGCAAATACTATTGAACTTCATTATAGTAACAGATTTATTTTTAATTGTACAGTAAAATAAACAGGAAGTAATATATTAACTATACTCAGTATTATTTTATGTAACTTTATCTGTATTATCATCATCTATGTTGATTTTTTTCCAACAATAACTATAAAGTCATTACAAAGAGAGAGTTTCAAAGAATTTCCATTAACCCAAGATTATTTCTTCTATAATTATCAAAGAAAACTTACTTGCCCGTCAACAGTTTCTCTCACTTTTTTGACATTCCAGTTAAGATCTGCAAAGATGAAGCCAAGACACTCTCCACTGGGTACTAAAATGATGCCAACCTGGTTCTTTTCTGCAAAGGGTAACACATACAGAGTTAAGTAATAAAACTTTCCTTACATTAAGAAGCTGTAGTTTGTAGTTAATCAAAAAGAAACCAAAAACTATACATTTTTAAACGTCTTTCTTTAAAATCAATTTAATTCACTTTAAATGTTACTTTGATGATCTCTAACTAACAAAACTAGATCTTTATTAACATAATCCAACTACAGTACTGAGTTGACAGAAATTCTGAATAACAAGATTCCATCATTTTCAAAATAGATAATGGTGCAAAGATGTTCCTGTAGCTTTGGGGAACTGTGGGGGCACCAAGCCAAAAGAGGACTCAAATTAGCCAAAAGCATAATTGAGATTACAGGAAAATAAATTTAGGTAGTCTGGTTATTTTTTTTCTTTTCAAAGGGGTGCAAGTCAATTTTTTGTGGTTACACTATTGGACATGCATTACATTACAAATCTTTTCTTACATGTGGGCAGTGAGAAAAGTTACTGAGGTTGTAATGCTCTTATTTGTATAAAAAATACATAAAATTACAACTACTATCTGCTAACAAGTTGCATACTGGGCTTAAAACCTTACCAAAGTGTCTTTTTATGCAGATGGTGTTTTTATCAGTAATCAGGTGACTTGCTGTAATCATCCGTTCTTGTTCTTTTCGAATTGGATATCTACA
This sequence comes from Carcinoscorpius rotundicauda, assembly GCA_011833715.1. Taxonomy (NCBI): domain Eukaryota; kingdom Metazoa; phylum Arthropoda; class Merostomata; order Xiphosura; family Limulidae; genus Carcinoscorpius; species Carcinoscorpius rotundicauda. The sequence continues at coordinate 103,337,864 of CM022394.1, read as the reverse complement.
CATCAGCAAAGAAAATAAAGTCACTAAGTTATAGAATTCCAGTTATTAATTTTCTTTATAAATGTGCTACCTTTATTTATGTTTACATAAAATGTAAGGACAGTTAAAGACCTCTTGACCCATTTCAGCTTTTCCATCTATGAAACTAAACATTAAAGAAACAGACCTCAAAGAGAGTCTATATATTATACATATATTTATGAATTCTTCCCTTAAACTCACATAAATTTACTCCATGCATCATACATGAAGACAGCCCTAAGACCACACATCCTCTTAGGAAAGTGGAAGTGTCACAGCTAAAGATGGTTTCTACCTTGTCAACATTTCTTATTGTGTCTCACTATTAAATATGAAAAAAGAAGGTGCATCAACACAATTAATCCCCTTTAGCTCTTCTTTTGTCAAAACAAGTTCAGAGATCTTAACTTATCCTCATACAATATCTTTTCCATCCTAGACAGGGGCGTAGATCCTGAAGAGGGGTGGATGGAGGATACATCCTCTCTTCATTTTAGGTGGGGGTATGGTGCATGCAATCATCCCCCCTACAGTTTGGTCTGTTGAATTGTTTTATTGCATCACAGGCCTACAAATTTTGTGTTTGTTCTTGTGATTCTTATGTTCTTACTAATAGAATTACATAATTAGGCCTAGATGTTAGCTTTTTCAGTAGCCAAAATGTACATCTTTAATATTGGTGTGCTTCTAAGCAATAGCTCGTAAGTATCAGTCAGTAGGTCTAAATATATATGCAAGTATCGTGGTAACAAGATTACTCTGTGACTGCATGTTTACAGCTTTCAGGTTCAGGTAACCAGAGATTACCAAGTTGCAAATTGAACAGTTCACATAAGCGGTTGCAAAAATTATCCCCCCCATCAGGTGTAAAAAATCTACGCCCCTGATCCTAGACATAATTACAGTAGCTTTCCTCTGAACCATTTCTAACAATTCAATGTCTTTCCTCAGGCAAGAAGCCTATGACTGAACACAATACTCCAAATGTGGCCTAATCACTGTTGTGCACTATAAAATTAAAGCTTCTTTTGACTTGTTTTCAACATTTCTGTAGATACAACCTAAAATCTTGTGTGTCCAGCATCTAGTAACAGCACATTGCTTGGATGACTTTGGAGACTGCTCAGCCATTAAACCAAGATCTTCTTTCATGACACTGTTAAAGTTATTCCCATCCAAATTATACTGATAATTCAAATCACAATAACATACGTGTATTATCTCACATTTATTACAATTAAAACCAATTTATTTGTGAATGTTTCTTCACAAAAATTGCTCCATAAATAAATCATACAATTAAAGTAAAAAAAATAACAATGATTCCCATAACACTGGACAATCATCTGCTACATACTTCTCAGGAACAGACTCTATGCTGGTGTGTTTATGCTCTTTGTGTAATTTCTATCAAATTTCTATGCATTAAAATATTCCTAAACACAAAATTGAATCAAAGACATAAAAATCCACTGAGTTTAATCAGAGTCGATGTCACATACAAGTGTTTGAATGATACTGATATGAATTTTTCAACTACATATTTTTTCTCTTTGTTTTTTGAACAAAAATAGATGTTGTTGATATATAACAAGGAACTTGTTAGCTTTTGGCTCATTGGCCTTTGTTAATTTCAATTCCTCACTTATTATCTTCTTCAAAATTCCAATGGTCTGGCTTTGCGTGGTAGGTGGGACACTGGATTTACAATCTGAAGGTTGCAGGTATGAATCCCTGCTCAAAAAATATTAACCCTTTGGAGTTGGTTAGCTTCCTTTCCTCTGGTGTATTACTTTAAGATTAGGGACAGTTAACATAGTTAATCCTGGAGTTTAGCTAACTTAGAAAAAAAGAAACAATACAAGAGTACAGTGAGATACGTCAAGCTTTTTTTTCTTCTTCATAATCATATCCTTCATTTTGAAGATGAAAACAATGCTCGTGATTTACATAACATTTCTGCTTCTTGTTACAGCACCAAAGACTTTTATTTTTTATGTTGTGTTCTTTGTCTCTCCTTTGTTAATTAATACAAACGATATAATTTCCTCAAAACAAGAAGATTCATGGTTCATGGAAAATCACAGCCTCACCGTGTAGAAATAGATTTGTGAATGTAACATGCATACTTCACCAGTAGCATGGAGAGGACATTGAAATGGCTGGGAGTCTTTAATAAATGGCATTTTTCAAGCATCATAAAGCAAACTTTTTTTTTCTTCTAGAAAGAAGTTAAAGGAGGCTATGAGGATTGTGGGTTGTCTCTGGTACACATAAGCCGAAGAAACAAATATTTCATTTTTCTCTTATTTAATTGGTCTTACAAAAACTCTTAAAATCTAAAACATACCACTTAACACAATATTAAAATTATATATTTACTATACAGACCTACAAGTTTATGTGTTATTTATTTTAACGATGATATCCACCCCGCAATAAATCGCAATCAAATGTATCTTTTCTGTAGTTGTTGTCAATTTTTATGGCAGAGACAAAAGGACACTTCTTCGTCATAAAAATCGGGTTGACAGCGGTTTGAGTCCATTAAGCCATACTCTCAACCTCGCTTACGTCACTGTACTTAACACTCATTTTTTATTATTTCAATTTATTTATTTCAAATAAAATCCTTTTTGGGAATTAGGTTATAGCTTGTAAAACTTTCATGTTATGGTCGAAGGAATAAATTGCTTCCCTTAGCGTAAATGAACTGGACATTTTTTTACTGAATAATTAAAAAGAACCTACCAAGAATAGAAACCATTACAGTGCTCCCCCCCAGTGGCACAACGACAATGCCATAAACTGGGTTTCGATACCCGTCATGGGTAGAGCACAGGTAGCCCATTGTATAGCTTTGCCCTTAACTTTAAAACAAACAAGCAAACCGTACAACTGAAATATGTCCTCCTGTGGGTCAGTGGTAAGTTTACGGACTCACAACACTAAAATTTGAGGTTCGATTCTCCGTGGTGGACAGATTGGGGAATGCAAGTATTGCAGAAGGAGCAGGATGACGTTTCCTATGTAAAACGGAAGTGAAGTCTAGTGAAACGTACTTGTGCTAGAATCGAATACATTATTGTTGAAAACCTTTTTTAATACGTCATGCCTGCTTTGCCATTCATGTCTGTATGAATACCAGTGTGTACCGCCCTACTTTAGCCATCGAAAGATGATAACCCACAATGTGTAACTTAACGCACAACAACATCAGATGTTTTTCGTTTGTTCTGTTTTTAAATACAAATTACACGACAAGCTATCTGTGCTCTATCAACAATGGGTATCGAAACCCGGTTTTATCTTTCTAAACTTACAGTCTTACTGAAATGTACCAGAATGGAATATCACAATTATAACCAGCTTTTTTGTGTGTGTGTCTTTATTTATATCAACTTCATTCTATCAAGTCGTTAAACGTCAAGTTCAAGAAATTTTATTAGTTGTCTCAAATCATGGTTCTTGAATACATTAAAGGTTGCCTGGCATGGCCGAGCGCGTTAAGGCGTGCACTCGTCATCCGAGGGTCGCGGGTTCGCGCCCGCGTCGCGCTAAACATGTTCGCCCTCCCAGCCGTGGGGGTGTATAATGTGACGGTCAATCCCACTATTCGTTGGTAAAAGAGTAGCCCAAGAGTTGGCGGTGGGTGGTGATTACTAGCTGCCTTCTCTCTTGTCTTACACTGCAAAATTAGGGACGGCTAGCACAGATAGCCCTCGAGTAGCTTTGTGCGAAATTCCAAAACAAACAAACAAGAATACATTAAAAATAAAACTCTGTGTGTGAATTAGAAGAAATTGCACGAAGGACTCTTTCAATTTTGTTCTGTTTTCTTGTAACTTGCTCAACTGACATCTGTTGTTGTTCTTATAAAACTTAATAGACATTTATATCAACCTCAAGAAAAACACTTCAAGTACTGAATTTCCTGTCGTAACTTAACTCCTCGACGGCCTCTTAGATATAAGCTGAATTTCAGACATTTTTCACTTGAGTCATCAAAATTTTTAATGGGTCTAGATCATGGCCTGATTATGTATTTACCATTAATCATATTAACCACAACAGTATATACATGTATATATAACTTTAACCATTTTGGTCTTCTAATTACTCAAAAAATTAATAAAAACACGTCGTATGTATAGTTTAGTTATATGAAATTCCGTGTAAAGAGCGTAACGTGGCACGTGGTTTTTTCTGTTTGTTTTGAAGTACAAAGAAAGCTACACAGTAGACTTTTTGAGCCGAGCCCACCTGGAATATCGAAACCCAGTTTGTAGTTTTCGGCTTACCGCTAAGCCACTTTGTGGAGTGGAGAATACTAGGTGACTCACAATGTTTGCAAATTCGAATCTACGTCATTGAATGTGCTCAAAATTTCATTTCTATAAGAGCATTATATGTTATGATCAATTCCACTAGTCGGTGGTAACAGTGTAACCCAAGAATTGGCGGTGTGTGCGATGTTGCCTTTCTTCTTACTTAGCACTGCTAAATTACATACAGCTGGCGTAGATAACCCTAGAGTAGCTTTTCGAGAAATTCAAAACGGACAGACTTAAAACTTCATAAATATCCCCCCACAAAAAACATATTTTTCCCCTCAGAAATACAGCAAAACAAATTACGTTTACGTTTTTAACGCAGACTCAATAAAAGCACTACTCGTTACACAATTACCATTTAAACTTTATTTTATACGATTTCTTGTTGTCTATATATCACTTGACGGTATCCGTTAAGAAAACAAAAATTGTATAATGACAAAATCTTTTATCTTTTCGTCCTGACATTTTTTTTGTTATAAATCCCTTATTAAATACTCTAGAAACCGGTTTCCCCTTTGTGGCCCTGTTTGTGGACTTACAACACTAAACACCGGGTTTCGATATCCGTGGTGGGCAGAGCACAGATAGCCCATTGTGTAACTTTGTGCTTAATTCAAAATAACAACAACAGAAATCGGTTTTCGATACCTGTGGTTAGCAAATCACAGATGGCGCTTTCTGTAGCTTTGTGCAAGAATCAAACTAACAAAAACTGCACACCCTGCTTTGCATAAAGTAATAATTAATTCGTCTAACTGACAAAGTACTTGTGTTTTTACATTCAAAACTAAGGCTATATAAAAATATGAAATGTGCCACATTTCAGGGACTTTCTATTTATCACCTTTTTCGGCAAATATCTTATAACCAAAAAGTTCGTGTACACCGTCGGACTTTTTCCAGTTACCATACAAAAAAATTTACGGTAATCAATCCAGCTAACGCTGGGTGATGGTACACTAACACACGTACACACACGCGCAAGCACACATAATGGATAGTACAATTTTATTTACTGCGCAGGCAGTTCGAAAAGTTATTACTTCTGAGTATTCCGAGGATTTGCAAATAAATAAAAATAACTTATGTGATGTATGTACAAAGACGATAGCCACGTCTGAGACCACACCAAACTCACAATTATTTGGAAAATGTTGGCGTTTAGAAATCGACAGAAGTTGTCTCTGCGTGTTTTTGTATTGCAAAGCCCCATCGGGCTATCTGCTGAATCCACCGAGGGGAAGCGAGCCCCTGATTTTAGTACTATAAATCCGGAGACTTACCACTGTACTAGTAGGGGACAAAGTAGTCTCTAAACGAGATTCTAAAAATATTACGCGGGAATAAACTGAATCTTAACAGAAAAAAACAAAAAACAACAAAAACACAGTTGCAAAAATTAATTCTTTATTACGAACAACTATATCGTCAAGTCCATGATGACGAGACGATATTTGAAGCAAATGTTAAAATTGTGCCCGCCGACTACTTCAAGTATCTTTTACAGTGGGAAAACCCTAACTGATGCTGATTTGTACAAGTGTCTCAATCATTTCTTGACACAAGGCCAAAGTTATCCGAATTTTTAGTTGTTGACACGTGCAATCTTTGACAGAGTAAAAGAGAAGAACTGGCACATTTAAACATACGGTTAGAAATAATACCATATATCTGATGAAAGGTATATTCTAAATCTTGTTATGGAAGGGTGAAATTCATGACTATATTAGTTATGAGCACAGCATTGTAGAATTACACACATCCGGGTTACTCAAACAACAGGAAAGCTGAACACAGATTTCTGACGTATATCCAAACATGGAAAATTTTCCCAACTCGTCATTGGGTTTGGTTTGTTTTGAATTTCACGCAAAGCTCCACTGTATCTGTGACAGATATAAGTGTGAAAGAAACTGAACAGCTGATAGACACGAGTTAAAATTCAGTGGTAATTCTCTTTACAACTACGTACTTAACTGTGGCAGGATTTTCCAAGTATAGTGCGACGTAAACAACACGTCGGACGAGGCTTGGTGGGGAATCAGATTGAAGCTGCAAATATCTCACACTAAACCTAATTTCAGGAAGCACCTTGACAGTAAGCAGCAAATTGAAATGAGGTAGTAATAAACAGCAAGTGTTTCTATTGAGACTTAGGTATTATTTGTTTGGTTATTTTATTTTTATCATTATCAGTTATTGAGTTTGTTTTTGAATTTCACGCAAAGCTACACGAGGGCCATTTGGGCTCGCCGTCCCTAATTTAGCAGTGTAGAGGGTACCTAGAGGGTAGGCAGCTAGTCATCACCACCCACTGCCAACTTATGGGGTACTCTTTTACTAACGAATAGTGGGATTGACCGTCACATTATAACGCCCCCACGGCTGAAAGGGCGAGCATGTTTGGTGCAACTGGGATTAGAACCAGCGATCCTCAGATTACGAGTCGAACGTCTTAACGTCCGCCAATAACTTACTGAGGTCCAAATCCAAAAAAACACAGCGTCATAATACATTCAAGGCCTCGGACAAACCAGTTCTGAAGGCCTTACTGAATTAATATCCGCTTAAGGAGACGCCTTTACAAATTGATTCTTGTATCCGTTATGGAATTCTTGAATAAGTTAAAAAAAATGTAAATTTGAAGTAATTTCCGGTCACAAAAAACTAACCTGGCAAACCTTCCCACTTCCAGTTACAGTAGAGTGTGAAATTGGAGTAACTTCCGGCCACAGTTTCAATGGTCTAGAACAAAAAAAAATATCCCACTACGAAGTTTGACACAGTAATAAATAAAATTGAAGATTTATAGGAAAATTACGATATGCTATTTTTAATCGCTTACATAAATTTGCTCACTGATAACATATTGTGATCGAAATTCGCCCAGTAGGTGTAAGTGTGGGTTCTTTGCGGAGCATGTGACTTTATTACATGTTTAGATTCCAGTCCATTGAGAAAAGAAACGTATAAAAAAGTAAAGAAACGCTGTTGAGAGGTGGGCTTGCGTAGTAGAGAATGACGTTGAAGTCGCACCGGAAGTGCGACTAGGCCATTGTACGCTAAATTTATATCTGACTAATCCTTAAATCATTTCATTGAAATACGTTCGCTATGTGGTATATATTGTTATTGTCTATAGTAATGAGACAACAATAAAGTGGTTTTAGTAGCTAGGATCAGATATACACGGTTTTCCCGCGTACCTGTAGAATCACGTGCTTGTGAGCGTGGTTTTCCCGCGGGTTATCAAAGAGAAGCGGTTATCCGCGCTTGGTTTCAGTGGCACGTGTGAAATTAGGCCTATTATTATCAACCACATTGTGACCAGATGACGCAATAAAGTAATGTAAGTAAATCAACCTTTACGTGAACGATTCAAAACACAAAACTTTGATACAAGACAATAAAATATTTTGTAAAATCATTCTGGTTATTGTTGAATCACTTTACGTTGACACCTCTTCAAATACATGCTCATACGCATGCGCTACTTGAAGCCATGTATCGACGTTACACACCAAAGAACTCTTTCCATCTTAGTTAAATGTTTCCGAAGGTGGAGAACACGTTAACCACTTTCCTAGACATTATATTCATTTGTTATTGGTCAAGTTTAGATCTCTGCACATAAAAATAATTAGAATTTGAAAACAGTGAGATGTGGGAAAGAGTCCAAAATGTTGTTTCGTGATAAAAACTTTAAAATATTCACGCTTATGAATAACTTTATACTTCGTGTCTCAACATGTACATAATCAGATGATAATGTGTTTTACAAGAAAAAAACACAGAGGAAACCAAGCCAAGCTTAAAGCAAAGGTTTCTGCAAACATATACTATTTAAAATTCAAACTATATAACTATATTACATGAAAATAACGTAGTTGACCCCCACATACATATATTACACTTAGATGAATTACCATAATTATCAAATTCCCTCACCCGCTGCCATTGCGTATTCTTGTACATTGCATTCAGTTAAATTTCACCTTTTAACACGTTAATTGAATTCTATCTTGTAATTCAATATGTTAAAAGAAAATCTTTGATAAAATGCATTTTTGATCTTTACGAACTACTTTAACCACCCCTCAATTATATTTGGCATGGTGAACTTTGTACAAGTTGACTCAGTCGCCCTTGTCTCATGGTCAGGTGTGACCTTTCTCCTTGAAATGACAATGATAAACTTTCGCTTCAGAAATTACTTTCCGCTAAGTGCGAGTGATAACTAGCTGCCTTCCCTCTAGTCTTACACTGCCAAATTAGAGATGGCTAGCGCAGATAGTCCTTGTGTAGCTTTGCACGAAAATTCAAACAAACAAAACTTTCCTAGCTTTGTGCTTAATTAAAAACAAACAACAACCTACGAACGTCAGTAATATAAACGTTTTCACAACATTCGCCATTTTGTGTCCTTCGTCATAGGACCGTAACTTTAGTTCTTTTCGTCTGCTCGTTTTTACCGGAGGCCTTGCATGGCCTAGCGCGTTAAGGCGTGCGCTTCGTAATCTGAGGGTCGCGGGTTCGCGCCTGAGTTGCGCCAAACATGCTCGCCCTCTCAGCTGTGGGGGCGTTATAATGTACGTTCAATCCCACTATTCGTTGGTAAAAAAGTAGCCCAAGAGTTGATGATAGGTGGTGATGACTAGCTGCTTTCCCTCTACTCTTACACTGCTAAATTAGGGACGGCTAGCACAGATAACCCTCGAGTAGCTTTGTGCGAAATTCCAAAACAAACAAACACGTTCACCGGCTAATATGAATAATATGAATTAAGACATATATCAAAAGAAATAGGACTGTGAATGCAACAAAAGACATTATCAAATGATATGTTTATTTTTTGTTTGTTTCGTTTCTGTGTTATGGGATAGCGGGAAGTCGGTGACAGATGTCGGATATGAAATACATTAACCACACACACACTTTAGCTATAACTTTACATTCCATTAAAAATATCCTGATTGTATAAGTCATCCCCTGTTGTGGTCGAATTAAGTAAATTCATTTTTCTTAGTTTAACCTAAATGTTCTTCAGTCCAATTAACTAAGGACACTTTTCCAAGTTAACCTGGCCATTTTTACAGTCGAAATAACCGGACGTTTCATTAGAATAGTCCAAGAGTTTGCGGTGAGCACTGTTGAATAGTTTCCTTCCATTTAATATATCAAATTAAATTACGTATGGCTAGCGTTATGAAATAAATTTTGTTTGAAATGTCGATGCTAAAATAATGATCCGTGTTCATTACAAGGATTTTATCAGTTTGTAAAATGACACATATAGTCATTGCAACATGAATAGTTGGACCCCAAAAACCAGAATTGTAAAAAAAACAAAAAAACACCTCTCTCTAACCTGTTTTATGTAAAGGTTCAGTTCTACTATTAACCTCCAGTTTTGTCTGGTTTTCCTTCGTACATTCAAACACTGCTTCCGATACACGTGGAGTACCTATTGTGTAACCAACTAAATAAGGATTCTTTATGGCTGTATTGAGCTCTGTCACTTTGGGGGTGTTTTCCTTCTAGAAAAGTAAGGATCAGAAACAAAAGTTTTATGGCCATATTCGTGAATGTTTTGTCAAACGTTTTGAGGTTTTTAATTTGCCCGTGGCCCTCTATTTGTTTGTTTGTGTTTGTAAACAAGAGTCATTTAATGTTTTTTTTGTTTCGTTTTGTTTATTTGAACAAAATTTCGCACGAAGCTACACGAGGGCTATCTGTGCTAGCTGTCTCTAATTTAGTTGTCTAAGACTAGAGAGAAGGCAGTTAGTCATTACTACCATCACTGGGCTACTCCTTTACCATCAAATATTGGGATTGGCTGAACATTATAACGCCACAACGGCTGAAAGGGCGAGCACATTTGGTGTGACGGGGATTCGATCTCGCGACCTTCAGATTGCGAGTCGAGCACCCCAACCACCTGGCCATGCAAGGCCTGTCAGTTAATGAGCTGAATGAAACTAGTAAAATAAAAGTTTGGTTCTGTTTAAAAGTATCATTCAACAGTTTCCGGTCTCAGGTTGTGGGTGAAAGAAATCGTAATTTTATTTATTAAGAAAACATCATCTACAATGAATGTGAAATATGTTATACTTACGTGTCGATATTGTATGTTCGTAACGTAATGTAAAATAGGTTTTGTTTTCTCTTTCTGTAATAATTATTTTTTATCAGTAAGATTTACGAATACTGATTTGGTTGTAATCTGCGTGCTCCGCTATTACAGCGGTAAGTCTACGGATTTACAACGCTAAAAACAGAAGTTCGATTCTCTTTAGTGGTCGGATTACAAACCAAACATGCTCGCCTTTTCAGCCGTGGAGGCGTTATAATGTGACTGTCAATCCCACTATTCGTTTGCAAAAGAGTAGTCCAAGAGTTGGCGGTGAATGGTGATGACTAGCTGCCCTCCCCTCTCGTCTTACACTGCCAAATTAGGGATGGCTAGCACAGATAGCCCTCGTGTAGCTTTGCACAAAATTCTAAATAAAACAAACTTTTCGGTGGACTCAGCAAATAGCCCGATATGTCTTTAATAAAAGAAAACAATGAAGTATACAGACTTTATATTTGTATACTCTTGATGTGAAGTGATACATTTACTAAAATTGCTTTTAGTAGGACTTTTCTTTGTGCCCTATAATAAACACTTTTTATCATTTAGCTTTCGTTAAAATTTATAACAGTTCACAAAAAGGATGGTCCTCGAGTTTTGAGGACTATTTTGCGGCCCCAGGGCGTGGCGATATTATAACTACTGCATGTCACTTGTCAGCTAGTGAAACGAATCAGGAGGTACACAGGGGAGAATATACATCCGCTGACATTGGACCGTAACGTCGACCCTAGTCACAATTTAGTAGGTGTGTTGAAATGTTCAATTATATTACCCAAAGTGGTAAACTGAACACTCTTTGTTCACTTGTTGGACAACAAACCAACGTGCCCAGACTCACACATTCATGTTCCTGTTTTCCAGAACTAAACTGAATCCACTTTGTTTACTTGTTGGACAACAAACAAACGCGCCCAGACTAAAACACTTATGTTCTTGTTTTTCAGAACTAAACTGAATTCACTTTGTTTACTTGTTGGACAACAAACCACCATGCCCAGACTCAAACACTCACGTTCCTGTTTTCCAGAACTAAACTGAACCCTCTTTGTTCACTTGTTGGACAAACAAACCACCATGCCCAGACTCAAACATCTTTCATTCTGTTTTTCCAGAGCCTAAAATGTGTAGACGTGGTTTAGTGAAAGAGAAGTTTGTGCCAAACGTCCTTTCAAAATAAATTGAATTAAAACACGTGTTTAGAACAACTCTCACATCTCGAGACTTTGTGGTGCAGTTATACCAGTTCAAACGTACCGATTCTGCTTCATATAAACACAGGCTACTGGGCAGATGAACTTACTACATGAGTTTGTATTAAATGTAAATTTTTCTTGATGATTTTACGATATCTTTATAATCAGTTCACCACAAACACACACATACATATATATATATACCTTATTAAATATAATAGCAGCTCAATAAATATGTATCACTAAGTTAAAGAAAGTATATACATAGAATGAACCAAGCGTGGCTTAGTGGTTAGTATACTCAGAGTGTGTATCCGAGGATTTCAGGGTGGCGGCCTGTTATCCCCAAAAGTGTGCTCCGTACATAATGCTACGCTACAATAACCTGAATAATGGTGACCCGAAATGTTGTCCAACTTAGGTCACTTAGAAAATCGTTCGTATAGCTTTATCTTGTATGATCTCTACTTGTCTCTCAGCGTATAAACATTGTCTAATCGTAACTTAATATCACATAACAGTGACTAATCTAAAATGGCTGGTCACTTGATTTTTATTTATTTATTTGCTTTACAGAATTATTTCGCTGATCACAGTGCACGAGATTAAGGCATTAATATCTTCAATTTCAGTAATTATGTAAAGTAATTCCTCGTGCAACGAAAGCTAAGAATAAAAGAAACAAAACAAGGGCGAAAGCCAAGGTTAAATGAAGCATGTTATGTACAGAGACAGTGTCACACTAACGCCCCCTCAGTTAGATCATTCAAGTTATCGTTATACTATACTCAAGGCTAAAATTGTGCATTAGCGAAAAAACAAAATACTGGTTATGGAAAATAAAATGAAACAAAATTGTTATTATTATATATGTAGATATATATAAACCACCACTGTCGTTTATTACGATGTTACACACCTATTCAGCACACGAACGTTTCGGGCCTAAAGTTTGGGTACTGTTTATACTTGATCTAGACTTAAACAAAATGTTTTATTGCAGAATTTTACAAGCCCTAAATAAACGCTGCAACGACATACAAGTTTCGTGCCCTTCATGTCGTTCCTAAACTACCAGTATATTGTTTGTTTTTATTTCTCTGAATTTTGTGCAAAGCTACTCGAGGGCTACCTATTCCAGCCGTCCTTAATTTAGCTGTGTATGACTAGAGGGAAGGCAGCTAGTCATCAGCAACCACCGCCAACTCTTGGGCTACTCTTTTACCAACGAATAGTGGTATTTACCGTAACATTATAACGACTTCACCGCTGAAAGGGCGAGCATGTTTGTTGTGATGGGAATTTGAACCCGCGACCCTCAGATTACGAGTCGAACGCCTTAACCCACCTGGCCATGTCGGCCCGCTACTAGTAATAAAGCAAGCTTGTAGAGAATGGAAAGACTAAGAAAGGTTGTTAAAGAACAAGTTTATCTCTTGTTTCTTTCCTGTAGAATGATGTGTCTTCTTCCTGTAGAATGATGTGTCTTCTTCCTGTAGAATGATGTGTTTTCTTCCTGTAGAATGATGTGTCTTCTTCCTGTAGAATGATGTGTCTTCTTCCTGTAGAATGATGTGTTTTCTTCCTGTAGAATGATGTGTCTTCTTCCTGTAGAATGATGTGTCTTCTTCGAGTGAACTGTTCTGTTGAAAGATAATACAAAACACATCTACTGTTTTTTTATAGCTAAGCACAATGGGCTATCTGTGCTCTGCCCACGACGGATATCTAAACCCTGTTTTTAGCGGTGTGAGTCGATATTTACTGTTATTTATGTCTATATATCCTTCTGTTTCGATGGTCTTCCCCTATAGGTTTCTTTCAACATCCGTTTTGATGGTCTTCCCATATGGGTTTCTTTCAACACATCCTTCGTTCTGATGGTTTTCCCATATGGATTTCTTTCAACACATCCGTTTTGACGATCTTCCCATATGGGTTTCTTTCAACACATCCTTCGTTCTGATGGTCATACTTTCAACACATCCGTTTTGATGATCTTCCCACATAGGTTTCTTTCAACACATTCTTCTGTTTAGATGGTCTTCCCCTATAGGTTTCTTTCAACATTCGTTTTGATGGTCTTCCCATATGGGTTTCTTTCAACAAATCCTTCGTTCTGACGGTCATACATAATCATAGAGCTAACATTTGATCAGTGGGTAACAGGCTATACTGATGATGCTCCAAAGAGATCAAATTTCACTATTTGAAGTTCATTTTCTTCCACAGACGAACACTGTTTACTGTGATGTAATTGTAATGAACTGCAGTAAATTATGGATGTGGTGGATGGTTTAAGACTATAATAAGATGAAAGAGACGAAACTGAGGTTCGTAACCTGACATTAGTTATAAACGAATTAAAGTTTTAATGTTGTTGTTGTTTTCAAAACAGTATACATTAATTATTTACTACTGCAGTTAATTGAGGGGTATTTGAACAGTACTGGCACTTGTGAACTCTTTATAACCCAGTAGAGGGGGATATTTCTCCAGAGCCTGTCCATTATGTAGGTAGTGTTATATTTTCTTCTCGAATTTATCCTTTATATAAAAAGTGTATACCTGCCCAAACTTGTTCACTGTATATTAAACGAAATATTATCCCTTCCGAACTTATCTATTCTACAGACAACGAGATATTCCCTCTGAGTTTTTGTGTTGTGAAGACAGTGGATATCCCCCCAAACGTGTCCATTGTTTAGATACAAATCGTCGCAACTGTGATTTTCGTAGGTTATAAACTACCCTCTCTTTTTCTTCGAGCAGCCTCAGTCATAACTTAAACTGATTATGCTAGCGAGTAAACCAGACATGACTTATTGGTTAGTTTTGTCCAGATGTAAATTTGAGGATTCAGTGTTCGTGCCCCGTTGTTACGAAGTCACGCCTTCTACATTGACCAGTCAGCACATCTAGAAGTGTAAAGGAGTCCAGTAGATGAGGTTTCTATCCTGTTTGGTGCTTATGACGTAAACTTCAAACTAGAGATACTTCGATTGTGTGTAAAACACTATGTCTTAGTTTTAGCAAAGAAACAAAACAAAAACATAACTGGATTTAAACCATCTTTATAATGTTTTTATAAGGTAATTTTTAATAATACTTTACTTTACTACACCAAACAACTTTCTGGTCAGGGATAGATGATTATTTTACCACCTTTTTAGTCACAGACCTGGTCAGCCAAAGAAACTTAAATCTGTAGCTCACCTGATTGGATTATCATAGTATACTGAAGCCTAACATGCCATTCTAATTGGATAATCATGAGATATTGGAACCTAACACGCCATTCTGATTTCATGAATATTAAATCCTAGCCTTCAATTATGGTTCGGTGATCATGAGATATTGACGCCTACTTGTCCTTCTTCCAGACATTCAGGTGGACATGTTAATGTCAGATGACGTAAATACAACATTTCTTGCACTAAGACAAAGCAAACAACTTTGAAAGTAGATAGGTGTGAGAATCTGATTTTCGCTGATTTTAAATAAGTTCTATTCCTATTAAAATCAGTTTCTTTTCTAACAGTGTGACTACAATGGGTTAAGCAAACTATACGCCTTTAAAAAAACAACAACAAAAAACTGGGTGGGGGTTAAATCATTTGAATTCTTTGATAACTCCTGGACAAGAAATTCCTATTCCACACCTGTTATCTGGTTCAATCTCTATTTGCTTACTCTCGAAGTCACGTTCAAGGTATACGAGTGACTTCTGCACATGCGCTGTGTACCACCAGTGCACGTGCTTTGAGCACGAGGCTGATAAACTTCGGTAATTCTTGATGAGGAGGAACTCACTTGAAATAAAAATGTATCTGAGAACGGTTGGTATTAGTATTAAGACTTTTATTGATTAGGAGAGAACAACGTTTCGACCTTCCTAGGTCATCTTTCTTAACCTGAAAATGACCTAGGAAGGTAGAAACGTTGCTCTCTCCTTATCAATAAGTGTTGATACCCATACCAGCCGTTCTGAGATGTATTTAAACTTCAGTAATATATTTCATTCTAATTCGTCGAAGTGAACAGCATCCCACATTCATGATTCGAAACCAATCAAAATATACACAAAACAAATTACGAAATACTAAATATTGTGTCAGTTTCTTTGTCATGTGCAATGAGATATCTGTGCTGTGTTCATTTGACAAACGTTTTTTTTTGTGTGATTCAGCTATTATTTGATCTTGCCTGATTTCTACGTTATCATGAACGGAAATACCCTTCTGTTGAGCGTATATAAGTTATCTAACTTAAAGTTCGGAGATTAATGGACAAAAAACAGATGTTTCGTTCAACATGTTTTGAAAACAAAAATGAACAGTTGGAATGGATTATACTTGGTGTGTTATTTTAATTATTTATTTACTTCAAACAATTAGTGGAAAAAATCCAGTAATCTTAATTTCCTATACGCTGGAACACCAACTTTAAGTCTTTGGGTTATAACGCTAAAAACCGGGTTTCGATACTTGCGGTGGGCACAATACAGATAACCCATTTCGTAGCACATTGTTTATATAATTTCAATAAAGTAATTTTCGTGCGAGCGAAATTTAAAGCTTTCGGTATTTCACACCTAGTGATATCTAATCTTATACGAGGATCAAAACTTAAGTTTTTTGTGTATAAATAAACATGTTATTTGTAAGAATGATTTATAATCTTAGATTAAATATCGTTCAGAAACCTGCCGGTAAGTGGTTAGATTGTTCAAATCATGAGGAAATCGTCTGCTGTGATAACAGGTTGAAATATTTTAAATTGAAAGTCAAATTGTGATCAATTGTTCGAATTATAAGATCTGAGATGTTACAATCAACAAAAAGTTCGTTGCTGATAACGTACAACAGACAAACGTCTTTAATCGCTTGCACAATGTGTCATGTACTATATGACATATACTATATAAGTACATATTAAAAAATACACTTTCTTCCAACAAGCAAAAGAAAACCTACCTTGTTATAGATATTAACAGAATGCTTACATTTCTTATCCCACTGAAACGTTTAACTAGTGACAGAATTTACTCCACTACAACTTGTAACCAGTGACAGAAAGCTGACAGTTTTTACCAAGTTAAATCTCGTGACATTAACCTTAAAAAACAGGAAAAAATGGGACAAACAAATCCGTGATCAGCATCGTTTCATTTGTCATTCGAAATACTAACTTTTGACCAGTGCAGCGGTCTCTTCCGCTAAGCCTAACAAAACTTAATAAATATTTAGTTAGAGGATTTAGAAATAACGTAGTTTTTGCTTATAAATTTATTTAGAAAGTACTAAATAATCGTTTACAATGAAAGAAGAGATTTTTTTTTAAATATAAACTCTACTGTATTCTTTGAGACATCGACGTATGAAATTTTATCTTTCTTTATTGAATACGTGAATTTGATTAGTTCGTGATGAAAGGCTATGTCTTGACGTTGAGAAAGAAATTAATAAACAGCCCCTTGTAATACCAGGACCACAAAATAGAATGGTAGCGAGGAAAGCAGAAGGAGAAGACATTTCGGATCTTAAAGCGGGTTAAGAAAGCCATTCGAAATGTTGTCTCCTACTGCTTCTCTTATCACTCTGTTCTCAACACCCTATTGTTTTCATTATTTATTGTTTCTTCATAAACTTCTGATTTCTACAGTATGTTATGATAAATTACAATTAGTTCAGGAGTTTTGTGCAAAGTTACAAAACTGTCCCTAGTTGTGAACTGTTTTTTTGTCTGGCCGAAAGGTGGTTTCACTCTCACTCGTATAACTCCCCCCTCAAGTAAGAAGCGCGTTTTTGCAGGCCTGGCATGACCACGTAGTTGCACTCGACTCGCAACCTGAGTGTCGCGGGTTCAAATCCCTATCGCACCAAACATGTTCGCCCTTTCAGCCTTGAGGCATCATAATGTGACAGTCAACTCACTATTCTTTGGTAAAAGAGTAGCCCAAGAGTTGGCGGTTGGTGGTGATGACTACCTGCCTTTCCTCTTGTCTTTCATTACTAAATTAGTGACGGCTATCGCAGAGAGCTCTCGTGTAGCTTTACGCGAAATTCAAAACAAACGAGCGTTTTCACAACAACAGGTCTCGAACCATGAACACTCAGATTCACAGTTCGAGCACCGCAACCACTAGGACACATTCGGCTAAAAATGACTTTAGAACTGACAGATTGTAATAACGCTCTCCAACAACTGTCTTGTTCTCAAATCCGGATCTGAACTTGAATAATGAGTAACTTGGAGGGGAAGGGGGTACAGGGGAAGAAAATTCCCGTGCCGGGAGACGATGGAAATGCCCAACTTATAGATAAAATAAGGTTATGAACAGTAAATTATGAAACGAATAAGATATTTAATACACGCCTATTTATATGTCGAATAAGCTTTTATTTTTACTCTTACTTAATGTGTGGGAAGAACGTAAAACGTGAGCTCCCAGTCAGATGGTCGAAAATACTCAAAATAAACACAGATGAAAAAACAAAAAAACATTAATTCGTCTCCGGCACCTCATGATAACAAGATGAAATATGTCAAAGTTGATTGTACAGATAAACAAGTACAGAAAATAGAGACAGCACTTTCCTTTCGTTCAGTAGTCTCATCCTTGAGCGGTAATTTCTACAGTGAAACTGTTTTTGTTTTTTTACGAACAACAATAAGCGATGTTTATTGGATAAATATTATACTTAAACCGACTGCTTTACGTCCACTTTGACGTTTGTTTATTTTAGACTACCTATCTAGTCGTTAGCAATTTTAACTCGACAGACTAGAGGGAAGGAATGTAAGTAGCAGCACTCGCCGCCAACACTTGATCTACTCTGAACAGATCGAATAATAACATTTAATAGCCACCTTACAACGTCCTCACAACCTCAACATGCGGTAATTGGACCTAAATACGAGACTACTGGTCAACAGTAGGCGCGCTAACTACAACTTTAAAATGTGTGCAGAGACTAATCATTTCCATTATAACACTAGACAGAAAACTGGTTTAAACTCTATAGGCAGACAGCCCTCAAATGTAGATAGATATAGTTGTACCAGTTTAATTCAAAGAAAGTCTACTGACAAACAATCGGGAATACGAATATTGTATATCGCCTGGTTTCTTGTTAATTATATCATTAAGCTAGCGTGGTAGTGGTATTTTGTGTGTGAACTGGCCAAACGTGACAACATCAGACCCCGAATTATCGAACTGAATGAAGTACGCCACATGAACCACGAGGTTGAAGGAAGAACAACCACGGGTCGTATCGTGAATTTCCCCAGATCTAAACATATACAAACTGACTGTAAATGTGTTGTGTTGTCATGTGTAAAACAACGGAAGGCAAAAATCCATTAAACAGCTGACACAGTTTTAAGTCGCTAAACCTTTTTTTCTTCTTCTTCATGTAACTGAGAAAGTAAATGCAAGACTTGTGCCCCAGTTTTTGGGAAATTCCATCAACTTTACTCTTTCTAATACTTCCCTATGAATATGCGTTATTTTTTTTTAATTAACGGCTCTAAAATATTTTTTATAAAACTACTGGGTATCGACTTAGTCAAAGTTGCATGTGTGAAAATCTCATGGTACAAAAGTAAGATTTTACTTGACATAAAATGAAAAAAAAATATTTTTACTCTTTGAGGAGGGCAACTATTCGAACTGATCATGGTATGTAAATAGATTTATTTTTTGTTCTATGTATTTAAAATTTTTGTTTAGACCAAAGTTATATAACAGATTATCTGTCCATCAAGAGAAATCAAGCCACGGATTGTAACGTTGTAAGTCTGTAAATTTACCGCTAGCGAATGCATCTATAAATAGCAAAACGACATCGAGAAAAATGGTAATTGTAATATATGATAAACTTGGTTTAAGAAATAATAATAATAGTATAATTTCAATGTGAACAGTGAAGCCGCAAGACCTTTTTTTCGTTTGTAGTTAAGCACAAAGCAACACATTGGGCTATCTGTACTTTGCCCATTACGAGTATCGAAACCAGGTTTCTAGCAGTGTAAACCCGCAAACACGCCGCTGTGCCACTAGGTTGTGTGGTTGTCTACGATAAAAAATAATGGAAGATACACCAACACAGGTCAAAAGTTGAAAGTATTTGTCAGTTGTTGTGGACACATAGTCCACAAATTAATTGTGAACGTAATATTTGATTAGAACGTGATAGGTACTGAACAGTGTAATCGAATATTTTCCTACCTAGTGTTTGTAGTTAGGGTGCTTACCCCAATATTAGAAACGCTTCTCTTATATTGCATCGTTAAAAATGTACGCCCCCATCCGTGATAAATAGCAAACGTAACATTTACACGTATATACTTTCTTAAGGCTTAAATTGTTAGTAATATGACTTTTTTTGCTCCTAACTGGTACAGGGGTGAATTCTAAAAGCTTACGACGCTGAAAACTTTCTGTAGCTTTGTGCTTATTATCAAACAAAGAAATGACAAACGTAATTTTTCTAAAATTTGGCAGCTGGATATCCAAGGTCAAAAATCACTCCCCGAATAGTTACAGTCCTTCATTGTTGATGACGAGAAACCCACTTGAAGTGAAAATGTATTCTCAAAGACGGCTGGTATGGGTATTGACACTTTCATTAAAATAAAGCAAAAAACGTTTCAACCTTCTTAGTTGGAAACCTTATTAACCTGAAGATGACCAAAGAAGGTCAATGCGTTGTTCTGTACTTTATTTTAATAAAAGTTTTAATACCCACACCAACCGCCTTGAGACACACTTTTAGTCCTTCATCGGGTTGTAGTGGACAGTGAACTAGCCTTAGTCCATAACAGTTCTGTACAGTTTGATTCCAAGAAAGTCACTGACTTTCAACCAGGAATACTTTATATGGCCTATTATTCAAACTCTCAGTTTGTTATCTTGAACCACCAAACATTTCTTTGTGATAACAAGTACAACACGCTATCGACCACTGTTTATACACAAGTATAACCAGACATAAAGGCGAGTATATAACGTGTTTTAGAGATTACTTGTACTTGGCTTATAATACATATTGGTGACCAAGCATATCGCTGTATTTGACTGCCCTGACACATTTAACTCCTTTTGGGGTTTTCCATCTTGCAATCTAAGAGCTGATAACAGGGTCATACTGGTCAACAAACAGTATACAGTCATCAGGTAATGAAAGTAACTTCGAGCTGTCAGACCAATTATGTATAATATTATTCTCAGGACAATATTTTTTGCCACTATAAAAAATGTTATTCTCAGAACAACCTTTTGTGCCACTTTAAAATAATGTTATTCTCAGAACAACATTTTGTGCCACTTTAAAATAATGTTATTCTCAGAACAACATTTTCCGTCACTAGAAAATAATGTTATTCTCAGAACATTTTCTGTCATTACAAAATAATAAAACGCATAAAACTTCTTTAAAAAACGTTCCACCTAGCGGAATTGATAAGAAACATTTTTCGACCCGTGTTACAAAATAATTTATTGTTTAATACAGTGTTGTTGTTTGTTTTACGATAAGCACATAGCTACATAATAATCTATCTGTGTTCTACCTACCACTGGTAGCAAAAACCCATAAAGCAAGTTATGTGAAGTTTTCCGATGTTTTTACACTGTAAAGTTGGTACGACTGAAACACCAGTAAATACCAGAGTGTAGTTGCTGTGAATTATACTGGATTTTCTTCCCTTTCAAAGATATTAACATTCTCCTTATATTTTCAAAGCATTCTAAACAAAAGATCAACAATTCGACTTTTAGAAACTAAATAAACGAGATCAGCTTACCCGTCTTTCGTGAGAAACACAAACGAAACTGGAGTTGACGGAATTTGACTGCAAATCAACCTTCTTAACTCTTCTACCCTTACGTCGTGCTTGTCCAGGAGAATAACTCCGAGAGAAAAATTACGTTGGTGGTCATTGTGTCCATTTATCAAGATGAGTCCAAAACAAGACTGAGACACGACTGTCAGATCGGGCACCATTTTCTGTATTGGAAGATAAAAATAACGCTGGGGTTTAATTGGTGTTTCGTTTACGTCTTCGTCATGTGCATCTCTCTGTTTGAAGTCACACGAACAGTTTGTCTGATTAACAGCTGGAGTCACCAGCTCAGTCGGCATCTCGCCGGTTCTTGATATCTGCATAAAATCTCGCTTGGTGTCGCATCGGGAACTTTTACAAACTATTCAAAGTTAATGAAGTTATTTATTCTTTTTTAGCTAAACTTTCTAGTTCACCTTAGTAGAGAATTCTTATACGATTCTTCTAAATATGTCCGGTAGATGTGCCTATATAAAATCAACGCAAAACATGTTAACCCAAAGAACCACCTTGCCCGTTCAACCACTTGGTATGATCTGTTGCTCCGAACAACGTACCTTTGGCCATATCGTAGCGTGGGAACGAACCATTATTATCACACGGGGGGGCGTGCGAGTGCAAAGGAAGAAGGATTTCATCATCTACTGCAATATAGGCTAACGTCTGTATTATATTTATATGCATGTGTGTGTATTTGTATAAATGTGATATTAATAACATTAAAAGATTGAGAGAAAGCCACATGAATCCAAGTATTAAGTAATTGTTTTCATAGTGGCTTGTTTTTGGAAAAACAAGTTCTCGTCTTTTATTCTGAATTTAACTAGAGTAATAAAATAAAGGTCGAATGGACAGTAACTGACTAGTTCTGAGTGACCCTAGTGGAGAAAAGACTAGTTTACAGAAACTTTTCTCATATTACTCACACGATAAAGTGGAATTTAAAATAGATTAACGTGTGTGTTAATATCGCTAAACTCCATTAAACAGATAGATGTCCCGGAGGGACAGCAGTAAGTTAACGGATTTACAACGCTAAATTCAGGAGTTACTTTCCCTCAATGGACATACTTCTACTCTCATTTATAATTCTTAAATCATGTAATCCATCAGCACATATTGTCACACGAAAATTTCTACACTCATTTATAATTCTTTATTCATGTGATCCATCAGTTCAGATTGTCGAATATAAACATTTACACCCACTTATAATTTCTGGTCATGTAATCCATCAGTTCAGATTGTCGAATATAAACATTTACACCCACTTATAATTCCTGGTCATGTAATCCATCAGTTCAGATTGTCGAATATAAACATTTACACCCACTTATAATTCCTGGTCATGTAATCCATCAGTTCAGATTGTCGAATATAAACATTTACACCCACTTATAATTCCTGGTCATGTAATCCATCGGTTCAGATTGTCGAATATAAACATTTACGCCCACTTATAATTCCTGGTCATGTAATCCATCAGTTCAGATTGTCGAATATAAACATTTACACCCACTTATAATTCCTAGTCATGTAATCCGATGAAATCAATTTTATACTTGAATGCAAATACTGAAGAAATATTTTAAAGTCACTAAAAGTAACAAAAGTTACTGAGTTGATGATAAAACAAAGAAATTATAGTAGTTTTAAGACGTAATGAAAATATTTATGACAATATTTGTCTCACAGAGGAACGTGCTCAAACTGTCTTACAAATAGAAGTCATCTAGATATTTCCAGAAAAAATAAAATATTCTACAATTCGAAAAAAAAAAAGGAGTTCGCCTTCATGGAAGGCTTGTTTTCTTAGTGGATTCTTTGAACATTGAACTTTCCCCAGAATGGATTATACTGGAGTTAAATATTTTGTGAATTGTATCAAAGTTAAGTAAACCAACTAACAACGTTGAGTGTTTCCTCTCGGAGCGAGTATCAGCTTTTCAGGTTCAGAAGTGTGTCTGTTTTCTTTGAGCAAACTCACATCGGGGTATCTGCTGTGTCCACCGAGAGGAATCGAATCTCTTATTTAAGAGTTGTAAATCCAATGATTTACTGCCGTTCCTATCGGAAGGACTCTGAAGATTAGGAGATTGTCCAATTAAGGAATTCCAGTGGCGTAGCGCTATGTCTGCGGACTCAAAACGCTAAAAACTGAGTTTTGATACATGTGGTGAGCACAGGCAGCCTATTGTGCACGTAGCTGTGTGCGTAATTCAAAACGAATAAACGATCATTTAAAGAAATGGTGGACACTTAGTTCTGTGGCACTCAAGTGTTTGATTGATAATATCTATAACGAAGGAAATGATTAGTTTGCTTAGGTTTGAATTTCGCGCAATGCTACACGAGGGCTATCTGCGCTAGCTGTCCCCAATTTTGCAGTGTAAGACTAGACTGAAGGCAGCCAATCATCACCACGCACTGTTAATTCTCTGGCTACCTTTCTACCAAAGAATAGGGGTATTGACCGTCGCATTATAACGCACTTACGGCTGAAAAGGCGAGCATGTTTGGTGTGACAGGGATTCGACCCTGCAACCCTCGGATTACGAGTCGAGTGTTTTAACCAGTGGTTAGAGAAACAAACTGAAGATTTTGAGCTTTTCAGCAGCATTTTCTACAAACTTGAAAGACTATTTTAATTGATATAAGAAATTATCGGCATTTTTATAATGTTTATTTTTTATACCATTTGTGAAAACTAGTATGCTTGTTGCGCGAGGTTTATCGCTTCAAATCTATTAAGATAAGAGCGGACACGTCATCATAGAATAATGGACGAAACTATCGCGTCATAAGCACCACGTGTCTCATGACTCTCGAAGAAGGAAGAACAGAGAAAGGAACATCTCCAGGAAATGCTGACAACCATGAATTAACGTAACGTACACGTACGTTTTATACGTGCGAAACGTTCACGTAACAATTAAACGATGCTGACTGTAATTTGTGCTTTAAGAAAAACAACATATTTTTGATAGACTAGACAATCTTGGTAGACATAATTCCTTGTAGCCTCTGGATGTCTGTTAAAACAAATCCAAGGTTCCAGTGAGATGAAATAAGGACGAAAAAAACCTGGAGAAAAAGGAAGCTATTCTTTTCGTCCAGGGTCACATTCCATTAGTTGAAATATTTAATGAAAGCACGTGCTTTTAATTGTTTTATTTAATTATATTATTTTAGTTTATATACTTATGTGAACAATTTTTCAATAAAAACCTGTGTGTGTGTGTGTGGCAGCTTATGAGTGGCGAGCCGCTGAGCCGATTGTCACCGTACTTGGTGCGTACTCTTACGTCCTTCCAGAGCTCCAATCTGATCTCCAATGACTTTTTTGTGCGTTGAACAAATATGTTAACTAACGACGATTGTTTTCTGTTGTTAGCTTATTACGAGGAATTAGGGCTGACCTATGATCCATAAGCTGGTCAACATTCTGAGATTACTGGGATTATGTCTGAAAACATCGATAACAACGAGGATGCCATATTGATGAACGATATGTGTGTGTATACATATAGAATGTTACATTACACACGTATAGGTAGACCGGTGTATTAAATCAGTTATTCTACTGGGTTGACGTTTCGTTCCTATTTATGTAGACAGATTACTTTATGAGATCCATGGCATGGTTAATGTGTTTGCGTGGGCTTCACGTTTCTCTGGTTGTCATTTATGTTCCACAAAGATACGAAGATAACTAACTATCTTAAGTAATTCACAGTTTGAAAGACAACAAGTGATGTGAAAGAAAATATCCATGTGTATACATGTCGAGAGTTTATGGTTCGCTACTCGTTGTCGCAAAAAAACCTTTGTTATCGTGGTTTGAGTAACAATGAGGCCTAACAAGGGTTAGCGATGAGTGATGTTTATAACTGTTTTCCACCTAAATCATCAGTCTAAAATTTGGGCTAGCATAGCTTTGGGTAAAAAAACTAACTACAACATCGTTTAGTTGCCTGTGAAAAATACTGAAGACCTCAAATAAGTCGCGGGACTTTTTTCGCAGAGCATAGGCAAGTAGTTAAGGCATTCGACGCGCAATCTGAGAGCCATGGGTTCGAATCCCCGTCACACCAAATATGCTTTCCTTTTGAACCGCGGGGTCATTATAGTGTGCGGTCAATCCCACTATTAGTTGGCAAAAGAGTAGCACAAGAGTTAGCGGTGGGTGGTGACGACTAGTTGCCTTCCCTTTAGCCTTACACTGTTAAATTAGGGACGATTAGCGCAGATAGCTCTCGTGTAGCTTTGTGCGAAATTTTAAAAAGCAAGCAAAGAAACAATCGTTTGCAGAATCAACTTCATGTATCGTGTAAATTACGTCTTACATGATCTGTTAATAGCTGACCAATAAACATTAAACACGAGAAAGACAAGTATTTTTATTTACTATACGGAACCAAAAGCTTGAAGTAAATTCTGAGAAGTTATGAGTGAAAGTAAAGAAAACTATGAATATGTCAACCACACTAAATCTTCCATAACCAGTGGCAACGAGACCTTTCGCGCAAAGTTTTTGGTTCAGATCTATAAACTGTTTAGTGCCTTTCCGCCACTTAGCTCTTATCTTAATTGTTTCAATCACCTTCATCCACAAATCAGGATTTGATAGTCGTGAAAAGTACGTTGATAAAAAAGAAAGAACCGGAAGATTATGTTTGCAAGGAGTGCCCGGATGTATGTCTTCTTGCGTACTTCCGGAATAATATAGAGTTGTTACGTTTAACAGGAGAGGGTGAGAAAGATAGGAACAGGAAATGAAAACGGTGCTTGTACATTCCAGGTCTGTGGTGGGTTCCTATATTCGTTCCTTAACCACAACTCCAGCCAACTTTACGATATCAAAATATGATGAGTTTTATTTTTACAACGTGGTATTTCCATTCTATAATTATACCACAATGGTTGTTTGTTTAGCCTGACTCTCAGATCAGAACATGCAAAAGTCATTGTTTCGAAACTGAAGTTTGTTTGTAATATTTTTTTTTTTTACATACAAAACGTCCATCCTATTTAAATAATAATAAGTTGTAATAAATAAATACTGCGCCGAGAAATTAAAACACCAGACTAAGTCTCGTAATGACTTCCTGCATTGCTAAAATTGGTAATATTATTAAAACGTTTCGAAATTATTGGGGTTAATTTCGAGTTGAGTCTAACCCGAACCCGCTCGGGTACAGCGTAAATTCGACGCTTATTTTTTTCTTTTTTACGTTTGAGCGTAAATTTTGTTTTTACTTTAATATGTCGAAATAAGTTAGAGTTCCCCCTAGTATTACAGTATCATGTCTACAGACTTACAATGCTAGAAACCGGGTTTCGATACCCGTGGTGATCAGATCGTAAAAAGTCCTTTTTGTAGCTTTCTGCTTAGTTACAACCAAACTAACAAGGTGAAGCGTAGAACTGTAACATTGTCGTGGTATCAGTGACTCTTAGTGGAAACAACGCTTAAAAGGTCTATTTCAAAACTCTCTTTCTGAAGTAAGTCTTAATCATTGTTAGTAATGGACTTTGACTGAATACGTGCGACGGACAAGCTCAACTTTCTTTCACCAGTGAGGTTAAATGTGGAATAAAGTTCTCTCGGAACATACACTAGCCTTTGAACTTGACAAGACGCTTACATCACTGAGGTTAAACGGTCGATGAAAACTTCTGGATTGTTATGCCAGACAGAAAAACACCAAAGATGTAAAAACGACAATGAAAAACATCAAGTTTCTTTCATCGTGAAATGAAACACGTGGAAAACGATCACAGAACCTCCTCCACTTGTGTTACCAAAAGAGAACCAATTATGAAACATACAGTAATTACCAAAATAATAATGGCTAAGCTCCACGGGGTTCTCTGCAAATTAATGCAAATGAATCATCTTTATTTTACGTCTAACACAGAGGTGGATTGTTTTTGTTTTTTTCTCTATTTCATAATGAGATTAACCCCATATCATCCCACTATCACTTACAATCACATGGCCAGTCCGCCTTTGGTCTCACGTGCAAAGTGAAAGTACATACTACCCCATGTTCCTTTAAAGAGTTCAGGGGTTTTCCATGCATTTTGCCTTCCTTTCTTTTCGGATCATCGATAAAACAGTGCGAACAAAAATACAATACATTTCTTACAATCAGGAAAGGTGATTACGACATGACTCAAATCACTACTAATTATCGTGTTGTTCTGGTCGGTAAAGATAGGTAAACTCTTGGGCTATTTTTTTTAAACCAATGAACGTTATAACGATCTCAAGGTTCAAAGAGCGAACATATTCGGTGACAGGGATTCGAACCCGAGGCTCTTTACATTGCCAGTCAAACGCCCTAATCACGAAGCCAATGAAAGATAAGAGAAAGGTATAACTATAATAATTTAAAAAAAGGTTATAATTATCAGTCTCTACGAGTCAGTCAGATATCAGTAACACAGGACACTGAACAGGAAGGACAATGAATCATTTACTTTATCCACGATATCAAATATATATTAACAAAGTAGCAGATAAAAAAAAGACATACCGTGTATAATTTTATTATCGATCCAATTCGTTTAGATTAAATATAATTGACAGATATCGAAAGTTTAAATTATGTCTTTTTATTTCTTTCATAGCCCCAAACTAGTCTTCTCTTAATGTTTAAATCTGTAGCAATTTAATTTTACATTCCTATAAATTACAAGTGAATATATTACTTTAATTCTCATTTCCTAAGCCTTGTTGAGAAATGTGAGTATTTTAAAACCTCGGGCCTCTGAGGGCTAAATAGTAAAACTTAAAATGTTCAAAGCGCTAAAAACCGGAATTCAATACTTTTAGTGCAGGGTTTCTCAACCTGGGTTCCATGGAACCTGCTCCTCAGTGATACAGCGATATGTCTGCAGATTTACAATGTTAGAAACCAGGTTTCGATACCCGTGGCGCACAGAGCACAGAGAGCTAATTGTGTAGCTTTGTGCTTAACTTTAAAACAGTCGATTCACAGAATTTCTAGGATTTGCCGGGTGGTTTCAGGGATTCCACAAGAAAACAAATCTGCGAAGCCAAGACTGTTCTTTAACTGATACAGATGACTCTCCACTGTATCTGTGACAGATATAAGTGGGAAAGAAATTGAACAGCTGATAGACACGAATTGAAATTCAGTGGTAATTCTCTTTACAATTAAGTACTTAACTCTGGCAGGATTTTCCAAGTATAGTGCGATGAAAACAAAACGTCGGACGAGGCTTGGTGGGGAATCAGATTGAAGCTGCAAATATCTCACACTAAACCTAATTTCAGGAAGCACCTTGACAGTAAGCAGCAAATTGAAATGAGGTAGTAATAAACAGCAAGTGTTTCTATTAAGGCTTAGGTATTATTTGTTTGGATATTTGAGTTTTATAATTGTCAGTTATTGTATTTGTTTGTTTTTGAATTTTGCGCAGAGTTACTCGAGGGTTATTTGCGATAGCCGTTCCTACTTTAGCAATGTAAGACTAAAGGGAAGGCAGCTAGTCATCACCACCCACCGCCAACTTTTAGGTTACTCTTTTACCAACGAACAGTGGGATTGACCGTTACATTATAACGCCCCTACGGCTTGCCTGAAAGGGAAAGCATGTTTGGTGTGACGGGTATTCGAACCCGTGATCTTCAGTTATTGTGATCCCAGGTTAAAACAAAAATACATTACTAGGACGAATTTAATTACCGAATTTCCCGGTGTCAAAGACATTATTTTTACCCGAAAATAAATCTCAAAATTTTACCTTACGTCTGCTACGGCGAAGGTTACGTTGCTCATAGGCCTAAACCTAAGCCTAGAGCAGTGGTTCCCAATCAAGGGTGCTCACACCCCGTGGGGGTGCAAGATAGCGTTCCAGGAGGTGCGAGATAACTTTTTTTCGGCCACCTTTACCTTTATTTTTAAATAAATAATTACTGTGAGGGGTGCAAAAATATATTAAGATTTTGTAGGGGTGTGGGGCATAAAAATGTTGGGAACCACTGGCCTAGAGGAAGCGTTTTGACACTAGACAGTAATCCAATCCCCTCTATATGATCCAGAGTGAAATGTATAAGTTAGTTAGCATTAAATAACAAATAAATAAACAAGAACAGGACACCGTACATATGGTTCTGTAACACTGCAGTGGCGGCGCCAGGTGGCTTAAGAGCTGAGCCCCCAAATGAGTCAAGCCCCCTCAGCCCCCAGTATTGTTACCTACATATATTCATAAAATATGTAAAATACAATCGTCGTTGTTGCTTAACAATTAACATCAAAGATACATAGATCTGTAGAACTCAACGTCTTCATTAAGACGGAAGTATGTGTCATGCGTCCCATAGCAATGTACTGAAACTTGTGTTGTATTTCCGCTCCCTGTGTAATGCCATTTTATCTTAAGCTTTGAAGAAGATTAGACAACCACGTTGATTTCAAGTTACAACAGATCATCAGGGATTTTACTTGATAAACCAAAGGTTTCACTGGTATTTACCATTAATTTCATTTATCTTTTATTGAAAAGTAAAACATAGCATGTATGTATAAGTGTATTGTGTATAGGTCAAAATTATGAAGCATTTAACTGGACTTGTGTCCTCTGTGAGATCATTTTGCATTGTGTATCAGCCATCCAAAATTGTACTGATGATTGTGACATACACTTAAAATTGTGACTTAAAATCCAATTAATGTTATACTTATGATTAGATTATAACCTTATATGTTAACTAACCAAATAATATTTCCAAACAAT
This sequence comes from Carcinoscorpius rotundicauda, assembly GCA_011833715.1. Taxonomy (NCBI): domain Eukaryota; kingdom Metazoa; phylum Arthropoda; class Merostomata; order Xiphosura; family Limulidae; genus Carcinoscorpius; species Carcinoscorpius rotundicauda. The sequence goes on along the minus strand of CM022394.1, from coordinate 103,307,553 downwards.
TCTAGAATGAATTTTAAAATTGTTGTTGGGCTATTTAGAAGTGCCTAATTTAATGTAATGTAATAGTTACATTATTGTAACAGATACTTGTCACACTTATAATAATAAGAACAATATCACAATCACAGTTTGGCCTGTATGAATAATGTGAACTTATGAAGAAACCTAGTACAATCCGTCATCTCTGGTCTCTCAGAAATGAGAACTGAAATAGCATGGAAAGACTTGGAAGAGTCTGCTAAGGATATATATAAGAAAGTGGGAATATACACTGAGATGGTGCATCAAGGTGGACAGCGATCTGCCCCCAATCACCTGGACGAATTCATAATCACATCTAGTACTGGCCAAAAAGATGAACCAACACCAAATGCCAGGAGAAACACTTTCTATGTCATCATAGACAGGATGCTCAACGAGCTGTATAGAAGATTCTCCTCTGATGCCTGCAGTGTTCTGATGGGTGCAGTTGTATTGAATCCCAAACACTCCACATTCCTGGACAAGCAAGCACTCTTAAAAATGGCAGCAATACCATCTTATGGTATGGCAGAGGATGACCTCGCAGTGAAGGTCCACCAGTTGAACCGGCTTATTGCCAGGAAGAAAGATAAGAGGCAGGAAGTTTCCTCACCATTGGAGCTTGCAACCATGCTGGAGCCATACAAGGATGCCGTCATGGATCTCTACAAACTTGTATGCATCACTGTGACCCTGCCTCTCACTTCAGCTGCCTGTAAGAAAACTTTCTCAAGACATACTTGTACAACACCAGTGGTAACAACCACACCAGCAACCTTGTTGTCATATCAGTAAACTCCAGAAGGGCAAAACAATTCGATATCGATACTGTTATAGACACATTTGCTGCCAATCACCAGAACAGACGCATTGTTTTGCAGTAATATTGACTATAAACACAACATGATGAAAAATAGTCAGCCTGATAGTGACCTTAGTTTTCCTCAGAGTGTATTAACTTCACATGGAATAATTCGTTTCTGCTGTGTCTTTATGTTATAATTCTTTTGATTTGTTGCTTTACTCTTAATGGTATATTAAATGTTCAATCTAAACTAACTTGATTTTCTTTATTATTATGTATTACCTTGGGTGGAATTTAGGTAAGCTTTCTCTTTTACATATACACATATTTTCATAAACAGATTATTTCTAATTTGTAATAATGAATTATTAATCAGAGTGTGAGTTTTCAATATGAAGTATAGATGGCATTTTGGGAATCCCCTCCACAGTAACTCCCCCCCCAAACGAAAATATCCTGGCGCCGCCACTGTAATACCGACACTTTTTTAAACTCAACTTTTTAGGCTTAAAATAACGTTATTACTGGCAATAATACAGATATTCCAGAGGTAATATAAGGTATACACTTTCAAAGGTAGATATCATAAGCATATAGCTCACAAAAAATGAAAAGTGGCCAAGAAGATTGATGTACCGGAAGTCACTAAACAATCTATGAAACATTTTGATTGGTGGAAGTGCTGCCACCTTATTCTTATATTCATATTTTTCTTCTTCTTTTTAATTCAAATATTAGCTAATCAAAATGGGGGAAAATACGGTAAACAAGTTAATCTGGTGCTATATTTTAGTCTCATCTGCAATAATAATATAATACATATAATATATATTTCTCGTATATATATATATGTGTATGTGTGTGCCTACGAAAGGGTTTCACTGGTTATAAATTTTCGAATAAAGGTTCCATGGTGACATAAAAGTAGAACCTTAGAAGAACAGTGTAATTTTATGCTTAAATACAAATAAACAATTTATGTATTTTATAATTTAATTCTCTCTTTGTTCTTCTGCTACCACTTAAAACACTTGAATCCTTGAAACCAGAAACTCGAATTGCTAACACAACGTATCAAAGCGTTACGAATCAGAAATTCGAACTGTTTTGAGATAATTACCAAATTTATTTATAATTTGCAATGATTCCAAATAATCTCTTCTCAGGTGGCGCAGCAGTATCTATGAGAACTTATAACGCAAGATACCGAGTTTCAATACCTATAGAGGGCAGAGTACAAATAGCCCATTGTGTAGCTTTGCGAATAATTACAAATAAACTGATCAACCAAATAATCTGGTCCTATACGATGAATCTGCCATCTCTTGCTCAAAATGCGTACTACATAATCAGCTTGGTTGTACAATATTTATTTTTTATTTTTGAATTAAGCACAAAGCTACACAATGGGCTATCTGTGCTCTGCCCACCACCGGTATCGAAACCCGGATTTTAGCGTGTAAGTCCGCAGACATACCGCTGAGCCACTGGGGGGCTGGTTGTATAAATGAAAATTGTATAGATTAATTCAACAAAGTGCATATTATGCTTGCCTTTAGTCGATTTGCCTTTTTGATTGCAAAAAGAACTTTTGTTCTACTCGAATAACTTAAAATTGTTAATAAAGAGGAAAATTGTACACAACTCAATGCACATTTTAAAAATTAATTTGAGCTATGTTTCTGCTACGTAAAATATTATGATGAAAATCAACAGTCTGATGTATATTATCTAACAGTAACTGATAAACAGTGGAATAGTTAGATAACAGAAGCTCACGTACAACTCAAATAAAAAGCAATATTAGACCTTTAATATACTACCGCCAGGGAGCGTTGCTGGTATAATAAATAATAATACATAAAGTGTACAATAAAATAATAATAATAATAAACCAGTTGTTTTTAAGAAATCCATTTTTTTTCTTTTTGATTTCCCCATTTTTTTGCTTCCAATAAACTGAAGTTAAAAAATTGTAAGGCATTTTCTTGAAAACCAAGGTGTGTATTTTCTTATAGCAAAGCTACTTTAGGCTTTCTGCTGTGTCCAGTTGGGGAAGGGGCAAGAAGAACAATAGCTTAAACATCGCTGAGTGCCCTACTGTAGTTCTGCAACAACATACTGTTGAATCTTATACAAATTATACAGAAAACAAACAAACTTACCCTTTCGTATGTAGTATCTTGTGATTTTTTTTATGTCTTTTCATGGAAGTGTTATATATTGATAGAAAAAGTTCCTGGTATTCAGTCATTTTATATAAACTGTCTGTAGAAGGCAAAAGAAAGATGACAAATATTTCCGCCGGAGATGGCAGCTACATAGCTTTAAATGTCTAAAATTTCACGTGATATTTACGGAAATTGCGTTGCAAAGTTTTCCAAAGAAAACGTCAGAACTTCTTAAATGAACGTTCCTTACCATTCACGTTGCCAGAATTAGAAGTGATTTGACATGAATTTGTCTGTGTGTACGTGGGTTTTCTTACAGCAAAGCCACATCGGGCTATCTGCAACGATTTAAACATTACTGGTTAGAGCAGAGAAATAAAGCTTGTGTTGTTTTGAATTAAGCACAAGGCTACACAATGGGCTATCTGTGCTCTGCCCACCACGGTTATCAAAACCTGGATTTTAGCGTGTAAGTCCGCAGACATACCTCTGAGCCACTGAAGGGGGCATAAAGCTAGTGTTTGCGTGTGTTTTTGTCACAGCAAAGCCACATCGGACTGTCCGCTGTGTACGCAGAGAAGAATCGAACCCCTGATTTTAGCGTTGCAACCCCACATACTTACCACTGTCATTTAATTTAGAACAACATAGATTTGATTAGCCTGGTATAACCTGGTGTTTAGGATACTCGATTCCCAACAGTGAGACTGGAGGTGTCATAAGCTAAAATCCAAGTTTCGATACACATAGTGCAGTTTGTTGTTTACTACAAACAAATAAAGCTGTCCAATAAATATTATTTTTCGCTTAAACTGTCCTTTGGCTTTATTATAAATACACAACTTTCTTTAATGACGTTGTGTTTGTAAAGTAAGTGAAGTTACGTATTTCGTTTTCAATATTGAGAAGGTAATATGCATTTGTATTAATATAATTCATACATGTGCAGTCAGTTCTTAATAAAAGTTCGTTTTTTTTTTCCGCAAAAACAATATTTTTTCTTTCCGCAGTGTTTCCGTCATATAGTTATGAAGATGTTCTTTCATGAGTGGGTTATTCTAAATTATTTGGCGAAAATATTTCGAAGTCCAGTACACGTAACAATAACAATTGTTTTGTTTTCTTAAATCGTTCTACATTTCACCCAGAGATAGAGTGACCTACGGGGCGATATAAATGAATGCCAAAGGTCAGTTCTGGTCAACAGCTACTTTGTAGTCGAGAGATAAATTCCCTTTCAGGTGAGATCGCCATACTGCGGATAACAAACAGTTTAGATATGACACTGCTGCTGCCTTTTGATGATTCACAGAAAGTTCGGGAACGCGAAAACACGTGGTGCCGGTTTTGACTTCACATGCACACTTATAAATTGCAGGCAGGTCCACATATATAAATGACGTTCAAACTGAAATCCCGGGCTAATTTTCTACATAACGTTAATATAAACTTACGAGTAGAATTTCACGACTAATTAATCAATCAAGGAACTAAATATACTGATAATAATGAAAATGAGAACTTCATTACTTCATCATCACTCTATTACTTATAACAAATGTGACAAATTTACATTTTACTCGAGTGTATCACTCCAAACCAGAAGTTGTTACAGCTCTTAACTGGAAGGTTACTTCATGTTATTCAAATTGGTCCATTAAAAATGGGGACTAAGATGTTTCTTACTAACTGATTTACTTATTCACTCTGTAAGTTATTTCAAATTAATTGTTATATTTCTTACTTTGTTCATTAGTTTCTTGCTTGTATGATGTTGTTGACCTGGACAGCTACATTCTGGACTTAACCTGGTTGCGTCATGACTAGAACAGTCCAGAAAGATTGTGCAATCATAAATTACGTCGTAGTGTAATAACAGACTGAGACCAAATAGTTTCTCCTATTCCATATTTCATAACAAATTTTAGTTCAAGTTGGACTTCTTGAAAAGATGCAGGAAAAGGTGTGACTGGATTCAGCTTTCCATTTGCTAATTCATTTTACAAATGTATTGTTCTTCCATTGACGATATTTTACATATTATTGACTGTTTGTCCTTCATTTTTGCAATACAACCTTTCCATTGATGCCTTTATGTCTTCAGTCTTATTGTTGTAATCGCTCTGTGCATCTACAACAGTTTTGTCAATCAATTAGATTTATTTTCCTCTCAAGCACTCGACTTGTAATCCGTGGAGTGCCAATTCGAATCCCCCTCACATCAAACATTCTCTCCATTTCGGCCGTGGGATCGTTATGATGTGACGATCAACCTCACTATTTGTTGGTAAAAAGTAGACCAAGAGTTGGAGGTGGATGGTGATGACTAGCTTCCTTCCCTCTAGTCTTACACTGCTAAATTAGGGACGGATAGCATAGATAGCCCTCACGTAGCTTTGCGCGAAATTCAAAAACCAAACCAATCCCTCTTTAAATATCACGTTTCGGTTTTAAACTTTTCTCTTAAACTTTCGTCTCGTTTTTTTTTTTAATTTTATGCTTCCTTCTACTTTATATATTTTTTTAACTTTTCATTATATCAAGCAAAATTTCGAACTCACTTTGTGATGATATTGTCACACTGATGTTCAACATCAGCTGAAATTATGTTTTATTTTCTTCAAAAGAATCCCACTTCCGACACCATTGTTGTATCATTTTCTATCGTTTTGTAGATTTTTTTTTATTAATGGATGCAAATAAAGTCAAGTTCAGCCCACGTGATAATACCACATTATTTTTTATAAAATAGAAGTTTCGAGATGGCTTGACTGGTTAATAAAGAAAACTTTATTATCAATGTACGACGTTTTAATAAGATTATCTCATTCTCGAGGTGACGAGAAACCCACTTGAAGTAAAAATGTATCTCAAGATGGCTAGTATGGGTACTAGCACTTTAATAAAAACACAATACACAATAATGTTTCGACCTTCTTCGGTCATCTTAAAGTTAACAAAGAGTGTTTGCAACTCACCGTTTCCGGGCACAAGTCTTAGAGACGAGAATGTAAACGGAACAGAATTGTAGGGGTCATTGCAGTATATGTTAGGTTATTAATTAGTATCGGTATAAAGGTATTCTTTTATATTGGTTTAATTTTGGTTTTAATTGTTGTATAAGTAAGGTTTCTTTGATTTTATGTTTGTTTATATTTTTTCGTTTGTTTTCTATGGCTGTGTTGTGTTTGTTTGATTTGCAGTATTTAAAGACATATGAAGGTGTTTTTTGAGATATTTTGTTCTAGTTTCCCTTTATCTGCTTGTTTCTCCCATATAGAAGTCGCGGCACTCATTGCATTGTATTTTATATACTATGTTGGTGTTGTGTTTGTCAGTGTAGTTTTTACATAGTATGGACTTTAGTTTTGTACCTGGTTGTTGAATAAATTTGGTGTTTACTGGAATGTTATATTTTGTAATAAGTTTTTTTCCAAATGTTGGTTATTTTTTCGTTCATATAGGGAATATATGGTATGTCGCAGTATAAGGTTTTATAGTTTGTTTGAACACTGCAAATCAAATAAACACAACATAACCATGGAAAACAGCCAAATACTAAATAAAGAAACAAACATAAACAAACGCAAAATTAAAGAAGCATTACTTATACAATAACTCAAGCCCAAAATAAAACAATGCAAAGGAACACCTATATACCTATGTTAATAAATATAATCAAACATCTAATCCCGCCCTCTACATTCCTACATTCAATTACACAACCCCTTCAAACATGTGGTCAACTATCAGTCAGTTACCTCTTTCTTTCTTTGTGAAGGCCCGGCATGACCGAGCGCGTTAATGCATGCGCTCGTAATCTGAGGGTCGCGGGTTCGCATCCGAGTTGCGCCAAACATGCTCGCTCTCCAAGACGTGGGGGCATTATAATGTGACGGTCAATCCCACTTTTCGTTGGTAAAAGAGTAGCCCAAGAGTTGGCGGTAGGTGGTGATGACTAGCTGCCTTCTCTCTAGTCTTACATTGCAAAATTAGGGACGGCTAGCACAGATAGCCCTCTAGTAGCTTTGTGCGAAATTCCAAAACAAACAAACAATTCTGTGTGAACCTGACAATGACCGAAGAAGGTCGAGACGTTGTTTGCTCCTCTATATAAAATTTTCTCAATTCATACCAGCCGTTTTCATACATATATATGGTTTATTATTGTTTGTTTGTTGTTGATCTAGGTGTTTAAGTATAATTTTTCCAAGGTTTTTGAGGAAATTTGTTGATGTTGATGAAGTGTTGTATTATTTTGTTGATTTTATCGTTAATTTTATCGAGTGATCATAGTTTTGTCGCTGTGCTTATTTGGTTTCTTAATCTTTTGTTTTTTTTTTGTTTCATGTGAACAGTCCCAGGTCAGTTGCAAACTGTCTTTGTTAACTTTAAGATGACCTAAGAAGGTCAAAACGTTATTCTCTACTTCACTTTAATAAACGTTTTAATACCTAAAAAAGCCGTCTTGAGACACATTAATTTCATCTTCGATGTCGTACATATATAATATAGTTTTCCTCTTTACCCGATCAAGCCTTCTTCAAACTTTTGTTATCTTACTAATTTATACCTCGAATAATGTTTGCCACAGAATATGTTAACATGTAGGCTTAACTTTACAAGTAATATTTCAATAGAAACTCCAAACTAATATATTTCTAACTTAATTCATATATTACTTAGTTTCTCTCTCCTGCTGATACAGCGGTAAGTCTGTGGATTCAGAACACCAAAATCAGGGGTTCGATTACCCTCGGTGGACTCAGCAAATAGCCCGATGTCGCTTTGCTATAAAATTGGTTTAGTTTGTTTTGAATTTCACGCAAAGTTACTCGAGGGCTATCTGCGATAGTCGTTCATAATTTAGCAGTGTGAGACTAAAAAGAAGGCAGCTAGTCATTACCACCCGCCGCCAATTCTTGGGTCACTCTTTTACCAACGAATAGTGGATTTACCGTTACATTATAACACCACCACGGATGAAAGGGCGAGCATGTTCAGCGCGACGGGGATTCGAACCCACGACCCTCAGATTACTAGTCGAATGCTTTGACCACCTAGCCATGACCGGACTTGCTATAATAAAACACACACACACACATCGACGGCTTAGTGATAAGTCCGAGAACTTTTTACACTGTAAATTGGGATGGATGCGACATCTGTGGTGGGGATAGATCGGATAAAAAAAGAAAAACATATCGCAACGCTTCCTCATGCATCAAGTATTCTAAATTTCGACTTCCAGTTGTTCAATGGCTTATATAACGTTCCTTACGTTTTCACTTGGGACAGGCATAGCCCTAGAGAAACTTACCCTGACAATCTTAGAATTCATAATCCTCGTTCCGTTGCCGCATTAAACAAATAATAATAATAATAAAGCTTTGGAACTATGGGTGTGTTATAAAGCCGATGGTCAAATCTTATCATTCAGTCACACAAAGAGTTGCCCAAGAGTGAGACGTAGGAGCTATTGTCTAGTTTACTTTGTCGAGTTTATTGGTTAAAAATTAGGAATAAATATGCGCAGATAACTGTTTTAAAGTTTTGCACGAATATTATGCAATACTTCATTTATTAACTAACAGGCTTATTTCTAGCTTGAGATAGTTTTTGCGCGAAACATTGCCTAAAGGTAAAACAAAACCAAAGTAAATATTTTAAAGGCAATTTTATATATTATTTGTACATACATACCACTTAAATATGACAAACTTTTGAAGTTTTCCAGGTGTCGTGGTGGTATTAACATAGTGGTTAAAGTCATATTTACGATAAAGTTGTATTTGAAAATAAATATTTTACGAATCTTTGACTTTGTAAATTGTAATGTTGTTTTTGTACTTTTTAAGCTGGATTTCTACAGTTGTACATCTATGCTTAATAATTTTAGCAGTGGGTAAGTTTAAGAAAAGAAGTCACTAAAAATACGAATAGCTTTACAATGCTATCGACGTCGTTAGCACTTAAATGTTAACTGGCATTAAACTTTATTGAGCATAATCAATTTTCTCAGAAGAATCCAACAGAGTTATGTATTAATGCTTCTATTTTTCGGTTAACCAATAACATCTATAAAATACACCCGATGTAATTTTAAATTTTATTGGTACACTAATAAGAATTGTGGAATTTCAAAAGTGGTTATTTGAGATGTGTGTAAAAGAAAAACAGAAATAATAATAAAAATACAAGGGTAAATTCAGAATGATTTATAAGCATAAAAAATCGTTTTAGTAGTATATCGCTTACATAAAATAATTTTCACTATGCTTGTAAATCGTTTGTAATTGTAGTACTGAAAACGGTGTTTCATTTCATAATATTTTCAACTAGTAAGAGTAATTTATATAATGCCCTTCTTTCCTTATTTGTAAGTAGCATTAGAGTATTAGTGTGTGCTGTAAATATATAATAGCGAGTAAGGTAAGGGAGGTAACAATGGTACAAGTGATGTAGACGTAATTCGTGTAAGTGATGTATGTTGTGTAATGAATATTAGGGTAACATTTAATTATAAAGACAAGAACCTGTTGACTCATCCACTAAACTATAAAACAAATAAACCAAAACTCCAAGGAGATTCCTAGTTTGCTAAAATTTTTACATCTACTCCTACTGTTCTCACAATTAAATATGAAAAGAGGATAATACTGTTTCCTAGACAGTTTAAAACATCTCAAACAAATTTTCTGAAAATTGTAACTCTTTGGAAAATACCATTTTTTTTCTAATAAACTCAGAAGTTAAAGAGATTATCTTATTCGTGTTTTTTTCCATCTGGTAGATCTTCAGGATGAGAAACATTTGTTACATCTCAGTGAAAATTATACAAGTAGAATTTATTAAGTTATCTTATAATCGTTGGAAGTGAACTGTCTATATAAACCTTCAGATGTCTTACTTCAATTCTAACACTGTTAATGTTTATATTTTCAATCTCTTTTTGGATTTTTTTCACATAACTTTGCAAGTTTCAAATGTTCTCTTGGACCAATCTGCTTTTTTTATTGTCACTGTTATCTTTTCAACTCTTTGTAAGCGAACCACCTTCTGTTTTCTCTGAAGAATATCTGTTTTGAATATTTAAACATCTGAAGAATGTTTCTAAATTTCATTAGTATCCTGAGTTAATTCTGTGGCCCAGTTCACCACAGTCGATTCTTATCAGACTCCTATATTTTTATTGTTTATTGAAAATTTATAACCACAGTTTCATAATTCTTTATATGTGGAAAAACATCAAATCTAATGGATCAGTGACCACTTGCACCCAGATGTTCTTGTTTTTGCCCTCTCAACTCTTTCTGTATTAGTAGTTAATAATAAATCATAAACAACGTTGATCCTAGTAAATTAGTGGTACAGTTGGTAAAGAAAACTATCTGGAATGATTTGTAATATCCTGTCTCTCTCTTGTAGTTTGCCTCTAATATATCTTAATGTTTATATCCTGTAGTAATAACTTCATTAGCAGCTGAAATATTGATCTTATTGTAAACTTAATATAGTTTGTGCTATAGAAGTTCTTGTTAGACAATATACAAATAATGTCTTAATTTCTACAATGCCTATTGTGTCCTGGAACATTCATGTTGTCTTTGTTAATACTGCTATTGCAGGTATGATATGATTGACATTACAGTGCATTTATTTTTACTAAGGAGTTCTTGTAAACATATCTTTAGCAAATTGTCAATAATAATATCTATGTATAGAAATTAACCTATAGATTTTTAAGGATTTTTAAAAGTTATTGATAGAGTAAATCTAGGATGTTTTAATTAAATGGGTATAATTTTAAAGTTTAATAAATCAACTTAATGACCTATTAGCTGCAGGACTTTATTACTTGGCAGAACTTGTGGAGGAGTTCACAACCCTGACTGGTAAAATCATCAGAGCTCTTATTTTGGTAAGTTTCTTTTGTAAAAGCTGTATACACTATTAGTTGTTTTAAAAGTATTGTTAAAAAAAGAATGGATAATTATAGACATGATCATTGAGACTGCATTAAATAAGAAATAAACTTCATCTCAAGCAACTGTCTTGAGGGGCATACCTAACTGAAAATTTACATTTCCTTTGTAAGAGATAATTAAGAGTCATTTCTCACATCAGAAACACCTGTTTTCTACTCTCAACCAACTACGAGCCATCTGTGTACAAAACACCTCATTCTATGTTGAACTTCAATCTCTGTGATACTAATATAATCTTTTAATCTCCTTCAGTGTTTTGAAGTGTTGTACCTGAAGACAGACTATGACAAAGGTCCATTATTATTACAAAAGTAATTTTGTCTTCACTGAAATTGTGTCTGAGGTTTAAATATTTTAAACCTATTTTGAACAAATTTACCACTTTCAGTGTTTAGTTATAGCAATATTTTTTTTTTTACAGATTTCTAGCCTCTAACCTTAAGAAGGTCTATCATGTCCTACTAAGTTTCTTTCCTCTCTAGTAAAATATTTCCAGGATTTTCCAACATTTTCCCTCCATATTTGTAATAATTCCAATAGTTCATCTCTGACAATATTGGATGACTCACCATAACTGGCTACAGTGTTCTGTTTGATTTCAGCCATACAAGTTGCTTGCCATATCTATATTTACATGAAGCTACTCCACTATTACTAATTATGAACTTCTGACCAGTGGGAAGGTAACTGTCTAGTCATGCCCACTGTCACTTTCTATCTTATGCACCTTTATATCATTGTTCAGGAACACTTCACTAATAAATAAAGGAGATGGTGCTTTACTTGATCACCAAGTACCACTAACTGCTCAACTGTACTCAGACAAACACCTTGTGGTGTGAACTTGTCATTTCTTCTTCACATCCTCACTGATTCTTTGTTTACAGTCTAAATACCTGGTCACCTCATTAACCTTTTAACAACGGCTACTTCAAATATTCTTGGAATTCTTGCAAGTCACACACTGTATACAGAATACATGCATTCATCTGCCAGAGATAGGTGGTACTCTATGTGGTGATTCAACAGTCAGTAAGTTAATAGCTGATGTATATTGTGTATTAATCTTTAAAGATTTTTAACAGCTGTGTTCATCTTTCCTTCCTCATCAAATTCACCTGCAGTTTCTTCAACAGGGCTAAAAGAACAATTAATGATGGGATAATCAATGTGCTAAAATATAATTTTTTAAAATCAAAATATATTTGTTAACTCATCATGTAGTCCAAACTTTAATATCTTCAGTTAAGTTTGAAATACCTATTACTCCGTTATCTTCTTTGAATATAATCAGTCTACTGGGTATTCCATTATTTAGGTTGTTTGCAGAAATGAGAAATAGAAAAAACTAAGCACAGAATCCTGGGGCACACCATTTGTAACATTAGTCTGCTGTTTAAAACAAAACAAAATTACAGATTTAAAATTAACAGATGTTCTTAAATTGGTAAGTAAATTCTAGTTATTTTGGTACGCAGAAAAAGGGACACTTGTTATTGACAATTTACTTTTGTAATTCGACACGTGTGGGATGTGGTGGCTGTTATTTAATTGTTATTTGCAACATAAGTATCAACACGTACACATGTATTTTTTACTTTCAGATGACACTGTGTATATATGGCTGTCTGTTCCTTTTTGAAGATCTTCCATTGTCCTTAATCATATGTGGAGTTCTTAGTCAAGTAACACATCTCTGTATGCTACGCACCTTCCCATTTTTTGTTTTGACATCAGCACCATTTATAATAACAGTTGGTAATTTTACAGATTTAGTATTTTTTGCATATTTAATTATTTTTTTCCAACACACTGAGGTAAATAAATCCTATTTGTAGTCAAAGTAATTCAGTGTATTACTATAACACATGATAACAATATTCTTTAAGGAGTTTATCTTTTATGTGTGAGTGTACTAATCACCATTTCATAATTTTCTCACAAGATTTTCTGTTGTCATCACCATGTTCAAAAGTCAAATGCTACAAAGGTAAAACATCATTTGGAAACTTGCATAATTTTAAATTTGTATCAAAATCACCTGGGCTTCTTCATAATTATCCAAGATTAATAAGAAAAGAAATGTTCCAGAATGATGTATCCTAGTTTCTTTCAATACTCTAGGCCTAAGTAACTTTCAGTCTTGAGAGCATTTTCCCAGATCAGTGGGGTTCTGCCTTTGTATTATGGTAAGTTCATGCACTTGTAATACTACAATATGGGGTTTCCACACAGTGGATATAGAGCAGATAGCCCATTGTGTAGTATTACACGTAAAAAATAAAACAGTAGGATTGAACACAGTTCAGTGGCTAGTATGTTATTATGTAGGTTTGCATTTTGTCTCATTACCTCCAAAAACATAATTCTATTCTGTATTTTGGAGAGTGAGTGTATTATAAGAATGACATTCAAATCCTTCTATTTCATTAGTTATCAACTTTGTTACAACCTCTTATGGAAATAAGATGTAGTATTATATTCTTGTTGACCAATTATAGCCTGTTATTATAGTTATAAACATTCATTGCTAGGAACTTAATAGTTTACAGAGAGATTGAACTCTATAGTTAATTACTGCATTTCAACTGATATCATTAAAATATTCAAACACCCTTGAATTACTGAAAATTGAAATATTTAACATCTTACTTTGTTACCTACCAAATGCTTACTTAATGTCTTTGCTAATTACCAAGTGTTTACTTAACATCTCACTTTGTCACCAACCAAGTGTTTACTTAACATCTCACTTTGTCACCAACCAAGTGTTTACTTAATGTCTCACTTTGGCACCTACCGAGTGTTTACTTAATGTCTCACTTTGGCACCTACCGAGTGTTTACTTAATGTCTCACTTTGGCACCTACCGAGTGTTTACTTAATGTCTCACTTTGGCACCTACCGAGTGTTATTTTTGTGTATTTTTTTCTTTGCTGTGCACATTTATCAATATAATTTTAAAAATCTTGTTGAACAATTAATAAACTGTTGAATTAAACACAATTATTCATGATAACATGTTCACTGCATGTTTAATCAAACACAATTCTTGGTGACAACTTAACATGTTCACTACAGTATAGTCTTCCTCTTCATGTTTTGAAGTAGTATAAAAACTGATTAACTGAGTGAGCAATCCATAGTAGAAGTTTAGAAAAGTATTGATAACTATGTGATTCATGTTACTGTAGCTGGTAGAATACAGATTAATGTGAAAGCAGCAAACTTGGAAAATATAAATGATGTATGTTGTATAAAATGACACATCTTTATTGCATGATGTTGATCTTGCTTGGCTATAAGCAGTAGGTGGTTTGTATCTGTTAAAACTGTAACACAGATATCTGTTTGTTTTCAGTATTTGTATTCTTCAACCACTACCTTGCCTTCAATTATTTCGGGTCTGTGTACTATCCTTTTTCCGAGGTATGTACTAACCATAGTTATGAGAGATGTTTTTGTTTAATATAAGCCAGTTAACAGGTAATATTAGAGAACAGGATTGAAACGTTTTTCAAATGTTTACATGGCATAATTCAGTGGTTTTTTTGTAATGTTTACATTGGTGTGGATTATACAGTTTTATGTTTTCCAAAAGTTTGAAAAAATCAACAGTTTTTCAGTAAGTTTCTATTTGTTTAAATGTACACAGATTTTTTCATGTTGGGGGGGTGGATCTGTTCTTGTAATTAATGTGATTATCAACTTTATGTTAACTGAATGACATTATGGTGTAAAGTTTGTAAAGGATGTATCTCTACTTTATATGAAAATAAAGCCATTACTTACATGCTTCATTTGTAGGTTTTGGCGTATTTCACACTTTGTTTGTGGATCGTACCTTTTGCTTTTTTCATTTCACTTTCTGCCAACGAAAACATCTTACCAACAGTTTCAGAATCAAAACCCATTTTATCAGGTATGGACTACTAACAAAGACAGATTTTATCAAAATTTTTTGCAAGCCTGTTTGATATCAGAATATTGTATTTGTGAAATTTAGTTGTTTAAAAGATACTGATGTGATCACCATTACAAGCATTTCATGGGTTCCAAACTAATAATACTAGTAAAAGACTTGTGTATTATTTTAAACTTCATTAGCATTTGTATTCAGTGTTAAAAAATCACAGTTTTTTAAAAATTGCTTTTATACACTGTTCTAAAATGATACCATTTCCAGTCTCAAAATTACTACGAAATACAAACAACTTACTGTACAGTGTAAGAAATTAGTGAACAACCCAATGAGACTGTGGTTTGATGTATATTACCAAGTGTGTTTTTTTGTTTTTCAAGACTTATATTTTGTTATGTTCACATTGAACTTGTTTTTTTTTCAGAGGACAGTGATGTGGTAACAAATTATTTCTCACGACGTGGTAAGCGTTATGGGCTGTTATCGTTTTTTAATTATGCCAAAGAAAGTGTTCTGCCTCAAGGAGTAAAGAAGAAATTTTAATGTGATCTATCCTTTAAAACTGTACAGTAAATTAACTTTATTTTGACTGTTTCTTTTAAATTTGTCTAAATAATAATAATAATGAAGTCTTCATTTGAGTTCAAAGTTTGTAAAAGTAACAAGAACAAATTTAGAATATATTTAAATATGCTTGTTTATATTTTTTTGTTATCTATGCCTACAGTTTCTGCCTATAAATGTATAGCCACATGCAAACGTTTTAACATTTGTCAAATAACCAAGCAGCATAATTAGCAATAATGCAAATATAAGAATATTTTGTGTGTAATAGTATAATTAGTTTATTTTGGTCCTGGGAAAAATCAATCTAAATCAGTAATAAACCAGTTTTGAGATCTAAGTTATCAGTTGTTAGAAATGAAACTTTCTAGTGACAAGAGGAGGATAAAGTAGTTTTCATCTGGTTATTGTTATGCACAATCTGAGGGAAAATACTGTAGTGTCGACCAATACTAATGTGGTGTTGTTATGACTTCTCAGCCTGAAGAGGTAAATATACCTGGAAAGAAAGTCCTCAAAAGTATTAAAACAATTACGGAAAACTGTACAAGTGTTTTATTATATTTCTTTGTCTGCACAACATGTGATAATGTTCTTTTATAAATGATTTAGTCAGAGTTTTATGTTGAATAAAGTTGAAATAGGTGGCAACTGTTTCGTTCAGGGTGACATTTGGCACATTCTATAAGATAAAATATCTGACAAGCATCAAAACATAATTTATGAAATACCCTATTCTTGTGACTAAACCACATCACAGGAACTGTAAGACATTGGGGCAAGATAAAGGTAAAACACCACAGGACTGATGTAAACACAGAATTCTGCCTATGTTATATTGAGTGGATATAAAAAAGAGAGGGACAATTACAGAAAACAAGAATCAGAGAATTGTTCATCAAGAATGAGATGAATCCGTACCTAAACCAGAAACTTGGATTTTGGAAATAAGTAGTTTGAGGCTACCTTTAGTTGTATAAATCATCACACATTCATTCACCAGCCAGTCACACAACATCCCCTTCAGTCCTCCCAAATAAGATCTGAACTCCTGCAAAAACAAGCTTATCTTTTCACAGGAGTTACTTTTGTACATTAGTTCTCTAAGAGTTTCACTCTGAACTAGACAGTTGTGTTCCATTGTATAGAGAGACTGTGGATTTACCTTTCAATTGTGTCAACCTGTAATTAGCTGATTTGATAAAAGAAATATTAAACTATTGATCCTAATGTTGTATTTGTTTAGCAGAATGTCAAGTTAATGGAAATACTGAACTCCCGAATAGAAAAGTTTGTATGTGTAACGTTTCACAAGTAGCTGGAACAATGAAAATACTACATAAATTATTTTTCATCTTTAAGTGTGAATGTTTCTAAATATTGAAACTCTGTTCAACCAGTCTGGTTGAATGCTAGTTTATGCCATAACTTAAACAAACATAGGTACAACATGAGAAACAGGAGTGGTTAAATACGCCAATATATACATATAATCCATGAAAAATATTGTGTTAATTCAAAAAAAAAAGATTAAGACATTTCAGTTTTCAAACTTTATAATTATTATTTTAACAAATGCAATATTGATTTTAAAATAATTTCTTCTAACAATTAAAATTTCAAGGTCACAAAAATATGTACATAAAATGGCAAAACTATGTATCATTATTGTAATAATAGACAGTGCTTATAACAATGAAATCCTTTTATAAATGCAGTATTGGTTTGAATGCTGAGGCAGTGTTATTATTGTTTAGATAATTCCCTTAAATATTAATTTTAATCAGTACAGCAAAAGTTTTGACATTCATTCTTTTGACCTTTTAAGTTCATTGGCCATGATATAAAATAAGCATCTGGCTCCATTACATGGAAGGCACTTAAAAATTTGCCATGCTAGCACCTGTAGCTTTACTATGAGACAAAATTTGACTTAGAAGAGAAGGTTATTTTCTGTATATTTGATATGAATATATAAATTATATTGTACATATATCAAAAATATATTTCACTATGCATAAAAATATAGATTTTGATTATTTTAATGACTTCGTGTGAGATAATGACAAATTCATGTAAATTACGACTTTTATCATTTTAGTTTATGTACTGTCGAAAAAGAGTAATGAATTTTAGTAGTATTGGATGGTTTAAGAAATAACGTAAAGCTCCAATTAATGAAACGGAAGCCAAAGTATTAATGTTGTTAGGCCTAATTAAGTCCGTTATACAAATGTTTAATGAAATTAAAATAAAGACTAATATTACAGAAAGAAACAAGCTTTAGAATATTACAAGAATAATAATGTTAAAGTATTTCAAAGATTATCAAATGTTTTTTTTATAGGTAAACCTATTGATGTGTTTCGTTACATGGTAAGTTTTGTCAAATAAGGTGATGTTTTTTAGTAGGATATAACTATTAGGCCTAAGCTTAAACTTTTGTCTGTTGTCCAAGCTCCGCAGTCTGATATAAAATTAGGTTTATAAAAAGTTATCTTCAAATGTGACAATTTTTTATGGCAGTGTCACAGTAAAAAAAAAGGCGAAAAATCTCACCTTTCTTTTAAAAACGTTTTCTTTTCGTTTTTATATTGCAATTACAACAAACTTACGTCTTAAGTTATTGCATGAACCAATTATACCTATTAGGCTTTAAAATAGGCTTGGCTAAATTAACGTGATTCAAACAACAAAATGACGCACAAAACTTCCAATGTGTATTACTTGTTTTGTTTGTTTGTTTTGGAATTTCGCACAAAGCTACTCGAGGGCGATCTGTGCTAGCCGTCCATAATTTAGTAGTGTAAAGGAAGGCAGCTAGTCATCACCATCCACCGTCAACTCTTGAGCTACTCTTTTACAAACGAATAGTGGGATTGATCGCACATTATAACGCCCCCACGGCTGGGAGGGCGAGCATGTTTGTTGCTACTCGGGCGCGAACCCGCGACCTTCAGATTACGAAGCGCACGCCTTACGCAGTTGGCCATGCCAGGCCCCAATGTATATTACAATCCCCAAATTTAGTAAAACAATGTTATTAAAATTAAAGCAAACAGTAGATGGAATTCACTAATAAAACTAGTGTATATTTACTAAGTGTTGGGCTTAGGCCTGCCAAAAATAAAGAAAATGGTTTCTGTGTTGTTGTTTTGAATTAAGCACAAAGCTACACAATGGGCTATCTGTGCTCTGCCCATCACGGGTATCGAAACCCGGATTTTAGCGTGTAAGTCCGCAGACATACCGCTGAGCCACTGGGGGGCAGTTTCTGTGTTCATAACGTAAAGTGAAGCATGGGCGATTTAGAATATTCCAATATTTTGTACCAAATCCAAAACATAATTTGATACAGACCTCGAGAAAACTTTCGCCTGTAGAAATATATGTCATCTATTAATAAAGATTAGATTATTTACGTCCTTTAATTTCACTTTTGCGAATCAACTTTTGTTTGGATAAAAGAGAGGTCATTTTCGGAAATGACGAAAATAACACATCACATGGTTAAAACTCCATATAATGGAGAAGTATTGGTTATTCATCAAAGTAACTTTCTAAAGAACAGGAAAAATGTTAAAGTTTGTTACAGTGGTATGTTTACACCAATCTTTCGTTGATGAAGACATTTATCAACTATAGGGGTGCTCAGTAGAGTGTAAACTACCTGCGCCATGCTGCAATAATCATATTAGGCTAAAAAATGTGAAAGTATGTCCTCATATCTGTTGTTATCAACGGACACAGACTATTTGTGGCAGGATAATGAGAAATAATATTGTACATAGGTCCACCAAGTTTTATCGAAATCTTATCATGTTTCACTGAATTATATAGCAAAAGTAGTATTAATCGGTTCCCGTATGAACATAAAGGATTTTTTTTTTCATGACGTTGATCTTTAACCATCCAAAATAATAACTTAATTTGGGTCGTAGTCCAAATGCATACCAATTTTCGTCGAAACGCATTTTGCCATTTTAGGGAATCTTGCTGACAAACACACACAAAGGAGGAAAACATGCACTCCGCCACCGGAGATAACAAGAAGAACAAATGTTAACATCTAGTCATCGTTGCTGTCGTCTGGAGCTCGTGACTTTTATCTATTATTGACGTAGCGTGTAAAGTAATTATTTGATTACTGTGTTTAATTAAACATTTTAATAATTACAGCGGAATGTCTGCAGATCTATACCACTAGAAACCGAGTTTCGATACCCGTAGCATGTAGAGCACAAACATATCTGTGAATAGTTTTGTGCTGATTAAAAAAAAACACTTTGTAATGATTATTTTTCTTTTTTGAGACTTTTAGGATTAGTAATGAGTATATTTCACAATAGAGGAATCCTTACACGTTAAAGTACGACTTGATTACACCTTTTAAAAATGAAAAAAAAATCTAGAAATTGTTAGTAACGTAATTATTAACAGTCACATAATGATACTCCGGGGGTCGTAGGTACAAAACTATTGATTCAAGGGCTGCTCAAAGAATATATGCATAATTCTGAACTGATAGAGTAGTCAACAGCATCCATTGCCATCATTTGAGCTATTTTTAGTTGACCAATTGTAAAATTTAATATTAATCGTATAACCAGTCAAGCCCTGCAATGTGGAAAGTGATTTCATTTATTATGGACAGGTAATTCGGTGATGGGGAAATACACATAAATTTAAATTAAATGAATAAAGTTTAGATCCACTATTGTTACGAAACAATAATAAAATTAAGTTTAGATCCATTATTGTTACGACACAATAACAAAATAAAATTTAGTTTCACTGGTATTAGGAAACAACAAAATGTTTAGATGCGATATTGTTAAGAAACATCAATAACAAAATAAAGTTTAGATTCACTATTGTTACGAGATGACACAAAATTTAGATCTACTATTGTTACAAAACAATAACTTAAATAGCTTAAATCCACTGTTGTGACCGAACGAGAATAAAATGAAGTTCAGATCCACTATAGTAGTGGTTCTTAAACTTTTTCAGCTTCTTACCCAATTTAACATGCCACATTAAGCATGTTACCCCTTTCACAAAATGTTTTCAACATTGATATATATGGCTAAATTAAACTAGAGATATATTGCACTTTATTTATTTACAATTTATTTATATAATTTATTTACACTGAATTACACTTTTAATTATTGTATTTGATCATTGTGCATTTCTAATGAATATTGCCAAAGATGTCAAGAACATCAGTGGGATGGATGGAGTTGCATACTTGAAGCTAGTTTAGGAATTCTTGGCTTTGTGGTTGAAAGTGCCAGCCTGGCATCGTTTGCAACATTCAAGCGAGTCCTCTTTTTTGTTTTCATCCCCAGCACGGTTGAGAACTCCTTCTCGCACAGATATGTTGTTGAGAATGATACCAACAACTTCAAGGCTCTCTTGGACAGAGTTGGCGAGTCAGCTAGTTGTGAAATCCAAAAGGAATCTGCATTTTGGTTTTGGAATTTGACTTTCAAGGCTTCATTTGCTCGCATTGTGATCCACTCCTCCTTTGCAGGGAAATCATTGTTATGAATGGCCTCATCAGGTACAGAAAAGGGATGAATGATCCACTGAAGACTGGCTGTTTTTAGGTCACTCTCTGGAAAGTAGTGTTGCATGCTTGTTTCAAGCCCCTTCAAATGGTCGCTCATCTCTTTGTTGATGGTCTGTAAAAGTGATCCAGTATCATAACTATTCTCCTCAACAAACTGGTCTAGGGTGGGAAACTGAGCGATCACTCCTTTCTCCAAGCGTCGAATCCAGAGTTTCAGTTTTTCCAGAAATGCAGTCACAGTGTGATGGGCATCAATGACAGTCGTGTTTTGACCCTGGAGTTGCAGATTGTCACTGTTCAGCTCCGAAAATATGTCAGCCAAGTAACAAAGTCGAGTAAGCCACTCCTTATTCAGTGAACTTGGTAGCAAAAGGAGATTCTTCTTGTTTTAGAAATTCCTGAAGAACCGTTCGGAGCTCAATGACTCGACGTACAACCTTGCCTCGTGACAACCAGTGAACATCGGTGTGGTAGAGCAGAACTTAATACTGCTCTCCCATTTCCTTGCACAGCTCCCTGAATATGCGCAAATTTACATCCCTGGACTTGATGAAATTGACGATTTTCAACATATCTTCAAACACTAATTTCAGATTATTAGGCAGGCTTTTTGATCCAAGAGAGTACCGATGAATGATGCAATGATCTACAGAAATTTCTGGATTCATAGCTTGTATGAGGCCCCGTAATCCACGATTACGACCCATCATCGACGGAGACCTAGATTAAAAAAGAAAAAAACTATTATAGATTGCGTCAGTTAGTCATTCTTACTTATCTTTTGCGTTATAATTATATGGTTTTAATTTAATTTATTTTGGTACTTTAGTATTTCAGTACGACAGGCACGATACTTTTTTGTGAATTATGTATAAAATATTAGCTACACTACAGCTACTTGTACAATAAATAAAACTATATGACTATATACCATGTAATTCATTGTATTTATACTAATCTAAACTTTATATAAATATCTCTCCCTACCTGTTGAACGCTGTTCCAATCCAATCCATTCGTGGTAAAGAAACTGTTGATGATATTGAAGATATCTTCTCCCTTCGTGGTTGTCAGCAGATCTTCGCATAATAGGAACTCTTCTTTGATTTTGTTCTGGTGGACGTAACGAACGAACCCAAGGAGAACAGCCCAGCTGGCTACGTCACACGATTCACCATATTGCAAGGAGAATTTGCTATATGAGCTTTCCTTGATCTCTGTTGTAACTTGGGACAGAATATCTGATGCCATGTCATCGACTCGTCGGCGGATTGTGTTGTTTCATAGAGATATGACACTCAGTTTCTTCGCTTGATCCTCCCCACATACCTTGCTTACCATCTCGTATGCGCAAGGCATAATCAGATTATCTGCAATGGTGTGGCATTTTTGTTGTTCGGCAACTTTGTATGCAACAAAGTAAGATGCTTTGACTGCAGCTTGAAGCTTTTGGGCTTGAATTCCAGATGAACCGAACTGGATATTCTTCAGTGCTACAGCCTGGCGCTGAAAATAAGCCTGATCCTCATTTTGAAGATTTGGATGGCACTTCTGGAGGTGAGCTGAGAGTTTTGATGGCTTGAGGCTTTCATTTGTCAACACTTTGTGACATACTACACATTGTGACCGATCCTCTCCACCAGAAGGTAAATTCACAAAGACATAGCGAAGAAAGGCGTCAGAGTAGGTGCGCTTTTTAGACATTTTATTGTTTAATCTGCAGAAAAAGAAAAACTGCATAAAAAGTGTGAACTTATTATTTATTTTTTCATGGCATTCTAGATGGCATTAAAAAAGCTTATTCAGCATAGGAATGATGTAATAGTAGGTAAATACTAACTATACTGCACAGGGCAGTACACATACATACCAGGTTTTGTCTACCTCGGCTGATGGTCACATAGAAACTTACAGTGTGAAATAGAGGCAACCTCAGGCAGTGAGTGACGCGTACTGGACACGTCGATGAGTCATCAGGGTTACTGAGTGACTTGTGTTCTGAAGCATACTTGTCAAAATACTTTTAGGTTACCACACACTTAGATACATATTTTTTTCTTTTCTACTAGTGTATATTAGTTTTTGATGTTTATTGTTATTTGGTTTAACTTTATTACATACTTAAAATAGGTTTAATTTACAACTTTACATACTAAAACTAAGTTAACATTAATCCTAATACCAGCTACCTCAATGTTTTCTTGATTTTCAGAATTTTAACTTTTTTTTTGTCACCCCTCCATTACCCCCGATAAATTGTTAAATTACCCCCAGTTTGGGAACCACTGCACTATAGTTATGAAATAAAATAAAGCTTAGATCCACTATTGTTTCGGAACAACAATAACAAAATAGAGTTTTGGATCCACCATTGTTACGGAACAACAACAACAATTTATTTGGATATCCAAGTTTTGAAATTTGTATTTTCCTTTTCATTCGAACGTTTCTTAGATACTTATGATGGGAAGAGCACGAATAGCTTGTCTTGTAGTCTTGTGCTTAATAAAAACAAACGAAATGTTTCTTAGTGAGATAAGTTGTTGTTGTTGTTTTAAATTAAGCACAAAGCTACACAATGGGCTATCTGTGCTCTGCCCACCACGGGTATCGAACTTAGTGAGAGAAATATACCTTGTTTATTTTATATGCTAGTTTCGAAGCACATGATATGAGAAGGGGATTCAGTTTAAGATAACCTTTAGTGATGTTGAAGTTTGATTGACGAGATTTTAACGGTTCTCGTTTTGACATAATTTCTCTTTCTATAGATGATTTCCAGTTGATTTGATGATCAAGTTAGCATTATTTCATCCTTTTTTTATGTTCTTTTTTCAGTCTCTTTTCTAAATTCCGACTCATTTCAGCACCCTAAACTCTTTCACAAGATTGACAAGTAGCTATGTAGACACCGTTTCACTTATCTCGAAGAGCAAACTTGTTCAAAAAAATGTTTAAATTGTGGTGGGATATTTATAAACAACTTTAAAACTCTTATTTGTGAAATATTTTCCTAAAACCACAAAACTAGAATCGCAGTTAAAGCCTGCTATTTTATTTTCGGGTGTACATCATACCCTTTTCTGATTATTCTTTTGATGGGCATCTTTGAGGAAATCTATAGGAAATTTTATTACAAACAGTGAACGTTTATGAGCAATAGTTATTAACACCAGCTAATTACCCATGGCGGCAATGCATCAGATCCGCATGTGACGTATTCATGATGTCATATCTGCAACCTGAGAATGGAGAAAAATTAAATTATCTGTGACGGGAAACGGAAGCGAAACGAAAAGATCGTGATATCTGTTGCAAATCTAAATGCACACATGACAAAACTTTCGTAAGTTGGGGGTTACATATCGCGTGATAAAAACGTTTTACCAGCATCATGGTTCCATTATAGTATGATGTGAAAATATGAACCTTGTACCTGCATAAACTTCTTGTTCCGTAAAAATGTATCTAAAGTTTATTTTAGATTGCACAGTATTGTGTATTTACCTACTATTTTTATGTAATAATACAGAATAATTTTAAAAATAAATAAATATAAATATATATATTATTTACTAACAATATTATCCAGTTTTCTTCCGAGAAAGACGGAACACTCTCAAATGTATTACAATAACATCATATTTCCTCCAAGAATTATGACTAATAAGTGAAATATTTACATACATTGAAGACTAGTTATTTCTGAATGGAAATAAGAATAAGAAATAAGAAACGTGTGCTTGAAAACTTACGCGATACACACTTGGAAACAATTTGTAAATTAAATTTTTGCTATAAAACAATGAACTATTTATAAATTAGAGTTACGTATTAAACGCTGAAAGCTAGCGAGAGATTAGAAAGCATATTTGACGAGTTCTGGTACTGAAAGAAAGGCCCATTTAGCAGTGACTTGTAGGAGACTAAAGATAATTATGAAATGTTATTTCCACACATCTGATGTCGAAGAGCCAAATGCAAACGAACATAAAAATAGTACAGTCTATGCGATTTCTAATATAACGTTTTACTTCAGTCTTTTTATTTGTGAGAAAATAATTTTAATTTTTGTGTTATTCCTAGAACCGGTATCTCGAAACAACGTCGTCTAAACCTTGCATTTCAATGGTCAGTCATTTTTTCCCCTATTTATTTGTAGATTTATTATTATCTATTTGTTTGTTTTTGAATTTCGCACAAAGCTACTCGAGGACTGTCTGTGCTAGCCGTTTCTAATTTAGCAGTGTAAGACTAGAGGGAAGGCAGCTAGTCATCACCGCCAACTCTTGGGCTACTCTTTTACTAACGAGTAGTGGGATTGACCGTCACATTATAACGCCCCCACGGCTGAAAGGGCAAGCATGTTTAGCGCGACGGGGATGCGAATCCACGACCCTCAGATTACCTATCGCACGCGTTAGCACGCTTGGCCATGCCGGGCCATCATTATTACCTCTATAGTTTTAAACGTGATAAACTTTAAAGGACGTTAAGATTTTGCACATTGAATAAAGTGAACTCGTTGTGAAAGGCCAATTAAAACTGTCACTGTAACGTTGTCTTACGTCACTAACCAGTTGATGAAATCCTGCAACAACCATTGCTTTACAGACAATTAATGATAAAATTTATTATAAACTATGTGGTTCTCTTAACAATAAAATCTGAGAGGTTTAAATATACACTGGCATGTACGAACAGAGAGCTGGTGTATCTGTCATGCCTCTTGAAAACAACGACTGGGAACTTATAGAAGAGTCGAAAATTGTCCAGAAGATGGCGCCGTCTCTTATAAACATTAATTTCGAGTTACGATTATAGATCAACGAGTGTTTTCTTATAGCAAAGCCACCGCGGGCTATTGCCTGAGCCCACCGAGGGGAATCGAACCCCTGATTTTAGCGTTGCAAATCCGTAAACTTACCGTTGTACCAGCGGGGAACAGAGATCGACGAGCATCTGACGTAAGTTGGTATATCAACTTTTTTATTTTTAATCAAATACAACGATCTCAACTTATAATTTTATAGGTTATTTTGAACAAGTAATAAAGTTAATGTAAACCACATCAGTGACAGTTTATAAGCTGCGTAAGACTGTACTATATTATCAATTATTTCAGTACAATTGGACACGTTATGTCTATCAGTACATATAATGAATTCTAAATATTTTCTTCACAGTATCTCTAATAGCGAGGATGAGATAAAGTTACAAGGATAGTTACAAACAAAGATATTGAGTAGAAAGGTTGACTTTTTGTGCCTCGTTACTTAGAACTTCTGAACTATTTTTGTGCAGAAACAGTACAAATGAGAAACAAGGGGTTCAAAAGATTCCTTCTCTCGCTCGTGAGGTCATCTCTACCCTATCTATCCTTCTCTATCGATTTTCAGCACTAGTTAGAGGGTTAACTTTCTATATGCACGTAAAATCACTTGCTTTTCCCCAGGTAAACATATTTATAAAATATACACATAACCGAGTACGGAGGAACTTTATACTGTAACCAAATTACTCACGTTTTTAGTTTGACTTCAGTAAAGAATGTTAACAATAACTTATTGTTTAATGAAATATTTTGTTTGTAAATCTAGTTCTCAGTTTGACTTCAGTAAACACTGTTACCAATAACCTATTGTTAACTGTAATATTTTGTTTGTAATTCAAGTTCTTAGTTTTACTTCAGTAAACAATGTTAACAATAACTTATTCCTAAATGTAATATTTTGTTTGTAATTCACGTTTTTAGTTTTACTTCAGTTATGAATGTTAACAATAACTTATTGCTAATTGTAGTATTACTTGTGCAATTTGTTCTCTTGGTATGAATAAAAATCCTACATCCCCTTTCCTGCAATGACTATGATAAAATGTGGAAAAACGTTTTCCGGAAAATTGAATTTTATACAAGACGTGTTTGTACTACTTTACTGTCGAGAAAATATCTCAAAAATTGTAGAAAATTATTTCTCTGTTTGTATATTTATATGAAATCAAAATATTCGAAGAAAAAAGAAAAGGTAACAAATTTATTTATTTATAATTTATTATAAAACAAGAAGTTAATAAAAATAACTTGAAATTCGATTACTTAGGAACCAGACATGTAATACAAGTTTACAGGACAAACTACATAAATACTGGCGTAGCTGATGACATTTCTTCTTCAGAGTCTCGAAAGTAATCATAATAATTAATAAATTTATCATTATTTTAATGATACTTAATGTTTTGTACACTAGATAGCAATATGATGAGTATCTGGAAAAGCCACCTTCATATCCTGAAAACATGATTGTTTTTCGTTCAGTTGTTTCAGGTTTAAAATTGTGTCTTTTAAATCCCATTATGGTGTGAATAGATTACCTGCCCAGGTCTTATAATGTACTTAGTATGTAAATTTAGATTGGAAAAATGTTTTTGGATAAGGTTGAATAATTTACTCTAATTTTAATATTACAACTGAAGTTGAGGAGATACTGATTAAAATATTGGTAAATAACAGTCAAAGGTAAAAAGTATCTCATACATTTAACGTGAATGATCTTTGGTGCATTATACACTGGTTATTTATAATATTTTATTATAAAATAGAAAATCGAGTTTTTATGTAACTGATAGAATAAGATGGCGCTAGGATAGTAATCCACAAATTATAGCATTACGAATATAGTGAAGAAATATGGCTATAAAAAGAGAAATTATTTGTCTCTCTGTCTGCCCACCAATCTATCATTCTTTTTATTAGAAGACGCCATGATTAATTCACTCAAAACTGTTGCAGTTTTTGCCACCTGTTCAGCGCCCTCTCAGTATGGATCTGTTTACAACTTTGACACACCTGACCCAATCTTGGATTTAATCACACTATTGGAGAACTGGGTCTTGTTCCCGGAAAAGATATTTTTCTAGGCTTATCTTGCGATGCCTCTTGTTACTATGTTGAAGTGAATTTACTGGCACATAGTTCTTTTTTAGAAATTGTATTATTCACTGTTATAAATAGGAACCGAAAAGTTTTGTATATTTTAAAAGAGATCATATTTAAACTTCATTTGGAACCCTTTAACTAGTGGACAAATAAAAACTTACTTCTCGAATTTCCCTAATGTTTAGAAAGGTTTGTGTTTTAATAACTGCAGATTAATATTGTAGAATAAGATGGATATTCAGTTTGTTCCTGTTGTTTTTCTGCGCTGGGAACCCTTTGAAAGGGCTGTTAATGGTTTCACGATCTGGACGTTAGAAAAATATTGACTTTTTACGTTAAGATTCTTTTGATGGACATAAAGCTGTATAATTGACTATCTTTGCTCTGCCTTCTGTGAATACCAAAACCCGTTTTTAGCATTATAAGCTCCCAGACTTACTATTGATTCACAGGGGGGCTTATATTAAGGTGCTAGAACTTCATGACAATTCCGGAATATTCGAAGTAATTACAAAATATAGCCACTCTCTTGGAAAGGTCCCGTGAGTCAGCGGCAAGTTTACAGATTTACAATACTTAAACCAAGGGTTCGATTCCTACGTCATAGACAGAATTCGTCACCAAAACAGTAGCGCCTGTGAAAGAATAAATCAAAGAATATCCAACTCTTTTGTATTCGGTAAGTACAGACATCACAATTAAATCGGGCATGGCTAGATGGCGCTGAACTCATAATCTGAGGGTCGCGGGTTCGAGTCCCTATCACACCAAATTTGCTCGCCCTTTCAACTTGTAAAGGTAACTTTTCATTGGTAAAAGAGTAGTCCAAGAGTTAGTGGTGAGTGGTGATGACTAGCTGCCTTATTTCTAGTATTAACACCACTAAATTAGGGACGGCTTGCGCAGATAGCTCTCATGTAGCTTTGCGCGAAATTAAAAACAAACAAACAAACAAGTAAACCACCAACGGGAAATACGTTAGTTTAGTTTAAACAACAACATACCACTTGTTGTTGCTAGCAACAACAAAATATACTCTTTTGACTGGTGCAAATGACAATTTCTTTTTATAGTGAGGGAAGCCTGAGAGAATCTTAGCTGAAGAGGTCTAAGTTTATTTAAGTGATATTTGCAATTGTAGCGTTACGAGCCCTCGCGGTTACCGTTCAACTCTCTGGAGTGAAATTTCAAATGCATCTCTCTTTCTGTTTTTTTCTGAAAGTAAAATCAAATACGAGAAATTTCTATAAATTCGATGAAGAAGCTGTTTACGACGAACAAATATTTAACGTACTTGTTACCTAGAATGTAGAGCTAAACCGTTTCTTGTAGAATTTCAACTTAATAACCTCGAACATATATTATTTGCTTTTAGGATAAAAAAAATGAAATTTTTACTGGAACGTCAAAGACTTCGGAGCAGACAATTATTATTTATGAAGACTTAATAAGGAAATATCCAAGTAATAAAGTTTTAATTGATCCCATCAGTATAAGGGTAAGCGCAAGTTTGTTTTTACTTTATCCCTTTTTCAAGTGTATCTATCGCTTTTATATTTGTAAGTTTCCTTAAGCTGTGACAACGGTTTTCGTCTTGACTAACCCATTTAATTATGCAAATGTTTTTAAAGCACTTAAAGCTGACTGGACAGCTCATTTAGGGATTTATTTCTTTAACATTTCTGTGCTGTGTCCACTGAGGGTATTCTAACCCCAAATTTTAGCATTATAAGTCCTCAGTGATAACACTGAGGGTACGCTAGTGCAAATGTTTGTGTTTAAGCGTAAAGCTACACAATGAGCTACATGTACTCAGCCCACTGAAGGTATCCAACCACGAGTTTTAAACTATCAACATAACCATTGAGCTTCCGAGGGTATTAGTGATGTGTGTAAGCGTAAAGAAACATTATGTACGTCTGTGTTAACTCATTGAAGGTATCCAACCAATTTTACCAATAAACCAGAAAGTGTTTGTCATTCTTATAACACACCTAAAGCTTAACGTGCAGGAAACTTTTGTTTTTTGAAGAATAAAGACACACGGTGGGCTATCTGCGCCGAGCACACTCAGGATATAGAATTCTGATATTTCGAGCTGTCTTCTACTGAACCACTAGTGGGCGCGAGTATTAGCTGTTGCTCTGATTGATATTTCCTTCCCTCACTATTTCCCGTATGTGTTATTTCTCCAAGTGCAAAATAATTCATAAATTATCCTTGGTTTTTCCAACTTAACATTATGCATTTTATTATTATTTTCATATGGACGAGCATGCATAGAAAACCTTAAAAGACACAATCATGGAAGAACGGGCTTTACTCACTACAAAATTATATGGCACGAGCCACGAGACTGATGTCCTAAATGGTATTGTTATGATAGGTGAAGAGTATTCGACGGTGACTGGCTGCTTAAGTGCAGTGAAGAAAACTGCCAGTACGAAAACGGGACTGCACAGTCTTTTGTGAAGTGTTTGTCAAAATATGTGTGATTCATTATAATATTTATCTAATTTTTACCAGAAAGGTTTGTCAAGTACCTTGGAAACAACAACAAACAACTATTCACTACAGCGTTCTATTTAATACAAATGGAAGTTTTAAATTTAGTTCAGCAATTCCAAATATTCTAATAATAATTATCTAAACATAATTTTAGTGTTATTATAAAATTCCTTTAATCATTTAGGCTTAAGATAAACTCAACAGTGTTAATCGAAACTACGCCACCTATTCCTTATGATTAAACTTAGAATGAAATAAAATATTGTAATATTTTTTGATCGTTTAGGCTCAGTAAAAAATGAATATTGCTACAAAACTACACCACCTATTTCTCAAGATTAAATCCAGAGAGATATAAATTTCCTTTTATCGTTTAGGCTTAAGACAAACTCAACAGTGCTAATCGAAACTGCGCCACCTATTCCTAAAGATTAAATCCAGAGTGATATAAATTATAAAATTAATTCAGTCATTTAGGCTAAAAAACAACAACTTAATACTGCTAACAAAAAGACACCATCTATTGTTGAAGATTAAATCCAGGGTGATAAAAATTGTGAAATTCCTTTGATTATTTAAGCTTAAGAAACCTCAACATTATCTATCTTAGGTTCTCCACTTATTCTTAAAGATTATACTAGAGTTGGTGAACATTAAAATTATTAATTTTAAAACATGATTTGTTTGTTTGTTTTTGGAATTTCGCACAAAGCTAGTCGAGGGCTATCTGCGTTAGCCGTCCCTTATTTAGTAGTGTAAGACATAGGGAAAACAGCTAGTCATCACTACCCACCGCCAACGTTTGGACTATTCTTTCATAAAAAATACTGGGAGTGACTGTCACATTATAATTCTCCCACGGTTGAAAGGAAGGGCGAGCATGTTTGGTGCTGTGGGGATTCACACCTGCGATCCTCGGATTACAAGGCGAGCACCTTAACCACTTGGCTGTGGCGGGTCCCAGGAATGATGAAAAAAACAAACAAATACATGGATACAACAAAACTACAACGGAACTGAAAAGGACGTGACTAAGTGTTAAGAATAAAGCAAATACACTGATATAATAGAATAAATCAAAACATCTTACACACAGTTCATGATGTTGATGGTTTGGTTTCTTTAACAAAAAATAAACAGAACTTATATATTTTACTTCATGTCCTATTTTAGAAATTCATGAGTTTATATTGATTGTGTCTCACCGTTCCCTTAATATAAATAAGAAAAGACCCCCAGCTAACCCAATGGTGTCTATTACGTGAAAAAGTTCTTCTGGTTAACTTAATAGGGTCTGTTATGTCAAAAGGTCTAATAGTTTATTAATAGATTCAATTACGTGAAAAGGTCCAACAGTTAATTAACAGGTTCTATTACGTCGAAAGGTCCGATAGTTAATTAACGGGTCTGTGATACTAAAAGGACCCCTAATTCATTTAATAGAGTTTGTTACCTCAGAAAGACCTCTGAGTAACTCAATAGGGTTTATCTACACCCTTATGTACTACTGTTAAACACCGGATTCAGAGTGAGTTCTATTTATACAGATATATGCTATTCTGAAAGAATTCTGTGATTTCTAATTTCATCAACTTTTCATGTCCAGCAATAACCAACCAGAACATTCTGTATACTTGTTTGAGGTAAGTAACTAACCAGAACTAAATACATCTACACAACAACTTTACGTAAGGTCTCTGCTTTACTTTTGATATGTTCCAAACCCTAGCATATTCTCGAGTTAGCATATCTCTCCAAATAGAATTGGTCTTGCCTAGTGATTTAAATGACAACAGGGCCATAACTAGACCTTTAAATCAAGAAGGTCATGAGCCGTAAACCTCATCAAGGGTCTAGAAGTCCCCATGAAAATGACCAGTCTGTGTATTGTTTTAGGCCTATTAATTAGTAGGTAGTTTGTATGAAGATAATAGCCACAAAAAAGAAGTTTTATAATAATAAGTTACTGATTAAAATAAGGTTGAGAATCCATCGAACCCGAAGTGAACAATCAAACACCACTTGTTACATTAAACAATATCGGTCGTTTTGAGATTTCAGTAACAAAGGGTGGGACCTGTTTGCAATAGAATAACTAAAAGAGACTTTACAATTCACACTGTGTCTACTTACTTCTTTCTATCCATACTGTTATATTGATCTATATCTATCCATATATCATGTATACTGACTTACATCTGTCCATATCGTGTCTATTGATCTATATCTATCCATACGGTATCTATTGACACGACTGTCATACCAAATTTATGTTTGTTTTTGTTTCAGATATTCCTGATATGAAACACAAAAGCCATCACTAATTTTGTACTGATAGACTAAAGACACAGTAGTTAGCTGAAGCGTGGAATTTGACGGTCACATTTATAACACAAGTATAGTCTAAAAATGCAAAGAAGAATTTTGGGTCAATGAATTACGAACCATTCATTCTGAAACATGGAAATACTGACCCAAGCCAGGCTCAAGTAAAAAAGAGTCACTCCGCCCTCTAAACTCGGAGATGCTTTATAAGAGTGACAGTCAAAGTCTACTATTCGATTAGTCCTGTTAACTAGCTGCCTTTTTTCGAATATATAAGCTAAACATGAAAGATGGAATTTCATGATAGCTATTGAATAGCTTTGCGCAAAATTTCGAAAAAAATATTTTGGAATAAAATTGTTTTTAAAAAGTGATATTGACAATTTAGGATTTCGAATTGAAGTGGCCAATCATCTTAATTTAATGTTACTTTGTTATAATTTAGTCTACTAAAATCATGATTTGATACGTAAAGTAAAATTACAGGAGCTTTACCAGCTACTAAATATTCTAATTAATCTCAAAGTCCAAAGCCATTGACTGAAGCCTGTGGTAGCAGGAAGCTAATTTGGTGTTGTTTCTGTTTTCACGCTGTAAATAATATCTGCCATTACTGTACAGGCTGACGCTGTGGAGAATGATTTTAGATTACGGAGCTGGGTTCGAACCCGTGCTGTATCAAAAAATATTTAACTGTGGATACGTTATAAAATGACAGTCAGTTTCTTCACATTGATGAGGGTGGTAGGGTGCTATTGACAGGCTGCCGTCCGTCTTAGGAGTATTTGAATTCCAGAGACAACAGAACATAATCCTAGTGTTATTGTAATAAATACATCTGACATTTTCCATCTCAGTGAAACAATGCTTAACCTGTTCCACCTGATTTATATGCCTTTGTGGGTCCGGGATGGCCAAGCGTGTTAAGGCGTGCGACTCGTAATCCGAGGGTCGCGGGTTCGCATCCCCGGCGCGCCAAACATGCTCACCCTTTCAGCCGATTGGGTGTTACAATGTTATGATCAATCCCACTATTCGTTGGTAAAAGAGCAGTCCAAGAGTTGGCGGTGGGTGGTGATGACTAGCTGCCTTCCCTCTAGTCTTACATTGCAAAATTAGGGATGGCTAGCTCAGATAGCCCTCGAGTAGTTTTGTGCGAAATTAAAAAAAACAAACAAAGTAGAAGTAGTAATTTAAGTAAGTTTGAGAGAAAACTTGATAAGTATGGATATGATGAGGGCTAGCTCTAAAATAAAATAAAATATATTTTTAACTTATTTTAGATGATGGAACAGCCGTAATAGACCAATAGAACCCTTGTTGTTCCAAAACTTTATGTTTCGATTCTAGTATTAACTTTATCCTGTTTTGTCTCTTTATAAGCTGGACGAACAAAGTTAAAATATGCATGTATTTCTTTCTAGTTTCAAGTTATAAAAACTTTGATTATTAGTCTTAGCCGAATCCACAACACTATCTGAAATCTTTAAATCTAAATCTAATATATTTTGTTATCTTAGTAATTCTGTTGTTTGTTTCAGATCAAGGTCAAACCATAATGTGGTTATGGTAAGTTACCTTTCTTGAGTCCTGAATTTCTTTACTCACTAAACGAACATATATGGAGTTGACATTTTCTCTTTTAATACATTAACTTAAGGCTTTAGGTCTAGAAGTTTTCTATATTTATTTAAGGCTACACATCTTCAACTTTTGCTTTACTAATTTAAGGCTAAAAGTTTTCACGTTTTACTATATTTATTTCAGGCTACTAGTCTTCAAATTTTACTATATTTATTTAAGGCTACAGGTCTTCAAGTTTTACTATATTTATTTCAGGCTACATTTAATAAATGTAAAAGGTCTTCACGTTTTATAATATATATTTAAGGCTACAGGTCTTCACGTTTTACAATATTTATTTAAGGCTACAGGTCTTCAAGTTTTACTATATTTGTTTAGGCTATCGGTGTCCAAGTGGCGTTGATAAAGCATCCACCGCTGTCAAGACAGCGAGGAGTAATAATTTGGAATAAGTTTTCAACGTTACATCTTTCTAGTCAGAATTATTGTAGACTTGAGAAAAGTTTTAATCCTCAACTGTCCTGGCTGGACAAACGTCAAAAAGTGGTGAAGAAAGGAAAGAAAGCTAAGACCATAAGCCAGATGTTGCGTCACAGATGAAAAACTGAACGCTCTAAAACCAAAAGATTTAACAGAAACTGATTACACATGCCATTCGGGGTTGAAAGTACAAAGAATATTTCTTTGTAAGACATTTTAAAAGTTGACTGGTATAACACTTTCTTATTATTATGAATGAATTATTAGTTTTAAATACTGGTGGTTTTGTGAAATGAATCTTTGTAAATTGTTGTTTTTTTACTTATTGTCTTGCATAAATTAAGTCCTGTAAACTATTTCATGTTATCAGTCAGTCTGAAAATAAATAGGTTTTATATTATTGAAATATGGTTCTTAAACTGAGTTTGTATTGATTGTTGAAATATAGTTTTTAAACTGAATTTGTACTGTTGAAATATGGTACTTAAAAACTTAATTTGTATTGCTGAAATATGGTACTTAAACTGAATTTGTAATGTTAAAATATGGTTCTTAAACCGAGTTTGTATTGTTGCAATATGGTACTTAAACTGTATTGTAAAAATACGATTTTAACATGTTATTAATTTTGATATATTTTTGGTTGTATTTAAGATATATTTTGTATTTAACTATTTCAATGTTTATATAGTTAGTTCAAAAGAATGTTTTATAAACTGTTATAATGTAAAGAGATTTTCAAGTGAAGACATGATTTTATCAATTAAACCTGCAAAACATACCGAGACGAACCCTGACATGAAACTGTTTCATGGGAAGGTCAAAATATCTTTTGCTGGATTGTTTTAGTGTTTTTTCTACAAGTAAATATTTTTATCATGCTTGCGTGGCACTGTCTGATTGGTTGGATTGCAGCCAGTCACTTTGTAAACCATAAAGGCGTGGTGTACTTTGGTGCAGGTCGTTTTTATATAATTAAAAGTGAGAAATTACTTAATATTTGGGTTATGCACTTATTTTATTCAATGTATATGTAAACAAATAAGCATAAATACAACATATTACTGGGTAAAGGGATTGACTGTCACGATGGTAGCATGTCTACAAGTAACATGTTCCAAACTGTTCAGTGGCATCATGTCTCGAACGTTGAATCCTCCAATTTGCAACGCATTAAGTCACAACCACCTGTCATATAATAATTTTAAAAGTTTTATTGCGTCAACACACTTAATTGAGAACAGAATCATTGAATGACGAGATTTAAAATCTGGGTGATTTAAAACCTACAACTTATCCTTTGTGTTGGAAAGGCAGCGACTCGTTTGACCAATCTCATCCCTTCTTTGAAATGTTAAATATTTTGGCACGAATTTAATTGCTAACATGAAACGTTCCTCTGAAATTTGAATATTTTAAAGAGTTTGGTTGATTTCTTGCCAAAATCTATAAATTCGGTGACGGAAAAGCGGGATCTATTTCAACCCCGACCGCTGCTCCATTAAATGTCTCTTTTTACCAATAATTAACGTGACATACCAAAGAAATGACCATATAGAATACGGAGATCAACTTCTGATATAACGTCAAGGGGGACGCTTCCCCCCCTTCTTTTACGACGCATAAAAGAGAAAGCTCTTACTGAGAGACACATCCTTTGGCACATAATTCTCAGAGATATTTTATTGGTTAGGCTAGCCCTCCACTTTTGCTAATGGTTTTGATAGTTCTTTACATAGGGTTGACTGTTCATAGTTCAGAGCTGTGTGGGAAACAGAAACGTAACCTGATGATTCCATTTCCTGTTTCCTGGAGATGTTGTGAACAGACATAAAATCAGGAATAAAAAAAAATAAACAGTAAAGCAGGTTCACACAATTAAAAATTGCTTCAGCCAAGAGAACGAAGCAGTTGAAGCTAAGAGATAATCTTAAACGGATTATATTTTAGCTACAGTTTATATAAACGCATTTAAGGTTAACACAGCAAGATATATCGACTATTAAGTGATTTTTGAACCTAAATTATAAACTTGAAAAAGTTGGTAAAAGTGCAACCTAAGAGTTGGCGGTGGATAGTGATAACTAGCTGCCTTCCCTCTAGTTTTAAGCTGCTAAATTTGGGACGGCTAACGCAGATAGACCTCGTGTAGCTTTGCGGCTGAAAGCGTAAGTATGTTTGGTGTGACTGGATTCGAACCCAAGTTACGAGTCGAGCGTTCTAGCCACCTGGCCATGCTGCTAAAAAGGGACATATGTGCTGTTTCTTGACTACGTTTGTAAGCGTGTTTCTTATGATGCCATTTTAAGTAGTTATCGCAATGGAATCAGTGGGTTCCATTTTGTGTTACGACAGGCTAGAATTCCCATCTCAGTTGGCGAGCAAGTAGTAGTATATATTCGTTTCGTAATGTTCGGATTAAGTGAGTTTATAATGAAACTCATGTAAATACAGTAATAGTGTTATGCCTAACCAATGCACACGTGTATAAAACCTGAAGTAAATACTAGTTTAATTAATGTGTTACTAAATTCGCGTGCTTAATATCAGTAACCTCGTAGAAATTTATCAGTGATCTCTATTACTAAAGGGGCTGTTCATAAGTTATCAGGAAATATTTAATGTATAAAATCAAAAAGTAAGCCGCCGTATTATTTCCCTTTCATCAAACTGACATAAAAACAAACTCGACGTAAATGTTTATTAAATACGATGGTAGAAATAGGGTTTCGATATCCGTGGTAGGCAGAGCTCAGTTGGTCCATTATATATCTTCGTGATTAATAACAACCAGCCCAAAGCAAATCAAATGTTCGTTGAAACAACTCCCAGTTTATGTTTTAAAATTAGAAAAGTCCAGACGTATTGACGTTATTATAATCAAGGTAGCTAGAAACATTTTAGAGAAAAGTCCAGATGTGTTTATACTATTACAACTTATGGAGTTAAAGCCACTTTGAAGAAAAGTCCAGCCGTATTGATATTATTACAAACTAAGTAATCAAAGACATTTTTTCAGAAAAGTCCAGACGTACTGATGTTTGTGTGAGAAAGAGACTGGTTGACACATGTAGGGTGAATATTTCAATAATTAACTTAAACTCACGAGATGAACATTTAAAAATTTTTCTTTTTTATTCTAAATTATCTCGAATATTGCTGAGATTTGAATGCATTTTTTTTTAAATCTGAAGCCTACAGCGGCGCGGTGGTTAGCTTGAAGGTTAATACATTAACAATCATGATTCGATACCCGTGATCAGCACATCGTCTTTAGTCCATTGCTTATCTTTATGCTTAAGAACCCCATCCAAACAGCAATACATCTAAAAGAACCGTTTACTTGGGATAACGACTTGCACGTGTTCTTGACAGAAGTGTGGTAATCTGGTGACCTTTCACTTTCTTCTAGCATGGGCTGTGGTGATCGAAACTACATATTTTCAGTAGATGTGCTGTATTGGATTCTTACCCACGATCGTGCCCCAAGCTGAACAAAAAACATGGCCTGGCTAACTAATAAATGAACAGTTGACGCACAAAAAAAAATCTTATCAGTGCTATAAGTGACCAAAAACAACTGGACCATCGGCTACCAAACAAAACAGCTAAAAATAGAACAGATATTAATAATTACTGTTAAATAATCACGAAGTGCCTTCAAACAGCAGCCTATAAAGCAATACCACAACAACATGAAACCACAAACAATGCATGGAAAAAGTACGAACAACTAATAAAACTAATCAAGCCAAGTCGTCAATTAAGAAGACAATTCATGAAAATAAGAGATAGAGAATTAAAAACAAAAATAAATAAAATACTATAAAGCTCTCTTTATCGAAGTTTACATCTTTGTTTATTGGAATTTGTACTTTTTCATCGAATTTCGAAAACTTTTGTTTATCGGGGCTGTATTTCTCTATTCATCAAAGCTTTATATTTTTGTTTATCCAAACTGTACAATACTGTTTATCCATACTTTTCATTTCCCTTTATCGGTACTTTTTATGTCTGTTTAGCAGAGCTGTTACTCTGATTAACACGTTCAGACCCTTAGTTACAACAGGTTCGTTTAAACTTACAAGTGTATTAAAGACGTTATCGAGATAAAATACGCTCAACAAACGTTTTTATCAAGGTTTTTAACAACACCAATAACTTTTCGATAGAGCTAAGAATTCTATTTTAAAAATTTATAACAATAATTAATTGTCGTTTGTGAGGGTCAGGCCTTAGTAGTTAACATTTCGGGTTGCGGATCGTAAAACCCTGGGTTAGTGCCGCAATAGCAATGAACACGATGCCTCTGGCTATTACTGCGTTATAAGAGTGACGATAAACACCATTATTTAATTGTAAACCAGTCAAGTCTTTATGGCAGTGAATGCTACCAACTAGATGTATTCCTGCTAATCATTAGTTCGAAATTAGGACAGTTGTCCGTAAACTAATAACACTATCTTTGACAATGGCTGTTCAGCTTATGCGCATACACACAAGGAACAGTTTTAACCTTACTATTTTTTAACTTTAATTCTGTGATTCGAAACCAATAAAATATTGTTTTGATAATAGCAAAGAAAAATATTTCAAAGCTCAAAATTATTTAGATGATGTTTTGAAATGAGTTTTATTCGCATTTTTTTTTCTATATTTATATAGAAAGTTTAAGAATAAGCAGTTCTGAAGACATTAATTTATTCTCCTCAGTTATTTAGCCAGACAAAGTGTTTGAAATAATAAAAATATAAATGGTAGATTACGCTTCGTATGTTCAAAACTGTTCTTTTAATTTTGATTTTAATTTACTGCGTTTGTAAATTAGGCTTAAAGATTAACGGTAGGATCTCCTGTAAAATTTTCATATTCTATTTTAATTTTACTTTTCACATAAACGTTTTATAGAATTCGGTGCTTCTAGTCTTCTAGATTTCTTTTTATCAGCTTCGTGGAATAATTCATTATGGTTTTCGAATGCGTAATAACTGCAATAAATAATAAGTTGAAAGGTTCGTCGATATTTTCGTTTGTCTGCAGTGAGACTACAAAGGGTAATGTCTCTGTTATTTACTGAAAGTTCATTTCCTGGAACTACTTATTTATATTCACCCATGCAAATTATTATTATTTATTTGATAAGTCGAATCTGTTTTATGTATCGATATAATTAACACTATTTTTTTCCTATGATACTAAGCCTTTTGGCTCAAATACTCGAGAAAATGAAAAACAAAAGAAAAGCTTTCATTGCAATTCAACAACAAAACTAAAATAATTGGATTTCTTTCTTTCTCGTTTTTAAATCCTAGAGTTAAATTAATACTTCTCATTTAAAATTTGTTTTATATCAAACAATTATAAAATAAAGCGTACAGAACTTTCCCGAATCGGTAAATTGTATACAATTATAACTGGTTTATAATTTCGAAATATATTTATAAAACAACAGGGTCAGTTTGAACTACGTGTACACAATAGTCAAAACACACACAAATTTCCACCTGTGGATACACACAATAAAATAATGTTTTGCTATATCAGTGATATTGTCCTAATTTTTTTAATTTCAGGCCTTGAACTGTAGTAACTAAGGTAACTGACAGGCTTACCCAAGCTTATTCACTTAGAATGTTTATTAGGGGTCCAGCATGGCCAAGCGTGTTAAGACGTGCGATTCGTAATCTGAGGGTCGCGGATTCGCATCCCCGTCGCGCTAAACATGCTTGTCCTTTCAGCCGTGGGGGCGTTATAATGTAACGGTCAATCTCACTATTCATTGGTAAAAGAGTTGGCGGTGGGTGTTGGTGATGACTAGCTGCCCTCCCTCTAGTCTTACACTGCTAAATTAGGGACGGCTTTGTGGGAAATTTAAAAACAAACAAAAAATGTTTATCAGGATATCGAATGTAAACAGTACAGTAACTGAATGTTCACTCTCTCCTTGATGAAGAGAAACAAGCGGACCAG
Organism: Carcinoscorpius rotundicauda; assembly: GCA_011833715.1. Taxonomy (NCBI): domain Eukaryota; kingdom Metazoa; phylum Arthropoda; class Merostomata; order Xiphosura; family Limulidae; genus Carcinoscorpius; species Carcinoscorpius rotundicauda. The sequence goes on along the minus strand of CM022394.1, from coordinate 103,266,700 downwards.
AAAACAGATGAAGATGAGGTGAAAGAAGTAATTCGACATCACTCCGGCAAAACGACCAAAAGAACTAATCAACTAAGTTTCACATATCGATTATACCTTTTTTTTCAGTCTTTGGTCAGCTACCTACGAAATGTAGCCATAAACAAATAAATATATTGTTCTCTATACGTAGGTTATAATAAAAAGAAACGGCTTGGTGAAGCAGCACTGATTAGGAGAGGATTAGCTTGTGTCATACAGTGAACATTATATGCCTGTGAAACAGAAATGGCCAACATACCTTGCGTAACGAAATCATTTATTACTAAATAAGAGAAAAACTCATGGTCATAAATCAGTAGATAAAAACATACATTCATAATCATGAATAAATAGATAAAAATATATATATTTATATTTATGACCCAGTAAATAATGATATATTTATATATATAATTGAGACTCGTCAAAGATCAATAAATAAAAATAGATATTTATAATCGCGACTCAATAAATAAAGATATATTTTAAACAATGAAATAGTAAATAAGCATTTGCATCAGTAATCGTGGATTAATAAATAAATATTTATAATAACGACTCGATAATTAAATGTGTGTTCCTGTGATAATGCATCAATAAATAAAAACTCTAATTTCTTTGGTTCAATTAGTCGAAATATACGTTTATAATAATTAATTAGTAGATATAAACGTATATTTCTACTCATTAATTAGTAAATATGAGAACATATTTCTAGTGGTGCATCAACCGATATGATCCTATACTTTTAATCATGGATCAATGAATAGTCATATACATATTTTTAATGATGCTTAAATTAAAAGGCCTGGCATGGCCTAGCGCGTAAGGCGTGCGACTCGAAAATCTGGGGTTCGCGCCCTCGTCGCGCCAAACATGCTCGCCCTCCCAGCCTTGAGGGCGTTATAATGTGACGGTAAATCCCACTTTTCGTTAGTAAAAAAGTTGCCCAAGAGTTGGCGGTGGGTGGTGATGACTAGCTGCCTACCCTCTAGTCTTACACTGCTAAATTAGGGACGGCTAGCATAGATAGCCTTCGAGTAGCTTTGTGCGAAATTCCAAACAAACAAAACACATAATTAAATTATCCGGTCACTCGAATTAATGGGACGAAACATTTTTTTACAAGTATTACGATTTTATTATAACATTGTTTTACCTTTGTGGAAAATCACAGTCAATTTGAACGGATTTACCATAGGTGTCTGTTATACAAATGTTTCAGAGTATTTTCCTAATATCAGGAATTAAAATAAACCATGTTTGTTGATTGTGAGTGTCAAATAGTTTCTTGTGTCATTGAATCTGATAGATTTAAGCCTTAATCTATAAATTGTTCTGTTACTAATCTCCGACGGAACAACTGCTGAGAGAAACTCAGTAGTACTTAAAATAGATGTATTCTGTTTATGAATCAATATAAATAATTTAATTGGAAACCTCTCATTTCAGCCGACAAAAATTCTCAATTTTTTTTCCAAAAAAATTTGTCAAGAAAACTCATGTGAGAAGTCGAAACCAAATACATTAGAGGGCACCACCTGAGATTGTTTCCTAACATTACCTCTTTTTTTTCAGTTAACATTCCTTTTTACATGTAAACAAGTCGGAAGAATACAAAGCAAGACATCGAAAACGACTTCGCAGTAGCTCTGTAAAACTTAACTTCTGAGATTAAAATCATTAGAGGGCGCCACTTGAAATAATTAGGATATCATTACACTCTTCATATTTTTTATCCTTATATTACTTTTTGTATTTATTTGGAATGACGCACAAAGTGGTACACAATGGGCTACCTGTGCTCTGCTCACCACGGGTATCGAAAGCCGGTTTCTAGTGGTGTGAATTTGTAGACATACCGCTAGTTGAGAAATTAAATTTTTACAGGACGCCACTTCTGTTTATAAACCATAAAACTTTGTGTCTCAGTGCAACACTAAACGGGGATTTCTCTGCAGTCTGTCCCCAGTGTGGAATCGAACCGCGGATGTTTAGCGTTTGAAAGTCCGTAAGCTTATCGCTGACTCACAGTGTGAGTAAATAATAAAAAAATACATATTTTCATAAGTACTATAAGTTATATATGTCCTCAAAAACACATTTTAACTGAGCTACGACACATTATAACTTACATTTTCTTTCTGAGTAATTCTACTTAATAGTACAATTAATAATATAGAAGTGATACATGTCAGGTATATCATTTTTTAAATCAGTTTTCCATTCTCAAAGAGAGCTTGTCAGGTTTGAGCCGCTGTGTAAACAAAAATCTAGCACGTCCATTGGAAAGAGAAAAATCTAAGGTCCACAAAGTTTGTTATCAATACTCGAAGGACGTCTATGCAAAAAAATAAAAAAGCAATTACGAAGATGGAAAAAAGCAACATTAAAATAACGTAGATTTAGATTCAGTGCTTTTCTTCACTCAATCAATCCAGACCTAGGGTTTCGTAACAATAACACGAACATAGCCCTTTAACATTTTATTGTTGCCGCCGTAAACACTGTTTTATTGTTACCGCTGTAAATACTCTTTTATTGTTGCCTCTCTAAATATTGTTTTATTGTTCCCACCATAAACACTGTTTTATTGTTGCCGCGGTAAACAATGAAACCAAGAATAACAACCTGAATTACTAAACACATATTTATATGATATTAATAAATATTTTAACAATAACGTCGTGGTTTATATATATCTAGCAAAAGTATTTAAAAGTAGTCTTTTAATTATGGGCGTGAGCCACCCTCTTCGATTATTTTGAGGTGTAGAACATGAGCCGTTCGTCCAATGCAAATGCACCTGCGATAAGTGCCAAATTCGCAGAGTTTGTTCAGTTACTTTTTCTGTCTATTTTAGGGCATTATCTTAGTAACTGGTACTGTGTTTTTGACAATTAAACGAGACATATGTGAAGTTATTATGTAAAGTTTTCGATTTCGGCTGTTTCTTGTCCATACATCTATCTATATTCAGGTTAACATTTCGTTATATTTGGTATAGCTACCTTACTGATAATTTAGACAAGTTCTAATTTTAAGGTGCGAAGAAGCAGACTGACAAATAGTGTCCAGTGTTGATGATTGAGCAGTAAAACTATATCTTTAACAGACAAAAGGACTGATAGATCAAAGGTTCTATGGTTGTAGAGCCGGGTTCGAATCTGTGCAATATCACGAAATATTCCCTCACTTTAGTCTCTGAGGGAGCTATAAAAAGTGACACTCAGTCCTCTGGCATTGTTGGAGGATAACGGGGACAGCGAAAAATAACCTCAGAAGAATTGCCATAACAACAAAATTATCAAACAAATCTCACGCTACTTAACAAGTTTCAAATAAGAAGACAGGAGATTTGCAAGTCAGCTCTGCCTACAATCAGATGAAAATAGCTTTAACAAACGTCGTATTGGCACAACGCAAATACATTGCTTTGATGTCCAGAACATGTAGTCTCCAGTGAATATTGTTATTAATTTAAAAAGAAAGTCTAGATATTAAGGGAACAAATAATAAGATATTTCATGACATTCGTTGGTAATAAAACGATGAACAGTGGAGTTGAAACGTTTCCTTTCTAAAATATAAGTAGAGGACACTTAGAAAAGACTGCAACTAGAAGATGGGAAAAGAAGGAAAGCCAAGGGGCAAAAGAGACGAAGTTTAACGAAAAAGAACAAATTACGTTATTGATTCATACGATCAAAGAAATAATTCAATAGAGAGAAATACGCAATCCTTATACAGAAAGTGGATTACAGAGTTTTGAAAATATCCTGTTGTTTTCTTCGATTTCGTGAACTACTGGGTTTTGTGCTATTTTTACGAGATATCAGAACGACCGTCATAGTTTGTAAGCGTACTTACTGATCATTTAGCTAAATGAAGAATTTTGGAACATGTCTTCCACTATTGATCAGTGGCTTTCTGATTAGCAAACAAAACAAAACTGATTTAAATTTATAAAGCAAATTACTCACTCAGGAATTAGAGAAATATATAAATTTTAGAAAGACTATAAGATACACAAGAAATGTTTCCTTTTTCTCTTACAAGTTGAGATTGACAATTATTTTTAATTCGACCATTTGACACTTTAAGCCTTGCGTAATTGGCCGTGTTATTAAGGCACCAGATGATATTCCTCGTGACCAAAATGGAAGAAATCCTGGTAGAAAATCCAATAAGCAAATTTATATATATTTGGGAAAAACAATCATTATTACTCTTAGAGTAAACAACTGGAATACACACGTACATATAGTGTTAAGTTTGTTTCTTTTTTTACGTTTGGTAAACCTAACACTCGAAACGTTGTTATACAAAGTATAATTCGAGTTTGGATACAGCCGAGTATTGCAAGGTGATTAAGGCACTCGACTCGTAATTCTAGGGTCGCGGATTTGAATCCGCGTCACACCAAACCTATTTGTCTTTTCAGCTGTGGAGCGTTATAATGTAACGGTTAATCCCCTATTCGTTCGTAAAATAATAGCCTACGAGTTGGTGGTGGGTGGTGATAACTCGCTGCCTTCCCTCTAGTCTTACACTACTAAATAAGGGACGGCTAACGCAGATAGCTCTCCTGTATCTTTGCGCGAAATTCAAAGCGAAACATTTGGTTACAATGTGAGACACATAAATTACCCTTTTAGAGTTATATGTAGACAATTTTTTTATCTTTCTTAAGCTTGTAAGACACTAAAACTGTATTCCATCATGTAATACGTAGCCCATAGTTCATTTGGGGCAAACTGCATAAAGTTGTTTTTGTTTGTTTCAAAATCATAATTTACATAGGTATTGTTGTTGGAGACGATGTCTCATCTTAGATATGTATATTTTACTATAATGATGTGAAAAAAGTGTTCATATTATCATATCAATAAAGAGCTCAGTGATTTGTTATGTACGGTAGGTAGTTTTATTTAAAATATACCGCTGAGGTAACCTGCTTTCTCGAACATAAACGATACCGTTAAATCCGTTGATGGGTGGAACAAAACTGAAGAGCTGGAACCCCTGAGATGCCATCGATAGCCTCCCTCTTTTTATAATACCATTGTTCCCTTAAATCAGATAGACTTGGTTTATTCAATTATTTCTAATACAAATCGTGACCCGCTGAACATTTGCGGTAGTTTTTATGCTATTCGCTGAATTTCCCTTATTCTATAATTTTCACGTTCGCCATTAGAGCTACGCTTTCTCGCGAACATTATGTGTTAGATCAATAAATCCTAGTCTGTTTGAAACAGAACAAACAATCTTGCATAAACGTAACTTTGTCTAATAAAACTACACGTAACTTTAACAGTAAATTAAGTTTATGGTATTTGTAACCCTGTATATAATAGAGAGTGTGAAACTGTTGTTTTTTTTTAAGTTGAAATCAAGAAATGAATAAGAACGAAGAATAAAACTGGGAGTGAAGAAAAACGTAGCTAAAATGTGTTTATATAGCAGTCTGTGGCACGAGCCGTAGCTAAATTCTTGCAAAGTAGAGAATATGTATTGAAGACAGACTTAGCTGAATATGCAGAAACGCCTGAATGCGTGTTCTCAAAGTGATAAGCATTCGGTTTCGAATGAACTACGCATGCGTATTTTAGACCTAAATGAGCTGAGAAAGCCCATAAGAAATGCATTCAATGTAACATTATTTTTAAAGGAAATTACACACGGGTTAAGACTTGTTTGGATGAAATGCTATGCAAATAAAAAAAAACTTGAGTTGAAATTGTACCATCGTGTACCATACTCGTTGCATTAAAAAGTTTGATAAAGTAAACAACAGGTAAAGTAAAGTGATTCTGAAGTGAAAAACCAATATTCAATTCAGAATCTACAGACAAAGGACTTTCTAACGATACGAGAGTTGTAGCGTTTGATCGAGGGATTTACGAAAAACATTCCTTACAAACAAACGGAACCGTATCATTTGTATAGATCATGGTTATTTTTTAAAACTAGGCTCCGCCATAGCTATTTAGGCCTCCGCTAGGAAATTTTAGAATGTTAATATTTTTTCCCTAAAACTATAAAATTGAACCAGAGTACGATGTACAATAAAGTGAAATATATCTTTAATATAATACGTTTATCACGTATTGGGCCTTTTAATATTTTATTCTGCATAACGCTAGGCGATTTTATTTAGTTTACAGGAAGTTCTCGTGGCGAAAGTGTAAGTACAATCTCAATTATCTTAAACAGCGGCACCACTAGTTGCATGTAGATATGGAACTATCTCAAAATCGCATGTGTCATTGAAGATGCAAGATATTATAATAATTTTCGAATGAAACACCGGTCAATCAAGGATAGTTATGCCAACTGTCTGTTAAAAGCCAAATCTGGATTAGCGGGCTAAGTCTCGAATGAAATTAAAGAAATGACGTCGTAGCTGAAACTTGCCCAAATTTGAAACATTGTGATACAGTTAGATGCAGTATCAATTCCTTCAATTTCAAATTATATTTATATGAATTATAATTATATTCATGATAATTATGATTAGTAATTGTTAGGTTAGGTTCCTTATAGTTTAATTAGACAAACTTCATACCAATGAGCTCTATGACATCATACGCCCGCATAACGTCGTGTTTCGTTTTGCTTGTGATTTAGAGCACGTCAGATCTGGCTTAATATTTTGTTATTTGGTTTAAAATTTTCTGTTAAAAAACAAAATAATGTAAAAGTTATAGGTTATCCTTTTCCTTTAGAGAAATATATTATTCTCGCGGCCTACCCTTTTTTCCACAAATCTGTATTTCTGACTTCGTTATGGCAACACTGATCTTAGGGCAGCATGTCATTGTATGATCATAAAACTTAAGTGCTTGAACAAATTTTCATTAAAAAGTTATTTTGTGTCCTTGAAAAATTTTTGAAGTGCCAAAGATATAAGAATACGTTAGACAAATTGATAACTACTTGTCACCCTTATAATGGATAAATGGCTGAGTATAAGTTATAAATCTGATACGAGTAAAAAAATCTCCCTAGGCCTAACACGAATTAATCGGCGTTATCGTTGTGTGTAAGCACTTCAATACAAAATTATGCAAGAAATACTAAAACAAGAAAGAAAATAAAGTATGATGAAAGTTTTATTGAATATGGTTTTACATGGACAGATAATTAAGACAGACCTAGTGGGCTGTGTGTTAAATATGGAACAGTGTAAAGTAACTAGTTTGCATCGAGCAGATAAAATGGCATCTAGAAACCAAACACTTCCAATTAAAAAATCCAACTTTCGAGTATTTCAAAAGATGGTATTTGCAATTAAATGCAAGTGAAGCTCATTTCGTTTGTTTGTCCATTAGGACAACAAAGGTGCTCTTATTTCTTCATATCGTGTTAGTTACCGTATTGCAAAAAGAAGTGAAGGTCACACAGCTGCAGAAGATTTGATAAAACCGTGCGCAAAAGATTTGGTAGAGGGCACAACTGATGAGAAATTTCTTAAAAACATTAACTCTGTGTCCCTTTCTGACGACTCGGTTTCTTTAAGAATCAAGGATATGTCAGCAAATTGCTTAATGGAGTTAATAAGGCGAGTAAAGCTAGTTTTGAAGTAAACATGCTAATTTACAAACCTTTGCCTACTCAAAAGGCGAAGAAATATTTAAACTGATCGATTTATTTATGGAAGAACATGAGATCCAATGACAGATTTGTTCAAGTATTTGGACTGATTGGGCTGCAGCTATGATTGGAGAATTTTCAGACACAGTGGCACACATAAAAAAGAAAAAAAGTCGGACATCGAAAGTATCCACTGCTGTCTTCATCGTCATGCACTTGCAATAAAACGAATGCCAAAAGACTTAAAAGCGGTATAAAGTGATGTCATAAAAATAGTTGATTTTATAAAATCAAGACAACTCAATGTAAGGATCTTCAGCTTACTCTGTGAGGATATGGGAAGTTTACATAAAATTTGCTGCTTCATACTGAAGTCCGATGGTTTTTTCGGGGAAAAGTGCTTGCTCGGTTTTACGAACTGCATGAAGATATATGTTTATTTTTATCTGATTGCCATTTTGAACTTGCATACTTATTAAGGGACAAATGCTGGATACACGAAGTGGTTTGTTCACCTTTTGGATGTATTTGCCTGTCCAAATGAAATGAATGTTGCAATGCAGGGTACCAGGATAACGTACTTCAAAGCTCAGAGTGAATTTGAAGCGCTTCAACGTAAGATAAAAGTTTGGGGTGAATGTATGCTTATAGAAGAACTTGATTGATTCGAAACTCTCTGTGGTTGTTTACTTATGAGTGAAATTTCCTTAAGTAAAGATGCAAAAGTTTTAGTTTTGGAGCACATACCTGATTTGTGTACAACTATTACGGAATACATTTACTAATATACATTTTGGAAGCAGGAATTTTTGAACAAGTAAGTAGAAGCAAACAAATTTATTTAAATATTAATATTTTAAATATATTTATATGCTAAAAGCTTGAAGTAAACTTTATCTGGTGCTAGTGACCAATTGTTCCAATTTTAGTGTATTTTTTTATTCCTGATGTGAAGCTCCGTAGGTCTATAAGCATAAGGCTGGTGTTGAGTTATTTACTGGATTGTCCCTCTTATAAGTAAAATGTAATGAAAGAGAGGGTAGGAAATATGAAATGAATGTCGCCCTTTTCCCGCTGGTTTATAATGTTAACATTTGGGGTGTAATCTCTATGATGCACACAGTGTAGACTGTTTATTGTGCAACAATAAACCAAGAGGTTTTAAATAAAGGACAAATAACCAGATAACTAAAAACAATAGCAACAAAAATCGCACGTGCATATTCTTCATCGTCACCAATGATCCTTAAAGTGAAACAAGATTAGTTTTAGAAATCGTTTACATTTGTTTAAGTTACAGGACAGTTTCGGCAGCTTTTGAGACACGAATGAAATAAGAGCTGACAAAATAAACTTTGTTTTTGGAAATATAGAACCGTTTTGTAAAGTTTATTATATCTGTATGTGTGGTGTTTCAACAATTAAACCTTTTACTCTAGCTCCAATATAACTTTGTTGAAAACTATTCCTCAATCGATCTAAACGTGTATACAACTAATCTTCAAAGTAGGCCTCGCTATAAGCTACTAATTGACTCATACCTCGCTATAAGATTATCAAGACTTAGACATTGCTGTTACTTTACCCTCAGATTAAACTTTCCCAAAGTCTATGTTTTGGATTAGCGATTGCTATAAGCTAGATCTATCTAAGTGAAATGCATTAAATATTTTAAATTTCTATTTACACAAGCAGATAAATTAATGTATCTTTATATTCCCCCCGGGTGGGTGAGTTAGCAGTATATTTACAGATTTACAACGCCATAATTCGGGGGTTGAACCCCGCGATAGATAAAGTCTGGGTAGCTATCGTGTCGTGTTTTTTTTGGTTATTTTTTATTGGACGTCTAATAGCATCTGAGGTTCATATTGCTCTTCTCCTGTATGTCGCTAGTGACGAGGTCTTTCGATCGATACCAGAACTCATTAGGTCAGTTGGTCCAAAATATACGACACCTTAGTTGAATTTTGTTCAGTCCAACAAGTAAGTACTTGAAGTGTTAAAGATTTATAGTGAAAAAAATGTGAGGAAGCAGCTGTTATTGTAGTATCCTCAACACTTGGTCCATCGTTTCCTCCAGTGCTCGGCGATAAGATATAACGTTAAAAATCGAATTTCAATATCCGTTATGGGCACAGTACAGATAGCCCATTGTGTAGCTTTGTCTTTCTACAACAAAGAAGCGAACAAACACTCTTCATTGCAGAGAATCGAAACAAAAATATTAGGGTTGTAAATCCTTAAACTTACCGCTAATCCATCAGTGGGAAGATGATAACTCAGTAGAATTATCATCAGTTATCAGTTATCTACTGATAACTCAGTAGAATTTGTAAGACTAGTTGTTGTATTTCTTCTCTATGAAGTAAGTTTTCTCGTGTATTAAAACACAACAATTTCCATTGAGAAGAGATAACGTGATGACGTCACAACAAATGTTTTGCGTTGTTTTTGTTTTCTTTTAAACCTCGCGCTGTTATCTGCGATTTAGTTTAACACGTCATCTTCCTGCGCGAGATTGGACGTTGTAGACTATTAAATAAAGCAAGCATTACTTTCGAACGCAGTAACATAATAATTCACTTATTATAAACAGCTCGCACAGAAATATGATTTCTTTCCCCAAATCTTTTGATTCTAACAAAATAAAGAATCAGAATGGAGTTGGACTTGCAATCTTCACCGGAAGTTCGGTGAAACTTTCTTCCGGTTAAGCACTTCAAGCGAATCAAAGAGAAAACAATTAGTTTTTTCTTCACAGAATAGAAAATTCTTTCACTTAAACGGACCTTAAGCCTTTTTCCAGAACATCCCGCTCTCCATTTGTGATGTTCAAACCGTTAATACCAGTTACATTTCAGCTGTTACTTCTTCTTAATTATCAACCAATTGATTTCATCCTGAATGTAGATCAGAAATTACTTGTTTAATTCGTCACGAGTTGTAACTATCGCACGTTGTTATGACAACCTTCGGATTTTATACCACAGGATATTTACACTTCTGTACAAAATTAAAACGTCCAATCTAAAACCTAACGCAATACGAAGACATCCAGTGTAGGTTCATATCAACACGTCTATTGCTATTATCTAAAGATTTGTTTGTTTGTTTTGAATTTCGTGCAAAGCTACACGAGGACTATTTGCGCTAGCCGTCCCTAACTTAGCAGTGTAAGTCTAGAGAAAAGACAGCTAGTCATCACCACCCACTGCCAACTCTTGGGCTACTCTTTTACCAGCGAATCGTAGGACTGACTGTCACACATTAACATCCCACTACTGAAAGGACGAGCATGTTTGGTGTGACGATAATTTGAACCCGCGATCTTCAGATTACGAGTCGAGTGCCTTAACAACCTGGCCATGCTGGGGCCTTTATCTAAATAAAAACTGAAAGATAAACAAGAAAATCTGTATTGATTACCAAGGATTGGAAGACCCTGTAAATTATTATTACTAATATATATTCACCCATCAAAATTATTATTACTATTCATTTCTATTTGGTAAGTCAAATCTCTATTATTTACAGTTATAGAGATTTAACACTTTTTTTTTTACTATGATGCCAACCATTTTGGTTCCAATACTCGAAAAAATAGAAAATGAAACTGGAACACTTTTATCTTTATCACAATTCAATAATGAGATTGAAACAATTGTATTTATTTTTCTCGTTTTTAAATCCTAGCTTTAAATGAATATATATTTTTAAAAACATCTTGTTATAATCAACAGTTATAAAATAAAACGTAAATATCTTGTTCAAATCAATAAATTGTGTAGAATTATAACATATGCATAATTTTAAAAATTATTCATGAAACAATAGGGACAGTTTGTATAATTATAATAGAAATATATAATTAAAATCAATATTAACTTTCAAAGTTTGGAAAACCCTATAAACTATAATTAAATTATCGTAATGTAAATAAATAACTAAATATGTTGCTCTGAATGAATTGACATACAAAATCCGTGTTTAGCGGTGTTTTTGACTTGCTTTTTATAAGATCAGAATTGTTTAAAATCTTAATATTTATTTGATAAAAATTTGTGTCATATTTTCTCCTTTCACACCTTGCTGGATCGATAAAATAATTTATTTTATTACTTATTTTACTCCAGAAGCCACACGTAAAATATGTTTAGCTTCCACAATATAAATTGTCCCTCATAGGACATTAAACAGTTAATGGCTGGGGAAAGCGAAACAAGGTGTACATGGGGACCAGTTTTCCTCGTCTGCACGTGAGAGGATTGTCTATCCAAACAGACAACTCACGCGCCGCTTTCAAGGTGAGAAAGAAGTTCATGAGATTTTTTTAACTTTAGTTTGTTTATTCACGTGAAAAGATCTGGTGAAACCAATAAGGATTGTCGATACTGGCTTGAAGTCAATAAGAAAGAAATGGATTTTCGATGGATTCTCAACGATAGATGAAGCCAATAATGATGACTTGGATTACCAATGAAACTTACGCATTAACTTACGCTCACAAAGCCAGTGGGTCTTTCCAGAAAAAAAAAAAGTGGTTTCTTTTTCTCTTTCACAACATGTAAAGAACACCACTTTGTCGTCACTTTCTACACCTCCAAACCTTGTTTTGGAGACTCGGATTACCTTTTAAGACTAGAACATCTTCATATAAAACTTCACGTCTATGTTCTAGTATTATGTTTAATGGTTAGGTATTGTATGGTTTCTGTTTTACGTTTATAGACAGAGTATATTTCAAGTTCTGTGTGTATGCAAATATCGTATTCAAAAGAAAAACACAATCAGTTCCATGAAAATGACTGTATGTAAAACAGTTATTTCCAATTTTCATTTGTGATGAAATAAACTCCGGTTCTGGTCTGGTGCCTTCTCCAGGATCAGTCGTCAGGCCTAAAGCTCCAGTCCGGTTATCTTCCAATCGTCAACAAGAAGGAAACTGCTGCTCCGGTCTTCTTCACGCATGAGCCACAAAAAACTAACTGTTCAGATAAACTACTATTAGCCCCTCAAAACGATTGAAAGTCAGAAAAGGGGGATGGGGGAGAAAAATAACATTAATTTCTGAGCACTTCCAGGTTTATACTAGCCTTAAAATAACTACAAAGGAATTTAGTTAGTTAGAAAAAATCCCACGACCTATCAAAATGTTTTAGAAATACAAATTAAGAAGAGGGTGAAATACTGGGTCGAGAAAGGTATGGATACAATATGACAAAAGAACTGTTTTATTCTTATTACAGTATTCTATAACGCATTAAAAGAACTAGATTTCATTTGACTTACACTTATAGGGTCATAAAGGTCATTCTCATTGACCACTTTCTTACAACTGCTTTTGTCGTTGTCATTTCTTATAATAATTGGTTTGTTTATTAATTACGTATTATCATAAATAGTCTATAAGATGAATACCTATAGAATTACATTCTTAGAACAAAAACTAAATGACTAATAAACATAAAATTTTAATAAATGACCATTTAGGCTCCAGAGCTACCGAGAAAGCATTGGTCAACTACTCATAACGGATATTTATTAGTTAGAAACTATTATCACGAGCAAAATGGTTGGTTATTAAACCCGAGTCAAGTAGCTATGAAATATACTCAACGTTCCTGACGCAAATATTCAGCTGGTATTTTATAGAGGGCGTCATAAATAAAAATATTAATCTTATTTTCTCAAAATAATAAATATCCTTCAGTACATTTTTCATTCTCGTTAATGATTTTTCATTTTATTTATTCGTCCAATTATTGAGAAATCCGTTTGTTTTTTTGGGGGTGGGGTGGGGAGCAAGGGTATGTACACTTGTTTACTTTTTCTTTTTTTAGGGATTTCGATGCACTTTTTTATCCAGTTGTTGACAGATCTACCAATAGGTAACTGATTTGTAAATAAATCGTTCAATCGATTCTCTCCGTCCTTGTGTTTGTCTTTTCCTTTTTTCAAATACGCATCTGTTTCCATGATCAATCATTTAAACGCATGTCTTTTATTGCTGTTTTCAATAGACTTACAACAATGACTCGAAACTATTGTTGAAAGCTCGCTTCCATTGACGACAGTTGGAATGATTTAACAGACAAGTTCGTTCGTTATTCACGGTCATCTTAGCCTCTCAAAACCTAACTTTTTTTAACTTTACATTCCTAACGTAAGAAGGCGGGTGTATTTTTGAACAAATCAATATGACATCCAAAAAGCAAACAATTTTTTCCGAATCTTGAAAGAGCAATTGTTGTTGTTTGATGAAATTGAGCGCCTAGTGTCCTCTCGATTTGCTGTTATTACATCACTTCTTATCGAAATGATTACGCAACCATTTTTATGTTTTGAAGTCCAATTAATTAAAAAGCATTTTAGAAACGACTTAGAGTGTTGGACGAATGTTTTAGTTGTTATATTTTTCATTTTTAGTTTTTTAATTGAGGGTCTGAGCTGTTAAACGCACTTATTGGTGTCGAGTTTCTCAGGGAATGAATCAGTTCGCAGCTTCGCTCAGTTCTACTGTGTTAAAAGATTTTCTTTTTTTAAAATTAATATTTACAGTAATTTCGTATATGGACTTATAACACCAAAATTTTGGGTTCTATTCCTCGCAATGCATGTAGCAGACAGCTTAATATAACTTTGCTCTGAAACCGACAACCAATCAACTAATGTTTACGATTTATTAAGTAAAATAAGTTAAGAGATCTGGAACCTATATTTATTATAAACCAAGTAGTCTGTAAAAGAAAAAACTGTATATTTGATGATGTTAATATTAACATCCAAACAGAACAAGCTGTCTGTTTAGAGGGGAACTGAACTTTAACCTGATAATGAGTGAAATTAATTTAATATTATTTTCTTCTGTTCGAAATTATAATCATTACAATGCGTTGTTTCATCACTTGGATTCCCTCACTATTAACGATATTTTCGGCCAGAAACCCAACAGTTACTCACGAAGTTTTAAGGTAGTTTTAAATACATCTGTTAAATTAATATTATCTATAATAAAAGCATAATGATGACAATTAGAAATAAAAATACTACAATTAAGTGTATTAAACATTCTAATCAATACTGTTAACGAAAAAAAAACCATTAAAGAACATATTTTAGTTATGGAACACATAAACATGTTTGTTTTGATAAAGTATACTGATTCACTTTCTGTTTACATATATATATGTATATTTATAAGCACTTTACTAACACTGCTGAGTAGTAAACAAATCATCTGAAGAGTAACAAGCCACTAAAATACTTGAGAAAGTTGGAAGAGTAAAAATTTAAAAAAATCACAAAATCACAAATTTATCAACTTGACTTAATAGTATTGTTGAAAAGGCATAGTGGTCTCCTGCGTCATCTTATGCAAATCTAAATGTGTATAGTTAAATCACACCATCTTGGTTGAAAGCGTTTTTCTTAGTTTCACTTATAACATTGGCAAAAAAATGTAATAGCACTAAACATTTTACAACATTACTAACGAGCTAGAAATACACTAGTAGTCATATTCTATGATTGCTAGCATGATTTGTGAGTTGCCAAGTAAAAAAACTCATACCACGTGCGGGTGCATTATTCCTTACGTGCACTCGCTGCGCGATCAGCCTGCAGTTTTATTAGATAGATGAAAACATGGAGTACTTATATTTTCTAGATTTAGGTTATAACTATGAGCTAACCTTTGAAAGTAAAGTTTTCCATTCTATACATCTGACTGCAGGGGGGTTTGTGTTGAACAAAATAACTATCATAGCAGTTGGTGCCTGAAATGTAATTCTCCTATGCCACGAGGAACGCTACCACTGCCGAAGTTTGACACAGCTTTGTTTGAGCACTTTTGGCTTAAAACAAGAACAATAAGTTGTATGATTAGCCTTTGAATTATTTTCAAACTAAATGTGACCAACTGACATCTAAGGTTGTATTTTTTAAAAGATGCATTTCAAGGAAACAAAACTAGAGAAAAGAAGGAATTTTTATGCTCATAACCTTGAAAAGTCGAACTAAATCAAACGACGAAAATTTCAAAGCATATGATTCACGTTATCCAGACATTAAACTAATAGCGTCCAAGTCCACTTCACGTGACAGACATCGTCCTGGACTAAGTACAGAAATTTCTGATCCATTTGACCCCGCCCAAAACTTAAGCAAAATCACAGAAATCTAGCTTTTTGAAACTTAATTTATCAATACAAGTTTTTGTCTCTCGTACGTTTACGAATTAATGACGCTAAAATCCAAGGTTCGGTTCCTTACGGTGGGCACGGTAGATAGTCCAATGCGGCTTTGTTCTGAAACATATAAACACACTACCAAGTCTTTGTTTCATGAAATAAAATAAACAAAGTCTAAAACAAACTGCACCAAATAGCGCAAAAATTTAGGAAATATTCCAAATGACAATGAACAAAACAGATAAGATGACTAGATATTGTAAAGCTTAGATTTCCATCGTAACTGTGTATTTCTTTGTTGACGTGTCTTATTTATCATATAAATTGAGGTAATGTTTTTATAACTAAGCTTTTGATAGCTGTCCCGTTCACAGCACCTTTTGAGGAAGATTCGTTGACATTATTGTTGTCACTTCATTGTAGGCAAAACTATGTATTGTTTATGTTTTGTCCAATGTCTTGGAAACGACGTTCTGAGATCGCCAACACTTGCATTTCATTGTTTTTCATTTCATTAGTAAAAACAGACAATAACTATATCGTGGTCCTCGCGTTGATCGCTGTCTTCGAACTGTACTGGCATCTGCCATATCTTGTTTCAAAGCTACAAGTAACTAAGACTAGAATAGTAAAAAGTCTCAACACGTTAATCAAACAAACAAAGTGATCTTGTCTTCAGAAACACGACTTTGCTCATTTGTTTTCGTATATCACGCATAGCTACAAAATGTCTATCCTATCAGTGAGCATCTGCCCTTAAATTTGAGACTAAGTAACAAGTCTTCCCTGGTTGAATATGGATATTTTAGTGTCACTTTCATAACACACTCATGACCGCAATGTGAGGATAACATTTTTTTTCTGCAGGGAGTTGCGAACCAAGAGCCTTCTGATTCATATTTTGAGCAAGCTAGTTATTGGATTACACCCAGCCTATTTGAATAAAGTTTTTTTAACAGAGAGACACCAGACAAAGTCTGTCCTTGTATTTAAATAAACAAATATTGTACATGTTATTGATTTGGTGAAGTTGTTGCTAAGCGTAAAAGTTACAGAATGGACTATCTGTGATCTGCCCACCAGGGGTATTAAAATTTTTAGCGTCATAAATCTATTGACCAGAGAGGACGCTTGGTATACAAACTAAGCATAATTTTGTTGTTTGCTTGCTTTCTGGAAGAAAGGTCTTGAACAAACCCTGTACGTTTTGTACTCAACAAGATTTCAGACAAACTTTTTCAATCATAAACATTCACCTGAAGAGATAAAGAACGTGAAATATTATGTTTGTTTATTTCTTGAATTTCTCGTTATTCGAGGGCTAAGTGCGCTAACTAGAAGGAAGGCAGTCATCACCATCCACCGCCAACTCTCGAATTGCTTGTTTTATATTAAGAAACTTTGATTGAATATCACATTAAAAGCTGAAAGGGAGAGCATGATTGGGTGCAGGATTCGAACCCAGGTTCTTCAAATTACCCATCAAAGGCCCCAACGATCAGGACTGTAAAATATTACGCATTTCGAACAATTAGAAGCTGTTTATATTAAGAAATATATTTAGTGACGTGTGCAAACATTTGGGACATTGTCCTCTGTAATGAGAAATGGAAGTATGTAATTGTAATTTAAAAAAAATAATTATTAACTGTATATCTATATTACTCCTTTAAGACACAGTAACTTAAACAGTCTCGTGCTATTCCTTGTATTTTCTTTCTTGACTGCGAAAGATGATGACTATATATCATGACTAAGAGTTCTTTTCTCTTCATGACAAGAAACCTACTTGAAACAAACATGTATCTCAGAACGGCCTCTTTGTCGACCTGAAGATGACCTACAAATGTCGAAACTTGTTTACTCATACCAGCCATTCTGAGATACAGTAAGAGTTCGTTGGATTGTGATGTCTTCTGCGATTTGATGTCTTCTGATATTGTGCTGTTTTCTGTTACTGTGATGTCTTTGCCATGCTTACCGAGACTGTGCTGTTAAGTTGAACAATAAAATATCTTTGTTTTTCCAACCGGAGCGGCGAATTTCGGTCTTCAATAACAAACAAAATTAGACAGCTAGAGATACAAAGCTGCAAGTCACTTAATATTATTTACATCTGTGTAAAAAGAAAAAAAAAGGTTTCAAATGTTCAGTATCCTTGTGTAAACATTTGTTATTTTGTGATATTCAACAATAATATCGAGTGTTTCTTAAGTTTAAAATGTGTTACAAATGTTCTGTATCCTTATTTAAACGCTTGTTGTTTCTACAGTATTCAACAATACCATCTTTTAGGTTAGTCACAAAATCCTCAGATGTTAAAATAAGCTTTCACACATTTTCGATATTACATCATGATTCTACTTTTTTGCTGAAGAGGCGTTTTGTCAGTGATGGATTTATGGAAATGGCTGGGGCGACAGAAAGGAACCAAGTAGCTATGTTCATCAGGAATGGAGTCTAGTCCTCTATCCCCAGGCAATATATTTAGCATAGTTCCAAGCTAAAGACTTGTCAACATAGATCTTATCTGTCATTGGTTTGTTTGCATTATCCTGCTGACCTACTTCCTTCGTGGCTACAAAGAAGAGCTAATTCTGAAAGGTTTTACGTTCATTCAATCTCACGGCTTTTGGTTATCTTTATATTCCCTTGGCTTATTCCTCAAGGATTATGGACTTTGGTTTGGAAGGGGCCTGGCATGGCCAAGCGCGTAAGGCGTGTGACTCGTAATCCGAGGGTCGCGGGTTCGCGCCCGCGTCGCGCTAAACATGCTCGCCCTGCCAGCCGTGGGGGTGTATAATGTAACGGTCAATCCCACTATTCGTTGGTAAAAGAGTAGCCCAAGAGTTGGCGGTGGGTGGTGATGAATAGCTGCCTTCCCTCTAGTCATACACTGCTAAATTAGGGACGGCTAGCACAGATAGCTCTCGAGTAGCTTTGTGCGAAGTTCCAAAACAAACAAACAAACAATGGTTTGGAATATCAAAGTTAAGCCAACATTTGGTAATCAAAGGTCTAGTAAGAAAAGTTAAAACTTAATGGGTAAATTAGTACAAACAGTTACGCTTTTCATGATTCAATAGTTTAGAATTTTTCTAAAATAAAATTTCTGAATTGCGAATCAAAACCTGTTACAGATTTAATATACAAGCTTTATCTACTAGCACTTCATCACAAAACTTGTAGCACTTTCATGTACTTAATTAATTTACGAAGTACCAATGTAGAAAGAATGAGAATTTATTCTACATGAAGAACAATGTTTTTAGGGTAGATATTAATGGTTTGTGAAACGTTTGAGCTCACGAGTATGCAATATACTTTTGCAATTGTTTAAATAGGTTCAACAGAATTTTTTGACATTTGAATGTGTTTAATATTGTGATAAACCAGAAGGTTACTATTTTTTACCATCAATAACCAAATATTGAATATAAAACGGCGATCTTTTTGTTTCATTGCAGTGTAGTCTTAGAAACCAAAATCTCCAAGGATTTCTTTTCATGCCACCTTCTTTGCTACTCGTGTTTCTAATGCTTAATTATGCAATTACACATGTCTATAATAACGTATCTGTTAGTCTGTGGGTCTGTGTGTCACTGCCTAACTCCGAGAGCAAGGAACATACAAACCTGGAAGTTTGAACCATACGAAGTGGACCTTGAGAGCGTACACGTGGGTATTGCAAAACTTATCCGTGTGCGTGCACGCATGCACTTTAATTTTTTTAATAAGGCCAAACAGCAAAAAGCCACATAGAAAACAAGTGGTTCCGTGTATTACGAATAGAAATCACAGACAGACAGACACACGTGTATTTGTGTATATGTGACCACCATAGCTCTAAGAGAAAACTTAAAAATCTGAAAGTTTGCATTCGTACTAAGTGGACCTTGAGGGTTTCCACCTGGGTATTATAACTCATTTTTTAATGAGGTAAGTTAGCGAACAACCACACGAAAAAGAAATTAGTCTTAAAATAGCAACATCTAATAAATGTAGAAAATACAGCGCGTTTTGGTAACAATAAATTTTTATGTCATATTAGAATGCATTGGTATCAACAAAAGTACGACCTAATATTGCTGTTAGTCAATGCAATGAAAGCATAAAATTAATTGTATAAATTACAAACTTGGAAACATATTTGTTGATTTCTTAATTTAGAGTCTCTTTAGATTAAAAAGGTTTTATTTATTTAAAACGTTGGTAATATAACAGAAAATAACTCAATTCAAAAGCGATTTAGATTTTAAAAAATCTGACGTTACGTGATACACAACCGGCTTTTATATAGGTTATCTATAATAATTATCTATAACATAGTCATCCAGAATATATCAACCGATGAACCAGAGCAAAGCTGGGTGCTGTCATTAATATGAAATATTGATCGTGGAAACCCAAACCTCCACACACACACACACGTTTTTTATACCATATTTCTTCTAGTCGTGTTTCCAATCTATATTCATACAGATATACAGGTGTAAATGATGCAATATATATCGTGTTATAATACAACTATTACTTTTTCGCTTTGAAAGAGCGCCTCCAAACACTGGATTAGCAGGAATCTCTCTGTTTAATGAAATGGCGGAGATATTTGCTAGTGTAATAATAGTCACTCTCGTTTCTCTGCCCGTGGAGATTTGAAAGACACTGGACTTCAGTAGAAGGGATCGATTTTACTCGTAACACACGTGATTTTGTTGTTGCTGCGACAACAAACTACTATGCTGTTGCCACTGACAACTGGTATTTATACGCTGCAAACATTGAGGCTTGATAAACTGGAAGAGCATATCAATAACTAACTGTGGATGCTCACGTCACTTCACACTGTGACGTTGTTTCTTGAAAGTAAGCTAACGACAGTTTGATTCGTTAATAAACACGGAAGGGCCAATTAGTTATAAAGTGCACGATATCGAATTTTAGAAATTAGAGAATAAGACGATCAATAAGCGCGTTTTGGAAGAAAACATCTTATGTCGTCAGAGTTAGGCATTGTCTTAGAGGACGTGTTTGTCCTCAGTGTGATGACACTTAGTACATAGGTGTGTACAAATGAATATGTTCGAAGTAATTAAGGTTTTAGAAAAACCACAATGGTAGGAAACAACAATAAGCCAGTTCATAAAAGGTCACGTGATTAGGACATCAAATTTAACGGTGTCCGTTCTTCTACCTGTATCGAATTGATTAACTAATTATTGATAGGTAAAAAGAACAATAACAACACATAACTATCTGACAACTGATTATCAAAATTTGAAAAATAATTTTATTTGAGTTTTATCAACTGCAGGTTTAACCAGAGGTGAAATATTATTTCTTACTCATGTTTCTTTCTTCTAAATTTCGCGCAAAGATACACGAGGGCTGTCTGCGTTAGTCGTCCTTAATTTAGTAGTGGAGACAGCTAGCCATCATCACCAATCGTCAGCTCTTGGACTACTCTTACACTAGCGAATAGTGAGGCTGACCGTAGCATTTTAACCCCACTCCCACCCATGGCCGAAAGGAAGAACGTGTTCGATGTAACGGGAATTGAAACCCGCGACTCTCAGATTGTGATTCAAGTGCCCCTTAACCAACTGGCTATGCCTGGCCTCTCTTACTTATGTATATGACAAAAAGAAGATTTTAAAAATATTTATGAAATAAAAAAAATCTACTTTTCATAAGTTCTTGGCCCGGCATGGCCAAGCGCGTAAGGCGCGCGACTCGTAATCCGAGGGTCTCGGGTTTGCGCCCGCGTCGCGCCAAACATGGTCGCCCTCCCAGCTGTGGGGGTGTTATAATATTACGGTCAATCCCACTATTCGTTGGTAAAAGAGCAGCCCAAGAGTTGGCGGTGGGTGGTGATGACTAGCTCCCTTCCCTCTAGTCTTACACTCCTAAATTAGGGACGGCTAGTACAGATAGCCCTCGAGTAGCTTTGTGCGAAATTCCAAACAAACAAACAAAAAAACAAACACAAGTTCTTATACAGTCTAATTATCCGCCATCTAGTGGCGAGTATCAGTTTCCCTGAGTTGTATAAATTTGTGTGGTAAAAACAAAATAACCTAAAAGTTCCAGTGTCTGCTGTTTTCTTTCTCTCTTCTTTCAAAGTAAACAGTTGCATATGTTATCTTTCACGCTCAACCTGCAATATGTCTAAGAATTCTTGTTGTCTCCTGGGTTTAACCTCTTAAGACACTGAAACTTGAGTTAGAAAGTGCGACAGATTGCGTGTCGGTTGTATTAGGGCTAATTAAAATATAAGCTAATTCTGAGTAAATAATTATATTTTATATTTATACTACAGATGTTAGTCAAGAATTGCGGTTCGAAAAGAAACATTGTTTTATATCCACAAAATAATATCTGCAGTCCCTTTGAGATAGTTGGTTCATACATCAGTTTTGTGTGTTGAGCGTTGAGGTTTATTAACTGATACCATACGAATCGTATTCCTACCAAACGTAATGTGGAATAGAAGGGACATTCTGAACCCAAATAGCGAACAACAGGAACAGAGAACAGTGAATATATCTCAAATGTTCTTCTAACAGAATCATTTAGAACGACAGGTTGTACGGTTAAATGGTTGAAGCACAACTTAAAATGTTCTTAAAATAACAGCAGTTTAGAATAGTTAATATTTTTGTATGTCAAAGGCTCGACGTGAGTCAACGTTTATCGATCCAAAGATTTCAAGTCTTGTGGGCGTTCATGTAATTTTCAGAATTTAAGTGAACAATAATATATCGGAAATTCGATCCAGAGGCCTTTAATGCGAAAGGTATTGGAATTTGGTCTTTGTTGTAAATTTATATATTCAGTAGGTTTGACATATATATATAAACAGTGCATGTTTACTAGGCTTATCTTAAAAATAAATTAATTCTGTGCTCGATCACCGCGTCCAAAAATAAAATTACGCTCAAATAAGGCAAAGCTTGAAAAAAAAACGTCTCGCTAACAAAAGATTAGTAAAAAGAGACACACACACAAATAAAGTTGAATTAGCGGTAATATCAAGTGAAGTAAATTTTTTTATTAAGCTTAATAAATTAATCATTACTAAGGATTTCGTAATTTTTAAGGCGATACCACAAAATGTTCTGTACATTTCAAACTGCTGATGCGTTATAAGAGTGACAGTGAATCCCTTAGAATGAACGGTGGATAGTAAGTTGCTGGTGGCTACTGGCTACTTTCTGATTCGAAGCTTAAAATTAGGAATAGTGGCGAAAATCTTTAATATAAAAAGGGAACTGGGTTTTCTTTTGCATTCAGACGACACGGCGCAATTTTTTATAGGGATCTTAAAGTAAATCACTGTTTGTGTTTTGAATTTCGCACAAAGCTGCTCTGTGCTAGCTGTTCGTAATTTAGCAATGTAAGACTAGAGGGAGGGCAGCTAGTCATCACCACCCACCGCCAACTCTTGGATTACTCTTTTACCAACGAATAGTGGGATTGACCGTCACATTATAACGCCCCTCCCTGGGGGTATTAAAGTAAACATGTTTGGCGCGACGGGGATGCGTCTTAATACGCTTAGCCATGCCGGGCCGAGGGTAAATCAGAGTTCAAACAAACTGTAATAAGCCGTATTTACCATACAAAAGTTCAAACAAACTGTGACAAGCCGTATGCACCATACAAAAGTTCATAGAAACTGTGACAAGCCGTATACACCATACAAAAGTTCAAACAAACTGTGACAAGCCGTATTTACCATACAAAAGCCCCCCATTCCCACGTCACGTGTCTGAGAAAAGCTGTAGAAGGAATAATACAGCAACATTCTAAATATCTTACGTTTTATTCTACTTGTGTAGTTAGAATAATAATAACATTGTTGATCAACACAAACTCACCCTTCTTCTAACTGTTATAAATTACAATACACGTTTAAATGTCTTCTTCTGTCACGGGGTGATTATAAAATGACAGGTAAAATTTAAGACTATAATGCCTACATGACAATGATTAAACCAACAATCCCAGGTAATATAGCGCGAGTAATTAGGCCTCGTTATTATTATTTGGCCTTCATGATCCACCAGGCCTTAATAAATTCCCATCTCTCGCCTAACAAGCAGTTCCTACAGTAGGACGCATGCCAACTAGTTCGATGCGTTCTAAACTATAAAGAAAAATCAATAACATTAAATTGTTAGCCTCTGATCTTCCATTTCAGTCGAAGTAAAATGAACTCTCGGTGTGCTTTTAAAAATCCACCACCATACCCTTCCTGGTTTTCACTGTTTTTCATTTTACTGAACTAAACTTCTATGTTAATAAACCTAGTTTGTACTTTAATGTAACTAATTTATAATTTAATTTACCTAGTTTGTATTTTAATGAACCTAATTTGTATTTTAATAAACCTAGTTTAAATTTAATGAACCTAATTTGTATTTTAATAAACCTAACTTGTATTTTGATAAACCTAATTTGTATTTTAATAAACCTAGTTTGTAATTTAATGAAACTAATTTGAGTTTTAGTAAACCTAGTTTGTAATTTGATGAATATACTTTGTATTTTAATAAACCTAGTTTGCAATTTAATGAAACTAATTTGTATTTTAATAAACTTACTTTGTTCATTTATGAACTTAGATTGTATCTTCATGAACCTGGTTTGTATTTTAGTGAACCTAATTTGTATTTTAATGAAGCTAATTTGTGTTATAATAATTCTAGTTCGTATTTTAATAAAATTATTTTGTATTTTAATAAACCTAATTTGTATTTTAATAAAACTAGTTTGTATTTTAATAAAACTAGTTTGTATTTTGATAAAGCCAATTTGTCTTTTAATAAAACAAATTTGTATTTTAATAAACCTTAAATGTTTAGGCCTCTGGCTAAATTTAACGACATTTGTATTCTAATAAACCTTGTTTGTATGTTAATAAACCTTGTGTGTATTTTAATAAACCTATTTTTTATTTTAATGAACTTAACTTGTATTTTAATGAAATTCATCTGTATTTTGATAAACGTAATTTGTATTTTAATAAACCTAGTTTGTATTCTAATGAGTATAATTTGTATTTTATCGAACCATTCTAAACTTAGAGGAATATAACAAGGTCTCGTATCAGTGATCTGATAACAAGATCCATGTTCACCACTCTCTTAAATAACAGCATTTAATATTGTGTAATATTTGTAGGTGTCCGCCTGGAGTAGACGGAGATTTGTTTCTAAATCATCTGGTTGTCTAAAAACAAAACAAAAACACACACACATGTCATATATGGACGTATATTTCAGTAGCCAAGCCTAAATACGCGATCTAATAAAAATTAAGGTTGCACAGAAACTATCAAATCAGATAGGTTAACTTTTAATGCGAAGTAGCGATTCTGAGGTTAAAAAATAACTCGTTTTCTAAAGACAAAACTCTTAAAGTATTACAAATACATTTATTTATCAAACGTTTCGGATTAACCTTTTTCCTGAATCAATTGGTCAGCATCACAGTATATAGTTACTGGAGGCTTTTGCTCCACGGTTTTTTTAAAAAAAAAAGCAAATAAGAAAGTTTTGTTTAGGTTTCAAAAACAGCAGACTTTAAGCCTGAAACTGAATATGAGGTATGATACAGATAAAAAAGAAACCAATCAGAAAGTAAGAGATGGTCACGTTCAACATATGCAACAAATGAAAAAAAAATTATTTTGACACTAAAAGTCTACAGTCAAATAAAACGATGAGGGGTGGTGGGCTGAAAAATAAGGCCTAACTCAGGGAAAAGAATCTGACGATTAAATTTGATCCCCGTCCTGATAACGACATTTGTTCACAAACGAGGTTTATTTAACTTAGCAGCAGATGTATAATATGTATTCCTCCGCCAGCTCCGACTGCCTGATATTTTTTGAAAGTGTGCACAGCTGTGTCTTCGGTGAGTAAATTTCGATCACGTATTTGATTATATCCACATCCTGTTGAAAGATGTTTTTTTTCTCTCTAAGGAGTTTCTTGATGAAACTTTTCAGTTCGAAACATGTTTCTAACAAAGCAGTAAAGAAGAAGAAATCGTAGAAATGACGACTACCGACATATCCGACGTTTCAGAAGTAACAAGAACAGGATGGATAACATTTACCAAAATTTACGAACTCTTTTTGTATTTTGAATCCCTTCGGTAACAACTGAAAGGTGATTTTTTTAGCATTTAAGAGTTCGGTTGGTTCGTGTGAAACCAGTATTGTTTGGTGGTGTTTTATGGCGCAAAGTAACTGGGCTGTCTGCGCAACCAGTATTGTAACCGCTGTCGAAACGCTTAGAGATTTCTACGTTTGTATAAATATTTTCAATGTTTTTGATAATTCCCAAATCGTGGCAAAAAGTACGATTTACAGTTGTAATATTTTCAATTTTCTTGTCTTTTTTCCGTTCTTCACGGTAAGGTTAACTCTTTCTTTCTTTCTTTAACTTCATATTCACGTTTGTTGTTATGACTGTCTCAAATGTCATTTTTCGTGCTTCACGATCGTGGAGAATACTCATCATAATGTTAGTTGAGCATGTGCATTTATTTCGCGTGCATTCAATGGCTCTCGTCCCTCCTCCCAAAACTCAACTTAAGGTCAGGAACGTGGTCGTGTTATTATAATCATCAATTTCCTCTGTCGCAACTAACAGAGACAAGTGTCACTAAAACAGAAACCATTCAGGTTTCATTATTCCCTAGATTACTGGTGCATAGGTTAGAATAAAATACCTACACCTCTCCCTCTGTTAGGGAGCGAGTACCTATTATAGTTATCACGTTAGAAGATTTAAATAGGTCATATACACGTAGAAATCTTTATCCATGGTTCCCCACTGCGTTCTTGTATAAATATTGTTATTAGGATTGTGTTACTAAATCGTTTTTAATCTAACTTTGCTGATGATAGCTGTCACACAATCATTCAGAAACTAAAACTGAAAGATAAAAGTAGTTATGTATTGTGTCATTGGTGGCTTAGAAACGATATTTACCATGATATGTAAATATGTTTGTGGCTTCTCTAAAACGAGAAAATAACTGTTATTATATCTCATAGCAAAACTCTTATTGCTACTTAAAAATGAGAAGATTACGTTACTCATATAGATAACATACAAGATGTGGTTTATTAGAAACGACAGTAAGACAGTGGATATATAGGACTGACAAAAACACTTGTGGTTTGTTATTTAATACAGTACGACAGTGGCTATATAGGACTGATATAAACACTTGTGGTTTGTTATTTAATACAGTACGACAGTGGCTATATAGGACTGATATAAACACTTGTGGTTTGGGCGTCGGGCGTGGCCATGTATTTACATGCCAGACAGCGAATCCTAGGGCACATGACTGGCGCTCTATTATTGTAAAATTAAATTCCGAACTTTGGGAAGTAGGCGCGTGAGAATAGTTTAGGTAAAAACCTAGTAGTTCCAGATGGGTGTTGGTGAATGCTGTTAACCACTTGAATATTTAAGGACCCCACGTGTGTCGCTCTGCGCGTATATTGGAAGAGAGAAACATCAAAATTAGAAATTCTTGACACCTTTCTTGTGCACAGTTATGCTATTCAATCACAACAAATTTTGCAACAATGTATTGTCATGTGTAGTGTTTAACTAGACAATGGATTTATTGTTATGTTTAGTGTTTAACCATACAACGTTTATTTTGTCATTTGTAGTTGTTGTTTAGAATTAAGCACAAAGCTGCACAATGGGCTATCTGTGCTCTGCCCACCACGGGTATCGAAACCCGGATTTTAGCGTGTAAGTCCGCAGACATACCGCTGAGCCACTGGGGGGCTTGTCATTTGTAATGTTTAACCATACAATTGTTGTGTTATGATATTTAGTGTTTAACCATACAATAGCAAACATAACATTTTGGGATAATATGGGACCATCTCAACTGTTATACACTTTAAACTAAATTAACTTTAAAAAACACATAAAAAGAAACCTTAAAGCCAGTCCATGTTATCCACATATTTAGAAAGATTTTCTTAAACTCGCTTACATTTACTCTTTCTATAATATTTGAAGGTAATCCCTTCGAAAGATCAACCACTCTGTTATAAAAATGAAACTGTCTTAGTGGAAGATGACTCTTACTTCGTTAAAATGTATATTTGTGTCTTCTAGTCCTACTATTCTCACTGTTAGGTATAAAACAAGACGATACATCAACACTATCGATTCCCTGACTCTTCTTTTATTAAGAGAAAACAATTTGAGAGATTTCAACTTCTCTATACCATTCTAGTTACTTATCTCTGAATCCTTTCCAACAATTTAATGTCTTTCATAAGGCAAGAAGCTTCGTACTAAACACAATACTCCAAATGTAACCTAATCATTGACCTATACAATGTAATTATAACTATTTTAGACATGTATTGAATATTTCTGTAGATACAACCTAAAATTCTGTTTGCTTTACCATTAGCAACAACACATTGCTTGGATGGTTTTAGAGACTGATGAATCATTACACCAAGATCCTTTTCTTTCATGACACTGTTAAGGCTTTTCCCATCCAAATTATACTTATAATTCAAATTATGGTAACCTAAATGCAGTACCTTGCATTTATTATGATTAAAACTCATCTACCATTTATTTGTCCAACTCACTAGATGATTTAAATGACATTGTACATCTGCAGCGTCATCTTAATAGCTAGGAAGACCCAAGACCTTAAGGTTATTTGGAAATTTAAATAATTTATTGATCATTCCTTCATCTACGTCATTATTGTAAATTAAAAAAGCAAAGGTCCTAAGACTGCGCCCTGAAGTACCTCACTTGTAACAATAATCCAGTTTGACTCAACTCGATTTGTAACAACCCTCTGTTCTATCCAATTTGCTAACTTCTCCCCAACATCTACAGAAACAATATTTTTACAAGCCTTTTATGTCATATCTTGTCAAATGGCTTTTTTTTAAATCCAGATACACCAAGTCCTTAACCCCATCTATATAAGTAGTAATTATTTTAAAGAATATCAAAATATTTGTAACGTAATATTTTACTCCTAGTGAAATAAAGTTGAAATAAAATTCTAAACTTTATGAAATTACTTTACATCTTTCAACAGACTTTCCAAAACTTTCCCTACAACTGATATAAGATTCATGGGATAATTGTTATCACTTTCCTTGAAAAGAGGAGTTACCTTAGGCAACATTCAGTCCTTCAGTAGTGGGAAGGTACCAGAGGATTGAATGGTAGTAAGTGGTTCACGTATCCCATATTAAACCTCCTTCAAAATCCTCAAGGAAATATCTGGCTCAGAGGACTTATCGTTCTCTAAACTTCCCAATATTTTTCTTAACCAGTACAGAGTTAATGTAGACATCTTGTTTGATCTTCTTTCCATTTACCAACTGTTCTAGATGAAGAATACTGCTTAACCCTTCATTAGTAAAAAATGAAGAAAAATTAAAATTTAATAACCTAGTGCTATCTTATAATTGTCAGGTACTAGCCTTTCTTCATCATTCTTTAAGGGTCCAACCCTATTCTAATATTTTGTTTATCCTTAATGTATTTAATAAATCTTTACTGGTAATTTTTACATTTTTAGCCAGCCTTTTCTCACACATCTTTGTTGATGTCCTATTTTCCTGTTTCACCAACTTTCTTGATATTCTATAATCTTCCAAGTCATCTGTTATACCAGTCAATTTAAATTTCTTAAAGTTATGATGTTTTTATTTAATATTCTCTCTTGAACTATTTGTGATCCAATCTGGTTTTTTTATTTGCAGCTACAATTTTATTTATACACAGAGTGTTTACCCTGAATATTTAAACATTTCTACGTCTCATCAGTGTCTCCAAATAACTCAGCTGCATAATTCACAACAGATAATTCTTGTCAAAACCCTACAAACTTTCTTTTGAAATATCTTACCAAAATATCATTATTTCTTTTCTCCATATCTATCAAAACACTGAACCTAATAGAACAATAATTACTTGCACCCAGATGTTCCATAGTTTTTTTCCTATCAATCATTTCTGCATTTAAAGTTAACAATAAATCTAATATAACATTGTTTATTGTTAGTTCCTTGAATAATTGGTGAAGAATTCCATCCTTAACAGTTTTTTAAAACCTTTCTCCCTCATGGTTTGACTCCAACATTTCCCAATCTATATCTCAAATTAAAATCACTCATTAACAGTCAAAATCTTAATCTCACTGTAGAGTTACTCACTAGTTTCATCTGGTAGTCTGTAACAAATTCACATTAAAAACATTTTACCTTTATATCCACTAACAAAAACCCAAATGGATCCAGTTTCTTTGCTATTATCTTTAATGTTCTCAGCCTTAACAGGATGTAACTCACACTTTACATTTTAAGCCATTTCTCCTTATCTTTAATATTCTATTAAATAGACTGTAACCCTGTATTTCAAAGGAACTTCTATCGTCAAAATCATCTACATTTTACTATGTTTCACTTATTAACATATTAAAATCTTCCGTTCCTACTAATGCTCTAAAGTAATTTATATTTATTTCGTACACGTATAGCATTACAATAATAACAATTAAACCTATCCTTATAACAACTTCCAAACTCATTTCATATGTTAAACTTTTCTTTGTCTCTTATTCTTTTTGCAATAAGTTTATTCTGTTCCTCATCACAGTTTAGTCCTAGTTTAAAGCTTCTTTGGGCTTAACAAACAAGTCGGCCTCTACCCTATTTAAATGTAAACCATCCATTCCACGAAGCTTCTGTAATTCTACTGAAGTGATCCCAAAAGTCCAACCACAATATCAATGACCATAACCATACAAAACACTACAGAATTAGTAACGTTAACTTCTTGTTGGTTGACATATATCTAACAAACCACGAAATTGTATTTATGAATTAGGAAAGCCTGATCGAAGGATAGAATCAGCTTTAACAAAAGGTAGTTTCTATATACGACAATTACTAAACTATAAGATACATTAGTCAGTAGGCCTAGCATAGCCAGGTGGTTAGGGCGCTCGACTCACAACTTGATGGTCGCGGATTCGAATCTCCGTCACACCAAACACGCTCGCCCTTTCAGCCGAGGGGGCGTTATAATATCATGGTTAATTCCAGGATTAGTTAGAAAAAATAGTCCAAGAGTTCGCGGCGGGGGTGTTATTACGATCTGCCTTCCCTCTACCCTTACACTGTTAAATTATGGCCGGCTAGCGCAGATTGCCCTTACGAAGTTTTGCCCGAAATTCCAGACATAAGTTAACAGTTCGATGTAGTTTGTAAGGTTTGCAACACATTTGGAAAACCAGCAATCTTGTAGTCAAAGACTAAACGCTTCTTTACGTGACCTGCCCACTTATAAATAAAGTAGAACTAACTGCACACTGGTTATCATGATGATGTTTCTTTCTTATATTTACTCATCCGTTTCACATAATCTTAGGAAAATTCTGCTTTTATTCTGTTCTGAATGTTCTTTATCATCTATTCTTTCCGAGCACGTGTTACGTTTTGTATTTCTCTTTTGTTTAACACGTTTCTGAATATATTGGATAAATTTTATATCTTCCGATGTTGATAGAATTCGTTCTTTCTTTTTTTTTTCGTTTAAAAACCTCTCTTTAGTGCTACAAGAAGCAAAGCCCTGCTATTAGATATTGTTCAGCTGACACTGAATAATGAAATAAAAAAATATCTCTCTTTCACACTTAACACGCTGTGTTTCAATTGAAAACAAAACCAAAACACCTCAGTCACTTCCATATTGTAATCTCCGACTAGCAATCGTTCTGGAACGCCCAGTCACATTGATTATAAAATCGATGTTACGAAGGAGATTTGAGTGAATGTTGTATGTACATTAAACGTGTTAAGTCGGACATGGTCACTAATAAAAGCTAATATTTTACTAATTAAGTCGACAGGAACTGCAACAAATATCTAGAGGATGATATATAATTAAGTCTATCAAGGACTGCAATCAGATCAGTCAGTAGACCATTCAGGTAATTACATAACACGAATAAAAATGTATCCTTGAAATTCATCAATATAGTTCAATACTCTCTCACCAGAGGACAATAGTTTCATAATTAATTCTTTCCAGGGATGAAATCGAATCAGTTAGTAGACCATTCAGCTAATTACAAAACACGAATAAAAATGTATCCTTGAAATTCATGAATATAGTTCAATACTCTCTCACCAGAGAGCAACAGTTTATTAATTAATTCTTTCTAGGGCTGGAATCGAATCAGTTAGTAGACCATTCAATCAATTACGAAATACAAATAAAAATGCATCCGTGAATATAGTCCAATAATCTCCAGATATTGTTTGTTTCATTTTGTAATTTTGAGCAAAAGTACCTTCTCCAGCCCATCCTGATGTAGCAGTAATAAAATAGAATGAAAACAGACACTACCCACAACCAACACTTGAGCTTATCTTTACCAACGAACAGTGGGATTGAATGCGACATTATAACGCACTCCCCACGAGTATGTTCAGTGATTCGATTCGAGGCTGTGACCCATGCATTCTACCTACCAGGTCCGGTATGGCCAAGCGTGTTAAGGCGTGCGACTCGTAATCTGAGGGTCGCAGGTTCGCATCCCCGTCGCGCCAAACATGCTTGCTCTTTCAGCCGTGGGGGCATTATAATATAAAAGTCAATCCCACTATTCATTGGTAAAAAAGCAGCCCAAGAGTTGGCAGTAGGTGGTGATGACTAGCTGCCTTCCCTCTA
The DNA here is from genome assembly GCA_011833715.1 of Carcinoscorpius rotundicauda. Taxonomy (NCBI): domain Eukaryota; kingdom Metazoa; phylum Arthropoda; class Merostomata; order Xiphosura; family Limulidae; genus Carcinoscorpius; species Carcinoscorpius rotundicauda. The sequence continues at coordinate 103,234,119 of CM022394.1, read as the reverse complement.
GTCTTACACTGCTTAATTAGGGACAACTAGCACAGATAGCCCTCGAGTAGCTTTGTGCAAAATAAAAAAAAACAAAAAAAACAAACTTCTACCTACCAGACCTTGCCACAGCGAAGACTAAAACATTAACGTCTCCTTTAAAGTCTTAGGAATAAATAACTCGTGTTGCAAAAAAACAACAACAACAACAAAAAATGTGTTCATGAAATTCGTAAACCTTCGCCTTCGGCTCTTTTTTTCTTTTTGTTTATTGAAATCCTCATGTATCGATGTCACAAAATCCACATCTCATGTGCTCATACTATATTCTGAATTTTCGATGAATCAATCAATCATTACGCTAGTTAGGGCAAGAATATTATAATCACGTAATTTAGGTGTCTCGGTTGTTGTTGTACTTTGAATTACTTTTTCTATAAGGTGTATTGTTATCGGTGATTTATTGGTTCTAATCAATTCACTAGAGAACAACAATTAGACGCCCAATCTTTGTATCTTTTCTTTTGTATTTTAATCTATTGAAACGTTCCGGTCCTTTCTCCTCCTTGTAATGCACTTTTCTTTCGAATACAATTCTTAAGAGTCGAGTTTCTTGACTTGCTGTGTAATGAATAGGTTTCGTTGCCCTGACGACTTTAATGCTTGAAGTTTTTAGTTAAGCACAAAGCTACACAAAATGCTATCCACGCTCTGACCACTACGAGTATCGAAACACGGTTTTTATCGTTGTAAGTTCTCAGACATGCCGCCGTGCTACAATTTGGCTCATTACTTGTTTTTACCAGTTAAAGCGAAATTTGTTTCACCGGACTTTAAGGTCTCATCTGGAGATCTAATATGATACAGCTGGAGATTTCTGCGAGTCGGCAGTTAGCTTCTAGACTTATAACGCTAATATTCGAAGTTTCATTCTCCTCTACGGACAGAGCGCAGATAATCCATCACACGTTTAAAACAAATATATTTTATTACTGTTGAAAACCTTTGCATAAAACTGGCTTTCAGAAGAGGTACGACATTTCGATCACTGGTACGATCATTATTTGGTACATAAGTTTAACAAACGGTTTAGTATTAAATCAACATTCAACAACCCAACAGTGTATTTAAACTGTAAATGCTTATGATTACTTGTTCATGTAAATATCGATCCCTGTGAATTGAAAGATTAAATATGACCAAACAAGAAACAACTCAACAACCCACAAGTAAATAAATGTAGTTAAAAAAAACAAGAACTATGGAATATTTTATGCGAAATATTTCAATTTGTTTTTCTTGTGGCAAAGCCACAGCGGGCTATTTGCTGAGCCCACCGAGGGGAACCAACCCCTGATTTTACCGCTGTACTAGCAGGGGGCGAATATTTGGGGAATCAAGAATACCTATTTAGATGTGACCAGCTGTCTATTAACTGTTGAATGTCTCATTTTATAATATACCTTACCATTTTATTTTATGTTACTTTAGTTTTTCGTATTTCACTTAAAGAAGCAAGAGTACTAAGACGGATCTTCAATCTGGAGAACTGGGTTCGAACCCACGAGAAAACACAAATATTCCATCACTTTAAGCTGTAGATGCGTAATAGAAGTAACAGTTACTCCCAATAGTAAGTTGTGGGATGCTTGTGTGTCACTACACTACATGTCTTTCTTCATGTCGCCCTTTTCCTTCTTCAAGTGTCACAACTGAAAGTCTGCGGAACTTATACCTCTAAAAACCCGGGTTTCAATCCCTTTAATAGGCACGTTACAAATAGTCCATTATGTAGATTTGAGCTTAACTATACGTAAATAAAATCTAATATCTATCTCAAAATCAGAGACAGCTACGCCAGTAACACTCGTGTAACTTTGTATAAATATATTTACTTAGATTCAGCTTTCAATTGAAAACAAACTTAGAATATTTCTCTTCTCTCTATATACTACGTGGGACGTTCCTCTTCTCTATATATACTACGTGGGACGCTCCTTTTCTCTCTATATACTACGTGAGACGTTCCTCTTCTCTCTATATACTACGTGAGACGTTTCTTTTCTTTGTATATGCTACGTGAGACGTTTTTTCTCTCTTTCTATTCTACTGCATGAAATGTTTCTCTTTATTTACTACGTGGGATGTCTGTTTTCGTTTTCTCCATATATTACGTGAGACTTTTCTCTTCTCTCTGTTTATATATATATTTGATAGCAAAGTTTACGCTTCTAGGTGGCTCAGTGGTAAACATAAGGGCTTATAACTCTGAAAATAAAGATAATTGTGCAGGTTTGAGCTTAACAAAAATAAAGCAAACGTTTTTAAGAATCTCATAGCAATGATACATTGGACAGTAATCCACGTGGTAAGGCATTGAATTTCTAATACAATGATACTTTGGACAGTAATCCATGTGGTAAGGCAGAAAAGCATTAGATTAATTTGATCTAAAGTCAATAAACAAAATACTATTGTTAAAATTGACCTCGTGTTATCATAATTTAACTACGTAGTTAAGAATGTAAACGATTTACAGAGCACTTTAACCCGTTCCTGAACACTCAACAATTATTTTGTAACAACAAATAATAACAGTTAATTACGTCATCGTTAAAGACTGCAAACAGTGATAACAAATCCGGCTGATGCTTGAAGGGAAGGGTAACCTAAGTAGCTGTCGGTTATCAGTTGCATTAACGTCGCGTCTGTGTAAAAAGATTTCATTCTTGTCATGCTAGAGAAACAACAAGGAACAAGTCATCTTTGTGTGTCAGAGACTGATCGTAACAAGAATTTCGATCTTTAGAAACGAAATGGTGGTTAAAAAAAAACTTTTTACATGATTTCAAACTCAGATATTGTTTCTTTATTTTCTGCTTTATATCTCTGTAACTTCGATCGATCGAATGTGAAGAGAGATGAATTAATACATAGATATAGATCTAATTATAGACACAGAGAGATCCTTCCACAACTAATTAGATAGGAATAGACAGACCTACGCGCCCCCCAGTGGCTCAGCGGTATGTCTGTGGACTTACACGCTAAAATTCGGGTTTCGATACCCGTTGTGGGCAGAGCACAGATAGCCCATTGTATAGCTTTGTGCTTAATTCAAAACAACAACAACAACAGACCTACGTAAAAGTAACATATCAAGATATATAGATATAATTACTTAAAAATAACAGACACAAATAAAGGGATTTAGGTAATAGAATTAGATAGAAATAATCAAATCTTTGTAAAGATAATAGACAGATCCATGTAAAGACAGCAGATAGATAATTGATAAGGATAGAAAGATGCCTAAAGAGGCAGGTTAGTGAAGTAAGTATTCAATAGAATGGGACAAGACTCAATAACTTTTTAATATTCAAAATATTAAATATCTAATTTCTAATTTATTGACATTTTTTACCGAACGGTTTCCTATCTTTATTAAATTCATTTTGATTTCGTGATACTTTAAATGGAACACGCACAAACACGCCTGGTGCACTCTTTGAAAAGAGTGTAATCGACGCTACAGCGTTAGTTTTGATTAGTGCATTCAGTACGAAATACTGTACGCTAGAGAAATAAAGAAACTAACGAAATGAAATAATTATCTTTACTATTCAAAACAAAATCAATTATTCGTGGCACTTTAAGTTGTAGGTGCGTTATAATGATGTCAGTTAATTCTGAGGTGTGGAGGATGGTGGTGATCTGTGCTATCTGGTTACCTTTCGTTTGTAGTAGTTTAAAATTAGGGACGGCTGTTATCAACTATAAACACAAAATAAAATATATATATTCTCACTGAAGAGTTTTCGTGTGGTCAGCACGAAGTTCCTGCCGCCATGATTTTTGCTTCTGAATTTCGCTAACTTACGTAATGTTGTAGTTTATTTTATCAGATCTCACCATTAGTTTTTCTAATTTAACGATAGTTGAATGAAATTCTACTCTCAGACAACGCAGAAAAGGTTCTTCCATATTTCCTGTAGACGATACATCTCATTAAAACTAATACATCATTCTTATAGACGATATATCTTTGTAGGACCTCACCGTCATTTTTGTAGACGATATATCTTTGTAGGGCCCCAACATCATTCTTGTGGACGATATATTTTTGTAGAACTGCCATATCATTATTGTAGATGATATATCCTTGTATGACTTCTCATATAATTCTTATGGAAGATGTCGCTTAGCAAGCCTTTCACATCTTTCTTCTAGACGATACAGGTTAGCAAGAGCCCCACGACTCTCTTGTAGACGATTGAGTACAGGCCACCTAGGAGCTATCAATATATGTCAATATATTTTTTTATTTTTGCGAAATAATTTTAACATAGTAATTATAGTACTTGATAAATTAGGGTGTCAATAGAAATGGCTTCAAATGTCAGAGTCGGTTTGTTGTTTTCGTTTTTTGAATTTCGCATAAAGCTACTCGAGGGCTATCTGTGCTAGCCGTCCCTAATTTAGTAGTGTATAACTAGAGGGAAAGCAGCTAATCATCACCACCCATCGCCAACTCTTGGGCTACTCTCTTACCAACGAATAGTGAGATTGACCGTCACATTATAACGCCCCCACGGCTGAAAGGGTGAGCATGTTTGGCGCGACGGGGATTCGAACCCACGACCCTCAGATTACGAGTAGCACGCCTTAACGCGCTTAGCCATGCCGGGCTAGTTAGAGTTGGACTGAACTAATAAACAGAGCAGATATTAATTAAAAACCTAATGCTGTTCCAGAACACATTGTCTCTTTCCTTTCTGATCTAAACGCTTTGAATGGAATCGTAGTAAGAAACAATTTTCCCTCTTCTAAGTAGTCGCTATAAACAAAAAAGCGAAACTTAACAATTTAACAAGATTTGTTAACGACACGATATCTTGTTGTTAAGCGCACTTGAGATTTTTCAGCTGTTGTGGAAATACGTTAAAACACTGTAATATTTTAACTCAGTTTGGAAAAACATAGAGCGTTCGGTAAGGAAAACAGGAAGATAAGAGATCAGAAGAAAAACCCTTATCTTAATCTCCGCCTAGTGGCAATAAAGCAAAACTCTGAAGTTCGGTACTGACATCGTCACTTGCTAGTTTCACGTCAGGCCCTGAATCCAAGCGTACACACAAAACGCACGAGATCCTGAAGTTAAGACCGTTTCACATCGATATCAAAACTAAATGAACTCCATTTTATATATCACTTTCACGTATTCAGTATCTTTTTCTTTCTTTACAAATATCTACTTATATCATGTTAGATGCGCCTCATTGTTGGTGTTCTAAAAAATAGCAGGAATGCATTGAAGCCTGTATTCAGTCTATAACTAAATGAGTTTTCTTTTGAGAGAGAGGGGGGGAGATGTTACTGCTTTAACCACAAAGCCTGCTAGCGGAACGTGTATTGAATATATTGGTAAGAGACCAGCATGCTAAGATGGTTTTAAGTCTCGCTTGTGGTGCTCACAACTCTGAAAAGAAATGAGTTATTTTTCGTATCTAGCGGCGAAAGCTAAGGTTTGCATCGCCTCTATCTGTTATTCTAACTTCAAGCAGATGGATGAAAAATACACGCAGCGAGAGAGACACCAGATTTATTCGTATTAAAGAAGGTAAGTTTTCTGAATCGCTACTTTTGACATGAAGTTTTAATCAAAACTTCTATTTTCTTTTGTCTTAAACCATTATACGACAAAAGCCTATGTATGTAAGGTTATACTCTTATAACTGGCGATTTCTGAGCCAATTGTTACCAAACCTGGTATGTACCCTTAGAGCCATCCAGAGCATACAAGAGAATAGGAGTGGGTGCTCAAATTTTTCCCATCAATACCACCCTCCGAGAAATCCCTGTACCCTTCCACTAGGATGTTCAGGTATGTCACTTAGTAATACAAAACAACTGGAAACGTAGGTAACGTTAGGACTAACAGCTACAGTCCAGTCCCAGTTGATGGTCAAAATAATAAAACAATACGTTGTGTTCGATAAACATGATTTTAGAAGGACAAATGTATTCTCGACCCCACAAAATCTGATTTACTTTACTTTAAAATGTTAACGATTATCTAAGTTATTTCCATTAAACTAGAAACAAAACAAATTCTGGTTCGTACGCTGCGTTATACTAAATAACTCTAACAAACTTAAAAAGGGGCCATTGTGTTATCGTTATTTTAGAAGAAAATTGTACCATAAAACAATTAATGTTTTAGAAAATGTTCGCATGAAATCGGCTATTGTTTCATTCTAACGTTCAGCTAGAATGTTTTCTATAATAACTGATCACTGACGGGTTTAAATACTTGTGCGTGTTTTTTTCGGGGGGGGGGGAGAGAACGTAGAATAAAAACACTTTTTTTACAGTCGAAGTTAGTTCTTCAAAGAGGTAAATACCGTTAAATACAACAATAATCTCCTGTTTGGGGCATTTGGTTAAAGTCACTTTCTAATTAAGATATTTGCTAAATTATAACATTTTAATTAGTATATCACACTACAACAATATTATGCTTAGGATATAAATATTTATAAATTAGCTTTCTAGCTAGTTCATCTACTGCAGAAACCCTGTGTTTGGTATATCTGCCTAAAGTAACTTTGTGTTTAGTATATCTGCCTAAAGTAACCTTGTGTTTAGTATATCTGCCTAAAGTAACCTTGTGTTTAGTATATCTGCCTAGTGTAACTTTGTGTTTATTATATCTACCTACAGTAACTATGGGCTTTGTATAACTGCCTACAGTAATCCTGTGTTTAGTATATCTGCTTACAGTAACCTTATTTTTATTATATCTGTCTAAAGTAACTGTGTGTTTAGTATATCCGGTTAAAACCCTGTGTTTATAAAATTTTAATCCAAGTATTGTCTATTCTCAAACAGGTATAGGATTATACTTGAAACAGTGTTTAGACCGTTGGACACCTACTGACATGCAAACAATATATTCATTTAGAACCGTAACAATTTATTCACTCGGTTTGTTTTTTCAAATTTGTTTTTTTTTCTAAAAGCTTCATCGAAGGCTACCTGCGCGAAGCCGTGCTTAATTTTCATCTGATCTATTTTAGAGAAGGTAGCTTACCAAAAGCACTCAGCGCCAATTTTCAGACAACTCTTATTCAACTGCATAGTTAGATTTGACTGTCACTCTGATGTTGTATCAATAAAGCACAGAGCGCGTTTTTGCAGTCACTGATATAAACTCATATTCACCGTTCGGACACACTGGTCACACTCACACCCAGTTCCACGAGTATTAGAAGAAAACAGTATATTCATATCTGACTACTCACTGACGTTTAATAATGAAAAAGGGGAAAAATTACTGGTATAAGTTTTAAAATTTAATACATTTTTGTTTCAATTTTTTTTTTCCATTAGAATCGTTACATTTATACTTGTGTCATGAAAAAAATATTTATGCCAAAAATATAAACTTCATATAGCTATATTTCTACAATGTGTAAAGCAAAGACGAGGCTTAGGAGAGTAGGTGATTACCCGTCGTTTATCGACTCTCCACTGAGTTTATTCTTTAGTTTGCCAAATGGTCCAGAGAGGGTGAACTTTACAAAGTTTTCTGAAGCCTATAATTAAATAACACGCGTCACGTGGTGATTTATTTAAATCGTTAGAATATTTCAAAAATGATTAACCTATGACAAGAAAAAGTTGACATTAGCAGAATAAAAAGCTGAGGCTTTGAATAAAAGAGACGATTATATAAAATACTAATAAAATAAAGATACACGACTAAAAATATTTGAAAATTGGTTTTTGTTAGATTATATTAGGGAATAATTAAAGTAAATAGATTGAAACTTTCTACAAAGATCAGATGACGTATTTCAGTCTTAAAGAAAGTGAAGATGTAATATCTTTTGACACTGTACAATAATGATATGGACAACTAGACACGATAATCTACTGACTAGAACAAATATAGACGATAATCTATCGACTAGAACAATTGTAGATGATAATCTACTGACTAGAAGAAGTAGAGAAAATAATCTATTTATTACAACAACTAGATACGATAATCTACTTATTACAACAACTAGAGACGATAGTCTACCGACTAGAACAACTATAGACGGTAGTTTACCGACTAGAACAACTAGAGACGGTAGTCTACTGACTAGAACAAGTAGAGAGAATAACCTATTTATTACAACAACTATAGACGATTCTCTACTGATAAGAATAAGTAGAGACGATAATCTACCGACTAAAACAACTAGAGACGATAATCTACTGGCAACAACAACTATAGACGATAATTTACTGACTAAAACAACAAAAGACAATAATCTACTGACCAGAAGAAATAGAGATAATATTCTAGAATAACTAGAAACAAGTGCTGGTTAAGTTACTAAATCCTAGGCTCTGTTCAAATGTAGATTGCCAACTCAGAAGTAACAGTGAGGCAGATGGATACATGTTCTACATTGTTCAGTAGTTCACAATTTGTATTAATATTGATAGGGCATAGATTGCCATCATATTAAGAAGCTTTGTTGGATCTCTTAAAGGCAACTATTTAACAGTGCAAGAAACGGTTGAGAAATTTCTTTTCTAACTTCTCACTCAACATTCCATAGCAAGCCACATTGACGAGAAGCAATTTCGACGAGATCCAGCGTTTTATTTTGTTTGTTTTCTCTTTTCTTATTTACTCTAGCTGACTTACAATTCCATGGAATTTTTTCTCTCTCCCCCAATGTATCGAGCATTTTAGGTATGCTGTTTTCTATCATTCCGGTTTGTAAGATATTTTCTCAGCGTTTTACTTCCTTTGCTTATTAGAACAGTGGAGATTACACCAGGGGGCGTAAAGATAACGCACAAAAGACATTCACAGTAATTGACAAGAACTGTTAAAATTGAATTTCCAGCCTCGCAACCTGATTATGAGAAGTAGTGTTTTGTTTCATTTCTTCTCAACTGATCAGCATATTGTTTAATCAACACTGTGGACTGTGGCCGCTGAGATACGTCACTGCGCGTTTTGTCAGCGACTGTCATTTCACAACACATTTAAAACGGAAAGCTAATCGTTGATCACAGGTTCTACATACTTGTTACTTAGTAGTTTGTTTACAGGGACTACATACTTGTTTTTAGTTGTTTGTTTACAGGGTCTACATACTTGTTTTAGTTCTTTGTTTACAGGGACTACATACTTGGTTTTTAGTAGTTTGTTTACAGGGACTACATACTTGTTTTTAGTTGTTTGTTTACAGAGCCTACATACTTGTTTTTAGTTGTTTGTTTACAGGGACTGCATACTTGTTTTAGTTCTTTGTTTACAGATACCACACACTTGTTTTTAGTAGTTTGTTTACAGGGCCTACATACTTGTTTTTAGTTGTTTGTTTACAAGGACTGCATACTTGTTACTTAGTAGTTTGTTTACAGGGACTACATACTTGTTACTTAGTAGCTTGTTTACAGGGTCTACATAATTATTTTAGTTGTTTGTTTACAGGGACTCCATACTTCTCTTTAGTAGTTTGTTTACAGGGACTACATACTTGTTTTTAGTTGTGTGTTTACAGGGCCTACATACTTGTTTTAGTAGCTTTTTTACAGGACCTACATACTTGTTTTTGGTTGTTTGTTTACAGGGCCTACATACTTGTTTTAGTAGCTTGTTTACAGTACCTACATTCTTGTTTTTAGTTGTTTGTTTACAGGGACTACATACTTGTATTTAGTAGCTTGCTTACAGGGCCTACATACTTGTTTTTAGTTCTTTGTGTACAGGGACTACATACTTGTATTTAGTAGTTTGTTTACAGGGCCTACATACTTGTTTTAGTTCTTTGTTTACAGAGACTACACACTTGTTTTTAGTAGTTTGTTTACAGGGCCTACATAGTTGTTTTTAGTTGTTTGTTTACAAGGACTGCATACTTGGTTTTTAGTAGTTTGTTTACAGGGCCTACATACTTGTTTTTAGTTGTTTGTTTACAAGGACTGCATACTTGTTACTTAGTAGCTTGTTTACAGGGCCTACATAATTGTTTTAGTTGTTTGTTTACAGGGACTACATACTTGTATTTAGTAGTTTGTTTACAGGGCCTACATACTTATTTTTAGTTGTTTGTTTACAGGGACTCCATACTTGTTTTTAGTAGTTTGTTTACAGGACCTATATGCTTGTTTTTAATTCTTTGTTTACAGGGACTACATGTTTTTAGTAGCTTGTTTACAGGACCTACATTCTTGTTTTCAGTTGTTTGTTTACAGGGACTACATACTTGTATTTAGTATCTTGCTTACAGGGCCTACATACTTGTTTTTAGTTCTTTGTGTACAGGGACTACATACTTGTATTTAGTAGTTTGTTTACAGGGACTACATACTTGTTTTTAGTTCTTTGTTTACAGGGACTATATACTTTTTTGGTAGTTTGTTTACAGGGCCTAATACTTGTTACTTAGTAGCTTGTTTACAGGGCCTAATACTTGTTACTTAGTAGCTTGTTTACAGGGCCTACGTACTTATTTTTAGTTGTTTGTTTACAGGACCTACATACTTGTTTTAGTTGTTTGTTTACAGGACCTACATACTTGTTTTAGTTGTTTGTTTACAGGACCCACATACTTGTTTTTTAGTTGTTTGTTTACAGGGACTACATACTTGTTTTTAGTTGTTTGTTTACAGAGCCCACATACTTGTTTTTAGTTGTTTGTTTACAGGGACTACGTAGTTATTGTTCAATTGTTTCTCTACAGGATATACTTATTTTTTGTTTACTAGTTTGTTCACAGGGTATTCATACTTGCTCTTTAATAGTTTGTTTAAAGGGACAACAAAGATGTTGTTTAATAGTTTATTTACAGGGTCTAATGTTGTTTGTTTACAGAGTCTTCGTTCTTGTTCCTTACTAGTTTGTTTATGGAGTCTACATATTTTTTATAGTAGTTTGTTCACAAGGTTTAGATACTTGTTGTTTACAGGGTCTGCATACTTGTTTTTTAGTTGTTTGTTTACAGGGACTACATACTTATTGTTCAATTGTTTCTCTACAGGATCTACATATTTCTTGTTTACTAGTTTGTTTACAGGATGTACATGCTTGTTTACTAATTTTTCACATGGTTTACATACTTGTTCTTTAGTAGTTTGTTTAAAGGGACAACAGAGTTGTTGTTTAATAGTTTATTTACAGCGTCTAGTGTTGTTTGTTCACAGAGTTTTCGTACTTGTTTCTTAGTAGTTTCTTTACAGAGTCTACATATTTTTATAGAAGTTTGTTCACAGGGTCTAGATCCTTGTTGTTTAGTATTTTGTTTACAGGGTCTACATACTTGTCGTTCAGTAATTTGTTTATACGGATTAAATACTTTTCTTAGTAGTTTGTTCACAGTGACTACATATTTGTTCTTTAGTAGTTTTCTTACAGCAGTGGTTCCTTAACTTTTTTATACCCCGCACCCCTAAAAATTTTTTATATGTTCTCGCACCTCTCACAGTAATTATTTAAGAATAAAGGTGAAGGTAGCCAAAACAAACTTTTATAATTAGTTTTTAATGATGTATAAACAAAAACGAAACATTGGGAAAAGGAAAAATATTACAACAAACTAAAAGTTGCATAAACCCTACATGGTCCATAAAAAAATAAATATTCATCCATGCACGAATGAAATCTCGCAACCCTGGTTGGGAACCGCTGGTTTACAGAGTCTACATTCTTGTTTTTTAGTAGTTTGTTTATAGGGACTACTTTATTGTTGCTTTGTAGTTTGTTTACAGGATCTACATATTTGTTGTTTACTACTTTGTTTACAGGATATACACATTTGTTGTTTACTAGTTTGTTCACAGGGTATGCATACTTGTTATTTAATAGTTTGTTAAGAGGGTCCACATACTTGTTGTTTAGTAGTTTGTTTACAGGGACACATACTTGTTGTTTAGTAGCCTGTTTACAGGGTCTACATACTTATTGTTTTGTTGTTTGTTTACAGGGTCTACATACTTATTGTTTAATAGTTTATTTACATGGTCTACATACTTATTGTTTAATAGTTTATTAACAGGTTCTACATACTTATTGTTTAATAGTTTATTTACAGGGTCTACATACTTATTGTTTTGTTGTTTGTTTACAGGGTCTACATACTTATTGTTTAATAGTTTATTTACAGGGTCTACTAAACGAGGCTATTCTTTTGCCAACGAAAAGTGGGATTAACAATACAATATAATAGCCCAAGACTTTAAGTATTTAAGAAGGTGTTTTGAACCGTTACAAAATTATTATTTGTTATTAAGATTTAACCAAAATATTAGAAATAGAAGTTAATTTTGGCTTTAAACTTTTTTGATTTGTTAAATATACATATATATACATACATTTTTGTTACTCTTGGGTGTGGGGTATAACCTAACAATTCCTATTATGAACTGAACTTGTGTATAACGTATATATTATCGCCAGTAACTGCGTTTCGGTAGTGCAGTCATATTCAATTCATTATAATTGATTTGCGAAGTAATTTTTAATTAAGATTTTTGAAGTTAATTGTCCCAAGTGAGTGTATAGTTATATTTTCGGGTGAGGAGGGTTTGTTTGTTTGTTTTTTGGAATTTCGCACAAAGCTACTCAAGGGCTATCTGTGCTAGCCGTCCCTAATTTATCAGTGTAAGACTAAAAGGAAGGCAGCTAGTTATCACCACCCACCGCCAACTCTTGGGCTACTCTTTTACCAATGAATAGTGGGATTGACCGTCACATTATAACGCCCCCACGGCTGGGAGGGCGGGCATGTTTGGCGCGACTCGGGCGCGAACCCGCGATCCTCAGATTAGGAAGCGCACGCCTTAACGCTCTAGGCCATGCCGGGCCCAGGTGCGGAGGGAGGAAAGAATTATCAAGAAGATGAAAATAATTCTGTTATAACAGTTCTGTCGTTAGTATTATTTAGTATTATTATTATTATTCGATAAACATAATGTAAACTCTAGCCTATTTAACAAACCAGAATTTTTTTATTTCTTCTACCACCGAAGGATAGGCCTAACTCTTAAACAAAAACGAACAGCGACATACTTCTTAAGTTTTTTATTGTGCTTGTGGTAACAAACACAGAACTCGTTGTCTAAGAGAATCATTCACTAGTTAACTAATTCATTAATGAACTGACCAGCAACTACTGTCTGGTGTTTCTATACCGTATTTATTTTTTCAGGTCTCATAAAAACTTGAAACTTCACGTAAACACACGACATACTATAATGCAAATCTTGCTTGTATGATACTGAAAAAAGTTTTATATAAAGTTATATGCAACTCCCAACTTCGCGAAATCTTTATTCTGTGCGCATTAAGAGTTGCAATTGGGGTCACGGATTTTCGTTTTGCTTGTTTCCCGTCACGGAAAACTTTATTCTTCTCCATTCTTGGTGTGCAAATATGTGGTCACGAATAGGTTACACATGGATCTAATCAACGAGTTCCATCTATATACATGTAAGAGTGCTGTCTGTTGTATGTCCTTGTGAATACTTCGCAGGGTGTGAATGGCTCTTTACCAAATATTGTATGAAGGTTCATTAGGTCCATGTGGAAATACACACAAATGTTTAATTTCTGATTTTACGGTTTTTGTTATTAGTGTTTTTGCATATTTGTACTTTGCCCCTGTTTATGGATCTTCACCAAATTTGGCATGAAGGTATGTTGGGCCTGTGAGGAAATACATATAAACATATGGTTTCATATTTTGTGTTTTGCTACTTTTATGGGTGTCTTGGTTTGTTTATGTTTTATATTACGTATGAAGGAAACAACCTTTAGTGTCCTAAGATATCCTTTCATTAATCATGAATTTACACAACTTCCATCCAGGGTATCACAGCTGGTTATAGTATAATGATGCTACTGTGATTACGTTACAGTTAAAAACATAATAGTCATCGTGTTATCCATTAACATGTAACAATTTTTAAATATAAAACACGCAATACGTAAATCTCTATATATCTGATTGTACTAAAACTCATTTGACATAAAAGCACAGTCTTGCAACGTATATTAACACAGTCTCACAACGTATATTAATAGTCAAACAACGTACATTAACACAGTCTCACAACTATATTAATACAGTTTCACAACGTATATTAACACAGTCACACAAAGTATGTTACCACAGTCTCACAACGTATATGAATATTACACAGTTACACAAAGTATGTTAAAACAGTCTCACAACGTACATTAACACAGTATGACAACGTATATTAATATAGTCACACAACGTATGTTAACACAGTGTCACAACGTATGTTAATACAGTCTTACAACGTTTATTAACGCAGTCACATAACGTGTGTTAATACAATCTCACAACGCATATAAAATCAGGCACACAACGTATGTTAATACAATCTCACAACGCATATAAAATCAGTCACACAACGTATGTTAATACAATCTAACAACGTATAAGCCCAGCATGACCAAGTGGGTTAAGGCGTTCGACTCGTAATCCGAGGATCGTGGGTTCAGCTGTAAGGACGTTATAATATGACGGTCAATCCCTCTATTCGTTGGTAAAAGAGTAGCCCAAGAGTTGGCGGTGGGTGGTGATGATTAGTTGCCTTCCCTCTAGTTTTACGCTACTAAATTAGGGACGGCTAGCGCAGCTAGCCCTCGAGTAGCTTTGCACGAAATTAAAAAAAACAACAACAGAGAACAACGTATATTATCACAATCTCACAACATATGTTAATACAGTCTCACAATGTATGTTAACACAGTCTCACAACGTATATTAACACACTCTAACAGCACATAATGGTGTTGGGAAACAAGTCATTAATAAGGGTAAACAATGTTTTCCAGTACATTCTTAAAGAAATGTATGTTATTCAGCGATGTATATGAACAGCGTCTAACATCACTTGTGTTTCACAACGGACACCTAAATTACATGTATCGACATTTACGGACACCAAACAACCAAGTATAATGAGGTTCATACTAATACAAGAGATAATGAGGAACCAGAATAGCATGGATCGTGCGTTCATTCTCTTTTAAAATAAAGCTACACTGAAGAAAAGAAATATGTAAGAATGAAATAAATATTCTCTAACCAAGAGATAAATAGAATAAATAAAACAGAATATTATATAATGACGCAAACATTGCTACCATGGTAACAAGTGTTCTATAAAGCTAAATACGTTAATGGTGAATTGGAAGCCATGCTACTAGCGTTCTTTTAATTAGTGTAACTTTAATTACCAGATAATGCTTGTTTTTATTTAAAGAAAAACTATTTGTCTACAGAAGAATATTCGTATAAACTGAGTTATAAAAATAATAATTTTATTAAAATAAACGATAGAATTTATATTGATTTAATTAACATTGAGAAAATTAGTTTGATGAGGTCTTGTAGTTTGAACGGACTAAAATCCTCATCATTGATATTTGGTTTCAAGTTATTATAATTTTTTATTGCTCATTAAAATTTGAAGTACAGAAAAAAAATACACAAATGATTGTGTGAGTTATACATACTTACAGATGTGTAGCGTCACGACAAAACTATAAATGTTTCATATAATCAGGGCTTTCTTATTTTTGGATGTTACTGATTCGTCCCGGTTTTTTGAGCATGCCCTTTCACTTTTATTTCCTAAGATCCGAAGGAAATGTTACTCAACTTCTTTAACCCGAAGTTTATTATTTTCACGAACTGGCAACCGTGTATTGATTAATAAAGATGAGACCTATGTATCTGATAGTTTGAAATGTGACTTGTGGACCAGATGACGTGATTTAACGTGTGATTAAAATAATTGTTTTCAATTCTGTATTGAAATTCAATTTAACTAAGACAGTTTCTTAGAATGTCCTGTTTATATAGCATGTGTAGAGGTGTAATGTCGGATATTGTTTTAATACTTCACGTTTTATACTTATGGAAAATATGCGGCCATGTTAGGATTTAGGACTAATGGTAGTCAAATGTCAGGAGATATTGTAAGAATTATCGCCAAAAACACGGTTAACATTTTGATTTCGTAATATTTCATGCTCTTGGGTGGAACAGTACATCAAATTATCCATATAATTCACTGTGTTAATATTTAGTTCTGATAACGCAGGTAGGCTGTGCTGATTAAATGTTAATAATAATCGCCTTGAGACTAAATTGGGTGGCGCTGTTACAAATAACCCCAGAGTGAGGGAAATTAAATCAACATTGTTACGTGTGAGGGTATGTGTGAGTGTGTGTGTACTTCCTCAAAGTACAATTTAAAGCAAGATAAAGATAAATAAAAAAACTTTACACTTTTGTCTTCACATATCTACGAGTTAGGTTTAATCTAAGGTAGTTTGTATAACTCGATATTTACGAAACTCGAGAACGACATGTTAGAAACTGGTGTAAAAGGTTATTCACAACAATCCACGTAATTTCAAACTGACGACAAGATAAAAAAAAAAACGAACACGAAATTGATGTTACATCACGGTTCGGCTCAAAGTATATCGTGTCACGAGAGAGGTGATAAGGGAAACAGTTAGGTATATGAAATGATGGTACTTATGTCTGTACAAGTAACAACAGAGTATAACACATTTTAACTACATAAGGTGGATCATATACTGTGTTTGAGGTGAAGACATTAGAGAAGTTGCGACATAGTTTCAAATGCTCTATATACATTTGTAATGTTTTATATAAATATAAATTAGCTTACGTATCTTTTAACGGAGTAAAAGATTTATATATGTAAAAACGGCTCGTTTGGGATGAGTAAAAGATTTGTTTCATCAATCTAATCTTACAAGAACACTTTAACTATATCCAGATAGAAAAGAGGCGTTTAAGGAAAAAACAAACTAAATGAAGAGTGAAAAAGGAAAACCCAGTAAGTAAGGGCACAAAGTAAATCTTAAAAACCGATAAACTGAAGGAAAAAAACAAACAAACTTTACAAAAACAAAATAAAGGAGAGCAGAAATTACAAGTCGAGGAATCTCCGAGTAATATAGAGGTACATCACCGGATGTAAAGCCTAGAAACGTGATTTACATACCAGGGGCGGGCACAGCAGAAACACCCATTGGGAGCTTGTAATGAATATAAAAACAAAGACATTACTCAAAGAATTAAGAAAACGACATAAAAAACTAAATCGAATAAAACTAGAGAACAATCTGATATTACAGAAGGTTATCTTTACTATAACATCTGTAACTTACAAAGTATTACAAAGGGTCATCTTCAGTTCAATATATGTCACTTACAAAGTATTACAGGGGTTATCCTTACTCCAACATCTGTAGCTTACAAAGTATTACAAAAAGTTATCTTTACTTCGATATCTGTAATTAACAAAATATTACAAAAGGTTATTTTTACTTCAACATATGTAACCTACAAAGTATTACACAGGGTTATCTTAACTACAACCTCTGTAACTTAGAAAGTATTAAAGGGGTTATCTGTACTTCAACATCTGTGACTTACAAAGTAAACAGAGGGTTATCTTCACTTCAACATCTGTGACTTACAAAGTAAACAGAGGGTTATCTTCACTTCAACATCTGTAACTTACAAAGTATTGCAAAGAGTTATCTTTACTTCGATATCTGCAATTAACAAAATATTATCAAAAAGTTTTTTTTTACTTTAACATCTCTAACTTACAAAGTATTACAGAAGGTTATCTTTACTTGTACATCTGTAACTTAAAAATATTAAAGAGTATTATCTTTACTACAACATCTGTAACTTACAAAGTATTACAGAGAGTTATCTTTATATCAATGTCCGTCACTTATAAAGTATAACAAAAAGTTATCTTTACTTCAAAATATGTAACTTAAAAAGTATTACAGAGGATTTTCTTTACTTCAACATTTATAACTTACAAAGTAATACATGGGGTTATCTTTACTTCAATATCTGTAATATAAAACATATTACAGAAAGCTATCTTTACTTCAACATTTGTTACTTACAAAGTATTTCGGGGTTATCTTTACTTCAACTTCTGTAACTTATAAAGTATAATCGAGAGTTATCGTTATTTCAACTTCTGTAACTTACAAAGTATTACAGAGAGTTATCTTTACTTCAATATCTGTCTCTTGCAAAATATTACAGATAATTATTTTTACTTAAACATCTGTCACTTGGAAAGAATTATAAAGAGTTATCTTTATTTCAATATCTGTAATTAACAAAGTATTACAAAAAATGTCTTTACTACAACATACGGACTTACAAAGTATTGCAGAGGGTTATCTTTAATTCAACATCTGTAACTTACAAAGTATTACAGAGGGTTATCTTTACTTCAACATCTGTAACTAGCAAAGTAATACATAGTTTTATTTTTACTTCAATATCTGTAACTTACAAAGTATTAAGAAAGTTATCCTTATTTCATTGTCTATAACTCACAAATAATTACAGATGGTTATCTTTAGTACAACATCTGTAACTTAAAAGTATTACAAAGGGTTATCATTACTAAAACATCTGCAACTTAAAAGTAATACAGGGGTTATTTTTATTTCAACATCTGTAACTTATAAAGTAATACAGAGGGAGATCTTTTTTCAACATCTATAACTTACAAAGTATTACAGGGGTTATCTATGCTTCAATATCTGTAACTTAAAAAGTATAACAAAGAGTTATCTTTACTTCAACATAATACAAAGTGTTACAGAGAGGTATCTTTAGCTCAGTATCTGTCACTTACAAAGTATTACAGAGGGTTATCTTTACTTCGACATTTGTAATTTACAAAGTATTGCAGAGGGTTATCTTTACTTCAACCTCTGTAACTTACAAGTATAACAAAGAGTTATCTTTTCTTCAACATGTGGAACTTACAAAGTATTAAAAAGCATTATTTTTATTTCGATATTTTTAAATAATAAAGAATTATAAAAGTTCCCTCTTTTTCATCACATGTATCTTATCAAGTTTTACAGAAAGATGTCTTTTCTACAATATCTGTGACTTACAAAGTATTACAAATCGTTATCTTTGCTTCGATATTTTTAATTAATAAAGTATTTTAGAAGTTACCGTTTCTTCAATATCTGTGACTTGCAAAGTATTACAGAGAATTTTCTTTACTTCGACATCTTTTGTTTTCAGTTAAGCACAAAGCTACTCAATGGGCTATCGGTGCTCTGCCCACCACGGGTATCGAACCCCGGTTTTTAGCGTTGTAAGTCCACAGACATACCGCTGAGCCACTGGGAGGCTCGACCTCTATAACACTCTGTATTACGGAGAGTTGTGTTTACTACAAGTTTAATATCGCTTCATCCCTACTTTGACTCTAATTTAATAACACGTCATCTGATAAAATCTTATGTGTTACTTTGACTCTAATTTAGTTATACCTCATCTGATTAAATATTGTGTGTTACTTTGACTCTAATTTAATAACACGTCATCTGATTAAATATTGTGCGTTACTTTGACTCCAGTTTAATATCACGTGATCTGATTAAATATTGTGTGTTACTTTGACTCTAATTTAATATCACGTGATCTGATTAAATATTGTGTGTTACTTTGACTCCAGTTTAATATCACGTGATCTAAAGAAGAGAATGACTGATAAAATTGTTTTTAAATTGGAAAACGGTCAAGGGAAAGACAATTGTTTCGTTGATTGGTAATTAAAAGCTGAAAAATAGGAAAATAATCAACTCTAGTTTTTATTATTTAAACTTTAATTTAAACACACGCGTTCAAAGAAGATAAAACGAAAAGCACGATAATTATGTAATACGTTTTCGTCATTAAAGTATTGGGTATAAAATAAAGGAATCATTTTGTTTATAATGCCTGATTGATAAAGGAACAACGAACTTTATTCTAATATCAATCATCCGCGGAAGAAAGTAGTTTCTTTTTTTAGTGCAAAACGACACAATGGATTACGAGGAATTGAACCCGGATTCAAAGTGCTGACCCAATTGAAACAGGATAAGGAAAGAAAGGAAACTTTTGAGCAAAACATAAAGAGAAGAAAATTCGTGGAATGATAGGAGAAAAGAAAACTTGAGAAAAACAAATGAATTTTTTTCTCTCACAAATGAAAGCGATTAAAGTATATTTTTAACAGCACTGACTAAAGTCTCAGCTCGTAGAGACTGAATTATTCATTAAAGGTAGTTTTTCTCTTGGCACTTCACAGTGTTGAGATGAACATTATTAAGAACTAGCTACAAAATTGTAATGTTCTCCTTTGCTAATTATGGAGATGTGATATTTAAATGTTTTCTTACTTTTGTAGGTCTTCACTGTACAAAACTGTTCTTTTTAAAATATTTTGGTGAGATGAACTTGGGTTCACTTACAATAACGTTCTTTATTTGAGGAACCAACAAAAATGATTCCGTGGTTTACTCAGACTGATACCTGGAAACGATATTGTTAACCTACAGAAAGGTCACATCATATAACATTGATTGATATGTTACCTGTGCCTTACAATGTTTAATAGAAATCCGGTAGTCATGGCTAAAATTTCGGGTTTCACCTCTGAATATACCCACCTTTCTGACGTGGGGTTGTTATAATGTGATATCTCACATTCAATGTGAGCAGCTCAAAAGTTGGCGGTGGATGTTGCTGACAAGCTGCCTTTCCTATACAGTGTTCCCTCGCCACTTCGCGGATCATCTTTTGCGGCTTCACCACTTCGCGGGCTTGGTCGACCCCCCCCCCATATATATATATATATACATACATGTATATATAAAATAATAAACATTAAATCTAAAATATAGCATTAAATACCATTAAAATATTAAAAATAAACATAATTAATAGTGTAAAGAAAAAAAACAGGTATATTTTGAGATATAAACATATATTTGAGTTTATAACAGCGTAAAAATGGAAACAGAACCAACTGGAAAGGCTATAAATGTACGCATTGTGCGTCTGCGAAGGCTACGCGAGACCAGCTTCATGGCGTAGCGATGTGCAAGACGGGCTATGATTGGTGCAGAAATGAAAGACGGCCAATGACAGCTACCCATTTTGATTGCCTGTGATTGGTGATTTCATTCACGAAAAGACACCACCTGCTGAAGATATGTAATTTTTAATTTTAAGGCTTAATATCTCAATATTATTTCAGCAATAATGAACAGTATTGTAATGGGAGAGTTAAATAGTTGTACAGGGAGGGTTTTAAAAGTCTAAATGCACATAAATATATACGTAAAAATCGGCGATCCCACTTCGCGGAAAATCTCCTTTCGCGGGGGGTTTTGGAACGCTTCTCCCGCGATACACGAAGGAACACTGTAATCAATCGCTTAAAAATTAGGGACGGCTAGTGTAGACAGTCCTTGAATAGATTTGCACTAAATTCAGAAACAAACAACATCCACATTACACCCCCTACATTCAGAAACTGATACTAAAAGACAGTAATTACATTCGTATAACATACGTAGTGTGTTGAAGTTTGATAGAACAATCATTGTGGCGTCTCTTTAGTTAAAAGAACACAGAATTTCGAGAAAGCCTTAGCTAAGGTTTATTAAGTACGCGCTCA
Source organism: Carcinoscorpius rotundicauda (assembly GCA_011833715.1). Classification (NCBI taxonomy): domain Eukaryota; kingdom Metazoa; phylum Arthropoda; class Merostomata; order Xiphosura; family Limulidae; genus Carcinoscorpius; species Carcinoscorpius rotundicauda. The sequence goes on along the minus strand of CM022394.1, from coordinate 103,212,540 downwards.
CTAAGAGGGCTGCGTGCCAGATTCATGTACTATTAGCAAACCGTAAAGACACATGATACACAACATTCGCCATTGCTTCACTGATTCCTTATAGGATTCGTTTATGTATAATGGATAGGTGGTCTACAAAATAGTCGAGAGTTTACGGTTAGTAAACATCTGTTATCTTCTTTTTTCTGTTTATAAGCATCTCATTTATTTGAAGAGCTTTAACATCAATTTAAACTTTTTCTCATGAAACAAAAAAAAACATTCCATTGCAATATCCATTTAAATCTTCATAAAAACATCACTTCTCAACCCTCTATAACAAAGTAAGAGAGAAATTAGTGGGTATTGATATTTAAAACACACATTTCAAATAACTTCTCACATTACAAGAATTTTATATTTGAAACCTTTAAGCTCAGTTTAGCTTTTATAATATCTTATCCGAAGAGCTAGCTGGGTTCATTATAATAGCCGAATGGTGAATTCGAAGGTTTATGGCTCTTGACCCGTTACATGTGAGTGACTGAAAAACCTCATTATATGGTTAGACAAAAATGGCTCATTTTCCTCTTATTCAACAGTCCACAATGAGAATCAACAAATCAGTCCAGGATGAGAGTCAACAAGGCAGTCCAGGATGAGAGTCAACAAGGCAGAGATTTAAGGGAAATTCTAAAACACAACAAAGAAAATTCGATATCTTTCCACTATTAATTATTATCAGCACCAAACTTTTATATTTCTTCAGTTTTTCTATAATAAATTTCGTCGTATAACTTTTTATAGATGAAGCTAAGAGGTACACATATCTTTGTTACACTATTTTTATAGATGAAGCTAAGAGTTACACATATCTTTGTTACACTATTTTTATAGGTGAAGCTATTACAATATAGTTGTAATATCTGTTTTAAATACTCATATTAACCTTGTTGTGATACCTGTTTTATATGATACATATAAACTAGTTCTAATGCCTGTTTCATATAAACATATTAATTTAGTTGCTATAACTGTTTTATAAAATCATATTAACCTAGTTCTGATGTCTGTTTTATACGATACATAATATCATAGTTGTACAGTCTATTTTGTATAATACATATTAAACTTATTGTAGTGTCTGTTTTATAAAATACATATTAACCTACTTGTGATGTTTGTCTTAAATTTACGTATTAACCTCGTGGTTATGTCAGTTTTGTGTAATAATACTAACCTAGATGTGATGTCTGTTTTGTACAATACATATCAACCCAGTTGTGTCTCTTTTATACGAAACATATTAACCTAGCTGTGATGTCTGTTTTATATGATTATCTAAACGAGACATGAGAACTAGATTAATATTTATGATGTCTATTTTACATAATCCATATTAACCTACTTGTGATGCCTAATTTAGATATACATATTAATCTAGTTGTGAGGTCTATTTTACGTAATACATATTAACGATGTTGTTACGTCTATTTTAGGTATGCATATTAACCAACCTGTGACGTCCGTTTTATATAATGCATATTAATTTACATATCATCTTTTATATTCATATTAACCTAGTGGTGGTGTCTTTTTTATATAATGCATATTAACCTAGTTGTAATGTCTGCTTTATATAATACATATTAACATAATTATGATCTATGTCTTAGATATACGTATTAACCTAGTTCTGATGTCCGTTTTACATAATCCATATTAACATAGCTGCGATGCCTATTTTAGATATACATATTAATATAGTTGTGAGGTCTATTTTACGTAATACATATTAAAACTGTTGTTACGTCTATTTTAGGAATACATATTAACCTAGTTATAGGGTCTGTTTTGTATAATACATATTACCCTAGTTGTCATATCTGCTTTAGATAACCATATTAACATATTTGTGATGCATATTTTATGTAACACATGTTAACCTAGTTCTTGTATCGTTTTTGTACAGTACATATTAACCTTGTTGTGATGTCTGTTTCATGCAATACATATTAATCTAATTGTGATGTTTTTACAATACATATTAACCTAGTTGGGATGGCTATTTTATATAATCATATTAACTTAGTTATGATGTCTGTTTTATTCAATAAATATTAATTGAGTTGTAATGTCTCGTTTAGATAATCATATTAACTTGCTTATGATGTCTGCTTTATAAAATAAATATTAACCTAATTGTGATAACTGTGATAACCCAGTTCTGTTATCTTTTTTATTCAGTACATATTAACATAGCTGCGATATCTGTTTTATACAATCATATTGCCCTTTGTGATGTCTGTTTTATACACTAAATATTAAAATGGTGGTGAGGTCTATTTTAGATAGTCCTATTAACCTTATTGTGAAGTCCTTTTTATATAATACATATGAACGTAGTTATGATGTCTATTTTATATAATACCCATTAATTTACTTGTCGTGTCTGTTTTATACAACCATTTTATCCAAGTTATGAGGTCTGTTTTATATAATTCATATTAAACAAATTATGATGTCTCTTTTATGTAATACATTTAATCCAGTGGTTATGTCTTTTTAGGTATATACATTAATCTAATTACAGTGTCTGTTTTATACAACACATATTAACCTAGATGTGATGTCTGTTTTGTATAATACACGTTAACTAAGTTCTGATATCTCTTTCATGAAATACTTATTAACTTAGTTGTGATGTCTTAGTTGTTTCAGATAGTACATATTAACCTAGTTATGATGTTTATTTTATATAATTCATAGTAATCTAGTTATGATGTCTGTTTCATATAATACATATTAACCTAGTTGTGGTGTCATGTTTATATAATACACATTAACCTAGTTGTGGTGCATGTTTTAGATAATACATACTAACCTAGTTGTGGTATCATGTTTAGATAATACATATTAACCTATCTGTGGTATTTCTTTCAGGTCATAAGTATTCAATATAAATAACCTTGCTTTTGCTGGTTGTGTTAGAAGCTTTATGACTAGTTATCTTCGAAATACAAAGAGTGTTTGTGAGGTGAGAAGAGACGGACGTGGAATTCCCACTAAACAGAAAGTGAAGAACCAGTTAAACATCTCTGTTTGGAAAAAAAGAAATATATGACCATTTTGCGTGACGCTCTCTTCTTCAAAAATTGTTTCAACCGCATATCAAAAGAACTTCTGAAATATCGATTTCTTAAATTGGAATTCATGGAAAACAACGGCTCTTTGGAAGTTATAGTCGTTTTAGAAGAGAACGCGACAGTTCGTGATCCCGTGCATAATGTAAACATTACAGACATACATTCAGTTGAGGATGTCCTTCTTCTAATTTTAAAGGGAACCCTGTTAGCCGTCTTCATCCTGTTGACTGTGTGTGGTAATATGCTCGTGCTGATGGCCGTATTCATCTTCTCCCATCTTCGCACTGCTACCAACTATCTTATAGTTAACCTGGCTGTAGCAGATCTGTTGCTAGGACTAACCGTTCTTCCCTTTTCAGCGTCTCTGGAGCTTCTGAAACAGTGGCATTTTGGGGAAGAGTTTTGCACCGTGTGGGCCGCCACGGACGTTCTGTGTTGCACAGCATCCATTGTTAGTCTTTGTGTTATTAGTACAGAGCGTTATATTGGTGTTACACAACCACTTACCTACTCCACCATCGTGACAAGGAGAAGGGCCATCGTTGCTTGCTTCGCTGTATGGGCTTTGTCCCTGTCTATCTCCGTAGGGCCTCTGTTAGGATGGCGAGAGCCGCCTCCCTCTGATCCTGTAATTTGTGAGGTAAATAAAGACAAAGATTACGTGCTTTTTTCTGTAGCGTTTTCGTTTTACATTCCTCTCACTGTCATTCTGTTCGTCTACTTCAAGATCTACAAGGCAGCAGCGAAACAAACTAAGTTTTTAGAAACCGGTGTGCGGCGGGTCCGTTCGTCTGGAAATAACAGCTCGGAAGAAATTACACTCAGGGTGCACACGGGCACCCAGTACGCTGCGACGTCGTTACAATCCAGAAGACTGACAGATGACTACAGCGATTCTATCTCTCAACGTCATTTGGTCGGAGGTCATCAAGGACGTCTGGGAAAATTTAGACGACAGAAAAAAGCAGCCAAGACTTTGGGTATCGTTGTGGGTGTCTTCATCTTGTGTTGGTTCCCATTTTTCTTCTTGCTTCCTCTAAGTAAGTCTTGCTAATCTGAAATGAACTAAAATATGAGCATTGCTAACCCTAAGAGCACTAAAACCTAAGTATTGATTATATTAACTGAACTAAAACTAGATGTTAAGAAGTCTAACGGAAGTAAAGAACAAGTATTGCTAACCCTAACTCAATTTAAAACCAAATTTTGCTAACCCTAACTCTATTTAAAACTAAATATTGCTAACCCTAACAAAACTAATGTGTAAACATTGCTAAATCCAGCTGAAGTAAAAACTAAATATTGCTCAACCACCAAAACTAATATCTAAATATTGCTTGTTTGTTTTCGAATTTCGCACAAAGCTACTCGAGGGCTATCTGTGCTAGCCGTCCCTAATTTAGCAGTGTAAGACTAGAGGGAAGGCAGCTAGTCATCACCACCCACCGCCAACTCTTGGGCTGCTCTTTTACCAACGAATACTGGGATTGACCGTCACATTATACGCCCCCACGGCTGGGAGGGCGGGTATGTTTAGCGCGAACCCGCGACCCTCGGATTACGAGTCGCACGCCTTACGCGCTTGGCCATGCCGGGCCCTGAATATTGCTAAGCGTATCAAAACTAATATCTAAATATTGCTAATCCTCACCCACTTTAAAACTAAATATTGTAAATTTTACTGTTTTTATAATTATCGAAAATAGATTTGTTTTAAGTTTACGTTGCTAAAATAAAAACACACATAAATAAATTTCAGGGAGTCGACAAAGAAACATCTTACTCTTATCGTTAGTAGTGTAACGAGTAAGATCTTATGTATGAAAAATGTTTATATGTGGTTAAGCCTCAACTTAAGATCCTCTAAATTTATATTAGCATTTTAGTTTATGAAATAAAAGCAAAATTTTCTACTGTTCTAGGTCGAAGCGTCTTAAGATAATTGATTCCTAAATATCGTTTCAAGATCTATGCAGACTAGATTTGTAAAAACTGTTGGTGATGTCAAGGGATCGTAATCTCACTGACTGATTGAAGTTTGACAGTTGAATTTTTAAACACATCAAACTGAGACGTTTAAGCCAATAGAAACTGTCATCGTGACAATTTTGTGAGTAACAATTACAGCATTAAAGTATAGTTGAGTTTGTAATTATTGTTAACCTTACAGTATGATAGTAATGAAATTGTTTCCGATGAAATATAAGAATTTAATTCATTTCTCCTAAAGGGGGCCAAAGGACGCTTGGAGGGGTCACCTGTTTTATCCACTCACACCACTACACAATAGTGTGTTGTCTGTCAGTTAGTCAGTAGACTGTAAAACGATGTCACATAAGGGATGCTGAACGTTGCTCTTTATAGTGTCATGATGTCAGTAAAAGGTGCGCATACCATGAATCACAAAAAAATTATGCACTCTGTAGACAACAATATAGTGTTACATATGAATTTCAAAAGCAAGAAATAAAAATATTTGTAACTCTCAATTTTAGTTTTATTTGCTCTCGGAACAGAACCCTTTCGGAAACCCTGCAGAAGTACATCTATTTTTTTTAATCTAGTCACGTGTTCTATTATAACTTTTCACGTAACCAAAATAGGCATAATATATCTTACAATGGTGAAGATTTTCATTTCCCATAACCTGTTAAACTAAACTTAGCATATTTTAAGACGACAGAGATGTATTTTGCGATAATAATGAACTTAAATTTTAAGCAGTCCAACAACTAAGATATGCCTAATATATTATTTAATATGTTGTTGTTGTTGTTTTTGAATTAAGCACAAAGCTACACAATGGGCTATCTGTGCTCTGCCCACCACGGGTATCGAAACCCGGATTTTAGCGTGTAAGTCCGCAGACATACCGCTGAGCCACTGGGGGGCATTTTTAATAAGTTAACCTCCTTCAATTTGAAACTTTAATGTATTATAAGTGCATTCGTTCATGTTGGTCGTTCCAAAAAATTTTCTAACCTCTAAGAATATTTTTTTTCTTTTTTTTTAATGGCAGTCTCAACTCCTAGAAATGATCTCTTTGCTTACTTCTGTGTTTATTTATTTTAGTGCAAAGCCATACACACACACACGGGGCTATCTGTATACTGTGAGGAATCGAACCGTGGATTTTTTGTTGCTAGACGTTGGTAAACTTACCGCTAATTCTACAGAAGAGAACACTTCAAAGTGGTTGTAAAAAGTTGCCAAAGTTTCACTATTTGTACCGACGGAAAGTTTACGCTTTTGGGAGGGAGGAAGGAGTCAAAGAGAAATCTCACTAAACGTACAAACAAGTGCAGCGCTTTGTAAATTCTGGCAACAGATTTAACCAATAAATATTGAATTACCTATCTTGCACAAGACTTTAATAACAGCCCCCTTGTCCGACTCCGCGGTAATATTCTAGGTTAATAACGGTAAAATTCTAGTTTCTATCCCCCTGGTGAAGAGAGTGCATCTAGTTCATTTGCCCACGTCCTCAGTGACTCAACGGAACGTATAAAGGCTTACAACGCTAAAAATCTGGTTTCGATACCTGTAACTGGCAGATAACAGATAGTCGATTGTTTGACTTTGAGCTTAACAATAAACAGCCAGTCAACTAATAACGGAATGTTTGACACGTGTTGAAGTCACTTGGAATACGAGATTATGCATAGATTACATCCGAAAGGCTGCAGAAGGTCATATGCTCTTATGTTTTCTTACTTTATATAAGTCTTTGTACTTTATCGTATTCCACTATAAGTTGTCGTAAAACTTCTTTCTCTTTCTTTCCATTTTCTTCGTTATTTTTGGAAAGAAAAACATTTCTAAAGACGGGAATTATTGATTGCTTACGGAATTTTCAACACATTCTCCACATCACTTTGGACAAACCGTGAACCTACGTCAGACAATCAGTCCTGCACACAAGTAATAATAATAGCTATCCCTACTGTAAAAACAATACACTGTTTTCTTAGTATTATACTGTTGTAAGCCAGTAGCATCAATATTACATGTTCTTCGATCCCTGTGAAAAAGACAACACAAACGTTGTACTTACAAAATAAGTGTATGCTTCATATTTTCTCTCACTTATTTTCTGTGTTAATTTTGTTTGAATGGACGCTTAAGAGATGAGCTGGAATATTTTACTCGCGTTTCGTTATTATTTAGAAGCCACTTATGAGAAAATATGGTTTGTCTTAATTACAGAGAGGTAGCGCTTCTCGTAATATGACGTAGTAAGTGGACCGAACAGCTTCGGGTGAAACATGACTTTTGTGTTCGAAAGAAAAAAACAAATTTTGTCTCCCCCCCCAAAAAAAAACCTTTGAAACATTGAAATGCATAATGTGTATAACAAGAGGCTCTAACCGTCCTCAAATTCTACCAAATATTTAAAATAGGGTAAAGATAAAAGGTCGAAATTTCGCGTAAAACGCCAATTAAATCATGTGGCTTTAAACTAAAGTAGGGTACCCCGTTATTACAGCGGTAAATCTACTGATTTACAATGTTAAAATCAGGGGTTTGAGCTCCCCCGGTGGACTCAGCAGATAGCCCAGTGGGGCTTTGCTATAAGAAAATACACACTTACGTAGACCCGACATGGCAAGATAGTTAAGCCACCCGACTCCTAATCTGAGGAGAGAGGATTCAAATCCCTGTCATACCAAACATGCTCCCTTCTAACCGTGAGGACGTTATAATATGACGGTTAATCTTACTATTCGTTAATAGTCTAAGAGTTGGTGGGGGGTGGTGATGACCAGCTGCCTTCCCTCTTGTCTTACACTGCTAAACTAGGGACGGCTAGCGCAGACAGCCCTCGTGTTGCTTTCGCGAAATTCAAAAATATGAATAAAAACAAACAATGCAATGAAGTAACATTTAAACACTATTATTTTATCTGTTTTACATTTTTCTTTCATTCTGGATTCGTCAATGAACAACGCATATTATCCGAGTTATTTCCTCCTCTTTGAGAAACTTCCTTGAAAAACAATTTCAATATTATATTTTTAAGGCTTAACTAATGGCGGTTTACGTTTGCTTCTTTCGAAAATTGTCAAGTTTGGTCTTTCAGTCAGCTGTTTTCAGAACACTTTTCTTATTTTTTTGGGCGAGACATTTACACTTCGTCTATCAAACTTTTGCAAGTTTATTTTTATTTTCGAAAAGAAAAAATATCGCAACTTTTGAACCAGAATCGAGCCATTAGCAGCATTAAAACACGTTAAGAATTTTTTTTTAAAATATATTTATTTCAAAGTGACGAATGCTACTTATTTCTTCTTTACCCCAAAGGTTAGGATATTTAATATTGAGGGAGATTCTTTCATCCAAGTTTAACAAAACAAAAAGCCCCCGCTAGTACAGCAGTAAGTCTACGGATTTACAACGCTAAAATTAGGTGTTCGATTCCTCTCTGTGGGCTCACCAGATAGTCCGCTGTGGCTTTGCTATAAGCAAACACACACACACAACAAAATAAAAACGATTTTGTTTTTGTTTTCCCTATCCGTAACAACCAAAGCCTTGTACAGGATTCATCTGCTCCTTCCCACATCTCAACATTGAGTCAGTGGTCTCACAACGCTAAAAATCAATCTTCAATGGCCATCGTTTAGTTCTGTGCTTTATAACAAGTCTATAAATAAACACCCACTTTGAGGTGCTCAGTCAGCATTAATACTTAAGAGCTTATAATGTTATAATTCGGAGCTCAATAGCTGCGGTTGATGGGTTGAAAATAGCTCACATTGTGCACTCTAAAACAAACAGAACTTTGGTTTGGGGTCAATATGTATTTTCTAAACGAACAAATTCAGTAGAGGTGTTTTTATAAACTATATATTTACTTCTCTTAATACAAGGCGAATTTTTAACTTATTTCAAATATTATAGCGTGTTAATTCCACATAATTCAACAACCTTGACACCAAAAGTAAAATTTAATTTCTACTATCTGCTCATAAAGTATCTTACGATATACCGGTTTACTGTTCGTTAACTTTACTACATGATAAATAACGATATGGAGACAGTTATCATGACAGACCTAGAGATCATGGTTCGCTATGATATTCGCTAAATCTATGGTTCGCGTCCCTTTAGCGCAAAACAAAGCAAAACCATGTGTCCTATTCTCTGAGTCGCTGGTGCGTTATAAGAGTTACGAGCAAATCTCATTATTCGTTCTGGCAAAGTATGGCAACAGGCGCCTTCCTTCTGGCCTGTCACTTCATAACTAGTGTACAAATCCATCGAGTAGCTCTGTTCGATGTCCTTCCACCAGAAACAAGACAAGAAATACTCAAAGATCTATTGACGACAAGAACGTAATTCATACAGTCCTTCGGAAGGTGTTTGTTTGTTTGTTTTTGAATTTCGTGCAAAATTACACGAGGGCTATCTGCGCTAGTCATCCCTAATTTTGCAGTGTAATACCAGAGGGAAGGAAGTTAGTCATTACCACCCACCTCCAACTCTTGAGCTACTTTTTTAACCAACGAATAATGGGATTGACCTACACATTATAATGCCCCCACGGCTGAAAGGGGCGAGCATATTTGGAGCGACGGGGATTCAAACTCGCAAACCTCGGATTACGAGTCGAACGCCTTAATTTACCTGGTCATGCCGAGCCTGTTTATTACCTGTCCAAACAAAACCAGAAGTGATGAATAAAACCTGGCAGAACGATTCGAAAGTAAACTTTCCTATTACAACGTAAGACAATTTTTAAAACATTTGAGCATTTTTAGAAACAAAATCAATATTTTTCCATACTTTGTTTGAACAAAGAATTAAACAGTATAACCTTTTTATCGTAATTATTTTCAATTATTGATATTTGATGTTTTCAACCTGAGCTCAACTAAGTAGCCAGGTCAAAGACCCCGAGATACAGTTATAGGCATCTCTAATTTAGAATTACTGACTAGAAAGAGAGGTCAGCTGGTCAGATTACTGTCTTTAACTTTGTAATGGCAGAATTGTTAGTGTAATGAAATCACAAGAGTCAAACTAGACTCACACACATGTATATATATATTTGTTATTACTATATCTATTTAATAACACGAATCAATGAAACTAGATATATTAACATAGAACATTAGTCTTAGGTTCAAGTCCCGGAGTGTCTTTCCACTTCTTAAAATGTATTGATACATATTTATTTATCCTGGAGTTATGTCGTCTTTAATATACCTCTTCATATACTTAGCTTACGGCTTTTAAGTTTCGTGTTTAACATAAGTAATTTTCACTTATCGCATACATTTATGAAGGCCTGGCATGGCCAGGCGCGTAAGGCGTGCGACTCGTAATCCGAGGCTGGCGGGGTAGGGGCAAACATGCTCGCCTTCCTAGCCGTAGGGGCGTTATAATGTAACAGTCAATTCCACTATTCGTTGGTAAAAGAGTAGCCCAAGAGTTGGCGGTGGGTGGTGATGACTAGCTGCCTTCCCTCTAGTCTTACACTGCTAAATTAGGGACGGCTAGCACAGATAGCCCTCAAGTAGCTTTGTGCGAAATTCCAAAACAAAAACAAACAAAACATACATTTATAGTGAGTTATAGATAATCCATTTCAGTGTAACTGTCATGTGATTATTTACCTAATGCACGAGCAATTGAAGGTTGAATGATTGTAATCCAAAACGTCATGTTGTTCATTATTCAGTTGACTATCACGTTATTTGTCAATTCACATCAACACAAAGCAACTAACGCGATTAATTTTGAGCTCAGATGTGGAAATTTAGTGCGTGTAGGAAAATTAAGGCAACACTAATGGACAGACAGACAAAAGGTTTGTTAGAAAATAAAAACAAACTAAATGAAAGTTCCAAATAGTTAACGATGGTTTCTTGTCTGTCATCAGACAAAAAGATAGACATATAGTCACTTAAGATAGAGACGCCCTAACGTGTGACTACACAGAATCAAACTGGCAAATGATTTGTTAATGCCGACGGGTTGAAAGTAACCGTCATTACCACAAAGGAAAAGCAGGCTTCATCCAGAAGATACTATCAAGTGAAGGACGTGAGATGAGGCGATTTACAACAGAGATAGCGACATTGTGACTTTGGCTTAAGAAGTCTAACTTCTAGGACAATATTATATCGTGCTGATAGCATGTTGCCGGTTAATATTATATCGTGCTGATAGCATGTAGCCGGTTAATATTATATCGTGCTGATAGCATGTTGCCGGTTAATATTATATCGTGCTGATAGCATGTAGCCGGTTAATAGGTACTCTAATCAAACAATAATATAAGAAGGGTAGGAAGTGGAAACCACACTTTTAAACAAACTGATTGTAGTCACACTTTTAAACAAATTTTTTGAGAGTAGTCACAATTTTAAACAGCAGTCAAACTGTTAAACAAACTTTCTGACAGTAGCCATACTTTCAACCTTTTTGACACTAGTCACAGTTCCAAACAAACTTTCTGACAGTTATTGTTTTGAATTAAGCACAAAGCTACACAACGGGCTATCTGTGCTCTGCCCACTACGGGTATCGAAACCCTATTTTACCGTTGTAAGCTCGCAGACATACCGCTGAGCCATTGGAGGGCTTTCTGACAGTTGTTCTTGTGTTTTAAATTTCTGTTTTGACCATCTGAACTCGCACCATCGTTATAAAGAATGGCATGCGAGTTATTTACAATGACGAGAAACCCACTTGAAGTAAAAATACGAATTACTATTCCTCATTATTTAATGAAATTCATTTTTGTCTATGGCTGTTTATTATTGTTCAGACGTGTGCATTATATTTTTAACTTCTGGCACGGTCTGGTAGTTGGAGGGCTTGAATTGCAATCTTAGAGTCGTGGATTCGAATTCCACCAATGATTACGTTCCCTATTTCAGACGACTGGCCCAATTAGACAAGCTCTTGAAGAGTTCTGGGCGACATCTAGAATGAAATAACTTTATATATGAGGAACCAAATAGCCGCCAATACGTAACAAGCTGAAAGAAAAACTGGACACAGATAATACAGGTTTAAACTGACAGTAATCTGTGGTGTAAAACAGAAACCGAGTTTCTCCAGGCCATGTAACATCCATTTATTGCCAACATTTATAAGTCAAGATGAATCTCCTCTATGCTGTATTCTACACTTTTTAAAATCCTTGGTGTTCATTTTATGACACCAACCCCTCCACTCCAATGAGTCACGACGTTGCTGCAGGCGAAACGTGATTCAAGAGGTAAATATAACCTATAAACTTGAAACCACCAATGACCAAACCACACAACTTGGCTGAAACACGCAAGAGTGCTGTAAGACAAAAAACAAGCCTTTGCCATCTATTGGCTGGCCCAACAGTGAGTGCTTCAGGGCTTTTGCATTGTCGCATAAAAAAGTATAGTTTGTGATACTATAAATTCTCCTGTAAGATGTCTTAAGCCTTGTTCACTTTTTGACCAATATTTTCCTAAAGGAACGGGATAAATTCTAATGCACTTATTACTTCTTATCATCGTATGTTGTTATAGCAAGAAAATATATTTCACAAAGAGCTACATTTTTCCCGTCATGCACGTTTTCCTTTTTTTATTAATCAATATCTTAACCTTTAGCCTTTGTACTCAAGAATGTTAAAGTCAACTTCAAACATTACTTCTTGACGTACCTGTCGTTTCGAGTGCCAACATAAGACAAATTAGTTTAGAAATTTATTGCGAATTTTCCTTTACCTCTCTAAAATGTGCAATTGCAGAGAGGAAAAGTTTGTTTGTTTGTTTGCTGTTAAGCACAAAACTATACAATGGGTTACCTGTACACTGCCCACCACAAGTATCGAAACCTAAATTTTACCAACATAAACGTGGAGACTTAGCGCTAAGCCACTTGACGTGGTAGAAAAGAAACAATACATAAATAACGTATAGAACTGGTCTGTTCTTTCTATTTGCTACTCTCAAAGAACAGATTAGGTCTCAACATCTTTAGTGGATTGTTTCTTTTCTTCTCACAAAGAGGAATAAAAATTCTAAAATTAATTTACCAGCTGGTCCCTTGAGCACTTGTAAGTAATTAGTTTTGACAGTATGACGACGTTATTCAAATATCCAAAGTAATTTGAGCCATTAGGGTGAGAAGTGAGTAAAGTCACTACTTAAAGTAATTAACATAGTTCAGAATATTCTGAAACATTAATTCCGATAGAAAAACAGCAACAAAGAAAATACACCGGTAGTTTGATATAAAAACAACAAAACTAACATTTTTTTTGTATTTAGAATAAAGGATTTTATGCATGTGTCTGTATTATTATAGCAAAGTCACATCGAATTATCTATTTAGCAGTATAAGACTAAAGGAAAGGTAACTAGTCATCACCATCCACAAACAACTCTTGGCCTACTCTTTTACCAACGAATAGTGGGATTTACCATCACATTATGATGCCACCACGGCTGAAAGGGTGAGAACGTTTGGTGTGACGGGATTCGAACCCGCAATTTCAGATTATGAGTCAAACGCTTTAGCCCACCTGGCCATGCTGGACCCCACCAAGAGAAATCGAGCCATTAAAATTTAACGTTGTAAATACAAGGACTTACCACTGTACCACCAGGGGATTTCTGAGATTTGTTCTACATAAATATTTACATTTTCTAAGATATTTCATATGTTATTTTTATCTTACACAGATTTATTGAAGTTCACTGTATAATAGTGGACACAAGTTCATCACAGATGTACATGCCCACTTTTCTCTGCAAACTTTCTTGATGACGAGAAAGCCACTTGAAATAAAAATATATCTCAGAACGGCTGTTATGGGTATTAACACTTTTATTGATAAGGATAGAATAACGTTTCAACTTTCCTAGGCCATCTTCAGGTTAAGATGGCTTAGGAAGGTCAAAAACGCTATTCTCTCCTTATCAATAAAAGTGTTAATACCCATAACAGCCGTTCTGAGATACAATCTGCAAACTTTGTTGAAGAGTGATTCTTTTAGCCAATTTATTGATAACGAAACAAGTGATTAGGTAAACATCTCCATCAAAATGGAATCAGATTTATTCCCGTTCGGTACTCCATTCTTTCCAAGTTGTAACTTTAAAAACTGCTTAAGCACAATCTTTCGGTGGTTTTAAAAAAACACTTCTCACTAGCAATTTATTCATTAATAGAACTGATATCAGTGGATAAGAAACTCCAATCAAAAGTAAATCAAATTGTAAAACTAACTTAGAAATAGGCGGAGCCAATTCTGTCCATAAAAGGATTTTCTGAAAACTTACATATTGCCACAATCTGGAGTTAATATTCTTTGTAGGACAGATTACAAATACTATGTCGTGTAGTTGATTAGAAGAACTCAATTTTATAAATTTATGCATGTAACATGAGCCTAACTTATCACTACCACTGAAAGACCCTTAACTTTTAACATTTTTGGCCTTAATCACAATAAGATTTCACAATGTTCGTCCAGTTTAGGAAATGAAAGTTAGCCCTGCATTTATACACTAAACTAATAATGCAAAATCTCCGTAGGTATATAAATTGATTGAGTAAATTATTGCAATAAATTTGAAATAATCTAATTAATAAGATTTAATGAAACAAATTATAGGGAAAAGCAAAATGGATAATTGCTCACAACACATCACCAATTAGCTCTCATTATCCACACAGTTTACAAACACGCATAAACTACAAAACAGACTGAAATTCATAAATGAAAACAAACCTAGCCATGTTTTCAGAGAACTACGTAGTTTCATCAGGTGGTGAGTGAGATAAGTTTCGGTAGCCAAGTATCACTTCAATTAGAATAAAAAAAAGAGAAAAAAATCACCACTAACTCGAGGCTTCTGGAAAAATGGTTCTCACCTGACCTTCTTTGAGCATGTGGGTTAAAGGAGGCTTTTGCGCACTTTGTAAATTTATTCTAGCGTGATCTAATTTACTTGAAGGAGAATGTTGAATTGCATACAAAAAATCCTTTCGAATCAGAAATTTCCAATAAGTTGTTTCCGAATAACGTTTTAACGACACTCACTTCTCCCTCATTCTCTTTCTTAGAGGGTAAAGATATTTAGATGAAACTAATCGAGCAACCATAGAGAGAGATTAAAGTCTCACAGTAAATCTGACTTGTGCAGTCTCTGCTATAGACTTTGAAAATAATTTTACTTAAAAAGTATATTTATTAACTCTCTTCTCCAACAAATCATGGCCTGGCATGGCTAAGTGGGTTAAGGCGTTCGACTCGTAATAGGTGAGTCACGGGTTCAAATCCCGGGCGCTCCAAACTTGCTTGCCTTTTCAGCCACGTGGGCGTTATAATGTGACGGTCAATCTCACTATGCGTTGGTAAAAGAGTAGTCCAAGTGTTGTCGGTGGATGGTAATGATTAGCTAGATAGGGATGGCTAGCACAGAAAGCCCTCGAGTGACTTTGCGCGAAATTTAAAAAGCAATCAAACAAACCACCAAATCAATCCCCTTTCACAATAAATTAAACAGTCCTGTTTCACGAAGTAAGGGTTTATTTGTTTCTTTTTGTTAATTTCGAGCAAGGGGCCTGGCATGGCCTAGCGCGTTAAGGTGTGCGCTTCGTAATCTGAGGGTCACGGTTTCGCGCCCGAGTTGCGCCAAACATGCTCGCCCTCCCAGCCGTGGGGGCGTTATAATGTTTCGGTCAATCCCACTTTTCGTTGGTAAAAGAGTAGCCCAAAAATTGGCGGTGGGTGGTGATGACTAGCTGCCTTCCCTCTAGTTTTACACTAATAAATTAGGGACGGCTAGCACAGATAGCCCTCGAGTAGCTTTGTGCGAAATTCAAAAAACAAAAAAAACAATTTCGAGCAAATCTACATGAGAATTGTCTTCTCTAATTTATCAGTGTAAGACTAGAAGGAAATCAGCTAGTCATTACCACTCACCGCTAACTCTAGGGCTACTCTTTTATCAACAATAGTGGGATTTACTCATATATTATAACGTCACCACAACTGAAAGACAAGCACGTTTGGTGCGATTGACCACCACGAACGAAGAGTAAATTTAGTTATAATTCCTTCTGAGTAAGAATGCTTACCACGGTCACTACCATTCTTACCTTACCTGTTAGGTCTATTTAAATTAATAAATTTACCCCAAAGTTACAGTTATTAGGATAACTATGTTTGTATATCAATAGCTCGAAATAAAACCACAACAAAGAAACGTTTATTCTAACGTTTCGGTATCTGTTCAGTTCACATTTATCTAGGACTACAACCAACTGAAACGTCAGAATATAATTGTTACTCATCTTTCCCTAGCGACTGTTGACAAAGATAAAACTTTCCGCCACTAGTAATTAACAGTCCAAGTATCTTACTAGAAAAATCACATGATGTTCCCTATTCACGTAACAAGCTACTCTCGCTAACAGCGCATTATATATTTATAAATGTGATTATTTGAACACACGTGGTTTTTTGGCTAATCAACCACGAATGAATTCGTTTATTTATACGTAGACACAATTGATTGTATTGTTGTATTAATTATAGATAGATAAGGTTAGAATAAAAAAAACATATTATTGATGGATGGATGGATAAATAGATTCAGGCAAGTTAATACGTAAATGTACTATTTTGTAGAATGCAGTGATCGTAAACCACGGTATAAAAACACTATGTTAATAAATAAACATTTCAGCCTCTATAATGTCCTTTTTCCTAATTTCCTGAAAGCGCTACTTTAAGTGAAAGTTTTCGCTAACTGGTTTTGTTTACTGTTCGATATAAAGGAGATATAATGAGAAGGCGTGTTCAAATAAAATCGATACATAACACGCTTTTCCTTAAGACTATCTTGAAAGATAGCAATATTAAGTTTCTTCAAGATATTACATTATTATACATCTTTCTTTATCATATTGGTAAAACTACAGCGATGTTTTAGGTTTAATGTTTATTATCCTTAAGGTTCAATGTTGTTGCTGCTTACAGTTGTTTATGTATTTATCGTTTATGGTTCTCAAACTACAACACCTTTGTTTTTTAGACAATAACATGTTTGGTTTATGGTTCTTAGACTATAGACCCTTTAATTTATGGTTCTTAGACTATAATAGCTTTTATTTATGGTTCTTTGGTTATTGACCCTTTGGTCTATGGTTATTAAGCTAAAACATTTTTATTTGCGGTTCTTATGCTATAAACACTTTGGTTTATGGTTATTAACCTGTAACTTAAAAAAATTTTTTTTATCGTAATTAGGTTATAAACGTTTTTGACATTTATTTGTTTTTACTTGTTTTTATTTCAATTGTTATGACATTTGAGACTGTTAATAAACAACTTGTATTTGTTCAGTCAGATCTAGGTAATCTAAACTTTAATCAATAAACAACTTGTATTTGTTCTGTCAGATCTGGATGATACAGAGACTAATTAATAAGCAACGTGTATTTGTTCAGTCAGATCTAGGTAATCTAAACTTTAATCAATAAACAACTTGTATTTGTTCTGTCAGATCTGGATGATACAGAGACTAATTAATAAGCAACGTGTATTTGTTCAGTTAGATCTAGCAGATTCAAACATTAGTTAATAAACAACTTGTATTTGTTCTGTCAGATCTGGATGATACAGAGACTAGTTAATAAGCAACGTGTATTTGTTCAGTTAGATCTAGCAGATTCAAACATTAGTTAATAAACAACTTGTATTTGTTCAGTCAGATCTAGTTGATCCAAATGCTGACTAATAAACATTTTTCATATTCATGGTTGTTTTAGAGAGATTAATTTGTTTGTCTCGAGTATTTCAACACATAATTGAGTATTTTGATATGATACGTAACTTTACAGACCATATCTAAGCGCAGGTGTATATTATTTACATATAATATATAATTACAATTGTCATAAATCATATAAACACATCTAACTGAAAAAAGTTCTATAAATAACGATTTTATTTCTTTAATCTTGTCCATCCAGGCGCCCTCTGTGAGCAGTGCCAAGTTCCCAAACTTCTCTTCGACATAGTCTTCTGGATTGGTTATTTCAACAGCTGTCTAAACCCAATTATTTATGCGCGGTCAAGTAGGGATTTTCAACGGGCCTTCCGGGACATCCTCCAATGCCGATGGACTCGTCAAACCCGGAGTGATTACAGGAGATGTACCAAGAATACGGTTATACTGAGTTTACGGACCAGTCATCCTGCAGAAAATGGCAGGAGTTCGGACTCTGGTCCTCCTGTCATTCATAGCTCCAGTAGGCGTAGTTCCAGAAAAATTTCCGAGAGTCTATCTTAGCTCTAGTAGGCCTAGTTCCATAGAAACTACCGAGAGGCTGTCTTGAACGCGGAAAGAAATTGTTAAGTTATCAATATTTATGTTGAATGAATAGTAATAAACCTTTTGATATCATTCGTAATTCTCAGTCAAACGTCGAATAAAATTGTTTCCAGTTTTACTTGCACGACCTGACAGAACAAAACGCTTCGAAACTATATTCCATCGGTTGTTCGTACGAAATTTCTGTTCCAAACTCTTGTTAAATGTCCCTTCTCGAAACGTTTGAAAAGTGTGAAATAATTGCCTAAGTTTCCTCGAAAGACAGCCTTTAAATAAATTCACAGGATATCCAGTTATATCCTTGTGATTAAATACCCCCGTGTATGGCGAATAAGGACCGGTGGTATTTTAGGCCTAAAGACGAAGGATCGTACTATATTAATAGAAGTGAATTTCTTGTTACTAGTTTTTATCTTTGATCTATGAAATAATATGATTAAATCAACAGAAGTAAAAATTCGATTTGACTTTTGT
This sequence comes from Carcinoscorpius rotundicauda, assembly GCA_011833715.1. Classification (NCBI taxonomy): domain Eukaryota; kingdom Metazoa; phylum Arthropoda; class Merostomata; order Xiphosura; family Limulidae; genus Carcinoscorpius; species Carcinoscorpius rotundicauda. The sequence goes on along the minus strand of CM022394.1, from coordinate 103,193,603 downwards.
TATAGGTGCAGTTAATTCTAAATTAATGGATGCACCAACACAAAGAAAAGTCATAAAATCACCACTTCGGTGTGCATGTAAACATGGTATGTTCAATTGGTAATGATACCACTAAGTTGTCAATCTCACAGTTGGTATGATGTAGTAGGTAATGATACCACTAGGTTGTCAATCTCACAGTTAGTTTGATGTATATGGTAATGATACCATTAGGTTGTCAATCTCACAGTTGGTATGATACAGTTGGTAATGATACCACTATGTTGTCAATCTCACAGTTGGTATGATATATATGGTAATGATACCACTAGGTTGTCAATCTCACAGTTAGTGTGATGTACATGATAATGATACCATTAGGTTGTCAATCTCACAGTTGGTTTGATGTAGTTGTTAATGATACCACTATGTTGTCAATCTCACAGTTAGTATGATGTATTTCGTAATGATACCATTAGGTTGTCAATCTCACAGTTGGTATGATGTAGTTGATAATGATACCATTAGGTTGTCAATCTCACAGTTGGTGTGATGTATTTGGTAATGATACCACTATGTTGTCAATCTCACAGTTGGTATGATGTATTTGGTAATGATACCATTAGGTTGTCAATCTCACAGTTGGTATGATGTAGTTGGTAATGATACCATTAGGTTGTCAATCTCACAGTTGGTATGATGTAGTTGGTAATGATACCATTAGGTTGTCAATCTCACAGTTGGTATGATGTAGTTGGTAATGATACCACTAGGTCACCAGTCTCTTTGTTAACGATACTTTTAGTTAACTTTATAGATGGTATGGTAAAATTGGGTCGCCATCTTCAGAGTTTGTTGAGCCTCGTCGAACAGACGAAGCAAATTGAAACCCTCCAGTGGAATACGACAATTACTTGAATTAAATAATCAATTTAAAAAGTTTAAAGTAAAATTTAGACTGCATTTCAATGTATTAACTTTTTATTTCTGTAGACAATTTCCTGTTTTAAATTTAGTTTTACATGTAATACGTAAAAGTGACGTCATTCAACTGTATCCCCAGGACAGCCAAACCTTCCCACAAGTACTAGCAAAGGTTCAGTCAGGTTAAAATAAAACATTATCTTTTATATATATATTGGCTTTAGTTGGAGAATTCAGGTTAATAAACTAGAAAATTCCAACATTACGCTAGCTTTTATATGTCAAATGTCAAAATATTATAGAGTTTATTGTTAACTTTGCAAATGTGTGAATAATTTTAATTTATCATTCGTGGACCGAATGCGATTTGTATGCTAATTCGATAAGTTTTTCTGTCTCATGCTGCTTTTTTAATAAACTTTTAAATCTTTAAAAATGGTTCCTTTCCTTCTGTTCTGCGAGTAGTTTTTTCTGTCTCCAGTGTTACTTTAATTCAGACATTTTACAAAATGAAGATACAATCATGAAACGAATGCTACTAAAAGTTCAACATAATTTACTTCTAAAGCTCAATTATTAAATAGAGTAAAACAAAATTATATCACTTTTCAGCCGCGGCATATCGGCTTATAGTTTTTTTCTTCAAGTACAAACTTTTAGCTCGTAGCTTAATCATATTTTGACTGATTTAAGATTTGATTACACTTTTCGACTCAGGAGATCAAACTCTTTCGATTGATTGTTTGATTGTGGCCAATATCGCACAGATCAATTTACTCTAATCCTGCCTAAAATAATTTCAAGCGTCGTGGATATTCATGATTCCCCCTTGTTTTAATAGAAATAGCTATTTTTATAAGATATGATTTAATCCTGTGATTAGTTGGATTTCAAAACTTCTGTAGGTTGAGGTAGTTTTAAACATTTTGATTTAAGATAATTATTTTTATCAAATACATTTTAAATATTGTAATCTATTTGTTTTCATAGGGTTCATTGAAGCGAGTAGGACCTATTACGTAATTAAGCTCCAGAATCTAACTCAGTGAAATCCTCGTCAATTATAAAAATAAAAATAATAGAAATTAATATGAATTAAATAATATAAAACTATCAAGACATGAATATCAATTAAATAATATAGGTTGTTGTTTGTTATTAAACACAAAGAGCTATCTGTGCTTTGTCTATCACAGGTATCGAAACCCGGTTTCCAACAGTGTAAGGGCACAAACATGCTGCTGTGCCACCAGGGAGCCAGTAATAAAAGGAATGTCAAAATATTTATATGAATTAAATAATATCAGATGGTAGAATGTTTTATTAATTAAATAATATAAATATTCCAATATATTAATATTAATTAAACAATGCAAGAGTGGCAGCATGTTAATTACATGATACAAGAATGTCAGGATGGCGACACTATTAAATAATATAAGAAGGACAAGATGTTCATGTTAATCAAATAATAGAAAATGTCAGAACATTAATATTAAATAGATGGTATAATAATGACAGATTATAGAAATTAATTAAATACTATAAACATGTAAGATTCTTAATATTAATTTCATTAAATAAAAATATCAAACTGTTAATATTAACTAAATGATATATAAATTTCAAGATCTTCTTATTAATTAAGTAATACAAAACTAGTATTAATTAAGTAACTTAATTAATATATATTACTATATTACTAATTAATATATATTAATATATATGAATAGTTACTTATATTAATTAAGTAACACAAAACTAACAGTATGTTAATATTAATTAAGTAATATAAAACTAGAACTGAATGGTAATATTAATTAATATAAAACTAACTGTATGTTAATATTAAATAAGTAGCATAAAATTAGCTGTATGTCAATATTACTCAAGTAATATAAAACTAACTGTATGTTACTATTAATTAATATAAAACTATTTGTATGTTAATATTAAGTAAGTAACATAAAACTGCCTGTATGTTAATATTAATTAAGTAATATAAAACTAACTGTATGAGAATATTAATTAATTAACATAAAAGTACATGAATGTGACACCAACCGCCAATTCTTGGGCTACTCTTTCATCAACGAGCAGTCGAATTGACCGTGACTAATAACGTAACGTACCCATGGTTTAAAGGGCGAAATTATTTTGTGGAACATAGATTTGAGCCTGCGCCCATCAGATTGCGAATCAAGTACCATAACCACTTGGCCATGACAAGTCCCTAATAACTGACATTTGTTTAGGTTTCCCACCAGATGGCTACAATGTGGTTTTAGGTGGAGTGCAGTTGCACACAATAGTCCTTTCCAACTGACCTTGATTTATGAATTGAAATAAATGTTCTCATAAGAGCGAAAGAAGGGATCTGTAAAGAGAAAAGTTTATTTCTATGGAATCAAGGTTTGAATATGGATGGGAGTGGTAGAGATCCTAAGGAGGGTGATGAATAGGGATGGAAGTGGTGGAGATCCTAATGAGGGTGATGAATAGAATGGGAGTAGTGGAGATCCTAAGGAGGGTGATGAATAGGGATGGGAGTGGTGGAGATCCTAAGGAGGGTGATAAATAGGATGGGAGTGGTGAAGACCCTAAGGAGGGTGATGAATAAGGATGGGAGTGGTGGAGATCCTAAGGAGGATCATGAATAGGGATGGGAGTGGTGGAGATCCTAAGGAGGGTGATGAATAGGGATGGGAGCGGTTGAGATGCTAAGGAGGGGGCCCGGCATGGCCAAGCGCGTTAAGGCGTGCGACTCGTAATTCGAGGGTCGCGGGTTCGCATCCCCGTCGCGCAAAACATGTTCGCCCTTTCAGTCGTGGAGCGTTATAATGTGACGGTCAATCCCACTATTCGTTGGTAAAAGAGTAGCCCAAGAGTTGGCGGTGGGTGGTGATGACTAGCTGCCTTCCCTTTAGTCTTACACTGCAAAATTAGGGACGGCTAGCACATATAGCCCTCGAGTAGCTTTGTGCGAAATTCTAAAACAAACAAACAAACAATCCTAAAGAGAGTGGGTCTTGAATCACCAAACTTTTAGAATCCCTGATGTCAGCAAAAAGAAATTTATTTATTAGCAACATTTCTCTCGTTGCAATCTACGTTTGTAGAAACCCAGTTAAAAATTAAGTATGATGTGAGAAAAACAAAAATAAATTAACACAGAATTACTGTTATCTCTACAACGCTGAATTTATCAGACTTTATGTCTTATAACTCGTTATAAGAAAGCTTGCAGGTAAAAACAACGACAGGCGTATCCAGGAACTATGAAGGACTTAGTTCCGTTAGACCATAAACTCTGAAGATATGTGTTCTTACTACGTCGTGAATTATGTATTAGTTCGATCGAGTGGAAATGAAAAAGATATTTCATATCTTCTCTTCTCATACATCATGCAAACATAGATGTAACACTGACTTTGCTCTGTAGTTCAAATATCTATCTACTTCTATTTGTTTCTGCCTATCTCCATCACTCTCTATTTCTTTATTTATTGAATCATTAGAAATTGTTTTTTACTTTACCAGCAATTAAAAACAAGTTCAATCTTAATGATTGGCCCCTCAAACGACAGTTCTGATATACAACTGTGACGTCATATAAAAGAAGAGAGTCAAATATTACCGTCAAAAGCCTGTAAGTTAGTTCTGTAAACTAGCTTCTCTGCTTTACTACATTTTCACTGTGTTGTATTTACAGTACACCTAACGCTCCACACAGGGTTATCTGCCTTTCACATCTTTTGAGAAATTCCTGCTGGGCATTCTTTGTAGTAACTAGAACAAACATGACACTTTCACTGGAAATAGATTTTAATTTAGAGATGTACTAGTCATTTGTAGCCACCTAGAGACATGTTCTAGTCATTTTTAGCCACATAAAGATATGTACTAGTCATTTGTCGCCACATATAGAGATGACAACATGGATCATTGTCGTTATTTATAGCAGCTAGTTTTAAACCAGCTTTGAAAGATTGATATGTCTCTTAACAATATGTGTATATGGCATAGAACAAGGACATCAGCTTTCGTAGCTCGCAGCTATAAATATTGTTATTTTCTTTGAGCGTAATTTGTATATTTTATACAAGAGAATAATGAATGAAAGGCAACTTTAACCCATTCTTCACGCTATTCATTCATTTAGCGATGTGGAAAAAGAGAGAAAAAATTCAAAAGACAGAGATAACAAGTACATCGAATAAAGAAACAAAAGAGGTGATAGGGAAGTAATAAATGAGTAATTTTATTACAAGAGTAAAATGTTTCAGAAGAAGGCTGAAGACGTGGAAAGAGAATATTTCTGTGAAGAAGGGTAAGATTTGTCATTAAAATAAACAAACAAATTGTTTTTGTGTATCTGACGTTGTTGGTTTTACTCATTTGTTTAGAGTGAAAAACAGTTTTTTATTGAGTTTTCTTATTCTCCAATTCCATGCGCAGGCAGTGTGGTGTTTACAACTGTCCGTTTCTCTCTATCCCATAATTTATGTCCCAACTTGTGGTCCACAAAATTTTTTGGGTGCGTCAAGCATCGCTATGTACTAATTATGCTGAATGTTATTCTTCAGTTATAAATAAATATCTGAATGGTTATTACATTTGAACACCAAAGTATAATTATTTCATGTGTTTTCGCTTTTTTAGTCGAACTCATCAGGTACATTCCCGTTTTGCTGCGTATTTTGAGTACCTAAGCCTCATTTTGCTGCAAAAGAAAGATTACTTAAGACTCATTTTGCTGCAAAAAAAGATTAGTTAAGTCTTACTTTACTAAAGGAGAATGTTTGGCTAAGCCTTACATTGCTGCAGGAGAAAGATTACTTAAGCTTCATTTTGCTGCTTATTTTAGGAAGCTTAGCCTCAATTTGCTGCAGAAGAAAGAGTAGCTAAGTCCCACTTTGCGACGGAAAAATGCTTAGCTAAGTTTTTCTTCTCCAGAAGAAAGATTAGCTAAGCCTAATTTTGTTACTAATAAAAAATTAGTTAAACCCAAAGAAATATAAATTCTAGTGAACTTGAAAGTTTGTTATTTACTGCATGGTGTCGGGACGAATATTGTTTCTTTAATAATAAAGAACGAGTGAAAGGGTGCATTACGTGCATAACTTTCAACCGCCAAGTATAAGAGATGCTTCCATGATGGCTCAGCATGGCTAAGCGCGTTAAGGCGTGCGACTCGTAATCTGAGGGTCGCGGGTTCGCATCCGCGTGGCGCCAAACATGCTCGCCCTCCCAGCCATGGGGGCGATATAATGTGATGGTCAATCCACTATTCGTTGGTACAAGAGCAGCCCAAGAGTTGGCGGTGGGTGGTGATGACTAGCTGCCTTCCTTCTAGTCTTACACTACTTAATCAGGATCGGCTCGGTGCAGTGGGCTAACAACCTACTCACTTAGACACACGTTACTGAAAATGTAAGTGATTGCGGCCCTGAGTTCCTTAAGGAATTGAGTGGCAGATGATGATGAACAATGTTATTTTGCATCGTTAGTTTGTTCCCATGTACGAAATATTTTATCCCTTTAAAGATAAACTCAAAACATATTGCTAATACTTCAAAGTATTCACAAGAACGTGAAAATACGATACCAGTATCGGGACATTCGTTAACTGAAACACGTAAAACAACAGATAATTTAAACTTTCAAGTAAGAGGAAACAAAACCAAAACTTTCAAGGGTGAACTGAATATTGTACATAAGAAAAAAAAAATTAAAATGAAGATAGAGGAAGTAAAAGGAAATAAAAATAAAAATATATTGGAAGGAAGGAAAATTAGCAATTTAGACTTCATTACGATTCCTAATTCGTTTTTGCAAGAATTTCTCAAGAAACATAGCGCATTGAAATCACCTCAAAAGTCTCACTTGATAGGCCTGAGGGTTATGCGCAAATACAATACGATAAATTTCTTGAAGCACGGTTATGTAGTAATAAAAAATAAAACACACGACAATCTCTTTGTAAATTTCTTGTTGAGAATTTAAGTGTAAAGAAAATAAGTCATGAATTGAAAATAGGTATTCAGTAATTTTGAGCCAAGTAAATGATAATTTTTAAAATGTATGACAGAACTTCTAAATCATGCACATGAATGACATATTTTTTTGCTGAGAGCTTACACTTTCTCAACAGTAGCAAGGTCAATGTTAAGCCTATTGTAATACTTTCCACCATTCTATACTTGTTTCACGTAGCAAATAATAAGCCTAACTTTAGAAATAACGTTAATCAGTCGGTTGCTCACAAATTTTTCTCGCATCTCCAGTACTCCATTGGAATTCAATCAATGTTCACGTCTGTAAAATATCTAGCTGGTTGACGTAATAACACAGATCTTCGAACTCAAACTTCGTAAAAGTTGCTTTGTTTTTAATAAAGAGTTTCCATAATTGGGCTACAGAATTTCGAAAATAATATTCGTGTTTTTTCTATTATTTAGGGCATTTTTTACAAATCAAAAGGTATAAAAAAACTTTTACTTAAATCAAAGTTAAAACAAATTTATCACAAATATAACAGAATATGATTGGATCATTTACACTTCTGTTTACCATAGCGACTAATAAATAATATTCAAAAAGAAAATAATGCCAAAGTGCAGGCACAGACAAATACTATTCAGAAATGATTGTCATGCAGTCTGTTAACCATTTATATACTAGTGATGTGCTTATCCTGGGCTCTAGAATGAACAGTAAGGCTCTCACATTGCGAGTGGATTAAAGAAATCTATAGTTAGTGGTTGTAAACATTTTAAAAATAGCAAAATGTAACCCTATTTCTTTGAAAAGTACATATGACGTTTTGTGATAAATATATACATGATAGAAAAAAAATAGATATTTTCTGATTTAACGTATCGGAATTACCTTAGAAGATGTAAAAAGTTAATACAACGAAACCATTGCAGGCCTTTGTAATCTTGAGTTTTTTTCAAATTTTTTGAATTAAATAATAATTGATAGGTTGTGCATTCCTCAGAACCCACTGATTGTCTGTATAACTCTTGGAATTAATTGACTTGTTTTGTAATCCTTGGAACTCATTGATTGGTTGTGTAAATCCTTTAGCTACCTAAGAATTTCGCCAATTGTGGTTCTTAAGCCATTTTTTCCAGTTTTCTTTGTTTGTTTGCTGTGTGTAACATAGGTATCGAAATCCGGTTGTTATTGTTATAAGTCCGTAAACATAATGTTGGACCACTAAACATTTTCTTCAAGACATCAGACAAGTTCAGTGTTTGTTTTGGCTACCAGGAGATTACCGTGGTGTTCCCAGAGGCTGTTTTCGTAATGGTAGCAGTTTATTTTATTCTGAAGTTAAGCCCCAAACAAAACCGTTACTTTTTCTTTTCAATGAGCTGATTTCAGACGATGAAAGATATAAATGAAACATTACTGCAACGTCCATAAAGTTGATTTTAAAATACATTCATCTTATGAATGTTCATATTTTGTTAAAAATTCTGGTAAGTTGGTATTCACAATAAGTTCCTATAAAGACGAACAAAAGTCGAAATAGCCAGTTATGTAAAAGAAAAATGAACGTTTAAGACACTATAAAAGCGAACGAAACTTACAGCAACAAAAGAAAACCGAAAAAGTCAATTATGAAAAGAGAAGTTAAATTACAGCGCCTATAAACGCGAACAAAATATCTTTCTGTTACGAAACTAAACAGCATAGATTTTCCTTTACCAGTTACGTTCACATTCGTTTTGTTAGAGAATAAGATCTTGGGATTTTCTCTTTTATACTTTAAGACAAATATGTCTAATGTTTAGATCGACTCTTTTGTTTAAAATAAATCAATATAATTAGATATCTCGATTTTTTATTTGTGTTTACAAATTATTTTCTATTGTTATTAACAGCTTCTTTAACTTTTTCTTTTTGTACTATAAGATCGTTTGTTAAATCGATAGGTTAATATCTAAATTCTTATAACAGCTATTGATTTCAATAAAACTTAACGCTGAATCTATTGCCTACTGTTAACTCAAATTATTTCGCTTCAGTTTGGACGATTTTACTTTTTCAGGATGATTATGAATAAAAGATGCGTAATAAGATAAAAGCATTATAAGCCATCTGATTTGTTGTTGAGCCACCAGAGGGTGCTTATAGATTGGTTTAATTATTGCAAAGTTTCAATTACAACTATCAACATCTAAAGTGTATGTATAAAATAATATTACTTATGAAATTTCATTTAATTAATTCCTTTTTGCTCTGTTTAAGCTTAACACACTTCCTTTTTCCGGAAGTAAAATTTAATACCTTCCCCTTTAGCAGAATTAAATAGAAACCACTTCCTCTAACATCGAAATTAACTTTATGACACATTATCTATACCTGAATTAAAGCTTTCTGGTCAGCGAAATTAAAAGTTTTGCCTCTTTCTCGTTATTGGAAGTTGAAATGCTAGAAACCAGCTGACTTTTTCACTCGTTTGGATTGTATGGACGATTTTTTATTTCAACCCACATGAACGGCTTAACAATCAGATAAGGTATAACTAGATTCAAGTATGGTCGTCCATAACCTTGCGTTTCTGACCAAAAGCACTCTCCATCACAATGGTCATATTCGGTTTTTTGAATCAAATAACGAGATTCACTGTCGGTCTTATAACTCACCCACAACTGAAAATGAGACCGTGTTCAGAGTTAACATCCGATTCGCAGCCCAGCGTACTAACCACTATCTAACATTGCCAACCGTAATGGGTATTATGTAAGGAAGGTTCAGATTTGCAAGAAATTGTTTATATTTGTCAAAACGAAAGCAGTAATTTTTTTCCTTTCGTTTTTAAAGTTAATGTTTACTAACCATGCAATTGTTTACGCAAATGCTTTGTTTTAAAACAACCAACTGCCAACTAGATTAATTAAAAAGTGAAAACACGAACAAATTAAATCCAATAAACTTGGTAAAATTATTTTAGGCGTTCTAAATAATATTTCAAAATCTGCGGGAAATAAAGGTTCAGTAGTCCAATCCATGAGTATGTGAGTTTATTGTTAACACTCTGTTAACAATGATATTGTTCAGATATAATGACGTAACGTATCTGAATGTTGTAATCCAAAATGTGTAATGACATCACAACTGACCTGACTACAGTAAATGTTGAATTCCAATCGGGCTAACCTGTTCTCATATCATACGAAAGTTCGAGTCGGCAGATATAGTATGATTGACGTATAATTGTTCGCTACTTTTTATTTCACTCATAAGCTGTTATAATTTTTTAAATATACTCAAACTCTAATTCTACTTGTATCGTAATAACGATGTAGAAACGGTGGATTGTTGATTCTTGTTGTACCATAGCAACACTGACTTTGTTAAAACAGTGAACTGTTGGTTCTGGTTGTATCGTAACAACGTTGACTTTGTTAAAATAGTGAATTGTTGGCTCTAGCTGTACCATAGTAACAATGACTTTGTTGAAATAGTAAACTGTTGGTTCTAGTTGTATCATAGCAAAGTTGATTTTGTTGAAATAGTAAATTGTTGGTTCCAGTTGTATCATAGTAACAATGACTTTGTTGAAATAGTAAACTGTTGGTTCTAGTTGTATCATAGCAAAGTTGATTTTGTTGAAATAGTAAATTGTTGGTTCCAGTTGTATCATAGCAACGTTGACTGTTAAAACAGTGAATTCCTGGTTCCAGTAACACATAAATTGTTTGATAAATTACTTTATTGCAAATGTTATTGCTCTAAATGGATCATTTAACCAAACGCCAAAACGTGTTAAGGGCATACGATACAAAGTAACAATAACTCCCCTTAACTCAAAACACATTATCAACGTGAAAAGCCGACAATAATGTTGGAAATCAGTTGATCGCGAAAAATATTGTCTCGTTTTGCATATACACGTTAGTTGTTATCAAAAAATCTGATAAAAATATTATGGAAATATTAAAATAAAATCTGTAAGCGCTACCTAATTTATTAAAACATATCTTTACTGAAGGGAAACAGTATTCATATTCCATTAAATAAAATATCGAATCCGACATATTCGATGAATGTTGAACGTTGCTATCCTTCTGCTGACTAGTCAATTTCTTGACTTCTAAAATGTCATTCTACCGAGCTTTTCTTTATCATCCTATTCGAGCATGCATCATTAACTCCAACGGCTTGACAAATATCTGAAATATTGAAATATTCATCATCGCGACATCTTGTGGAAATTAGTGATATTACAGACGTGGGACGACTAAAAGTTTATGTTCATAACGTTCTCGCCGATTCGTTGTTCACCTCTTTAAATTATAGTGAAGAGCATTTTCAAGAGATGTCTTGTTTTACAGTAAACGGTATTTCACATAGATGTCTTATTTCACAGTGAAGGACATTCACAGAGATGTCATGTTCTGCAGTGAAGGGCATTTCCCAGAGATGTCTTGTTTTACGGTGAAAGACATTTCACAGAGATGTTTTGTTTCACAGTCAGGGACATTTCCCGGAAATGTCTTGTTTCACAGAAACTCATTTCATTTTATAACCTACTAGCGGTAATCTGTTTGTAGATTAGCAACATCATAATGACGTTTTCAAAACTAATACCTTTAATTCTCTGAAGTCGTGTAGCTGCTACAAGCCTCATAACTAGCTGAGAGATTCAGAAACTCAGAGAGAGCTTGTGTTGTTTTTTTACCGATGGTTTCTACACTTTTTTTTCGGAGGAGAAAAAAAGAAACGTTTAACTATAAGTTTCAGGTGTAGTGTCAAACTGTAAAAGTATAAAAGATGGGTCAAAGATGCTGTGTAAGTTTGGAAACGACGTTTCGGAATGTGTGCTGAGTTACTCATCAGGTATTAAAAAGTTGTTTCCAAAACGAGAAACAGTTGGTAGTTAGAAGTAGACCACTTGAAACATATGTAATTATAGGAAATAAGGAGCACGTGTCATTATCAGGTGACCTGCATATAACCTTTGAATAACATTAACTGGGATTAATAACACTGAACGATCTCGAACTTCACATTACAAGGAATTATCTTGACCTTCACATAACATGAATTTGCAGTATCAATGGATTACCTTTATTTTGATATGACCTTCTAACAACAGTGATCGACCTTAACCTTGCTTTGATGTTATGACATTACCAACTGACATCAACATCAACGTGACCTCATTTAAGCTCGTTAATCCATAACGTATAACAGATTATGCTAATATTATGTTCTATATCAGGGTCCGGCATGACCTAGCACGTTAAGGCATACGTTTCGTAATCTGAGGGTCGCGGGTTCGCGCCCGAGTCCCGCCAAACATGCTCGCCCTCCCAGCCGTGTGGGCGTTATGATATGACGGTCAATCCCACTATTCGTTGGTAAAAGAGTAGCCCAAGAGTTGGCGGTGAGTGGTGATGACTAGCTACCTTTCTTCTAGTCTTACACTGCTAAATTAGGGACGACTAGCGCAGATAGCCCTCGTGTAGCTTTGTGTAATATTCAAACACCAAAACCAATCTTAATTAATAACTAAACGATTTGGACTCAGGTTGTAATACTGTCTTTAGAAGGCGTAGCCTTTGTTCAGTGTAAATATTTTAACATATTTTATTCTTTACGCAGTTGACAAAGTGATAAATATACTTCAGAGTAATTAACTAAAACAGTTTCTTGCTATGAAATTTTTATTCTTATAAGAAGAAAATATTTTTTAATTGCCTTAATAGTATAAAAACTCACAACTAGATAGCACTAGCGTCCTACAATCTAAATTCAAATAATTTTGTTGTAGTCGGTAACTTTGAAACAATTTTTTAATCAGATAAAACAGATAATAATCCAAGATATATATATGTTATCGTTAGATAAGATATCAATGCCTTCCAAATCACTGAAAGAAATAATCTACTATTAAACAATATAAGAATTATATTGAGATAGATTATTAAATAATTCCTTTAAAGTGGCCGTTAAATCACACCCTCCTTACTGAGGGAATATAAAATCTCATCACTCCTTGTTCTCTTAGTTATTGGAAAGACAGAAATACATGTCTTTCGGTTTTGTGTTTACGTGTGCGTGTGTGGTTAGCAACAATATCTTTTTTTTTTTTACTTTAAGTTTATATTTAGTATATGTTTTTAGAGTTATTTATTTAACACCACTGTTCGTATATCTTATCTTCAGATGGTTATTTCAAAATCTATAAATAAATCAATCAAGATAAAATGTGATTATTTTATTTGAAACAAACCGTTCATGTTTACTTCTGTAGATTGGCAAATGAACTAATTTTCTTACACCTGCTTTATCCTAACAGTTCTATCTATTAATTAAAAAATATTTTAAAGCCCCGAGACGAAATCTGGGAGATGATAAACGTAAATATTATTTCACCACTGAAAAACAACACGTTAGATGGCGCACTTCTCTAAAAAAATTCTGAATATGAGCAGACAAGAAATTTTACCACATAAACCATGAAATTCTGGAATTTTTAGAACAGGCAACCTAGTTTGTTAACGAATTAACAATAACTATTTTTATCAGTGGAATTTTATAAAGATCTTTTTCTCAAAAATAAGTGACAGCTACACATTCTTTGATGTGGACTGTATGATCCAACGTAAGTGGGTACTTTATTAATTCACTTCGTAACTTTGTGTTTATATATATATGTACAGCTAGCTTATCTTACAGTTTCAGAGCTAGTAGAACCTAGCCTGACTAAGGGTAACCTTATTTATATGAAATAGCCCTCTACCAGATGGTCACCAAGACATGATAGATTGATGAAGAGTAGATTTCAGGGTCGTTAAACCAGAACATAACGTCCAGTTTTGTGTTCCTGATCACCTACAGACCATGGTCACCATGGTTACTTGTTAGTGTATCTGTACTTTTGACCAGCTTACCGTTAACAGTATCTAACTTGGCAGTAGGTATCGACGTGGTCAAGGAGATGTATATGGTGAAGTTGCCCCCTCAAGATGTAACATGTTAAAAACTGCTGTTATAACCCTCCACGTATTACGATACCTTTAGCAAGTGTCCCAAGATTTTTTTTTCCGTTACAGATATGGATTTTTTTTAGGTTTTTAGTTCCCCCTGCGGGGTATATAGGAGTAAAATTAAATAATGCAGTATCATGGTTGATATATTGTGGCTTCTGTAGATCACGAAGGGTGGGTTGAACCTTTCAGATCAGCAAGGGTATTTCGTATTTGTACAGTGAACTTCTCTAAGGTTGTGTTTTGCGATCGGTAAACAAACATGCCACTAGGCGACAACTTAAAAACAATTTATTTTTTATATTTTTGTTGGAAAAGTTTTTCACCTCGGTTGGCATATGGTATTGAAAGACTGACAGAAAATAAAAATAACATTAAAAATAGAGGTTACTTGTTATTCTTCTCCATTTGTGTGTATATTACTTCAATGGTTTGTTTTGGAATTTCGCACAAATCTACTCGAGGGCTACTCTTTTACCAACGAATAGTGGGATTGACCGTCACATTATACACCCCCATAGCTGGGAGGGCGAGCATGTTTAGCGCGACGTGGGCGCGAACCCGCGACCTTCGGATTACGAGCCACACGCCTTACGCGCTTGGCCATGCCAGGCCGTACTCCAACCGACAAAGAGAAAATAAATGGTACAAAATCCTCAATTCTAGCATATATTCCTTTCCCATAAGGGCTGCCATCTAGTGTGTAAAAGCAAAATTACATGTAGCATTACAAATTTATACAAAAATAAAATATAATATATATAAACGCTTTTTATTATATGAATCTTTGCTTTGTCATGTCGCATTGTAGAACATCTGTCTTTGTGTTCACTAAACAATTTTTCAAACCAATTTTGAAAGAAATCATTTAGAAAAAAACTAAAACGATTTAGATACAATGTTATTAATATTTTGTCCCATAGTGGAACTACTAAGTTTACAGAGTTGCAACAATAAAATCCCGGGTTCGATTACTTGTGGTGGATACATGCAAAATAAAAAAAAAATGTGTTTCTAACATCACTTGTAACATCTATTTTTAAAACCGACTGTTACATCTGTTTCTAAAACTACCTGTAATGTTTCACATTTAAACGTAGAAAGTACATGAACATTCCTCTCTCTTTCGCTTTCTGTCTTTCTTTCTTTTTTGATGATTTCGAGAATTATGCGGCAATATTAGAAGAATAATGTATTAATATGATGATAAGAAAATATTAAACGACCGAACATTTTGAACGTAAAATAACTATTTCAATTTTTCAAAGTCAAAGAAAGTTTGTTCTTTACTGAAAAGTGTATTAGGCACATTCAGGTCAATAGCCAGTCAGAAGACAAACAAACAGTTATTGCAACCTCTAGTTTATCTTTTGAGATAAATAAAGAGAGAACAAGTAAGTCTAGTCTATCTTTCGAAAACACGTTAGCTTAAAGATGAAAAGTTGATATTCGAAAAACTTGTAATAATTAAGGTGTGATTTATTTTCTGAAACCGTGCGAGTCTCATGAAAAAGGGGATCATCCGATGTTCTGAACGTGATTTTATCACCGCCTTTATTTTATTTGAAACATATCTTTAAAGGATATCATGGGTAAAAATTAAGACTAGTTATTTTGTTTCATCACTCGAGTCTCGGCTTTTTCCTCTCAGCTTCAAACTCTTTCGTGTTTCAACCAGGAGTTATTAAGTTCCCGTTTTCTGAAATATGAGAAGAGGCAGCTGATCCCAACATTAAAGTAACATAGCAACAACCGCTATAGCCATCATATCGTGGATTAAAGTAGCATAGCAACAACCGCTATAGCCTCCATATCGTGTTCCGTTAAACAGCTTACAGCGACACCTCCGAACAAAAAAGACTCCATCGCCGCTGCAATTGGTTTGTGAAAACCGAAAATTAAATATTTTAATTGTTATTTACATTTTAAAATATCAAATGCGTATATACTTCCTTAAGTCACAGTTATATTTTTATTTACTAAACACTGATAAAATAAGTTCATCGTTCGGTTGAATGAATTTAACTTATTAAATTTCTCGTAATCAATTTTTGCTCTAATTTCAAATTAAAAGCAGCCGTTGTCTAGATATCTTCTCGTGTATTTTCTTCGGTTCCAAAGTGTCATCGAAAGCTTTGCATGTAAAATATGATGGAAATTTATAAGGAAGTAGAAAATATAGAAAGGCCCTTCTAATTACAAAATCAATAATGCAGTCTAGAGACACGAGTCTCAAAACCAGGTAACGCTAAACTTTAATAGCTGCTTTATTGTTGTTAATATAGGGGTGAAATTAAGAGTTCTAAATAAGAGGTTACCTGCTTAACGTTCCTAATGACCCAGAGTCATTCGAGTGTAACATTTCCTTCAAATGTGGACGGCAGTTTTAACGGATTGTTTGTTAAATAAAAAGACATTATTTATAAACGAATAGAATAAGAAAAATGTAATCTGTTGTAAAAGGGTTGCTTGTTGTTCCCAATTTCACTTTTTCATTTGTTTTTTTTCTCGTAAAACGTCGTTTCAGGTTTTAAGTTCTGGTACTAAAAACAGCTACAGCTTTTCCGTTTTGTTTTGTTTTTTGCGTGCTATGACGTTGATCCAGGTTTTATTTTATTTTTTTACTGTTTCGAAGTAATTCATGATCTTACATTTTTGGTTGTTGCAACGTCGTCCCAGGTTTTCTGCTTTTACTTTTCTCTTCGACAGGATATTTTCTTCCCTAAGCATACGCTATTGAATGCAAAACCCATGTAAATCTATAAATAAATAATGCTATGTTTAGGTGTAACCTTTAAAAATACTAGAGATAATATCTCGATGTTGATATATGTCACCATATTTAGACGCTATAAGTGAAATGGAAACATATAAAACAACCATTTTCAGATGTAACCAATAAAACAACAACATATCAACACCACCACGTTTCAATGTAATCGGTAAAATGACAACATTACAATAACATTTTCAGATGTAATCAGTAAAATGACAACATATCAACACCACCATGTTTAGATGTAATCAGTAAAATGACAACATTACAACAACAACATGTTCAGATGTAATCAGTAAAATGACAACATATCAATACACCACCATGTTCAGATGTAGTTAGTAAAATGACAACATATTAATAGCACCATGTTTATGCATGTGTCTATCTGTCCACCTTTCTCTTTAGCTCATCTAGCTATTAGTTCAGCCATAATATATCTGTTTGTCTGTTTTTCTGTCTGTGTGTCTGTTAGTCAGAATTTCTATTGTCTGCTTGTCTGTCTGTGCATCTAACTGCAGTCGTCTTGATCGCAATAGGCCCATATCTGGAAATAAACACGTGTAAACTACCTTCGCGGTGTTACTTGGCTATTTTTCTCAGCCATAACTCATATGTTACATTTATACTTTCTCTTTAATTATGACAGTACACACATTTTCACATCCCTAGATGCTGTAATAACAAGACAGCTTTTAAAACATTACCAACTTTTTGAGAGAACAGTTGTATAATTTTATTACAGTCTTCCAATACATCGTTGAAAAATTGCTACATCGTATTCCAAATAAATCACAAATTATTTTTTTATAATAGCCATGCAATAATTTTACAATACCTGAACAAATCTGAAATTCCTTCTTCTCGCACATAATGACCATAACGCCACTGCTTTATAAATACATTACAATAAAACACAATAGAGGGAATTTATGATGTAATTACGATATTTTATTATGTTTAACCTTGTATCCGTACTTAGAAATATTTAAAAGCAATCAATGGAATGGTAAACCTACTGTCTCAATCACCACACTGCGTTACCAAAACAAAGTAGGCTTAGCTCATATTAGGCCTACTTGCACTCGCTTAATTCCTATCAATATATGATCTTTGTTTTGGTTTTTGCATCTTGAATTTTGACTAATAAATTTTTCAGCTAGGATAATTGTATGAACATGCGTTTAGTTTAAAAGTTAAGGTCGGAAACCAACATGTCTAAAATTTGTTATAAAATTAAGGTTAACTGCAGTTTTTTCAATGACGAGTATGAATAATGAACGAAAAATGTCTTGGGTAGTGACTTATCAGGTGCAAAAGACAGTTCTAAAAATTTTATTTTTATGTACCTCTGATTCTGAACCACAGTAAACGAGGTAAGAAAAGTGTTGAAACTTACACAATGGTTATATTTTAAATTTCTTTGGTAAGCTACTGAAAAGTTCCATATTGATGATGGATTAAATAAGTTTACAAGAGTTCAAAATCATAAATCTTTCCTAATCTATTGTTTTGTTCTTCATTTATAAGCCTTGTGTTCCAATTTATGAATCAATCATGACATAAATTTATTTGATGCTGCACTTTTTCCAGAATAACTTTACCTGATGCTATACTTTGTCCACTATAACCTTACTTAATGCTACACTTTTTATCCAGAATAACTTTACCTGATGCCATGAAATATACATTTTCTTTTTTTAAACAAAAAATACGATATAAATGTTTCTACATATTTTTAACGTCAACATCTTTAGATTATTTGAAATAATTTTCTGTGACATTTAAATTAACATATTTATAAACGTTAATACAATGCAAGTTTTTTATATCTTGTTTCCTAATGTACTTGTTCATATTCCAATTTAGAATAGCTGTTAAATCTGAAATATATCATGCTGACATTTCCATGATGTAGATTCGAAATACTTTGACGACATTGGGACGTCAACATTTTACTCGCATAACTTCTCACAGACGTACAAATTCCAGCCGTTAACAATCCAGGATGTTTTGCAGATAAATGAATTTTATTTTAAGATTACGGATCTACTTGGTTACCAAGTAGCCTCGTAACCTGGGATGAAATGCAAAGCCGAAACTAGAAAACGTAAATATGTTATTGTTCACAGAATGTCTACGATACCCAAGTCAGCATTACACAGATTTAAAAAAAGAGAAAAGTCTCAGATGTTCTTTAGACGTTTCGTGTTTCGTGACATGTCTGCACTCGATGTATTTATTTAGTATCAACAGCACGTGCTTGTGAACTGTTTTTGAAACTTTTCAGCTTTGAGATTTTTTCATTCACGTTTTTTTTTATCCAGTTTTGAGAAATAAACAATTCTCACATTTATTTTCACCATTCTTCAAAATTATCTGTTTTTGTTTTAAAGTTTCGATCATAGTTTAATCAGGCCCGAATATCATAAAGGTCAGGTATTACCACTCTCAATTTAAAACAGTAAAATCGACTATCTAATTAAAATTCTCCAGTGATAAAAGTATGAAAAAAAGCATATCACGGCTCGAACCTTGGGCTCAACACATCAACTACAAGATCACGCTCAGATCTTTTTGTTTGTGCATTATTTCCACAGTTTACATTAACTGAACTAGTGACACCTAGCAGTAAAATAGAATCTAACTGGTATTAGGTGACAATAAGGTTTACAAACACGTGGAAGTTAGAAACTGACACCAGATAAAATAAGCATACGTGCCAACATAGTTTGTTGTATTATTCTTTTATGAGTACATAATGTTAGTTTGTTACTCCTTATGCTCGTTTATTTTGTGTTTTTTTCGCAGTTTCTCTTACCTTTCATCTTTGAGATTTTACGCTAACAGTAATATGTCCACATTTTTTTATTTTTCCAGAAAATAAATATACCGATTTTTGTCTAAGTGCTTCTGCTAAACGAATCAGAGTAAAGCTTTCAAAGAACGTTTTAAATCCAACAAAATCATTTTTTGTAAACTGACTTGGATTTAACTCTACAAGTTGTATAATTATTAAGCTATACGTAGCTTTCAAACATTTCCTTCCTTAAAATAAGAAAAACAAATACCTATCTTCTTCAAGAACTCTATTAGTGGAATTTTATCGACATCCACTTTTATCAATTCTATTCGGGGGGACTTTATCGAATTCCACTTTTATCAAGTCTATTCGGGGGAACTTTATCGATACCTACTTTTATCAATTTTATTCGGGGGGAACTTTATCGACATCCACTTTCATCAATTCTATTCGGGGAGAACGTTTTCAACAGCCACCATCTTTACCCATTTTGTTAGGGCAAATTTTATCAACACCCGTCTTCTATATGACCCTGACACAGGTTATCAGTAGGTAAGAATGATTTCTTGTATCCAGCCTCGTGAATTCCGCTTCCAATTCGTTGAAGAGACAAATTTGAAGTGTGTCTCTTGAGAGTTACGTAGATACCCGAGTCTTCTCTAGGAGCCCCGCGAGAGTCCATAGAACGGTGGAGTACTGGAGTGACAATAGTTGGAAGAAGAGCAACTAAAACCACGTTGATGAAAGCCAGGTCGAAGTGAGAAGTGTGTTCTACTGTTTCTGTGACTACGTGCTTGACCAGTCGGGTCACGTGTAGTGGGAACAAGCAGAACGTATAAAAAAGTGTCATCATAAAAAAGCACTTTTGGACAACTCTTTCTCGATTCCAGTCTAAGTCCTCGTCGTCTTGAGGTCGATACCTTCCTATTCCAATCCCTAGATTCTGGCCAGCGACATCACTACTGGGACCTTTTGGCACGTCTTCAACGTCAACGGGTAAAGGTACAGCGGAGGATTTTCTCGTTTCCATGACGCTAGATGTCGCTACAGAAGAAATAGAGACATCTTCGTGACTTAATGTTTTAGATCTGTGGCTGTTCGAGTTGTTACGGTTGTTGATTTCCACGGTGACTTTAAGATGGAGATACATAATAAGGACAGCGGGTGTGGCATATAGAACAATGAAAAGAGCCCGAATGAACTCTTCGATGTTATTCTCCACATTAACGACGCATATCCCCACACCTTTAAACTGGTCGCCGAAATATTTTTCCAAATCAACGTACTCCGAATACACACTGTACGGCAGGGCTACGAGGAAGCTTGACACCCAAGTCCCTAAGAGCCAAAATCCGGCGATATTACGAGGCTTCAGCGGATTTAGAATGGCTTTGTAGCGGTCAAAGGCTACGCTTAAGAACGTGAGAAACGTGGCGTAAAATGGAACGTCTTGCGCTATTGGAAGAAAGTGACAGAGGAATCCACCGAGAATCCAGTTCTGGAGAGCCAGCGTTGCCAAGGAAACCGGCATAACGACGATGCATTTAAACATGTCGTTCAAGGCGTTGCTAGCCAGGTACTTCTCTATGTTCTCACAATGTTTTCTGCGCAGAAGGATTCGACGCAACATGTTCGCGTTCAGAAACAGGCCGGCGGCCCCTACCAGACCATAGAGGACCAAGTAAAGAGGGAAAACGTTTTTCAGTGCTGGCCGCAAATGTGGAGTTTTGAAGTCAGTGGTTTCATTGTGGAAGTGCATTAAAAAATGTATCACCATACCCAAGTAATGCTCCGGGATGTCGTGTATTTTTTTAGCAATGCTTTCTTGAGTTATGTCCGCCATTTTATGATCGGATGGCATATGACGTTAGTCCGACAGTAAAATTATGCTGTTGATGGAGAGAAAATCAATTCTGAAAGAAAAAAAGAGAGAGAAACGGAAATATCTATAGATCTCAACACATAAATCGTTTTTATAGCTAAGAATCAAAACAAATTATTAAACTGCGTTTCTTTTCCGTTAGTCTAATAGTCTTGGACTTATTTGAAATTCAGCAAGCTGGCTATATATGAAAGTTTTATGTTAGATGGAATCGAAGCAATGTAACTGGTTGGTGTAACAATAAAATATTTACCCAGTACATAACGGACCCATGAAATAATGGTCGTATTTCAGCCCTAGAATTATTAGCAGGTTCATATACTTTCAACATTTCAAAAACGGCTTTCCGCAAGTCACGAAATGCCAAATTATTTGTGTTTATTTGTCGTTGACTTACATAGTTGGTAGTTTGTACTTTGCTCACTAGGGATATAGAAAACCAATTTTCAGCGTTCGAGGTTTTCAGACTCACTGCTGAGACTTGAAGGGGGTAAGGGTTTAGACTTACTACTGAGGCTTGAAGTGAGGTAGGGGTTCAAACTTACTAGTGAGGCTTGAGGTGGGGTAGGGGCACATGTTTGTTTGTATGTTTACATGAGCTTAAGCATAATGCTACAAAATGGGCTATATTTACTGTGCCCACCACAACTATCTAAACCCAGTTTTGTAAAAAAAAAAATGTATATATATATAATTTTGCATTAAAATGAATATAGATATGTCTCCCTGGAATCTAAGTTCCAAACGATTAAAATCTTGTATGATTTCCATGTTAAGCACATGCCCCATTCCTTCCATACCTAAGTCAAATTCATGTTCCTTGGTAGGAGAATGGTTGGTCTAAGGAGCTACAATACTCAAATCCGGGGATTCTTATTCACGGTGGATACAGTAAATACGCTCCCCAGTGACACAGCGATTTATCTACAGGCTCACATCGCTAGAATCCGAGTTTATATACCCGTGGTGGGCAGAGCAAAAATAGCAAATTGTGTAGTTTTGTGCTTAATTCCAAACAAACTCAGCAAATACACCAATGTGGCCTTGCTCTAAAATAAACAAACAAACATTTCATACTGAGAAAGAGGATATAGTTTAAGTTTATACCCATATAAACACAAATTTCTAGAAGATAAAAAAATCTAGAACTCTCCTCGTGAAACAAACACCATGATCAGAAACGCTGAAGTCAAAGATAAAGCACAAAAACTCAGGGACAGCGAAATAATTACGTGCAAGCATGTGCGTGTGTTGGCGATAAAATACAGTATCAACTACTCTTAAGTTCAAATAGCGTCAACGTTTGGCTAATAAACGGATAAAAGATCTAATGCTTTCGTTACTTCGAAGCTCTAAAAGTAAAAGCAAATACTTCAATGGCGAAGGTCAGTCAGATCATAAGTACTTTATTATAAGTTTCAACCGCTTTGGTAAAAGAAGAAAAACATCATTGACAGTAAATAAGTAGCTTATTATAGCTTTCAAAAGTTTTTCCAGCAAAGCTCAATTTTCTGTTTTTCTAATCAGGCTTACACTTTATTTTTAGGGCTACTAGTTTTCCATTTAAGTCTATGCTTTCCAGTTAAGCTTACTAAAAAAAGTTAACTTGGACTTGTGCTTTCTAGTTAAGTCTATCAGTTTTTCCAGTTAGGTTTACGCTTTCTAATTATGCCTACCCGGCCTGGCATGGCCAAGCGCGTAAGGCGTGCGACTCGTAATCCAAGGGTCGCGCTAAACATGCTCGCCCTCCCAGCCGTGGGGGTGTATAATGTGACGATTAATCCCACTACTCGTTGGTAAAAGAGTAGCCCAAGAGTTGGCGGTGGGTGGTGATGACTAGCTGCCTTCCCTCTAGTCTTACACTGCTAAATTAGGGACGGCTAGCACAGATAGCCCTCGAGTAGCTTTGTGCGAAATTCCAAAACAAACAAACAATTATGCATACTAGTTTTACAGTTAAGCTTACGTTATCTAATAAGGCGTACTACTTTTCTAATTAGGCCTACTAGTTTTACAGCTAAGCTCAGTTTTGAATTAGTAATAAACATTAATTAAACAGAGTTGTGCCAAACAGAGAACACAACAGGCAAAAATAACGCTTAGACCGTGGAAGCTATCTGTATGGCTGGATTCCACAACTTTCATGACTCCATTATACTTTGTGAAATATACTACATGGCCAAAAGTATGTGAACATCTCTTTTAATTAGTGGGTTCGGCTATTTCTTCTACACCCTTTGCAAACATGTGCATAAACTCCAGCATACAGGCATGCAATCTTGAAAGACAAACACTGGCAGTAAAAGGGGTCATGCTGAAGAGCTCAGTAATGTATAAAGTGTTATTTTTACAGGTAAACTACGGTTTGGCAAGTGTTAGCAGTAGTTGAAAGATAACCTTGGCTTCAATTAATTAATTGTCAGCGGTTGCGCCACCTAGCATTTTAAGCTGTGTTAGCACGAAACATCAAAATACCAAATGTGAACGGATTTTATTTCAGCTTGAGCATGGAGTAACTCTATATTACCTTGAAAATGTTCGATTCGGCTTTAAAATAAATTAAAAACAATTTTATATTTAAAATGACATTTAAAAAAATGCCCCCCTCCTACGCATGCACAGAGCGATCAGAATCATCAATTTTATGGATACTTTGCAGAAAAGGTTTGTTTGTTCGTTTTTAAGCTAAACTATACAATGGGCTATCTGTGTTGTTCTCAACATAGGTATCGAAACCCAGATTTTACCGTCATAAGCCTTCAAACTTACCATTAAACCATCGTTGGCTACAGAATAGAATGATTAAAACTAGTGTATTCGAAAACTCACACATTTAACTTTTATTACTTTCAACATTTACACAACTGCAACTTTCCCTCTAATCTTTGACATTATTCTATTTCCTGAGAGAATGAAAAGGGTTCGTATTTCGGTATTGTTTTTAACTGACATAAAAACAATTCATATATTCTTAAGGAACTTATGAGCTACAATTAAGCCCACAGAAAACTGAACGTCAGTCACTGTACTAAATCGTTTTGACTAACGAATACTTAAATACTAATAATACACAATTGACTATAAATATAATAAGAACAATTCGGATTCTGAACAACGTAGAATTACCCTAACTTAATGCAGACCATAAAGGTCATTTAACAATCTCTCTTTGAATCTTAGCTTCGTTGTCAACAGTCGCCAACATAGAGAAATAGTTTTGTTGCGACATTCTCTGTGAAGTGATCGTGTTGTATGAGACACTTACTTTCTTCGAAACCGTCTTTAGCGCTCCGATAAAGTCTAAATTTAATTGTAGGTTTTCTCGCCTGAGTGTCGCACCGTACTGCGTACTCGTGCCGCATGTGGCAAGGGCCACGTTGAAATTTGCACACCATACCAGGTGCCAGTTGTTTCGAGCTGCGATCTATGACTGTGAAACATGTCTCTCAATCGTAAATATTAATCAGTGTACGACATGAGGTCATGGGCTCCGATCTCGTCGTCGATGGTCTTTCCCCTCTGACCGGTAGTGGCGTCATAATGACACGATCGATCGCATTTCTCGTAATTAAATTTTTTTCCAACAGTTGTTGGTAGGTGTTGCTGACCAGCTGTCTTCACTTTAATCTACCTTTATAAAATTAAGGAAGACCACTGCAGATAATCCAAGAGTAGAAGTACACGAAATTCTACAAATAAACAAAACTTCATTGTATCTGTTGTTGTTTTGAATTAAGCACAAAGCTACACAATGGGCTATCTGTGCTCTGCCCACCACGGGTATCGAAACCCGGATTTTAGCGTGTAAGTCCGCAGACATACCGCTGAGCCACTGGGGGACTCATTGGATCTGAGGTTATTCTTATCTCTAGGACAGTATTGTAAGTAATATTGTAATTACAATATTCTTATTATTAGGACAATATTGTACGTAACATTTCGGGGTCAATACTGGTATCAGAAGGACAGTATTGTAGGTAATATTGTGGTTACAATATTCTTATTATTAGGACAATATTGTACGTAACATTTCGGGATCAATACTGTTATCAAAAGGACAGTATTGTAGGCAACATTTCGTGTACAGTACCGTTATCACTATGACAGTATTCAAGATAATATTTCGGGTACAGTAATGTTATCACTAGGAAGTATTGTAAGTAATATTTCGTGAACGGTACTGTTTATACAAGGACAGTATTGTAGGTAATATATTGGATAAAATTATGTTATCGCTAGAACAGTATTGTAGGTAATATATCGGGTATAGTACTGTTGTCACCAGGACAGTATTGTAGGTGATATATTGGTTGCAATACCGTTATCGGTAATATTATTGTTACAACTGTGTTATCCCTAGGAATATATTGTAGGTAGTATTTTGGTTACTCTACTTTTATAACTAGGACAGTATTGTAAATAATATTGTGGTTACAATACTGTTATTACTAGGAAATATTGCAAGTAATATTTTGGGTTCAGTACTGTTATCACTTTGACAGTATGGTACGTAGTATTTTGGCTACAATACTGTTATCAGTAGTACAGTATTGTAGGTAATATTTTGGTCACAATACTGTTATCAGTAGTACAATATTGTAGGTAATATTTTGGTATATAATACTGTTATCACTAAGACAGTATTGTGAGTGATTTTTGGTTACAATACTGTTATCGTTAAAAATTTGGTTACAGTATTGTAGGTAATATTTTGATTACAATACTGATATCAATAGGACAGTATTGTAGGTAATAATTTGGTTACAATACTGTTATTGGTAATATTTCGAGTACAGCACTTATAACTAGGACAGTATTGTAGGTAATGTTTCTGGTACAGTACTGTTATCTCTAAGACAGTGTTATAGGTAATGTTTCTGGTACAGTACCGTCATCTCTAGGACAGTATTGTAGGTAATGTTTCTGGTACAGTACTGTTATCTCTTGGACAGTATTGTAGGCATTACTATGGCTACAATATTGTTTGTAATATTCAGGTTATTATGAATATCAGGGATATTACAATATATCTGTAATTCTCATTGTTAGAACACGTGCTACAACTACTGTACCTGTTTAGGATAACTGTCGAATAGTTTGGAAAACTACAGTCTAGAAACTTATTAGAGTTTAACTTAATGGTTTCTCGTGAGGGTAGATTCATACTGTGAGATTCAACACAGAATAATAAGCATCTTCGTTACATTTGAAAATCTCTCTTAGCTATCTTTAACTGTGTAAATCAATAGTCCCAACCCATTCTTTTTCATCTGAAGTCCAGTTAGTTTTGACCACATGGTATCGTGAATATCTCCTTACAATATTAACTTTGAAAAGTGTTTTTTTTTGTATTGTGAAATAATATACTTTAGAAGCTGATACACGCTTTTCTTATACCGTCAGGTGAAGTGGTTTAGTGAGCCACAGTTCGAGATGTATCTTCTACTTTACATGGTGGTTGTTATTGTTCAAACTTTATTTAAGTTTTATTAGGCTCGTACGGTATAAAAAGTGTTATTACAGAATATAATAAAATGTTTAAATAGTACACTGTACGCGGGAGCGAGTGTAACAACATTACTTGTTAAAAGCTGTATTTCTGTTTGAGCAAAGATTTTCAAGTGAACAACATTAAGAGTATGTGAGAAATAGTCAATTTCGTCTTTCCTTTTACGCTCGCTTGTTAATTGTAAAGGACTTTATGAAACAGAAAACATGTTTTTCGTTTCTTTATCAGGATGCTTTAAACGGTTTTCACATATATTTTTGGGCAAGTAACACCAATCATAAAACAGATTTTATCAAAGAAAATCCAGTAAACAGCAGTACATAAATATTTATCAGATATGGTTCTTGGCCTACTGCACTTAGATACAAGAACAGAAACGAATCAGATAGAAGTCTAAGCCCACTTGAACAAACGAATTATTCAGCTAACAAAAAGGCATGATACAGTAAAAGTTCTCAAAGTTGCTACATGTCTTAATTCTTTTTTTGTTACAGATCGATATTTCTTTAATTAAATTGAAAGCTCTAAAACATTTTAATGGACAGCGAGTTTTTGTTATTTTGTATAGAAAAATTACCAAAGAAAAGGTTTACACAACTTCCTTCATTTCGAGATACTACTACCAACCCGTTAGTGAGTGTGAGTTAATTACCTTTTGTAATCTGATTCAAACAAAAGTCAAGCATAAATTGGCAACAGAAAGACCTTTTTAACGCTACTTGGACTCTTAAGAGCTTCGAATAAATTTTATCCTTTCTTTTTCCAAAATCATTTTAACAGTGAAAAGTTCTTGATCTGTTTTTTATTTGTAATAACTGGAAAAGTATATCACACACCAAAGAATATGCATAAAAAATAAAAGCGTAAATTAAGCCTCGTTACTTGTTAAATTATATACTTTAAGTGACTTTAGTTACCCCTTGTTGCTTCTTAAAAACTGTGTAATTTCTGTAATGTCAGTTAAGCCTCGTTATTTGTTTAAAGCTATGTATTTAGATGACATCAGTTAAGCCTTGTTACTTCAAATACGCTGTGTAATTTTCCTTGTGAAGAATCCCAATTTAAGTCAAAACATTGCAAAACGAGTAGGCTTTCGCATTATGATTGTTCATAATAAATTATGAATTTTTGATTAAAATAAAATAATCTTAAAATAAAAACAAAGTCTTAACATTCAAAACTGCTAATAGAGGTTTTAGTTGCACTTGAAGCCTTTCCATTAAAGATGATAGAATTTTGCTCGGTATTAATATCAAGTGGGTGTAACTGGATGATGAAGTAGATTAATTTGCTGAATAAAATGCAGATGACCTTAAATGCGAATTTTTCTCTATTCTGTGAATTGGTTAATTTAAGATCGAGTTTTCCAACTTCAACAAAAATATTTTTTTAATATTCCCACCCCCCCAAAAAAGGATTAAGAACTTTGGAAATGTTCAGATATCATTGAATAAATTTGAAACAGGAAGCTATAACGTAAGGAATAGTAGTTATCCATATAATGGATAGTTTTATTTGTGTCAAAACACTAAGGCGATCTTGAAATGTTATTCTCGTGTAAAGAAGTGGTTAATCTCAATTCAGTAAGCTACGATGGAGACGATCACTCACTCATTTAGATACATCAGTTGGTAGATATTTGTGGTGTTTGTATACGTGTATCGGGAGGTGTGTTGTTTTTTTTCCTTTGAACACTATATCGTTGCAGGTTACATTTTCAATATTTGAATGTTTTGCTCACTAGAGGGAATCTTTTATGTGATGTAAAGTCTTTATGTTTCTGTGGATTCTCGAGTGTTCAAAAAATGAAATATAAAATAAAAATGACGGACAGAGGAAGTTAGAATTAATGAATTAGTTCACTAAAAGAGGTTTTAGACATTTTGAGCTCAACTAACCGTCAATGATACAAAGATTAAGTTATTTATGGCTCATTGATTAAAAAGTTAGTCACTGAGCCAGTCAGCGTGTTTGTTATCGATTGACCAGCGAAGAGCTTTCACAAAAAGTGACATGTAACTTAAAAATGCCATTAGATTCGGAATTCTTGTTAAAATGTTGTTTCTGAGGTCAGACCCAACATGAACATACGTTGTATAGAGTGTTCCTGAAGAGATAAATTAATTTGTCATCGATAAGTGAGCTGGGATTTGCATTATTTTTTTCTACATAATCCAAATTAACGCGAGAATGCACAGTAAAAAATATTATTGTCTGTAAATTGAGTCTTTCTAATATTAACTATATTTATAAGAAAAGATTACTGACTATAATCATATTGGTTTTTTTAGAGCTTGCTGCTAGGAGATGCTCCTCGCTAGTACAGTGGTAAGTCTACGGTTTACTATGCTAAAATAAAAGGCTCGATTCCCCTCGGTGGGCTCAGCAGATAGCCCGATGTGGCTTTGCTATAAGAAAACACACACACGCTAGAAAATATAAAAATCATAACACAACAATACTTAATAACTGACATTTATCAGTGTTGATCTCTTCAAGGCCTGTCGCTAAGAGATACCATAAACATAACGCAACAATACTCAACAAGCGACATTTTCCTTCTTCTCCTCGTCAGAGTTTGTTGCTAGTAGATACCATAAAAATAACGTAACAAGCCATAGTAACTCACATTTATCTGAACTCGTCTCATAAAAGTTTGTTGTAGTAAAATTTAGGTAAAGGTCTTGTATAAACAGCGACATCTACAGAGAAACAGTGAACGCCCTTTTACTGCTTCTGTCGGTATTTCCTATCTTGTTGATACGACGCCAATGTTCACACACAGCAATTTCTGCAACCATAGTTTCACCTAGAACCGCCATAGAGCTTTATTACTTTGTTTAATGAATATACGTCTCTTCTTGTAAACACAAACCTGATAAGCTATATCAAAGACCTCTCCCTGCAATATATAATCAATACTAATAGACACATAGATGAATGGCTGGTTAAATTTTGCTAAATTATTTAACTTAATCGATTACTTTATTAAAATGATCTACAAAGTCACACGATTGCAAATATTAGTCAGAAAATATTAAAGATAATTCGTTTTACATATATTTCACTTGCTAGAATGTATACTGTAGTACTTCACTTGGTAGAATGTATACTGTAGTACTTCACTTGGTAGAATGTATACTGTAGTACTTCACTTGGTAAAATGTATACTGTAGTACTTTACTTGGTAGAATGTATACTGTAGTACTTCACTTGGTAGAATGTATACTGTAGTACTTTACTTGGTAGAATGTATACTGTAGCACTTTACTTGGTAGAATGTATACTGTAGTACTTCACTTGGTAGAATGTATACTGTAGTACTTCACTTGGTAGAATGTATACTGTGGTACTTCACTTGGTAGAATGTATACTGTCGTACTTCACTTGGTAGAATGTATACTGTAGTACTTCACTTGGTAGAATGTATACTGTGGTACTTCACTTGGTAGAATGTATACTGTAGTACTTCACTTGGTAGAATGTAAACTGTAGTACTTCACTTGGTAGAATGTATACTGTAGTACTTCAATTTAGTTATTTGTATTTTTAATGACTTATCGTGATGCACACATTTACCTCAACTATTTGATATTTTCTCTTGTGTTTAATTCAGTATTAAACACTATATGAGAGGTTTAATTAATCTTAGTAAGAAGGGCGTGTTTCACAGTCCAGTACCCCATGAAGTCTACTTCTCTTTGAATACGAAATGTGCTGGAAAGTATAAAACTTACTGAATGTGAATTATAGATGTTCTTGTTTTATTAATAAATGTCACATGTAGTGAACATCTTTATTTAACAAAATGTTATGTGAAAGATTATGTTATTTTTTCTCGATATGATATGATTTTTCTTTTTGTATTTATACATTACCTGGAGCAACCGTTATTGGAACCAAAGTTATGTAAATTTATGATTAACGAAAGGTTATCTTCGGACATCAAAAGTTGCTTCCCTTATATATAATGGAAGGAAACGCAAAATCGCAAATAAAAAGCTCAAATCACGAAATGAGAAACTTAATGAATCTCCGTACCAATTTTGGTGGAGAACCATCCACACCAGTGAAGTAACTAAACGGACATGACTACTAAAATACTACTATAACTATATACTATTAACACTACAACACAGGACTTTACGAATTTTCTCTCGCTTGGTGTGTTTTCAGGAGTAATGTGTTTAAATAACCAGAAAGTGAAAAAATATGGTGCTTACCTTCCTTACAATGAGGCTGTCTACTTAAAGCGGACACGATAGAGAGATAGATATCACTTTTACTTCCGTTAGTGTGTGAATGTTCCATGTAATAAAACGTTATCTTTCACTCTAGCTGTAGACTTGCACACTTTGTCTATAAAGGATTACTAGTTGGATGAAAATATTTTATCGAAGCACTCTAACGTGGTGTTAATAGCACGAGACACGTTACTGGACTTTGATCACACCTTAATATGTTGAAAGCATCTGAAAACTTTACTACGGTTTTTATGCAAAGTATAAAATGAGTTAAAAGGAATAGCCATCAGTCGTGTCGTTATACAAACACTACATCTGTCCCACGTGCTGAAGAATCTTGTCTCTTCAAAATGCAATTAACTGCGTCTATAAACTTTATAGAGTTTATCGGATATCCGCCATGTTATTAGTAGACAACTTACAACTTCTTTGATACATATTTACTAACCCTAACTTTATACTTACAACTATCCTATTAATGTCTCAGATGTTATCCAGTGAATTTCTGAAACACCGAAATAACGGACTTCTTAATTTCAACACAGTTCATTATTACTCGCTAGATGAAATCGATTTCTAATATCTTTAGTAACGACTCGCAAGATGGCAACCTATATCTGTCTGTTTATTTTGAATTAAGCACAAAGCTACACAATGGGCTATCTGTGCTCTGCCCACCACGGGTATCGAAACCCGGATTTTAGCGTGTAAGTCCGCAGACATACCGCTGAGCCACTGGGGGGCGGCAACCTATATATTAAATATCTCATCAGTTTTTATTAGCCCAAGGATTTCTTGGTATTTCAGACACAATTAATACAGTCCAGTGATGACTTATATCTTCTGTAAGATTCTTACTTACGCTGATGACCCGTATAAACGTTAGACAAGAGCTCAGGTAGACATTTTGAAAATATAGATAGATAGATTATGAAACATTTTAATGGAAGGCTTAGAAATCAACTCTACTATTAAAACGTTCTGTGATGACCGGTGTTTTCTCCCAAACACCAAGTTTGGAGTCTTTTGTTAAAACCTATTTTTACTTGAAACCTTTCTGTTTGATGTCATCTACATAACTGAAATATAGCTTCTTTACATAAACCACTATGTTTGATATCATCGACATGGCTTAATGAAAGAGAATATGCTAAAATATCCCGGTAGGCGGCTAATCTCGCCTTCCGGTGAGAAATTTTATTTTTCTGTTATTTGTGTATAATTTATCTAGTGAATCAGAAGTATGAAAAATCCCACGGTTATTTCTTAACCCTTGATCCAATACAAAAATATGTTTTCATTGTAATTACACAAGTTAAACTGACTAAACATTTCCTGTAGGTGACGCTATAGGTTACTGAACTGGATAGCTGAGGAAGTTAGGACACTGGGGTCCGACATAAAGACCAGTAGTGGACCTCTGAATGTTGTAAATATTGTAGTATGTTTACTGTTTACTGTTTTCGGCATTTAACAGTTACGAGACACATGGTTAACACGTTAGGGAAAGTAAACATCTTTTTAACGTTACAAAACCATGTAATCACCTTGTAAAAAACGGTAAAAAGTGTAAAGATGGTTTAGATGTTGTAAGTATGATATAATGTGCAAAAACAACTTAAGAACTTGTAAGTATCTGATAATGACGTTAAGAAAACATGATTTTTAAATGACTTGTCTTTACAATCAATGATCTCGATTACATATTAAGTAATCAATCAAAAATCAATATAACAAACATAATGTAGTTTCGTTGTTAGCCTTACTTTTTACCAATATTTTAGGTATAAAAATAACAGTAGAACCTGAAACTATTCTGTCTAAACTGTCATCCACCGTTTAGGTTTTGTTTTGGAATTTCGCACAAAGCTACTCGAGGGCTATCTGTGCTAGCCGTCCCTAATTTTGCAGTGTAAGACTAGAGGGAAGGCAGCTAGTCATCACCACCCACCGCCAACTCTTGGGCTACTCTTTTACCGACGAATAGTGGGATTTACTGTAATTTATAACGCTCTTACGGCTGGGAGGGCGAGCATGTTTGGCGCGACTCGAGCGCGAACCCGCGACCCTCAGATTACGAAGCGCACGTCTTAACGCGCTAGGCCATGCTGGGCCTGCCACCGTTTAGGACATTTCTTGAGATAATACTATTCCACCCTTTTTAACTTCGAAGCATAAGTTCCAGAGCTCCAGTTCAATCTACACTTAAATGAACTTTTGTTATACTATTTTAACTAGATAATTTCACTTCTCATCAGTAACTCTGAATATAAGTTAACCAGAAAGAAAGATAAGCTGGTCTTATATTATAATAAAAATGTTCTGTTGGCGTGAACGTGCTTGATAGTCACTACGAGAAAACCTGAATAGTGATCTGTGAATATTCAAGTAGCTCGTTTCACATCAACAGTTATCTTATCTTCGATGTTTTAATACATTCAATAGGTTATAGACTTAGGTACTAAACTGAAATCTTAAAATCTCTAAAATAAAAAATACTGAAAAATGTCTTTGATGGTCAAGCTGAAAGCAAGATGTGATTAAAATCATTCATTATAAAGGAAAATGAAATGTGGTCAAATTTCGGCCAACTGACCTTCATCTGGACAATAGAATATGATTTCAAGATTAAAGAAGTCTTATGAAGGCTCCATCAGAATTAAGTAATCAACAGTTTTTAATCTGACGTTCATTTGTTTCTACATTCGTCACATATTTCCAAAGGTGCAAGCCGTTCGAGTGAAATCAGTTTTGCGCGAGCTGTTATGTAAAAATCCCAGGAAACAATCTCTAAATGAAAACACTCATGGCGCGAGCTAATTCACATCCTGAACTATAAGACTAAAGAGTCTTTCCTTTGGTTAAGAGAAATAACGAGTCAGCTAGGTGCAGTAAGGTCCTTTTTAGTACGATACAATACAATCTGCACAACTAGAATAATGGAACCTCGGATGTTAACGTTGTTAAATCCTTATGTTGACCAACTAGAGGCATACACAGAGAGAAAGACTGGTTTGATATATACATATTAATTTTTGTTCTATTTGTCAAGCACAATACAACATGAGGAGTTACTTGTTACTTACCTACCATGGATATCAAACCTGTTTTTCTGCCATTTAAGTCTTTAGATTTATCGCTGAACCAATGGGAAGTGATAGTATTTTTTGAAGTTTGCCTGAACTTAATTTTTTTAGTTTTCTACAATATCCCTTCCATCATCACACTACATCATTCTGACTTTGACACAAACTGTGTTTAGATTATAGTTTGACAACCTTAACCACTAAGCACGTGAAAGACAAGGTACAAGTGACGTATTTTCAAACAAATCGACTTATTTCTAGTTTCAAGACAACAAAACAAGTATTTCCTTTCAACAACGGTGAAATAATATTTCATTTTTATTCAGTTCGTTTCTTTGATGTTTAATTTCTGTTATTGGGTATATGTTATGTAATGTCTTACCAGCGAATAATGGAATTGATCGTAACATTATAACGGACCCCACGGCTGAAGGGGCGAGCATGTTTGGTGCGACGAGGATTCGAACTCGCGACCCTCGGATTACGAGTCGAACGCCTTAAGCCCCCTGGCCATGCTGGGCCAAAGCCTGTGTTAACATACTTTTTAAATACTTTTCTGTCTAGTTTCTAACGGAGTTTGATTGCTTCAGAACAAAGCCGTTTAGGTTATCTGTTGTGTCCACTGCGGGGAATCGATCCCTGTATTTTAGCGTTGTAAGTACCTCTAGAACTACTCCATTTTTGGCAGAACTCACAGACTGAAAGAGAGTTTTTTTTACTGATACACCCCGAACATTAATGAATACTTTGTTTGAAAAGCTACTTGACATATAACATTGTATATTTTACTTCACAAATAGACTGAATTATTTTTCTAGGTGTAAAATAAAAAAGTTCTGACAAAACCACAGATTTATTCATCCTTAGTGTTCGTTCGTCACTTTTAATATCTCATGCAACAATTTTGTATGCTTATGGACTCATAGTTCTAGAATGTAGAGTTCGAATGCGGGTAGTGTACCGAACGCTGATAGCTTATTGTGTAGCGTTTTGATAGAGCAAATAAACTGTTCTCAGCGTGACTTTCATAACCACTGTAACTGATTGAAGGATATGATCTTGTGGGTCCTGCTAACCTGCGATAACAGGTGAACAACTAGCAAGTCCTTACGTTAAAACTGAGCTTCATTAATTAGAAAAAGTTGACTAAAGCTGTAACCCACATGTTTTTTAACCATACGTCCCATCTTGTCTACTCTCTCCCCGTGTGTCAAAGAGATCACTCGAAACGTAACAAATGTTCAAATTTTCCTTTTCTTTATTGCTAGATAACGCCACGTTTTCCTAAACGTACTAATTTTCAAAGAAAACTAATAACTATGTTTTCGGTCATTACTGTAGCAGCTACGAGCTAACCGTGAAACCAACATGGAGAAACAGCAAGGCCTAACGTTCTTGTAAACTGTATGAATAACACAGAGTGAATGTTGTGATCATTAATTAAAGATTTGATCACTTGACATTATGGTCACCATGCATGATTATTAAAATCGGTTCCACTAAGGAGAGAAATTAGACAGAAACTATTATTTAAATGCACACACTGGATAACCACAATCAGTGAAATGAATTTATTCAAGAGAAATTCAGTAAATCAAGTATTCAAAATGGGCTATTTATAAATACACAGTCATTCAAATATTAATAATGATCAATTTACAGTAGCAAAAGAAACACAGTCATTCAAATATTAATAATGATGAATTTACCGTAACAAAAGAGACACATTCATTCAAATATTCATAATGATCAATTTACCGTAACAAAAGAGACACGCTCATTCAAATATTAATAATGATGAATTTACCGTAACAAAAGAGACACACTCATTCAAATATTAATAATGATGAATTTACCGTAACAAAAGAGACACACTCATTCAAATATTAATAATGATGAATTTACCGTAACAAAAGAGACACACTCATTCAAATATTAATAATGATCAATTTACCACAACTACAGTTATTGTTTTGAATTAAGCACAAAGCTACACAATGGGCTATCTGTGCTCTACCCACCACGGGTATCGAAACCCGGATTCTAGGGTGTAAGTCCGCAGACATACCGCTGAGCCACTGGGGGACCACAACTACAGAGACACAATCATTCAAAGATTAATAATGATCAATTTACCGTAACTAGAGAGACGCAGTCATTCAAATATTAATAATGATCAATTTACCGTAACAAAAGAGACACAGTTATTCAAATATTAGTAATGATCAATTTACCGTAACTATAGAGACACAGTCATTCAAATATTAATAATGATGAATTTACTGTAACTATAGAGACACAGTCATTCAAATATTAATAATGATGAATTTACCGTAACAAAATAGACACACTCATTCAAATATTAATAATGATCAATTTACCACAACTACAGAGACACAGTCATTCAAATATTAATAATGATCAATTTACCGTAACTAGAGAGACGCAGTCATTCAAATATTAATAATGATCAATTTACCGTAACTATAGAGACACAGTTATTTAAATATTTGTGTACAGTAACTAGAGAGATAAAATCAAATTTCAACTGAGATAGTTCTACTTGAAATGAAAGGTCTTTCAAACTAAAGTAATCAAAGTTTTGCTTCTGACTTTTGAAGCTAAATTGTTGTTGTTTTGAATTAAGCACAAAGCTACACAATGCGCTATCTGTGCTCTGCCCTCCACGGGTATCGAAACCCGGATTTTAGCGAGTAAGTCCGCAGACATACCGTTGAAGCTAAAACTTGTCAAGGGAGAATTAACGGAATGTATAGTAACAAAAACACTCTGAATGTTTATTGTTAAAATGTCATTATTCTGACACAAACTAGTTCAACCCATACAAATATTTATTATTTTATTTACTCGAAACACTGAATATAAGATGGCCACTTTTTGCCCTTTCACAGGGGTCGAACTTCAACTTTTTGCGTTATAAACTCCCAAGCTGCATTGTTGATGAAAATTATTTTAGAATGACAAAGTGAGAGATAAATGAAGATGGCTAGCGTCACTTGCTGTTTATAAAATCATCAAAATGTTCAATTGTTAGCCAGAGATTAGCATGATTGTTAGCCAGAGATTAGCATGATTGTTAGCCAGAGATTAGCATGATTGTTAGCCAGAGATTAGCATGATTGTTAGCTAGAGATTAGCATGATTGTTAGCTTGCTGCGCTACTGGTCTGCGGGTCCAGTACTTGATTCCCGTTACACCGAAAAAAACCCATCACATTTCGCACTTTAGCATGGGTGCATTATCAGAGTGACAGTCATATCCTCCTGTTTTGTAAGACAGTAATAGCCTACGTTGTGGAGATAGATATTGTTGACTGGGTGCTTCCGCTCTTGTCTGCGAGTTAAAAATTCCGGACAGCTACTGTGAATTGTTCTCGAGTAACTTAGTGCAAATTTGTAAGAACGAAATGAAAGAAATGTTCTCCGATTGTTCTTAAGATTTAATGAACTCCTGTATTAATGAACTTATAAACCTGAGAAAATCAATGGAATTCAACACTTACAGAGCTCGCCAATGATAATAAAGTTTCTTGTAACTTCTCGACTCTTTCAGGTAGCGCTCAACTGAACCTGAGTCTTGACAGAAATGCTGGGAAGTACAAGATGGCTTTGACGGACCAGCTGATACTTAGCTATGTTAAGAAGTAGTGAGATCTGACACCGACAAGGCGAAAAGACGAGCCAAAACAGCGCCCGTAATACTGGCTTCTATCACAGCGGCTGCACGACGCTCCCTCTATTGGTCGATTCCTGGGAAAACTGACTCAGCTGTTGATCAATAAAAGCCAATATCAACTTATATGACTTGCAAGTAGTTTTGTTATATATATATATAATTGTTTATTTTTTTTTCGCTTAATATTCTTTGCGTTAAGGAACTAATCGATGTTTCATAAGCCACCGTAATTATTAAATGAAGTTATGTAGTTGCGTGTTTATAACATCTCAAATAACATAAATTACTATTCAAGCAGTAACGAACAAACAGACACGTGTGGTTGCGCAGGAAGAAATGATTTATTTTATAACAAATAAACACAAGTTACGATATAAAAAATAAGTCGAATAAATCATAAGCTGACAAAGCACTCTGAAGAATGACTTATATGGATAAAAGAAGCACAGAGAAATACCGAACAATATAACTAGATAGAAAAGTAAAATTAGAACGAGATAAGAGAAACACTTGTATAAACAGATAGATATACAGAATGGCAGAGAAATAAATAGACAGTCACTTAAAAAGCAAGAAAGAATGAAAGATAAATAGATAGTCATTTAGAAAGACAGAATAACAAGTAAATGAACAGAGAACTAGTCACACAAACAGATAAGATGGTAGATAGACAAAGTGGCAGTCACACTAACAGACAAGATGGTAGATAGGCAGGGTGGCAGTCACACAAACAGACAAGATGATAAATAGGCATAGTGGCAGTCACACTAACAGACAAGATGGTAGATAGGCAGGGTGGCAGTCACACAAACAGACAAGATGATAAATAGGCATAGTGGCAGTCACACTAACAGACAAGATGGTAGATAGGCAGGGTGGCAGTCACACTAACAGACATGATGGTAAATAGGTATAGTGGCAGTCACACTACAGACAAGATGGTAGATAGGCAT
This sequence comes from Carcinoscorpius rotundicauda, assembly GCA_011833715.1. Taxonomy (NCBI): domain Eukaryota; kingdom Metazoa; phylum Arthropoda; class Merostomata; order Xiphosura; family Limulidae; genus Carcinoscorpius; species Carcinoscorpius rotundicauda. The sequence continues at coordinate 103,154,738 of CM022394.1, read as the reverse complement.
AGTGGCAGTCACACTAACAGACAAGATGGTAGATAGGCAGGGTGGCAGTCACACTAACAGACAAGATGGTAAATAGGCATAGTGGCAGTCACACTACAGACAAGATGGTAGATAGTCATAGTGGCAGTCACACTAACAGACAAGATGGTAGATAGGCAGGGTGGCAGTCATACTAACAGACAAGATGGTAAATAGGTATAGTGGCAGTCACACTACAGACAAGATGGTAGATAGGCATAGTGGCAGTCACACTAACAGACAAGATGGTAGATAGGCAGGGTGGCAGTCACACTAACAGACAAGATGGTAAATAGGTATGGTGGCAGTCACACTACAGACAAGATGGTAAATAGGCATAGTGGTAGTCACACTAACAGACAAGATGGTAAATAGGTATAGTGGCAGTCACACAAACAGACAAGATGATAAATAGGCATAGTGGCAGTCACACTAACAGACAAGATGGTAGATAGGTATAGTGGCAGTCACACTACAGACAAGATGGTAGATAGACATAGTGGCAGTCACACTAACAGACAAGATGGTAGATAGTCATAGTGGCAGTCACACTAACAGACAAGATGGTAGATAGGCAGGGTGGCAGTCACACTAACAGACAAGATGGTAAATAGGTATAGTGGCAGTCACACTACAGACAAGATGGTAGATAGACAGAGTGGCAGTCACACTTTAGACAAGATGGTAGATAGGCAGGGTGGCAATCACACAAACAGACAAGATGGTAGATAGGCAGGGTGGCAGTCACACAAACAGACAAGATGGTAGATAGGCAGGGTGGCAATCACACAAACAGACAAGATGGTAGATAGGCAGGGTGGCAGTCACACTAACAGACAAGATGGTAGATAGACAGAGTGGCAGTCACACTTTAGACAAGATGGTAGATAGGCAGGGTGGCAATCACACAAACAGACAAGATGGTAGATAGGCAGGGTGGCAGTCACACAAACAGACAAGATGGTAGATAGTCATAGTGGCAGTCACACTAACAGACAAGATGGTAAATAGGTATAGTGGCAGTCACACCACAGACAAGATGGTAGATAGTCATAGTGGCAGTCACACTAACAGACAAGATGGTAGATAGGCAGGGTGGCAGTCACACTAACAGACAAGATGGTAGATAGGCAGGGTGGCAGTCACACTACAGACAAGATGGTAGATAGGCATAGTGGCAGTCACACTAACTTTCTTACAACAATCTTTTTATACTCGACACATCTACCTATGAATTGTACATATGAAAGTGAATTTAGAATTGTCCACAATAGATTTTATTTAGCCATATGAGTTCAAGCATTCATGTAAAAAAAATGTTGTGTAAAGGTTAGAGAGTCTGTAGAGAATTAACTCTGTTACATACAGGCTCGAATGCATGTAAAAAGTCCATCTTTTAAAAGTTTGAGAGTTTGTTAAAGGTATTAAGTACACTTGATATGGGTGCGAGAGTAGGTAAAGATGAAACGATTATTCATATTTAGTTCTCTAATTACAGTTAGACATATTTCTGTCTCTCTCTATCGTTTCTTTCTTCCTACCAATGTGTTTAATTCATTTTAGTGTGAGAAATAGAAAAAAAAATGATATAATTTGTATATTTCAAATAAATTTCCTTCAAGTGACTGCTTGTTTTCTTTTATTCACGGAAAGCTATACAAAAGCTATTTGCGCTAACCCTAAATTTGAACAGATGGATTAGTGGTAAGGCAACTAGTCATCTACGTCTAGCATCATAACTTCAAAGTACGAAAGCATGTTTGTTGTTATTTGTTTTGGGACAAAGGAACGCAAATCCAGGATCTTCAGGCTCAAAGTTTGCCATGATAATCGTTAAGTCTCACCTGACAATGCCACGTTTAGAACGAGAGTAAAGGCCACGCTGAGAACTATGCAAATGAACGTACTAGGTGATACATTATTTTTGAGAACACCGTTTATTTTGTTTTTTAACAATTTTGCTGATAAAGCACTACACCTAATTACATTAAGTGATTAATTAAATATTCGTGTAACGTTTATATGCTATATAATATCCTGTCAAAAAATAGAAATTTAAAGTAAACCAGATGTTGAAATTTTCAGACCGATCTCATTGTGTAATAATACAGATTAACCTGCAAGACGATATATTTTCGAGATATTAAACAGGAAAAGTATAGGGGGCTACAGTTCTTGAACTTGTTTCCACAAAACATAAATTAGGCTTAGCTGTTAAAATATCAAACTTAATATAAAAGTAGGTTTGTTTAAGCGAAAAGCTCTGGTGCCGGGCATGGCCTTGAGATTAGTAAGCCTGAACTATTAACACGAGAATTCATGGTTCACATCCTGCTACCACGAAAACACGCTCCGTACTTAGTGGCCGAGGCATGCACAATAATAGTGATGGTTAAGTCCCAGTTTTTGGTTAGGCTATCCCAAATATTGTCGGCGAATCCAATTAATTATCTGCCCCCCATTGGCACAGTGGTATGTCTGTGAACTTGCAACGCTAAAAACCGGATTTTTATACTCATGATGGGCAGATAACAGAGAGCCCATTGTGTAGCTTTGTGCTTAATTCAAAACAATAACAACAATTAATTATCTGACCTTACTCTAGTTTATCATTTCAAAAGATGCGCAGATAGCCCTTGTATAGCTTTACACATGAAACCAAAAAAAAGCAAAGCTGAAGAGTGGGTTAATTGCGCCGTGATAAGCGCAGAGATCCAACTCTGAATTTTAGTATTATAAACCCTCAAGCCTAACGCTGAGCCAATTGCGCTCTTGGCAAAAGTTAAAAATGCCAATCAAAGAAATTCGCAATTTTTGCACATTGCTTTTACTTAAAATACGATATTATATTTTTTTATTCAGACTTTTTCTTTGTTGTACAGCTGTTGTTCTTAAAGCAACAAGAAACATAGAGTAATATTTCATATATGAAAGTAAATTATAAACGTGTCTAGGCTGAGGAGAACCTAAATTAACACACCCAGCAAGCGCGTGTAACTTGTACTCAGTTTCTTCTTGGGAAAGAGCATGAGCACATACAAATTAGTTTGAATTTTATGTAAAGCTACACGAGAACTATCTACTCCAGCCGTCCTTAATTTAGCAGCGTAAGACTAGAGGGAAGACAAGTAGTTATTACCACTTATCGCTAACTCTTGGTCTAATCTTTTATCAACGAATAGTGGGATTGAGCGTCACATTATAACGTGACTTAATCACGTGGCCGTGCCGGGCACGCACACTGTGAAAGACACTTAACGTATCTAATTCATTTCAAATAATGTGTTTTAAACCTGATAACATTTTCAGTTTTTATTTTGAAATGTTTATATGTTCCTCAGAAAGTAATTTTTATCACAAATTATTTTTATTTTGTTGATATATAAGTTATCTGATATGTCAGGTGATTCCATCTGGTTACAAATCAAGTGGTCATTTATTTTAAGTATTTTGGTATTTGTTTGTTTTTTAATAATCAAGTAGCTTACTATTTCAGATCATTTTGCTTGCTTCAAAACGAGCCTACTTTGATTTCAAATTGTTCTATTTTTGTGTGTATGAAAAATATATTTAAACGCTATTGTATGCAATAGATTTTCTCATATAGACCCTATTTTATTCGAAAATATCGGTGGCTACGTTTGATGCTCTAAGTCAGCGTTTCAAAGATTTCCAAGGGTTTCGCGAGAAAATTTTGTGTAGTATAGTCGGAATAAAAAAGCAGGTAAGGTATAAGTGTGGCTTATAAGTTCATCAGCCCATAAATCGTATCACCCTTTGTCATTGGCTATTTCATTAATGGGCTGAGCGTAATTGATCACTCGCTGATAGTTAGTCGCCAGTGATAATCTAGAGCAGTGTTTCTGGGAGACAAACAAGCTAGTCTTGAGTTTGTGAACATTTCGTAACATTACAAAATTAAAACAATTTCAAGTAGCAAACGCTTGGTTGAGCGCTTTCAACGTTAGCGCCCAACGACCATGGCTAGAATTTTTACTATATCTCTCGAACATTTAACTATTTATAATATTCCTAACACAACATGAAATAATGATGCCAAAATTCAATCTAATCTAAATAGATTAATTAGTTACCTACTACTTTTTACATGTAAATGAATAAAATATTTGTGAGAAAATGCCACGTCAGAAGTGATTGAGTGATAGCGTAGTTTAGTGAAACTATAAAACTCTCACAAAATCACCTGACATCACGGCTGTTTCTCACTCGTTGTCATCCTACAAAAAAGTGACACAAATTTCAGCCCCTTGTAACGTGTTAATAATAAAATAACATTAATTCCATGTGTTTTTTGTTTTTTTTTAATTTCGCACAAAGCTACTCGAGGACTATCTATGCTAGCCGTCCCTAATTTAGCAGTGTAAGACTAGAGGGAAAGCAATTAGTCATTATCACCCACAGCCAACTCTTGATCTACTCTTTTACCAACGAATAGTGGAATTGATTGCCACATTATAACGCCCCCACGGCTGGAAGAGCAAGCATGTTTGGTGCGACCGGGAGAGTCTAATTAAACAATAATCTAAATGTCTTTAATTGAGCTAACACACACGAACAAAAATCTAAACTTCTGCTTTAGTTCAAACAGAACGTGATATCCAATAAACACAGCAAAATAAAGAAAACTAAAATTATGTGTTGAAAAATCGAATTTACATTAAGTTTGGCAACTAATTTTCTTTAGAATAATCACACTGAACGTCATGTATTGAACTGGAAACTTAGACGAATGTAAATTATGTCTTAGATTTCTTTATCTATCTTAGAAATGTTTGTTTTGTTTTTAAATTTCGCGTAAAGCTACATGAGGGCTATCTGCGCTACCCGTCCCCAGTTTAGTAGTGTAAGACTAGAGGGAGAGCAGACTAGTCATCACTTCCCACCGCCAACTCTTGGGTTATTGCAACGAATATTGCGATTGACTGTACATTATAACGTCCTCACGACTGAAAGGGCGGGCATGTTTTGTGTAACGAAGATACGAATCCCCGACCGTCAGATTATGAGTCGAGCTCCATTTGGCTACGCCAGATCTATCTTCGAAACGACGCACTTGGGTAGTCACGGTTAAGCCCAAATTAAAATATTTACAATTGTTAAATACGTCATCACATTTGCAAAAGAATTTCATTTCAAGCAATCATCATAGAAATAAAAGCAGTGTAGAATTTATAAGCGTAGAAAAGGGGAACAAAATTCACAAAATTGACGAAGAAAATAAAAATGGCGAGTTGGTAAACAGTAAAAATAGAGAGGGGGTTTAGAAGACAGTTCAGGTAAGTTTGAAAACTGTAAAGATAGAGGGAGTTTAGAAGACACTTCGCGTAGATTGCTTGTTTGTTTAATATTAATGCTACATTGCGTTATTTAGAACGATAAATTCGTAAAGTTACCGCCGTCTTACTGGGAGACATTTCACGTAAAAAGTAAACGCAGAGTGAATTTAGAAAAAAAAAATCACGTAGGAAATTATAAACATCATGAACCTTTTCAACTTAGTTTCAGATATTTGGTAAGGCTAACTTAGTTTCTGATATTTGGTAAGGCTAAGTGACTGGTGGCACGACCAGGTGGAGGTGAGTTTACCTTCGTATATCTTTGTTCTGGATATTGTGAGAGCACCGATTGAAGGATTGTCTTCGTTATTTCTCCCTAACTTAGAACTGTAGCCTGGAGTAAAGGCAACTAATCAACAGTACCCACCGCCAACTCTCGGGCTACTCTTATAAAACGAATAGTAAAAGTTACTTTTTTTTTAAATGTTTGGAATTAAGCACAAAGCTACACAATAGGCTATGTAAGCTCTACCCAACACATGTATCGAAACCTGGTTTCTAGCGTTGTGAGTCCGAAGACATCCCACTGTGCTACTGGAAGACTGATATTCATCTTCACGTTACTGCATTTTTCCCATGACCGAAAGAGTGCAAACCTTCGATGATGAGATTCAAACTCGTTTATAAGTCAGACCCTTTCAATGACTATGCCATACCAAGTCAGATTAAAATGGGTAGGATTTTGTTTATTTTTGAACTTTTTACAATAAGTTTATCACACGTGTTTTACTCTTTTTCCTTTCTTCTCTTTATGGACTTTATGGACTAGTTCGAACCTATAGTTCCATTACCGTGCATTTTATTTGATTTAAATAGTTCGAATCTACGAGCCCGGTATGGCCAGTTGGTTAAGGCGCTTGACTCGTAATCTGAGAGTCTCGGGTTCAAATCCACGTAACACCAAACATGCTCGCCCTCTAAGTCTTAGGGAAGTTATAATGTGACGGTTAATCCCATTGCTCCGTGGTAAAAGAATAGCCCAAGTGTTGGCAGTGGGTGGTGATGACTAGCTGTCTTCCCTCTAGTCTTACAGTGCTAAATTAGGGAAGGCTAGCACAGATAGCCCTCGTGTAGCCTTACGCAAAATTCAAAAACAAACAAACTAATCTTTTCTATGTCATCCGCGTGAAGCATACACGTTCTCAGTAGGGTGTATTAAACCTTTGAACTTTCTTGATATAAACGCTAATATACGATTTCCTAACATCGACTTAACCCACGAAATATCCAGAATAACTCTAAATATTTACGATATTCTGAGTTGGCCAAGTAGTCGATCGATCCTACTTTAATTTCAACCGTTCTTAACTTTCACTGTTATGAAGGGCTAGATGGGCTAATTAAGTAATTAATTAAACTAATTCACTCAAGCATCACGATTGTCTGAAATGATAATTCCTCGTTGTGTAAATTAATCAAACCTGCTTGCGTTCGCTTCACGTGAATAGAGACCTATTTATCGTATTACCGACTCGTCCAATTTACTGAGTGATCCCCATGAGATTACCTAACTGTTCCACTTATTACATTTTTACCAACACATTCACCCACTTACAAACTGTTGAGTTGTATGAAAAGAAACTATAAAAATAGGCAGGAATAAATCATGGATCACAAAACATTTGTAAAATGTCTTCAACTTTCTCACTCTTACTGTTACTTCCCTGTATTACCACATCCACCTTTATTACCATAATCATATTTATTACCACAACCATCACTATTACCATTACCATCTGCACTACCACAACCATCACTATTACCATTACCATCTGCACTACCACTACCATCTTTATTATCACAACCATCTGCACTACCAGTACCATCTCTATTACCATTACCATCTGTACTATCACAACCATCTCTGTTACCACCACGAAATCTTAGTCACACTAAACTTACTCGTCCTCTCAGCCGTGAGGCGTTATAATATGACGGTCAATTCCACTATTTGTTGGTAAAAAAGTTGCCAAAGAGTTGGCAGTGGGTGATGATGACTAGCTGCCTTCCATTTAGTCTTACACTGCTAAATTAGGGACGGCTAGCGCAGATAGCTCTCGTGTTTCTTTGCGCGAAATTCAAAACAACCAACCAAACAACTGTATGCAGATGGTTCAGGTTTAAGTGTAACTCATGTTGATAAATAAATAAAGGTATTTACTTGAGGTAAACAAAACAGATAAGAATAGTGATAACACAGAAACTACGATAATTCATTCATAACATATTATTAATAAATTTGTTTTGAAAATTCGCGATCAAAGATGTAATAATAAATATTTATTTATAAACAATCAGCAGTAGTTTGATCGTAACCATGATGCATCATCAATACTGAGATATACTTGGGACTAACAGTAGGTGGTGTTTTAATTGGTATACATTAAAACTTAATACAGCAAAATTATAGTGGGTGCAGTTGATATAGAACATATTTGTTTGTTTGTTTTTGGAATTTCGCACAAAGCTACTCGAGGGCTATCTATACTAGCCGTCTCTAATTTAGCAGTGTAAGACTAGAGGGAAGGTAGCTAGTCATCACCACCCACCGCCAACTCTTGGGATACTCTTTTACCAACGAATAGTGGGATTGACCGTCATATCATAACGCCCCAACGGCTGGGAGGGCGAGCATGTTTGGCGTGACTCGGGCGCGAATCCGCGACCCTCAGATTACGAAACGCACGCCTTAACGCGCTAGGTCATGCCGGGCCCTGATATAGAACATAATATTGGCATAATCTGTTATACGTTATGGATTAACGGTATTTGATTTAGCAAGCTACATCCAAGCTTCGTAAATATTACATTAACAGATGAAATTATAAGAAATCAATCATTTTATGTAAACACACTTTATTAATACATAATAATTTTAAAATTCTGTTATATTCTACGTAATAAAGCATTAAACAATGTATAGCATTAGAACGTAAGTATTGTGAAATTTCAACTTACAATGAAAACAATGGAACAAGGGTAAAAGGCGTATAAAACAGTGAATATAAGGAACATGGATAGATGGAATACAGAACATGAAAGATTCCTTATTAACCAGTGTTTATAGACAAGGTGATCGATGTACCTCAAATGTTAACTCATTCATAAACTATTAATATTGTTATTTTTCATTATCTGTGTCTTGTTTGTTTGTGATAGGATTACTATAACATTAGAGGATATAATTATTTTACGTTCTTTAGATATATAGGTTGTTCATTTCAGATATACATTAATATAAAATAGTTATCGAACTAGACTTCTAGTAATAGTTTCATTTTCTTCTGATTTATTAATATATATAGAAATTTATTGTCACACTTATAACGGAGTTTTTCCACACGTATATTGATGAAGGTTTGTTGAAAGTTTATTTCCTATGTTTAATGTTTTATTGAGGTGCTCGTACTGCATGTGGCAAAAGAGAAGTCCATAAAACTAATAGTAAAAAATAATTACTATTACCATCTTGTAGTACCATAACTATCCTTCTTACCATTAACATCTTCAATATTTATATTACCATTTTATGAAACATTCATGGTGAAATGTCTTGTTTTTTCCTTTAATTTCGCACAAAGCTACACCAGGGCTAACTGCGCTAGCCATACATAATTTAGCAGTGTAAGACTAGAGGGAAGGCAGCTAGTCATCACCACCCACCGCCAACTCTTGGGCTATTCTTTTGCCAATGAATCGTGGGATTGACCGTGACAATTCTTTTCTCTATCCCTTATAACGCCCCCACCGCTGAAATGGTGAGCATGTTTGGTGCGATGGGGATTTGAACGCCTTAACCCAGCTGGCCATGCTGGGCCGATGAAATGTTAATACGGTTTTTAAGTAAAACATTGCAGTATGAAAATCAGATAAAATTGGGTTTACATAGTCATAATATATAATCGTCATAACCCAGGCTTTAATGAATATAACGCTACATTCCCAGCTAATAGATTTGCTCACATGTCTTTCAGCCGTATTAATTTAGTACGGCTGAAAGTTACCATGAGAAGGAATGTGCTTTATAGAAGAGCGCTTGACTGCTCCAAGGTCAGCATTAATGTAGAAAGCCAGTTTGGATAATGCCATCGTTTGTAATGGTAATGTACCATATAAAAGTTGGAACGCATATACATATAGTCTTAAAGTGTGACGTTAGATGTGTAATTCGAATATCGTATAACAAAAATAGAACCCATTTCGATAATGAATTTTATAGCGCTACAAAAGTAATTGTGTGTTACTTAAAACAAACTAAAACGTATTTCACTGAAAAGCAGAACGTAACGTTTACGATTATATTACAATAATATACAAACATCTACAAAATAAGAAAAGAAACGTCTGAGAATACTAAAAAAAATATTTAAAATTGCCATCACGTAAGAACCTATATCTTGTAGTCAATGTTTCAAGGAAGAACCCATTTTATGTGGTCAACCTTTTTACTGAAAACCCATCTTACATGATCAATAAATAATTTTACCATTCAAACCTCGCTTACACAAAATATTACACAATAGTTCAAGGAAACTAAAGAAAATATATATACGTGAAAAAATAAATTCTAAGATAGTTTTACAGCTACGTGTTTATTTCCCGAAGTAAACAATGTACGAATGAGCCCGTACCTAGAAATTACTGCCGCTACCAGACGACATGGGTTTTGATACACTGATTATAACAGATGTACATGGAATTTCTCTGCTACTTGGTTACTGAAAATAAGAAAACAAATGTGTACAAAAACTGAACATAGTAGCGTAAAAATGCGACAAATAATGGTTTTATTTGTCTAGTTCTGATTTGATTAACAACTTGGAAGAAAACACATGGCTTTTGTCGTTTTCATGCGAGCAAGAAAAAAGATAAATGGAGAGATAGAATAAGGGAAGGACAAGTTGACAAATAATTTGATAGATGAAAAGAAGAAAGAAGAAACAGATAAATAGATACATACCGCTAAACTTATTTTTCTATACCAAGATAAGCTCGAACGAATAACATGTCGTATCTTGAAATAATGAAAAAAGAAAGAATTTTCTAATGGTCTTCAAGACAATAGACATTGATAGATAACTAGACTATAAAATACGAAATAACTTATCTAACATTAAAACAAGTTTGAATGAAACGTAAAACCTTTAGAGACATTCAAATAAAAATTCATGTGTAGAATATTTGTTCACTTCTATATCTCTTGCTTAGTTTTATCTACGACAGGTTTCTCGTTGCTATTTTCAAGAATGACAGATTCCCTTTTCCTTTGTTTATTCTTCAAAGCAGATAAGGCTTAACTTCATTCTTGTTCTGTTTTAAGACGTTTCGCTTCCTTTCACACTGCACTCATTCTCCAACTCAGGGTTCTGACAGTGTCAAACTTTTATTGTTATTCTAACTACAAACAGGTAACTGTCTTTTCTTACATTATATGTCGGTAAATTGATTAATTTTCCTTGAAAGATCGACGTTACTTCTTGTAGTATAATACCTAACACACAGGACTGAGTGAATATACAGTTAGGGTAAACCCAGAACTGATAAAACAGAGTGAATATCTAGAAAAACTATAACTCAGGACTGGTGAAATAGACTGAATATGTAGAAAATATAAACACGGAACTAGTGGAATAGACTGAATATGTGAAAAATATGAACCCAAGACTGATGAAACAGACTGAATATCCAGAAAATATAAACTCAGCACTGGTGAAATAGAATGGATATTCAAGTAAGATAAACTCAGGACATGTGAAACAGAATAAATACGTTGAAAATATAAATGAGGAATGGTGGAACAGAGTGAATATTCGCTCTTGCTCCAAAAGATTGTGTTGTTACATGTTCGAAAAATGTGAATTTTGGTCATTCGAATAATTTTAAAAGCCCCCCCTTCAGTGGCTCAGCGGTATGTCTGCGGACTTGCACGCTAAAGTCCGGGTTTCGATACCCGTGGTGGGCAGAGCACAGATAGCCCATTGTGTAGCTTTGTACTTAATACAAAACAAACAACAATAATCTTAAAACTAAATTCACTTTGTGTATTGCCCTTGAACTTTAAAGTTTTATTTATCTACTACTTTGCATTACATGAGTTCATTTTGGGTCGGTTTAATCCCTTGAACATTGGAGTGTTCTGAGCCTTATCCCAAACCCAGTGTCTGGGGTGAGGTATCACATCCAGGGATTTTGGTGTTACTTTTATACCATACCTATTAGTGATGCGTTTTTAATCCTGTAAATATTTTACACATTATGCCACATCCTACTGACGTAGGTTTGAGAAATCATATGGTTGCCTACGACAACGTTGGGTTGAAACAAGGCGATATTTTGAGACTACTTGGTGTATTCAAGCAGACCGTCAGCATAGTTCTCAGAAGAAGATCTGCGAGTCCCAGCAGTCCTACTGGTCGTCCACGCACCACTACAGCATGCGATGATCGCCGGATCCTCACCATTGCTAGTCGAAGCTGTACGGTGCCCTCCAGGTCGATTGCTGTTGAGTTACGTGCGCAAAAACTGATCCAGATTTTACGCCAGACGGTTAATCGACCGTTGGTGCAAAAGTGGGTACAGAGCAAGACGAATGGTTAAGAAACCTAAACTGACAGTTAGATATCTCAACAAAAGGCTGCAGTGGGCTCAGCGATACCTTAATCTGACGATTGCATATTGGAATCATGTAGTTTTTGCTGACGAATCCGGATTTCTGCTCTACCCCACTGATGAACGGATACGAATGTGCAATCTTCCTGGAGAACAGCTGAGTGATGAAATGTTCAGCCCAACGTCGCAGGAGGCGAAGGTTTAGTGCACGTCTGGGGTGCGTTCTGTCAGCCAGCTGATCATTTTGGATCAAAACGTTACTGGTGCCGTGTATCAGGATATCCTGAATTGCCACTTATGCCCTTTGCCCAGGGTATTTTCCAGGACAATTTTCGACTGTAGCAGAACAATGCACTGGCTCATAATGCTCACAAAGTGCAAGATTTTTTGCAACAACGTGATGTGCTGGTCTTTGAGCAACCACCTGTAAGCCTAGATACAAACCGGATTGAGCATCTCTGGGATGAACGTGGCCGCACAGTAAAGAATAGGAACGATCTTCCTACAGCAGTTACACCAAGCACTGACTGAAGAGTGGAAAATAATTCCAAATAAAAGACTCGTAACTAGTTGAGAGTATGTCCCGCCGCCTAGCGGACATTATTGCAGCACGTGGGAACCACACACATTAATGAGTTGAATATTCTGGTGAAAATGTAATTGTTGCACGGTTACTGAAAGTTTCAAATTGATACTAAATATTTTCACAAAATGACGGTCTTATTTGTTTTGACTTAGAAGTGGAGTAAAAAGTCCATTTCTGGTGGTACACATCTTAAGTTCTACAGAAATTTCCATGAAAATGATATAATCATGAAATATTACATGAAAGTTCATGTTATAAACATAATTACTAATAATTGCCAAATGAAAGACATTGCACACATTAAAAACACAAGAAAAATAACAAATGCGATACAAAAAAGCTCAAAATGTTACATGTAACAACCTTTTTGAACAAGAGTTTATATGTAAGATACACCTAGGCTGATTGATAAGAACAGTGTACATCAGTAATTCCCAAACTATTCGTTTTGGTATTTTCAAACTTTCTGGGGAAACACAGCACTATTGACATCTGTCGGACATAGCGCGAACTACTAACTCGAGATAATTCACATATTTATCATTAGATCGCGCTACATTCCTTTCGATAACGTTCTCGAATGTTTGAGATATGTTTTTGTTTCGGCTACGCCAGTAACTTCTCGTTTTTAGATTTTGTATATAAATACGTATGGACTCTCCAGATCAGTCAGCAATGAACTAACTACAAGGTGTTGTGATCAAGTGTCTGCGAGGTCTGGCGAAGTTCAGTGAATTACTTTGTTGAGTGTTAGTCATTGTGCATAAAAATGAAGTTAATGAAGAGGATAGCAACGGCTATTTCCTACTGTTGCAGCAGTTTGTTACATCCAATGAAGTTGATTTGATCCACGAACTAAAATCTGTTTTTATATGTAAAAACGGCGTGTATTGGTAGAGACAGCTCACGTTGTTCACTCCTCTACATAGAGCCATTTTTACATATATATTTTTCTCTACAATTAGGTTTTCTCGTCATCACGAAAAATCTGCTTTTGAGGAGCACCTGGCACAGCTCTGTGACTCGTTTGAAAATTATTTTCCAGAAGATACGAAGAAGTTTGCATCGATCCAAGACCCATTCAAGGATAAGGCTCCACCTAAATTCACCTCTGCAGAATAAGAAAATTTATTGAGCTGTCTTGTGACAATACTTTAGAAACAAAATTTGGTGGCATCGAACAAAGCGAGTTTTGAATATCTGTAAAGAGATGAATATCCGCTGCTAAGCGCAGCGAATCCTAATTCCAGTTGCGACGTCATATCTCTACGAAGGTGGGTTTTCAGTGGTTGCTCTGATAAAAAGCAAGCATCGTGCGATCATCAATGTGAAACAGGAAATGAGGGTGACAGTGTACAATCTGATTCCAGGTTTTAGGAAGTTGTGCAGTGCCAAACAGGCGCAAACTTCCTTTTAGTAATTATGGTTATTTAAAAATGAAATTAAAATATTGTTTTTACTTTCAATTTACGTGTATTATTTTTTGCACACGGTTAATAGATTGTTAGGACATAAATACTTAAGTACTAGGTTTTTTTGGATCTAACTACTTAATAAACACAACGGTTAGGTTTTTCTTTTTGCCTAGGGGGTCCGTGAAACAAAAAATTGCTGAGACGCTAAGAGTGCCATAAACTGAACGATTTTGGGATACTCTAGTGTATGTATAGGTAGAATAAACTAACCACTGATTGAACAGAGAGTATATGTAGATGGAGGATAAACTAACCACTGATTGAACAGGGTGTATATATAGGTAAGATAAACTTTCTGGTTAGAAAGTGATCAATTCCGATTTGTCTTTTCGTCTTCTTCCCAGTTGTGGCGCGTCACATCCCGACACTTGTTGTTTAGAATTAAGCACAAAGCTGCACAATGGGCTATCTGTGCTCTGCCCACCACGGGTATCGAAACCCGGATTTTAGCGTGTAAGTCCGCAGACATACCGCTGAGCCACTGGGGGGCCACATCCCGACACCAGAAGTAATGTAAGCCTGATTAAAATACATTATTTCGTGTGATGTTTTTTTAAAAAAAGAAATATTTTCTATCTGTGAGGTTGAACTGTATGTAAAGTTAGATTTCTACAAATTGCAGCTGAACAAAGAATCTGAATTTATCGGGTAAGAAATTGAAACAGATTTTTCTTGTCATGGATAACACGTGCTGATGTTATTTTACAACATGGATTTTTCAAAAATATTATGTTATGAGACACCTACTGATTACCCCACTGAATGATAGGAAGTAAGTGCTTCTGGTGCTCCCAAAAGTGCTCAAGATATCAGATTGTTTTCATATTCTCCTCTCAAATCATCTATAAAAGTAATAAGTGAAGCCATGCGACTCTAGATGAGTATTTCTTTAAAAAGTATATACTCTCGACTTCCCTGTAACTGATGTTACGAACAGAATATCTCCTATTGATTACAGTTTCCGAAATGTAGGACAACACTATTTTCTTGTTAAAAGTATACCTAGGAAGATATTATTATGAAAGTTAAAAACAACGTTTTTCTGGCGTATCTAAAACTGTAGTGATATCATTCCAACTTTATAACTTCCTTATTACATTTTGTGGCGTGAAATAAATATCTATAAGAGACTTACCGCTTGACAGTGTCACTTATCTATAAGAGACTTACCGCTTGACAGTGTCACTTATCCTTACTGATTTTATAAATACGACGTCGTTTCAAAGAAACGAGAGTAATCAAAACCTGTTATCATCTTAAAGAAAATATTGAAGTCAAAACCTTTATCGCGCGCACAGCCATTTATTTCGCTAAGAAACATATTGCAAGCTCGTACTTCATAACTTCCCATTCACAGCCCGATACTGAAGACCGCGCTTCTTGAAACAGTACGTTGAAGTCACGTGACTGTTTTAGTACGAAAGTCTTGAACGGAAGAAGTTATAATGTGCTTATCAAGAAACACTCAGAACACCAGCAAACTGTGAGACTGTAGAGAAGGACCTGTAAACGTAATAAAGTATTTGTAACACAATTTCTGTGATGTGGAATAACGTTGGTGTGAATAAAGTAAGGGTGAGATAAGATGTAAAGTAAGATATTTGTGAAATAAATTTTGCATATGGAAACATTTTTTTATTTAATTTATTACTTCCAGCCCTACATTCAACACACATACACGCGGACGTAGTATGAATGCCTTGTCTTATCTGTTTTTAAAACACTGCCGAAATGTTCATTGACCCCTTCAAATTTTTACAAACTTGACCAAGTGTTCAACGTATCGGGCTGCAAGACTCTATGAGCACTCGCTGGTCTCCAAAAGGGAAAGTCCCCTTTTACCAGCAGGGTCTGAGCGTGTGTGGCTGACGCCAGCGTCGCCACATACCGCTCACTGCTAAAATGTTGCAGACATTCGGTATGGCTACCCCTGACAGCAGAGTTCAAAGCGTCAATCACTGCCGAGGGCAGTGAGGCCGCGGGATCCACAAAGCGGATAAACAGCGGCCGAACAGATTGTGATCGGATGGCCGAAGCCATACCGACCGTGAGTCGAGATATTCCCGCACGCACACACACAAAAGTCACGACTAAATTAGCACAACACTCGAACAAAATTCACAGATGAAAACTGACTAAACAGCACGTGGTGAGGCACACGGTTCGTGACTAACACTGATAAATACGGATTAAAACAACGAAACTCTTGAACTAAGCATTCCTTCCCCCACTATGTTAAAGGTACTATCAGTGAAGGGATAATTTACGGTAATTGTATGTTTACATAAGAGTCAAGGTGTAAAGTAGTGCCAAGTTCTTAAATAACCTGATTTTTAACCAAAAATATTTTTTCGTAATTTTTAGTAGAATTTCTCTGAATTTACTGTATTTGTATTTATTTATTACATTTTGGTATTTATTACAGAATAGTTTAATAATTTTATCCATTAATTTTCGTATCAATATTATTACCAAGCCCCCTAGTGGCTCAGCGGTATGTCTGCGAACTTACAACGCTAAAAACCGGTTTTCGATACCCGTGGTGGGCAGAGCACACATAGCCCATTAAGTATGTTTCTGCTTAATTCAAAACAACAATTATTAATACAATAACTTTCTTATATAATTTTCACAAAAAATCTGTGCACAAATTGTGATAAAAAGAAATTAATAATGACAAACTTTTAAACTTATCAACCAATCAAATGATGCAGTAATTAATAATGTCGTTAAAGCTTATCACAAACTTTCTTCTAAACCTAATCCTTATGCAGCTTCGCCGTTGCTTTATGTTATTTCAAAATTACATAAATCTCAAATTAAATTTAGATTTACTTCCAATTCAATAACAACAGTTATCAAACAACTGGCTATATTATTAAATGAATTACTTAATATTTTACTTGATAAAATAAAAATATAAGTTTTAACAACAAAAGGCACACATTTTGGATGGTAACAAATAACCAACTTATTTTAGAATGTCTAAAAATTTTGAGCTGATAAATAGCATTCAAACATTTGACTTTACAACATTAAATACCACAATACCACTAAAAATTTGATATTTGTCTTAAATTCATTAATAGAACTATATCGTTATCCTTTTAAAGAATTGGAAAAAAGAAAATATAGTGCTAACAACATAAAAGATACATTAAGTTTCTGTATTTATAACAACTTTATATTTTTCAATAAACAACTTTATTATCAAGTGATATGAGTTCCAATGGGAGCTAACTATTCAACTTGATAGCAGGCCCAGCATAGTCAAGCCTGTTAATGCGTCGCGCCAAACATGCTCGCCCTTTCAGTCGTGGGGGCGTTATACTGTAACGGTCAATCCCACTATTCGTTCGTAAAAGAGTAGCCAAAGAGTTGGCGGTGGGTGGTGATGACTAGCTGCCCTCACTCTAGTCTTATACTGCTAAATTAGGGACGGCTATCGCAGATAGCCCTCGAGTAGCTTTGTGCGAAATTCAAAAACAAGCAAACAAACTTGGTAGCAAATTTATATTTATATTACTATAAAAACATATTTATTGTAAACTATGCAAAACAGATATTTTTTATTTTAACTGACATAAATCTATTAATGACCTCATTAGCATAAATAATTCTGATATATATAGAGTTATTGACACCATTTATCCAACATGATTAAAAGTTCAACATACTTCAGTTTTTAATACAGATACACAGTAGTTAGGTTTAGAAGTGTAAGTAATTCACAACAAGGTTATCAATATAAATAATTTTGATAAAAGAAAAGATTTTTAATTTCCACATTATGGTTTACCTCCTTACATAGTAATGTTTTATACTATCTATCATAAACATCATAACTACACAGTTATTTAGATATTGAAAAAGTTGTAATAAATTACAATTTTTATAAATAACGTTGAAATTTGAAATACTGATACAAAAATCAATACCTAATGGATTTAATAAAGAAAGTTTAGATTAAATTATTAATTGTCGAGGGTAGTGCCTCTGAGGGTCGCCTGCCCCAGCAGATCCTGTGAATCGGTAGGAAACGTCTCAGTCCCCTGAGGAGAGTCGGGTATCTCCCGAACAAGTTGAGAGGCCTTGGCCCCTGGGGATGTGGAAGATTCTCCGGGAGCCGTTTGGGTGGGGTTTGGAGGCTGCTTTGGCACCCATGCTCTTACTTACTTGTTTAGGGTGGGTTAGCTGGAAAGATGATGCCTCCGAGGTGGCCTTGGCTTCCATCGCTGGCAGAGATGTGACTTCGGGTTCTGAAGGACCCCCTGCCCAGGCCTCGGGTGTTGTAGGTCTACTGACCCTTTCTCCGCAGTCGTTTCATACCTCACTCCCACGTTGGACGAGCTACCGTCACCTGGCTCGTTCGAGTGTCTAGTCGACTTCCTCAGTCTTTCAGGGATGGGGACGACAATGAAGGGTCGCGGGGGCCCTGCAGCCCTGTGACACTTCCAGACTAAGGACTGGATTTCCCTGTTGTTGGTCGAATTCCAGCAGTTGCAGCTGCAAAGCGTAAGTGTAGTGGGTGGCCTCAAGAAGGTGCTCGCCCCACTCCTTTCGATGCAGTCCTAGCAGCATCGTCATTAATCCCCCCTTTAATTGGTTGATGGGGTTCTCCTACATCACCTGAATATCCGTGGGGCGCGTGGCATTGCCAAGCAATTTTACACATTCTCCCCATTCAACCGCTTTGCAGCTGATAGTTGATACTATCTTACTGCAGGAGACGCAGTTTGACTCTCAAAGGGACCACTTTTCATTTTCTTCCCGCTACCCTGTCTGTGTCTTCTGGTCGTTTGGCATGGCCACGTGCGCGGGTTGTGGGGGATCCTTTTTCACCCGCATTTGGCTGTAAATAAATTAAAAATTGCTAACTTTAAGACATAAGTTTTATCTTACCTATTCACAAGTGATAGTATTTTATTTTCATTTATTTTTCGTCTTTTTATGTTTATCCTTTTGTTTATTCTTATTTTAATTTGGGAGAGCTGTCACCTTTTCTGCAGGTAGTAAAGGTTGATATAGATGTGGAACGTTGTGGGCTTGAACACCCACATCTCATTCTCCTAATTTTTCTTATATGAGACTAGCGAACTGGAGGTTAAGGATGATAGGCAGCGTATCCCCACCAGAATGTTGGTCCTTCAAAACCAAAGATAAATTTTATAATCCCACGTTATAGCTTGTACCCTAAAATCCTTTTTTAAAATATGTAGTGTATTTTGTTTCATGTTAATTTGTTCCATTTGTTTTATGACTTAAAATTTGATGGTTATAATATAATTAATCGTAGGTTGAAATTTGCTGTTTCTAACACAGTCCTTTCTCGTAATTTTGTTTATTCATTTAGCTTCCTTTGGGTATAATTATTTAGTTTCACTAAAATAAATATATATGCAAGAGTGTGTGTTTATATACATGTACTCATAGATTTGGGGAAAATTGTTTTATATTTACCAACTGTCATACTATATTGAGTTATCTGATGCCTTGCAAATTGCAGACTTGATGGTGAATGAAATCCGTGGATTTATGGTTTGCGTCTCGTTAACATAAAGTATTAGTTCCACACAAAAGAGTTTTTGATACGTTATAGGAATGACAGTCAAATCCAATTATTCATTGAGAGTGGCCCAAGCAGTATCTGTCTTATCCGAAAAAGTTTATAGCGTCAAACATAACTAGTTGTTGGTGTACGTAGCATAATTTGATCGATTTTCCCAAATTAAGTAATTGCAACAAACTTTCAATCTCCTATAAAGCCATGATGTTACAACTTATTTATAATCAAATTGTACATTCATCTCGTGAAAAAGAATTTAAACTGTAATTTAAAGGAGCTTTTTTTTTCCTTTTTTGTTGCACTTACTTTTAGAACAAGTCTTCAAGTTGTGATAATGGTAGGTGAACGCCCTCTAAGACAAAACTTTTAAATTTTAATTCAAAGTTTCAAAAAAACAACTTTTTATATTTTTCATTAAAAACACGTTACCTACAAAAAACAAGGACTCATCAACATCAGTTCTGAGAGAAAACTTTCACTTCATTATACGTGTGATAAAATAATTTACATATATTTATATTAACGAAAGCTTAACACACAGTATGACTTGACAAGGCTACACAAAATTTAAATATCACAGACATACAAGCGTGAGTTCTTTCGTCGCTTTTAAAATTTTCCACAAAGACGTTGAGACGTTTATATATAAATAGACAGAGAAGTGCATTTATAGGTAATTGATTAATTACAAGATAAAACTGTTTCAAACAGAATTATTTTAAATAAAAAAAATGTCCCAATAATCACAGTGGAGTTTCAATAAACTAAACATTATAAACACCACCGCGGTGAAAGAATAGTGTAATATAAATAATATGACGGTCACTGACCTGTAGACAACAGTTTATAATATAAATAGTACAATGTTCACTAACGTCAGTCTACCAGTCTTATATAAATAGTACAATGTTCACTAATGTCAGTCTACCAGTCTTATATAAAAAGTACGATGTTCACTAACGTCAGTCTACCAGTCTTATATAAATAGTACAATGTTCACTAACGTCAGTCTACCAGTCTTATATAAATAGTATAATGTTCACTAACGTCAGTCTACCAGTCTTATATAAAAAGTACGATGTTCGCTAACGTCAGTCTACCAGTCTGATTTAAATAGTACAATGTTCACTAACGTCAGTCTACCAGTGTAATATAAATAGTACAATGTTCACTAACGTCAGTCTACCAGTCTTATATAAAAAGTACGATGTTCACTAACGTCAGTCTACCAGTCTTATATAAATAGTACGATGTTCGCTAACGTCAGTCTACCAGTCTTATATAAATAGTACGATGTTCGCTAACGTCAGTCTACCAGTCTTATATAAATAGTACGATGTTTGCTGTCCTGTTTACACCAATGATAAAATTCTTACTGGACCAAAAGTATTTTTCAAATAAATTTAGAGGAATTTAGAAACATTGTATTTGAAGAGTATATTTGTGGTTAGATATTAAACTTCACATTGGTCTATCTGTAGAGTGCATTATAATTGTTTTGATATACCGCTGTAACAGTATGGGAAGGGACAGAGAAGTAATGGTTGACTTCTATTCAGGCGAAACGTTTGCAACACTACAATGTGCGGTTGGATCCCCTCTGATGTCTCAGCTTTGTATTTAATATTATGAAGAAAACCAAATCCCATAAATGATTCTAAAAGTAGATATCATAGTTCCAAAGCTTCACCTTTATTTATTATAGCCGAAGGAACTATGTACAAATATCTCAACGCACAACAGTCCTTGGATAGTTAGTTATACATTTTTTAAAAAATTTATACACGCGCTTTGTTCACCGCACGAGACGAGAGCCACGAAATAAAAAGTTGGCGCATCAAGAGGCGGGTTGAATTGCATTTACTATTATTGTTATATTACAATTTAACAAACTAACGGTAATTCGATAAACTTTGCTCTGTTTTCGTGTTCGTTTGGTTTTCGTCTTATATTCAAGTTAATTATTAGATTAGTTTATATTGGAGACGGGCTGACTGTGCATGGTCTTGTAGTTAGTGTCCTGGTTCGAGTTCCGTTGACTCAAAACTGGGCTTTTTCACTATAAGGCCATCTCAATGCTTTGTAACAGTGAATGCCCAAATCCCATTTTGGATTACAGTATCTCAAGGTTTGGCGGTGTGTGCTGCTATCTAGCTGCCTTTATTTTAGTATATCAATTCAAATTCAAGGAGAGCTAACACTTATGAAACTCAGTGTGAATTTCCAGAACAAAAAACAAACAAATCGAAATGTTGCTTATCAAATAAAAGTCAAATCTCACGACATTAAGCATATTTAAAATTGAACATAATTTCCATTTTGTGTACGGTGGTAAAAGGGAATGTCTGCCATTGATTCGATTTCCAATAACGTCAAGTCAGATTTACTATAGCAGTTAAACTAGGGAGAACTTTATCACCCATAAAGTCGTCACTCTCTGTATTTGTTTTATTTTGTTTTTAGTGCAAATAAATCGCATAAAAGCTGCGATGTCGCTCTCGTCTGTCGTATGGACATTCTTTATTTCAGTATTGCTATATTAGAGATTATTCGAGGTGCTTGCTCCAAAGGAGATGATTGGTTACAAGACGTTCCTGTTTGTTGAGAGTTAAGAAAAAGTTCGTTATAAGGAACTGTAATAGAAATTTTTAATAATTTGTAGTTCAACGAACCAAACATAACAAGCAGTCGACTGTGACCAAGGAAAGCTGTATGTATGCCCAGACAAATTACCATCCTCCTAACAATAATCGTCGCATGCAGTATACGAATTTATTCGTCCACAAAACATTTCGTTTGGTTCACGGACTGGGCACGTCGACCAGTTAGTCACGTCTAACCACTCACGTGTAGTAAGAACGGTTAAGTAATTTATCCGCGGTCTTGTACAAAACTGCACATAAAACACGTTTCACTCACGTATACGTTGTTAATCTGTAAATGTTCCCAGTCCGCGTCCCGCTGCGGCAATAATACACTCTCTACTTTAGGGCCGTGAGTGCATTATAGGTGTAACGATCAAATTCTACTATTAAATCAGTTAAGAGTAACTCGCGAGTTGGCGGAAGGCACTGTTAAAATCTTATTTTCCAATAAGTGAAATTTCTGCTAAATAAACCCTTCATTCTTTAACAACGTGACACATAGAGGGAACCCATGTAGATGAATACTCTAAAATGTGAAAAGTGTAAGAACAAACGTCTGTGAAACATGCTCTTTTGTCTCTACCAGTATGTATTACACCATCCTCCGAACCACGTGCATACAAATACCGTGACGCACCTAACAGTAGGAAAATAATCAATAACGTGTAAGGTAATTTAAAATAAATTTTGGTTTCATTATTATGGAACAAGTCTAAACAAGTCCATGTGTCTTTTTCAGTCCAATACAGACCATATCAAAATTTGTATCTGCTCAAATTTGTTATTCCATAATAGCGAGCTTAAATTTTATTTGAATCTGACACACCATGAAAGATGAATACCCACGCATTGTGGCACGTGTGAACATCAATATAAACTGTGACACATGCATACACAAATGAACCATGACACGTTTATGACATATCGTGACACATAAATACACACGTGTGTGTGACTCGTTAATAAGCATTATGCATACAAAGAGATTGTAACAAAAAATACTGCGACATATCCATTCACATATCGTGACGTGTGAATACGACACACCTCTTTTTTGGGAAGATCACATGATGTAACTTTAACATACTTAGATTTACAGCTGTGATAAATCATGCCATTCGGAGCTCAGAAGTTCAGACAACGTGTTTAATAAGTTTAGGATACATACAACAAAACCAATTAATAAAACATTAGTTGATACATGACGTAGAAGTTTAAACTTTGTATATATTAACTTGAAATGTTTGAAACAAAACCTCAACACAATAAGCTTAGTAGTTATGAATTTAAATAGCTGATAAAAGGAAGTAAAATGCACTGTTTCCACTGTCTTTTCCTCATTTAACCAATATATTCAATAGCATAAAATAGGAAAACTAGCTACAATTTAACAAAAAGACGAAATAGCTAAAATCAAGCAAAACTTTGTGACCGGATGTTATCTTTGTCCTTGTGTACAGATTCTCATGAGGTCTGGCATGGCCTAGCGCGTTAGGACGTGCGCTTCGGGGGTTCGTGCCCGAGTCGCGCCAAACATGCTCGCACTCTCAGCCGTGGGGACGTTATAATGTTTCAGTTAATCCCACTTTCGTTGGCAAAAGAGTATCCCAAGAGTTGGCGGTGGGTGGTAATGACTAGCTGCCTTCCCTCTCGTCTTACACTGCTAAATTAGGGACGGCTAGCACAGGTAGCCCTCGAGTTGCTTGGTGCGAAATTCAAAAACAAGCAAACAAACAGATTCTCACGTGCATTGCAGTGACTGTAAATCAAACATATTTTAATAATTCCTGCTCCCCAGCAATAAAAATAAAACAAAGAGAACATTCTACAGAAAATATTTACTACTTTTTTAACTCTAACAGAAAAGCGTGTTAAGGCGTGCGACTCGTAATTTGAGGGGCGCGGGTTCGCATCCCCGTCCCGCCAAACATGCTCATCCTTTCAGCCGTAGGGGCGTTATAATGTTATATTCAATCCAACTATTCGTTGGTAAAAGAATAGCCCAAGAGTTGGCGGTGGGTGGTAATGAATAGCTGCCTTCCCTCCAGTCTTACACCGCTGAATTAGGGAAGGCTAGCACAGATAGCCGTCGAGTAGCTTTGTGCGAAATTCAAAAATAAATAAACTAATTAACAGAAAAAAATTAATTTACGTCACTCTTGAGTGAGGTCATCTCTTCACTGCTCGAGCCAGTCCCATCAGCCTTTGCCCGACGACGAATTTCGGTCCAAAAAATATTTTCAAACTGAAATATATACTTTCCGGCAGGTCAATTGCAGTTTTAGGTACTTTCAACCCTAGAATCCAAGGTTTGATTTCCCTTTCACATAACTTATTTTGTGGATTTGCTCTCAAAACACACACAAATACGACTATCTGAAACTCGTGACTCCTACTGTTTAATTCTTTGTTTATAATTATGTTAATGTATTTTAACAGGTTCTTTAATTTTCAAAAGTAAAAATGTTATTTACATGATCTTCTTTTCTTTTTTCTGGAAAGGTGAAATTTCCGTATAGGTACTTCTCTGTTGTCTCTATAAAGTGGTTTATATAGCAAGGTTGTATGCAGTAATGGATTCTAAACAGCTTGATAAGACTGTTTTTATACAAAAATAAAATAAATATATTAAAATCAGACAATACAGTGTTTCAATTATTACTATACAAATTCAAATTGAAAACAATACAATCATTGTTTTTCAACAAAATTTATGACACGTCTATTGGGTAAAGGAAAATATTTATGGTCAAATTTAATGAATTTACATACGTATAAAAATATAAACAGCTTTAAAGTATTTCATAACGTAAATTATCTTTCAACCACTGATTCAAAACACTAATTTAGAAATGGCCTTATAAAAAGAAAATTTTGTTTTCACCATTGAAAACAAATATATAACTTCACAACACAGGAAAGTATTTGAGGCAATTTACTCATCAATACTTTACATGGGTACCTTTGATACTGAAGAGAATAAAAAAATTAATAAAATTGAAACATTATAAGGTGTGGTGATAATTATTAGGAAATCATTCAAATAATTCTGGCAGATTGAGCAAGAGAATATGGGTTTAAACTAATTAATTATACTTTATTATTGTACTTTTATCATAAATATTATTTTATACTGTTGGCTTAGAATACGTACTTAGGACTTAGCTAGTTATTTCACGTTGACCGAACCTCATGAGATACTATTGGGTTTACGACCGAAAACATCGTTAACAGTGTGAATTGGCAAAAAATGAAACAGTTATAAGTAAGGACGTGGAAACACTATACTTAGACAGCTGTATTCGATTTCGGTTATAGTATTGTTACATTTTACCAACTAGTTTGATTTATTTAAAAATGTACATTAAATATTCTTTAATTCTCTAGAATAAATACAGGTACGTACCAGTTCAACAGTTTAATTTCGATTTATTTTTTTGAGTGAATATTAAAATGGCTAAACATCTTCATCCATGAAAAACTGAAAGTCCCAAGCGTTAATAATAAGAGTTCAAGTCGATTACGTCATTATGTTATTTCTTGCCTCTTAAGGAGACGTACAACTACAAATGCGGTGTTGCACTATCTACTTAGTTGCTATGGTTACAAGTTTAAAATAGTCTCGTGAGAACTGCGTATTTGTGGTGGTTTATAGCAAGCTATGAACATGTTTTAACTTATATCACGCGATGAACATGTCCAGAGTTAAAATACTGGAAATTTACATCAATTTTATTTTATAAATGTAAAAGGATTTATAAATATCTAATAGAACAGCAAAACTAGGTGTTTATAAATATCTAAAAACAACAGTAGGACTAGCTGCTTATAAAGATATAATACAACAGCAGAACTAGGTGTTTATAAATATCTAATACAACAGCAGAACTAGGTGTTTATAAATATCTAATACAACAGCAGGACTAGATGTTTATAAATATCTAATAAAGCAGCAGGACTAGGTGTTTATAAAGATCTAATAAAATAGCAGGACTAGGTGTTTATAAAGATCTAATACAACAGCAGGACCAGGTGTTTATAAACATCTAATAGAAAAGCAGGACTAGGGTTTATAAAGATCTAATACAATAGCAGGACTAGGGTTTATAAAGATCTAATAGAACAGCAGGACTAGGGTTTATAAAAATCTAATAGAACAGCAGGACTACATGTTTATAAAGATCTAATAGAACAGCAGGATTAAGTGTTTATAAAGATCTAATAGAACAGCCCGACCACAAGTAAGTGTTTATATTTAGAACTTTTTATTTAACCCCCTCTATCTTTTTGGAGGCTTTCAACGTATGCTAGAAAATCTGGTTTCCTCAGTTGCAGTGGGCAAAGTACATATATAGTCCATTGTGTAACTCAGGGTTTAACAACATACCAACAGAACAGTGTGTGTGGGCGTCTCTTAATAGTTTCTCATCTTTCTTACATATTTAATGTATTCCTTTCACAACAGCAGCTTAGAAACAACTATATGCCATAACCCATCAAAAACACTAGAGTTGTTGTTTTATGTTACTAATATAGTTGAAGTCAAAGAGTTGTATAGAATGTAAGAAAAGGATTAGTAAACCATTGCAAGGCCTAGCATATCATCCACGTGGTACTGTTACCAAATGGTTATCCTAGTAATCTCTACTTATTGACATTTCCCAGAAGAGCCGGATGTTTATCCAAATGGACTTCAAAATGAAAACACTAGTCCTTAATTACTTAACTAGGTACTTAATTAGCTTCCTGCTGGTTAAAGAAGAAATACGTTAAACAAATTGAAGAATTTGTAAAACTAATTTATTGTTTGTAATCCGACAAAAGATGTGTTCCCATCTTTTAAATCTCTCATAGGAATAAGTATTTCCGTAACAAATGCGTTAACATGGAAAATAATCATTATTAGAATTCCTACACTTATGTATACGAAGCGTTAACCCTGACAATTTTATGCTGCCCTCTAGCGATCAGATGTACATATTATATCATATTGAACAATTTTATTATTTTACCTGGCATCGAAGTTACTGTACAAAATCGAGTAAAAAATAAATGAACTTTAAATTATGTTGTTTACTGTTTTATTCATAACTTATTTGTTGTTACATATTTCAAATCAGCAAAGTTGTGATGGTCCTACAAACAATTTGGTGCATAAGAAGCTGAGAAAAACGTTCTAAAAAAGCCAGTACTTTCCATCCAGAAATTCTAGAGTTATTCTATTATTAGAAAATAAATTATGTCAAACGAGGGCGCCACAACCATAATAATCCTCTTTTGTTATAGTCAAAAATAAAATAAAAATAAAGTTTACTAACCTAAAGATTCTAAACTAACCAACTATTTTTAATCAAGGAAAAAAGGAATCGTTGTGACTATTGTATCATTTTTAAATGACTAATAAATGATAAATATTATTAAGTATATTCATGAGAAGCTAGAAACCATTATTTGGGGATTTCAGATCCTTATAGAAAAACTGTGTTGGAAAAACAGAAGAAAATCGTCTTTTTATTATTTATATTCTAATCATAAATACAGCAGCCTTCCCTCTGCTGTCTTATTGTTATTAATTTATTTCTACATTAGTTTTATTTTGAAGGATTATAATGAAGTATTCCTATTTCCTAGTTAAGAAACTTCAAAGAATAACTTAAAAACGAGTTTTATATCATCTCAAATAAACAGAGGAAATAAGTAACGAAACCTCTACACATCAATAGAAAGTTTTAACTCGTACCTTATGTTTATTCTATTTCGTTCAAAGCTACTAAAGAACCATCTGAGATATCCGTACCTAATTTTAAATTGATAGAGTCAATACAATCTATCGTCAACTTGTGGACTAATAGTTACTGACTTAATTCATAACTACATTGTAACGTCTTGACAACAAGCATGTTTGATGTTTTGATCGTGCAACCTGAGAGTCGAGCCCCAACAATTAGGCTATGTTATGTCTCGAAATCTTCTAGAGTTCAAAACTTTCTGAATGGAGGCATTCAATTAATAATTCGTTATACTTAAAAATCGTTTCAACACTAATATATCTATTTATTTTTCATATTTAGGACAAACCCACTAAGGCTACCAGCAGCCGACCCTCGTTTCGAACTACTTGGCAGAGAGAAAAAGACAGTTAGCAGCACCGTACCAACCATGCTAAGGGTTTACCTATTACTCTTATAACACACACATGGGTTAAAATGCATGGGAAATTGTAGGGCACGGTACGGATTTAAACTCGTTCCCCACTTCTGAAACCCATAGCTTTATCACAGGACCAACATGTACCCTTCAGTTCTAAGCAGACACACTATGCAAGGCTTAACCCAACTTTGAATAATAAAAAAATACTTGTAAAAATAAAACAACAGATCAATAACGATCCAAAGTGAGCAAGATTTACAAAGTAAGAATCTTAAACAGTCAGTTTTACTGAGAAGAAACGATAACTGTTTCTCATATTTTATTATCACTAAAACCATGGTTATTGTGGAGTTTAAAGGGAAATTGATTTGATTCGTTTATCGAGTACCCTAACTACGAGGAAATACCAAACCTGCGAATAAGGATCAGTTCGATCACACAGTTATTGTTATTGTTATTTTGAATTAAGCACAAAGCTACACAATGGGCTATCTGTGCTCTGCCCACCACGGGTATCGAAACCCGGATTTTAGCGTGTAAGTCCGAAGACATGCCGCTGAGCCACTGGGGGGCCGATCACACAGAGTCACACCTGAAGTTCGTCAACAGCTACAATATTTTTTGTAGATTATTTATCGTCGAATAACGTTGATATTTTAACATCGATTTCTAACACTCCCTTAAAATCGACTTCTGTCAGTTAAGATGAATTCATTTTTAAAAATCTATTGGAGGCATAAAATATATGTTTAATTTTTTCTTCATTTCTCACTCTCTAACTTCCTCACCCTCTGTTGGTTCAGCGATAAATCTAAAAAGCTTATTAAACTAAAAAAAATTTAGGCCTAGAAACCTGTGGTTTATCTTAAGAACTAACGAAGAAATTATTGCTTTCTCTTCGTTTTTATAGATTTTACACGCGTTATAGAAATTTAACATTCATGATTTATACAGCTTGTATAGAAAATAAAACAAAAAAGAAATACGTTTTGCTTGTTTTTTAATTTCGCGCAAAGCTAAACAAGGGCTATCTGCGCTATCCGTCCCTAATTTAGCAGTGTAAGACAAGAGAAAAGGCAGCTAGTCATCACCAACAACCGCCAACTCTTAGACTACTCTTTTGTCAACGAATAGTGGAATTGACCGTCGTGTTAGAGCCTCCCATGGCCGAAAGGGCGAACATTGTACAGAATCGATAAAGAAACAAATAGGAATAGCTCATATTTTGTCACTCTACGTTTCATAAATTGTCAATAGATGTCGTTAGTGCACTGTTGTGACAACGTAGTTATTACTCAGTGATGTCGAGAAAACCCACTTATTTGTTTGTTTTGGAATTTTGCACAAAGCAACTCGAGAGCTATCTGTGCTAGCCGTCTCTAATTTAGCAGTGTAAGACTAGAGGGAAGGTAGCTAGTCATCACCACCCATCGCCAACTCTTTTACCAACGAAATGTGGAATTGACCGTAATATTATAACGCCCCCACGGCTGGGAGGGCGAGCATGTTTGGCATGAGTCGGGCGCGAACCCGCGACCCTCAGGTTACGAAGCGCACGCCTTAACGCGCTAGGCCATGCCAGGCCTGTAAAATTATTACGCATCAAGAGCTGAAAAGGTGAGTTTGTTTGATGCGACCCTCGGATTATGAGTCGAACGCTTTAACCCACCAGGCCATGCCGGTCCTTAACCCACTTGTAGAGAAATATATATGCAAAAACGGTCGTTTGGGTTGAGAAAATATTTTACATAGAAGAGCGAACAACGTTTCGACCTTCTTCGGTCATCATCAGGTTCACAAAGAACTCTTCTATGTAAAATATTTTCTCAACCCAAACGAGCCGTAGTTATAACTCTGTGTTGGCGAATAAGGAAATATACGAAAATGTAAGAAGAAATACAAGTAACCTGTAAACCTGATTAGGAAAAAGTTATCTTGTTAACATGTTTATAGCATGTGAATTTAACTCAAAACAAATTTTAATGGAATAGTTTGCTTGTTCGTGTTTGAATTTCGCACAAAGTTACTCGAGGACTAATTGTGCTAGCAGTCCCTAATTTAGCAGTGTAAGACTAGAGGGAAGGCAGCTAGTCATCACCACCAACTGCCAACTCTTGGGCTACTCTTTTGCCAACGAATAATGAGATTGACAGTCACATTATAACGCCCCCACGGTTGAAAGGACGAGTATGTTTGATGCGACCGGTATTCGAACCCGCGACCCTCAGATTACGAGTTGAGTACCTTAACCCACCTAGCCATGTCGGGCCTTTTAATGGAATTAAAATAACCTCTATCATAACTAAAATATTTATCGCTTTTCTTAACCAATTATTAAATAACTAGAATAAAAATAAAGAAAACCCGTATGTTATTGAGCCTAGATAATATTAGTTCAAAGTAGCGTGAGAAATATATTGCTTTGTTATTGGTTTCCTATTAAAAGGCTGTAAAATTGGCCTTCTGCGGGGAATTGAGCACTGTAAAAGTCGAATTAAAATTACTTTCTCACAATAATTTACAAAAATACAATTATCATTTATTTTGGTATTAATTTGTTTTTTTCTAAGCACAACAGAATTAATTTGGTTATATCTGTTGATGGTTTTTGTGTTTTAAGCTACAACAATGTATTAAGAACGCATACACTTCTGCGTCTATTTTGACTATTGCTTTGTTAATTAAATGCCCTCTGTTATTCATAGTAACTGTGATTGGACTTTATTTTTAAGCAATTTATAATATCAATTAACAGCTGCGTTTTCCACTTGTATCTCAATAGCGTGTGTGTATGCGTTATCGCTATCAATATCGTCTACCTTACAATTTATAACAGTTGTGCTATCCAGGGAGGAAATAGGTAACTACAAATGAATGAGTGCTAAGCCTAAAATAAAACAATTACTTACGAATAAAGGATCAGTTTTCTGACACTCTTAGCCCTTATATTAGATCAATTTATTTTATAATGCTTTCATTTAATTCATTTCTGCATATAAAATTAAGTTTCGCTCTATCTCAGTGTTCAGTTATGTTATCAAACCACAAAACAGCAATGAAAGTTTGTCCAGTAATTATTTGTAACAGGTTGTTGTTGTTTTGGAATTTCGCACAAAGCTACTCGAGGGCTATCTGTGCTAGCCGTCCCTAATTTAGCAGTGTAAGACTAGAGGGAAGGCAGATAGTCTATTACCACCCACCGCCAACTGTTGGGCTACTCTTTTACCAACGAATAGTGGGATTGACCGTCACTTTATACACCCCCACGGCTGGGAGGGCGAGCATGTTTAGCGCGAAGCGGGCGCGAACCCGCGACCCTCGGATTACGAGTGCACGCCTTAACGCGCTCGGCCATGCTAGGCCCGTATGTAATAGGCCATATTCATACCTTTGATTTCTTTATTACTTGTATATCCTCGCTTTTAACAGCATATTCGGCTATAATGTTAACAATATTTCAGCAGATTTCCCATCACAGCCGATTCAGGCTAACTCTAAAATGTTATGTTAGAACAACAACGTAAAATAATTCACATGATAAAAAGTACACACAATATAATAATAATAATAAATATATTTTGTGTTTTGACACACAGTGTTATCTACGAACTAGAGTATCCAATCATATTAAGTGTTGTTTTTTTTTGTTTGTTTGTTGTTGTGTGTGTTTACAATCACAAATGGTCTCGAGGCCTGTGTATTATTTAAATAACCGTATTGGCGTTGAAAGTAATAGATATGAAATTCACCTTATACTTTGGTTTTAATACTGTCCCTTTAAAATGTCTGTATGTAGTTACTTAAGCGAAACTTGGATATCAAAAACAGCGCTTAACGACTAAGCAAAGTCTCTGAAATAGAGATATAGGAAACACCTCGAACTTTTGTTTCTAAGAACCACCTTTCTTGTATTTTTCGCCTCTTGGAACAAAAAAAAATCAATAGTTTTGCACAACTAAACCTAATATTTGAAATTTAGATATAGAATTAGTCAGTTATTTGTTAATTTGTCAAATATTCATGCACTTTGGGTATGTTGCAACAAAAAAAAAACTATTATTATTTATTAGCTTATTTCAGTTACAAGTATCTATTTCACTAAATTACTTCTTTAATCCCAAGTATTACTCTGTTTATATTTGACAAAGATATAGTGTTTTTTTCTTTTCTTAAATAATAGATGTACCAAAGAGTTAATTTTTCAAACCTTTTGAAATGCAAGTAGTCTTAGATGCAAAAAAAAAATCGAATAATAAAATATTTGTGCTTTGTTTCACTATTCTTGTTGTTTTGAATTAAGCACAAAGCTACACAATGGGCTATCTGTACTCTGCCCATCACGAGTATCGAAACCAGGATTTTAGCGCGAAATTCCACAGACATACCGCTGAGCCACTGGGGGGGGGCATTTCAAGAACAAATCAGTATACATATTCCACATTCATGAAATGTAAAGTTCCTTGGGAAGTCTACTTTAGTTTTTTAAATCAAAATTACTGAAATATACAGTAAACCATTTTTAACGTACAATGCAATTTCATTCTTAGCCTTAGAGAATAAAATCTGTTTTCAATAATATGTAACTAAACTTACAAAAATAAATTGCACCGAGTAAATGCAAGTGAAGAGAATCTACAGATAATAATAAAGTACTCGTTGAATAATAAGGTAAATAAAAGCCAGATGAAATTGTAAGCTCATTTCAGTATACCTTGACAATATCCAGTTATGTTTTTGTTTAACGTAACTTTTTGATGTAATTTCTTAACAAAGAGTGTGTGTGTGTGTTTGCGTTTTACAGTAAAGCCACACTGCGCTATCTGCTGAGCCCACCGAGGGGAATCGACCCCCTGATTTTAGGGTTGTAAATTTGAAGACATACCGCTGTACTAGCGGGAAGCCAACAAATAGTAAATGGAAACTTGCTTTGAACTTTAAAGTTTATTGGATTTTCTGTTCCAAAGATTTTACCTGAACGTAAAAAAAGTATTCCTAATTTAAGTAGAATAATTATAAATAACTAAATTCTAATTAAAATCATTCATGCCGGGTTGTAAAATTTAGTATATATGTTACAAGTAACCAACTATTATCTATTTAAAAAACAGTTCATTGTAATTTTTAAAACAAAAATTAAAATAAAACCTAAAATTAAATGAGGAAGTAGTCAAATTACCTTCATATTTTTCCCAGCTGGTACAGCGGTAGGTCTACGGATTTACAATGCTAAAATCAGGAGTTCAATTCCCTTATGGACTCAGCAGATAGCCAGTTGTGATTTTCCTATAATAAAACACACATACATCTCCATGTTAGGCTTAACTCATGTTCACTTAAACCTAATTTGACTTTATTAATGCAGTGTTGTTTTCGAATGATTCAGCAAACAGAATCATAAAAAGCCCCCCGCTAGTACGGCGGTAAGTATATAGATTTACACACACAAAGAAGAAAAAATAATGATTTTTAATTTTATAATTTTCAGATTATTTTTATTGAGAGATGAAGAAATAACATGTCAACTTTAGAACACTTCACTCTGTTATTAGTTTTCAGCTGAATTAAGAAAAAGAGCAGTTTTTATTGTATTTCTTGAAATTTTTCTGCATACTTTTTGTATCGATTTTTAGTAATATTCTGACTAATTTTGTTTGTTTGTTTGTTTTGGAATTTCGCACAAAGCTACTCGAGGGCTATCTGTGCTAGCCGTCCCTAATTTAGCAGTGTAAAACTAGAGGGAAGGCAGCTAGTCATCACCACCCGCCGCCAACTCTTGGGCTACTCTTTTACCAACGAATAGTGGGATTGACCGTCACATTATACACCCCCACGGCTGGGAGGGCGAGCATGTTTAGCGCGAACCCGCGACCCTCGGATTACGAGTAGCACGCCTTACGCACTCGGCCATGCCAGGCCATAAATTAAGCACAAAGCTACACAATGGGCTATCTGTACTCTGCCCACCACGGGTATCGAAACCCGGATTTTAGCGTGTAAGTCTGCAGACATACCACTGAGCCACTGGGGGGCCTGACTAATTATCAAAGGATTATTTTACATTATTTGAGTTACATGTGTGAATAAAGGAACTTCATGAAATAGAAAGAAAATTATTTTGGCAAAATACTTTATCGAACTTAGATAAAACTACAGAAGTTTTCATTGCGTAAACTATGTCATTTTAATGTATATTTTAAAAGTAATACGTCTCAAGAGGAAAATCGTGTTTGAAATTTATTATATCGTCTTTAACAAATTGTGAATTCAATTGGAACCGTGATAGGCAGTTTATTGGCTCTCTTAAGGAGGACGTAACGGAGAGCTATTTGATCTTTATGACACCAACATCTGCTATCTTCAGGAATTGAGTCTCAGTTTCTTCCAGTTTCTCGACTATCGTTGCTTGATTCATGTCCAATCACGCTTACTTTGTTCCTTTCTGTTCACAGGTTACAATTAGAAAATCAGAAAAACATAACAAACAACAATGTAATAGTTCACTTATTGAACATCCGGCTGTTGGTCAAAATTTAAGATAAGCATAGATATGTTTTTATCAAAGGGCTCAGGTGCGTCAATAAATCAACGGATTAGTATTAAGTTCATTTGTGCTCTTGATTTTATGTTGTTGTTTATTTTTAAACAAGTTTTTAATCTCTTTATTTATTTTATTGTTTAAAACTTTTATTTCCAAATAATTTTGATACCTCGTTACTTGAGTGAAACTTTTCTTAACTAGTTATTTCCTGCAGAAAGTGTTCACCATTTTTCAAACAAATTGATGATGTCAAATCACATCAGTCTTAAAAACGGAGGCCTTTTCGGACACCATCTTTTTTTTGTGGGTTTTTTTCTAAACTATTCACTTATCGTACTACAACGTCCCTAACAACACGTGATACGTGATTGATTGGTTTTTTTCAGAGCACAACCAAAATGGACTATCTACTCTGTCCCCTCGCAGAGAATCTAACCTCGAATTAAGTTCGTAAATCGCGAGATCGCATAATATTTTATTAATTATTTCACTATATAGAACGAAATTTCTAAATTGTTTTAATTCTCAGAATAATTATATTACATTTATTTGTGCTCTTGAAGAAAAAAATATCATTTCTTTAAGTTCGAGTCAGCAGACTTAATAAACGATTACATCCCTCTATCACAAGCTACTCTCATGTTAAGTGCTTTCTTAACAAAGCTTACGATGTTTTGTTTTATTTCTCTATCCTTTCTGGACGAATCTCTTTACATCCTAAAAATATAATTTATTCTTTACATTTCATTCAAATCATAACTTGTAATTTCTGTCAAACAAGTCCCTCGGTGGACTCAGCAAGCCCCCCGCTAGTACAGAGGTATGTCTCCGGATTTACAACGCTAAAATCAGGGGTTCGATTTCTCTTGGTGGGCTGAGCAGATAGCCCAATGTGGCTTTGCTATAAGAAAACAAACAAACAACTCCCCTGGTGGGACATCAGTAAGTCTATGGACTTACAACGTTAAAACCCGGGATTTGAATCCCTATGGTGAACGCTGAAGATGGCGCAGTGAATCTTTACTATAAAACAAATAAACAATCTGTTAAATGAAATAAAAACTGCTACGATAGCAAATAGTGCTTCGAAATGTCCAATTTCACTGAACACTTCTTTCTTAACTAAACAGAGCACTTATCTTAGGTTATAAACCTTTAAAATAATCCAAATTTTATTAATTAGAAGATTAAACTACAAACTATTTTAAATCCTCCATTAGAATTATTAATATGTTTTCTTTGGTGGACTTTTACACAAAGCTTCTCCAGAGCTATCTGCGCTAGCAGTCCATAATTAAAAACTGATAGATTGGAGGGACGGTGACTAGTCAGCACCGCCAACCACCAAATGTTGGGCTACTTTTTACCGACGAATGCTGGAACTTAGGGTCATATTGTAATCCCCTTCTTATGACCGAATGTTTAATGAAGGAATTCGAACCCGGCATCTGTTTAGAAACAAAAACTGTTTGTTTCCATGTTTGTATAGATAAACTAGTGGCGAATGCAATCCTACCAACGTTGCTACTTAAGTAAATGATTCTATCAATGCATCAATTACATTATCCTGCTGAAAAGGAGAAAAGTCCAGACTTTCTAGAACCTATGTATAGCAAAAACTTACACAATATTTCAATGACTTGTTTGTAAATGAACAAATGATACAAACAGTGCCGTAACAGATACAAACAATATAGTGGCGAGTAAAAACATTGTTCACAGGTAGAAACATAAATTATGAGGTATGTAAACCCTACCGATAGTTAACAGTACAAAACTCAAGAATTTAAGGTTCGAGTCACGCATTGTTTGTTTATTTTTCCGATAAACATTAAATTTGATTCTGTCACGCGATAAATTTCACTGGACTAACACACATGTGGTTTAACATTGAAGTTTTTTCACCTTATCTTGACATCATTGTTTTTACATCTTAATGAAACAGAATGTAGTCATCCAAAGAAGAAAGTTAAATTCAAGGATAATTCACATATTTTCTTCAGCTCGTGAAACCTCAGTAACAATCCAGTGTGTTTGTAAGTTAATATCGTGGATAAAACACTCCACTCGTAATCTGAGGGTCGCGGGTTCGAATCCCCGTTACATGAAACATGTTCGCCCTTTCAGCCGTAGGGCATTATAATGTGACGATCAGTCCCACTATTTGTTGGTAGCCAAGAGTTGGCGGTGGGTGGTGATGACTAGCCTTTCCTCTAGTCTTACACTGCTAAATTAGGAACGGCTAGCGCAGATAGCCCTCGTGTAGCTTTACTCGAAATTCAAATCAAACCAAACCTGCCCACCTCGGGTATCGAAACTCGACTCCAAAGGGGGTGTGAGTCCATTGGGAGACCACAAATACAGAAACAGACTGACCATATACAGTCAGTTAAAAGAGATTAGAGCCATCAAAAATCAGACACTGATA
This sequence comes from Carcinoscorpius rotundicauda, assembly GCA_011833715.1. Taxonomy (NCBI): domain Eukaryota; kingdom Metazoa; phylum Arthropoda; class Merostomata; order Xiphosura; family Limulidae; genus Carcinoscorpius; species Carcinoscorpius rotundicauda. Next base: position 103,117,366 of record CM022394.1, on the reverse strand, counting down.
ATTTTTGTTCCTCTTGAAATCATTGTGCAACGAAAATTGGATTTTCCCTTTCACCAATAGATAGTGGGTTGATTCTGTTATTATAACGTCCCCATCGCTAAAAGAGCGAGAATTTTGCCCTAACTTCCAGAATGTTGTTCTTTACATGTTAACACTGACTAAGACCTAAAGCGATTTTTCAAAGAAATGGATTATTGTATTGTTACAAAACCCTCTGTGGACTCCTTTAATAATTTCAAGACTTACATAAATCAGTTTCCCGAACACATCGGCAAAGAACGTAGTTATGCATAGTTATAAATATTTATGCATTTATAAACATTCATACAGTTGCTAAAACACACTATCTGATAAGTCGACAAGTGATTTTTTTTTGTCGAGGAAGTTCACATCTCTTTAAGTTAGTTCACATTTCACGTAGACAAGCAAGAATTTACATAATTTTGATCACTACAACAGAATATCAAAGTAGAAAAGAGAGAAACGTCTTTAGTTTAATTTTAAAATGTTTGTATCTTTGTCCATGTTTTTTCGAGAACTAAAATGTTAATCATCAATGCATTAATACAAAATCGGAAAATTTTTGTTCTACTTATTTTGTTCTTAAATATTTAAAATTAAGTAACATTTTAAGTAGCATTTAACTACTTCGTTGTACAAAAAACAACAACATCATGTGGCTATTATTTTCTAAATATAATGAGGAGTATACCAAAAAACAAGTGTTTACAAACTAGCATGTTGTTTTTACCACCAGGGGCGTGTCTAATGTACAAAAACATGAAACCGTTATTTTCCAAATATAATGACAAGTATACGTGAAAACGAGTGTTTACATGCTAGCATGTTGTTCTTCACCACCACAGGGCGTGGCTAAACTGTAACATCACTTAAAATGTTCTTGCGTGAAAGTTTTATAATTCACTCAAGAGGAGGTCGTCCTCTTTAACGGCTCCAAATTCCATATACACGTCTCTGAAAATTTTTTTTACAAAGTCTCGTGTCGTTCTAAAACAGTCTTCGACTTTTTACAGGGTTAAAGACAGGTTTGTTTCTTTCTTCCCGAGCTACGTTCATGATCGCTTCCTAGGCTGTCTTCTCACATGACTTCTACGCTCCTTTCGAAGCTAAATATCTTCTTGGTATTTCCTTCTTTTTTCCACTACATCTCTCGACTGTTTACATTTTTTCCACTACATCTCTCGACTGTTTACTGTTTACTTTAACACACACGCAGTTAAGTTTTCTTCTTACATTTCTAAGAGTTTGAATATTCAATAAGATCAAACCTTATTCTCCAAAAAGAGAATTAAAGTGAAACCTTTGTTTCTGAGCTGTCTGCCCTCAGCCGGAGCTTCTGTCAGTACAAAACCAGTTTTACGTTTCACTTGAAGTGAAATAATCCAAATAGAGCATAATAAAACAAAAGTACCAATCAGAGTTTGCCAACAATTTCTTTGTGTGCCGCTTTAACAATTTAATGCAAGTGAGTCAGAAGGAAAAAGATAGAGAGTACAGATTGGTTGCTAGAGAGATAAGGAGACAAGTAAAAAGAGATAATGTGAAAGAAATTAACGGAAAGAGAGATAGGGAAAAAGACACAAAAGAAAAAATAATGAAAAGGGTGCATTTCTGGAAATAGAGAGATGGATAAAGATATAAAAAGAGAGATAAATAATTTGTAAATTTAGAGTGTAAAGTGGATTACTTCGCATATTTAAACTAATCTGTTTCAATTAAATAGTCGACTCGAAATGATCAGATTTAAAAAAATATGTGTTTTGGAGTTAAGACAAATCTGCACAACGGGCTATCTGTCTTTAGCCCATCACGAATATTGAAGCTAGATTTCTATAAAACCAATGATCCAGTGGCACGTCTGCGGACTTACAACGTTAGGAACAGGATTTCTAAACGCGTGTTAGGCAGAGCACAAACAGTCCATTGTGTAGTTTTGTTGATAAATATAAACAAACAACTGAACTACTAGAAAACGTTTTAAAACATATGCTATCAATATCACTCCCTCCTGTTTTGAAAGAATGCTACAACTCCTTCCTGTTTTAAAACGTTTTCCTGTTTAACAAACGCGATTCTAATACATTTGTGCCCGGTATATCCAAGTGGTAAGGGCACACAAATCATAATCTGAAATGGGCAGAGGAAAGGGATGTAACTATTGCCATGACATCCTCTCACCCCACCTGGTGACAATAAATAGCGAAACTTATTCAATCACCTAAGACTATTAGAAATTCTTATAATTTAAGCTAACGAGAAGATTTTTGCAGGAAATTTAATGAATGAGCAATCTATAACGTGAAAACAATAACCGACATTTTGTGTGAAATGTAAATCTTAGACAAACTTATTAATTCAATTTTTTGTTAAAGAAGATGACACATAACTTCTGAAAACAATAGTTTATTAGGTTGAGACCAAAGTCTTTATATTTCAGCTGGTTCCACGTATTCCTGACCCGATATGGCCAAGCGTGTTAAAACGTGCGACTCGTAATCCGAGGGTCTCGGGTTCGTATCCTCATCGCGCCAAACATTCTCGCTCTTTCAGCCGTGGGGGAGTTATAATGTTACGGTCAATCCCACTATTCGTTGGTAAAAGAGTAGCCCAAGAGTTGGTGGTGGGTGGTGATGACTAGCTGCCTTTCCTCTAGTCTTACACTGCTAAAATTAGGGACGGCTAGCACAGATAGCCCTCGAGTAGCTTTGTGCGAAATTTTAAAAAACAAACAAGCACGTATTTCTGTTTGCTGTAGATTCAGTCTTCAGGCCCTGCAATACGATATATTATAGAGTATGGCTCCTGCGAGTTAGTTCTTTGAAGTCAGAAATCGTGGATTCGATTATAAATTCTAAGGATTTGTAATATTTTCTGAAAAGTTAACGCGATCCTAATATAGCTACACAATAACATGTGGGATGACAACACTAATCTTGTATTATAATAGCAATGAACTTTCTGAGGGAAAACTGCTCATTAGTTCTCTAACTTAATTAACAACAAGATAATGTTCGTCAAGAAACTGCCCAGCTATCTGCTATATCAACCGAGGGTAATCGAACCCCTGATTTTAGCGATGTAATTCAGTAAACGCACCCAGCAATAAACTACATTTCTTTAGTTCGGTTTGCATGCTAAGTCAAATGTACTGGTCATACTCAAGCAAGCCATCGTTCCCACTGAGTTAAAATAACTTAATAAACTGAAAAACGAAAATGTTCCTGAACCAGATGAAACTGAAAAAGACCAGGAGATGACAAACAAACACTTGGAAGCAGCTAAACCTGAATTATTGCGCGTTTTTATTAATCTGTTTACTTTGTCTTTCAGAACAAAGCAACAGTGAGCTAAATGCTGTGTCCAACGCGGGAAATCTAGCCTCCGATGTTGTTGTCAGCCCATAAACTCATTACTGCCACACTATGAATTCAATAAAAGTACTCCATTTTTTTTCTGTAAGCTGTAGTTGAACAGATATATATATATATATATATATTGTGTATATATATACACAACGAAAGATACAGAAAACTTAGATTTATTGTTTTTTGTTGTGGTTTTTACAAATGTTTCTTTTGTAAGGCTGAAAGTTGGATACAAACATCCAAGAGCTTTTCCTTTTGTTATACCTAGTGTTAACACATTTCATTAACACTGCTTACACAGTTAATTCATTCCTTTCTGATGAAAATGCGTAATTTCAGTGCAGAAAAAAAGTATCTTTTGATAAACCTGGAAACTGTTTTAATAAACTACTGAGGTGACATGTTCAACACCTGCATGTTTGGTTTACAAAAAAATTCACGAATAATCGACGGCGCACAACTGGCTCTGACATTTCTGTTTGAGCCATCTCTGAAGAACCATATTTATACATTCACATTATCAAATGTTATTCGTAGTATGATATCTACGTTAGACGTCTCTAATTTTAAAATAATAGGTTGTAGACAAGACAGATACTCAACACCACCTACCGCCAACTCTTGTGCTATTCTAATCACACAATGGGATTCACTGTCACTCTCATAACGCAACCAGCTGGGGCAACAGGGAAAGAGCTATGAACCTTTTCTACGTTTATAAATCAGTACCCAAACCACTAGGCCACGCCCGGCCGATCATCAAACAACAGAAAACCAAGGGACACATTGAAAGCTGTAGATCTTTAAAATCACATCCCCTGTCAGTGAGGAGCAACGCCCTCATCCGCAAAGTAAAAGAGTCCTATTAGCTTTCCAATAAAATATTGTTATTTACTGTAAACTGCCATCTTTATTTGAAACAAGAAAAAATCACAACGCATAAGAAACGTTTCTGTAATTAAAACGCTCGAGATAATAGAACTTATCAGGACGTCTCAGCTTTTTATTATCTCAAGTCAGTTGTTTCTTAAAATTGCTAATAGGTAGCGCTAACCTGTCGAGGGTACATATGGTACTACGTTGCGAGCGAGTTTCAGAATCAACAGAGTCACCAACGAACAAATTTCACTGGACTGGATCATCGAGGTAAAGTGGTTTTTACTCTTTCATTTGAGGTTTTAGTTTTGGTTTTGGTGTTTCTTAGGTATTGTTTTAATAGATTGTAACTAATAATCTTTAATTCAAGTAAACAAGTGTAACTGAAGCATTTAACGAACCTATAGAACCTGAACATTTATAAATACGAAGCTTTAATCTATTCCATTTATTTCTTACATTTTTGGTTGTTTTGATGTTACTGTGTTTAGTACAGAAAACTAGTTAGCATGGAATTTGTGACGCCCTCGTGAAGATGTATTGTTTGATTGTTTTGAATTTCACACAAATCTACACGAGAACTATCTGCGCTAGACATTCCTAATTAACAATGTAAGTCAGCTAGTCATCGCCTCCCATCGCCAACTCTTGAGCTACTCTTTAACCAACGAATAATGGGATTGCTCGTGACATTATAACGTCCCTACAGCTGAAACAGCTGCCACGTTCGGTGTGATGGAGGTTCGAACCCGCGACCCTCAGGTTGCGAATTGAGCGCCCCTAACTACTTGACCCTACCGGGCCTCAATGGTAAGACTATATAAAAGGATTTGAACCCGCGACTTCAGATTACGAGTCGAGCGCCACCTGGCTATGCCGGGCCTGTGAAGATGTAAACCTTAATTATAAGTCAGTGTACCTGTTTTAGGCTGTTTTGTAAAGCTCTTCGTTTAATGTTCGTGTTGGGCTGTAATTTGACAACACTGAAATATGTTACGGTTTTCACTACAAAATATGATCAGCCATAAAACTGGTCAGAAAGCCTGAAGATGATAAGTGTATTTAACCAATGAAAGAATAAATGCGCGTGTGTGTGTGTTTTCTTACAGCAAAGCCACATCGGGCTATCTGCTAAACCCACCGAGGGGAATCAAACCCCTGAATTTAGCGTTATAAATCCGTAGATTTACCATTGTACTAGCGGGGAACAAGAACAAATGCTTAAATATAAAACCAAATGCGGTTTGAACCCCTGATTCTAAGTTACGAATACCTGGTGTATTTTAAGCATTTTATATCACCAACAAATCTTGTCCGTAATCAAATAATATTATCCAGTCTCTATACAACCAAACACGGTTCAAACTCCTGATTTTACGTTATGAATGCTAAGCTGTTTATCTTTTCAAAAGGTTTCCTTAGATAAACAAATTTCGTCCGTGAACAAATGCTGTTGTCTAATCTATTTTTTTACGTTTTAAATATTTGTACAGAGGGATATTGACGCTCTTATCATGTTATTCGTAATGTCACGGTTTACATCTACCTGACTCTGCAAACTTTATGCGATCATTCCAATGAGCTGCAAGTAACCCTTGTCTTGGTTCAGCACAGTTGTCTGAAAACTGTAGCAATAATAACCAGAAGCAGGTCCAGAGAGGTTTGAAGCGTCGCTAACAAATAAACATTAATCACAGAGAGATCTTTTTCTTCTTTCATAAGATTACTAATGGGTGTAACGGCTTCCACTGACTTGGGTGTTACTAACAGCGAAGAGGATACTGCTGACTTGCAAAAGGATTTAGGTCATCTAGTGAGTTAGTCAAATAAATGGTAGATGGATTTTAATTGTAACAAATCTAAGATAATATACATATGTTATCATAATTTGAATTATAAGTATAATTTGGATGAGAATAACCTTAACAGTGTTATGAAGGAAAAGAATCTTGGTGTAATGGTTGGTCATTCTCCAAAGCCATCCAAGCAATGTGTTATTAGTAGTGGTAGGCCAAATACGATTTTAGGTTGTATCTACAAAAAATATTTAATACATGTCTAAAAAAGGTCGTAATTACATTGTACAAGTCACTGGTTACGCTATTTTTGGAATATTTTTGTTCAGTCCTGGGCTCCTTACCTTAGGAAAAGACATGGAATTGTTGGAAAGGGTTTAGAGAATGGTTAGTAGGATGATATCTGAGAAGGAGGGAGTGTCATATGAGAAGAGGTTAAAATCTGTCTTCACTTTCCCCGTCAAAAGAAGCGTTTTAAGGGATCTAGATATCTAAATTGTGAAGGGAATTGATAGTGTTGATAAGTTATCTTCTTTCATACTTAACAGTGAGAACAGTAGGAGTATATGACACAAATATACATGTTGACAAAGTAGGACTCGTCGTTAGCTAAGACAGCCTAACTTTTCTAACAGAGTAGTTTGCCTTTGTAATGGGCTACCTTCAGATGTTGTAGAGGTAAATTTAATTGAGTTTAAGAGAAAGCTGAATAAGTAAATGAATAATAAGAGCCGACTTTAGGTGTTTTTTTAATTATTTTACTACAGTTGAAAAGATGGAACAGTTAAAACGAATTAGTAGGTCTCATGTTGTTCATAAACTTTATGTTGTGTTTAAAAAGGCAAAAATTAAATTAACTGTCTCTGTTGCAGAGACCACAATGGATCACTGTCTTTGTCACGGGGATTACAATGGGTTTGTGGCTTTATTATAGGAACCATAAAAGATCCATGTTTATGTTGTTAATTTTATAGCAATAAAAGGACGTGTCTATGTGTGTGTGACGCCAAGATGAAAGAATCTTGAAACCTTAAATTTTGCATCCATTTTGAGTGAATCATGAAGGTTTACACTTGGGCTAATAAATAATTACTTATCTACCTGCGTGTACGAATAAACAAATAGAAAATAAATATTCAAGTGTATGCGTGCATGCGCACCTTTTAATGAGACAGGATAGACAGGATGTAGGTGTAACCGCCATAGCTCCAAGAGGAAAGAACCTGGAAACCAGAAATTTTGCACTCATACTAAATGGACCTCGAGGATATGCATCTGAGTGTTATTATTTATCCACGCACGTGCGAGCGTGCTCATCTTTTTAATGAAGCAAGCTAGCGGAAAACACATAGACTCTTAACAATAATATTAAATTACACTTTTATTTCTAAGCAACATGATATAAAAGCAATTGTTACAGCGCATTCTTAGCTTAATGCACTGGCTTTTCTATATTATAAGTTGTTATATAAAGAACCATTTCTTTTCTCTGTGTTTTTTCACTAGATCGCTTCTTTAAAAAGATGCACATGCGCTCACGTGTCGGTCTGCGGTTTCAATCTATAATTTTTCTTATAAGAAAACACTCCTTTAATTATGACATTATTATAGAACTTCTCTATAATTAAAGAAGTGTTTTCTTATATTACAAATTATAGATTTAAATCACAGATATATACGTGCGCGCATGCGTATCTTTTAAAAGAAGCGATATTGTCTAACCTGCAGCTCTTGCACGTTAAATAATTGTAATATATTCTGATAAAATGTGAAAATTGTGATATCAGATGTAAATATGAAATATTTAACAGAGTGAGAGTTCTTTATAATAAATAATTCTTAATTTACTGTACTTTCTTTATAGCTTTTTAATATTCCTCTGAAATGAAAACATTTAAACTGTTTGACTGTTTTTCTATGCTACAATAGATTCAGAATACATACATAGTCAGAATCATAGTCATTTGGAATATAAGCCCGGCACGGTCAGGTGGTTGAGGCGTGCGACTCGTAATCTGTGAGTTGCGGGTTCGCCAAACATGCTCGTCCTTTCAGCTGTGGGGGCGTTATAATGTGACAGTCAATCCCACTATTCGTTGGTACAAGAGTAGCCCAAGAGTTGGCGGTAGATGGTGATGACTAGATGCCTTCTCTCTTGTCTTACACTTCACAATTAGGGACGGCTAGCGCAGATAGCCGTCGTGTAGCTTTGCGCGAAATTCACAAACAAACAAACGAGACAAAGAGATAATCAGTATTTTTCACTGTGCAACTGGGGATGCTGAAACGTGTTGTAACGACACAGAAGGTCAGCACGTGATTGACAGCGGCAACACCATCTGCATAGAGATCAGCCCAAATATTTAATGAATTCATTCACTTATCGTTTCACAAACTAAGCCGGTTAGATTCTCTAATACTCTGGTTTTAATGGATGAAAGGACAGATTATAATAATGTTCTTTATGATACGTCATCCACACTTTTATAATGGAAAGTTCTGGTCGCATTCATGTCCTAACAATCATACTACTAGAATTAAGGTTTATTCCCCTGCCGACCACTAATGGTGTTCATTAAGTTTATCTATCACCCTTAGTGACGTTGGTTTTTATGAGTGATTCTACAGTAAGCCTCGTTGCTATCCTCAGAAGTAAGATAACTAGTATATGTGTCTGATCAGCGTATTTCAATATATATTTTAAACACGTGCTATAGGAACTTTTAAAATAATCCGTTCAGTTTAAAAAGCTAGACAGAGCCAGGAAAAAAATATCGTACGAAGCTGTAAGAAGGCTATCTGCGTCACTTGTTCTTAATTTAGAATTGAAATTTTAGAGAGAAAGCAGGTAAACCCTAGCCATTAATAATTTTTGGAGTGTTCTTTTACCAACGAAAAGCAGATTTGACCGTCACATTATAAGACTCCCATGGCTTTGAGGGCGAACATCTGTGATGACAGGATTCGAACTCGTGACCTCCAATTTGCGAGTGAAGCGCCCGACGTCCACCAAAAGCGATATGTCTGTGGACTCACCGTTAGAAACCGGGTTTTGATACCTCTTGTAAGCAGAGCACAGATAGCACATTGTGTAGCTTTGTACTTGTTTCTAAATGAGCAAACAAACCACCAAGAGAAACAAAGACGTGACTGCTTTGGACTTAGCCTGGCATGGCCAGGTGGTTAAGGCACTCGACTCGTAATCCGAGAGTCGCGGATTCAAATCCCCGTGACACCAAAAATGCTTGCCCTTTCAGCCGTGGGGGCGTTCTAATGTGGCGGTCAATCCTACTACTCGTTGGTAAAATATTAGCCCAAGAGTTAGCGGTGGGTAGTGATGACTAGCTGCCTTCCCTCTAATCTTGGGCCGGCGTGGCCAAGTGCGTTAAGGCGTGCCGCTCATAATTCGAGGGTCGCGGGTTTGCACCCGCGTCGCGCCAAACATGCTTCCCCTCCTAGCCGTGGGGCGTTGTAATGTGACGGTCAGCCTCACTATTCGTTGGTAAAAGAGTAGCTCAAGAGTTGGCGGTGAGTGGTAATGACTAGCTGCCTTCCCTCTAGTCTTACACTGCTAAATTAGGGACGGCTAGCACAGATAGCCCTCGAGTAGCTTTGTGCGAAAATTCAAAACAAAACAAACAAACAAACCCTCTGATCTTACACTATTGAATTAAGGACGATTAGGCCAGATAGCCTTCGTGTAGCTTTGCGCGAAATTCAAAAGAAACCAAAAGCCTCTTTCCTGCACCTGCGCTGCATAGATGGAACGTGTGCCACATTTGATAAACCAGACAACAACACGATCACTGAAAAATATCATCTCTCAACTAAACTGAATCTATAACAAAGTTTATCGATACACAGAAATCAAACGTGATGTATGACGGGAAGAGTGCCGCAGACAGTCCTGAGATTTCCCAGTGTGCCCAATCCATAAACTCCTGTTGTGATGCCCCAGTGACGTATGACATACATAAACTAAGTTGTGACTTGGAGAACCTAAAAATTACCGCATGTGTCAATGACCTTTTAGTTGACCGTCATTGACGAGTGGCAATAAAGTAGGTTTGTAATATACAACTGTGAAATGGTACTTACCCTATTTGTTCGAGATGGTCAGGTCAGGTAAGGTCAAGAAAGATTAGGTTACATTAGGTTGTTTATTTTTAATTTCGCACACCCTCTAACCACCTGACCATACTTGAGGCAGGTGGTTAAGGCGCTAGACTCATAATCCGAGAGTCGCGGGTTCGAATTCAAACATGCTCGCCCTTTGAGCCGTAGGCGCGTTATAATGTGCGGTCATTTCCACTATTCGTTGGTAAAAAAGTAGCCGAAGAGTTGGCAGTGGGTGGTGATAACTAGCTGCCTTCCTTATAATCTTACACTATTAACACTCCTACGAAAACTGGGGCCTAATAGGCTCCAGAGCAACTTGAAAGGTTATTAATATTAGGCTAATAATTTTGTATTTAAATGAAATTGCCATTAACTGACCCTATCCCTTTATATTTTAAGGAGCAATAATATTTTGACTTTTCAGACATTTACAAAATAATATTTAATTTTTTTAAAAAAAACATCCACTAAAGGTATCACTTTAGTGGATGAAAATATTTTTTGTAGGAGTGTTAAATTAGGGACTGCTTGCACAAATAACTCTCTTGTGGCTTTGGCGAAATTCAAAAACAAACAAATAAACCACTTCAGTTGTAAATATCATAACCAATTCGTGATTTGTATAGTGCCTCCTGGTGTGAACTTTCCCGTGAAGCTTCACAATGGTTTGTCTATTCTGAGTTCACCTCGGATATTGATACCCAATTTTTAACGCTGTAAGCCTTTAGGCTTGCTGCTGTGCCACTAGTAAGGAGGAAGTGTCCAGAAGTGAGTTTCAGAAAACTGCTGGGTAAGAACCATACAGGGCAGGGAGCACTACAAAAAACAGCTCCTTGTCTTACTCGTGCTTAGCAATAAACAAATTGTAAACTCAGTGTAATGTGAATATCCAAAGAGTTTCAAATAGATCGTGTAGAAACACAGCAAAGAGAGTATTGATTTAGGGACAGACTAAAGTATACATGTGAAAGTGTTAACGTTTCAAGTGACAAATAACGCTTAAGAGCGATGGAGGTGCAACGTATCCATTGTGATATTCCAGTGTTCAATGAAAATGTTTTGGTGAAACCCATTTCTGGCTAAAGATGCAGTCCTCCCGATTGGTATATCATTGTAATACAGAACGTTCCATCTGTTCTTTTAACAAGGACCTAACTCAGTATTTCTAAAGCTTCAACCGTGTCTATTTTAATAAGCGTAAGCCCCCTCGATATCAAACTATTCAGGCAATATTCCGCTAACAGGCTAAGCGCTAACTGAAAATTTGGGGGGGGGGACTTGTCCTTCACCATCAAGTTCTTTAAGCCTCGAGATATATATATATACCTAAGAAGCACGTGTTTTGTTGTACCTTTAGGACAAGGTATATTACTTTTAAACGTCACTTCTTGGCTCACTGGCGCGTTAAAAAGTTGACATTACTGCTTTTAAGAGTCATAGCTTAGAGCAGGTGAACGTCATCCTATCAATGATTAAAGCGCCATTGCAGGGAGATAATAATTTCCGTTTAAGATCCAAAGCGTTCCCATGGTTTCGTACCTTGATCGTTTAATACAGTCAAAACAAACTTTCACTCGGATTGAATATTTCGCTGCTATTTTTCAATGCTAATCCATTATTACTAACAAAAAATTAGTGAGGCGAGAGGGAAAGAGGCTGACTGAAACCTAATCTTGTTTCTTTCGGATGATGAACAGTCCTAATAAATTTCTGGATTCTTTGAAGATGATTGGTGACTGGAAATAACACGTCACACAAATATCTAAGGTAACAAGTGCCTGTATTACTAGAGAGATGAATCATATCAACGTTCGTGTTTAAAATACTGAGTTATAATAAAATTTAAAAAAAATACATTAAACCTGGTGTTTGTTCTTTTCGTTTCATACCATCAATGGATGATCTCTTATAACATTATATCGTATTCTAAAGGTTCAGGCGTAAATTATCCTTAGATAAAGGTTTAGAAAGTCTTTTGAATAACTTGAAAAAAATATTCGAACTTAAAAATAAAAAATCTAAAACGTATTCGTCTCTTTGAATGTTGTTTGTTTCTTTGTTTGTTTTTAATTTCTTGCAAAGCTGCACGAGGGCTATCAGCGCTAGCCGTCTCTAATTTTGAAGTGTAAGATTAGAGGAAAGGCAGCTAGTCATCACCACCCACCGCCAACTCTAATTAGCACTTTAAGACTAAAGGAAAGAAATCTAGTCATCGCCACTTACCGTTAACTCGTGGGCTACTCTTTTGTCAACGAATAGTGGGATTGACCGTCACATCATAATGCACCTACCGCTAAAAGGGTAGCCAAATAGACTTAATTTTATCATTTGCCTTTTGTGAAGACTGTATTTTGATTGTATGTATGTAAATGTATGTGATGAAGAGTTCTTATCAGCCCTGATGAGTCCACGTTTATAAGTCTAGTTATGAGACAGCAAAGGAAATAAAGCGATTAACGAGAAATGAACATGTGTTTTTACTAGTGGTGCTGAAATAAGTTCTTGAACCTCCGACTTCTTAAAATGAATAATTTCTGATGGTTATGCTAGGATTCAAGACTTGACTATGATGACACAATGAAGGTCTTACAGTGATGTAGATGGTCTAATAATTTAACGGCCCGGCACGGCCAAGTATGTTAAGGCGTTCGATTCGTAACCTGAGGGTCGCGAGTTCGAATCCCCTTTCAGCCGCGGGGACGTTATAATGTGATGGTCATTCCCACTATTCGTTGGTAAAAGAGTAACGGAAGAGTTGGCAGTGGGTGGTGATGACTAGCTGCCTTCCCTCTAGTCTTACACTGCTAAATTAGGGACGGCTAGCACAGATAGCCCTCGAGCAGTTTTGTGCGAAATTCCAAAACAAACAAACAAAAATAATTTAACCCACCGTATTGGACGTTAAGCGTTTACATTACTCTCAGGTGAAAAATGACTAATCCATCTTCTAATAGCGTGTTATCTGAAGACATAAAGCATTCCGTCAATGAATATAAAGAAAAACATGTCGAGAAAGTGAATGAAATTTCGGATCAGTATCTTGCACGTAAAGTTTCAGCAAATTTTATAGAAGAGAATGTATGATGTCTAATATGACGGCGCTCAATGAAACGGGGAGTTTTGTGGCATCACGTGCAACATACAAAACTTTGTCTACAGAAGTGTATTAACGCCATCGGTTCCAAAATGTATTGGTCACTATACTGGGACCTGGCACGAACTGCTGGTGATTGTAGGTCGACTCGCAATCTGAGGGTCAAATTGACCAAGTGTGTAACAATCAATCGGGACATCTGTGTAATTTTTGGCAACATGCAGAATCTATATGATATCGGGAAAAGTTATAATGAAAAATATAGAGTATTTTGCCGAAACGTTTTCTATGAATACAGTGGTCGTGTTGGCTTTCTATATCTCAGGTTCACCACTCTCTCTGCTCTGATATTGTGTCACATCTGTTGCACTATTAGTAAGTAGAACATCTGATAGTTGTAATGTTAGGGTTTAAACTTTCCAACATCTGCCCTCTAATATGCGTGCAATCCTGACAAATAGTCTGCTGGTTGTATTTACAGATCCTAATCTTGACAGAAGGTTTGTTCTTAGTATTTATATATAACATCAACCAAAGTTAAGTAAAACCTATCTATATCTAACAGTATAAATCAGCTGCATCTGCTGTGGTTTTGTGTTTAAGATCCTTCATATAAAATATCACAGTCCACAAACCTTGTAAGAAACAAAGATAAAGGAAAGAAGTGTGACGGTCAGTCCCACTCCTTGTCATTAAAAGAGTAGTCCCAGAGTTGGCGAAGGGTAGTGATGACTAGCTGCCTTCCCACTTGTCTTACACTGCTTAATTTGGAATGGCTGGAGCAGTTAGCCCTCGTGTAGCTTTCCACGAAATTTTAAACAAATCAAATGCTTTAAAAAATCAACAGCCCGGCATGGCCAGGTGGGTGAAGGCGTTCGATTCGTAACCTGAGGGTCGCGGTTTCGAATCCCCTTTCAGCCGCGGGGACGTTATAATGTGATGGTCATTCCCACTATTCGTTGTTAAAAGAGTAACGGAAGAGTTGGCAGTGGGTGGTGTTGACTAGCTGCCTTCCCTTTAATCTTACACTGCTAAATTAGGGACGACTAGCCCAGATAGCCTCAGTGTATGTAGCCTTCCGTGAAATTCAAAACAATCAAACACCATTGGCGTAACGCTTCTCGTACCTTAAGTTTTTCTACTGATTTCTAAACGTTTTTAAAACAATAAATTACTAGAGTTTGTTCATGTCGATATTTGTTATCCGTTCTGATGAACTTAATATCATTGTTTGAGTAAAAAAAAAAATCATTTCAGCGTTTTAATGTCCAATGTCAAACAAAATGTTATCTGCCTCCTTCATTGTAAAACTTTTATTTATTTATTTTTTCTTTTCGTAGTAGAATAAAAATGGTGAGTGAGCTTCTTGTCTTGGTGAGTCGAACATGAGACAAACATTTCATTCCCTTGAAGAAAAGAGTTTTTGGAGATGCTTTCGTGCAACTAGGTCATTCAAAGTGACTGACTGTCTGCTGTTAAAAAATTTTCTTCTCAAAAGCACTTGGTCTCGAATTATCATTGTATCTTCATTTAGATTATATGTTTCTCTAAGGTTCTGTTTACCATTACGTTGTTTAGAATCTGTGAAAAATAAATCTTGAACGTGTAAATTCGCCAGCTTTTCAGAGTGGAGTTCTGGTTCTTGAGGTCTTCAAAATGTCTGTTTCCATTTCAAATCTAGCTTGTTTCTTAAACTTCTGTGCGATTTTGACAAACTGATAAATTTAATATTGCTTAAGCCTGTTTGAAAACGTTTGATATTTAAATTTATATATGTAGTTATTACGTTTGAGAAGGAAGTTCTATTGACGTGTATGTTAACTTTTGAGTCTTACAAACATGTACATAAACGAACAAAAAAAGAATCCCCAGTTATTCTGAAGGTTCATTGATTGCCTTTAATCGACAGGTAATCGATCTATTTACTTCAACAATTCCCCTCTGAATAATGTTCGGGTTTATATATCACCGATCTGAAACCATTACAGACCTCTATAGACACCTACAGACTCGTGAAAACGAGCCGTTCTACGTTTATAATGACGATTGAACAATACGTCTTTTATAAAATTTATAAAAAAAACAGAACCCTACCTTTAATACTTCGCGCTGGTGATTAGTGTAATTGCGTGCTGTTTTGTTGTTATTAACATACTTTACGTTATTGACGTCCTCCAGTGGGAAGTGGGAAGTCTTTGAATTTACAACGTAAAATCAAGGGTTTGATTCCCGATATGGCTTTGCTATAAGAAAACACACAAACACACACACACACATATTCTTATTGAAATTAATATATGGCTCATTTTATGCATATATTATCTCGAAGAATGAGACATTAAAATGGTTTATTTCGAGCTAAGCCTATTCTACGCTTTATCTTTCAAAGGTAAGGATGTTAAAACAATTGAAGGCATTAAAAATAGACATCTTACCTGGTCATTAAGTTAATGAAATTTTTAGTTACCTAATACGTGAAAAGCCATTTTTGAAAGCTACACTTGAGTTTCTAAACAAACCCAACACATTATATCATGCAGTAATCTCGGGTTCGATTCCTGCAATAAGCAACTTTGCTCTTAACAACGAGCAATATAAGTTATTTTCGTGCCAACTTTATCGCATTTCACGTTTTTAGATAGTTAACAACAAAAAATGGTTTTCACGTAAAGACTCTATACAGAATTGTAGATCACGTCTAGTTTTTCGTTGGATAAGGTTTTTTTTTAATTTCGTACAAAGCTACTTGAGGGCTATCTGTGCCAGCCGTCCCAAATTTAGTAGTGTAAGACTAGAGAGAAGGCACCTAGTCATCACCACCCACCGCCAACTCTTGGGCTACTCTTTTACTAACGAATAGTGTGATTGACCGTCACATTATAACGCCCCCACGGCTGAAAGGGCGAGCATGTTTGGCGCGACGGGGATGCAACCGTAGGATAAAAGCCAATCATATCTCGGCTTACGAGCCAATTTATAAATTTGCTCAAGTGAGCTAAGAGTCCAAATGTAATGTGGTGAAACACAGTTAGTTTTAAGTCTCGTGTTTCGTGAACTTTCCACGTCATTGGAAGGTAATTTTTAAACTGAAAGAGAATTCGTTTAACTTCCATCCACTAACCTATTGAAAAACACGATTATCACAGAACACACAATCGTGGCGAATTGAGCTAAAACAGAAAGAACTTATAATGTAAACTTTATAAAACAGACTTCCTGATATTAGAATCAAATTGATTAATCCTCCATTGATCAAGATTTTTTTTTAAATTAACATAGTAAATAATGTAGCTGAGCCATCAGTAGCGACATTCGTCGCAATTTAGACTATTCTTTATTACAAATTGTGTAACTTAGCAAAACTACAATCAAAAGCCCCACCGTCTTTTAAAGGGGAGAAATGATTTGTTTGGATTGAACTGTTTTGAATTTTGCTCAGAGCTAATCAAGAACTATCTGCGCTTGCCGTCACTAATTTAGCAGTGTAAGGCTAGAGGGAACGCAGCTAGTCATCACAACCCACCGCCAATTCTTGGGCTACTATTTTACCAACAAATAGTGGAATTAACCATCAAATTGACCGCCAACCAGGGGTGAGCATGTTTGATGTGACGGGAATTCAAAGCCCTAACCCTCGTATTACGAGTCGAGTGCCTTAACCACCTGACAATGCCGAGCATTGGGTAAAAGGGAGGAGTAAAAAGTAAAAACAATAATCAAAATCCCTCTTACATTTAATTTGTACGTGTGCGTCTAGGATGTGTATATTTTATACATCTAATTGTAAAAGGAGAAAAATATGTACGTCTGTCTGTTTATCCGTTACCTAACTACTCCTAGGCCACTCAGTTGATCTGAACCAAATTTTGTAGGATGATAAGTTGAAATAAGGGACGTATTGTAGGATGCTTAGAACTCATTTGTTCTTATTATTGATGTTAATGAGCATTAATTATCTTTAACTTTATATACGACCAAAAGAGGCTCCATGTTCTTACGCAAAACGATTGAATGATTAATTGCTGTTATATACAAAGATACACAATGGACTTTCTGTGCTCTGCCTGTCACGGCTATCGAAACCCGGTTTCTAGATTTTGGTTGTTCACAGACATATCGCTGTATCATTGGGATTGGTTACACCACACCAAAAAAAAAACTTTATTTAATGTTGATATAGCGGTAAGTATTTGGATTTACAACGCTATAATCAGGGGCTCGATTCTCATCGCGGAATACGTCAGAATTTCGTTTATCATAGCACCCCCCCACATTTTCTCGAGTTAATAAGCCGGACAAGAGTTTGTTTCTTTTGAATTTCCCACAAAGCTACTCAAGGGCCATCTGTGCTAGCCGTCCCCAAGTTAGCAGTGTAAGACTAGAGGGAAAGCGGCTAGTCATCATCACCCATGACGTTAGTTTTCTAGCCACTCAATAAACTATCTGCACTCTGTTCCCACTGGGAAATCGAATTTTTGCATTGAATCACTAACCAGAAGGAAGGAATATAGTTGGTAGCCCTCTACTATGCAAAGGTTTCGACTGTTACTCTTATAATGCACCCACGGCTTAAAGTGCAGGGAATATTTTATGGTACAGCACGGACTCGAACGCTGATCATTAACTGAGTAATTCATGGTTCTAATCACAGGTCCACCCAGCGTACTCGTAAAACTGTTTACTGAATTTGAGTGGTTATCATAATATTAGTCAAATTTTCGAGCAAATGCTGTTTATGAGAACCTGCTAACCAATAGAAACCTTTACGAAATTCTCACATTTGGATCACTAAATAAAAGGAACAAGGTAAAGTCTATTTCTACTTGACGATGACAACTGTTTTATTTTTGTCGACTAGAACTTCTAATTATTGGATATTCCATGGCATTTATCCAAAATAATACTAAATTTAACTTCACAGATAAATAACATTTAACTATTAAATGTATATGTCTTGTATTTTGTCACAAACTCAAAATTGAAACTTAAAGCACTGAACTAATTAACTGGTCTGACGAAATCATCTAATATGTATTATTTAGGTATTTGAAGCAATCAACAACTTAACCTTAATTGTGTCTTTACATATAGCTGAAACCGTTCTAAAACATAAACATTTGAGAAAATTGTAGATTTTAAGCCACGCAGTCGCCGTAACGTCAAATCTCTCTCTTGTCATACAACAATACACAGAAGATATATTCCAGTAAATGGATTTAATTTGAAAGTTATTTTATTGCTTAGAATAAAATCAATAATTTTAAAATTTTCCGAGAGCAAAATATCTGACATTCTATCTCTCTTTTTTCATGCCCTCGGCGAACTTCTGGTTTTCTTACGCATGACTGTTTTTTTTGTGCGATTTAGCAAGCGTTTTTAATTCGCTTCCTACGCACGTTTTTGGCCATTTTTTGTATATGACCACTCAATGACATATATTATAAAAGTGAACACAGCTAATGAAAAATAGATATAAAACACAAAGTTTCGAACCCTTAAGAAGAGAAGAAAGAAAAGAATACAAACGCTATATAATAAGATTAATAATGCTATAAAGACGTCAGAAACTGTTACAAAAGCACTAAACAAGATATATTTTATAAAAAGTTAAATAAACTGAGTTAATCTTTGAATTGCAATTAAGTGAGACAATATAGCCCGCAAATATTCATTAAAGGACGAGATCTCAATCTATTCCGAACCATTAATGTATAAGATTTTATTTTTGTTTTTTAGAATTTCGCACAAAGCTACTCGAGGGCTATCTGTTCCTAATTTAGCAGTGTAAGACTAGAGGGAAGACAGCTAGTCATCACCACCCACCGCCAACTCTTAAGCTACTCTTTTACCAACGAATAGTGGGATTGACCGTAACATTATAACGCCCTCACGGCTGAAAGGGCGAGCATGTTTGACGCGACGGGGATGCGAACCCGCGACCCTCGGATTACGAGTCGCATGCCTTAACACGCTTGGCCGTGTAGGGCCAATATTGTACTAGAATGATCGTAAGTACAATATACTATAATAATCGAAGTACTATAGTTTAAGAGATAAAGCTAGAAGTGTGTATATATATTTAATTTTCTAGTTGTTATTTTATGGCACTGATTAGTTTTTTGGTGGGAGGTTTACAAAAACCATAAAAGCACAAACAAATTTCCAGTTCGTGGTTATACCTTTTAATTGGCCTGGCATGGCCAACGCGCGTTAAGGCGTGCACTCGTAATCCGAGGGTCGCGGGTTCGCGCCCGCGTCGCGCTAAACATGCTCGCCCTCCCAGCCGTGGGGGTGTATAATTTGACGGTCAATCCCACTATTCGTTGGTAAAAGAGTAGCCCAAGAGTTGGCGGTGGGTGGTGATGACTAGCTGCCTTCCCTCTAGTCTTACACTGCAAAATTAGGGACGGCTAGCACAGATAGCCCTCAAGTAGCTTTGTGCGAATTTCCAAAACAAACCTTTTAATTATTTAACGAATTTTGTTTAGAGTTGTTTATTTCTGCTTTAGAGGAAATTAAACAAAATTATTTAGAAAACAAAGATAACGGTAATATTTAGTTGTTACTAATTCCATGTCGAGCTGTGTGCACAGGTATTTGAAATGAATGGAAACAAACTACAGATAACGTACAACTATATCGATAACATGAGTCTTTGTATTGAATAAAATTATTATTTATTACAGTGAAGGTTTTATTGGTAAAAATAAGTACTGGGATTAAACATCCATATCTTGAGTTCAGTAGGGTAAATTATATAGAGTAAACTACGTAGACGTATATCGTGTATACAGTACTTTATCTGTGTGGGGTGGGCAAACCGCGACTCTTTGACATATAGTGTGGGACTAGCGGAAATATGTTGACTGAACTCGTTTTTGCATCACAATTAATATATAAGGTAAATAAAATCTTTTCAAGCTTTATAATTTTTTACCAGGTTAATTTAGTAAGGCGGCCTGGCATGGCCGAGCGCGTTAAGGCGTGCACTCGTAATCCGAGGGTTGCGGGTTCGCGCCCGCGTCGCGCTAAACATGCTCGCCCTCCCAGCCGTGGGGGTGTATAATGTGACGGTCAATCCCACTATTCGTTGGTAAAAGAGTAGCCCAAGAGTTGGCGGTGGGTGTTGATAACTAGCTGCCTTCCCTCTAGTCTTACACTGCTAAATTAGGGACGGCTAGCACAGATAGCCCTCGAGTAGCTTTGTGCGAAATTCCAAAAAACAAACAAACAAATAATTTAGTAAGTTTATTATTCATGGTAAATGAATATATTTAAAGATTAAGATCCTAATTTTATTGACACATTTGAATCAGGAATTAAAGTTATTTCGGATCAGCAAGAATTACAGAGGAATTATGCTAAAGAATCAGTAATCATACAATCCGGTGCTGACAATGTTAGTTTTAGTGGGCGTGGCTTGCGATCGCATGATTGTGGCGTGTGTGGCTGTGTTGCGGACAGTTAAATTAGCGGAGTGTTGGTGTGATACTGGGCGCTGTAGAGTTTAGTTGCGTTGCGCATGTTGGAGCTTATTGCTTCTTTGCACTTTAATTTCTTAGAAGTGTCTGTGAAAATTTTATAAAGGAAGATGACGTCATCAAATTGTAAGAAGCGAAAGTATGAAGATGAAAACCGATATTGTAAGCCAGAGTGGGAGGAAGATTTTGTATTCAGCGTTAAAGGAGCTAAACCTTTGTGTCTTATTTGCAATATGTTACTTAGTCATTACTTGAAACGCCACTATGAAATAAATAACAAAAACATTTCGTCTGATTATTCACCTAAACCAGAATTAAGGAAAATCAAGTTAATTGTGTTAAAATCATCACTAAATAGCCAGCAGACATTTCTGACAATGTTCAGTAAGGAAGTTGATACAACGATTGAAGCTAGTTTTGTTATATCATGGAATATTGTTAAATCCAAACAGCACAAACACCAGCTTCACGCCACACTACAACGAGACGTATTTTCCAGGGCAGTAATGATGTTGCAGGCAAAATGTAAAATGATTTAAAGAAGTCTTTTTCATTCAGCTTAACCCTTGACAAATCTTTAGACATACAAAACAACCCACAACTGACAGTATTTATTCGTTATGTTTCCTCTGACGTAACTGTGAAAGAAAATACGTTGGACTTTTTGGCACTAAAAGAAACAACTCTTGGTGTTAACATTAAAAATGCGCTTGACAGAGCCTAAACAAATGTTGATATTCCACTGGATAAACTCGTCAGTGTTTGCAACACATACATCACCTGCAATGGCGGGGAAAAATACAGGATTAATTATATTCATTAAAAATGATCCCAGCTTTCCAGAGTTTCTCTCTGTTCATTGCATTATTCATCGTGAACACTAGGCAGCCAGATACTTCAAGTGTCAAGATGTTATGAAACTTGTTTTTGAAATTGTCAACTTAATACGTTTAAATGGGAAGACCCACCAGCAGGCTCCCCGCTAGTACAGCGGCAAGTCTAAGGAATTACAACGCTAAAATAAGGGGTTCAATTCCCCTCGGTGGACTTACCAGATAGTCTGATATGGCTTTGCTATAAAAAAACACCCCACCTACCAACAGTTAAAAACTTTTATCGAAGAATTGAAGCTTGAAGATAAATCCCATGATATCTCTTTCTAATGTATTGAGAAGTGGCTATCGACCAGTAGTGTTGTCTTAACTAGGTTTGTAGATCTGTTGAAGCCTATTATTACTTTTCTTGAAGAAAATAAAATATTTTGTCCTCAACTGGGAAATTATGAATGGGCGCAAGATCTAATGCTCCTTACTGATATAATTAATCATCTACAAACTCTCAACTTGGTACTCCAGGGGAAGGATAAGATTGTTTCTGGTCTCACTCAGACAATTTTCAGCTTTCGTAATAAAATAAGATTTTTTCAAAGAGACATATTGTCAAGAAACTTCAGTTACTTTCCCAATCTCAAAATGAGAGTAAATACATTCCCTCATATTGAAATAAAAGACCACAAATTGGAAGAATACAAAGATAAATTACAAGGACTGCTTGATAAATTTCTAGACAGGTTTGACGACTTGCAGAAGCTGAAACCCTGCTTCGCCTCTCTTGTAAATCCATTCATGATGGATGTGATCAATGATGGTTGTCCAATTCTCTAATCTATGGTTACAGAATCATCTGCTGTAGAAATGGACCGAATATAACTACAAGAGGACCTGGGTCTAAAGATGGTCCATAAATCCCAATCTACAATTGAGTTCTGGAAGCAAGTTCCAGAAGTAAAATATCCTGAACTGAAGAAAGCCAGTGTGCGACTCATCTCAATTTTCAGCACAACAAACAGCTGTGAATCACTGTAGTCTGTAATGAATTTTTGAAGTCGAAGCATCGTGCAACCCTTACAAATCAACACCTGACGGAGCTAATTCGTACAGCCTTGACAACATGTCAGCTGAAATTTCAATAACTCACAACCAAGATGGAAACTCACAAGACCTCCACTAGTAGTAAATAGCCTGATAATTGTGTCTATTTGTGTCAGAAACATTTATGATAATACTCAATTTTGTAAGGTGGTATCTCATTAAAATATTTCTAATTTTATTGTTTCTCACATTTTCCTTCACGTTTTGACCAGATATTTACTAAGACAAATATCATTAAAAATATCTGTTTTTACCCTTTTATTTTTATTTTTGTCAGTCTCATTCAATATTAATGAAATGCAAATTTGCTTATTTTTCTTAGATGTTTCCTTAGTTCATTACCGTA
The DNA here is from genome assembly GCA_011833715.1 of Carcinoscorpius rotundicauda. Lineage (NCBI taxonomy): Eukaryota > Metazoa > Arthropoda > Merostomata > Xiphosura > Limulidae > Carcinoscorpius > Carcinoscorpius rotundicauda. Next base: position 103,094,337 of record CM022394.1, on the reverse strand, counting down.
TTAAATACGCTTAATACAGTTAAAACAATAATTAGTCAGGATTTTGAAACATTTGGTATATGTATGTGTTTTCTTTGTGATTATTGTAACTAATACAAATTAACAGTTTTAAAATTACATATATAAATAAATATTATTACGTACACGTATTTATTAATATTTATATAAAATTTATATAACAATAAAAACGTGTGTGTAATATTTGTTCATGTCTTGTGGCTCTCAAACATATAAAGTTTATCGTAATAGCTCTTACGTTAAGAAGGTTTGGCTACCCTTGGTATACAGTATACTATCTGTGTATATAATACATTACTTGTGTGTCTTGTACACAGTACATTATCTCAGTGTACTGGTTAAAGCTAATGCATAAAAAAAATTAATTGAAGTTGCATCAAGTGATGGCCTTGCATACAAGATCAGATCTTCATTTCGTACATCAACTGTCTTAGAAAACGTCACTGAGCTTCACCTCAACACACAGAGTAATAAATAGACTTTGAGGCATTAGTTGCTTTTGCCTGACAGGGCGAGTTGCCATCACACTTACCAGAAGTGCGCGCGCGCGTGTGTCAGTCAATTAATTTAGATGCTTAAAAATCAAAACTTACTACTCTCTAGTCCATCACTTGTTAACCATGTAATGATCAAAGTTTGATCTTGTCAAGTTGTTCAGCAAGAATAGATCGCTTTGAAAATGTATCCATTAGCAACAAAACAAACCTCCCTTCCAGTACGCCATGCAAATCACGTGTTCAAGGGCAAGAAACATTTTCATGAAGGACCTTTTTTGAGATGACGTCAGGAATGGAACATAACAACGTGTAATGCATCTTAAAGTAGCGGAGTAATACACATTTGTGAACAAAACACTGGAAGTTGAAGGGCACTATTTGAACGTTCCGTTATTTGAATTACCTTATTTGTCTTCCTTTTCATTTCTTTTTTTAAGAGGTACGGAGGGAACAGCGTCTTTCAAACATTTAAATTTGTCATTCATTTAATTCATTATTTCTGAATATTTCTAACGAGAAGTTTCTCCCCTCCTTTCAAATGATGGACCCCATCTATTTTCTTTTATGGCTTCAGAAACCTTTTCAGTAGGTAGCTCGTGAACAGAAACTCCAAAATGAGACTACATCAGGAACTGCAATTCTTGTTTTAACAAAGGCGATGACGACATTTTTTTCTCCTATTCTGAAAGAGATTTTATCATTTTACACAAACATAATAAAGATAATTAATCTATAAAGGAAAGGTGAACAGTAAACACCCTGCAGTACGTCCTTATCCATCAGTAAACACATTACAGTACGTTATTAACCAACAGTAGACACCCTACAGTACGTTGCTATCCAACAGTAAATACCCTAAAATACGTTGTTATCCAAGAGTATTCATTTATTACGTGATTTAGGGCACATTTTTAATAAGAAGTCTATATTGTTTTACCACAGAGCACGCTAGTAAACTGACAGTTGACATTATGGAGTGTAATTATTCACTTATTTAGAATATTCTTATAGGATTACATTGTATGTTATTCACCGATCGAAGTTATCAGATTTAAATGGTCTTATCACTGAGGCCCGGTTTGGGGCGCTAGAATCGCAACATGAGGGTTGCAGGTTCGACTTCCCATCATACCAAACGTACTCACCCTTTCAGCCGTGGGAGCATTATAATGTCACGGTCAATCCCACTATTCCTTGGTAAAATAATAGACCAATAACTGGCGGTAGTGGTGATGACAAGCTGCCTTCCTTCTAGTCTTACACTACTAAATCAGGGACAGCTAGCGCATATATCCCTCGTGTAGAATTGTAAGAAATTCAAAAAGAGACTTAAATTTATAACAAGAATAATCCCATTACAATCTTCTATAAGTGTGTGTGAGTTTTCTTATAATTAAGCCACATCGGGCTATCTGCTGACCCACCAAGGGAAATCGAACTGCTTATTTAAGCGTAAATTCCTAGACTTACCGCTGTTCTAGCGGGGCCTCCTGTGCAAAAGAAAAGAAATTACCAAGTGTTACTTTTGTCTTTGGTGTTCAGTTCTTGTTCGCTTGCGAATAATAACGACGTAATGTCTCTAAAGAAATTGAGTTGATAACTCATCAAATTACAGATCATGATGTTAGCTCGTGCGAAATAAATCCATTTCACGATATGTTTGTTTGTTTATTCATCTAACAGGTACTGAAATGTCTTATTTAAAGACTTTATCCTTCGTTACCTTTTGTCATTGGTCTGAAAATCAATGGAATATTTGAAGAGACCAATTAGGATCTCCTCTCGCTTACTTCTTATTTGTATGTTGTTCCATTTAATTACATTGATATGTACTACTTTACTTTGTGGAAATGTTACACTAGAAATAAAAATATTTGCACTTAACACAATCATTTAAACTTGGAACAATCAAGGAAAATATAAAGCAGTATACAAGAATAAAAAACAAAGTGCAACAATAATTAACAGTGTACAATAACAATGAAAACAGGAAATGTGAGATGTCAGGCTAGATGGAAAAGTTTGATTGGTCATGTAGACATAAACTGTTTATTACACAATATACTTACTATACAGAATATCAGAGGAAGGATGATATTTAAGAAGTAAGAATATATAATAAGTAAAGTGAATGTGGTGAACACAACAACGGATGGAATGCACGACATTTGTATGCTTGTCACATTCAAATTGTGGACATATGGAAAGATGGAATCAATCGTTCGTTAAATGTACACGTTCAAAGCACACTGAATTTTGTTTGTTTATTATTAAACATAAAGCTGCGCCATGGACGATCTGTGCTCTGCCCACTACGGGTATCAGAATCTGGTTTCTAGTCTATAAGTCCGGAGATATGCCATGGGGGAGGGTACACTGATAAGGTTTTTAGTTGTTTGTGTTTGTCTTTGAGTGTTCGCGTATAGCTACACGAGGGTTATCTCTGCTAGCTGTCACTAATTTAGTAATATAAGACTAGAAGGAAGACAACTAGTCAGCACCACCCACCGCCAACTCTTAGGGTACATTTTTACCTAGAAAGATTGACTGCAATCTTATAACACCCATCACGGTTGAAAGGGCGAGTATATTTGAAGTGATGGAGATTCGAACCTGCGACCATCAGATTATAAGTTGATAAAAGACGATAATACCGGTCCATTATTCGTCGAAAACTTATAAGTTTCATCAGAAAAACCGTGATCTTAAATTTTTTCAAAACCAATGTGGCTGACGATGGAACAGAACTTACATCGCCTATGTCTCCTCGTGGAGGTCTTGAGAAAATAAGTTACATATGCATATTTATCCATTAAATCATAAATATAAACGTTGCATTTTTGCATGTATTTTGCTGTAATGTTACGTAAGTTTAAGGATATCTAGAGAAAACAAAAGTAATTAGTTCGGTTTGCTGTTTCTACTTTGATGGGCTCCAGACGTGCACATCCTCGGAGTACGTTACTGAATATGAAACGTTGTATTTATTCATTAAGGACAAAAAAACAACAACCAGTCCGTGCTGTTGGTTATGGACACTGATGTTCCTGCCAAGACCAAGGGCGTTCGGGCAATATCTTCTTTTTCTTATCGCTGTTCCATGTTTACGACGAAAAGATGAAAATGAAAAATATGAAATAAATATCCTCGGGCCATCCAGGAACTGTGGACATATTCTGATTAACATATGAAGACACGGGACGGCTGTAAAACGCTTCCAGTGGATAACGAACGGAGACATCTCGATTATTTTTACTGATCTTTGAAAAAAGAAAGAGAAAGAAAAACAAAAAAGTAAATTTGAAACTTTGAGAGTACAAAACAGTTATGAACCATAGAACAAGTTCTAAATACATTTTTCAACTGTCGCAATTTCAATGAAAATGTGGCTGAGGTCTGTTTTTTATCTATTTATAATCTTTTCGTTAAGTGACTTCCAAGATGAGAGCTAGTTCGTTTATTATCTACCCTACTAGGTTCAAACCTCACGTTTTAGGAAAATGAACCATCTACTCTTGTTTATGGTTTATCGCTAAGCTACATAAATGGTTATCTGTGCTCTGCCTCTCATGGGTATCAAAACATAGGTTCCACTCATTTAAAAATTACACGCACAATCTGTCCATTTAACAGTTACACACACTATCCATCTCTTTAAGACTTACACACATCATCCATCCATTTAACAGTTACACACACTATTCACTCACTTAATAACTGCACACGCTATCCACACATTTAACAGTTACACACATTATCCGTCCATTTAACAGTTACACGTGCTATCCATCCATTTAACAGTTACATACACTATCTATCTGTTCATTTCCGAATACGTACTTGACCAGTTCCATATTTATAAATTAATTTTCTACGAGGACTGAACTTTCGATCTAATCCTTGCAGAAATCACACGTGAAATCTCTACAGAGAGAAAAATATTTATGTGGTTATTTAGAACATAAACACTTTAAAACTTCGTAATACGCTCTACGTTGCATGATGTATTTTTCAGCTCCGAACCATTGCGATCTTTCTATTCGGTTCATCATTTCTTTTTCTTACATTTCAAAAGTTTCTCAGGCGCTCAGAAAATCTGAATTTTTAACAACCTCGTTTTTCGACCTTTTATCCGTGCTCATATGCCAAGTAAGACTTATATTGCTGGTCCAATTTATTGAAAACTATGCACGATACATAAAGAATTTATAATGACCTAGGTCTTTAGGATAGTGCAACTTGTTTTCGTTTTTGTTGTTGTTTTTTCTTTTTCATGTTTCATCGTTTTTCTTTTACGTGAATTCAAAACGCACCAACCAACACGAAATCTGAAAACTGATGAAATATAAATATTAAATATCGTAAAATTTGTTTAAAAAGATCTGATTAATTTGTTTGTTTGTGTTGGAATTTCGCACAAAGCTACTCGAGGGCTATCTGTGCTAATCGTCCCTAATTTAGTAGTGTAAGACTAGAGGGAAGGCAGCTAGTCATCACCACCCACCGCCAACCTTTGGGCTACCATTTTACCAACGAATAGTGGGATTGACCGTCACATTATACACCCCCACGGCTGGGAGGGCGAGCATGTTTAGCGCGACGCGGGCGCGAACCCGCGACCCTCGGATTACGAGTGCACGCCTTAACGCGCTCGGCCAGATCTGATTAGAACCACAGACCTTTCAACCTTGCTAGTACAACTCGGAACTCGAAGCTTCCGATGCTGACTACATTTCACATAAGAATCTATTTTGCTTTGTTCTGAAAGTATGCTTACGTCATCTGTGACGTCCACTGATGACTAATTAATCACGAGGTACACAAAACGGCCAGTAATACGCTGGTTTCTAGAATACAAATTAGTTTTGTTGGTAATCAAATACAATCTGTCGTCACATTGTGCAGTACAAGTTTAGAAAACGCGTTTAGATATTCTGGGATACCCACAGAATGCTGGGATATTTCTACTTAGTTCTCAGCGAAGCAGATTTCGCAGTGAAAAGATTTTACATTAAATTCACACCAAACATGCTCGCCCTTTCAACCATTGGAGCATTATAAAGTTACGATCAATCCCACTGTTTGCTGGTAAAAGAGTAGCCAAAGTATTGGCGGGGGGTGGTGATGACACTGCTAAATTAGGGACGGCTAGCGCATTTAACCCGAGTGTGGTTTTGCACAAAATTCAAAAAACAAACGAACATTAACAAGTTGCTTCTTTCCTTCAAACTTCTCGCTGTGATAACGTAGAAAACGTATATTTTAAACTCAAAAATATTAATCGCAGAATCGATTTAAAAACAAAAACGCATCCGACAGTTATAAACAGGAGTCCTGTAACGAAAGTTGGTTGAATACGTCAGTTTTTAATAACCAATCACTGGAGACATTCAGTATTTCTTCTTGAAAAGCCACACTTCTGACACATTTTCTTTCTATCCTGCTCTCAGAATCACACTTTTTTCCTCTATCCTTGTTTCTTACAAGGTTTGCGGATTGTGATATTTTATACAAAGGATCTTAAACACAAAACCACAGGAGGTACAGCTGATTTATACTGCTAAATATAGATAGGTTTTACTTAACTTCGGTTGATGTTATATATAAAAACTAAGAACAAACCTTCTGTCAAGATTAGGATCTGTAAATACAACCAGCAGACTATTTGTCAGGATTGCACGCATATTAGAGGGCAGATGTTGGAAAGTTTAAACCCTAACATTACAACTATCAGATGTTCTACTTACTAACAGTGCAACAGATGTGACACAATATCAGAGCAGAGAGAGTGGTGAACCTGAGATATGGAAAGCCAACAAGACCACTGAATTCATAGAAAACGTTTCGGCAAAATACTCTATATTTTTCATTATAACTTTTCCCGATATCATATAGATCCTGCATGCTACCAAAAATTACACAGATGTCCCTATTGATTGTTACACACTTGGTCAATTTGACCCTCAGATTGCGAGTCGACCTACAATCACCAGCAGTTCGTGCCAGGTCCCAGTATAGTGACCAATACATTTTGGAACCGATGGCATTAATACACTTCTGTAGACAAAGTTTTGTATGTTGCACGTGATGCCACAAAACTCCCCGTTTCATTGAGCGCCGTCATATTAGACATCATACATTCTCTTCTATAAAATTTGCTGAAACTTTACGTGCAAGATACTGATCCGAAATTTCATTCACTTTCTCGACATGTTTTTCTTTATATTCATTGACGAAATGTTTTATGTCTTCAGATAACACGCTATTAGAAGATGGATTAGTCATTTTTCACCTGAGAGTAATGTAAACGCTTAACGTACAATATGGCGGATTAAATTATTAGACCACCTACATCACTGTAAGACCTTCCTTGTTTCATCATAATCAAGCCTTGAATCCCAGCATAACCATCAGAAATTATTCATTTTAAGAAGTCGGAGGCTCAAGAACTTATTTCACCACCACTAGTAAAAACACATGTTCATTTCTCGTTAATTGCTTTATTTCCTTTGCTGTCTCATAACTAGACTTATAAACTTGGACTCATCAGGGCTGATAAGAACTCTTCATCCCATACACAATTTTTCGACTAAGAAGTCTTCAAAATAGGCAAATGGTAAGATTAAGTCTATTTGGCCACCCTTTCAGCCGTGGGGGCGTTATAAAGTGACGGTCAGTCCCATTATTCGTTGACAAAAGAGTAGCCCAAGAGTTGGCGTCGGATGGTGATGACCAGCTGTCTTCCCTCTAGTCTTACACTGCTAAAGTAGAGAAGACTAGCGCAGATAGCCATCGTGTAGCTGTGCGCGAAATTCAAAATAAACCAAACCAAACCAAGTCTATTTGGTCGTGACTGATGGCTTCTAATTTAGTAATAGCTCAATAGCAGAGGGTCTAAGGGGGGGGAAATAGGATAAAGAAAGTATGTATCGTTTTTGCAAGTAGTTTTAAGTGGAGTAACACATTTTAAACGTGTAAAGAGGATCTATAAATCCAATAATGTAGAGTTTGGTGTGAGATTGGGGAAACAGGCGTGCCTTAGAAAGTCTGTTCTGTTCGGACAACGATATACCTAATAGCGAGATAAATTTGTCAAAACGTCGTACCTTTCAAATAAAGTTTCTTTCAAGCCGTCTCCTAACTTTGTTGTCTGTTCTGTTTGCTTATCAGTAAGTCCCACGAAAAACCTGCTTATTCATTGGTAATGTTACACTGTTAAAAGAAGTTTAGCTTCGACAATTAATTACCCGTCTTTTTTTTTTGCATTCTCCTTTTAAGATGTTATGTGATATACGTCACAAATTGAGACTTTTATTTCAGTTCTGGATTGTTTTATATTATGTGTCCTTTCTCACCAGTTACATGACTTACATTTTTTTTTTGGAAGTGAGTAATTCGAGTTGTTAAAAATTACTGTGAGCTGCTTAGTTTGAGACCGTGTCAGAATGTGAATTTAAGATCTGTGGTTTATTTCGATTACTGCAAAATTGTGTTCCGCAATGGATGCGTTAAAAGATAGTGTCAAATCTGACTGGTCCGGCATGGCCAGTATGTCGAATCCCCGTCACACCAAACATGCTCGCCCTCTCAGTCGTGGAGGCGTTATAATGCGACGGGCAATACCATCATTCGTTGGTAAAACCCAAGAGTTGGTGGTGGGTGGTGATGACAAGCTGCCTTCTCTCTAGTCTTACACTGCTAAATTAGGGACGGCTAGCACAGATAGCTCTCGAGTAGCTTTGCGCGAAATTCAACAAGAAACAAAGAATTGTTGTTGTTGTTTTGAATTAAACACAAAGCTACACAATGGGCTATCTGTGCTCTGCCCACCACGGGTATCGAAACCCGGATTTTAGCGTGTAAGTCCGCAGACATACCGCTGAGCCACTGGGGGGCAAGAAACAAACAAACAAATCCAACTACTCAGTTAGAGTAGACCATGAGTTAGCGGCGGTTTCTGTTGATTATCTGCCTTCTTTTGTGTCAACTTTGCACTAATATAAAAATTTCTGCTCTGTTGTTTGTTTATCTATTGTCTTACGTGATTCAGGATAAATAAAATGTAGGGAAACAGGAGATAAAGTGTATATGCCTTTTCTTTAAGTGATCTGAGACACGTTGTAGGCGTTTTTAGTGGACAGGGTATGTCTAGAAAAGGTTAAATGTTAGGAACAGATGGAGGTGCGCACTAACAGATCAAAACGTCACAAAAAACTTCCTAGAGAGATGCAGTCTATGAATAAACAAAGCTTTTCGATAATATAATATCCTTTCGCAAAGTTCTCTCAAACAATAACTGGTTGTATCATTCAACACCACCACCATCTTATTGCTGAACGTGTCGAGTGTATTCAATGCGTGTCTAACCTTAGATCTTCCGATCTAGACCCTCGTCCCTGTTGTATTATATCATCAGTTTGGTATTTCTTTTTTATCAAACGTCTAGTCATCAAAGTTGTTGAATTTAAGTAACAATTTTCTTCTTGTTCTTTTCTCTTTTCAGGTCTTGTTATTCAGCTGTGAAGTACTGATATTTTCGGGTCTCTCTGCTGGGTTTTTGTCATGGACACCTCTAGCAACATCACGTGGGAAGACGGAAACGTCACTTTTTTCACATATGAGATGGACGCCAATTCCACCAATAACATCAGTGAAATTCAGCTTATAGCGAAACTTCAGCGGTTTGTCAGTAACCGGACAGTAGACTATCCATCTCTTATTGGCCTCCTTGTGGCCTACGTGGTGCTGATCATCACGGGAGCCACGGGGAATGGTTTGGTCTGTATGGCAGTAGCCAGAAAGCCCCAGATGAGAACTGCCAGAAATGTCTTCATAATCAACCTTGCCATATCGGATCTTATTCTTTGCCTCTTCACCATGCCATTCTCGCTAATTGAAATCGTCCTAAAATTCTGGCCACTCGGTTTGTTCACGTGCAAACTGGTGGCCGCCCTGCAGGCCACCAGTATCTTTGTTTCCACCATTAGCATAACGGCCATCGCCCTCGACCGCTACAAGGTCATCGTGTACCCGACTCAGCAGAGCTGCACGCCTCTCCACGCTGTCTCAACCCTGACCTCGATCTGGGTCATCGCCTTGTTCCTTTCTTCCCCTCTCTTCATCTTCCGTACTGTGGACCACGTCCACGTGGGGTTGCCGTGGCTGGATTCAGTGGACTATTGCCTCGAGCGTTGGCCGATCAAAAACGGGCGTTTCATCTATTCTGTATTTTCCATGGTGTTCCAATACGCCCTGCCCATCTTAATTGTCACCGTAGCTTATGCCAGGATTTGCCGCAAGCTGAGACAGAGGATCGTGAACCGAGGCTCCATGATGGAAAACAAGCAGCAACGAATGAAGAAGACAAACATCCTGCTTATTTCCATCGCTCTCATCTTTGGCATCAGCTGGCTTCCCCTCAACATCCTTAATGTCGTCACTGACTTCTACTACCCTTTCCAGGACGATTCGGTTTTCAGGATCGTGTTTGCCTGCTGTCACATGACCGGAATGAGCTCAGCTTGTTCAAATCCCTTACTCTACGGATGGTTGAACGACAACTTTCGGAAAGAGTTCAAAGAGATATTTTCCAGCTCGTGTAGCTGCTCGAAAACCCAGACGAACTGGAAATGAATAAAATAGAAAATGTTGAGTAGAAAAAACATGTTCCATAAACAAAGTTTTAGCTTTGAGTTAAAACACATTTCCAAAATGTTTCCGTTCTATAGCTGCCTTAGTTTACACTGTTATTGTCTACAAGATAAACGGGGAATAACGGGGTATGGTGTGCCAGGAAATAACGTATTAAACCAGTGTTACGTCATAGAGAATAGCCAAGCACTGCTATCTGTTCTTTACACCAGTGCTTAAAACATATACTAAATCGTGAAGAATAGCCAGTTGTGGCTACCTGTTCTTTGACATTGACGCTTTAAACTAGTATAAAGTAATTAAAAATAGCTTGCTGTGGCTAGCTTTTCTTTAATACTAGTGCTTTAAATTGGTGTTACGTTATGAAGACAAGTCACTTATGGTTATTTGCTGTGTGACTTTAGTGCTTTTAATCAGTGTTACGTCATGAAGACTATCCAGTTGTGGCTATATGTCCTTTAACACTAGTGCTTTAAACTAGTATAAAGTAATGAAGACTAGCCAGTTATGGCTATCTGTTCTTTAACACTAGTGCTTTAAACTAGTATAGAGTAATGAAGACTATCCAGTTGTGGCTATCTGTCTTTTACCCCTAGTGTTACGTTGCAAAGACTAGACAATTGTGACTCCCTCCTATACGACTATAGTACTTTAGGCTAATGTTAAATAATGAAAACTGACCAGCTATGGCTATCTACTGTGTGACCCTAGTGTTTTCAACCAGTGTTACACGATGAAGAAAAGCCAGCTGTGGCTATCTAGAATGTGACACTACTGCTTTAAACTAGTGTAAAATAATCAAGAGAAGACACTTGTAACTATTCATAGTGCAAAATTAATTAATTAAACAAATGAACTATTGATTTTAGTCTGTTGTTGCACTTCATTGACAGGTGCTGTTACGGAGTCCGGCTTATTCGAGTACGAAACCAGTCATAACTATGTTAAAATTTAGCTTATTTTAATAATAAACCAATATCGTAAATTAGTCACAAGTGTGTGCCAAGATTTGATTGTTTTCAGACCAATACTGACATTACAATTTGGTATAATTGTGTCAAAAAGGTTAAAGATTGGGCATGCCACTTACTACTATTTTGGTCAGTCCTTGAATGGCAGACAGGTAGCAGAGGATTGGAAGTTAGATAAAGTAACTCTTCTTTTTCAGGGAGGTAATAAATCTGATCCAATAATTATTGATACGTTTATCTTACATCAGTTGTGGGAAAAGTTTTGGAAACTCTGTTAAAAATGGTTGCCAAGTCATTTAGCAAAGCTTAGAATTTTTATTGAATAATAAACATTGTTCCATTAAGAGAAATTCTTAACTTACAAATCCTTTGATATTCTTTGAAACAGTTTCAGCTTATATAGATGGTGGTAAATGTATCTAGATTTTCATAAAACATTTGACAAGGTGCCACATGAAAGGCTTGTAAAAATATTGTTTCTGTAAATGTGGGGAAGAAGTTAACAAGTTGGATAGAAGAGTGACTGGATGGAAGAAAACAGAGGATTGTTACAAATCGAGTTGAGTCAAACTGGAATAATGTTACAAGTGGAATTCCTCAGGACTCAGTGTTAGAACTTTTATCCTTTTTTATTTGCATCAGTGACACAGATAAAGGAATGATCAATAAATTATTTAAACTTACAGATGATGTTATAATCTTGGATGTTACTGACTGTGAAGAGGATACTGATGATTTACACAAGGACTTAGATCGTCGAGTGAGTCGGACAAATAACTGGTAGATGAATTTTAATAACAATAGATGTAAGATGATGTATGTGGGTTATCATAATTTGAATGGGAATAACCTAAACAGTGTTATGAAAGAAAAGGATATTGGTATACTGGTTGATCAGTCTCCGAAGTGATCCAAGTATTGTACTGTTGCTAGCAACTGGGCAAATTGGATTTTAGGTTGATTCTACAGAAACATTTAATACAAATCAGAAGAGGTTATAATTTTGTTGTAAAGGTTGTATCTACAGAAATATTGAAGACAAGTCTAAAAGGGTTATAACTTCATTGTTCTGATACTGGTCAGGCCACATTTGGAGTATTGTGTTCAATTTGGGGCTCCTTACCTTAAAAAAGACATTGAATTGTTGGAAAGGGTTTAGTGAATGGTGAACAGAATGTTGCCTAGTACTGAGTTGTTGTCGTATGAGGAGAGGCTAAAATCTTTTAACTTGTTTTATCTTGTTCTTGATAGAAGAAGAGTTAGAGGATATCTGATTAATTCAAGTGTTTAAGATTATTAAAGGAATTGATAGTGTTGATGTATCGTCTTTCTCACAGTGAGAATAGTAGAACTACGAGATGCAGAAATACATCTTAGCAGGATAGGAGTCATCTTCAGCTAAGACAGTTTCATTTTTCTAATAGGGGATTGGTCTTTGGAATGGGTTGCCTTCTTTTGTTGTGCAGGCAGTAAATTGAAATGAATTAAAAAATAACCTAATCACGATAAGGGTTGTTTTTAAGATTGTTTAACATTTATAATGGTGTAGTTTGGCGGATGGAACAGCCAAAGTGGGCCAGTAGGTCCTTTGTTGTCTTTAAGCATTATGTTAAGATTTGGAAATTTTTAGAACAACATTAATGTTCCCATCCAAGTGTAAGTGTATCAAGACTGACTTTTTTCTAGAGCGATTTTAATATTTCTAAACTAGTTACAAGTGTATCAAGATTTATATGTTTCAGTAACAAGATAATAAATATTCTAAACTAGTTACAAGTGTATCAAGATCTCGCTGTTTCAGTAACAAGATAATATTCTAAACTAGTCAGAAGTGTATCAAGATTTGGCTATTTCAATAACAAGATAATAATTGTTCTAAACTTGTCATAAGTGTGTCAAGATTTAGCTGTTTCAATAGCAACAATAAATAGTATTGTAAATAATATATAGTCATGTATATTAAGTAGAGCAGTTAAATGTATTGTAAGCTGTTCTCAGTCATAAAGAATGTAACGTCGTAATATTTGTTGTTTGTTTTGTTTTCTTTCTTAGAGACACCAGTATTTTAAAGATGTGTTTTTGATGAAGAAAATTAATAGATTTAACACAAACGTATGTTCATAAAAATAAAAATGTCTTGTTGTCACTACTATTGTTTATATTACACTAATGTTTTTGGTGACTCAATACTGGCACATTTTTAAGGGTGTCAAATTTTGTCTATTTGTTGAATAACACCAATGTGTCAGATAGCTCACGACAAACTCATCATAACTGTTCATTGTAAGGCTCCAATCTGATGTGCGGCTCACAATAACATGTCATGATGTGTTGTGTTGAGGCTGTTTGTTCCACAGTCTGTCTGTGTTAGATTACACGTAAATAACGTTAAATGTCTTCAAAAAAAAAGTGAAAACTATTTCTTAACTTATGAAACACCACATTAATACGTTATATAACTAACTAAATCTGTCTGCCTTTTCTTGTTGAAAATATTAATATTGTTTCATAGGTTACATAGTTATATAAGTCGTTTTAGGAAAAATACGTTGAATGTTTTGCTGTTATTTTTCAGAACTGGCGAAAAATTTCTGAAATTGTGTCTAACAATGATCTGCAGACTTCTCTGTCATGGAATGTAAAGTACTTACGGACTCTTAATGAGGTCGAAAGTTGGAGAACGGATACTAAAGGACTGTTTACTGATACCGCAGAAATAGATTCTTTCATAAAAGTGTCTTTTATTTTGCCGACAGAACCCAATAAAAGTTTGTTTTCTTATACACCGTTTATCAGCAAATGTTTCATTTTATCTTCGCTCACGCAAGTCCTTTGTAGAGAGAAAAAGGTAAATCCAACAATATTTAAAGTTCTTTTCTGTTATCGTTAAAAATGTTTTATACAAATATCGTATTAAAAAATTGTATTATTTATGGGTAAAACATACAACCCTTAATACATTAGTAGTTATACCATTAGTTTCTAGAATTAGCAAAGTCGTTGTAACTTTAATGCACCCTAGTTTGAGAAACGTTTAAGAATGATACTGTACACATACACCAGTCAAATGTTCATTGTTGCTACAGTCGTTTTAATGATCTTTATCAAACTTCGGTTGTCGTCAACTGAATCTGTCCCAAACACACTTTTGTCACATTAATTTCGATAAAAAAAATGTTCTCCAGAGAACACTGACATTTTGAACTTTTAGGGTTTATATTTCTCTCATATATTGAATGTCTTGGTTAATTTACTTTATTTTGTTACTTAAAGTTGGGGATATTAAGACAGTAATTATTAAATCATTGTTTAAAGAGTATTAAAACGAGCTGGGAAATGGTTGACTTTTAAAAATGGAAAAAAAATAAATAAAATTTGACTAATTATCTTTTAGTTTACTTCTCAGTGAATCAATTTAAAACAATTAACTCTAAATGGGTTTTCTTTTATAAATTAATTATACATTTAATTATGCAAACTCCTGGAATTCTTACATATTTCTGTTTCGAGTGTTTTTCTAAAGTGTTTGGGAAAATTTAATTAATGTCTTAAAATAAACATTATAAGGTCGTTGTTAGAAATGTGTTCCAGCTACATAATCGTAAAGTTACTTAAAACAAAGTGATATCATAGAAAATGTGTGAAAACTGGACAAAAATTCACACAAAACAATGTTTTATTTACAATAAAGAAAACATAAAACAAACGTAGGCCCCTTAAACTTTAAAAGGTTTTATTTCGTATTAGTCCAAAGTTAATGTAGTGTTTTAAATATTTAAATTATTTAATTAAAGAACTTAATTTAAATAATTTATTTGAAAATAAATAAAATATATTATATTAATTCAATCAATTAAGGAAAATAAATTGTAAATATTAGGTTGAAATTTTAAAATCGTGAATTAAATTCTAGCATGAAAGTTCTAGTTTAATGTATTTTTAAATTCATTGTAAACATTGTTTTACTTTAGTAAATCGTTATACGTGTGTGTGTGCACTTGCTTACAGAAGCACACCAGCCGTCAGTATTTCTTACGTCTCTTTAAAAGTCTGTAATCTCAAAGATACGAATATCATAAGTATAAATTCTTTCATTGTGTAAAACAGCAATAGTTTTTAATGATAAGAGGTATTTAAAAAAATGTTACTATTATTCACGATTTTCAAACTCAACATTTTCACTGGTTTCGTAGTTTTTTGGTTGGTTTTGTTTTGTGTTTGAATTTCGGGTAAAGCTACACGAGGACCATTTGCGCAAATTTAGCAGTGTAAGGCTAGAGGAAAGGCAGCTGGTCAACACCATCCAACGCTAGCTCTTGGGCTACTCTTTTTTCAACGAATAGTGGGCTTCATCATAACATAATAATGTCCCAATAGCTGAAATGGCGAGCACGTTTGGCGCGACCGGGATGCAAACCAGCGACCCTCAGATTACGAGTCGCACGCCTTAACACGCTTGGCCATACCGGGCCGCCACCTGGGTGATATAAATATTGGTAAAGTTAAATATTTCGATAGGTTCAGCTTTATAGTTTTTCAACCCTTATCTGTATTTGTTCTACAATTGTATTAATTAAGGTGTAAATTAATATTAGTTATTGAACGTCACTGAAGGTGGCCAGTGTTTAAAAACAGTAACCTACATCCTTACAAAGTCTAATCATAATAATACTGATTTTCCATTTTTAATGCCCCCCAGTGGCTCAGCGGTATGTCTGTGGACTTACACGCTAAAATCCGGGTTTCGATACCCGTGGTGGGCAGAGCACAGATAGCCCATTGTGTAGCTTTGTGCTTAATTCACAACAACAACAACAACCCATTTTTAATAAAAACAGGTCTAAAGATCAGTTCACCTGCTGGCGTTACCACATATTTCTCACACAAAGTTTTCAAATATTCTTTCCTATTTGTTTGATGAAGTGTCTCTTTGAAAGTGTTAGGTGTAACATTTTTCAAAACCTAATTCTCTTATTGATTATTTCTTCCATCACTTCAAATCGTCACTAAAATTGACCAAGACCTATTTTTACTCAATTAAATACTATATATATATAATTACACCAATACTTTATTAGAGCGTTTCCGTTTAATTTTCCAATGCTCTCGAAATGTATGTCTATCGCATTTCAAAAACTTCAAATAGCTCGGCGTGGCCATATGGCGCTCAACTCGTAATCCGAGGGTCACGGGTTTGAATTCCAGTTGCATCAAACATGCTCGCCCATTCAGCTACTGGGTTGTTATAATGTTACAGTCATTCCTACTACTTGTTAATAGAAGAGCAGCCCAAGAGTTGGCGGTGGGTGGCGATGACTGGCTGCTTTCCCTCTATTCTTACACTGCTAAATTAGGGACGGCTGGCGCAGTTAGCCCTCGTGTAGCTTTGCGCGCAATTCAAAGCAAACCAAACGCTTTAGTCTTACACTGCTCCACATTCTTGGAGATGACACCAAATTTACCAGAAGAACAAAATGAATTCAGAAAATTCAGACAAACAATTGACCACTTAGTCAGACTAACTGAAGAAATAATAGATAGCTTTAACAAAAAACAATGCACAGTCGCCTGCTTTCTCAACGTTGATAAAGCATTGCAATGGTCTAAAGTTCCGTTGAATGAAATGGGACTACCGCGTGGAATTATTCGCTGGTTATCTAACTTTTTGGAAAACAGAAAATGTAGAGGGAACCTCCTCTGAGTACTTTACTCCATAAGCTGGCGTCCATCAGGGAAGGTTGGTTAACCCTATACTCTTCATTATGTATGTGAACAATTTACCACTGAAGGACCCAATCATGGATTCTTCTCACAGTTTGCTGATGATGTAGCAGTCTGGAAAAGTGCCACAATACCAACAATAGCAGCCACAAACATACAACCACAACTAAACAGAATAAGTGAGTATTGTCACAAATACAGAATAAAAATAAATACAGCAAAAACACAATTTGTCGTCTTTACAAAGTTGACAAAATACAAAAAACTACAACCTGAAATATGTATGAATGTAACACTACTTCAGACTGCCACATCGGCAAAATTTCTAGGTCTAACCTATGAGTCAAAATAAACATGGGTTAACCATGTAAATGAAATTGAAAGTAAAGTCTGGCAAAGAACCAATTATGTTAGGAGTCTAACTGGCAAGAACAGTGGAGTATCAAACAGACAACACACTAAAAATTTACACAACATATATTAGACCAGTAATAGACTATGCAGCTCCAACATGTAAGTGACCAAACAATTAAAACCATGTTACAAACAATACAAAACACATTCCTCACAACAGCTTCCAGAGCGACATCATCTAAATTCAAATAAATATTCAAATATACCAACCATACGAGATAGAATCCTACCTAGTACAATAACGTATATTGATTAAAATTGGATGAAAATGATTTATTATGCAAACTAGACAGGTACCTCACACATGATGAAGGTAGTCCTAAACATCTCTCCCCAGTTAACTTACATTTTAAATATGAAAATAAATACATGGAAAATTAAATTAAATAGATAAATAAAATAATAATAAATAAATTGACAGAGAAGGAGGAAAGAGCCTCCATCAAACTAGACTTCCTACCGATAGGGCAAAACAATATCCATATATGTATAGACATTGCCCTGAAAAGGATCTGAGTAATTCAGCCCACTTTGACCCTAAAGCAGTAACCACACCACCCAACACTGCATGACCATGTAAGTAAAGAAAGAAGGAAGAGGTCAAAGAGCACCTGACCCTCCAGAGTACATATGATTACCCAAATCCCGAGAGAGAGAGAGAGCTTTTAAAGTTTCCACTAATTACCTGCTATATTTACGTATTAAAGTAAAGAAGAAACCGTAGTCATTTCGTCGTTATAAGTATTATCTAAAACCATGTTATAATTAAAAATTGTGTTTCCAGTGTGTTTTTATAAGGTACAACTTACTGTTCCATATTTAAACCTGTTAGCTGCTGGAGCTAATTACTGTAGGGGCTTGTCCAGAATAATGTATTTTAGAATTCTGTGCTCTTGTCATTAATTGAACCAACAGAGAATACCTTATCTTTGTTTTGTTGCATCAATCAAGTTTACTAGGCTTACATATAATGCATTAAGCCAATTTAAATTAGTTATAAACCTCTATGGAAATTAACTTTAAACATAAAGCGAACGGTGACCTTTTATTTTATATATTAGAGATAATTGCTATCTTATGTTTAATAGTGTCTTTGTTTGTTTTTTGTTAAGCATAAAGGTACATAATGAGCTGTCTGTCCTGTTGTGCCCATCATGAGTATCAAAACCATGATTTTAGTGGTGTGAGCCCTATGAATTGCCGCTGAACCACTGGGGAGGGGTTAATTCGTGTCTTAATTCTATTTGTTTTATGTATTTTATTCCATGAAAATCTTACGACAAAGTCTTCAGGAATAGGTACTACAGTGTAGGGCTGTTGTCAAGTGCATGATTGGCAAGCAGAGTACGACCGGACGTGGCGACATGAATTGTAACGACGTGGTGAGGCTCCAAAATCGTTTTAATAACATTTACTCAACCTTTAGATACTTACTATGTAAACAGATAAAAGAAAATAAAAGATTAAATTCGAGTACATATTGAAAGATGAAGATGAACGATTTGTTTCTAAACAACAACGTTTTAAATATATCAAAAAATGCAAAATGCAAATAAAAATTTGCAGTGGTATCAGATTAGACCAGATAGAGCTTGAACAACACGAATCATTCGATTTTTGTTTGAATATCCATGAACTTGACATTTTAAAGAAAAACGAATAATAACAAGAAATCCGCAAGTCACGTGAGCTTCAAGTTAAACAAACCTGATAAAGAACTCTTTAATTCATGCTACCTGAGAAATGAAATATGCGATGTTTTTCCCAAAAGTAGCGTACGTGAGTGATTTTTCCTTTAAAATACATTAAACATTTCATAATAATCAAAGAAAAACTCAAAAAATAAAACTAAACCTTACAAAGTGCGTATCATATGTGAGTTGATGCTATCTCTCACTACCGACACTAGTTTCTCTCATCACCTGCGCTGGGCGTGTCGTTCTGACGTCAAACGCACGTCGTACTTTATTAGATCAGAGAAGAGTAGCCTAATTGTTGATGGTGAGTGACATTTAATATTTCCTTTTTGATTCTTCTAAACTATCAGTTAAAAATTAACGATGAATATGTGTATATAGCATTTCATGTTTGTTTATCTTTACCAGATGGTAAAGCGAACGAATTTTCACTGCGATCTGATAAAAAAAACCTTCTGCAAACATAAAATTTGAAGAAAAAAAAGCATATACAGAAGAACAGTAGCGGAAAATAAAGGGGACAGTTGCTAACCAATAAAAACTGTTTTGAATATATTTGACAAGAGAACCTTAATGTCTTTTTAAACTCCCGAAAAGATTTAAACTTGTTTTACTATCTGTAAAAGGTTGATTGAAGAAGTAAAACGTTTTCATACAGGATATATTTTCAGAGCAGGTGAATCAATAGCTATTCTATATTAAATTTATAATTCTACTCAAATTTATAATCAAGAGTTGAAAAAAAGAAAATCAGGTGATTAGAAAATCAATAACAAAAAAATAAGTACAATGATGTTGAGAGAGGTTTTGAATAAAAGTTTTGTGTCGAGCTTAACGGTACAATAATCAAGCCTTGATTAAGCCTAGCGATACAATGTTTGTTTTTGTTTTTGAATTTCGCACAAAGTTACACGAGGGTTATCTGCGCCAGCCGTTTCTAATTTAGTAGTGTAAGACTAGAGGGAAGGTAGCTAGTCATCACCACCCACCGCCAACTCTTAGGCTACTCTTTCACCAACGAATAGAGTGATTGACCTTAATATTATAACATCCACACGGATGAAAGGGCGAGCATGTTTAGTGTGAAGGGGATTCAAACCCGCGACTCTCAGAGTACGAGTTGAACGTCTTAACACACCTGGCCATGTCGGGTCCAACCTAGCGATACAATAATTTAGTCTAACAGTATAATAATTAAGCATTTATTGAGCCTAACGGTACAATAATTAAGCCTAAGAATAAAATAGTCAAGCCTTGATTAAGCCTAAGAATAAAATAATCAAGCCTTGATTAAGCCTAACAACACAATAATCAAGCTTTGATTAAGGCTAACAATACAATAATTTAACCTAACAGTACAATAATCAAGGCTTGATTAAGCCTAAAGGTACAATAATTAAGCGTAATAGCATAATAATCAAACTGTAAACAACAAAAGTCATGTATTTGGTTAATACTAACGGCATAACAATAAAATCTTAATTAGGATTAATGGTGCAGTAATCTAGCTTTGGCCAAGGTTAATGGTACAAAAATTCAAATGGTTAGCTGTTATAACAATAGGCTTAACAAATGAGGGCAAAGAAATTCAGCTCGAAACGTTTACTTAAGTGATATTATTTCTCTCTGTTATACCACCTACAAATATAAGATTTGAAAATTCTTTATAATTTCTCTTTTCTGTTACAACTTGTTTTTCAACTGCTAGATATTGCATGCACATAAAGCATATGTAAAAAATTCGATGACGAGTGAACAACAACAAAGAAATATCATATATCATATGTCATATGTCACGAAGTTTTACTGACCAATAAGGACAAATTGACTCGTAAACAGAACAACTTCTAGGAAATGAACAACATTATAAACTCAATATCAGCTTTGATTCGATTCTGCGGGCATGCTTTGAAACTATAATACTTTAATAATGCTAACCTCTACTTGAGTTGTGTATCCCTAACCACCCACGAGGTTTCAAAAAAGTAAAATACATCGATTTCTCTGTCCCACGTGGATATTCATGAATATAGTAATACAGAAAGGAGTACGGGGAAATAAAACAAACAGGTACAGAGAAGTTCCTCTAATGAGAGAATTTAGGTCTCAAACAGCATGACTTCAAAGGAACAATAAACTTTTTTTAGCACAAAACCAGACAACTGAGTAACAGTACGCTGCTCATTGCGAGGAATTCTAGCCGTGAAATCTTGCGTTGTAAATAGATAAGCATAATTCTCTAAACTAGCAATTAAAGAAATAATAGTATACCAGAAAGAAATCAATTAGATAAATAAAAAATATAGATGAAATTTTATTTAAAAACAACAGCCAAACCGGCTTTTGGAAGTTTGCTGTTGTGCTTTGTTTTGAACATTCCAGTGACATTTTTAAAGCAGTTAGAAACCGTTAAAACCAGATTTAATTAAAATGAGAACATAAAAAAATCGTGCACTCTTTCACCGATAGGCAATATTTGCCGAAACTCTATATTACAGTTTGTGTTTATTGTTCTATACTATACTTTGCAAGACTTAGACCCTCGGTTTGGTTTGGTTTGGTTTGAATTTTGCGAAAAGCTACGCGAAGTCTCTCTGCTCTAGTTGTCCCTAATACAGCAATGTAAGGCTAGAGGGAAGGCAGCTAGTCATCACCACCCACCGCCAACTCTTGGGCTACTCTTTTAGCAACGAATACTGGGATTGAACATCACATTATAAAGCCTCAGTTAACCATCCGTGAACGTTGTAAACAACAGTTATAAGATTAAATTATTAATCTAATATTTTTGTCGGTTTCTTTACTTGTCTACACTGTCGGACTCTGTTATCGCGTAATTTATCAACCCCCAAAAGTATCAACATTACTCAAGAGAGATCTATAAACAAAACAACTTACGTTTTAATATTAATTTTAATAAACTTTCACAAAATTCATTTTTATTTCTTACTGATATAAAAAGTAAAGAAAAAGAAAGAAAATTATTGAAAAAATTATGAACCCTGAGGTATATAAATGTTTTACTTGAAGGAGTAAATATTCACGTTGTTAAAACAGTAAGTTTTAAAAATACGTTGTTGTTTATTGTTTTATCATAAACAACCCACATCAAAACCTTCTAAGCTATTAATTTGAAAGCCAAACAAATTAGCATCTGATGATTGTGAATGTATAATTAGTTAAATATATCCTCGGAGAATGTTAATAGTTAATAGTATGGATCGTGATGAAACAAAATGGTGACTACAATAATCGCCTGTTTGAAACAACCTTTAAACTGTCTGAATATTTTTCTTTTTAACCAACGGCTCTACACGTTTCTTGTGCCCTATTTTATTTTTATTACCAGTGATTTAACAACAATTACACTAACCTGTTTATTGTTTGTTACGTTCAAACAGGATTAATAATTTGTTTATATTGTTGTAACCACATCTTGTATGGTAGCATTATTAATCTAATATTGTTTTGTCGGTTTCTTTACTTGTCTACACTGTCTGACTCTGTTATCGCGTAATTTATCAACCACAAAAAATATCAAATTGAATGCCTTGTGTAATCTGGTAAATAAGGGTTCACTGTTTTTCAAAGCGAAGTTGTGAAACATTCTCGTGGTCCGATACAGTTCAGTAAAACAATGTAATAAAACCAAAACAATAAGCCGGTCGTCTAGAAACAGATCCACTTGTAATTTTAGGAGCTAATTGGTTGGTTTGTATGACATACCTTCGAAATACCAAATCCTAAAGACAAATAGGTAAATAAATAGATGGAATTTCTTTTGTTAAATAATATGCTATCGAAATAATTGGTCTTTTAACACGAGTCCGTAACAGAGGTCTATAAACAAAATAACTTACGTTTTAATATTAATGTTAATGAGCTTTCACAGAATTCATTTTTACTTCTCACTGATGGAAAATTATTGAAAAAAATATGAACCCCGAGGTATATATATGTTTTACTCAAATGAGTAAATGTTCACGTTGTCAAAACAGCAAGTGTTAAGAATATGTTGTTGTTTATTGTTGTTTTATCATAAACAACCCAAGTTATTAACAAGTTATTAATTTGAAAGCCAAACAAAATAGCATCAGATGATTGTGAATGTATAATTAGTTAAATATATCCTCAGAGAATGTTCGCTTATTAGTCAGACTTCTAAGATATCCATTGAGGGCATCGCAGGAGAAAAAAAAATAATTAGTTACGTTGTTGTCATTTACTAAGAGGCAAAAACATTTACATTTTGTGTTTCGATACCCGTGGAGGGCAGAGCACAGATAATCCATTGTGTTGCTTTGTGCTTAACTGCGAACAAACAAAGAACAGTTAACCATCTGTGAAGCTCCCCAGTGGCTCAGCGGTATGTCTGCGGACTTCCAGGCTAAAATCCGAGTTTCGATACCCGTGGTAGGCAGAGCACAGATAGCCCATTGTGTAGCCTTGTGCTTAATTCAAAACAACAACAACCATCTGTGAAAGTTTCAAACAACACTTAACCAATTATTTTTTATATAAAAAACGAAGAATTACTTCCTATAGTACTTACCGTTTTTCTTCTATCACTCTAAATCCAAGAACTGGTGTAACTTTCAATAGTTATAACTCCGAATTGCTATATAGTGACGTCACAAATATATCGAGTTTAAATTTGACGTCTTTCTGTAAAGACGTCATAGTCTGAGCTTTTGGATCCATGTTTTATCTGCTACGTCTCACGTATTTGAAGGTACAGTTTTCTCATTAAGCACGATAGTAGTTAATAGTATGGATTGCGATGAAACAAGATGGTGGCTACAATAATCACCTGTTTAAAACAACCTTTAAACTGTCTGAATATTTAATAATTATTTCACAGCACTGGTTGCAAAAAACTAAAAAACTACTGTACTTATAAAGCCTCCTAAACTGCTATATATATGTTTATGGAGTGAATCAAAATTTCTCTATTTCAATGAATTTTCATCTAAGTAAGTACGTGACTTTTCAAGACAAGTGTACAGAAAAAGTGATGAGCCTTATTGCTTTAAATACTGTGTTATTTTGAATTTAATATGCACCTTTTTCACATTTTTCTGAACTGAAAATTAGGGTACGTCTTACATTCGAGATATTTTTCACTCTTCGAAAGTTTCGAAAAACATCATTTTCATCGAACAACAAAGGTTTTCGAAAACATTCTGCATTAACCAACAGATTGGACTATCTTTTAAAAAGAACATAGCTTAGAAAGACTGAAAACTCACGTACAAAACGTGAAATATGCTGATGTCAGCGCCTCTAGCGGTGCAGTTGGATATCACCGTCCTCGGTCATTGTCTGACTTTGCTGTTGTTCAGATACAATTTTATTCTGTTGTTTTTTTATTTTGTTTTTATCTATGGAAAAGCGTTTTACTTATGATGCCGAATTTAAAAGAAAAGTTATTTTGTGCACCGAACTGACTGGTAATCGTACAGCCAGTAAAAACTATTCAGTGAGTGAAGCAAATGTACGTCGTTGGTGTGATATGAAAACCAAGTAGTTTTCTTACAAAAAAAAAGTCTAGTCATTTTCTGGCCCAAGATATTGCTGTTTAACGTATTTCAAAGGGTTATGAAATAAAGAACTGCCTGTTACGAGAGAAATTTTAGTGTTAAAAAATGCAGGGAATAGTAGTATTTCAAGGCTAATCGTGGCTGATTTGAAACATTTCTGAAAAGAGAAGGTTTATCATTACGGCAAAGGACAAAAAATAGTGAAAAATTGCCAACTGTTTGCAACATGCTGCACAACTACACTGTAAATGCAAAAAGAAGAAAAACAGGTTGCCATTAAAACCATTAGATATGAAAAGTTAAGAGTTAGTGTCATGCTGTGTGTAACTGTAGATGGAAATAAATTACCACCATGTGTCATATTAAATAGAAAAACACTGGCAAAAGAATATTTTTGCAAAGATATAATAGTTCGTGCACAAAAAGTTAAGTGGTTTGGATGTATATGGGAAGGTCGGCCTGGTGCATTATTAAAGCAACGGAAAATGCCTGTAATGGATCCATTTGTAATTGTATTAGATTTGAGGGTAGGTTGGTAGAGGTCAGCCTGGAGACTTTTACCATCATTGGAGCCTCGACTTATCACCAGTATACACCATTAGTACAATAATACAACAATCACTCTGTGTACTTGTTCTTATGTAAATATCAAAAACTCAATTTGTATATTATTTTATTTTATTTATATAATTTTAATTTATTATTTTCTGTATATTTTAAAGTTATTATTTCGAATTTGTATTGTAATTCCTCTTCATTTAACCTATTGTGTCAAGAACAATGGAATTTCGCAGTGTTTATATTGTTTTGTGTGTGCTTTTATTTCTATATCCGTTTCCAACTGTTTTTTTGATTTAATAAATTCAAACTAGTTGGCAGAGGTCCTGATGAGTAATAAAATCGAATCGATGCACGCGCACCTCAATCTTACTATTGCTCGCACACAAACAAATATCTATATGTATAAGTGCGAATATCTCCCTCTTTTTCACCATGAATTTAATCCTTATGCATGCATGGCCACATCTTTAAAGCTAAAAACTGCAAACTCGGAGTACAGATATATCGTTTTGTGCGGAAAGTAAAATTAGCTATGTTGCCACGGCCTCAAAGGCAGTTTTTAGGCAATAAATTGAGACCAAAGAGCCTGTTTTTTTTTTAAACACACGCACACTCCCTCTACTAAACAGGCTAGCTTCAGCGATATATTGTGCTTTGCTTGCGTGTACTCGCTAGAATCGTTTATTCGATGACTTTGCAAAAACGTTCGGAACTGGAAATTTATTTACATCGCGTTGTAAGGAGAATAGTTTAAATCAATTCTTCATTTAACGGGACGATAACAAAATTAGGATAAGTTGCAAATGACCCTTGACCACAGAGTAGAAATCTGGACATCAAAGGGTGGGCAAATTTGTTTTCAATGCTTGAGATATCATGCAAAGCACGTGCAAGAAACAGGAATAATGTACCGCAGTTTGTTTTGATTAAAATAGTTATAGCAAACGTTAATTTTTTCGAACATTTTTATTTTTATTCATTTCAATCAAAATATTATCTTAGTAAAGAAATTTTTTTCCAAAAATCACTATTTATATGGTTGACTTAGTCAAAATAATTGAGAATATTCAAATTGTTTTTATCCGAACAAAGATGGCACTCTGGTGGTACCTAATGGAAAGGAAACAAAAGAGTGTAATATTTTTTTAATTTTACAAAGACAATAAAGGATTAATATACACATAGTCTAACTAGCTATTGTAATATAAAGATTTTAACGTCACAAATGTATTGAAAAAAGAAAGTCAAACTACATAACCTGGGTCACTTAAAGTTTCATAAAAAATATTCCTACTTGGTAAATTACTGTCATAATATTAGTATGATAAATATATAAATACACTGCTGGCCAAAATTTTAAGGCCAATGAATACAAAGAAAATACATGCATTTTGCGTTATTAGACTCAACCACTTATCTGAGTAGAGCTTCGAAAGATGAAAATAAGAAAAGGGAAAATAAAGAACTTTTTTAGCGTTTAACAGAGAAAATGGGAACATCATGAAATTAGCCTAAATTAGTCAAAAGTTTAAGACCATACTGAAACGAAGCGTTAATTGGTAAACACGTTACGAAATTTCGTCATTTGTGTTCAAGCATTACCATTGTCAACATCTCCCAGTTACATCTCTTGTGTTACATTGGGTAAAAACATGGCAAAGGCTGAAAAGTTGACAGAGTTTGAATCTGGAGGAATTATCGAGCTGCAACAACAAGTTCTCTCTCAATGTGCCTTTGCTGGTGAGATTGGGCAAAGTAAAACTGCAATAAAAATCCTGAGGGAAACGGAACGACAACTTCAAGTGGTCGACCAAAGAAAATTTTTCCAGCGTTGAGCAGGAAGATTCGACGGGTTGTCCGGCAAGAAACCAACCAATCGTCGAACCCAATTAAGGCCCTTACAGACGCAGAATGCAGCTCATGAACAATAAGATAACATCTACGAGAGAAAGGCTTTAAAAACCATAAACGTCTTCAAAGACCACACCACAAAACAGTTCGGTTAAATTTTACTGAGAAATACCAAACATGGGACGTAGAAAAGTGGCCAAGCGCGTAAGGCGTGCGACTCGTAATCCGAGGGTCACGGGTTCGCGCCCGCGTCGCGCTAAACATGCTAGCCCTCCCAGCCGTGGGGGTTTATAATGTGACGGTCAATCCCACTTTTCGTTGGTAAAAGAGTAGCCCAAGAGTTGGCGGTGGGGGGTGATGACTAGCTGCCTTCCCTCTAGTCTTACACTGCTAAATTAGGGACGGCTAGCACAGATAGCTCTCGAGTCGCTTTGTGCGAAATTCCAAAAACAAACAAACAAACAAAACAAGAAAAGTGGAAGAAGGCTTTGTTCTCTGGTGAAAAAAAAAGTAACCTGGATGGTCCAGATGGCTTCCAACGTTACTGGCACAATACGGATATCTCACTGGAGGTTATACATGGGCGTCGAACAGCAGCTGGCTATATTGACATGCTAGAGAGAGCATTTTTATTGACTGAAAACCCTCGCTTGTATGGAAATAATTGGATTTTTCAGTAGGACAACGTTGCAATTCACAATGCCCGCTGGACAAAGAACTTTTCATGGCGAATAACGTGATTCTTTTGGACCATCTAGCGTGTTCGCCCGAACTGAACCCCATTGAAATTGTTTGGAGGTGGATGGCAAGGGAAGTGTATAGAAATGGACGTCAATTTCAAACAGTGCATGATCTTCGTGAAGCCGATTTCACAACTTGCAATAACATTTCAGCCAGCCTTCCGCAAATGCTTCTATCGATCATGCCAAAGCAAATGCTTGAAGTTATTTGCAATGGCAACCATGAAACTCACTACTGAGACCTCTTGTTGGGCATTTCTTACCCTGTTTAGGACTTTTTTTGTATGGTCTTAAGCTTTTAAACATCTAATATTTAGGTTCATTTAATAGTGTTCATATTTTTCATTATTAAATGCTAAAAATCTTTTTTAGTTTTATTTTCCCTTTTCTTATTTTCATCTTTCGAAGCTCTACTCAGATAAGTGGTTGAGTCTAGCAACGTAAAATGCATATTTTTTCTTTATGTTCATTGGCCTTAAGATTTTGGTCAGCAGTGTATTTTGATATATAATTGTATTTTAATTTTTTTTTTTAATTTTGATTGTATAAGATAAAAGAATCATGTGAGGCAAGGAAGAGGTTGGAGTTACATTTTATTCGTTGTTAACCGTAATCAGTTTAATTAAAGGTGTTTGAATCAACGAGCAGTCTCAAGTTTTAGCTTAAACTGTTACAGCATTTGTTGAAAAATTAACAAGAAAATAAAAACTGATTAAACCAGCAGACTTTTCGCAAGACTTTATTTCATTTGATGACATTAAATTGGAATTTTCACTCCACACACATCACAAAATCTTTAATTAAACTTGTTCTTCATATAAATGGTATAGATTTCGGTTTCAATTCCAGCCAGGCGCAAGTTAATCTTTTAAAACTTATTTGTTCAATAATTACTTAGAATTAGAACACTTGAAAGAAAAGGTACTTTTAAATTTACGAAATGACATTAAAAGAAAAGAAAATTTCAGAGTCCAACATTTCGAAGTGTTTTTTTTCTAGGTGTAGACGTGAACGACAAAAATTTGAATAGAAATAATGAAAAAATTCTTTCTTCGAAACTTTCAACTCCAACAAAGTCGCTTCTTTACACTTGTTAAAATCTTTGTCATGAGCTCGTTTTTTATGTTTATTCTGAAAACTCCTGTCACGATTTTTTCTCCTTCAGGTGAATTATTTTATTTATTGTGTGGTGTTGTGTGTCTCGCATGCGTAATAATTTTTATTATTAGTTATCTTGTTGCTGTTTTATTGTAGCGAATCTAGATGATACAGTCAGTGAAATTTAATTTCCGATTCTTCAGGAAACAAACAAACAACTATTTTTATTTAGTTATTAAACCTCGTAACACCAGTGTGTGCTTAAGTTATTTAATTCCTTCTCATCTTAGCGAATTTGTGAAATTTAAAAGATCATTTCAGTTTTCTTTTCATGGTCCATGTCCACGTGACACATCAGCCGGTATAAATGGCATTATGTAGTGGGCTTTATATTACAGTACGTAGTGGACTGGCCCGGCGTGGACAAGTGAGTTAAGGCGTTCGACTCGTCATCTGAGGGTCACGGGTTCGAATCCCTGTTGCACCAAACATGCTCGCCCTTTCAACCGTGCGGGCGTTATAATGTGACGGTCAATCCTACTATTCGTCGGTTGGTGATGACTAGCTGCCTTTCCTCTAGTCTTACACTGCTAAATTAGGGACGGCTAGCGCAGATAGCTCTCGTGTAGCTTTGTGCGAAATTCGTTAATAAAACAAATAAACAAGTAGTGGACTTTGTATTACAGTAAGTAGTGGACTTTACATGATATTACATAGTTCACTTTATATAACCGAAAGTAGTAGACTTTATATTACAATAAATGGTGGTTTTTATACAAAAGTAAGTTAGAGATTTCATATTTAATTTGACCTGTAAAAGCCACAGACAGAGAAAACGGTCATACTTTTCAAAATCACAGAAAATTATCACATTCTCAAGAACTTGTATTATTTTTGAAAAACTAAGTCTGACATTTCTGTTTCACAAATATTTATACCGAAACGTCCTGAAAATGACCGTGATTGGTCAGTAGTTCCGGTACAAAGAGTGGCCATAACTTCCTCATGACAATCGTTCTAAAGTGGATTCCTTCTCCCCTGAATGCATAACAAACACAAGTTGCTATGACAACCAAACCCTCGGCCATGTTCCCCGCTCAAGTTTCAAATGCAGATTATTTTTGTTTTTCTTTACCTACGAGCCCCCCAGTGGCTCAGCGGTATGTCTGCGGACTTACACGCTAAAATCCGGGTTTTGATACCCGTGGTGGGCAGAGCACAGATAGCCCATTGTGTAGCTTTGTGCTTAATTCAAAACAGCAACAATTTATCTACGAAATAATTAAACACTGTTTCATAAGAAGGAAACAAGATCAGATATCCTTGTTTGTAATCTTCTTACCGGGTATAACTGATGCACGTATCGATCTCCGAGTTTCTCCTATTAACATTTATCGAGAACTGAAAAACCAGATGAGAAATGTTCTTACACCAGCTTACATAAGATAATTTTCGTCACACGTTGAATTTTGTATCTCGACAAAATGTTACTTGAAGAAGCTGAGTAAATATTCCTTACTAGATTCGAATAAATCGGATCTTTCACAAACAGTACGCAGTATGTAAACTCAAATTTATGTCTCATTTCTTTATAATCTTTTAAAATATGCATAAACACGTGTACATCATTACACTGGTATAAAGTAGCAGTGCGGGTAAACTGGTTTACTGAAGATGAAAAAAAAACTATCCAACGAAACTTTGTATTCATTATGTTATTGATTTTTTAAAATAAAGATACTTTATCTTCGACCAGAATATCTCTGGAAGATATTTTGTCTGACAGTTACTGACAGATACTAAGGTACTGTGTCTGACAACTACTAACAGATACTAAGATACTGTGTGTGACAGCTACTAACAGATACTAAGGTACTGTCTTTGACAGGTATTCTAACAGATACTAAGGTATTGTATCTGACGGATATTAACAGATACAAAGATACTGTGTCTGACAGACATTAAGATGTGTGTGACAGCTATTCACATATACTAAGATACTGTGTATTATAGCTACTAACAGATTCTATGGTACTGTGTCTGACGGATATTAAGATACTGCGTGTAACAGATTGTAACAGATACTGTGTCTGACAGATACTAACAGATACTTTGAACAATAAGTGGGATTACGTTCTTTGTTGTCATTCTATCTTCTGCTATTGTAACAAGAGGTAATATGTTGTCTGAGAGGCTGGCATAGACCGGTGGTTATTGTGTTCGCACGCATTGGATCACAAGTTCGAATCCTATCACCTATAGTTCCCGCCCTTTCAGCTGTGGGAGCGTTATAATTTTACGGTGAATCCCACTATTCGTTGGTAACAACAGTAGCCCATGAATTAACGGACGGTTTTCTTAACTGATCGCAGTTCCTCTGATCTATCAGTGGTAAATCAGGGACAGTAAACGCAAGTTGTCTTAACTAGGCATGCGCAAAATGAAAAAAAAACAACTAAAACCAGATATGCATGTGTGAAAGCCTGCCTCTCTTGTGTAGCCTCTCACGTGATCCTAAAAGCATAAACAAAAAAATGAAAACAATATCCCTCTCTATATAAACCGACCTAGTAAAGAAAAAATAACATCCTATATACGTTATATGTTTTATGATCATCGAGTTACGTGTTTCATCACACTGGATGATTGTTCAGTGTGTTTGGTGTCTCTTCTGAAGACATAAAAACGAATATTATTGAAAACCATGCTTTCTCTAAGCTACTCATACACGAGCATTTCCGTTTTAGACGTTTCTCATAACCACCTTCCTAATGTTCGTCATTACGGATTTTCTCCCTCTTCCTTGAAAGATTCGATTTTTTCTTCCATTTTTTATCGGTTCCTTTCGACATTTTCATCAACTAAATCATTGTCTCTTTTATACTTATTTTACTAGAATATCCTAAATTTGTAAGTCAAATAAATGGTGTGTGGGCGGGACTGAGAAACTGGTAGTTTAAACCCTAACAAATGAGAGACACTGAACTCGGTAACAAATATCACCATTCTAGGTTTATATCATTATTATATTTGTTACATATTCAGCTTTTATTACATGAAAATACATATTTATAAAGTTTTATAAAAGTTGATTTCTATTAGTCAAGTTTTTCTTCGTCTACACAAGAATACGAAAAAAATTACTTTTCAATTTAATAAAATTTACACTATTTATATTTATACATTGTTAGTATTGTTTACAATATTTATATTTGTACATTTTAGTATTGTTTATACTACTTATATTTATAGCTTGTTAGTATTGTTTAGACTGTTTGTATTTCTACATTTTTAGTATTGCTTACACTATATTTATACAATGTTAGTATTGTGTACACTACTTATCTTCATACATTGTTAGTGTTGTTTACATTATTTATGTTTCTACATTTTTAGTACTGTTTACACTATTTATATTTCTACATAGTTATTATTGTTTAGACTACTTATGTTTCGACATTGTTAGTATTGTTTATACTATTTATATTTCTACATTGTTAGTATTGTTTATACTATTTATATCTATACATTGTTAGTTTTGTTTACACTATTCATATTTATAAATTGTTAGAATTGTTTACACCACTAGTATTTATACCTTGTTATTATTTTTATACTATTTATATTTATACATCGTTGGTATTGTTAACACTATATTTATACATTTTTAGTATTGTTTACACTATTTATATTTCTACATTGTTGGTGTTCTTTATTCTATGTACACATTGTTATTATTGTTTACACTATTTATATATATATATATATACATCATTTGTGTTGTTTACACTATTTATATATATATACATCATTTGTGTTGTTTACACTATTAGTATTTTTACACTATTTGTGTTGTTTATATTCCTAGTATTTATACGTTGCTAGTATTGTTTACACTACTGGTATTTATACATTTTTATTATTGTTTGCACTACTTATATTTGTACATTTTATTATTATTTACACTATTTATATTTATATATTATGAGTATTATTTACACTATTTATATTTATATATTGTTAGTATTGTTTACACAATTTATATTTCTACGTTGTTAGTAATATTTACACTATTTATATTTATACATTGTTAATATTTTAGACTATTTATATTTCTACATTGTTAGTATTGTTTTAACTATTTTTATTTACAGGTTGTTAGTATTGTTTATACTAAAAGTATTCATTTATTGGTAATATTGTCTACACAGCCATTATTTACACACTGTTAGTATTCTTCACACTATCTAAATTCATACATTGTTAGTATTTTTTACACAACTAATATTTTTACACTGTTAGTGTTATTTCCAGTTACTAGTATTTATACGTTATTAGTATTTTTACTCTAATAGTAGTTATTCATTGTTGTTATTGTTTACACTGCCTTTATCTATACATTGTAAGTAGTGTTTACACTATTTATATTTATAAATTCTTAGTATTGTTTGCACTACTTTTTTATTTATACATTGTTAGTATATTTTATACTATTTGTGTTTACACATTGTTAGTGTTGTTTATTCCATTAGTATTTGTACATTGTTATTATTGTTTACACTTCTGGTATTTATACATTGTTAGTATTGTTTACATTACCAGTATTTATACATAGATAACCTAACTCGATTGTAAAGTGAAGTATTTTACTCGTTATACCGTTACAAACTCTATTTATTTGTTTCTATTGTTATTTCAAAGAACTCTTTTATACAGTTAACACTGTATAGTAGTTTAGCCATTTCTTTATGCTAAACTAGAAACTAAGTTCGATGTCTAAATGAACCTAAAGAGCCAAAAATCGTATTTTTTTCTTTTAAATACGGTTATCTGAATGTTTCATAATTTTATAAAAACACGTAAGTTCAAGAAATTTCTATAGATATGAAATAGAAACCCTAAAACCCGAACTCTTTCGATAGGTGAACCTCCCTTTTCAGGGACAAACCTCCATATTAAATAGATAATACAATGTTACTTTCACGTTTTATTCCGAGATTTATCCTTAACGTTCAATTTTCTCTCAGTACCAGTGTTATTTTACTTTATTTCACGTAATTTTACGCTTCTATTGCCCTTTTATCGAGAATTAAGGACCATCTAATAGAATTTATGTGAAACAATCAGCAGAATAAACGTGGAAATTATAGTCTTTGAACTTCAATATAAAACTCACAAAGCGTAGGATGGGTGATTAAGTAGGATACGTATTGCGGCTGTGTAGTTAAGTATCTTTGAATAATGATAAGTCATTATGCTTACTTTTAATTACCTTCAGGTTGGCTTGCTCATATGGACAGACATAATATAATATAGCTCAGATTCTCATTAACATGTATAAATGTCGTTTGGTTCATACGGGTTTTCCAACGTTCTGACATTACTAGTTTTGACTACGCCTGAAAGTGATTCTGCTAAAGTTATTCCATTGATAAAAGGTTTAGCCATCGAATAAAAACGTATTGTGTTAGGTACTGAATGATTTTGCCTTTTAAATCTAACTCTATTTCAGGTGTTGTATTATAATATTATAGTAAATAGAGCTTGCACTTTTGAAATTATATATCACATGAAAGAGACCCCTCTTTATTTGCTTTACGAAAGATTGACTCATATCTGTCTCATATGTGTTATATTAAGAGAAATATTCAAACAATAAGTCACATGACAACCATACCCGGTATAAAGCTGACATGGAGCAAAATGTATTGCAAATAATTTTTAAAAATGTCTGGTATTTTGTGGATAATGGTGATGTCATCAATAATAATCATTTGGGGACAGATATGTGACAAAAATATTCATACAATCACTTCTGTAGGGCATACTGATGTATAGAAGACATTTTAATATTAAAAACAAACGAAACCTTGTACTTTCAATTACGGTTTGTGTTTCAGTGGAATGTTCCTGAAGAGGCTGTAAAGAAAGAATAGTTAATGTTAGAAGATTTTTTTTCTCTCTCATAGAAACAAAAACCATTTGAAAGTCATAAATGTCCACGATGTTATTCACTTACATTTATCGTGAGAAAGAAACAAAATACAACATAAATTGCGTTTCGTGCTTCCTATCACCTTGAACACAGAAGAAAGCAGATTCTCACACACAATTAGAAATTGACGAAATGGTTTTTAATTGTTTTACAGATATTCTGTTACATAAATCTCTGGTAAAATATTATCACGACGTCAGTCATCACAGTTTTGATACCTTGGAGCAAGTCTATTCAGGGATCGTCGGTTAAATCTCGGATTGGTAAAATTCTAGTTAGTCCTAAATGTGTTGAGCTTTGATAGGTCTTGGTCTCCCCAGACAAATCACGCTCTTTTGAGGACTTTTTTAAGATATTTAGTTTGTATTAAACGGTTCTTGTTTTAATACAACGAAGTCGAGGTAGGCCCATTTATCTTCAGAATGTGGTTTATGAGGTTATTAATGTTATCAAACAACTTACCCTAGTTTATATTTGAAGAAAGCTATAGAGATTGGACATACCTTGAAGTCATCCTGTTCTTTTCGGTCCCATCAAAAACTCTATCATATGAAGGAATTAAATGTGAGGTGGTTTGAAGATGGTCAATGTTCCAATAAGTGCTAAATTGGTCCAAGCCAGGAAATACCGCATGTTTATTTCGGATTATAAAGATACTGGGGCTGTTCTATATTTATTTTAACCTTTACTGGTTGGAAGGTGCGGAAGGTTTCATTTTGGTAGATTTATTGTCTAGTGTACCCGCCAGGTTGATCAACTGTAATCGTCTTATATGTAATGCTAACATCAGTGTTGATAAAGCTACGAGGTTTATGTAGTATCTTAAAGAAAACTCATCTCCAGGGTAAGATGGGTTCACTATAGAACTTCACCCGTGTTTATTTATCTTCCTTCATTGAGGATTTTGTGACGGCTTTACAGGAGGTTTTCTTACTTGGTAGTTTGAAGCTTAGTGAACTTGTTTTGTTTCCAAAGGGAGAAAATAAAAGAACTGTCGTCCGTTAACGCTTCTTATTGTGACTATAAGATTCTCACTAAATACTAGCTACAGAACCAGTCATGATGAAGTTGTTCATGGACTATCTCGACCACAAAAAACGGTGAGATTTTTTTTTTAAGATTGATTAAATTGAGGTTTCTGATTGTGCTGAACACCATTACTCGTTCTTCTTGATTAAGCGATATGGGTTTGGAGAAAACTTCCTTAAGTGGTTCTTTATCTGCTATTCTGGAACTTATAGTGCCATGAAACATGAGGTTGAAAGATGGTCCATCTGACGAATCATACATTATCAACATGGGGTTATCTGACGGTCTATCACCTGAATCTTACATTATCAGTATGGAGTTTGGTCTACGTGGCTAATCTTACATTATCAAATTAGGGTTGAAAGACAACCCAGATAAATTTTACATTATCAACAACGGGTTGACTGACGGTTCTCATAACGAATCAGGCATTGTCATTAAAGGGCTGAAACACGGTCCACATGACGAATTATAAATTGTCAACAGAGAGTTGAGAGATGGTTCATTTGACGAATCATACATTATCAACTTGGGGTTGACTGACGTCTCACCTGACGAATTGTACATTATCAACATGGGGTTGACTGATGTCCCACCTGACGAATTGTACATTATCAACATGGGGTTAAAAGACGGTTCACATGACGAATCATACATTATCAACATGGCGTTATCTGACGGTCCACCACCTGAATCTTACATTATCAGTATGGGGTTGACTGTCGTTCCACCTGACAAATTTTACATTATCGACATGGGGTTGACTCACGGTCCACCTGACGAATCATACAGTATTAACACAGGGATAACTGACGGTCTGCCTCACGAATAATCCATTATCAACATGGATTTGAAAGAACGATTCACATTACGAATCTTACATTATCAACATGGGGTTCAAAGACAGTTCGCCTGACGAATCTTACATTATCAACATAGGGTTGAAAGATAGTTCATCTAAAGAATTAAACATAATCAACATGGGATTGAAAGACGCTTGACCTAATGAATCCGACATTATTAACATGGGGTTATAAAGCGGTTTACTTGACGAATCTTACATTGTTAAAATGTGGTTAAGAGATAGTTCAGCGAACAAATCTTACTTTATAATAAATTATAAACACAAATAATAAAAAAATGTATTTGAACTATACAACAACTATTCTTTCCAGCACCGAAGAGGCTTTTCGGCTGATACTAGATCTCTTTTTACAGGTTTGAATAAAACATAATATTGGTTAATACGCTGTGTATCTCGTCAGGTCTTCGACAACAATTTTTCTCAGTGTTTACCAAATTAAAACAGCGAACTGTAAGTTTCATAAACTTATTTAGGTAAGAATATGTATATATATATGGGAATTAAGTTTAGGATTTCTATAAATTTATTTAGAATAATATATATGTGTATATATTAAAATTAGGTTTAAAATTTCTACAAATGTAATTAGGATAACGTATATACATATTGGAATTATGTTTAGTAATTTCTATATATTTTATTTAGGATAATATATATATATATATATAGTGAAATTAGGTTTAGGGTTTCTCCTAAACTCAAATTACCAAACAACATGGGGATGGAGCATAGCCAAGATGGCGGGTGATTAAGTGAACAAAGTACATGTTATGACATACGTATAAATGTTTGCTTCTCCATTAGCACATGACGAAATTTGGAGAAAATTCCCGAGAGATATAAAAACAAACTTGAACAGCTTTCATGGTTATCTCCTAGAATGCGGGTTTATTGACTGAGTGTTTGTCATATTAAACGTGTCAACAAAAGATGAGTGAGTTTTGTTGACGTTCTGCATCTGAGAAAGATATTTACGTATGTAATTACAAAGCACGTGATAAGAAGAGCTTATAAGGTATATCAGTGTTTATGGTTTCTGGCAGTTGAAGAAATTAAGGTTAAAATTATTCCAGAGTTTAAAACTTTCCGCACAAAGTAGCCGCTCATCGTTGTCGAACTGTCGTTATAAGACGTCAGCATGCCACTAGATTTTCAGAAGGTTCACATGGCAACCATTTCAGCGTATGTAAACGTAGAGAAACGTTACACCAGTAATAAGGGTCCTTCCTTTCGTTTGACTGATTATAAGCTATTACTAATAAAAATTATATTAAAAACATGAAAAAGGAGACTAACATTGTTACCTAGAAATATACGAAATATGATTTAACCCGGAAACTAACTCCGGTATGAAAATAAACATACAGACAATTTTCTTCAGTCGTCAGTAGAAATGTGTGAAAA
Organism: Carcinoscorpius rotundicauda; assembly: GCA_011833715.1. Taxonomy (NCBI): domain Eukaryota; kingdom Metazoa; phylum Arthropoda; class Merostomata; order Xiphosura; family Limulidae; genus Carcinoscorpius; species Carcinoscorpius rotundicauda. The sequence goes on along the minus strand of CM022394.1, from coordinate 103,056,285 downwards.
TACTCTCTTCAGTCGTCGCTAAATCGGTGTGAAATACAAAATCGGTTGTCACTAAGACTTTCTACTAGTCAACGCTCCTCAAGTCGACTGAAAATGTCGTCTCTGTGAGATTCTTGTGAACAAAATTTAAAATCTTGGGTTATTGTAATATAAATAAATAAATCTATTCAACGTGTTGAATTAAATTTTCAAACAGTATAACACCCATAATATTTTTCAGACTTTGCTCACTTTCATTGAAAGTATTGTACAAAATCATTTATTTCTTGTATCTAAGGTTTGTTTACAAAAGATTTAGAAAATAATCGGATGAAAAAATAATAAAACCTTGGGGGGTAACTTTAATAATGAATAATTACTATACAGGGTGGCCCGTAAGTCCGTACTCATCTATATATCTTATGTATCCAGTGTATCTGTGTGGTGTCACCAGTATTCTTGTGTTCATGTATCCATGTACTTGTCACAATACGCTCTTTAAGTGTAAATGGGCTTACATCGGCCATATTTCACTGAAAAAAAGAAACAAATTAATAATACATGCGTAATTGAATATAACATAATAACATATGGATGGGTAGGGACTTACGAGCCACCCTGTATTTTAACTAGTTTTTCACGTGCTTCAGCAACGTAAGAATTCTGTTTAAAAACTTTGCATGTCATTAAAATACTCTTTAGTTTTATATACACGATCCCACAGGTTTCTGTTTAAGTTTTAGTTTTAGTTTTTAGCGCACAAAATTTCTGCTTATTCTGGTCTTTCTCGCTCCTGTCCAGTTTAACTGTTGTTTCTGGGAAGTTACGGCCCCAAGCGATTGTTTTTTCATCCTGAAAAAGAGAAAAATCAAACATAATATTCCATGATGTGTAAATTATACATATCTGCTACTACTTTGTTTTCTGAGCTTAATATATTCTCCCTCTATTTTATTTAAATATTAATTTGTTATAAATAATCAAAATGAACAGGCTTGAATTTCTTAAAATTAACCTTAAAATGTCTAGAGTAGACAGGTAGAAAACAAAAATCCCAGTAACTATGGAAACACTGCTGTCGCATTGTCGTCGCCCACAATCGTTAAACTACGCATCATATATAACGACGCAAAAACTTAACACCAATAAATAATTTCTAATATTTACAGGCTGTTAGATCCTAATTTGTCGTCCATATATTTCTATCTTTCCACAAAATACTAGTGAAATCTTTTTAGGTGATAACACTGAGTTTTAGACCATATTATCTGAGGATATACAGATCCATGTTATTTAAATAACATTAGAAACTAGTGTACCAACATAACGTTCATTCTATTGAAGTATCTATAACATTTTAATGTTTACTGTAAAGTAACTGTAACTATTTAATGTTTACTGTGAGATCATTATAACGATGCAATGTTTACTGTGAGATCATTATAACAATGCAATATTTACTGTGAAATAACTATAACAATAAAATGTTTGCTGAAATAATTAGGTTCAAAGGGTCATGAGCTAAGCTCTTTGTCTCTCCCCTGCCCTAAAGATTTTTCCACATTTCAATAACAAAAGTTTCAAATATCAATTTGCAAGGAATCTGGAGCACCTAACAAATCTGTGGCTACGTCACTGTTTCTATTAATAATTTAAACATTATAATTATATTATATAACACGGAAGGACGAAATGTAAAATGGTAATTAGAAAACGTGGCTTACTTTCAAGCGCAAAACTACACAGTGGGCCATGTGCGTTTTGCCCACGATAGACATGGAAACCTGATATTTATGAAACGAATCCACATATTTCCCTTTAGTCACTGGTGGTTACCAAAAATTAACTTAGCTATATTCGATCTTCTTATTCCAACAACGTGTTTCCAGGAGACAAGATGAAATAAAAATAGAACTTATTAATATTCTGTTACAACACAAGCACCAGATTAGAAAGGAAAATGTATTTCATTTACAGAGTTGTAGTTTAAGCTTTGTCGTTTTTAACTAATATGCATACGAAATTACATATTAATAACATTTCTGTGTTACTAGACAAAGTAACTGAAACGGATTTTAATTCGTGCGTATGTATGTTTTCTTATAGCAAAATCACATCCGGCTATCTGCTAAACCCACTGAAGGGAATCGAACGCCTAATTCTAGGCGTTGTAAATCCGTAGACATGGCGCTGTACTAGAGGGCTTTGGATTTAGCTATAAAAATCATGTTCGAAATTAGCGATAACCTCTCGTTTTCCAGTTATAACAGAATTATTCAAAATATTCCTTTTACATCGTACGAAGAACATTTTTTTTCTCAAATAAATGCATCTATTCTCTGAAAATTGTATTCTTTAATTCTCACTAGAAAAACCAATATTAATAATAAACATGCTAATTTATACAACTGGCAACAGATGGCAAAACGTACCAAAGCTCTACATCATATTGGCTGAGGAGATTTACATGAAACACTTGTCAGAATTATTTACAACTATTGTTCGACTAGTTATAAGGTTTTAAATTTAAGGCCTTTATGTATTGTCAACGATTGACAGACGTTCTTCAAATACAGCCAAACATTCTCATCTTACGTCAATAAATCTCAGAGAACTGATAATACAACTAAACGTTCTTACATTACGTCAACAGAGAACTGGTAATACAACCAAACGTCCTCACGTCACGTCAACAGATGTCAGAGAACCAGTAATACAACAAAATATTTTGCAAACATATTTTAACGTTATATCAACAGATGTGCCATACATCAAACACATCTATAACGGGCTGTAGACAACTTCCGTTGTCTTGCGTTAATACTAACAAAACGTTGTGCCAATATTAGTTCTCCAAGTCCCACTAAAAGTTGTGCATTTCAAAACGAACATTGCCAATGTAGTTATGTATACATAAAGAGAACTGACCGTAACACAAAGTGGTGCTGTTTCTAAATTTATGTTCTGTAAAGGGTAACTGACAAGAAACAACATAATATTGTTTCTAAATATATGTTCTGTAAAGGGTAACTGACAAGAAACAACATAATATTGTTTCTAAATATATGTTCTGTAAAGGGTAACTGACAAGAAACAACATAATATTGTTTCTAAATATATGTTCTGTAAAGGGTAACTGACAAGAAACAACATAATATTGTTTCTAAATATATGTTCTGTAATAAGACCTATTATGGCTTTGTAGTTAGAGTTCGACTTGCTATTTGAGTAATTTTACATCGAAACTTAGTGTCAACAATACTCGTCCTTTCAGCAATTGGGTCGTTATAAACTAATGGTCTGTCCCACTACTAATTGTTTCTAAAAATTATTCAAAGAGTTCACAGTATTTATTGCTGCTTGGTTTATTTTTCTGTAATCGCCAGTTTAAAATTCGCTAAATTATTATCGATAATTTGTCCATAAAAAGTATAAGACAAAAACTTTAAAATAACGAAGATGTTTTGGTGTCCTTTCCTTCTCTTTGCCATTTTAATCTTCTATGAACAGACTTGACTGTGACATATACATTTCCCAGGCTCGGCATTGCCAAGTGTGTTAAGGCGTTCGATTCGTAATTCGAGGGTCGTGGGTTCGAATCCCGATCGCACCAAACATGCTCGCCCTTTCAACAGTTGGGGGCGTTATAATGTGATGGTGAATTCCACTATTCGTTTGTAAAATAGTAGCCCAAGAGTTGGCTGTGGGTGGTGATGACTAGCTGTCTTCCCTCTAGTCTTACACTGCTAAATTAGAGACGGCTAGCGCAGATAGCCCCCGAGTAGCTTTGCGCGAAATTAAAAAAGCAAAAAAAAAAAAAATACATTTCCCCCAGCAGCTAGATAATTTGCATTGGTTAATATTAAATATGCGTCTTGTCAATAGGAGCGTAAAATTCAAAATAAAAATTTTAAAAGTTTATGCCTATTTGATTTTCGGAAATCTGTATCTAAGCGTTCGCTGCCTGTAGGTATCACTGTTCAGACACGGCGATGCGTAAGGCGGTTTAGTACAACGTTAAAACAACAAGTGTTTTTACATGCTTACACATACGTTATGCAAAAAAGGACCTGAAGAGAGTGGAATATGTAATAAACTGTGTAGATGCTAGTGAAACAGCTTCATAGGATTTCACGTTTGTAAAGGCCACTGCTAAATTCATTATAGCTACCCTTAGCGTCTATATAAATATAATAATACTGTCTATTGTATGGCCACGTAATTATTTTACAGGGTTTAGATGAGTCTTCATTAAATTTAGCACTAAGTCCATTGAGAGACTACAAAATTTTCACTTTTATATTTTACGGATTTTATGGACGTGTTTTAACCACTACTCCGCCCCCTATTGATAGATCTTCACCGTCTTTCAGTTGAATGGTTGTTTTATAAGTGAATAAATACATCAGACGTGATAAAAAAAACGTTGCAGTTCTCCACCAATGGACAAACGTTGTTTCTGTCTTCTGCTTTGGTATTAAACTTGGTATAATAACCAACATAAGACCATTGTTGATCTGTACAGTTCTAACAATGGTTGTAATAAAATTTTAGAAGGATGGTCAGGCAATTTTTAAAAATCACGTTTATACAATCTTTTCACTGGCTGACTAGTATATTTAGAAGTCAGCTTTTAATACATAGGATAAGCAGGCAAAGGACAGTAAGTAGTATTGAAGGCACATCAGAGGGCTTCACAAGCATGTGATGATAAAAGATTCTTGTGGTTGCAGTTCCTTCCAACATCAGGGGGCTTCACAAGCATGTGATGATAAAAAATTCTTGTGGTTTCAGTTCGTTCCAACATCAGGGGCTTCACAAGCATGTGATGATAAAAAATTTTGTGGTTTCAGTTCCTTCCAACATCACTTTTATATATATATATATATAACAACCGTTAAATTCGAGATTTCGTCCGAAGATCGTCATCTCGTGAACCATCGTCAAGCTTCAGTCCTTGTTCTGGGTCTTGCTGTCTTTGTTCAATGTTCAGCCTTTGTTCATGACGTTCTTAACCTTTTTTAAAATGTAGTCTTTGTTCATACTAATCTAGTGTACATTATATATGTAGGTGGATAGATAATCCAGTGGTAGTGTAACACTATGTACATACTTGGATAGATAATACAGGGATGGTGTAACATTATGTACATAATTTGTGGTAATTAGGAATTGATTTGAGGTCGGTTTGCAGCAGTACGTGATAATCAGTATAACATTTCTCTTTAAAGTAGTGTTGTTCTGAAGTCATTAAAATAAAAAAGTCCCCGTGAAGCGACCAAGCTAGAGAAATCTGTGTTAATTATGAAAGAGCATTGCCTTTCTAGAAGTGTTCCTTCGAATTAATTTAGGTTTTTACTCACCATACTGAAATTATGTTTTTATATAAAGATTTGATGCAAGCAGTTTAGTTTTATAGATTATTCGTCAAAAAAAGCTAATTAGAATATCAAAAAATAGTATGAGGTCCAGTTTATCAATGGATTCAACAATGGATTAATTTTTAACTTATTTTTAGTAGCTGTGAAAAAAGGAACTCATTTTAATACACGTAGTTTGAGATTACAAGTTTTTTCTTGTAACAAGTGAAAATAACAAAACAAATAAAGTTTGTTTAATGTCTGTGTTTTCTTCTAGCAAAGCCACATCGGGCTACCTCCTGTGTCCCCCGAGGGAAATCAAACCCCTGATTTTTGCGTTGTAAATCCGTAGACTTCTGAAGTTCCAGCGGGAGATTCTTTGTCTGTGAAATGCTGCAGTTTTTAATGATTTAAATGCGAAGGTATGTTAAGTTAGTCCACAAATTATCCAGAACAAGGCTTGACTACATGAACCATAAATATAAGTAACACCAGTCTGGTCGGCCAGTAACTACTCTTTATCAATGAGAGGTAGGTGCGCATGCGACCACCATTGTTATGTGTTGAAGTTCGAACTGATAGACAATAATGGCTGGGAGTGATAGTTGTCTAAGTCCACAACCGAAAGAACGAATGGAACATGGTGCTATGCCATTAACCGTTACCGTACAGTAACCAGGAGTCAAAGGCAGAGGGTGTTACATTCCACAATTAAGTAAAACCTTTTTTTTATTTCTGTAATATATTAAGTTTCAATGAGCGAAATCGTCTGGGACATGATGACAACATCGGAAACTAGCATGGATGTTTACGTTTAGTTTCAAAGTATATATATGAGTCTTTCTGGAAGGTATTTCACGTATAGAAGTCAACATGAGAGAGTGGTAGTTCTTGATTTAAAATACTGACAATATAAATATATGTTGAAACAATCTTCCACAACATTATAGTGTCGCTTGCTAGCCAGTCAGGTTAAACGAAGACGCCACCAAAATGTACATCATCTACAGACACAAGTTCTTTTTACATTCATTTTTGATGTGTAGAAATGTACTAAATATATTATTTCTCTTTAATGGGTAATAGAGGAAGTTTGAATGATTTTATAGGACTTAATACAAGCCTAGTTTGATCATTCAGATTCTGGATTATCCGGAAAACAACTGAAAAATTTGCCTAATACTCCCAATTGACGAATTCTCTGAATTACATAATAAATTAAGCTTTTGCAGGTGTTCCATTCCAGTCCAAAACCCTGGAGTTGTTTGGGTTATTATGACAAATAACACTGGGGAACACTTTTTCAGTAACTTTGAGTTGCATTGGATATTTTAACTGATTCTGAAGGAGTTTTAGGCGCTGATTTCAAATCTGAAATTAGTTTTTCTCTACAAGCTCTAGTTTGTATGCAATTTGAGGTTAATGAAATTGTACAAATGTGAACTTGCGTAAACCATGTATAAGCATTTTCACGTCCATATATATAGATAGTTTCTAATAGTTTGATCATTCTTCTTTTGTTTCAGATCAAACATGGCTTCGAAAAATAGATATCATTGCTGAAACAAGTCTGATGCCTTCTGCTACATATGTGGATGCTACATACTCAATCGTCAGAGACGTAACATATCCTCGTTCGTCAAGCGTGCCTACAAGGCATATTTTGAAGTTCATCTTGGTGATCAAGACAAGCAATGGGCTCCTCATGTTGTGTGCCACAATTATGAGGAAATGCTTCGAGACTGGACCAAAGGAAAACGCAATGGTCTGCCTTTTGGTGTTCCAATGATTTGGCGTGAACCCACCAACCATGTAACTGACTGTTATTTCTGCATGGTAAACACAACGGGTGTTGGGAAGAAAAACTGACATAAGATTACGTATCCGAACATTCCCTCAGCTATTCGGCCTGCTCCGCACTCTGAAGAAGTTCCTGTTCCAGTTTTTAAAGGCTTACCTTCATTGGACGTTAAAGACATTGGACATGATACAAGCGAACAAGACAGTTGTGACAGTGAATTGTCAGAAAAGTGTACACAATCGGAGAATTGTTCTTCAGACACTGAACCTTTCCCCATCCCCACGCTGAACTGAATGATTTAGTGCGGGATTTAGGTCTTTCAAAGAAAGCAGCAGAGATTTTGGCATCAAGATTACAAGGCAGAAATCTTGTTGATCACTCTGTTAAAGTATCATATTTCAGAAAGCGTGACCAGCTTTTTGTGACCTTTTCAGAAGACAGACAGTTTGTTTATTGCCATGACATCCAAGGGCTTCTCAAAGAAGTGGGTGTACCTTACTATAGTCCTGCTGAATGGAGACTCTTTTTAGACAGTTCAAAACGCAGTCTAAAGTGTGTTCTTTTACATAATGGGAATGTATATGGAGCAGTACCTGTCGGTCACTCAGTGCATTTGCGGGAAGACTATGATGATATGAGAATGGTCATGGACTTATTAAAATATCATGAGCACAAATGGATCATTTGTGTAGACTTAAAGTTGGTCAACTTTCTTCTTGGACAACAGAAAGATTTCACCAAGTTTCCATGTTTCCTCTGTATGTGGGACAGCCGAGCACGAGACAGACATTGGGTCCAGAAGGACTGGCCTATTCGTGACACCCTTGAAGCAGGCATGTCAAATATCATACAAGACCCAATTGTAAGCAGAGATAAGATCATCTTTCCTCCTCTTCACATCAAATTAGGTTTGATGAAACAATTTGTCAAGGCACTGGAAACCGAAGGTGAATGTTTTCAACGCATCATCACAGCTTTACCAGGGTTATCATTTGAGAAGATCAAAGCAGGCGTGTTTGAAGGCCCACAGATTCGAACCCTAATTCGTGATGATCAGTTTGTTGCTAAGATGACCGCTTTAGAAAAGGCAGCATGGTTATCCTTTGTGGCAGTCGTTCAGAACTTCCTTGGAAACAATAAGGCGGAGAACTACAGTAAACTTGTGAACAGAATGCTCATCGCTTTTCGTGATCTCGGGTGCAACATGAGCATCAAGCTTCATTTTTTGAACAGCAACCTTGATAAGTTCCCTGACAACCTGGGGGCTGTGAGTGACGAACAAGGAGAACAATTTCACCAAGACCTAAAGGTCATGGAAGAAAGCTACCAAGGGCGCTGGGACAAAAGTATGATGGCTGACTACTGCTGGAGCATTAAACGAGATTGTCCAGATGAAGTGTACAAACGCAAATTCCCACCTGAATAAAATACACAAACAAATTGATAAGCTATTCCTATAATTTCCTATAATAACGAAAAATTAAAAAATAAATAAAAATGTCAAATTGCATAAAATCTGTAGCTTGCAGACAAAAACCGACTTCAGATTTGAAATCAACACACTCAAATTGACTATAGAAAGGTCTTTTTTTTAAATGCAACAAAATGAGTGTTCCCCAGTGTAATAAGTACAGAGGGAGTTGTTAAGGTTATTATGATAAATAATCAATATAGAGGGAGTTTTAGGATTATTATGATAAATAATTAGTGTAGGGTACAAGTGGCCCAAAAGACATAAAAGTATCTGAGGTATACATATAGAAGAGTGAGCCTCCTTTATTACGGTATGTTTGTACATACCTTTCTATTTCATCATCGTCATCTGCCACTCGATTCCGTAAGGAACATAGGGCCGCAATCACTGCGGTTTCTGTAACAGTCTGGTTTTTAAGTGAGTTGGTTGTTAACCCACTGCACCTAGCCGTTCCTAATTTAGTAGTGTAAGACTGGAGGGAATGCAACTAGTCATCACCACCCACCGCCAACTCAATTATAATGTCCGTGTGTAATATTAATTCAGTGTATTAGACAGTGTGTGTAATATGTATTCAGTGTATTGTAAATGATTTTCACAATACCTATAATGTATTTACATATTTACATGAAAGTAAAGTACTGTAAAAATGATTCTCACATGAAATAGAATATTTTGTCCAACATATAATTATAAGTTGTACATTTAATGGAGAAAACTGTTGACTATGCTTTAGATAAATCTATTCCCGCAGTGCTCTTGAAAATAATTCACTGTACTCTACCGTACTCTGATGGAAAAGATAGGCCTTCGTTCTTGGTATTTCTTTACTTAGTCATGTTTGTAAGATTTGTAAATTTACTCTGCGCCATACATTAATAACAGATGTTTTCTGAACAAATAAATTTTAAATATTTAGAGGAAAATTTGATTTATATTTTGATTTACTTTTACAAATGGTGGCAACCTAAGCTTATTGCACAAATTAAAATAAATACAAGTCGAAGAGGGACATTACGGATTGTTCATGATGGAAAAATGTACTGGTCATTAAAATGTCCATATGTATGGTACTTACAGCAAGTATTGGACTTATATTATGGTAAACAGACTGGAAAATGCCGGACTAAAATATATTATACCACATGCACACATTGTTTTCTTGTTTTAGTCTGCATGTCTTGTACTATACTAGTAATATAAAATTTTCACCTGCAATAAAACGTTTAACCTTTGTTACTTTGATATTCAAACGTGGATCCCAATTCGCGGAATGATACTTGCTTTTAATGACAAAATATCTTGAGAGCCACTGTTCTATTGAAGAGGATGTTAATATTTTGTTCTGATTGCAGAATTATATTCGTGTCTTAAATTAACTTTCACCAAAATGACAAATTTACAATATCATGAGAAATTATTCATTTTTGTCCTTAACGATAAGATACTCGAGTTAAACTGTAATTAAAATTAAAAGATTGTAGCAAAGTTTTCTTTAATTAGAAGACCTTACGGAGACCACTTGAAGGAAAGTGGGTCAGATCAAAAAAATATGTAGTAATAGTAGATGAGTGGAGAAGATGAGCACTGGTTATAACTCGGTAAACAGTCTTTCAAAAAGTAATATTGGTAACTTTATTGTCTTTGCAGTGTATGTAAAGCACCATTGATGAAATAGATGTAATAATTTGCATTACTTCCTTTGGTTCGGTTTGTTTTGAATTTCGCGCAGAGCTACAGAGGCTATCTGCGCTAGCCGTCTCTAATTTAGCAGTGTAAGACTAGAGGGAAGACATCACCACCTACCAACTCTTGTTTTCCTCTTTTATTAACGAATAGTTATAACGCCATATACAACTGAAAAGGCGAGGATGTCAGGTGTGACGGGAATTCTAATCCGCGACCCTGAGATAACATGCCTTAACCACCTGGCTACGCCGGGCTATCTTCTTTTAGACTTTATATTTTCTGTGTGTTGGCAAATTTTATACTCATTTTTGCTACAAATTCTCAAATAAATCCAAATATTTTACTATAAAGTTTCTGAATAATTTCCACTCACTTCAATTAAGAACGTTTCGAGGTGCAGACACTAAATAACATTTTCTTACCGACCAATAAAAGGACATCTATTGTTCATTAGAAACAATATTTTGGATGTAAATTTTTATGACACATAAATACTGAAAAAAAACAGGATTTTAACCCTAAGATTTCTTTCCAGGTTAAAATAATCCAGCGTACTCTTTACATGATATATTAAATATATATGTGTTTTGCGAAAGAGTTTTGCACTGATTTCTAAGTTGAAACTAGGTTTAATTAATCTTGGTTAGATAAATTTCTTAAAATCAAATAACAAAGTTATCCAAATATCTAGTTTTGATGGAAGACGACCATAATTTATGAGATGATATCGATCTGTCATTGAAAATTCAACAAGTAGCAATGGTGATCGCTTGCGCATGCCGAAAGTCACGTGATTTTTAATCTCGTTATTTATATCTACAATATAAACAAGCTTCTGAAGCTCAGAAAATAGTATAATTTATTCAGGTTAAATAAAATTATATTTATTATTGCGCTACGTTGGTTAATTTTTGTTCACATTATTTACAACACGGTTTAAATATTTTAGAAGAAATAAACTAATTTATAACTTTTACCAAACAGGACGTTGAATTATTTTCACAAGGTAATTTAAAAGAAAGATCCTGCAAAAAAAATTACGTTGTAACATACTATATGGCGTATTATGCTTTAGCTTTAGTCTTACATTAAGTAGTTCTGCTTTTCAAGTACATTTTACTTATAATATCTTGTATTTGCTTCTATAATCAACTGGGCTTGTTGATTGCTTTCTAAATTTAATAAGCTGGCCCGAAATGGCCAGATAGAATAAGGCGTTTGACTAGTAATCTGAGGGACGCAGGTTCGTCACACTAAAGATGCTCGCTCTTTAAGCCGTGAATACGTTATAATGGTATGGTCGATCTCACTATTCCTCGGTATAAGAGTAGACCAAGAGTTGAAGATGGGTGGTGATGACTAGCTGCCTTCCTTTTAGTCCTACACTGCTGGATTAGGGACGGCTACTGCAGAAAGCCCTCGAGTAGCTTTGCGCGAAATTCAAAAACAAAAACAATTCTTTAATAAGAACGTAGTGAATAAAAACTCACAATATTGCTGACGACATTTATGTCATACTTTCAAACTTTACTTCGGTATTTACATGCCATTGTAAAAAAACGAAATACAGTAAAAAAATGCAAAAACAACTCTCACAATGAAAATTAAATTAACAAATAACGATACGAAAAACATGTTACACAATATACAGCTTTTATAATTCTAGTACTGTAAAACAACCAATAACAAGAGAAATGGCTTAATAATAATGTCTGTAATCTAAAAGCTTCGATTTTTCAAGTTTAAATGTTGTGTTATTTTGATAGATGGCGCCAAAGGACTGACAAAATTCTTGGTCATTTCAGGTGAGAATATCTCGTACGCAGTTTATTTTGAGTCACTTTCAGGCTAAAAAAAATGAAAAAAGTGCACTATTACACTCCTTTCACTTAAGATTTCTGAACTTTCAATCGCCAATAAATTTATAAAAACAAACGTTGTTAAAATAAGTTACATCTTTACTTTTTTTATTCTAGTTCTCAAACGAAACGAAACACTTTTCAGAAGAACTGCATAAAAACTATAACAAAAACCTTTATTTATAGAGTATCACTCCAAATTAATATTGATACAATCCTCTGACCAAAAGCGGCTAAGAATTAAGTTTATGTTACTAGGTTAATTTAAATATGTAACACCCGTGGTGGGAAGAGCAAAGGTAGTCCCAATGTGTCCCATTTATTTTTAACCGTGATTTTCATGGTCGAAAATTAAAGACTGGACTCCCGCTGGCTGGAAATCAAGGAGTTTAAGGCTGAAAAGAATAACAGTGAACCATATGTTTGACCTCGATACTGTTTGTGAGAAACATTTAGAACATAGAGAGACGTCTCCCGAACTCCAGGATATGCCTGTCGGTCCCAAGCCCGCGTGAATGATGGCATTTACCATTTAGGTTCGTCACGTCACTCGAGTTTTTGTAAAACCCTGGCCCAAGCAAAACATGAATCTATGGCCATTCTATTTGCTGTCAGAGAATAACGTGGCGAATAGACCCAAGTTGCTGACCCATTATCAGAACGGGTTTGAGGTCGTAAGAAGAAAAAAATCACCAACTTCAAAAACAGTCTCTGATCAATAACGCACACGACAAGAGCGACAGTATAATGATATTCCATTTTCTGTAGTTCACATCGTGGTAAACCAAACTCTGATATAGACGTGCTCTACTAAACCCTTACTTCACACACTAATTTTTAAAACAATCCATTAAGAAATACACGAAATATAAAGTATCCTATTTCGACTTTAGTTATTCCTTTTTCTCTGTGCACTGAACGAACATAAACTTTAATTGATAGAAAAACGTACTTACCTTTAAGAGTTTCCTTCAAATTTGATATTCTTATAAATCTTTTCAAACTACATTTAGATATTAAATTTGGTCTGAATATAAGCCCGATTGTGCAAAATATTTAACAAAAACTACTCGGTTTTGACCAAAATATTTGGGCACACCTATACAAAAAGTCACGTAAGTTATCAGCCCACAATTCATATTACAGCTTCATCGAAGAGCAAACGTGGGCAGTTTATTCTTTATTATTCGAATTCAGAAAGGACCAATTTAGAGAAACAGAACTATAGAGTGCAAGTACGTGCAGACAGACAGGTATTGATCAGATAAAGCAAACTAGATTAGCAGTTTCTAGTTTCAAAAAATCACACAAATGGACAATTATTATTCATCACAAACTTTGAAGCACAAATCTGGTAAGTTTTCTAAAAGAGCGTTTATAGCCACATGACATTAGCTTAAGCAATTATCATGAATAATGATGCTTGGATACGCTTGTACCGAATGATTTCAGGTGATGACAAGAAACTGTTAATATAGATTCAATGGAGTTAATACAAAGAAAGTTATTAACCCTTAAACATCTAAAATGTTGTAAGTAGCAGCATAAATTGATTCTGGCCGCCGTTTAATGGCTAACACTGTTTTTGGAGAAGAAAACTAACCACATCATTTAAAGAATTTGGTTGGTTCTGTAAAATTAGATCTGTTTCTAATAATTGGTTTTAATCCTTAAGCTAATGTGGGTTACTGTTGAATTTCACTTTTCTTATTTGCTGTGATCTGTTGATGTGCATCGACAAAAAAGGTCATCATATCTTTAAAACACCTTAGGTGTGAAAAAAAGTACGACCAAAAAATAGGACTTCATTAATGAAATCAAATTTAGCGGCCAAACTGGGAACTAAACTTACAGCATTCATAACAGAAAATGCAAATACCATAAAATGTTTCAGTGCTACAAGTTTGGTTTCGTTCCATTCAGTCGAGTATTGAATCTTTTTTTTCTTTTTTTTTGGGGGGGGGTCACTTTAATTTCACACCTAAGGTGTTTTTATTAGATCGCGTATAGCGGCAAAGATGCACTGTGGAAAATTATACAAAAGCAAAGAGGACCAATTCACTTGTTGACAACAATATAATAAATATGATGTGCAGCGCCCTCTGTATATATTTTAAGTAAATGTTTCGAAACAACTGAGAAGTGTTTTCCGACTACGACTGCTTCAAGGAAACACATGAAGAATGCTGGTGAACTCAAAAAAATTTAAAGTTATGTCTAAGTATAAAAATATTCCAATCCATGAGGACTTCTTATAGCATTATTCTTTACTGATGTAAGTCATGGACTTTGAAAAGAGAATATGGTAGTCCAACAAGATGAGATATTACTAACAGTTACAATCATTTTCAAAACACCTGTGAGCAGAAGAAAACAGCTGCCATTGAAGATACCTACAGATCTAACAATATTTTTGTATTGGAATTGAATTCTGAATATTCAAAACCCATTTTTATGTTGAAATTGAATTCTAATGTCAAACACCTAACAATTTCAGTATTGAAATATATAAAAAGTAAACGTTTTGCATCTCGTGTACTTAAAAAAAAAGTCAAAAAGTTAAATTTTCTTTTAGGCGTTATCTAGTAGCAAAAGCTATAATTTTTCAAAAACTTAACACAAATCTTCTTGTCGGCTTTATTAAGAACTAAGTCAAGTATTTACGTTAACATATCTTCCTTTCTTACCGCAGCTGGATACACGAACGTGAATGTTTTCGCATTTCCGTGGATATTTTGGGCCATACATGTGTAACCACCAAGATCTCCCCATGATAGATTACGGATTACCAGGTCTCCATTTTGTAAAACCTAGAAAAAATTTCCATTTCAACTAATTATTTTAATTATATTTAATTTTTTTTAAAAAGCATCGAATAGTGAGTTTTATTTAATTAAAGATTAATTTCCGACCAAAAAACTTATTTTTTGTCAATTTGCTGTTTCTTGTTGATTGTTTCATTTTATGGAAAACTACACAAAGGGAATCTGAATATCGCTGTCCCTAATTTTGAATTCATGAAGTCGAGATAAAAATACCAAATCAACAGCATCCACCGCCAAATTTGGGATTATCTGATCAAATTATAGGATCTGACCGACACACACACACAGTGGCACAATGGTCCGTGTTCGGATTTACAACTTTAGAAAAGGGAGAGATGTTGATACCTGCGGTTAGCAAAGCACATATAACCCATTATGTGGTTGTGTGCTTATTTACAGAGAAGACTGATCGTCCCTCTTGTAAAAAGTTACTAGTGCAACTTTGTCTTCGTGTAGCTTTATGCGAAATATAACTAACCACTCTCGGTTTATTTGTTTCGCTCTTCCAAAGATTACCGATGATCCGTGAATTCGGCTTACCTATTCTACTACAGTAAAAGTAGCAAATTATATAACATATTAGGCGTGTACGTCATAACGTTTTCATTAAATTTATTTTTGGTAAATAAAATGAATCAGCAAGTAAATAAACCGAACTATTCTTCCAGACACAGTTAAAACAATAACTGACGGAACTTTTAATGTGGCGCCATCTGTGGGAACACTAGTATTAAAATAATATTTTATATCAAACTAACAAAAAATAACAATATTTGTTATTAATGGACACAATTATTGAAACCCTACTTTGGATCTGGTTCTCAACAGAACAAAAACTAAAATTACATGTTATTAATATACGCGATGCTTTATTATTGTTGCTCGTTAAATGCAATTATAAGTATTCGTTATCATTACTGGTATATTTTATTGTCTATCAAATAAAAATATGACAAAATTACACAAACGTAGAGCCTAGAGTGATAATGTAAAAACATCTTATTTCTTTTTACATATCTCAATATTTACCTATACAATAACGTCCAGCCCTAATATTGAGTTATTAACACAATGTCCAGTCTTAACGTTTAGTTACTAACAAAACATCCAGACTACCTTATATTTCTTGCTATTTTGAATCCGTTCGCCATCTTTATTTCCACGCATCCAAACGACCTGGGGCCGAGGGTTCCCAGATGATCGACAGAATAATTGAATATCATTACCCTGGACCTCAATCCTAGCTCGAGTCCACATGTATATTCTAGCAGGTGTGCCTGAAACAAATATTTTAAACAGCTTTAGTTTTGTCTCGTGTATTTACTATTTTCTCTGTGTTCAAATCCATAACAAAATCACTTGAGAAGAAACTTTTTTTTCCATTGTTTGACACTAACGGATACTGTATTTCAGTGTTTATTTAGTTTGTTTTTCATGTAACAAATTTAGTTATTTAAGATGTGACGTATCTTCTGTACATAAATGTGCAAAACATACCTAACTGTTTCACCCTGCAGATAGCGCTACTGGCTCTGCCTGATTCTGTCAGCTTCAGGCCTGTTTTTTCACTGGCCCGTTGATGAGGACTTTCAGAGGCGCACGAGTAAAGACCTTCATCCTTCGCTGTGACACAATCAAGGAAAAGCCGGGATCTAGTCCGGCTAAAACCTTCTATAACCCTCATATTATCAATCGATTCCATACCATCCTCAGCTCCCTGAAGAATGATAAACAAATACATGGTAGAGCTGTTAGCAGATATGGTAAATATTATAACAATAACAGAACCAAACAATGGGTGGGGGACAAGTTCCTTCTACTCTTCCCATTATCATATACGTCTAATATATCAGTTTTATAGTTTTAAAATTAATTTAAGTAAATTCAAATAATTGTGATTATTTTTTAGTTACAAACCGATATTTGTGTCAATTAATTAATTGATTAGCCACATATAGAACTAAAACACAATAATTCTAATATCTGTCAAAGTCATAAAACAGTATGAAAGTAATAACCGACTTTGGTACATAAGTAGAGAGTACGTGATCCCCCTAATGCAATTTGTTTCCCTCATTTCTCTCTTAATACCTTCTTAACCATCGTTGAAATTACAATTATTACTTATTGGACAATATTCAAAAGGGAAGGCGCCCTCCCCCAGTGGACATTGTATGTCTGTGGACTCAAACTGCTAAACACTTAGATTTGATACTCGTGGTGGGCAAAGCACAGATAGCATACTGTATATATTTGTGCTTAATTTCAATCAAATCAATAATCAACTGAAAGGAAAATTGCAATATTAATTAACTTAGGTTTCCTCTCCACCTCTGTGTTTGAATCAACTTTTTCATCACAAGATTGTTTTCTAATAGTAATAAATATTTAAATTTAAAATATTCTGCAGTCGTGGTTAAAATATTTATGTGCTGTTTCTGTTAATGTTATTATCTACATGTGTGAAAAAAGTTATTAATTCCCTAGTAGTAACAAAGAAGGAAGTGTACGATTGGACAAAGATATATGAGTTGTTATTCTGGTGTGAACAGGTTCTGTTCATTTGTTCGTCAAAATATACAATGAAGTAAGCAGCTGTTTTATATAAAAGGGTGAACTTTTAATACAGTCTTTCTCGAAACAGATCAAAGCTTTGTTTAGACAATTTCTCTGTACTTGGCGAGTCATACTTCACGTGCCAAAGAGCATCAAATTACTCGTCTGTCCAGAAATTGTATGAAGTAAGCGAACATTACCAGAATAGTAAGGTAACTCCAGTATATTATACTGCAGGAAAAGTTGTTCCAGGAAAGTATGCTGGTAGACACCGAAATCCTTCTACCTGAGGTGATCGAGTTCTGATCAGGTTAACACATCAGGATCGAAGAAAATCTTGCAACACTTTATTCATGTTTATTTTAGACTATCCCGAAGAGCAGTGAACAGGAAAATGACCAAACAAGACTATTTTACAAGAACAGCTAACAGCAAACTAATATTAACCGAAATAAACCACCATGTTATTTCTCAAGACAGCATTTCAACTTAATTTAAGGTCAATGTCGCGTCATTCAGATGAGTACTGTTTATTAAAGCTTATAGTAGAATTCTTCTTCGTCGTTTATTGAGAAAACAGATGAGGAGAAATCATCTTTTCCATGTGGAACACAGGCAATAGTGCAGTACATGTTTAGATGGCTATTAGTCATAATGAAGAAAATACTTTTCAAACTCTTCAAGAAATCGTCAATGGCGCCCGCTATAGGCATCATATGGAAAAAAATATACCGTATTTTCCGGTTAATAAGCCGAGGCCAATTTTCAGCTCTGAAAATGAGGGTTTTTGCTTATTACCGCCCAATAACCCGAAGCTCGTTTGGGATATGTTTAAGTCCCACCTGTGTGAAAACGTTAAAGCCGCAATCAAAAGATGGAATACCAATATTGCAGTTATTCTCGGTGGGCTGACATCTGTGATACAGCCCTTAGATGTGTGTTTAAATAAACCTTTTAAAGACAGGCTCCGTCAATGCTGGAATGAGTGGATGGTTTCCGGCAATCAAAGTTTTACTGCTGCCGGAAATATGCGCGTTGCATCACTCGCTACCGTCTGTGAGTGGGTCGTGAAATCGTGGGACGATATTAGTGTTGAAACTGTAGAGAAGTCATTTAAAAAATGCAGCATCTCAAATGCAATGAATGGAACGGAAGATGATATGTTGTGGTTGGACGACGACGAGGAAGACAACATTCCACTCACTCAGCTAATAACACCAGAGAATGACTCTACGACGACCAAGTCTCTGCCGAGGATTGGAATCTATTATGTGGTGCTTCTGACGATGAAGATGATGAATTTGATGGATTTTAATAAATTTCTGAGATTAAAGTGTGTATTTTTTATGAATTTTGATATTTCTATGAATACATGTCATTCGTAATGTATAGACCTTTTCTATTAATAAATAAAGTTTATTCAACTGAAATAACTCTACCGTAGCTGTGAGATCAAAGGTATGATTTTGGTCTTCGGTATTTTTTGGTCCAAAGCTGGTGATCGGCCAATAAGCCGACCCCCAAAAATCAAGTCCAAAATTTATGGCCAGAAATTCGGCTTATTAGGCGGAAAATACAGTATGTCTTGTGATGGGACAAGGTTTGGCAATAACTCTGTGTTCCAGGATGGCAATACCACTACCCACAGTGCACGTTTTGTACAGGATTATCTCCACCAGGTGGGAAGCACAAAATTGTCATGGCCAGCAGAGTCTCCAGGTTACAATCCTCTTGAAAGTTGGACAGAACTGAGACAGAAAATTGCTAACCACGACCATAAACCAGCCGCTGTAACCGAGTTGTAGCGCCTTCTTGTGACACAAGTGGTGAAATTATAATGGATATTGCATCAATAATCTCATTGATAGCATACCACATCACTTTGCGGAGGTTATTTTGTGGAGATATCGCTAGGCCTACCTGATTAATTCGGCGTCCATCTTTAAGCCAGTATATTGTGGGTGACGAGTTTCCCTCCGCTTCACATTCTATTGTAATACTTTTGTATGGGTCCACGGACAAAGAACTGCCTGGTGTCCCGAGTAACCTAACTCCTGGTTTTGGAACAAAATGTTCTTCTGGAAATTTAAAAAAAAAAGTTAACCACTACCACAAGCGTTAGGAATTAACTTATCATAACATACCAAGCAGAGAGTTAATCCTGAGAAAGATTTCTGTAAGTTAATACTCATTTCCCAGCAACTTTACTACATTCTATTTGCACGGTGTGTTCGTTACAACAAGTTCATGAAAAACAATAAATGAAGTAAAATTACTGGACAAAAATATCAATAAATTTATAAAATGTATAAAATATACAATAAAATAAATTACAGGTGTTTTACAGAAGTTTCGAAATTCGCTTTTTTATGAAGAATTAAAACACACTAATACTTTTTTGTAAGCCATTCGAAATTTAAGACTTGTATTTTCATTACTAATAATGAAAGCATTCCAACATCATAAAACTGTTTTTTTCTCAATATAAAAAGTTTGAGTATTTGTTTTGCAACGTGTCATATAATGCAAAGTTCGCCAATTTCGAATATTCAAGTTCTTAATATCAGTGTTTCATTCGTTAAACTCGTTATGTCTCCGTTAGTTCGTGTTTAGTTTTGGTTTGTTGTTTTTTTCGAGTCTCGTAATTTCAATATTTTGGATTTTTAAGCTCGTAACCTTCGGATTCATTAAGTTCATTATGTTAATTTTCCTCACCTTGTTTGGAGTTTCGACGTATTTTCAAGTTGTTGAGCTAAAAACAGAAAAAAAATGCATTGGCGGGAATGCAATGTAACATTGTCAATATTCTGTTACAAAAGGGTAAAATTATGAAAAATAAAAATAAACAATATTTTGAGTGATCAATAATTCAGGTTTATCAGATAAGAACAGGTATGGAAAAACAGATTCAGGTTTAGATAAAAACGAATCGGAAGAAATATGGGAGAATATTAGACTAATATCAGGGGCGGATGCAATATGTATTCACCACATAGTTCCAACACGGCGAGTTTTGACACAAGAAAAATGATGAAAAATATAAACAAGAGAAATAACCGTATATCACTGTAAGAAGATATCTTTGCAACAAATCCCATGCGAGTTTGTTGACATACACGTGAATCATTCACGAAACCCCCAAATTGTGCTTTCCTTGCTGAAAAATTCCAAAATTCTCTGTTTGATACCTACTAATAGTAACTTTGTATCCAATCCCACTTAAATTACCGGAACAAAGAGAATTAATCGTAAAAAAAATAAAAGTGTACTTTCTGTGATATCCTGAAACTCCTATAATTACTGAAAATGGTCAAGTCCACCAGTTTTGTTTGTCAATGTGTGTCGCCTGTAAAAAAAGTATCTTTTTACCGAATACCATTTGGATAAGTAAAGTATGGTAGAATAACTAACCAAAAATCCCAAAACAATACTTTTTTTAAAGATTCAAACTGTGCAAATGCAACTTGTTTGCGTGACGATGGGCCCCCCAGTGGCTCAGCGTTATGTCTGCGGACTTACAGGCTAAAATCCGGGTTTCGATACCCGTGGTGGGCAGAGCACAGATAGCCCATTGTGTAGCTTTGTGCTTAATTCAAAACAACAACAGCGTGACGATGTGTTGTACCTATGAAAATTTCCACTTTCATCTATTCTCATGTTAACATGACCACATAGAAAAATATTTATTTTGGTTTGTTTGACGTCTGATCCCATAACATCCTTGGGAAGATCAAAATAAAAAATAATAAGGTTTGTTTGGGCGTACTGTATCAAAATTCATGTCACCCTACTCAGAAACGAAGAAATGGTAGTTGATTGAATAGCATTTGGAAGAAAAAAAAACAAACATATCCTTGTAGAGACATAAAAATGAAAGAAACAGGCAGAAACATTGCACTGGCAGACATATGTGTTTGAACAATTAAACGTAAGCTTCCCTTTTTCCAAACACTACAAAATGAAATAAATTGTCAGATAGGTCGATACTTTTTTAACCAATTACGTTACAAAATGTCAAATGAAATTACAATTGGGAAAGTAGGCTTACATATATTTTTTTCAAATTACGTTCTCTCAACAGACGAGATACAGTTTTAAAAACCACTTTACTATCTTGTTAATAACAAAATATTCAGTTAAAATAGCAGCAAACTTTAATTTAATTTGGTAAATAAAAATAAAAACTGATGATTAAGAGTGACATACCCCTGATGCCGAAGTCCTTTCTACCTCGGTGAAATCCAGTGGCCAAGTCAGAACAAAGGGTAAAAGAACTAGAACTGTTAACAGACGAAATGCGATAAACATTTTAATATAGCTGGCTGCGTGGAACACCAGAATCGCCCAGGAGATAATCGTGTAAGTACAAAATTTTTTGAGGTCCTCTACTGCAACAAAATGCAAACAATAAATGCATTAATATTATTATTAAATATATCAATATTATTGTGAAAATTAACAATTAATAAAAAACTAAATAAATAAAATATTATAGAATAATACTTAAAATGCGTTAATTTCAAGTAATCCGTCAGCTACGAAAGATCTGTACTTAAATATATTTTAACATCGTAAAGAAACATCACACAGTAAGTAAATATATAACACATTAACTTAAACTAATACATTTTGGTAACTGCCATGTTTACGCGTCTTGATTAACAATTAACTCCAAAATAAGGGTTTGTTTGTGTTTTTTAATTGAGGTCCATCTACGATAATATGGAACACATGTGACTTAGTTGACCAGTATAAAACGTGAAGAGCAACTAATCACGTGACACATTTGACTGGGCAGACACGTTGGGCTATCTGTTGTGTCCACCGCGGGTAATCGAGACCCAAATTTTAGCGTTCAATGCCCGTAAGTTTACGTTGTCCCAACGGGAGACGAAAGTTGGTTTGTTTTGTTAAAAAGAAAGCACAGTTGGTCATCAACCGGATTCACCCCTAAACTTACTCCTATATCCCCCAGTCACAAGGGTCACGGTGAATTTCCACTAATCGCTCAGACGAGTTAGCAGCGGATAATTTTGACTAGTTGCCATCCTTTTATTGTATGTTTTCAAACTTAGAGATAAATGTGCATGCGCTGTCCTTTTGTAATTCAACCCACAAAAAAAATAACAAATTCTAAAGCAAACCAATTCAAGGTTACAACTCACCTTTGACGAGTTGAATATGCTAATACGGAGAATTCCGATATAATGACTTTTTTAATAAAAGAGTCTCGTGTGAGATTAATAATCTGTCTAAAACTGGCCTTTAAAATTTCAATTCGTTTTAGTGAAAAAAAACCCAGCAAATTTATGTTCGAAACAACCGATCGCATTAGAAAAACCAAAATATTCGAAGACTTCCAAGCTTCCAATGTGAGCGAACTCAGGCACGTGACTGCTTATATATATAGTGTTTTGCACTCGAAATATTTGATTACGTCAGTACGAGATTCAAATTAAGTATGCAGGACTTCTACGACACGAAATTCAGTTTCTTCCAATCAGCTCGAGCCGTATGTCCCTCTAATCTCCCGCCCCTCTTTAACTTCTTTTCACCTTCGTCTGTGACCCTCGGGGTGATAGGGCCGATATTATATCATAAGTTTTCGCGGAAGTTGATTTTCCAATAGAGACGAGGGCATGACAAGGGTATAGCCAATCAGATTTACTTAACATTTCTGACGCAACACGTCATCTTATTGAGTAAGATTTTTTTTTCGGTCAGCAGGAAAAAAAAAAAAATCAAACGCAGGATAAATAGAATGATGCACCTCGTGGACAAATTACACAACACGTTGTAAAGACACAGACAGATCGATATTTTTCTATTCTAAGATTAATTTTTACACGAGAAAAACATATACGTCCATCACCCTATTAAACATAACGTTATACTCGTTTATATATAATTTTTATAACTATTGTTACCTATTCACGTGTATTTAAAATGGATGGTATCTTTAAATAACGATTCCATTTATTAATAATTACCGTTATCAAACAAATAACTGTAAAATATTCGATGGATAATCTTCAATATTTTTGCTAAATCACCCAAAACATGCCTAATACAGGATATAAATTAATAATCATTATATGTACAATAAATATTATATTATTATTATTACTTACTAAAGGAATTTACATTAAACGTATTTATGAATGTTAAAATTCCACAGTCTTTGTTTTTATAATAAATCATCGACATTATTTTAAGCTGTGTTTGAATAATTCTAAATAATTTTGTTTAACCAGTACATATTGTAGTGTAGTCTATGATTTCAGCCCATTTATAATATTATAAAAATCGCCTCTTTAATTATTTCAAACTGTGAAATATGCTGTTTTTGTGTCTCGCATCAATAACCAGAAATGTTACTTTTGCCTCACATAATAATAAAATAACACACCTCTATTAGTATAGAATTATCTTTCTCACGTTGATATAAACACTGATAATCCTATAGGTTAACAGTTCTTTATAAAATATTCGGCACAATTCAAAAACCATTTAACAAAAAGTTTACTCGCAGCAAAACTGAAACACATATGTTGACTACTATTTATCTTTTTTTTTTCTTATACGTACACGATTTGTTATCAGATACTCTCATTAAACAAGGAAGGTTATGTGTCATTCATAAGTCGTCACTATATATCTGCAGTAAATTTTACGGAGATACTTGCATATTTATATATATTGTTTGGCACGTATTTTGTTTTTTTATTATTATTTTGCTTTGCTGATTTGTGATTATACTGAAATGAGATTTTAATTATTTGTGTTTCTTTATCAAAATGTTCTCGAATTTTCTGTAGTATAAATGTTATCTTTAATATCGTGTTTTGAATCCGTTACTGTTCATTAGGTGACCTGTTGGACAACATAATTATTGCGCAAGAGTGAAATTATATATTTATTCACTGATCCAACAAGAAACTGGATAATTGCGTTCTTGCTATATCTTGTAGCTGTACAGTACTGTCTAAGAGATCTTTCGTAAATTTCCAGAATTCATCATTACGGTATTATACCGTCACCTGTATGAACGTATCATGTTTTGTCAATGTACTTTTTCAAGAAGTTACTTCCTTAAACGTTTATTTTTCTCTGTATCAACTTTGAAAAGAAAGAAGAAAAATTAGGTTTATAAATAACATTTTTATATGTTTAAAACGCATCTGAATGTTAGGCTTAACACCAGTGGCAGTAAAGAGGCTGAGTCAAGCTTGGGCTTTAGATCTAGGTAACGTCTGCCGAAAAAAAAATCGTTGCTTTAGAGTTTTAACACGTTAGTGTCCCAATTGATGTTTCTTTAGGTTAGGTGCAGTATGGATCGCGTGGGACATACAGTTGTTGTGAGAGTGTGTTTCAGAACGCACGTGGAGAAACCACCCCGAATCTCAGTTGTCATTCAAAATCTCTAGTCGCCTGTTGAGATTCGTCCCCATTGAAGGCTAGATAGTGAAGAAAGTGGTGATTTACCCCAAAAACTTGTTGAAGAGACTGTAGGGAGAGGGGGAGATGAAATAATCTGTAGAATTTCGAGACAGACGTGCACGTGCGATGAGTCACGCGGTTCTTTAAAGTGCGCGTGAGATGGATCACGCGGTTTTTTAAAGTGCACGTGAGACGGATCACGCGGTTTTTTAAAGTGCACGTGAGACGGATCACTCTTCTATCTGCCACTACAGCTTCTCTCCGAGGTTCTGAGAAATAAAGGCTTTAACCTTTAATATATTAGTATTATCTTTCTATTATCGTTGTGTTTAACAGAAATATCTTTTTTCTGACTATCCTTGTGTTATTATTATGTACACATCTGGCTACCATTTTTCGTGTATTTCCCTCCCGAATTTTTGTCATTTCTGTTACCCACTGCTTAGTTCTGTACTAAAACAAGAAACAATATGCTTTTCAATCTGTCTGTATGCCTGTCGTCCTACCAAATTCTCTAACCATAAATTTATATATTCATTTACTTGTATTCCTATGGCAACTGCCTTTGTAGTCAAGTATCTTATGGTTATCTTTATTATTGTTTCTTTGTTTTTTTCAATTTCGCGCAAAGCTACAAGAGGGCTATCTGCGCTAGCCGTCTCTAATTTAGCAATGTAAAACTAGAATGAAGGCAGCTAATCATCACCACACACCGCCAATTGTTGGGCTAGTCTTTTACCAACGAAGAGTGGGGTTGACCATCATATTATAACACCCTTACGACTGAAATGGCGAGCATGTTTGGTGTGACGGGAATTCAGATCCGTGACCCTCAGAGTTATCTTTATTAATACAAGCAATTTATGTTTTTAAAATAGTTAAAATATTTATAGGTTTCCACCAGTATCTAGTTTCGATATTGCTGCATTTTGTCGTTATTTTAAAAGCATCAATAGTATTCAAGTTTCGTTTTACATAGTTCATTGCGTCTATTTTTTTTATTTGTTTCGTATTCACGTGCTTCGTGCCTTTACGTAATTATTGTGATTTATTCGAGCTACACTTCGAAACGAAAGCGTAAAGGTATGAACTAGTATATACTGCAGGATGTCTGTTTTTGTTGTTTTTTTTCCAAAAGTATTTGATCAGACTCCAGATATAACAAATGCCCGTGAAAATAAAAAATTTGTATTTTTCAATACATCGGACGTTAAGGGAGATAAAGAAACGATGTTCATTTGTTTACTAGTTTTTGCGAAACAATTAGGAAGACTAAAACACAATTAGTCATGCTCATATGAAAACAATTAATAAAAATAGAACAGTGATGTCGAGAAACCCACTTGTTGAGAATTTTATATGCAAAAACGGCTCTTCTGGGCCCAGAAAACACTTCAAATAGAAGGTCGAAACGTTGTTCGCTCTTCTATTTGAAGTGTTTTCTGGGCCCAGAAGAGCCGTTTTTGCATATAAAAGAACAGCGAGTAGATTTCACTAAAATTTTCCAAATGAGACGTACAGCCTTTCTGATCTAAACCAGATGAGTCTTCTTCTGTTTGGGGGCCTGGCATGGCCAGGTGGTTAAAGGGCTGGAATCATAACCTGAGTATCGCAGGTTCAAATCCTCGCCACTTTCAGCCGTGTAGGCGTTATAATGCTACGGTCAATCTCACTGTCGTTGGTAAAAGAGTAGCCCAAGATTCAGCGGTGAGTGGTGGTTAGCTGCTTTCCCTCTAGTCTTACACTGCTAAATTAGGGCCAGTTAGCGCAGATAGTCCACGTGTAGCTTTGCGAGAAAATCAAAACAATTATTTAAATTACCTACCAACACATACATTTGTTAACAGAACCTTAATTAAAAACAACCCAAAATGCATGCTGTTTTGTTTTATTTCATAGATGTAGAGAGAATTAGGGCTAATTAATCGTGGTCCTGTGTTCGAAAAGTGTCTGAGTCAATGATAATATATGGGGAGTGGGGCTGATTTAGAAGTCTGTAAGTCAAGTGCTGTTGAAATAAAATTAGGAGTTCGATCCCTGTGACACATCTTTATGTTTAACGACAAAATATATTTTACGGTGAAGTATCTGAGAAAATCGTTGTTCTCAATCCAGTGTAAAAACAACAAAGATAGAAATACTAAAATTTTCGTGTTAAGAAGCAAAAAAAATGTTTAGTAATCTCAATCAAACGTATAGAATTGTCTGTAATATAATCGCACAAATATAGATGAAGAGACAATAAATCAAACACAATAAAACAAGTACTAAGCCTTTCTAATCCTCATTTACATCGTTACAAACTTCGAAGTCGTTTTACGTCTGTGAAAAGTTTCCAGAACCTTCTCTGTTCTTTTCCGCCCAATCAGGAGTTCATTGACAGCAGCACCACCTAGTAACTAAGGAATTTTGAGGCTACGACTGTCTGCAGTTCGAAAGCTTTTCTAATTGTTCTATACATAACGTAGGATTTCTCAGAATGAAGGCTTTTTCGACGGAAAGGAAACGGACAGCAAATTCTCCGCTGACTAGTTTCGACAGGATCTCGGTTCGTACTCAAGGTCTCTCTCCACGTGCAAGCTAGGGTGATTCCATTCCTTTGAGTCATAATCACACCTCCCTTCATTACAAAGTCATTCTTCATTTCCTCAGCTTCTCTTTGCGTCCCCTCCCAGTTCCATACAACAGCTGCTGTATTGAACTAGATTTCATCTGTCTTCTTTTACTTTTAACATTACAAACTATTTTGTTAGAAACACAAAATCACAAATGTTTTATTTTAAGATACTGTTGCGAACGTTCGGAAAAAGAAAAGAAAAAAAGGGGTTATATTAACCAATCCGCAGAACCCGAAAGAACCGCGTAAAATCCGAGCAGTATTAGGAAAAGAATATTCGGTTGTACTACATCAAAAATATTATACTTTGTAACTAAGTTATTAACATATACCCAAAGTGGTATTTTCAGAAATAACGACAACGTGAACTGTTGCCCTCGTATCAACTCCATCACTTATAAGACCCATATATTGTTACAAATGATAAATATATTGCCATATAGGACCCATATATTACTACATATAGTTACCATATTATTGCACAGGACTTATATATCATTGCAATAAATAAATAAACACACGACGTTAAAAATATATTCATAAAATGTGATTCTGTCTAAAAAAAAACGAATATAACATTTAATTATTGTATATTTAGTTAT
This sequence comes from Carcinoscorpius rotundicauda, assembly GCA_011833715.1. Lineage (NCBI taxonomy): Eukaryota > Metazoa > Arthropoda > Merostomata > Xiphosura > Limulidae > Carcinoscorpius > Carcinoscorpius rotundicauda. Next base: position 103,028,083 of record CM022394.1, on the reverse strand, counting down.
GGTGAAGAGTGGTAACGTCAGAACATGTAGAAAAATGTTTTTAATTTTGTATCGATTAGAGTGTTGCCTATTTATTATTTTCCTAATATACATAAATCCCAAGAAAATAAGACCCATATATGTATATATATTATTAAACATGATCCATATATATGTATATAATTACACATTACCCATATATTACCTTACAGAATCCATATATATGTTTATTATTACATATGATCGATATATATTGTTATACGTATTCATATTATACTCAGGAACTGTTATTTTGACGAATGTTTCACGGAAAACGAAGATTTGTGTTTTCGTAAATACAGTTAACTTTGGAATTGAAATCATTTATGAAAACATCTTTCAGGACTGGTGTAACAACTTGAAAATTTAACATAATGTTCTCACTCGTGAGACACCCTCTCCAACATCACGACGTAGAGCGTTCACTATTTAATAATGTATAAAATACATACTAAAGATAAATATGTTTAATTCTGTTCTGTTGCTTATAATTTTTAAAATAATTAAATATTGGATTTAGGCCTATGTACTCCATCACCTTCACTGTAGCGTTGTTACAACGGCAATACCTGCCCTTCAAAACAGAAACTGAAATAACGAGTTTATAACAGCAATGCATCGTATTAATTATAATTTGGCGGTCACATATTGTCTGCTATATCTAGTGGAGACGAAGCATTTCGTATAATACTGAGGTTTATCAGCCTGATGTGTACATTAAGAGAAATGTAGCTTCTTGAAAAAATACATATAATTTGATATGTTTAGTACGTTTGGTATCTTTTGTGTGTCATACACCGCATATAATTCAAGTTATGTTGCTGAAAGACAGGTTCTCTAATAGAACAACCGTAAGTCTAGTTGAATACTGGTTCCTTTATAGTATGTTATTTAAAATTGTTCGTAATTACTTTTAACTTACATAAATTGATTTATTCGTTATGAAGAACGTGAATGTATAAATGTAACGATTTTTATTAAATGTAATCTGTGGATTTTTCGAAATTTTATTAGTTTTGTATGTAAGAAATAACAGCGATCTTTTTATATATACTTAGTGTTTCTTAACCCTAAATCTACAGTGGTTACTAACCGTGAAACTACGATGCTTACTTAGCCTAGAACTACAATGTTAGTTAACCCTAGAACTACAGTGTTTACTAACTATAGAATTACAATATTTGCTAACCCCAGAACTATAGTGCTTATTAACCGTAGTACATAGTTTCGTAAACAAAGTGTTCTAAATTATCATGTTTAAATAGCTCCTGACTCCATGATTTGGTGTGGTTACTGGAATCCTAATAACATGTGCAGTCAAACAAAGACATCACCGGAACTGTAATTAACCATACTAATCAACCGTTAGTTTCCCCTCGCATTTAATCTCCCTCACCCTGATGGGTCAGCGATAATTTTTATTATCTTAAAATGTTAAAATTCGGGGTTTGATTCCTCACGGTAAGCACTGTAGATAACCCACATTGTTTTAAGAATGTTAAAAATTAACGAATTAATTCCTTTCTGTTTTGTTTTTTTCAGTGAGTGTTGTAACAACTAAAACGTTTAAAATATTCCGTTTATACTGGTTAGCATGACAGTGTATGTGGGACACGTTACTGAGTAAACCACAGGGTTTGAAGGTTGTTGAACGGCTGACGTAACGTACTCTATAAATAATTTTTTCGCACGTGATTAACCCCATACGTCTTTCCGATAATTCAAGTTTGGTTTATTACCGCTTGTCGCCTTTTTCATTGTTTCTGACTGAGGTTTCGTGGATGTAGGCGTGAACAGACTTGCAAAGTTTCGGGGAAAAGATTCAAGCCATTGAATAATGGACGACCTAGAGGGCTGGCATTTCATCATTTCCAGTAACAACTTGAAACAGATTTAATTAATTGTTGTAGTTTTAGTGAAACTTTGTAGTTGGTGTGTTTATTGTAGTCAGTGGTTCGAATATTAATAGGTGGTGGTGTCAATATAAAGGAAGGGGAGATAATATTACAGTCACTATAATTGTTGTTGTTTTAATTTCGCGCTAATCTACATCAACGTATTGCTGCGTTAGCTGTCCCTAATTTTGAAGTGATAAACTAAGGAGAAGACAACTTATAAATACCACCCACCGTCAATTCTCTTGGCTACTCGGTACTAACGAGCATTGGCATTGTTTGTAATGTTAACGTCTACACGGCTGAAAGGACGAATATGACCCTCAAGTTTCCTAACACCGAGGTCAGACATGGTAATCAAGTGGTTTAGGAATTATCGATATTCTATTGCACTAAAAGTTATCTTTGCAAAGAAAACTATTGGTCTTTCCATCTTCGAACAATATCTCAGACAGAACAACTGTATTGTCCTTTTCTTGGTAATGAGAAAAGTCAGATTGCAAAGAAATATTATCAGATTAGCCCTCGTGCCAACTATAAAGATATATTTTCGGTTCTATACAAAATAATCACTAGAGCAGAAAAATACCGAAATTCTCGATTTTTGGATAAAAGGACACACGACAAAATGCTTTTGTCTTTTTATTTTGAATTTCAATCAGCAAGACACTGACATATCTGATAGGCTGTTTGTTAACACGAACAGTAGTGTGCCTGCTCAGTGCCAAACGCGAGAACTAAATCCCGAATTTTAACACTAACATCTCCATTCACATTTTAGTTCAAACCTTTCTCTTCCAACATAGTGTGATATTGTCACACCTGGTTAAGATGTCTTACATACTTCCAACTAAGTCCAGCTGTCACCTAGTGACCATTCAGGCAACAAAATCAACATAAAATTAATCTTAAGAATACCACTCGTGTGGTTGGTTGAATTTTTACCAGAGAATCACATAACTTGTGTTATGTGAATGTCGTGTAAATATTTTGTAAACGACAACATGTCGTGTTGTGTTTAAATTTTCATTTCTATTATTCATTTTTCCATATTTATATTATTGTTTCGAAGTTTAAACTAATATGTTATTCATTTAGGGTAACATTTAGAATTTTCTTGAATTAAGTAGACCAATCATATGTTTGTAAATGAAGTGCTGGTGACTTCGTGTCTAGACGTGTAGTCTCGTACAAGAACGGACATGAGCGGATTGCTCTGGAGATCTGTAGAAAGTTCGCGGTTATTCGAGGGGTCTAGGCCTACAATATATAAACAGACGAAGATGCAAGAGAGAAGAGAGATTCAGACATCAGTTTTTATTCGAAGAAAAAGAGGAGAGTTAGACATTAGTTTTATTTCAAAAGAAGAGAGTCAGTTATTTGAGAAATATTAAGTGTTTGCTGTGATTATTCAACTTGGATTTGTGACTGAAGTTAGATCTACGGAAGCTGTGATTTTATTTCGTCAATCTCTACGATTCATCTGAATTACTGCTTGTGCTGAGAGTCGGCGAATTTATTGAACTGTGAACTATTTCTGAACTTCTTCATTTAAGCTTCGGAATTTCTTCGTGAGACCAAATTCACACCCTAGACTGGAATTTGAGACTTTCATTTTAGATCATTATATTAGATACAGGCCAGTACCATTTTGTATTGTAATTAATTTTGAAGTTTGAAACTAGTATTATTTTGTTTTGTAATTAATTTCGAATGTTGTAACTTAATATCTGACACTGTTATTATATAATTTATGTTATATCTGTTATATTTGTTAATAGTTTAATGTAATAAATTATACAAGCTGTTATCTGCGTTTTTCTGTTGCGTTTGGTCTACGAAGAACATAAAACATTAAAAAATACGTAACACTTGATAGATAGTGTAGTGTGAAACAACGCCGTTAACATTAACTTGTTGAAGTAGTGTCGTATTAACTGTATTTATCGTTAATAATTATTTCTTTCAGTAGAATATAGGTGTAAGTTTTGTACAATCGAAAATAAAGTTAATGCTTCATAAACACTTATATGTTTTCGGTAGTTGCTTCTCATACGGATATAAAAATATTTTAAATAAGTAACTTTCATGTAAGCGAAGGCTGTGTTTTTCTCCATCTTTTGCTTCTAACCTGTTTCGTTTAACTTCATCAAAAACGAATTATGTTTTTCCCTTTGTTCAACTACCTACCTATTCTTGTTAGACCTTGTGCAAACCTAGCCTACCCTCTAGTGGCAGACAAATGATCGTCTCTCTCTCGTGAGGAGCCAGAACGTCTAAACTTTATTATACCACGACTCCAATTTTTTTGGTTTTGTTTTGGTAAGGCAACAACCCCTAAGGACAAGCAACCCTTAATTTTCTAGAGACCCATTATTTCATGAGGTAAATTTTCACTCCACCACCAAGTTACATCATCTTGAGCCAATGTCCAGCTCTGGTAAGTAAAATCTCTCAACTAGAAGTGGATTTGACGAAACATATATGATGGAGTCTAATGTCGTATACCGAGTAGTGTGAAAGACAAACATTATCTGTGGTTAATGAAAGATTTATGAAGTGGAATGTTGACAAACAAACATGAACTGCCATGAGGTACGTTTGTTACCGGTATATTCTGTTTTTTACTAGTTTGTTAGTAATATTTTCTGTTTATTACTAGTTTGTTAGTGATATTTTCTGTTTATTACCAGTTTGTTAGTGATATTTTCTGTTTATTACCAGTTTGTTACCGGTGATTGCTGTGTATTACCCATTTGTTTCTGGTGTTTACTGTCATTCCTTTTTGAAGTATATATCGAACCTCCAGAGTTATTGTAAATGTAATAAAATTAGGATATTTCCAGCGGGTGGGTTTTTATTGTTTTCTTCAGCTGTATTTTAAATGCAAAGCTACTCATTGGGCTAGCTGCGTTGTATTAATCACAGACGTCGAACCAAGGATTTTAGCGTTTATGATCTCTCGGTGAGTCGGTGTCGAAAAGCAGATGACAGATTGAAGACTATATTACTCTTACTCCAGGTGTCGAACTCAGAATTGTAATCTTGTAGGTTCACGGGGTTACCACCGAATCACTAGGGAAGTGCAAATCATTTGGTGCTTTCAGCAAATTGTTTTCTGCGAGCACCCACAGCAGGTAAACAACACAGGATCTTAACATTGTAAGCTCTCAAGATCGTCACACACACAGATCCCTCCCGCTACTACAGCGGTATGTCTCCGGATTTACAACGCTAAAATCAGGGGTTCGATTCCCCTCGGTGGGATCAGCAGATAGCCTGATGTGGTTCTGCTCTAAGAAAAACACACACAGACACACGCACACACCAATAAAATAAGTTATTTCGTCATTCAGATTTGCTCGTTCGTGAGAATATTTTTCAGTTCCAGAACCTCCCAGTGGCACAGCGGTATTTGTGGACTTACAACTCTAGAAGCCGGGTTTTGATATGGGCAGAGCACAGATAGCCCAACGTGTAGCTTTGTAATTAACTATAAACATATAAGCAAACAAAGCTACATAAACACTCAAGTATTAGAAGAGGTATAACTTATTGTTGTAACCCACAAAAATTTCACATTTAGGTCTGAGTTTAAAATGTATGAAACTCCAGCAAGTGTGATTTGTTTTTGTATGTTTCTTCATACAACTGAAAATCTTTTCACTATAGCTAACCACTGATATGGTTATATTTGTAGAATATTTGCAGAAAAACCTTAGTAAGAAATGACTAAATTAATAATTGTGTTCAACTATTCGAGATTCTGTAGTGGACCGTTCTGTTATTTTATACTGTTCCACTTGGCTATTAAGTAATTAGAATGACACTTGGATATCGTACCTGTAGAGTTGTGAACAGTTGACTAGGAGACAACTTAGCATAATTTAGTTGTTATTGTATAGTATTCTGGTTTACTTAAAGTATTGAACACTGTAAGATAGTCCCGCGCTGCAACAGTGGTTAGTCTACAATCCAGAGTTCCATTTCCTGCGGTAAAAACAACATATAGTCCAGTGTGGCTTGCTCTTAAACAAACACTCTGTTTATTAATTAGATTCCGAGTTCCACAAACTGATTGGTTTATTACACATATGTTATGAAGTTCGGCGTATGAACGTGTTAGGGTTCAGAAGTAGTTTATAAAAACCATGAAACACAAGCTGAGTGAGATTTGTGTCACTCCGCGTAATATGATTGCTTGTTTTGAATTTCGCGCAAAGCTGCGCTAGCCGTCTCTAATTTAGCAGTGCAAGACTAGATGGAAGGCAGCTAGTCATCACCACCCACCGCCAACTGTTGGGCTACTCTATTGCCAACGAATAGTGGGATTGACCGTAACATTATAACGCCCCCACGTCTGAAAGGGCAAGCATGTTTGGTGCGACCGGGATTCGCACCCGCGACCCTCGGATGCGTGATATGAGCTTCTCAAGTTAAATCTTCCGCCCAGAAAGCATAGTCGCGGTTTTGGATACCGATCAACCTCACTTTTCATTGCGTTGTCTCTCCAGAAGAGAAGCTTACATGTGCAATCAGTGTTGGTGCCTTTATTTAGTAAATTTTCTTAAGTTGCAGAATAAAAATAGTATTTGTAGTAAAATTATCCTGATATGTGGCGCTATCTAGTAGTTTAGAAATCAACTACTCGATTATGAATATTTTACAATGTCCACCTCTCAGAAATGAAACAGTTCAAGTGAAAGGAAAATGGGAGAATTCCATATATTCACCTCATTGAAAAAGAAACCATCATGGTTCTTGAAGCTTATTTTATTTTATTTGCCATCTGGCAACGCTTTGACCTGAAAATGACCCATAAACATACAGGGGGAACCATTACCATAAACATCCTTCCCTCCGAGACGTTTTTATGTTGAGGGTTTCATTTCTGGATTAGTGTAAAAATATTATTACTTTTACAACTTTATCAGCTTGTGACACCTCGCTTCATAGAATTCATCAAATACGATTTCTTTCTGCCCCAGTAAAAAAAAAAATGTACGTAGTTTGACCGCACAACATTTTGAAAAAAAAAAAAAAAATATATAGTATATTTATATTAGTTTGTTAATCTAAAAACAAAACCTGGAATCCTTTCAAATAGTGCAGCGTTTGTTTATTTTTTAATTTATTTTTGTTTTTAGGTTATAACGAACTGATATAATTAGTCACAGGTTTGGATTTGCTGTTTTTAACGCAGTCTTTCCTTTTGATTAGGCCTGGCATGGCCGAGCGCGTTAAGGCGTGCACTCGTAATCCGAGGGTCGCGGGTTCGCGCCCGAGTCGCGCTAAACGTGCTCGCCCTCCCAGCCGTGGGGGTGTATAATGTGACGGTCAATCCCACTATTCGTTTGTAAAAGAGTAGCCCAAGAGTTGGCGGTGGGTGGTGATGACTAGCTCCCTTCCCTCTAGTCTTACACTGCTAAATTAGGGACGGCTAGCACAGATAGCCCTCGAGTAGCTTTGTGCGAAATTCCAAAAACAAACAAATCCTCTTGATTATGTTTTCTTAACTCTATTGTTATTAATTTTCTCTGAAAAATATATATATTCATACGTGCAATATAACAAAATAGCGTGATATTTTGGCTGTTTTTATTTCTCTCATACCTATTAAAGAAATAACAGAAAGTTGACGTAAAAGGATGCATTATGGAAAGTTCCGGAATCTTATTTAAATAATCCAATAACTGCACTCTCTACAAATATATATCACGCCCGTCCAAAAGCCGTAGTCGCAATATCTAATATATGTCAAGTAGCCAGTGAAATTTCCTACGTTGAAACAGTCTTATGTAATAACATACTTAATGTTTTCCGTTCTTGTTCAACCCTAACTTCTACTCTTAGCTCAAAAATAGTTTATAAAGTTCTGAAACGAAATTTCATTTGTGAAAAAAACTGTAAATTCTTCCGAATTTCCACTCCGTCTTACTTCCTAAAAATAAAGAACTACGTTGAAAAAATGATAACGAAAATATTCCTTTGAACTAACTTAATTTATAAAGAAAAACGGTAAGGACGGATGTAAGACCGGCAGACACACTTCCGTTATCGTTTCATCTGAGTTAACCAGGCATGACGAGGGTTAACTGTTGCGAAACATCTAAGCTTGTGTCTTCTGTGTCCATTTTTAAGCTGTTTTGTACTTTATTTCCAAATTTCAAGGTCTGATTCCAGAATGTAAAGTGACTGATTGTTTCTTTAGACAGTAACGTAGTTTTAGTTTAATTGTTACGGGAAAGAAATTTCTTCAACAATATAGTTTCGTTTTTAATTAAAATATTCCCATGCATATTCTAAGAAAAGAAACCACGTTCACTTCTTTCTTTACGTTTTCGAGCAACATTTTTTAAAGATTTTGTTTGCTTTTGAACAAAGCCACGTTAAACTATCCGCTGTGCTCACCGTAGAGAATCGAACCCCAAATTTTATCAAGTCCTCAAACTGTCCCACCCGGGTAGCTGACTTATTTATAATCTATTCCTTAGGGTTATTTTCACCGTAGTGTTTCCCAGTTTTAAGAACGAATACAGAATTACAATGATAGACATATTTCTTAGATCAGGTGTATTATGAAGTTACTAAATCTCATTAATAACAAAAAGTACTTTCTACAGGACTAGAGCGATTATTCAGTCCGTATGTGCGTGATACGGCAGGATGTTGAATATTTTAAAAACTACTGTTGTAGATTAACATGTGATATTGTTTGCGTGAACAACCAACATGTTTCAATTAAACTTTGGTCTATCTTCTTCAAGTATGGTCTACAGCTCACCCTATATGGTTTAAACAAGCAATGCAGTGCTCTCTCCTGGCAGTATTATAAAGGCTGGTCAAGTGTTGAGTATTATAAGTATTTTCTACAAGGGCAGAGCGGATGTTTAGTCAGGCTTTTACTGTATAGCAGAGCAGGGAGGGTGTGTAAAAGTCTAAGAGCTGGGTGTATAGCACCATAAAGCCACTTGCGATTTTTCCATCCATTTTTGTATAAAATATCTTGGAATCAATAAAGATAATTGATACATATATAGATTGTGAATATTAAACCGATAAATTCCAAATTTAATAAACTTTTGCTTTAACTTTCGAAACCACTGTAACCAAAATAACACATCTCAAGATGTTGTTTCAAAAGTTAGCGTTTCCTTATTTGTTTTAAGCGCAAGGTTACATGATGGGCTAGTTGCAGTGTCTACCGCGGAAAATAGGGCGTTGAATCACGTGTTACAAGGATTAACATGCAATCTGATCTTCCAGAAATATATAAATTCCAGACTTTAGTAGGTATAAAATAATAGCAAAAACATTTTTTTTTAAATTTCGCACCCCGAGGGTTATCGAGGGAAGATAGTTAGTCAGCATCACCTGGTTTGGTTTGAATTTTGCGCAAAGTTACACGCCAGCCGTCCGAAATTTAGCAGTGTAAGACTAGAGAAAAGGCAGCTAGTCATCACTACCAACCGCAAACTCTTGACTATTCTTTTACCAGCGAATATTGGAATTGACCGCCACACTCCCATGGCTGAAAGGGCAAGCATGTTTGGTGTGACGGGGATTTGAACCCGCTACCCTCGAATTACGAGTCGAGTACATTAACCACATGGCCATAGCCGGGCCAACCAGCACCACCTGTCGCCAATTGATGTGCTACTCAAATAGACTGTCACCCTTATAACGCATTCGCGGCCACAAAATGAGGCAAGAAGTTTGTGTTGCTGGTCTTTCTTGTAGTAAACTGGCCATGCTAGTCTCACTTAAGGTATTTCAACTGTATCGTGTTCTTCTAACATTTATCTTCGTTTGATTTCAGTCGTTTACGGTTTCACATCCTAGTGATTACAAACATCCGGTTTTGGTCTGTAATTACTAAGAAATAAAAGGGTTGGATTCTTACCTCAATACAAAAAGCGACGTGTTCGTTTCAGGGGTTTAATGGTGGAAGTGGAAATAACTTTCGAAACTGGCCGTTAGTTTTTTTTTCGCCAAGATGAAACTGTTGGAGCGCTATTTTTATAGCAACGATTCAGTGACTATAGCGTCCTCTAGTGACAAGGTAATGACACACGTTTAACGTGAGCGTGAAATTACAGTGGCTACTCTGAAATCTCCTACTATATATATATATTGTGTGTATACATAAAACTCGCCTCACCCTGTTTTTTTGATAAAAATAACTATTTATTACTATTTATCTGTAGGGGATCTTTATATGAAACCTAAGATGTTATATGGGTCATTACAAAGCGATCTGTGTAGGTACATCCGAGCTCAGTGTACGATTTCTACTCATAAATGTTTTACTGAGTTTGTTTATATTTTTTGAAAGTTCATTATTAAAAGCAGAAATAAAGGAAAAACGTAATTTCTTTTACATATAATTGAAGAAAATTTGTTAAGAAATATGTATCACAAATGTAGTGGGTTTGCTATGGTCAGGTATTTAGGGCGCTAGATTCTTAATCTGAGGGTCGTAAATTCGAATCCCCGTCACACCAAACATGTTCGTCCTTTCAGTCGTGGGGGCGTTATAAAGTTACAGTCACTCCAACTATTCGTTGGTAAAAAGAGTTGTTCAAGAGTTGATGATAGGTGGTGATGACAAACTGTTTTCCCTCTAGTCTTACACTGCTAAATTAGAGACAGCTAGCACAGATAGCCCTCTAGTTGCTTTGTGCGAAATTCCAAAAACAAAACAAACAAACAAGCTAGCTGCTTTCACTCTAGTCTTACACAACTAAATTAGGGACAACTAGCGCTGATAGCCGTCGTGTAGCTTTATGCAAAATTTCAAAAACAAAATTATCTGTGTAGTTTAATTAGATCTTGCTGGGAAATCTGTTAAGTTGTAACGATAGAATGATGTTGGTTGTATGAGAAACTTTTATTCCACTTTCACCCACCCGTAGGAAATAGAGGTGCGAACCTTTGGGGTCAAAATGTCGAACTTTATCCAATAGCCTATTTTCCGTTCAATGACACTGAATTTTTAGTCGTGGATGTCACATTTGGTACTTGCAACCTGAATGGTATATCATGCAACACATAACACCCTAAACGGTCAGTGCGACACATTAGACTCTGCTACATTTTAGACATGTCCAGAATTAGAGTAGGCTCAACACGCTCGACTCGCAGTCTGATGATCATGGGTTCGAATCGCAGTCACACCAAACATGATCGCCATTTCCGCCGTGGGAGCATTGTAAAGTAAAGGTCAATCCTACTATACGTTGACAAAATAGTACCCTAAGAGTTGGCGATTGGTGGTGATGACTAGCTGCCTTCCCTCTAGTCTTACATTGCTAAATCTGGGATGGCTAGTGCAGATAGCCATCGTGTAGCTTTATGCAAAATTCAAAATAAACGAACGTCGTCCAAAAAGTCTTGTTGATTGTGTTTAAAAAAAGAATCTGCCCATTGGTTGCTCAATGATGAGTTAGTGGCCTTATGAATTTAAAAATTGGATTTCGATTCCCACGGTGGGCATAGAACAAATAGCTCATTATGTATCTGTGTGCTGTGAAAACTTAAACCAGATCAGATGATATATGATTTTGATTTGTGTTTCTCACAATAAACAAACTTGTTTTACTGTAAGTCTTTCTACTCGTAAAGATAAGGCCTGGGATGGACTGGTGGTTAGGGTGCTCGTTTAATCTGTGAACTGTAGGTTTGAATCTTATGTCCCAACGTGTTCGCCCTTTCAATCGTGTGGATGTTATAATCCATTCATACCTCATTATGTTGATTAACGTCCAACTCTTGTTGTTGACCATTGGGAAGTGTTATTATTATAGTCCTTGTACATTTAACAACATCTTAACATTTTAACATTTATTGTTGACCACTGGAAAGTATTACTACTATAGTCCTTGTACACTTGACAACATTTTGATGTTTAACCCTTTGTGTTTACAAGTGGACAGAGTTAATACTACAATAGATATTTTATTTGTAATTTTTGTGTTCTCATTACAAACCTCCATCTGTTTCTAATTTCATTGTGTGCTATCACAATGGCCAAACTTTTATATTCCTCCCTCCACTGCTCATGAAATTTTCTCCTTGTTGTACAATATTATACTGATAGTTGGTAAAAAATGTTTACCGCTAACTCTTCTGCTCAGGAAACAGTTGAGTGTTGAATGTTTTTATCTCAGAAATTGATGGAATTTTGTACTCACATGGGTGGTCTGAATTTAATGACGTCAACATGTGCTCAGCTGAAAGTTTGTAAGACTTACTCACTAAGTTCCTGTAAAAATAAAACTATTTGATTTATTTTTTATAAAGACAAATTAACCTTTTCCTAACCCTAATAAGAACCACGTATGGAGCTCTATCCAGGTGTCACTTGTATCTTCAGAGTTCAAAATGTCAATTATGTCAGTCTAATTAGTCTTCCGAGAGATCTCGTATTTACGCGTTAATGGCGTGTTTTTAGGTTTTCACTGTTTTATCCTTTTTATAAGACTCCAATTTACTTTTGGCCAAAATTGTACATACATATATAAAGAGAAATCAATCTATAAATATTTTCTTAATTCTTATTGGTATTTTTTTAGCGCAAAGGTACAAAATGGGTTGTTTTGTCTTTTAAATCCAAAAGACTTATCACTGACCTCTCTCTAATAAATTTTGAATGACATAAAAAAAGAGAAAGCAATAAATAAGTGAACACTTCCGACGTATATTTCACGCTCAGGAATTGACTGCCATTCTTACAACGCACTCATAGCTTATTAACATGAAAACAGTAATGTTTTGCGTCATCACGCAGATTCAAACGCGGTTCGCGAGCCTTTAAAATCGTAGTCCTTCCACAGTGAAATTTGCGTCCCCTTTTCAAGTTAATTTTTGGGTGTTGCGACGGGGATTCGAACCCGCAACCCTTAGATTACTCGTTGAACGCCTTAAACCAACTAATTCTTTTTTTGCAAAGTGCTTGTTTAGTCATAATATCAATTTCTGTATCGTCACTTCTTATTGTTAAAGAATATTCTTTACTCTAACATTACCGATAAATATAATCGGAATTTTAAACGTCAAACTTTCAGTTAATTCCACTGGTTACCGTTAAGGTTCCCTTATTTCGTGACGAATATAAAATATTATTTAATATTTCAAAAGTATAAAGAGAAGTAGGAAATTTGAAAAATAGCAGTTGTTGAATTGTTTTTGAGAATATAAATAAATAAATGCATTAAACAAGCATTATTTTGTAAACATTTTGGCCATGAACATGTAATATCACTGTTCACTGTCTGTTACTGATATCTGTTCATTATCTGTCACTAATATCACTTTGTTCACTATCTGTTATTGATATCACTGTTCACTATCTGTTACTAATACCACTGTTCACTATCTGTCAGTAATATAACTTTATTCACTATCTGTTACTGATATCACTGTTCACTATGTTACTAATATAACTTTGTTCACTATCTGTTATTGATATCACTATTCATTATCTGTTACTAATATCACAATTCACTATCTATTACTAATATCACTTTGTTTACTATCTGTTTTCAATATCACTGTTCATTATGTTACTAATATCACTTTGTTCACTATCTGTTACTAATATCACTTTGTTCACTATCTGTTACTAATATCACTTTGTTTACTATCTGTTTTCAATATCACTGTTCACTATCTGTTACTAATATAACTGTTCATTATGTTACTAATATCACTGTTTACTACCTGTTACTAATATCACTTTATTCACTATCTATTACTAATATCACTTTATTCACTATCTGTTACTGATATCACTGTTCACTATGTTACTAATGTCACTTTATTCACTATCTGTTACTAATATCACTTTGTTCACTATCTATTACTAATATCACTTTGTTTACCATCTGTTTCTAATATTAATGTTCACTATTTGTTACTAATATCACTGTTCACTATCTGTTACTAATATCACTCTTCACTGTTTGTTACTAATACCACTGTTTACTATCTGTTACGAATATCACTCTTCACTATTTGTTACTAATATCACTGTTCACTATCTGTTACTAATATCACTTTGTTTACTATTTGTTTCTGATATCACTGTTCACTTTGTTCACTTTCTAGCAACTTGAATACATATTTTTTTACTTATAAAAGAATCCTAAATCTTTGCCTGGTCAGGAGAAAGTACAAAAATTAATAAACAATACAACAGTTCTTAATTTCAATAAATAAAGGAATTATTTGAAAAGAACCACAAAAGAAAGAAATCATTCCATTTTTAAATCACTTCTCAAGATCACCAGTAATATCGAGCAGTAACTAGCACTAATTCTTTTCAACTATATCTCGTGAACTTGTTTTTGAGACTAAAAAAGTTTTGTTATCAGTGATTAGGTCACCAGATTACATCTCATGTGACTAGCTATTACCGTAAATGTACATAATTTTTCATGACGTTGACATCTGTGCGTTACCCTTTGGAGAAACTTGTGTAATTTTATAATGCATACTTTCTACTCGAAATCAATGTTCTCAAGATGAAAGGCAAATTAGCACTTTATTGTAACCAGAAGTTTACAGTCGAACGAAATGAAATAATGGGTAATAAATAAACGGATAAACAATATGAAAATAGAATTTGCTAAGTTACAGGATTTTTGTGAAGGATCTTATAAGTCCACCAGTGGCTCCAGGTTTCGATACCCGTGGTTGGTATAGCACAAATAGCTTTTGTGTAAAGTTGTGCTGAACAATGAACAATAACATCTTATAATTTAAGAAACAAGACGAACATTCTGGAATATGTGTGCTTCTGCCGTCAGGTTTTGGTGGTAAAATTATAATTGACTCATCATGGGACGGAGCAGAAGACAGCAAGCACTTAAAGAGACAAAACGGAAAGATAATAAGTATATATGTAGAAACGGGTGGGCTGGTTTGGGTTGAGAAATCTTTTTATGTAGAGGAGCGAACAACGTTTCGACCTTCTTCGGTCATCATCAAGTTCACAAAGAAAGAAAGAGGTAACTGACCGATAGCTGACCACATGTTTGAAGGGGGTAATGTAACTGAACTAAGTGTATTAATGTAGAGGACGTGCTTAAATGTTTGAATATATTTTTAATATAGGTATAAAGGTGTTATTTTGTATTGGTTTATTTTGGGCTTGAATTGTTGTATAATAAAGGCTTCTTTAATTTTGTGTTTATTTATGTTTGTTTCTTTATTTAGTATTTGAGTGTTTTCTATGATTATGTTGTGTTTATTTCATTTGCAGTGTTCGAAAACGTGTGGATGTGACTTTTTGTGTTCTTTGAATTAAGTTTTCATTTTTCTACTTGTTTCTCCAATATAGAAGTCGTGGCAGTTATCACATTGTATTTTATAAATAATGTTGGCGTTGTGTTTGTCAGTGCAGTGTTTACATTGTATAGACCTCAGTTTTGTACCTGGTTTTTGAATTAATGTAGTATTAACTGGAATGTCATATTTTGTTACTAGTTTTTGCCAAATGTTGGTTATTTGTTTGCTGATATCAGGAATGTATGGTATACAGCAGTATATGGTTTCGTGGTTTTTTGATTCGTGAGATATATTTACTTTTGTTGGTTGATTTTGCTTTCTGTCTAGGTGTGTGCGTGTAATGTTTTCTACGGTTTGTGGAGGAAACTTATTGATGTTGATGAAGTATTGTTTTATTTTGTCTAATTCATCGTTAATTTTATCTGGTGAGCATAGTTTTATGGCTGTGTTTATTTGGTTTTTTAGTATGTTGAGTTTTTGTTTTGTTTCGTGAGCTGAGACCCAAAGAACGTATAGTCAGTCCAGCATGGGTGATTTTTCTGTGAATTTCTGTTTTAAATTGTGAATCGGTTCTTGTAATTTTGAGGTTAAGAAATGATATTTGATTGCTTTCTTCCTGTTCACATGTTAGTTTAATGTTGGGATGTATAGAGTTAATGTGATTTGAAAAAAATAAGTATGTGTTCTGTAGATCCGAATCCCGCAACCGTGTCATCTACATATCTGTACCAGTATAGTGGTGGGTGTAATGCTGTATTAATTGCTTGTGTTTCAACTTGTGTCACAGAACTGGTGATACTGGGTTGCTCAAGCTTAGGCCATTTATTTGTATGTAGTTTTGGTTGTTGAACATGAAGTTTGTCTTCATCGTGGTGAATTATATAAAGGTTGCTAATAGGTTGCTGGGAATGTCTATTGATGGGTTAGGGTCTCGGATATAGAGTTCTAAGGCTATCTTGCAGACTGCAGCTGTTGGGACTTCTGTAAAGAGGGATATAACATTGAAATTGGCCATTAAGGCTTTATGATTAAGTTGATTAAGATTAGACTTGAAATTAAAAGAGTCTTTGATGAATGAGCTGGCTGATGTTGCATATTTGAAGAATGCCCATGCTATGTATTTACCAAAATTGTAATTAAACGATTCATATGTGGACATTGTTGGTGGTAATGGACAATCTGGTTTATAAGGTTTGGGGATGCCGTATATTTGTGGTGTGCGTGAGTCGGTCTTGCGTAGGTAGGAATAAAGTATTTGTGGAATTGTGTTGGCATTTTTCATTTTCAGTTGTATGTTGTTTAGTTTTGTTTCGTATGTCTTTGTTAGATTTGTGTGTATTGGTTTAAATTTGTTTGTGTCTGATAAGATGTTCTTAATATTTTGGATGTATTCATTCGTATTCATTTTTGACTATAGCGTTTCCTTTATCTGCTTTTATAATTTTTATGTTTTTGTCTTGTTTTAGGGTTTTAATGGAATTAATGCCTGTTTTTGTAAGATTGTTTTTAGATTGTTGTTTTGTGAAATTATTTTATGGTTTTGTGAGAAAATTCTTTGAAAAAATCGTTTAAGATGTTCTTAAGTGTTTCTGGAAAATATTAATTTTTAATTTTTTCTGGGAAGTTTGGCTATTGGATGTTAGTAAAATTGTCGAAGTTGTTTTCTTTCTGTTTGTTGTTTTCTTGTTTTTGTTTTCTGTAGAAAGTATCACAAGTCTCCTGGCTAGGTCTCTAAACATATTTTAATTTCTAAGGTCGGAATGTACCTAGGTCCTATGTTCATATTTACTTTGGAATTTTATGTACCTTAGAATTCTGTATAAATCTAAAAGTTTACGTACCTTCCATTTTACTAATAAAAAACAAACATTGATAACGGGATTATTAAATTTGCTTGCCGCTAGTACAGCGGTACGTCTACGGATTTACAACGCTAAAGTCAGGGGTTCGATTCCCTTCAGTGGACTCAGCAGATAGTTTGATGTGGCTTTTCTATAAGAAAAACCCACACATATTAAATTAACAGTTCTGTCTATAGTATTAACGTAGAAAGCGAATTACACAGTTATGTACGCGATCAAACGAAAAAACAACTATGAAATTGTGGTTGATGAAATAACGTGTTAAATCTAAAGAAACACAATCAAAATATTTTACTTTTCATAGTAAAAGATGCAAGATTGTTCACTGATAAAAAGAAAAAACTGACTAAAGCCCAAGTTTGAATCTCGAAAACCAAAAATTGCAGAAGCTAAGATATTTCCGTACTCATAAATCGATATTCTTCATGTTTGCTATCGTTGAGAGGGCGCTGGAATTTGTCGCTCTGTCACCAGATGATAATCTAACAGTCAGAAAACTGCCTACGAACGCTTAAAGACGGTTTCCGGTTTAGTACATATATTAGTAAATTTTTAAACCTGTAAAAAATAGTGAGAACTTTCACTTTATCGCAAAATGTCACCAACGCATACTCTGATGACGATTATTCTAAATAAAGTAAGTTTCACGTTCAACAAAATATATTTTCAGCTTAAGACTCGATTTATTTTGAGGTCCACGTTTCGAAAGCGCATGAATTATGTAGTTTTTATTATTTTATATCAATACTTTAACCAACGAGTTTTTCTGATATCGTGAATAGTTTTAAATTAAAAGATAATAATAAAAAAGTAGTAGTTTGTGAGAAAATTTGAATTGTGTAATATTCGAGATACTTTTCTACACACAGTAAATTTTTTTTATTATTATTTAACTTGTAGTTCTAAACTTTGCAAAGCTTCTGACCAATGCATCTCAAGTCGGGGTACCAATCAGTTATATTTAGCCTAATTCTATTGTAACACAGTCTTTAGTGTTTGATGAAAGACGTCTGCACGAAACTTTGTCAAATTAAACTGGAAAAAGTTTTCATTTAGATTTATTTTTTATTGTCATTTATCCAAGTTTTAATACAAGATAAGAATTAGAGTTCTGAATAAATTGAGAAATAAAAATGTTATACTATGGAGGCTAGGCCTAAGAAATGTTTATATAAATTCGAAATAATTTTCCTTTTTTATTCGTGAAAAGCAGAAAGGAATTGGATAAAAAAATGTATTATGACTAATACTAATGTCGTATAAGAAGTATAATTGTAATTTAAAACAATGTTGTATTGTAAGATATTGTTGGACTATTTTGTTATTGGTTGATTTAATGCTGTGTGATGTTACGTCATCGGTCAAAAGTTAGATTTCATGTGTTCACTATCACTGTGGATCTTTATGGAGAATTTTATTAAGAACTCACTACCTGTTGGTAAGTGCTAGTTTTATTTCTCTTGTAAATTAGTAGCCAGAACTGGTCCATCGGTCTATCAAAAAACGTATTGGTATTGTTTCGCCCCCCCCCCCGATAGGGTTCGATTCCCCTCGGTGGGCTGAGCAGATAGCCCTTTGTGGCTTTGCTATAAGAAAAACACACACAAACGGTATTGTTTCAACCGTCTCTTATTCCGATTGAATTGCGCATGCTTATCACATGAAAAGAATGAAACACGTCAGAGCTATAAAAATATTTACCAAAAAAAAAAGACTACTATTTCTTCATTAAAATATAACGAGTGAATATATAACCATTATAATTCTTAGATAATTTAATAGATCTTTTGCAAACAATTATATTTTAAAACGCTATTTTAACTTTAATTAAAGAGTTTGGATGGTGTTGTGTACCGTACTATACTTACATTTTTCATAATAAATATTAAAAACACAGCAATACCAAAAAATATCTTTAATATGAATGATTTGGAATTTCCTTAAATTTCATCACCAGCGTTAATATCTCCAAAATAAAATTCATAATATTTGAACTATAAAAAACAACATTAGCACTGATCGAGTTTTTGTATTTAATCGGAAGTTTAGAAAGAACAGATTTAAACGGTAACAATATAGTGAAATGTACGATAAAACGAGCGTCATACACGTTTAATAAATAACATTGTTGAGATAAACTATTATAGAGAAAGGCTTAAATATAAGTATAAACATTGTATATTGAACGTCTAAAAAAAACTAACTTATTGTTTTCTAACATCTTACTTGTAAGGTTTATTCATGGATGTTATTAGTTCCGGTATTCTAAAAACTTCTTGGTGTGATCAGTGTTATGAAAGAGTAGAAAAGAACCAACTAACCTTTTATATAATACTGGTTTGTGACAGTATTAATTATTCAACCATCGATGTTCGTTTTGTAATAGCCCCCCAGTGGCTCAGCGGTATGTCTGCGGACTTACACGCTAAAATCCGGGTTTCGATACCCGTGGTGGGCAGAGCACAGATAGCCCATTATGCAGCTTTGTGCTTAATTTTAAAACAACAAAAAACAATCGTTTTGTAATAAAACATCAAAGCCTTTGCAAGGGTCGGATCTAGTAGCGATAGCAACGCCACCATGTCCATCCGGTCATAAAGTGATTGTTCATGATTACAAATTTAAGAAACTGTTCGAAATTTTGTCGATATGATTGCACGTCATTTTTGGTAGGAGATAGTTATTTAATGATACAGGCTTGCGAATTTAAACTTCATAAAAGTTGTTTTAGATTTAATAACATTCCCCGCTAGTACAGCTGTATGTCTCCGAATTTACAACCCTAAAGTCAAGGATTCGATTCCCCGCGGTGGGCTGAGCAGATAGCCCTTTGTGGTTTGGCTATATTGTAATGTAACGTAAGTTTTCAGAACGGATTTTCCATAATTCAGCTTCGCAGGTTTCGGAAATATATTTTTTTTTCCTCCCACGTAAGAACTTTTTACAAATCGGGAGGGGGAAAACTACTAAGATCAAATTATTATTTCGTTTACCACAGTGAACTTGTATTATTATCATGTTCACTTTGTTTGGTTTTGTGAAACATCTGTGCGTGAAAAATGGATATCACTTTCGGATTCAACCTATTGAAATTAGTGTAGCATATGCACAAATTTCAAGACAGTAAAGTCAATTCAAGCCTGCGTAATTATTGTAATTGTTTATTACAAGTAGGATATTAGTGGATAAAGATTGGTCATAACGAATTCGCCTGCATTGGGATAATTTAATATTTCTTGAGCAAATGAAAATAATCTTTAATACCACAGTAAAATAAATTAGGATATTTCTTGTTATTTTTAAATATATTTTTACCTGATGGATGTTGCGTATACGTGCACCTATAATATGAAATATGAGTCACCTTTCTTTCGTTTCCTGTTGTCATTAAATGATTTTTTTTTCAAGCGTATCACTTCTTTTTGTTATCATTCAATTTTACAGAAATAATACACTTTGTTTGAAACCTCATAATTATCTACTCAAAATGAAATATTTGATTAAATTCCCTGTTTGACATTTAAACTTTGTATTGTGTTACCTAAAGTATCTAGAGCTTATGGTGTATACACAATATTTAACAGAAAAGTGCTAAGGATGCTTAATAGATGGCGATATAGTCTTTAGTTTTTATTTAAATAACGAAGAGTGATCGATTTTGTCCTTTTATTCGTCTTTTTATGGTAATTTTTTTCCATTATAAGGTTTTATTCATAATGTGCTTGGTAACACTACCTTTATCTGCTAATAATACATTTTGGTAAATTTCAAATGTTATGTATAGCTGTTATTACGTGAAATAACAAACGAGGTCACTGTATTTCTAAATGTTTTAGCTATAAAGGTATGGTTTTATGTAAGTAACAATTTGAATACACATTACACGTCTGCTAAAGAAGCGTGAAAAATATACGGAACAGTTCTGTAATAGTAGAACCAGTTTCAACGAAGATACGTCTCCAGAATACCAATAATTTTAACAGGATTTTGTTAGCTCGTTTCTTATTAACATCGCGTTTTTGCATTACGAGTCCTCACATTTATTAAAGCTTGCATAGTGGTCACATAATGATCTTCCCATCAAAGCAGAATTATAGGAAAAGTTTTTTCTTCAGATAAACTAAAAAGTAAAAGTACTTGGTTTTATTTTGTAGAAGTCGTTTAATCCTTTGCATCGTACTCTCTAAACATAACTCCCGTTCAGAAAAAAAAAACAGCGTTTATTCAAATATTCAAGTTTTACAATAATGTTATTGTTAATTAATTAAAAACAGTTAATTGACTTCCACCTCTAGCTGAGACGTGGTATATAACACCTGTAATTACATCAAGACGTCGTCTCTTATCTTTCAATGCAAATGGAATACGAGTCTTTCGAATGAAATAAAATATTATAGGACGAAAGTTATTTTAAAAATTTAATCACGAGATACTTATATAACTAATGAAAGTGAGACTTGAATTACTTAAATTTTAAAGACACCTTTAAAATATCAAGGATTTTAAAATACTTATTATCAAGCTAACAAAATGTTTACTAATTTCATAACGTGAATTTTGGATTATATTAAATTTATATTTACAAAGTGGTACAATTTCTGAACAATGAATATTGGTAAGTAATTTAAAATTAAAAAAATAAAGTAAAACAAAATAAACTGCACAGGAGAAATGTTCCCATAATATTCGACAGATGGTGAATCAACATGATTTTATTCAAATAATAGCGATTCAACATTTTTATTTTTGTAAAACTGTTAAGCCTTTTTGGACACTACCCTAAGGTCAAATTATGAAATAAAAACGTTATCTTTTAATGTGTAGAAAAATGAGCCGGATAAAAAGTTAGAATAATTTGACCAAACACTCTCACCACGTCGTAATAAGCTGTATTTTTTCAAGATGTTTGTTTTAAGGAGGGAAAAAAACGTTCTTTAATCGTCATCAAAACAAGTCTGGAATATTTATCAAGAAAGTTCCACAATATTTACTCGTTAAGAGACAATTTGACATAAAAATCATAAAACGACAAAAATATTTCTAAAAGTTTAGCCCTATAATTAGTACTAATACTAAAATATCAGGATATGCAAGTGAAGGTGTAAAACACTTCGTTTCCTTTTCACTAAAACTTTCTTCTAATTACATAAAAACTTTTCATAAAATTAAAAGTTTTTTTTTATTTTAAATATGCTCCTAACAAAGACATTGACAGTGGGTAAACGTAAGCAGAGATTAAATGTTTTATCTGTAAATAAACTTTTTCTCGAATCAGCGATGTATACATAGTGGATAAACCCTTCAGTTCCTGAGGCCATAGGACAAGTGGACACTTTGCATTTTTCTGATTCTGAATTTAATTGAGGGAATGAAATAACGCGAAACTGACAATAAACAACAACTCCAAAAATTAATTATTAAAGCTTTAAAATTGCGTTCAGTTTCCTCAATTATTACGAAGTTCGATTCATGGGGAAGTTTTGAAATCAACTTCGCTTCCAAAACTCTTGTAATATATTTCACTTTCTCTGTTATAACTCACTCAAGTATTTAACTTTAAATTTGAGTGAAAGTTCGTAGATGGCTGTTGTTCAGCACAAAATTGGCAGTAACAGTTGTAACTTTCAATTGTTTCAGTTTTGGCTTAAGACCGAAACTTTTGAAAATCGCTGTTGATCTAATTATATTTATAAGATACATTTTACAACTTAATCCAGTTATAGAGATTATAACAAACATTTATTTCATCTGTAAAACTTCCTTATAAAGATTATTTTAAAATGCTAAATCATTCCGAATTTAGGCCAAACAAATACCTTACATACTATTTCTTATGCATACAAAAAAAAGTTTCACAAAATGTAATTGACATTTCACAATATGAATTTTAATATCGCAACTTTTACAGTTTTTGTCGGGAATTATCGTCTGCTCCTACACACCTGTCCTCTATCGGTAAGCTTCTAAAACTGTGATAATTCCTCTACCTCAACGTCTTGTTTGATTACTTGGAATATTTTTTTCCCATAAGAATTACTTTCACTACTAAAAAATGATAAATTTGGAATCAAAATTTGAACGGGGTGGGGGTGTGGTAAAGAAAAACATCACGAATATCTAACATAATACGAATTAAACGGATTTCTTGACAAACGAGCTTCATTGTTTGTTTAGAATAAAACGCGTACATAATGGGCTATCTGTGTTCTACCCACAAGAGGTATCGAAACCCGGTTTTTGGCGGTGAGAATTCGCAGACATACTGCTGTGCTACTAGAGGGTCAACATATTTTAACTAGCTTAGTGTTTTTATTGGCTTTTTTTTGTGCGAAGACAGTAAATTGATCTAATATTCTGTTACGTTTCGTTTATTTATTGTAAAGTCTGTAAAAGGAATACACTACCAGTAAACGCTTAGTTTTGTTAACTTCGGTATAGTACCGTCATTGGTTGAATCCCCAAAGTAACAACTCTAAATACACCCTGGAATATTTTCCTGTTCTTTATTAGAACAAAATATCACTAGGTTCACCAGAGAAACGTGACACTGACACATCTACAATCTCCAAAACTATCTATATCTGCATATATTATAACTAGAGTTGCACATGTTCATAAATGTCTCTGCTCTCATTAATAACAAACGAAGAAAGTAGAATTGCGTATCCGTACAGGCCATAGTTTAATTTTAAGATTAAAACTATATAATCATGAGGGTCCATTATTTGGTCCACCGAAGAGCATTTGAAGTAGAGAGACAGCCGTTTTTACAGCATTTTGTTTTTCGTTTTCACACGATTACCCACATGGGTACTTACTGTAAAGGGCAGCACTAAAATGAATAAAGACAAATGTAAACATTTCCTTGTGTCTAATGTACTTACTAAGTGCTACTTGTGTTCCCACGGAATTTTCGTGTTAAAACATCTGTTCCAGATAGCATGGCCTACAAATATGATATCAAGTAGGTATTTACTATATTGTTTGAGTTTACCCCTCTGTATAATCAAACCGACGTTTAACGATTAGATGCCTCCTCCTCTTGTGGAGCCTTAAGAAATTTAAATAAGGATCAACATGGTGATAAGTTAAGGTTAACTAACATACAGTTCTAAAACAAAATTATCTTGCACTGAATACAATTAAAGATCTGCAATTTAACTGGTTTGTAACCCGTCACGTGATAAGACTTGGCACATAATTTTTTTTGTATAATTATAAAATAATTTTCACCCAAAATTTGTCTCATCTGATCCATATTGTATTTAAATAGTGGAATAATTCTTTGTTATATATAATTATAATCTTTAAGTGTGATATTAGCACAAAACATTCTTGTATATTAGGTACAATACCATTTCACACACATATAAAGTTAACTAAACCTAATTTTAGACCTTGAGAAATAGGTCTAACATAGGGATGGTATAAATATAAAATTAAATTAATTGATAAAACTATTGTAAGAGATCGGTATAGTACAGAATACCCTTGGCACAGTCAGTGATATAACATAAGCACTTAAGTAAATCCCGTCATGCACAACAGCAAACTGTTTCTAATTTTTGTGAGTCGCCATTTAAAACAAAAACTATTACCTGTTTTAGTCTTACGCACCTATAATCAAATTGTAAGAGACGAATAATCGCGTTTTTTGTTTTTTTTACAGTGACAGACACGTGGATTAACAGACTAACTTAAGTTTGTATATCTTAAATATAACTTACAACATGTTTTTAAAACTCTTAGTTTACTGAATGTTTAGTGGAGCACAGTACATATTTATAATAATAATACAATTATCAATAATAATAGCTACCTCATCATAGCTTTTGTTTCGTTTTAAAACATAACGTCACGAAACTTGTAAACTATTTATCAACCTCGTTTCGTAGACAAAAATATATAATCGTACTACGTTTTCTGGTGCAAAAGTCCAAATAACTATTTAAGCCGTGTATTCTTAACGGACATGTGTATACCGTAAAAATTCAAAAGCATGCACACGGGAAAGTCTATATCCAATACACCATACAAATATAAAAAGTCACTTCACTTGAACGCACATAAATGCAGTAACAATCAACATTAACTACAAGGGCACGAATTTTAATGAACATGACTAACAAATAGGGTTAATTTCGCGGATTTTTCACGATTTTCAATCACTGGAACGCAGAGAAATTTCTACAGTCCCATCATGTAGACAGGCTCAAAGCCCGTAGCTTCAGTTTCACCCTAAAAAAAAGATGAAAAATAAATAAATACAACTCTGGAACAACAAGAGCGTGTAAGTGTGTGTGTTATTGTTTTCTTATAGCAAAGCCATATTGGGTTATCTGTTGAGTCCACTGAGCGGGATAAGCACTTGTACAGGATAAAAACGCTTCCCATATCCAAGCTGTTATAAATAAAGCGTCATCTGGTGGGTCAAATATTAATAATGTATAAACAGCGCCTTCTGTAAAATTAGATGTTTTGCAATTACATTAAAAAAGTAATTTAACAAGCAGCGAACCTTAAAGAGATGTATGTTTGGTCACACGTCAGTTTACATTAACCTGGTGAAAAAAACGAATTCGTCCTTGCATATAGTAAAATTAATACGTTAATATTATTATTATTGGATTATTTTAAGTGCAACAATACTCAATAAGCAATCTACGCCATGCCAACCACGGATATCGAAGCCTGGATTTTAGAGTTATAGTCTTCAGACTGGTCGATGAGCCACTGGGGAGGTTATATTCTTATGAAATGGGCCTCACAGAATAACAGTTTTTCATTTATTGTGCAAATATAATTTTGCTTTAAATCCAGGTTTACCGCTTCTCCTTCAGTATCTACTACAAAGAAAAGAAATTATAAGATTCAGAATTTTAAAAATAAAAGTAAAAAAAAAACGCATTTAAACATATAACAAAAACTTGACACAAACAAAAACAAAACTCACCTTATCATTAGGATTATCAGACGACCACCCTTGCATAGCGCCCCCTATAATTTATCAAAAAAGTGTCAATTTTCGAAGAAACACTTTGTATATACTAAACTTGGGGCCATCTAAGCTTTGTCACGATTGAACAGTGATAATTATAATTAAATAATTATTCATTCATATCAGAAGTAAAGATGTAAAATTTTGGAAGTTAAATAAGGATTAAAATTGAAAGTAATTATATCTGTCTTTTTAATTAAGATTACTAAAGTATTCTGAGCTGTATAAAATGATTCAAACAAATATATTTCAACTTTTCCTTTCTAAAACTCATCAACTGATGGCACGAAAAAAAATTTAAATATTTTTTTTCAATTTCTGTATTGCATGATGACGTATAGAATACATTAATACTAGAAATAAACTTTATAACACCAAAATATAATTTTTAATCAGATACTCAACGTTTTGCTTTACAGTTTCTTCAGCAGCCTTCACTAAAACACAAACCGAAACTTCAAATGATGCAAAAGTTTACCAATAAATTTCTTTTCATTTATTATTGTTTCATTGTCTAAATTCACTCTAGTCGTCCCTAAACAATGTGTTAGCTTAAAATTCAGTTCGCACTTCAAGCAAATTATGACCTTAAAAAATTATCTACTCAAAAGTTCCACACTAATATTTATTTTTTAAAAATTCTTTAAACCTAAATCTTGTTTGTTTGGTTTTAAGCCTCAGAATGAAAAATCAATCAGAAAATCAGTTTTCAAGCATGGAATATATATGTTTAGATTTGAAGGAAGCTTTATAAATATGTTTTCAAATTTTACACAAAACTACACGAGGGATATCTGCGTTAGACGTCCCTAATTTGGCAGAGTAAGACTAGAGGGAAGGCAGCTAGTTATCGCCACCCACCGCCGACTCTTGAGCTACTCTTTTACGAACGAATAGGGGAATTTACCGTCACATGTAACACTCCTACAGCTAAAAGGGCGAGTATGTGTGGTGTAACGGGAATTCGAACAATCGCCCCTCAGGTTAGGAGTCAAACGTACTAACCACCTGAATGTGCTGGGCCAGTTTTATTTACTTTTTAACGATTCAAGAAAAAGTCAAAGGTGAAATGTGTGAAATAAATCTCTAAAATTTAATGGTATTATAACGAAAGTGGCTGTAAGTCATAAAATCTTATGGTGCATATAATACAATACATTAATTTACATTTAATGACAAATCCAGTGTGCTGTTGGTAGTGGTACGACAAATATGATATAGGTTATATCTACAGAAATATTAAGCCTAAAGAGGTAATAATTACGTTTTACTAGTTAGGCCAGTATTGTATTCAGTTTTGAGCTCTTTACCTTATGAAATACATTGAATTATTGGAAAGGGTTCAGAGGAGAGTTGCTGGAATGGAAGGGTTGTCACATGAAGAGAAGCTGAAATCTATGGAATTGTTTGTTTTTTTTTAAAATAAGGTTGAGATGTTTAAGATTGTAAAGGGAATTGATAGTGTTGATGAGTTATCTTTTATACTTAACAGTGAGAACGGTAGGACTAGATGACGCAAATATAAATGTTGACAGTAGAGGTCATCTTCAGCTAAGACAGTTTTATTTTTATAATAGGTCTTTGAAATGGGTTGCCTTTGGATGGTGTAAAGATATTAAGTTTAATAGATAGCTCGATAAGTATATATATGGTAAAGGTTCTTGTTTATAAATTATTTTAATTTAAAAAATGGAACAATCGAGATGAACCAACAGGCCCCCTGTTGTTCCAAAGCGTTATGATATCAAACAACTTTATTTATAATTCTCATCAGACCAATAATAATCGACCAAAGTTACCGTGTTGTTTTTCTTATTTCTAGTGTTCATTTCTATACTTTATATTTCTTCAGAAACATCTTCAAGTGTCACTTCAATCATTAAACTCACCGTTGGTGTTCAAGGAAGTCATTTCTTTCGATTCGTCAGCCTCGGGGTTACCTAGGATCTGATCACGTTTCTTTCTGTATTGTATAATTAAAAACAAAACATGATGAAATGCCTTAAACAATACTGCGAATCTTCAATTTAAAAACATTTGTGGAGGTAGTTTCTCTTAACGTTTAAAATTATTTTTATTCAGCTAAAACAGGTAAATGAAGTGAACATCAAACATGAGTTTACTGTAAAGAATTTTTTCTTTTATCCCCAAACCAGTAGTGAGTTTAAAGTAAGTATATTAAGTGGTCATCAAACTAGTTCATGCTAACTGCTGTTGTGTTTAGCATGAAGTTTTGAACGTGATATGTATTTAACACACCTACAGTTTCAGAACATAATTTTAAGTTTTAGATTTTTTAATAACTAAAAATGGCCTAACTTGACCAGTTATTGCTTTTAGCCTAAAATACGCAACGGACTATCTTGTTTATGTATACCGCGGAGAATCGAGCCCAGAATTTCTTTTAAGGTTGGATGTTCGTAAACGTACCACCGACCAACCGGTGCATCATTCGTTCTGGTAAAACATACGTACTAAATATACAATGCTATGTTTTTAATTTCGTCAATTTAATATAACTAGTTTCGTGTGACATCAAAGCCTACTAGGGGCGCAATTTCTAACGTTTTGTTGTGTAATCAGACCTCATTCTGAGAACGTTAGTCATGGAAAAACAGAGATCGATTTTTAGGAAAACAAGAATAGCTTTCAATTCTGTGGCTTAAGCTGGCTGAACTTCGTAATAATATATATTTTTTTTTACAATACAATCGACCAAATAGTACTCCATATCCCCAGATAATAATTTCAGTTAACACTTACTTAAAACATTCAGTATTGTGTTGTATGTTATTAAGCACAAAGCTACACAGAGAACTATCTTTGCTATATCCACCACGGGTATTGAAACCCGGTTTTTAACGGTATAAGTCTGCAAACATACTGCTGGGCCACTGAGAGACTCAAGTACTCTGAGATATGTGTTTTCTGTATCTTTCTTTTGGTACGTGCGACGAATATTTAAAAGAAAAAACAGTCATGAAAACTGACACTAGCGCTACCTGTCGTTCAAAATTAGGTTATACTTACGTGATATTGTACACCATACAACAACTGACTTATTTAAGAAAAAAATATAAGTTTAGGAAACTTCGTTAAAAACTTCAGAAATATTAAGAGCATTAGTTTGGGATGTGGGTAAATTTTTGTTTCCATTTTTAAAAGTGATATTCCTGTCACTTTTTAAGAGTATATAAAAAAGAGAAAAATAAATGCATCGTTTTAAAAAATTTAAACTCTGAAAAAGCACCAAAGAACATGAAAGCGCTGTTAACAGCTCTTATTGGGTGAACTAGTTCCACGGAGATTTTGAAGATTTATTGATTTATCTGATACTTTAGTTCGTTTATTTTCTCTCTCATTCATGCTAGCTAAAAGGGGACTTTTAAACATAAACGTAGGAAAAAAAAACAAACTTGCCTCCATTTGAAGAGATGGAAAATTCCGCAAGCTAAAGCAAACAGTACCAAGACAGCCGCCAGCACGCTAAGGACTATGGGAAGAATACTTCCTTCACCAAAGCGAAGACTCATGGGATCTGTTTGTTCCACCGGATCTACACTCGAAATCATTGCAATGTAGCAGTTATGTATGATTTAACTTCAAACTATTTTTATGAGACAAGGAAATGATGTATGATCAAAACAACTATATTATTAAAACACGAAAATAAACCCAGATAACATTTTTATACTATATCAGCCTCCTAGAGTTGCACAGATAGCCCAGTGTGTAGCTTTGTGCTTACTTCAAAACAACAACATTCTAATTAACAAGCTGTTAGAAAATTTAGTCATATCTGAGTATATTTCTAGTTTAAACACATGGGCTATCTATAATTTGCCTGCCCTGGGTATCGAACGCAGGTTTCTAGCAGTGTGAGTCCATAGACGTGCTGCTGTGCCACTAGGGGGACATTGTATACCTCAATTGTAGGAATGGGCCGAGAAAAATAAAAGCCGCCACACAATCTATTACTCTACGATGCTTACAAATTATTGCTACAGTTGTGTTATGGCCTTATTTGAGTATCTAATTGTCGTTGTCAAGTGTTTTATAGTTTGTATAATAGTAATATTGTTCTGTGTTTTTACCACAGATACTCTGTGGAGAAAAAATAAAAAGGAAAAGTACTATTTGTCAGTAAGTTCAGTTTACAAGAATATGTTATTTCCATCTTTCGTAAATAATTTCATTTCCTGTCGCTAGATGGCAGAACAAATTGTTCTTATATGACGAAAGTTTGTGAGTTTTCATAGCATAGTGGGGTGAAGAGAAACAATAGTTTCTGACCGCCCCTAGTTATTTTTCGTTTGATTTTCGGAGATCGAAAAAATAAGTTAACGTAAATACCTACCAAGTCTGTCTGTCTTTCATAGCTCAAATATATCTTCCAAAACAATTTCTGTAAAAATAAATAAATAAAGAGGACGATAATACAAATTAATATGCAAGGTACCAAGGAGATCGATTATCTGTACAAGAACTGATGCATGAGTTTAAAAACATCACTTTCTTAATGATTAAAACAGTACATTATATAGCAATCTACTTCAAATTTTCACTGTGATCGAGCCTGACAGCTATGATATGATACTTCATGGCATGGAATCTAATATGATGCCTTCCAAATTAATTGACACGACCCTAGCATATGGTGAAGCCACCTGTATGCACGTGCAGTGAGTAAAGGTGAAGTTGGAAGGCATGAATTCTGTCAATATCCCCTTAACGTCGATTCAATGTTACAGGACAGTTGTACTGGCCCTCATTGTCATTCAAAATCAGATCAACTGACGAAACTGATATAACGTTAATGATATATATTACCATTGAATTATAAAAATAAAACAAATGTTAGCTTATCAATGTACTGCAATGAAATTGCTTAAAAAACAGAAGGAAAACAAGTAATTAAAAATGCAACATTAAGAATGATGTATGGACGGCAGTGCCAAAATGTACAGAAACAAATAAGGATGAATACACAAAACTATACAATAAAAAACTTTATAGGTAGCCAGTAAGTATTGAGTCGAACTTACAAACTCGTAGTTATTGGCCACTGTAAGACTTTATAGCACTACTTAGTTTAAATGCTTTTTATTCAAAGCTGAATTCATGCAACTGACAAAAATTCAACATTTAGTTGTAGATAAGTTATTCGTGGAAAAATTTGGCTATTTATGTAGAGATTTTTGTGTATTTATCTCTGCCTTGTTTCTGTATTTTTCGCCTTGCCATCCCCACATTATACTTAATATTTACAATACTTTTATTATTTGTAACATACAAACTACCATACCTTCCACACACCGCTTAAGGTGATCTATAGCTGACTGTTCACTCTTGTAACCAAGACGACAATGACAGACTCTGTCCAGGCTACCGGTTTTCTCTACACAGTTACTGTTAGTATCGAATGCTATACACTGTTCGTGGTGGTCACACGGTAGGCCTACGGACATGACTAAAGTCACAGAAGAAAACATTATTAAAGGTTGTTTTCGTAATTCAGTCACACTGAAGATTTCAAGAAAAATAAACTCCAGGTATCTCAAAGCAATTACACGAGTTTCTAAATTCATTTAATCTTCAGTGGGTTTATAAATAAGTTTTTATGTCCGACAGATGAAACTGGACTAGTGAAAATAAAAAAAAAAATCGTAATGCAAACTAGACAGAAAACATGCAGACAGTGACAGCAATAAAGTTATGGAAAAGCTTTATATATATATATATATATATATATATAAAGAGAGAGAGAGAGAGAAAGAAAGAAAGATAAACAGACATATATATAGAGGGAAATAAACAGACAGACATTTATATATATGTAAACAGACAGACATTTATATACAGGGTGGTCGCTAGAAAAACGGAAAATTTGAGGGTCAGATGAGATCATGAATAAAATGCGTGCTTACTCATTTCTATTTTGATTTCTTCATATCATGAATAAAATGCATGATTTTAATAATTTTGAGCATCTATGAGTGTAATATAACATATGCCTTTAAAAAACTTTGTAAAAGTTATTCTTTGTAAAAATAAATAGCTGTTTGACAAATTTTCCGCTTTTCTAGCGACCACCCTGTATATAGAGATAAACAAACAGACATATATATAGAGAGAGAGATAAACAGACAGATATATATATAGAGAAAGAGATAAACAGACAGATATATATATATATAGAGAGAGAAAGATAAACAGACAGATATATATATAGAGAGAGATAGACAGACATATATATATAGAGAGAGAGATAAACAGACAGACATATATATATATATATAGAGAGAGAGATAAACTGACAAATATATATATATATATATATAGAGAGAGAGAGATAAACACAGACATATATATGTATATATAAAGAGAGATAAACAGACATATATATATACAGAGATAGAAAAACAGACATATATATAGAGAGAAACAGAGATAAATAGACGGACATATATATATATATATATATATATATATACAGAGAGAGAAAAACAGACATATATATAGAGAGAAAGAGAGATGAATAGACGGACATATATATATAGAGAGAGAAACAGACACACGGACATATATATATAGAGAGAGAAACAGACACACGGACATATATATATATATAGAGAGAGAGAGAGAGAAATAAATAAAGAGGAGGACAGATAGATATAAGAGAGAAACGGAGAGACAGATAAACTGATAAAGTGAGACAGGCAGCTGGTAACTCACTCTTTGCACACACTGTTTTCTCGATAGTCGCTACTTCAATAGTTCCTTTTCCACAAATACAAGAATGCGTCTCTGGGTCACATTTGACATCGCCCTGTATGAAAGAACAACCAGAAACGCTGGAACAGTGATGTTTCACATCCGTCTCTACGATAAAGAGGAATAAATTTTGAAACATCGAGATCAGAGAAAAACAACATGTTGAATGGAAGAAACCATAATTAAAAGGACAGTAAGCATGAAAGAAAATTAACCAAGATTCTTAGAACTTATATTAACAAAGAAAACGAAATGAATACATTGTCAGATTAAGTTATTGTTAGGTGAGTGTAAAAATAAACACACTAAAACACGAGATAAGGGCTAATGATAGAAAGAAGACAGTAATATCGAAAGAATAAAGTGAAAAGAACGAAAACAAAACTAGTCAATGAAACAGAAGCAAAAAAGAAATAATAATTTGTTAAATATCGTGAAAAAATCACAAAGTAGCAACAACTGTAAAAAGTTGTGGTTAAAAATAAATGCGTCATGTGAAGTTTCCGTGTGTCAAAAACATCACTGAGGAAATTCTCAGTAAAAAATCAGAATTAGTGAGAAAAAATATAGTATAAGATAAAAAGAATTTCAGTAACAACAAAAAACGTGTTATGAAAGCACAGATTTACGGCTTTTCTTTCTTAACATCCGGAAACTTTAGGTGCACTTCCAGAGGGTCCCCGAAAGTGTTCTGTTTCAAAAGTAAATAAAACCCAAATTAAGAGAAACAAATATATGTATTTATTTACTTCTGAACTTCATTTGCTATACTGAGTAGCAACCTATAGAGAGAATAATTCTTCTCGTGATTCATAGCATGCGCACATTTTACTGACGTTACGATAGTACAAATTTCAACAATAAACGTCCCTTATGTGACGTAATTTTAACGTCTACTAACTGATTTACAACACATCACTGCATCAAGGTGCAACTGGACAAAACTGATGGTCTCAAGTAAAATCCTAGATGATGTTCTTTTTCGCGACTCATATGCAGTGCTTGAATCGAGGAGAATCAGGGGGAAAGTGCTGTTCCCCCTTGTTTGCAGAAGTAAAAAAACTGAAGTTCTGACCGTCAAATGCCTGCTTGTTCGTGAAAGCGTGTTTCTATGAGCAGATAAGCCATTCATATATCTATATTGTATTTTTTCATTAAATCTTTTCACCACAAACAAAGATGTGACACACGAGCCGTATATTTTCTTGGACATTTTAAAAGTACTACTGTTAAAGTTTTCTCCGTATCAGTACTATTGTTGAACTTGTTTCCCTGTGTCAGTACTATTGTTAAAGTTTTCTCTGTGTCAATAATATTGTTAAAGTTGTTTCTTTATCAGTACAATTGTTAGTTTTCTCTGTCAGTATTATTGTTAAAATTTTCTCCGTGTCACTACCATTGTTAAAGTTGTTTCCCTGTATCAGTACCGTTGTTTTTCTCTATGTGTCAGTACTGTTGTTAAAGGACTTCAGTCTTGGTCTTTCCTGTAAAATAAAAGATAACATGAAGGCTCTTAACACCGTACCAAAAATCCTCTTCCCTGTCCAAGATTCAAAAATAATTTAGACCTATACATCAAACTTCATATCCAACATTACTTAAGTTCTGTTTGTTTGTTTTTGAATTTCGCGCAAAGCTACGCGAGGGCTATCTGTGCTAGCCGTCCCTAATTTAGCAGTGTAAGACTAGAGGGAAGGCAACTAGTCATCACCACCCACCGCTAACTCTTGGGCTACTCTTTTACAAACGAATAAACAGTCACATTATAATGCCCCCATGGCTGAAAAGGAGATGCATGTTTGGTGCGACGGGGATGCGAACCCGCGACCCTCGGATGACGAGTCGCACGTCTTAACCTACCTGGCTATGCCAGGCCCATAAGTTCTGAGACACGTAAATTTATCCTGGTAGCTAAAAGTGCACACAGTATTCGTGACGTATTAACTTTCTTGTATGACGTCAGTGCTAACGACGAGGGGATACGTTGTTCATCTGCTAGTTATCGATATCCAATTGGTGTCAATGTAAAGAAAGTGAGTGCCTTTCACGTTAACCGTAAGTCAACAGTCATACAAAAACAAATGACAATACATCTGTTAGTTGATAGAATGTAAATTAGTCAATGAAGTTTACAGGAAGAAGATAGAGTTTACGCTAAATTACACTTTCTCTCACGTGGTTCTCAGAACCTACGTATATCATGGATTCTTACTCATGCATACACATTATCACTGTACACAATGTCCAAGACCCAATAGTGCTATTTGCTGAGCTTCGAAGCAGATACATTTTTACTTCAACTGGGTTTCTCGTTACTATGAAAAACTCAGACAAATCACTTTGTAGCTTTGCGTAAAAAAAGAAAGGAAATCGAATTCTGGACGTATATAAAAATTTGGAATCTCACATGCGGTTGAAGTCACACCGAAAGGCTTATCCTAACTTGCAAGTTTCTACTTCCGAAATCTCCAGTTAATGCGTGTTTTTATTTCAATGCAACGGACAAAAAGTATTTGAAATTGACGATGTACATACACGCGTAGATATAAACGTATCTACTATAAAGAAATAAAAAAAACATCGATTTCGTTTAACCTCAATAATAATAATACTGAAGTACAGAAACGGGCTCGAACACAGTAATTTAGTGTTTTACTACCTACATATTTATTGGCCATATCCGTAATAAAATAAGGACGGCAGTAATAAATGACCTAGGTAACGTGAATCTCATGTCTTGGCTTCGCGAATATAAGTCAATCTAATTAATTTTACCCATTTAGTTGGGAAGAAACTGAGCCTTGTAATTTACCAACGACCCCTAAAGGAATTTCTTTACTGTAGGGCTGATAGCTACAGGAAACTTCCGGAGGAAGTAATTGTATTAATTTAGACTTGGAGGTAGCTACAAGTACACTCCACATGGTTCACGTGAATTAATTTACTTCTGTTATAAATTTTTATAAGAACGTCGAAAAGTGACTGATGTCCACTGAGGAAGGAATTTTATGGTGTCTGTTTTCGACTGGAAATGAGTTAATAAGAATTTACAATGAAAATATGTTAAAACTGTATGTAGTTTTTATACACAAGATAAATATCTTAAAACTATGTTGTTAAGAAATATTTATGTATACCTTTTAAAATATCTACATAAAAGACAAACCTTACCTGTGATAGCAGTAACTGTTGTTATTAAAGAGACAGCGCTCCCTAACGACGGATTTAACCAAACCAAAGTTTCAACCAGTAAGAGGCCTGATGTCGAAAACATTGTACACGTTTTCTTTCTAGTTTCACTGTAGATCACGATGCGCTTTTAACTAGCTTTAAGGAGAAAAAAAGAGAAAGTAGTAGGAAACAATAATAATAAATGTGGATATTGTGATAGTTTTAAACTACTATAGAAAATATGACAATACCTTAGAAAGTGTAATATGACAATTTTTATTTACAAAATAGTTCAATTGTAACTTTATGCTTTACACTCGAGCTAAAATAATAAAATCTCAGGTCTCCGTGGTGAGTCAGTGGTAAATTTCCGGATT
The DNA here is from genome assembly GCA_011833715.1 of Carcinoscorpius rotundicauda. Taxonomy (NCBI): domain Eukaryota; kingdom Metazoa; phylum Arthropoda; class Merostomata; order Xiphosura; family Limulidae; genus Carcinoscorpius; species Carcinoscorpius rotundicauda. The sequence continues at coordinate 102,991,698 of CM022394.1, read as the reverse complement.
TACAATACTAAAATCCAGGGTTCGATTCCTTGCTGAGCACAGAAAGCAGATAGCCCATTGTGTAGCTTTGCACTTAAAACAAATAAGTAAGAAAATAGCTCAAGAGAAAAAGAAAGCGAAATTTATTTAGAAAAGGCCACCGTACCATAAAATATGACGATAAACATTAACCCTATTTTCCCACCGAAGTTCTTAATTCATGTATTCTAATCTATAGCTTGTGCGCAGACGCAAAGAAGAAACTACGGAATACTTAGTGACACACTAACTTTGTGATTATTGACCGTAATTTATCGATTTAATTTTTCGCGTATGTGATGGTAAATCACCTATTCTACAAACAGGGTATCATATTAAACTAAATCAACATAGATAAACTATTTGCGAGAGGGCGCTACTTACGAGTGCTACAAGACAGCACGTTAATAAGGAATAATCAACTGTTATCAACTGTAAAAATTGCAAAACATACAGTTTTAGTAGTAAACGTTGTAATAATACCCTCTACATTTATGGTGATGATCCCCGTCTCTACAGTCATTCACCAAAACACGAAAAGTAAAACAGTATATAAACAAGTTATAACCAAACTATGAAAGTGTAAGGCTCATGTCTTCACTCCCAGACCGTGTGTGATGGTTTTCAAATGTTGGTGTTATGGAATTCAACACCCAGTATCTTCTCTCCATATCGCCACCCGATAGTTCAGCGGTAAATCTAGGGATTTATTCGCTAAAATCAGAGGTTCAATTCCCCACGGTTGGCTCAGCAGATAGCACGATGTAGCTTTGCTAAAAGAAGACAAAAACAACAACATATACTCTATCATTCCCTTTAATTAAGTTGGTAATGATGGACAAAGATTTAAGCAGGTTTCTTTAATTAAGTTGGTAATAATAGACAACCGAGGGTCACGGATTCCAATCCTCGTCGCACCAATCATGCTCGCCCTTTCAGCCATGGGAGCGTTATAATGTGATAGTCAATTCCACTATTCGTTGGTAAAAGAATAGCCCAAGAGTTGGCGGTGGGTGGTAATGACTAGCTGCCTTCCATCTTGTTTTACACTGCTAAATTAGGGACAGTTAGCGCAGATAGCCCTCGTGTAGCTTTGCGCAAAATTCAAAACGAACAAACAAACGCTCCTGACAAAGAATTACCTAAGCTTAATGTCTTCCTTTTCGTGTATTTCTTATAATTACCAGGACAAATACTTGAAGTTTGTTCGGAAGACCTAAACATTATTCAAAATTTAAAGTCAATGTTTTAAAGGAGACTGTTTTTCTAGGAATGTTTCATGTGAAACAATCTTTAAAAAAAAAAACGTTTTCAGTAGAAGTAAAAATATTTTGAGGTTTCTGAAAATCTTCAACTGTCCGATATTAATAACTATCTCTATATAGCAAAACACATTAAAAACAAATAAACAATGACGTATTTCATCATTACTAACTTAATTAAAGAACCCTGCTTAAATATTTGTCTATTATTACCAAATTAATTAAAACAACTTGCTTCAAGCTTTGTCCTTTATACTACACAACAAAGATTTTGCTTCTTGAACACTGTTGGTGTTCTTTATAGATTTTTAGCTGCTGATCATGAAAATCACATCCAAATTTGCCCATCACGTACCGTTTTAACGAAATCTTCAATGTTACTACAATAGAAAAACGATATCAGGGCAACTGGAATCCGTCAATCCATTGGACACTGCAATGTGATGCACCGGACATTGAATACAAACGAAAATCAGGAGCAAAACACTTTTAATTATGTTGAACGTAATGGCGTATTAGAAACATAAACGCAATTAAATATGTTATTGCCGGTAAACAGTTAACTGTCTATTTCTCAGAGTTCCTACGTGATGAAGCAAAACCCAAACTATATTTGTGCATACCCACCAGGTACCTGTCACAAATAGGAAAAACTTTTCAAAAAAATTATTGTGCAGTATTACCAACTTAAATAAGAAGACCTGCTTAAATCTGTGTCCATTATTACCAACTAATTAAAGCAACCTGCTTAAATCTTTGTCCATTATTACTAACTTAATTAAAGAAACCTGCTTAAATCTTTGTCCATTATTACTAACTTAATTAAAGCACCCTGCTTAAATCTTGGTCCATTATTACTAACTTAATTAAAGCAACCTGCTTAAATCTTTGTCCATTATTACTAACTTAATTAAAGAACCTGCTTAAATCTTTGTCCATTATTACTAACTTAATTAAAGCAACCTGCTTAAATCTTTGTCCATTATTACTAACTTAATTAAAGCAACCTGCTTAAATCTTTGTCCATTATTACTAACTTAATTAAAGAAACCTGCTTAAATCTTTGTCCATTATTACTAACTTAATTAAAGCACCCTGCTTAAATCTTTGTCCATTATTACTAACTTAATTAAAGCACCCTGCTTAAATCTTGGTCCATTATTACTAACTTAATTAAAGCAACCTGCTTAAATCTTGGTCCATTATTACTAACTTAATTCAAGCAACCTGCTTAAATCTTTGTCTATTATTACTAACTTAATTCAAGCAACCTTCTTAAATCTTTGCCCCCCAGTGGTTCAGCGGTATGTCTGTGGACTTACACTCTAAAATCAGGGTTTCGATACCCGTGGTGGGCAGAGCACAGATAGCCCATTGTGTAGCTTTGTGCTTAATTTAAACCAACAACAACACATCTTAAATCTTTGTCCATTATTACCAAGCCCCCTAGTGGCTCAGCGGTATGTCTGCAGACTTACAACGCTAAAAACCGAATTTCGATACCTGTGGTGGACAGAGCACAGGTAGCTCCTTGTGTAGCTTTGTGCTTAATTCAAAACAACAACAACCATTATTACCAACTTAATGAAAGCAACCTGCTTAAAGCTTTGTCCATTTAAACAAATTAAAAGAAACTTGCTTATAGCTTTCTTCATTAAAGCTGTTTATAAGCATAATTATTTTTTCATTATAAATAATGAACATAATTAACAGTGTATGACCTGTTAATTAGGGCGTTTGATTCGCAGTACTCGAGTTCGAATCCTGTCGTCGAGCATACTTGCCCTTTAAATCTTGGAGGCATTTTAATTTTACAGTGAGTCCCACTATTCGTTATGAAAAATACTCAAAGAATTAATGGTATGGACTAGCTACCTTCCGTCAGTTTATCGTTCAAATTAGAGGTGGCTGGTACTGACATTCCTCGTATAGGTTGGTAAACAAACAAGTGTCACGTGAAGGTCGCCTGTCTTTGGAATTGATGTGTTTATTACTGACAGTGATAGAGAGATGAAAGAACTCATAAAATAGTGGCTAGTTAAGAGGAGATATTCTGGCTTGAGGCTACACACAGCTCATAACCTTTTAAGGCTTACCACTAGTTTAAGCGGACTCTCCAGTAAATATATTGTAACTACATATGGAGCGCAGCCCGGCATGACTAGATAGTTAAGGCACTCGATTCGTAATCCGTGGGTCGCAGGTTCGAATCCTCGTCACACCAAACATGCTCGCATTTTCAGCAGAAGGTGCGTTAAAATGTGATTGTCAATTCCACTATTTGTTGGAAAAAGAGTAACCCAAGAGTTGGCGGTGGGTGGTGATGATTAGCTGCTTTCCCTCTAGTCTCACACTGCTAAATTAGGGACGGCTAGCGCAGATAGTCCTCGTATAGCTTTGCACAAAATTCACAACAAGCATAAGGCAATTATTTTTTTTACATAACGAAGTTTTGTTAGGTTTAAGAGTGGGTAAAAAACACTAAATGTATCGACTGTGTTAGTGTTAGGCCACTTAAATCGCATGACCCAACACGTAAGATAGTAATGATAAAAATGCAATGTTAACACATTTACTAATAGGTCATAGTCGTCTTTGGTCATCCCTCGCTGGTACAGAGGTAAGTCCACGATTTTTGCAATATAAAATCAGGAGTTCGATTTCTTGCTGGATACAGGAGATGTAGCTTTGCTGTAAGAAAAACACACACACACTTGTACTTGGTTCAGTCTGTTAGACCAAGTTCAAAATACCATTTCAGTGTTCAGGATTCGAAATATTCTATTTAAAGCCGGACATGTCCGTTAAAAAATCACGTGGGACCGACACTTTCCCATCTATCACCGGATATCGTGACCGGTGGTCATATTCCTAACATATCGGACACAAATACATCGTCCCCTCAAAAATAAGTGAGATAAAAACTGTGTATGCACAGCCCAAAGATTTTGCTTAAAAGTATATTCTATAATGAGTGAAAAATAACTTGCAAAATTTAAGTTTTAATTTAAGACAAAAAATAAAGTAAATTTTTAAAAAACAGGCGTGAACGCTCACAGAATTGCACTTTTTAGGTCGCCTTATTCGTGCCGTACCGAATAGTCACGTGACTGCCAAACATTCACGACGATCTGACCATGACGTCTGATAGTAAAAATACGCGAAAGTCTCACGATCCATTTCAGTTTGGCTTCACGAGCAAGAGTAATGAATCAGAAGACAATACTATGGAACCCCAGTGAAAAAACCCAAGTTTGTTGACCCAAGCCCAAGTGTTAAAGCAAAAACTGTTACCGTTAGTACTTGTGAAGCCTACTCGTCGTTTCCAGGATGAATGGAACAGAGGCTGACCATAGCTGGAGTGTAATAACGCTACCGGACTGATGTTTTGCTCAATTTGTCAGGAATATGACCAAAGTAGTGGAAGGCAGAATAATACCTTCATAACAGGATTTTTCGACCTGAGAGCAAGTGTTGTTAAGGAGCATGAAAACAGTTGTGCCCACGGTCTAAGTTGTCAAGCTGAGACAGTAAAAGAAACACCTGATTTAACTCCCATGATGAAAGAATTGAGGAAACTTAACCAGACTGAGTAAGATCGTTTGCTTGTGCTGTTCAGGACTGCCCTTTATATGACTTCGAATGCCAAACCATTCAGCGATTTTCAAGAGCTTCTGTTGCTACTGGAGCACATCTTTGGTATGAACTTAACAGAACATTATGCCAATGACAAACAAGCAGTTATCTTTATGAAGTATATTGGAGAAACAATTAGAATTGATGTCAGATCTCGTCTGCACACCTCATTATTCTTTGGCATTATGACTGACGGCTCATCAGACACTGCCAACATTGAGCAGGAGATAGTCTATGTAAGAAAGTTGGACAGTGACTGTTACCCAGCAACCCACTTCCTGTGTCTGCAGTCAGTTGAGAAGGCTGATTCTGAACACTTGTTACAGGTACTTAGTTCAAGTAAAGGTTTCTTAATTACCTGGGATGAGAATTTTCTGCATTTATCCTGAATTACTAATTAAGAAAAATTAAAATGGACAATATGTCATGTACATTTGTGTTTTAATTTAGGTTTACATAGTCATTCCATTATTAATAAACATCAGTGAAAACTTGAGCGTTTTTCAATTGATTTAAACCAAGAAGAACCATGTATTTACCACTGACAGAATTGGAGCTCAACCTAACACAACTAGCGTAATAGATAATGGAGCAATGAATTTTCCAAAGTACAAATTTACATTTTGTTAAACAGAAAGTAATTAATATTGGGTACTAATTTTTTTTACTTGCAGCATTGTCCATATATGGCAAGTTTCCCGACTGGCTTGAATCAATTGTATGCCTGACAGCTGATGAGGCAGCTGTCAATTTTGGCACAAATAAAGGACTTGCCAACAGATTGAAGGTCCAAAAACCTTATTTGATAGGGATCCACTGTGTTAGTCACAGATTGGAACTTGCAATTAAGAAAACCACCAAGGACATCCCTTACCTTGATAGTATCCAAACCTTTTTAGAAAACCTATGGAAGTTTTATGACAATTCGCCACAGAACTGGGCTGTCCTCAAAGAAGCTGGTAAAGCCAATAGCATTGTTGTTAGAAAGCCAAAAAAGGGACAGGAATCCGGTGGGTGACCTACAAAGCGCGCTCTGGAGTCAGTTTCTCATAACTGGCCAGCTTTAGTGGAGCATTTGTATTAAGTAAAGCTGCATGACAAAGGGAAACGTGGACAGAAAGCTGCAAGATTATACAGCACTTTGACAAGCCTTAAATTCATCCTGTACATGAACAAACTCTTGGCACTTCTGCCTGTTTTGACATCTCTTAGTCTTAAAATGCAAGACAATTCTGCAGCTGTGAACATTGTTTCTGACAAGCTCACTGTTTGCAAAGAGAAGCTGGGTAATCTGAATCATGTTGAGAGATTCCAGAAAATTGTTAAAGAGCTCACAACATGTGAACAAACTGGCAAGTGGTTCCTTAGAGGAAAGGTGATTGCTATCAGTATCAGACAAGTGCCAGAGGCTCAAAAAGTGCCACAAAAGAGACAGTTGCTCAATCTGTGGCCGAAGAAACTGCGATCTTCATAGGTAAAATTGTCACATATCTAAATGAGAGATTTGAAGAATTAGATAAGGATTTTTTTGGTGCCTTTCAAATCTTTGAACCAAGCAACTGGCCTAAAAGCAAGGAAGCATTGTCACCTTATGGCCATAATGAGCTCCAGATACTATTGGATCACTTTGGTGCTCTGCTAGAAGCTAAGGGTGTCAACATTGCAACTGATATTTGCCAAGCTGACTTACGTGAGACACACTGCTCAAAGCCACAAGATTTGCCAAATCAGATGAGTCCCTAGCTAGCAGTGCAGTGGAGTGTGGGCCCACATGTTAAATCAAATTACTGTTGAGAACGGTAAACCTTTCCCTGGATCAACAGTGTTGGCCTTGGAATGCCTCATGCAGGTGATTTCCGTGTCATCTGCTGAACCAGAATGTGGATTTTCCCAGATGGCAGTTATTAAGATGACTGGCAGTCCAAACTAATAAATGATTCTCTTAATGACTTAATGACAATAAAATTAGCTAAGAATAAGACCTGTGATCTTGCAAGCACAGAATTACTGTGCAAGTCTGTAGAATCCTAGTGGAAGGACAGTAAAAAAAACAGACGATTTGTGAGTCCACATGAACTCACACACAATAGAGATATTGAGTCTACATCAGCTGGTACCTTAGTGCTGGATGACTAAATCTACCAGTTAATCCATTTTTAATGGATACAAGGCTTGTTGCCACTTGCTTTGAAATAATGTTTTAGTGCCATAAATAAAATGATTCTGTTTTATAGAATAATTGTCTCCACTTGACTTTTATTTATGCCACTAGGAGACGTTATGAAGAATGAAACAAATTAAACTTTGTTGTCATAACTGTTTAAAATGTGAGTGTTAATGATATAAACAGCTACCTGAGTGAAACTGATAAGAATTGAAGCAGAAAATATAACGCATGCCTACTACTTTTCATTTCGAAATAATAATTATGTAAAAACATTAAGCCTAGTTTTCAGTTACATCCAACATATTAGTTACGTAAGCGTGGTAATATCCAGAAACGCCACGAAATTGGTCCCCCTGTGGTGAACGCTCTTTTCGCCAGTTTGTTTTTGTGTATTTTCCAAACTATTCCACATGTTTAAAAAATGCAGTTTATGTATTTAAATACAGTCTTTACTATACTGTAACAAACTTAGGCTTAATAACAACACTGGCCTTTAATCACATTGGTTTTAGTATTAACAAATAAATAAAGGATTAGCTTGATTTTTTTATACTCTGTAAAAATGATCATGAAAACACACTCTAGGAACCAGAGGATTTTCAGGCAAAACAGCACCTTTCTCTAGAGAAATGTGCCGAGCTAGCAAATTGAATCATTTTGAAGATTTATTGAAAAACTTTATAAAACATGCAGCTAAGCGCTCCAGAGGCTTACTTACATCCTCACTGGATCCAAATCTTTCTCGCCACTGTTGTTGAGTGAGAAATGTTATTGGACTTTCAAAGAAGTTTTGAGCAAAACTGTTTAGTTTGTGTATACAAATTGCATAGTTTACTGATAAAAGATTAAAAATTTCACAATGACTGACTAACCCTCGTCAGATGTGTCATAAATCTTCGAGAAACTAATAGAAATATTACTATTGCTCTCAACAGAATGAAAATCAAACTTTTTTTGCATTTGGATATTTCATTCCTATACAGTTTGAGCAGTTTTGTTGTTGTTTTTTCTGAATCACGGAAAATCCTAGCGTCCACATTATGCACTACTATGTGATTAAATCTGAAAATCAAGTTCTTCATTTCACTACATCTTTCCAATCAATTGTATTTGAAACCAGGCAGACTTAATCTTTAACACACCGGGTTGCATCTTCACTGTTCAAAACATCCTACCCTTTCTCCTCTTCAAAGTGCCGAACACAGCGTTTCTAATGATGGTTGCTACTAGCTGGTTGAGCTGTTCGGTTAGAAATCCGAAATTGGAGACGCTAGGGAACTCTGGCAGCCGTTTCGCATACATTTTTTCCGCCTGGAAATTCCAATTTGACACTGCACATTTGTTTTCCTTAAAACACTGTTAAACCAGATTTTCGTTTCGGTAAAGTTTAAGGCTTTAGATTCTGACGCTATAAGATCTAGTTATGAACATAAAATAAAATTCTGTTCTCATAGAACAAGCTGTCTTTAACAACCGGAAATATATATATATTGACATTTTAAAATGGCCTGGCATGGCCGAGCGCGTTAAGGCGTGCACTCGTAATCCGAAGGTCGCGCCAAACATGCTCGCCCTCCCAGCCGTGGGGGTGTATAATGTGACGGTCAATCCCACTATTCGTTGGTAAAAGAGTAGCCCAAGAGTTGGCGGTGGGTGGTGATGACTAGCTGCCTTCCCTCTAGTCTTACACTGCAAAATTAGGGACGGCTAGCACAGATACCCCTCGAGTAGCTTTGTGCGAAATTCCAAACAAGACATCTTAAAACTCAGTTGTATTTCTGTTTCGGGATTTACAGTTATTGAAGTATTGCGAAAAGATCGTTCTAGAACAGTGGTTCCCAACCTTTTTTATGCCCCGTACCTCTACAAAATTTTAATTTGTTCTCGCACCCCTTACAGTAATTATTTATTTGAGAATAAAGGTGAAGGCTGCCAGAACTTTTTTGTTGTTGTTGTTTTGAGTTAAGCACAAAGCTACACAATGGGCTATCTGTACTCTGCCCACCATGGGTATCAAAACCCGGATTTTAACGTGTAAGTCCGCAGACATACCGCTGAGCCACTGGGTGGCACGGCCAAAACAAATGTTATCTCGTATCCCCTGGAACGCTATCTCGCACTCCTGGTTGGGAACCACTGTTCTAGAACATATTACAAACACTCCCCCCTCCATCCTATTCTAACGTCAGATGTAATAATAAACAAGTTTTTACTTTTTATTTATATCTATAACAGAAGATTGGATCTGAATGCTAATATCGGAACGAGCTCAAAGAACACACCAACAGAGGGCTTCAGTTGGTAATAAAACAAACAGAAGGTTAACTTGATTTAGACATATTTATCGTTTTTTTTCGTCGTTATATCTCGCGCTCTTGAAGAGTTCCCTACTTTTTCATACATTTTCTGTAGATGATGTGAGCATTAATTACATACGTAAATTAAAAAAAAGAAAACGAAACGGCCGACCTGGTCGAAAGAGTCAACACTTCTTTTGAATTTTCCGATTGGATTCATCAAATTTAGTTTTTTGTTTGTTTTTTACAGTAGATGGAATCTTTCTTTCGATTAATCTTCTAAACAATGTTTTTTCTTGACAATGGAACCTTCATAAAAAGCTTGACAATGAGAACGAAAAATGTTTTTAACTATGTCTCCTTTTAGACATTGCCAACCTAGTGTACATAATACAAGCATCACTGAATTGATTGCTCGTGAGTTGCCATGACAACCCTCCCTGAGCAGTCCTAACAAAGATAGTGTCAGCAACTAATGTATAACGAAACCCTGTGGAACGCCCCTGTCAACCAAAATCGGAGATCCGTCAAAATGACTCGACTGAGAAAAATTTCGTTTTACGAAATCCTTTTTATCTTTCTTTCTCTTTAGTCTAGTGATGTATCGTTTTACATAACTCGCAAATATAGATGGACAATGTAACCCTTTTATTATAAATATAATAATTATGCCATCCACTTTTAAATGTATTTTATATTTATTGCAACGCTATTAAAGATGTATGTTGCCGCCCTAAAATTTCAGCTATAGACCAGGGTTTATCATTATAAACGCAAACGAACTTGGCAGGGGTTTAGTTTATAGAGAGAGAAGTCTGAAGAATTCTCTCTCCAACTGGGGTGATCGGAATGTTGTGGTTTCTCTTCGTCTCCTCACGTGAAAGATTATTGAAATTTACATGGAACTTTGTCTGTTTATAATGATATCAGTAACCATCCATGATAAAGGACTGACTGTCAGTCTTATAACACGCCCACAAGTCTTGTAGGATAAGGAGAATATTTTGTGCAATCACACTGATTCGAGCCTGGCCTATCACCTTTAAGAGCTCTACAAAAGGGCCGCGCTCATATCTACACGAATAAAGTAAAAGAAATTGAGTAAACTTGAATGAGTGTTATTCCGTAAGATGCGAAAAGAAAACCTTGTATAAACGATAATGAGGAATAATTTGACACGTTTAAATGAAAGCTTTCTGGTTTATTTTCTGTGATGTTTCGAACAGACGTCCTTTATCAGGCAGTAGAGACCGAGTTACAATGGAATTAGGCTCGAATATTCGCAGAAAATAAACTGAAAAACGATTTCATTTAGACGTGTCAATTTATATCTTATTATCATTTATCCAAGTTCTAAGTACAGCCACTAAGTTCAATGTTATTCTTTGTCTTGATCTGGAGCGCAACCAACAGTTTTTCTTCTAACTGCTCTTACTTATCTGTTTATAATTAAGCGCAAAGTTACATAAATGGGTCGTCTATGCTTTACCCACTACGCGTATCTAAAACAGATTTTTAGCGAAGTCCATAAACATACTATTGTGCCACTAGGGGCACTACTGTTGCATGATTATTATGTTTGATTATATAATAATTTTTAATTTAAGCTTCGTTTTGTTGATTTCTGAATTGAAAGCTATCTGTGCTAGCCGTCCCTAATTTAGCAATGTGAGACTATAGGGATGGTAGCTAATCATTACCACCCACCACCAACGCTTGGGCTTACTCTTTTTGCTAACGAATAGTGGGATTGACTGTCACGTTATAACGCTCCCACGGCTGGAGGGGCGAGCAGGTAAAGTTAAAAATTGCTTCTTTTGTTTGCTTGTATCTCTCGGTATCTTTCAAAACTACAGATTTGTTAATTAACTAATTTTTCTCTTAAGCTTTTATTGGTTGTTTTATATGTTGCTCATTTCCCTTATTCATAAGTAAATTTCACGGGTGATGATAATCAAGCGTTAGGCCTGAAACGTGGAATCGATTATGGGAGCGTAACAGAAAATAAAATTACCATGTCCCAATGCTATTAATTCCTTTAATTTGCAAACAACTCGTTATCTAGCTGCATGAAATGTACGTATCAGAGGCATGGTAAGTTTGACAACTAGATGGACAGCAATTATCATTACTAGAAGCGTGAATATACTTCTGATTAAATTTCAGAATAACTAACACTTTTCTCAGCTTTTAACAACATGGTGTATAGTGTGTTTAGTTTTTACCTTCCTTCTATTTTAGTTGATTTGACAACTGTTACTCTGAACGTTCTACGTCTTGTGTCCGATATGATTCACGTCAGTTGTTTTTAAAATGACAAGGTTAAAATGTTCGCTAAGTTTAGATACTAAGTTGTTCTGAAAACAATGTTCAACCGTGATTACACTCAACTAATATAGAAACACTAACTTTCGTAAACGTGATTTTTTCTTGTTCTTTTACTGTTTGTTTGTAAGGTTTGTAGCAAAGCAACACTGGGCTATCTGCTGTGTGTCCACTACATGGAATCGAACCGTGGATATATTGTTGTCTCACCTGTTGTCTTTGGTCTTTTAATGAACGGCCCGGCATGGCCAGATGGATTAAGGCCTTCGACTCGTAATCTGAAGGTGGCGGGTTCGAATCCCCGTCGTACCAAATATGCTCACCCTTTCAGCCGTGGGTGCGTTATAATGTGACAGTCAATCCCAAGAGTTGGCGGTGGGTGATGATGACTAGCTGCCTTCCCTCTAGTCTTACACTGCTAAATTAGGGACGGCTAATGCAGATAGCCCTTGTGTAGCTTTGCGCGAAATTCAAAACAAAACAAACCTTGTAGTGAACAAAGGAGGAACGTTAGTAAAAATTAAAAAAAAAATAACCCGAGAGCTTGTGGCGACTAGCGCTATTTGCCTTCCCTCTAGTGTTTCAATGCTGAATTACGGACAGGTGCCCGGATATAAAACGAGCGTCACCAGGTGAATGTACACGAGAAACATCGATTATGTGTTAGCATTTGATGTGCCCCAACGGACGAACGCGTCCTCGGGACTCAAAAACAAAAAATCAATTATGTGATGATATTATAAGGAGTAGCACTTTATCATAGCTTTGTATTTCTGAACTTATAGACTGAAGTTCAAGATTTTACATGTCTTCCAAAATTTACCTGTTTTAATATTATCATTAACTTTGGTTTTTGTGTTTCCATTTGCTCAATTTTTGGAACTTAATAAGTAATTTCATAAAGTAACAAACGTCGTGAAATGATCAGAAAATCGAGTTTGTCAAATTAAAACAATTGGTTAATATATTAATAGATCCATGCACTAATATTTAATGCAGTGAATAATAAAATTAGGGAACAAAGGCTAATAAACACATGTTGAGAAGGAAAACTATAGGGAAAGATGTGAATCTAATAATATTAAATGTAAATCAGTCCTTGAAATTATTCAGCGAAAATAGGCTGGTGTACTTATGGCTACATTACTGAGTATTCGTGCAGAAATATAGCAAGGACCTTATTCTCCTAATGGGCTATAGAGTCACTCATAGGGTACACCCACACTAACGAAACGCGAGGAGCCACGAATCCTCGAATTAACAACCTATCCTCAAGCTTAAACATTTTGCGTATACATTTTGTTGGATGTTTTACTCACGTTTTGCTCATGCACGTTAAAAGAACAAACAGAAGGTTAGTAAATGTATGTCAATCCACGATACCTGCTATCGAACCAGCCCTGTAGTTTTAACGTAGCTTCGCATCTCGCGATAGTTAAAGAAAAAAAAAACACCATTAGCAACAACGAGTCCGTAACTGTGGCCCCTATCTCCGGACATTTTGCTTGGATATCTTCAGCGTTTGTGAACAAAACTGGCATGTCAGTGAATAAGATATCTCAATACACGTTTAGAGATGACAGCAAAAAGTCTGGTTCATTTTCACAGACAGTTATGTAACAAACTGAGTGTCGTAAATCATAGTACTGGTTTAATCTCGGTACGAATACTTAAGAAGGCGGCTTGTTAAACACAAGTTGCGGCACTGCTTGGATCGAATTCTGGATTTTAAAGATTTTTGGTCGTTAGTTTCGAATGAAAAGACTGGTATGTAAAAGTTCGTTTTTTATTAGAATATCTATTGAACATTTACACTATTTACAAATAAACATACATCGCCTTTATGGTAATTATTTTGTTTATTTTAAAACAAAACCACATTGGACTATCTGCTTTGTTCACTGCGAGGAATCAAACCCGGATTTTAGCGCACCATCTCACCATGGAAGAAATACTTTGTTAAATTTGAAATTCAAAGAAGAATTAACAATTTAAACAAAAAAACAGAAATTCAACAAGATCAAAGAACCTGTGACTTTGCACAAAATGAAGTCCGTTTTCTTAGTGTAAGAACTCGAGAAAGGGTTAAAGACTGAAGAGCTATCTTATATATATAAGGAAAAATACATTTATATGTTGTTAAAGATTAATATATACTATATCAGAAATTCCCCGCAGAAACAGAAGTAAAATACATCACACTTATATTTTTTTCACCAAAATTATCATCGAATCTACACATCTAAGATAAGGTTTCTTAAAACAGATAGGCCCTGCATGTCCAGGTGGTTAGCGGCTCTCGACTCGTAAGCTGATGGTCGCTGGTTCGAATTCTCGTCCCACCAAACATGCTCGCTCTTTCATCCGTGGGGGCGTTATAATGTTACAGTCAATCCCACTATTCGTTGGTAAAAGAGTGTACCAAGAGTTGGCGGTGGGTGGTAATAACTGGCTGCTTTCCCAGATATCGATAACTAGCAGATGAACAACGTATCCCCTCGTCGTTAGCACTGACGTCATACAAGAAAGTTAATGCGTCACGAATACTGTGTGCACTTTTAGCTGCCAGGATAAATTTACGTGTCTCAGAACTTATGGACCTGGCATAGCCAGGTGGGTTAAGGCGTGCGACTCGTCATCCGAGGGTCGCGGGATCGCATCCCCGTCGCACCAAACATGCATCTCCTATTCAGCCATGGGGGAATTATAATGTGACTGTCAATCCCACTATTCGTTTGTAAAAGAGTAGCCCAAGAGTTGGCGGTGGGTGGTAATGACTGGCTGCCTTCCCTCTAGTCTTACACAGCTAAATTAGGGACGACTAGCGCAGGTAGCCCTCGCGTAGCTTGGAACGAAATTCAAAACAACAAACAAACGTAAAACAGATATTCAGTTTCCTTACAGGATTAAATTATTTATATTGTAAACTAAAAGATATTTTTATATATCAGTTAACTTCTGTTTCATAAACGAATTAAATATTTGTCACAAGAGAAACAATTATATGATTTCCACGTGTGGTAACATTTTCTAAAACAGATATGTAACGCATTCTACAAGATTAAATTTATTAGCATATCAATTGAACCTATAAAACAGAAATTTGAGTACGTTGGTGGCCCCCTAGTGGTTCTGTGTTAAGTCTGTTGGTTTATAACACTGAAAACCAGTATATGATACTCAAGGTGAGAATAGCAAAGACAATGTGTGTGTGTGCATTTGTATGTATAAACCGCACAGAAGACCTAACACTAAAAGAAATAAGAAGGAATCCTCAATAGCCGCGGCAATTGAAACTCTTTTAGACAGAATTAGAGTAGATTAATCTATAAGACATTGGGCATGGTTAAATACATCAATCGAAAGGGTTTGATCTCCTGAGTCTAGAACTATAATTAGATCTGAAATCAGTCGAGAGATGACGGACCAACGAGCTAAAAGTTTACACCTGAAAAACACAAAGCCTTTCTGTAACTTTATGCTGCGGCTAAAAATGGGAAAGATTACATACAAAAGTTATAAAATCTAGAAAACTTTAAAACTAGATTGTATAGCTTTGTGTTTAATAACAAACAAACAAAAGTAGTTAGATTAATATACAGGGTGGTCGCTAGAAAAACGGAAAATTTGAGGGTCAGATGAGATCATGAATAAAATGCGTGCTTACTCATTTCTATTTTGATTTCTTTACATCATGAATAAAATGCATGATTTTAATAATTTTGAGCATCATTGAGTGTAATATAACATATGCCTTTAAAAAACTTTGTAAAAATTATTCTTTGTAAAAATAAATAGCTGTTTGACAAATTTTCCGCTTTTCTAGCGACCACCCTGTATGTTTTATGTAGTAAACCAATTTATTTTAGAATTATGCATACTGTAAACGACTAAGTGCGTTTTTTGTCCACTCACACACATACAGCTTTAGTGCGTTTCTTACTGACGTTCAGGTCACGCAAGTAAACACGACGTTACTAAATATGTGTCAATCCGCGGTGTGTGTTCTTATCGAACCTGTAGTTTGAACACAGCTTTGTATATCATAATAATGAAAAAGACAGTCTATGAACTCCTGGCATTTCTACTGAAAACAATAAAAAAGAAACAACAGATAGCTGTCACGGTGTTTTCTTTATTGCAAAAAGCACGTTTATGTGAACTTCATCTTACTGGGTGGAAATCCTTTTCATATAGCTTGGTTTCTAAGGTTTAAATTTAAACATTAGGCCTAAGTACTGTTTGTTTTCAGTAAGAATATGTCCTCCTCAGCCTACGTATTGTTTGTTCTCAGGACAAATATGCTCATTTTGAAATGCTAGGCCTAATTAATATTCTCATTCATAAAAAAATATATCAACCTTGAAATATCAGGCTTAATACTGTGCATTGTCATGAAAAATTACATATACATCTTGAAATACTAGGCCTAAATTTAGATTTTTCTCATTCATAACAAATACACCAATAATTATGGTCAAGCGCGTTAAGGCGTGCGACTCGTAATCCGTGGGGGCGTTATAATGTTACGGTCAATCCCACTATTCGTTGGTAAAAGAGTAGCCCAAGAGTTGGCGGTGGGTGATGATAACTAGCTGCCTTCCCTCTAGTATTACAATACAAAACTATGGACGGCTCGGTGCAGTGGGCTAACAACCTACTCTGTTGAAGAATCTGCAAGTGATTGCGGCCCTATGTTCCTTGATGGAATCGAGTGGTGAATAAATGAATGAATACCAATAATGAATATCACACCTACAGTGCCTCCCGCTAGTATAGCGGTATGTCTACGGATTTACAACGCTAAAATCAGTGGTTCGATTCCCCTAGGTGAGCTCAGCAGATAGCCCAATGTGGCTTTGCTATACGAAAACACACACATATCACACCAACATTATCATTACCGTAGTCCTTATACAAGTAATTAAGTTTTAGTGTTCGTGAGCCCTTTGCTAACATGTTGACTAAAGTGTTTAGTTGTAACTTAATAGGTTGCAATACAAACATAGACCACTTAACGTGTGACCAAAGATGTAGACACCCTGTGTAAAATACACTTAATTATTTCTTAGTATACAACCAGTAACATTTTTTTATATTAGTTATGAAATCAAACATTTTCAATTAATAATCTCATAGAAAAATTCGAAAGTAACTTTTTAAGTGTTCTAAAATTAACTAGTGTTTTTAATATGTGTTTTTCTTATAGAAAAGCCACATCGGGCTATCTGCTGAGCCCACCGAAGGGAATTGAACCGCTGATTTTAGCTTTGTAAATCCGTTTACATACAACTGTACTAGCGATGGGCGTTTTTAATAGGAGTGTTAATATTTGTATGAATTACGTTATTTGGACTATCACCTTCATTTCAGTTTTTTTTTAACATTTAAACCATGTTTAAGAACCCGACTAATCTACGTAAGTTCTCACTTGAGGTTTAGCGGCAACTTCCATACAAAAAAACGTGGTCTATAATTTATCATTTGATGGTAAAAATGAAAACATCGAGACCAAACGTTTTGTTAACATCAGCTGAAAGAACACGCTTTTGTAGAAATTTCACGCTAGAGGGAAAAAATACGACGTGAACATCAAGAATTTTAAAATAATTGCCAAAGACTTCAAAAGGAGATAAAATTAAGCAATCCTTTACAGTAGCAGCCAATGACTGTGGTCCTCCTACAGGTATTAACCAAAATCATGGATTCCCCTTCACATTTACTGATTACCTTTCATTAAATAAATCAATCAATATTGATTCTAATGCTGTTATAACAAATAATTTAAAGTTTTCTTTGTTATTTCATTCTATCTATCTTACTTTATTTATATATTTCTATTGTTGATCATATCATATGTTAACAAACCGAACTGATAATATTGCTTGCTGTGTTTTTGGCCTTGTTTTATTATCTCATTAGGCTTCGAATTTACTGTTGTAAAGAAACACAAGGTACGTTCAAATTTTGTTACTTGTAATTCGAATTGTTCCGTTAGATACTGTTGTTTATTATACGTCTCGTACATGTAGAAAGCTTAAGTAATTGAGCTGAAAGCTTGTGCGTTAAAAACTAAATGTAATGATTGTCCAAGTAAATTATCCAATACAAATGTTTTTGTTGGTTAAGCTGTCTTCAACCTGCGCCTTCTATCAACACACGGTTGCGATGTAAATCCCCAGAACAAAGTAGTAAAGTAGATTTGACTACGAAAGATTGTTCAAATAATGATTTATCAAAAGTCACAAGTCATCTTATCAAACGTCTTTTTTTTTTCTTAACGCATTATCATTTAATTACGAAAATTTTATTGTATCTGACTTAATGTGATGAGCTTTACTATATCCGACCGAATCTGATTAGTGCTGACGTTTATTCAGGAAGTGACGATAACAAAGGACAGTGATATTAAAAAAAACTTTATTTTGTTTTTGTTTTTATGAATTTCGCGCAAAGCTACATGAGGGCTATCTGCGCTTTGAAAAACTGAAAAACGAACGGAAGACGGGTGTGTGTTCGAATAGTTGGTTTAGATTGAAAGTTTGTTGCATAAATACAGCTTTTTATTTCCTAAATATAGTGAAAGACGTCAACCAAATCTTTAGTTTATTTCCATAGAAACTGAAGGTTTCATGGAGAAGGTTTTGGTAATCTGGTTTAGTTCAAGGTGTCTAACAGATTATAAGATTTATAACGCTATAGTACCGTTTCTTCTTGAAACATTACCAGAACTTGCCCTTATTTTCTAGCAAGCCACGTTTGTCTCAAATCACCATTTAAGTTTCCACGTGAATTACTAAATATTGTTTCGTATCAGTAAAAAAAAAAAAGAGTCATTATGCGTCACAAGAGAGAACCTTGCATGACCTACTGTAACAAAAAAGTTCACGTGCAAGTGGCCAGAGTTATTATCAAACGAATCACGTGACATAAACTGCTATGTCCTGATATAGAGCTTAGCGCGTGCAAGGTAGCCTTCACTTTGTCAAACATGTACCTAAAAGAAAGGTAAATTAAACATTCTTAACAAAGTAGTCTGAAGTCTTCAGTCATGCAAAATATATTTTATTGGACGCTGTCATGAAATTAATTCGCATGACTATCAGTGTTCTGCTATAGTTTAGGAACCGAAGTTACCAGCAAAATAACTTTTCTTTCTACTTTTTATGAAAATATGTCCCATTGTCGTCTGAGAAATTATCATGGCTAAAATACTCCAACTAATGAAATACCTAGAAAACATGTTATAGAGTGTAACGTTCCTACACCCTATTTCTTTTCCAAAACTTCTCCTGCCAAGATGTGATGTCACACAATGTAAATCTTATGTTACCATATTCCTTTCCGACTTCCCTAAACTTTGTCCTTCTAACAGGTGGCACAATGTAAACCTAATGTTACCATATTCCATTCCGACTTCACTAAACTTTGTCCTTCTAACAGGTGGCACAATGTAAACCTAATGTTACCATAATCCATTCCGACTTCCCTAAACTTTGCCTTCTAACAGGTGGCACATTGTAAACCTAATGTTACCATATTCCATTCCGACTTCACTAAACTTTGTCCTTCGACAGGTCACACAATGTAAATTTAGTGTTACTAAATTCCATTTTTTAATCCCCTCACTACCTTGGAATCAACCATCGCTCATTTTCTCCAATCTCACAGATTCAGGGGTAATGTCACAGCTTTTTGAAAATAAGAGTTTGGGCAAAAAACGGCTCAGTATACCTATCCACCAGGTGAAACTCGCAGAACTGAAACACCGGCTCAGTATACCTATCCACCAGGTGAAACTCGCAGAACTGAAACACCGGCTCAGTATACCTATCCACCAGGTGAAACTCGCAGAACTGAAACACCGGCTCAGTATACCTATCCACCAGGTGAAACTCGCAGAACTGAAACACCGGCTCAGTATACTATCCACCAGTGAAACTCGCAGAACTGAAACACCGGCTCAGTATACCTATCCACCAGGTGAAACTCGCAGAACTGAAACACCGGCTCAGTATATCTATCCACCAGGTGAAACTCGCAGAACTGAAACTGTAAAGTCGTTTCAGTGATGCAACAGTTTTTCAGAGGAGTCACTGAGATGCGACTATCCATTTAATATTTCAAATTATAAAAAATGTGTTTGATAAATTTGACGAAGATAGCTATGTTCGAGTGAAAGTACCTCCTAAAAGATAGTTCAAATTTTCGTTATAATTTGCCTTCATTACTGAAGAACAGTGGACAGTCCTTAATAATTAACGTACCGGGCTGAAGACAAGAGGCCTCGACATTCGCTGAACACACTTCGAACTTTCGGCTATGGGTGCGTTGTAAAAGCGACTGTCAGTGTCGCTATTCGGTAAGGAATTGCTTGGTGGACGCTGCTTACAAGTTGCCCCCCCATCTATCCCCTCAATATTTCCAAAATTTAGATTGCTATGCCTGAATTTTCTGGTCTCTTATCTTACCGCTAACTCATTTGTTGTAATTTTAAAATACCAAACAATCAAAGAATGGTTTGTATTAAGATTCTTAGAAGATCGTGATTTTGTTTTGTTTTTTTCGACATCACGTCTAAAATGATATTCATTAGATGATTGTGTTTTTCTGAAGCAGATCACATTTCTATATAGTAGTTACTAACTGGTCGTTTAATATTATCTGTGGATAACTGAACCATTTATAACAAATCAAATACGTCGAAAATCTTATTTTACTGACCCATTTATTAAAACAAATGGAATATTATGGGCCTTAAATAATATGCCACACCCAACCCGTGAATTTGTGTGCAACTAAAAACTGAACTGTGTGTTCATTTTCATATTTAATATGATACCCATGTCTTCCTATTCTTTCTACAGTTAGGTAAGAGTAATGTTTATCCATCCAGATATTCTTTATATCAAATCTTAGCAGCTTTGTATTAACTGAAAAGCTGGTATACACGAGAATGGATTTTATTTTTTCGTCGTTTTTTGTGCACACGAAATCACTTTTTGCAGCTTTCTCGGGAAGTATTACTAAATGGCTCTTTGCGTATTACGTAGGGTAGTTTAAAAGTAATTTCTGTAATTTTTTTAAGCTAAAGAAAAGTTTAATTCTAGCGTAAACGATGAAATGAAATAACTCGACTGAATGTTTCAAAAGGTGGGCCTTTCTTTTAACGACCTGAAACAATCCGATAAGATTGTTGAAGACTGTTTCTCGTAACCTGAAAACACAATAGCATATGTCTTCAGCCTCAGACTACACATTAAACTGGTTATTCCTAGTGTAATATATAGAGATGTGAACAAACATACTTTCACTGATTAAAACAGCACAATAATTAAATAACCCATCATCTAAATTCAACATTTTAATTAATTTACTAAACACCTATGCAGACTTAACCCAATCTTACCTTCATTAACCTCACAAACCTAAGACCACTCATTAATTTTCTTGAACGAAATGGATATCACCCCAGCTTTTCTAGTATTTTTACTCTGGCTTCAAACTTCGAGTACTTTGCTTCCCATAACGCTCTCCCACTCTTGTCACCCCTAGTCGTATCCTTTTCCAATTTTTATAGTTCTTCCAAATTCCACATTTCTCTCTATCTCAAAAGCTACCAATGTTTCTCACAATAATACCTCTGTCACTAAGTCCACCCAACTAAAAATCAATTCAACAAAAAATGAAGAAAGGTCCACCTTTCGAAATTGCTCAGGTTATGGGTTTTTATTTCTATCAAGACTTCTTGAATCTAAGTATTTTTCCAACATTATAATTCCAGTGTAAAAGATTTTATTATTACCTCTTGAAGTTCGTTTTCTTCTAAATATCTGGTGTTCACTGAAGAAGCTTAAATACAGGGTGAAACAGGAATTATCAGCCACTAACATATGAACATCAGGTGACTGTAACAAACAAGTAGTGACTTAATGGACCCAACCTTGATATTATGAATGAAATGAAGAAGTAAAAAAAAATTAAACTCTAGTCCATACATTCACAGAGTAATTACTTAAAAAGACACGAAAGTTTATTAAAAACAATGTTTTAAACATGTATGATTCACTTAAAAGGCAGCTTTTCTGCTGATAAAATTTTATTCATGCTTAAATGTGGTTATGTCTTAGTTTAGGCAAATATATGTTCATTTCTATGATATGAGAGAATTTAATTGCACAGAGACGATAAATGTTCACGATATCCTCAAAGAAATCTCCACGACAATCTCCAGCTGTAGCTTAATTTTTTTACATCTCGAACAAATGCATCAAGCAGTCAATAGCTACAGTAAATCATCATGCACCGTTCAAGCTAGTCTCCCATGTATCGTTAAGCCGTAGTTTAAAATATAGCATCTAGCTCGTTTTCCAGCATTGGATCATGATTGCCAATCGTGTCAAATTACAGCCTATACTGCCTGACTGTAAATGTTATAGATACTACAGATAAGAGTAGCCATCGTTGAAACAGACTATAAGGAATGTCAAAAATTGTGCAAGCAGGAGATGGCGATTCTCGATTATCATACACACAATACCATTGTTAAAGATGACTCTGTAGCAATGACATCAGGACCAAAAGCCATTCAAACTGCTTGAAACTAATCCAGAGGTTTTCACAGTTTTCCGAGACAGCATCATACATCAACTACGTATTTCATGAAACTGTTTCACGTAGGACTATTTCTTTGTTTGTTTAATTTCGCGCTAGCCGTCCCTAATTTAGTAGAGTATGACTACAGGAAAGGCAGCTAGCGATCATCACCATGTTGTCAATTAGAATTACATTTGATGAAGTAAAAATAAAAAGATGTAGCTTGAGTAAATAACTTCTACAGTATTTTCAGCCTTGTATACTTACCTTGTTTAGTATCCCTAACTACGTTTATAACTTTCCGATTTTTTTATCTATCTTGCATCTAAAACCTTAAGCTAGGTTGTTTACTTTTATGCAACAACATTTTCACTTTAAGCAGGCGAGCTCGATTCTGTAGTTTTTACGACCCCGTATTCCCGTTTTTAAATTAAGAATTTTTAGTGCCCTTGTAACATGAATTTATATATCGTACTAAGCCCATTGTTTAAGTTGTAAATCGCAGACAGTAGGCCCGGCATGGCCAGGTGGTTAAGGCACTCGACTCATAATCTGAGGGTCACGGGTTCGAATCCCTGTCACAGCAAACATGTTTACCCTTTCAGGCGTTGGTCCGTTATAATGTGACGGTCAATCCCACTATTTGTTGGTAAAAGAGCAGCATAAGAGTTAGCTGTGAGTGGTGATGACTAGCTGTCTTCCCTATAGTCTTACTGCTAAATTAGGGACGGCTAGCTCAGATAGCCTTTGTGTAGCTTTGCGCGAAATTCAAAAATAAATAACAATTTTTAGGTTAAATTTTGGTATACGATTATTCAGTAAATTAATTATAACCGGCCCCCCGCTAGTACAGCGGTATGTCTCTGGATTTACAACGCTAAAATCAGGGGTTCGATTCCCCTCGGTGGGCTGAGAAGATAGTCTGATGTGGCTTTGCTATAAGAAAAACACAAGTTATAACCGTGGGCCGAACGTGGCCAAGTCGTTATCGTGCCAGACTGTGAGTTAGATAGTCATGGATAGCGTCCCGTTCCCACAAAATCATGTGCCGCATTTCAGTGCAATGGATACGTTATAAGAGTGACAATCGGTTATAGTAGCCCACATATTACCTGCAATTATCATGTTAAATTATGAATAATTTCTGATTAAAGCAAGTCAACTACATGTATGTGAAACATGAGTCAACCAAACTCATTTAGCACGACAGTCTTTCTTATTGAAAATCTAAGCTGAAGCACAGATGAGGTCCCACGACGGCTCAACCTTCCTATTTAAGTGGAATTGTATCAGGATTTCTTGTTCACGTTATTGCACGAATTATCCATGTTCCTTTCACTGATTAAGTAGTTATATATTTTAGTGAGTATTTTTAGCCTAAACGTTCTACCACCGAAGTAAAATTAAGATGTAACGCGAGGTCCATTACGTGACGGTTACAGCATTCCTGGAATTACTGTTTCGACTAAGCTTTTCCCTCCACGGGTAATCTATATTCGTACGGCTGTTGGAAGTCTATGTGATTTTTAACGTGGCTGTTTTCTTCTAGGTTCTTCAGTGATCTATACCAGTGAACAGGTGATTAGACCTGGTGTTTTTCTCTCGCTCTTGCAATGTTGATGTCAAGAACGACGGGAGGAAAATCTATCGCTGGCTTAACAGTTTAGATAACGATCATCATAGGAATAGCAAGAAACAGTAACAGAAACAGGGTGGTTAAACTTAAATAACGATAACAATAGAAACAGGGTGGTTAAACTTAAATAACGATAACAATAGAAACAGGGTGGTTAAACTTAAATAACGATAACAATAGAAACAGGGTGGTTAAACTTAACTAACGATAACAATAGAAACAGGGTGGTTAAACTTAAATAACGATAATAATAGAAACAGGGTGGTCAAACTTAACAAACGATAACAATAGAAACAGGGTGGTTAAATTTAAATAATGATAATAATAGAAACAGGACGGTTAAGTTTAAAGAACGATCATCTGAATAACCATTTTACGGAATAACCGTACAAAGAGAAACGAACTCTGGTTTAACATCTAATCGTCTGTTGGTGTTTTCCCAGTTATGTATGTTCGTGGAAAGACTGATGTGTGTTACTGTAACTTGGACTTCATTACATCAACAGAAAGTAGATATACACATAAAGTATTCACGGTATTTCTCCCCAGTTAAAGGGAGCAAATACTGTACGTCTTAACGCGCCGAATTTAATACACTGTATAACGTAGGGCAAGAAATGTTCCCCAAAGGAAGGACTTGTCAACTGATATGGAGAATATCCAGAACTTTAAAGAACCAGGTTTCAAATCTGAACAGTTTCATGTAAAAATAAATTTAAAAAAGTAAGTTCTATGTAACATTATAATCTTCAACCTATATGACGAGACTGACTCTTCCGTTTATAACGCACCCATATCTGAAAATCTTAAGAGTGCTGAGTAGCATCACATCATAGATCCTGGACCTTCCGATCTCACCGCTTGACCAAACGCAACTCATTTTCTGTGGAGCGAACATTTCAAAGAAAATCGTGCGAACACGTACACACTTACAGCTGTCACTTCTGTATAACAGGAACCAGTTGCACAGAACTGTCGGACGTTTTTCTCTCGGTGCTCTGCAGATGGTCGATTCTCAGAATTACAGAAGAAAAGGAATAAAAACAAACACAATTGATTTTGAGAGAGAGAAACTTAAAATACAGTAACGTGTTAGTTCTTGATTCGGGAATACTTATCTGCTTTAAAGTCTTTTCTTTTTTTCATACAAGGAGAGCTTAAACAATTTTAGGTCAAATAGAGATGTGTTTCTGAGGCAGCAATAAATTTATTATAGCTATATGTGTACGATGTTGAACAGAACGACGTGTTACTTCCACCAAAAACCGTCACCAAGACAACCGTGCATGTGATACTTAGCTCTTATTTTTATCAGTTGTGACGTTAGTGCTGAGTGACGTCAGGACTAGATATCTACTTTCTGTTGATGTAATGAAGTCCAAGTTACAGTAACACACATCAGTCTTTCCACGAACATACATAACTGGGAAAACACCAACAGACAGAGATATTACTTACATTGACAAACGACAAACAAAAAACAGAATACACCTGACTTCTGACGTATAATACATAACATAAAACATACATCTGACTTGTCACGTTTAATACAACATAAAACATACACCTCACTTGTCACGTTCAACAAATAACATAAAACATAACCTGATTTGTCACGTATAATATATAACATAAAATATACACTTGACTTGTCACGTTTAACAGATACCGTAACATAAAATATATAATATATAGCATAAAACACACACTTGTCATGTTTAATATACAAGATAATACTATGAACTGGCTCTGTATTATTTGATGTTGAGTATTTACTTCCATGAACGTCCACTAAAAACAACGTTTTACTGAAAAAAGCAGCACAATTCCTTCCCCCTCCCCTTGTGCTGTACACTTAATGAACGTCGGACAGTTACGTAATGAAGTCCAGAAACTGCACAATGAAAAAATGTATTTTTTATTAGTTACGTACAAAAATATGAACCAATAGAGAGGCGGTAAGAACCTAAAATAAAAATAAGTCGATTTCGGAGTTTGTAAAATACGGGATGGTATACCACTGTTCAACAGCTTTTTATTGATACTCAAACAAACAAACAAAATATCTCGATATCAAAATTAGAATTCATAAACGAGTGAAGTAATAGGGACTTGACAGATATAACTTTCGTTAGTATGTTCTCTACTAAGTTTCAACGACTTTCCCATAAGTTTACAGGCTTATAATTCATAAATCCGAGTTTCGATACCCGTGGTGGAGCAGAGAAAAAGATAGACCATTGTGTGGCTCTGCGCTTAGCAACAAGTATAACTTGAACATAAGATATGGCTAAAGTAAAATTAATTTTTAAACCAAAAACCCTTGAATAATCACAAGTTTTAATTATGAATATTACTTCTTTTCAACTACCCGGTAATCAAACACTGTTCGTTATTTGTTTCAACGCTCATGTATTTATTTCTTGGTTGTTTATATTTGTTTGTTTGTTTTATCAATAACTTCTTGTATATTGATACATATTTTCATGATTATATGGTTAATAACTTATTATTACTACTTTCCACCAAGCAACAGATACAGCAGAATTTACAAACAGTAATATGAACAACATATTTTTATTACACCACCAAGGATATCAGGCATTACAAATGTTTGAAATGTTATACAGAAAATGATACAATTTTCATCTGTATTTTCAAGCAATGACTTACCACTGGAAACTGTACATTAACACAAACTACATTTACAGTGACTTACCACTGGAAACTGTACATTAACACAAACTACATTTACAGTGACTTTCCACTGGAAACTGTACATTAACACAAACTACATTTACAGTGACTTTCCACTGGAAACTGTACATTACACAAACTACATTTACAGTGACTTACCACTGGAACTGTAACATTAACACAGACTACATTTACAGTGTACTTACCACTGGAAACTTTTACTAACACAAACTACATTTACAGTGACTTACCACTGGAAACTGTACATTAACACAAACTACATTTACAGTGACTTACCACTGGAAACTGTACATTAACACAAACTACATTTACAGTGACTTTCCACTGGAAACTGTACATTAACACAAACTACATTTACAGTGACTTACCACTGGAAACTGTACATTAACACAGACTACATTTACAGTGACTTACCACTGGAAACTGTACATTAACACAAACTACATTTACAGTGACTTTCCACTGGAAACTGTACATTAACACAAACTACATTTACAGTGACTTACCACTGGAAACTGTACATTAACACAAACTACATTTACAGTGACTTACCACTGGAAACTGTACATTAACACAAACTACATTTACAGTGACTTACCACTGGAAACTGTACAATAACACAAACTACATTTACAGTGACTTACCACTGGAAACTGTACATTAACACAAACTACATTTACAGTGACTTTCCACTGGAAACTGTACATTAACACAAACTACATTTACAGGTCATGTGGAGTGATATCGCAAACGAAACAACAGTATCAGTACGAGAGAAAGTTTGTTTGTTTTTTTAATTGCGCGCAAAGCTACACGAGGGCTACCTGCGCTAGCCGTTCCCAACTTAGCCGTGTAAGACTAGAGGGAAGACAGCTAATCATCACTGTCCATCACCAACTCCTTGGCTACTCATTTACCAACGAACAGTTGGATTGACCGAACATAATAACGCCACCACGGTTGAAAGAGAGAGTATGTTTGGTGTGATTGGGATTCGAACCCACGACCCCCAGATTATGAGTCGAACACCTTAACCACATGGCTATGCCGAACCGGTTATTTATGCCATAGCTATTAGAACTGCCTGTCTGTACCTACACCCGTATTTTAATTTATCTATTTGTATGCCTTTCTGTTAGTTTTCATTCATCTATTTTCTCTCTGTCAGTTTTTTACTAATGTATTTTTCGATCTATGTCAGTATACAACCATCCTAACTACAAGATTCACGAAGTAAGGAAGTATTTAACGGACACGTCACAAACCTAATACAAGGTTACTGAACTCTTACATCAAATAATACACAACGTGAAGGGAGTGGGTGACAAAGCAAATGGTTAATGCAATCTATAAAACACAGTAACACTGTTTCTTAGTCACTGGAACACGGAGCGTTAGGCAGTCTGGAAAAGAATTAGATTTCTGCTTTAAATTCTAGGCCCTAAAACGAGATGGTAAACACAGAGATATCTCGTTGGTCCAGCTCGTTCAAACACAATAGACACCGTTAACGTTTCCTTCCGCGGTATCTGACGAGTACAAACACAATCAGAAAACCGCTGAGAAGAGATTAATTAACGCACACGCAGCACCACTACACTGAACACCTTATATTTCCTTTCTTCTGACTTGGCCAGGTGGTTAAGGCACTCAACTCGTAATCCGAGGGTCGCAGGTTCGAATCCCCGTCACACCAAACATGGTCGCCCTTTCAGTCTTAGTGGCGTTATAATATTTCGTTCAATCCCATTATTCATTGGTTAAAGAGTATAATACATCCGGTGGGTTAATCCCCTTTAACTTTTTTTGATGGGTCTTCGTCAACTTTATGTTTGTAATCGTGTTGAGAGGGCCACGAAAAATGCCAATCTTTATCGTCATGGCTGTTTGGAATGAGGTATTTTCTTCCATAACCATATCTTTCTCTATACGATACGGTGTGTGTGTGTGTGAAGACGTTGATTGATGAGATTGTTGATCTGGCGGAGTTAAAATTTTTGAATTTTTTCAGAAGTGAAAATTGATCGAGACTCGAACTTGGGACTATTTTTGGCACTCAAGAAATAGTTCAATTTTTTTTATATTTCGTCGTTTTCTGGCAGTGCGGTGTACGTATGATGATATATTCTAATATATCACAAATCAAACCGTAACGATATCTTCTGATATATGACAAATCAAACCGTAACGATATCTTCTGATATATGACAAATCAAACCCTAACATTATCTTCTGATATATGACAAATCAAACCCTAACGATATCTTCTGATATATCGCAAATCAAGTTCTGTACTCAGGAACTTCGTGCCCCCCAGTGGCTCAGCGGTATGTCTGCGGACTTACACGCTAAAATCCGGGTTTCGATACCCGTGGTGGGCAGAGCACAGATAGCCCATTGTGTAGCTTTGTGCTTAATTCAAAACAACAACAGGAACTTCGTATTGCGCCAAATATCCAAGATAATGCTCTCTTAATACTTACAAACAAAACAAAAATTAAAAATTACTACAATTTAGTACTAACGTACTCTGCTCGGTCCACCACGAATATCGAACCCCGATAGTTATCGTTGTAAGCCTACAGTATTAGCGCTAAGCCAATGGAGAAAAAGCGGAGACTTACGAAGTTCTGGCAAGTATATATCAACTTTTGTTATGGTTATTAATATATATAATCATCTAAGCCTTATTGTGAGGTTATTGTAGACGAAAGCACAAAAGTAATGAAATAACCAACAACAGTTACAATCAATAACTCCGATCAATCTTCATGTCAATGAAAACTATACGATGAAATGGAATAGTGTTAAGATAATGGATTTCAACCATGCTCGAGAACATAAACCTCTTACACTCTCTCATCCAACCAATCAGAGAAGAAAGTAGAACCGAGTTAACCATCTTAAAAAAAAATTCAAATAATTGGTTAAAAATTCTGTGTAATGGCATATTTGTAAGTCTCATATTTTACTACTTTAACTTAGTGAGTTTGGAGTAAACTTCCAAACAAAATAAAAGGAATCACAGAGTGAATAGGGAATATATAAGGAGTTAGTAAGGGATAGATAATGGTGAGTAAGGGATAGATAAGGAGTTAGTAAGGGATAGATAAGGGTGAGTATGGGATAGATAAGGGTGAGTTAGGAAAAGATGGAATGAGTTTACGGGGTAGTAAAAAGTGAACATTAGGTTAGTGAAACGTGGACATACAGGTTAAAGAAACGTGTAAGTGAAAAGTGGGTATGTTAACACTTGATGGACATGTGAGATACTGACAAGTGTACATACGGGTTAATGGCAAGTGAACCTTTTGAGTTTACAGAGGATTTCTCTTTGGAGTTTAATCCTTAACCTGTTGATTAATGGTTGTTATGTTTCATTTATTCAACATACAACATGATGTTAGTTTGTTCTTTTTTATTGTTAAAAATGTATTAGTGAAGGTACTTGACACCAAAGATTTATTCAAATGTGTTCCTTTGATCCATAAAATTTCTTCACTCGAACGTTTTCTTATAGCAAAGCCACATCGGGCTATCTGCTCAGCCCACCGAGGGAAATCGAACCCCTGATTGTAGCATTGTAAATCCGAAGACTTACCGCTGTACTAGCGGGGAGCATTCTTCACTCGAACAAATATTTCTGTTTCCAGGTTTGATTACACTTCCGTTACATCAAAAATAGTACTCGCAGGCCAGGCATGGTTAAAAAGAATGACTAAATAACACAATACAGTCACTGCATCTCTTTGAGCTTCCAACCCATCAGCACAATTAAATCTGAAGGATGTTCAGGTGCATCAAAACAGTTGGTGCTAACAGAACTTCCTAAAATAGAGTTAACTCTTTGTTAGGGCTAGTAACATCCAACCTGGTTTTAAATCCCGAAACAAGTAACGAGTCACAGTTTTAAGGATGACACCTATAGTTTTATTGTGACAAATATATTCACTTTTATATTGTTGTCTAAAATGTTAATTTGCTAAAATGTGCATATTAACATATGTTAATATGAACATTACGTTAACAGTTAATTCACTCTAAACACTATGTTAATATATTTCTTACTTCACTCTCACACTATATTAAACTACACAAGAATTTACCCCAACATTGTATTAGTAGATAAATTACCTACCCAACACTATATTAATGGAACAATTACCTACCTACCTAATACCATATTAATGGATAAATTACCAATCTACCCAATACCATATTAATGGGTCAATTACCTACCTACCAAACACAATATTGATGGATCACTTACCTACCCAACACTATATTAATGGAAACATTACCTACCAAACACCATATTAATGAAACAATTACTTACATACCCAACACGATATTAATGAGACAGTTACCTGCCAAACACCATTTTAATGAGACAATTACCTACCAAACACTGTATTAATAGATAAATTACCTATCCAACACCATATTAATAGATAAATTACCTATCCAACACCATATTAATGAAACAATTACCTTCCATACACTATACTGTTGGATTAATTATCAATACAACACCATGTTAATGGATCAATTACCTACCAAACACAATACTGATGGATCACTTACCTACCCAACACTATATTAATGGAAAGAAATTTCCTACCAGACACTATATTAATAGATCAATTATCTACCTACCTAATACCATATTAATGGATCAATTACCGACCTACCAAACACAATATTGATGAATCACTTACCTACCCAACACAATATTAATGGGAAAAATTACCTACCAAACACTATATTAATGGGACAATTACCTACCCAACACCATATTAATGGGAAAATTACCTATCCAACACCATATTAATGGGACAATTACCTATCCAACACTATATTAATGGGACAATTACCTACCCAATACCATATTAATGGGCCAATTACCTATCCAACACCATATTAATGGGACAATTACCTATCCAACACTATATTAATGGGACAATTACCTATCCAATACCATACTGATGGATCACTTACCTACTCCAAACGGCCAGCACCAAGTTTGAACAGAAAGGATTTTTTCATTAACAAAGAAGCGACTGTTTGGTTGTCAATATGTCATCCAGTCTACGGTGCTTTAAAATAAAAATATTCTCCACTTACGTTAGTCAAACAGAAAATGCATTAAACTGTGTGTCTTACAAGATTCTGGATGGTGTTAGACCTGCTTCTGAAGTGAGCTGGACTTTCAAAACCCGCTCTTGCTACAGATTCCCAGGGAAACAAATATCGATCGTAACATAGAGTCGTTTTCGTGTTCCATTCGCACAACGCGTCCCATGTTTCGTATTCTGGCCGCTAGGGGCCCCTTAGACGTGAAAATACAGATAAATAAAAAGAAATAACTCACAATTCTACGCATATTAACAACGTTTCTCAACATTCTGTTATCAGAGAAAGGTAAATACACTGGTGGTATTACAATGTGATTAAAAAGGCTTTACGATACCGTTAGACGTAACTCCCCACTCTGACGTATCGATATTTCTCAAAAATAACTCGCGTATTGATTGTTTTTGTAGCCAAGATGCACTCTTAAATTCCACCTATGACATTAAGGTTTCATAACGTTTCACTCTTTGCATTATTGTTCCTACATTATAATCGCATTAACACGAAAATGGTATTATTTCACAGACAAAATA
Organism: Carcinoscorpius rotundicauda; assembly: GCA_011833715.1. NCBI lineage: Eukaryota > Metazoa > Arthropoda > Merostomata > Xiphosura > Limulidae > Carcinoscorpius > Carcinoscorpius rotundicauda. The sequence continues at coordinate 102,959,377 of CM022394.1, read as the reverse complement.
TAAACGTAGAAGACAAAACCAGAAATAATAAAAAACGAAACTTAATTATTTATGTAAATGAAGAATACAAGCGAAACGGTGCAGAAAAAAACAAGAGTTCGATGGATTTACGTCCTTAACCTGATGTCTGTATGCATGTGTATATCGTAGATTAGTTTTTAAAATGTTCGTTGTTGTTATTTTAAACTGGGGAAATTCTAGCTTTCCTACAAACTCTGATGTCGTGCAGGGTAATAACCAGATGTCTCTGAAGTTTGTTTACACTCACATTTGACATTTTATGACGAACCACATTAAAATCAAATTAATAGTTTATCGTGCAGCTATCTATTTATTTATGTTTTATATCTGTCTTGTTCGCTGTCTATCTATCTCTTTCCCTCTCTGTTTTTCTTTTCTTCTGTTTGTCTGTCTATCTATATCTTGCTCTCTCTATCTGTTTCTCTTTTTCTTCTGTTTGTCTGTCTATATCTTGCTCTCTCTGTCTGTTTCTCTTTTTCTTCTATCTCCTGCTCTCTCTATGTGTTTCTTTTTTCTTCTGTTTGTCTGTCTATCCATTTTCTCCTATTTTTTGTTTTGTACTGTTTTTCTATTTGTCTGTCTTTAGTTATCAGTTTCTCTCTATATTGTGCCACACAGTTTCTGAACTGAATATTTTCATCAGATTTGTTCTTCCTTTTTAAATCTAACTGTTAAACGAACACAAGTTCTGTTTTTATAAATTCCAACTGACAACTAACCACCATCGATTTTCTTACCTGTAACTGACACTGTAATGATCTCGGCCTCCAGTGATGACTGTCCTTCAGACAAGCATGGGTAACGGTGCTGGTGATGGAACATTCGTTGCTATAGATACTCATGTTGTGTTGAAGAAACTTTTGTTGCTATGGATACACATGTGCTAGAAGAACTTTCGTTACTATAGATACACAAGTTGTGTTGAAGGATACCATAACTCTTTGTTGCTAATATTTAACAGCAGTATATATTATTAACACTAAGTTTCCTAATAATCAGTGTCTCTTTAAAAGACTACTGTTGTTTATATTGTTTGCATTTGTGCCCGTCTTCTGAATTGACTTTCATTTCCTATCTAACTTCTATTAAACTACGAGCGATATATATTATATGTTGTAGTAATTTTTTTCGTGTTGTTCATTTTTAAGTATAAAGCTACACAATGGGATATCTGTGTAATGAAAAGTGCGGGTATCGAAACAAAATATTTAACATTAAAAACCTTCGAACTTAACGCTGGTCCAGCGTTGGAATATCGTAGTCCATAGTTAGCAGAAAAACGCAAAAACCTTGTCTCCTTCTTTCTCTTACGTGTTCACACTTTTCTGCACTTTTCAACCGAATCTAATATGAACACGTAGAGTAGTGAATATACCAATGAAACTTGGCCGATGGTAAACATTTGTTACACAATTTGCTCTAACGTCAAATAATTAAACCTCGATATGACCTGCAAAAAAGTGGCCTAGCATATTTGTTCATTCGTTTCTATCGCTATGCGCAAAAGTACACAATGGGCTTATCTGTGCTCTGGTTACAAAAATATCGAAACTCGTCTTTTAGCGTTATAAGCCTTGGTACTTGCTTCTTAGCTCCAAAGTGTCGTCAATTGTAAGGAAAATCTAAAAGGTTTAGAGTTTTCATTTTTTTTTGAAGGATAATCTAATCAGATCAAGTGTTTCTGTTTCACAGGTTTGGGTTTATCCTATTATTCTGGTGATTACTTAATCCCATTCGTCTCAAAGCTGTCCGCTTTCCTTATTATCAGGTTTCTTCTTTCATCAAACGGACAACACACAAGATTTTGACAACACTGATCACGAACAGACCCGTCACAATCTTCTTAAAATGAAGTGGTTTCTTTGTTTATTTCAAAGTTTTGCGCTAAACTACAAAAAAGCTAGCTGTCCCTAAATGTGAAACGACAAAAAGAAGGCGGCTTAAGAAAAGCATGCGCCACCACATAAGATAGCTTACCATTCATTAAAAATAAACCACAAGAACACAATACGAAAGTCGTTCTTATAACGGAAACACAGCTTCAAAATTGGAAATGTGTTTAAATTGCGTAAAACCTTCTCCTTCGTGTTTGTGAAGTGGACTGGGTTCGAACCCACGATCCTCAGATGGAATATTTTAATAGTAGAGTGTTTCAAACACAAAAAGCAAGGTTTTGGTGTGTCTTAATCGAGAATCGTCTTTGTTTACAGAAAATTCTAAACACATTAAACATAAAGTGAATTATATACTGTGTTATGTGATACTCTTTATCACATTTCAATTTCTTAAAAAAATAGTTATTTTGAGCCCTCTGATGGCTATGCAGTAAGTAATTCTAATGACTTTTATTTGTCCGGTAATGTTTTTAGTTCGCGTAAAGCTACATGAGAACTATCTGTGCTAGCCGTCCCTAATTTAGCAGTGTAAGACTAGAGGGAAGGCAAACTCTTGGGCTACTCTTTTACCAACGAATAGTAGGACTGACCTAAACATTATAACGCTCCCACGGCCGAAAAGGCGAATATATTTGGTATGACGGGATTCAAACCCGCGACTCTCAAATTGCGATTCAAGTGCCCTGACCACCTGGCCATGCTACGATGAGCTCTGTTAATGCTAAGAATCAGGTTTCGATACTCGCTGTATGCAGAACACGGATAGCTCATTGTGTAGCTTTGCGCTTAGCAACAAACAAAGAAACTTTGACCATGTGCAAGTAAAGCAGTTGATTAATCCTGGAATTATATTTAACAGGTGTTTTAAAACTATTTAGGAGCCAAATTGCCCGTGGACCCGTGACTTTGGTTGTTACGTTTTACCTAGAAAGGTTAGTTAAAGTCAGAAAAGATACAAACAAAAATTATATTTGAAATCAATTGCTACTGATATTTGATGTATGTGTTTTACATACATAAAATAAGTAACTGTGTCTACTTGTTTAACCACTTTTTTCCTTACTTTACGGTGTAACAAACAAATACAAGAAATGACTAAGTGATGGACCCATCCGATCATGAACAGTATAAAAATAATTAGGCAATAAGACGGTTAAAGAAAAACGTTTAACACTTAATAAAAACGGGTTCGTTAACATTAATCGTGTTGTATCTTTCATAATTATATTCATAACGAGCTGACTAGATGACACAAGATAGCTTATCTGTCATCTAGAAAATAATAAAAACAAAGAGAACCATAAAATACGTATTTCACTCTTCGTTTAAAACGTTTAAATCGTACACAGATTTTTTTAATTAGCTTATTTATAATGAGAATTGTTCTAATCGAATGAAAAACAAAAACTAAACCCAGTCCATCACAAATACGAACAGCTTAAGGAAAGAACATTTAAAATGTAAATAGTAGTAACGACACAACGACTAGCAAACACCACAAAAATCACTTAAAAGTTTGAACCAAGTTCAAATAAAGAAGGAAAACCACTGATTTTGTAAATGTTTTATAAGGTTTATGGACAATGTTTTGTCATTCTTGACTGATCTGACGGTATTACGATTTACATCTGCAAAAATCATCAACAGTTCAACAATATTTCGCTGTTTTTTGGTTTTTTTCTAAACAACCTTCATCGTCTCGGTTGTGAATGAGCTTGTAACACTAAATATCGGGTTTTGATTTCCGCGGAAGGTAGACCACATATAACCCATTGTGCATCTCTGTGTAACAAACACACACAAAAGAGAGAAAACCTAGAACTGAAAAGAATTATTTCTAAACATATCCCATGATGCTTTTTTCAGCCACGCGCTCGTGGCTTTAACTATGACAATGATACTCAAAATAGGATTCTTAAAACGGAATAAGGGTAGGATTTCCAGAATTCCGGGGTTAAAAATTGGGACTTTTTTTCTATGCGGAGTCACACTGTCAAATCTCTGAAACTGTTTAAGTTACAATAACACTCTGCCATTTGTTAAGTAATCTGAAAACTACTGCATTGAGTTTAAAAACAACGAACAGAATTTGTTAAAAATTTCTCTAATGAAAGCTATAAATGCAACCGAATTGCCCCAAACCTCCTCACTGGGGCTTCGTAGTTTCCTTATTCACGGATGGACCTTCAAACCTCAACTCCTTCGGCGACGTAACCACAGGTTATGTCAAGAAAACATAGCAGAGGACAGAATACTGTACTGTTTGATCTGTCTTTGTCGGGTGGTTCTACAAGGAAAATCTAAAGGCATCTTGTATAATGACATATCAAACTCGTGTCGATATTCAGAAAAACTGAACCAATTTCAATGTTTACTATTTTTGATAGGGACGAAAAATTAAACAAGGCTAAAACCTGGGACGTCTGTGACCTCACTCATGAAGAATCTGGGCGCGTGTACAAATATTTTCTTTCAAACTTCTTTGACAGCGAGCAGAGCAACATTTTAGGCGAGAAATTTATGTATGCCAATAAAAATTATAACATGCAATGAAAGTAAGGTGTCTCAGAATGGCTATTATTTAAAAGTAAGGTTTCTCAGACTGGTTGTTATTAAACTTTTCTTTTAGATCATTAGGTTGGGGTCATCGTTAAAGAAATTGAATGCCTAAAGCTCAAAAGATTGGAAACCCCTGATATAGTATGATATTTTGTGTTACATGCAATTTAAATTTGTTTAAGAAATTCACTCAAAGCTAAATATGAACTGTCTCAAGTTTTAAACTGATACGACTATAGCTCGTGGACTATTCTTCTCCGACACAATCAGCACACACGGCCCAAATGCTCTTCGCGGCTTTTTTTCTTTCTTGAATACAATAACGGGACGCGAACCAAGAACTTTTGAGTTCACATTCCGATAACATTTTAAACGTATATAAATCAAAAGACTGATACGCTCAACCTTTAAACAGTTTGATACGTTAATTGATAAAGGTTTACTAAACATTTTTTTTCAAATTTCCTTGTATTTGCTGTTAATGAAGCACCTTACACTAACGCCATCTCGTAGCAACTACATGATAAAAATCGATTTTTCTGTGGCACTGAAAAGTTACAAGTTCCAAACTCAATATAAACAGAAAAACATACGCCCTTACCAATACGAAAATACACCCTTACCAACACTGGCAACAAAGAACGCCCTACTCTGGTAAGATGTTTTTACCAAAATCACTAACACTACCAAAATACGCCCTTACTAGCAGTAACAACCTTACCAGAACACTCCCTTTGCAACACCATAATACACCACTATCAACGATTAACAAATAAATGCGCCCTTACCAAAAGCAAAAGCATCTGTTCGTCTCATCTATCCACCGTTCACCCCTTCAGTGACTCAGCAGCAAGTCTGACGACTTCTAACCCTCGGGTTTCGATGTCTGCGATGGACACAGCCACAAATATCTAGTTGTGCAGCTTTGGCTTAACAACAAAGAAGAAAAATTCCAGCAACAAAACACATTCCTGTCAGTAGCAAAACCGTGAAGGTTTCACTTGATTTAATATTTCATCATGATAAAAGTTCTGAAACGACTTGAGCTAGCAGTATAAGACCAGATGGAAGACAACTAGTTATTGCCATCCACCGTCAACTCTTAGGCTACTCTTTTACCAACAAATGGTGGGATCGACCATGACTTTATAACACTTTCACGGCTTAAAGGGCGAGCAATTTTAGCGTGACGGAGATTCGAACCCGCGACCCTCAGTTCGCGACTTGAATGCCTTAACCACCTGGCTCGGTAGTTTATGGAAAGAAAAAACAAAACATTTTATCGTTTTGACAAAACTTTTGTCATCACCACGTGCATTTATGACGTGTTGTTTTTATTACCTAATCGGGCCGTCTCAAAATTTTTTTAAAGTGATGGGTTCCTCGTTATCAAATGTTATCATATTTGTCGTGTTTCAGGGTAGAAGTAGGAGGTTTCCTGAATGACGTCACTCGACTGGTAACAGTTAGACAGGTCCATTATCTTGAAGGAGGTTCCAGGTACCTGTTGCTAAGTGCAGAAGAGAAACGTGCAAACAAAATGTTGAATTCACGTGAACTGACCTTTAGTTCATAGTTTATTTCCAGCTTCTGCTTTACAATGTATTTTGTAGCTCTCTAAACTGCTTGTGAGTTTCTAACCCTAAAGTTTCCTAAATTATTTATTAAATAAACGGGTTTATGAGCCCATAACACGGTTGCTTGCTCTTTTGTGGGTTTTTTTCGCGCAAAGCCACACAGTTGGCCAGTTTCTTGTTGTTTTTTCACAAAGACTGCTTTATTTTTCTTAGAAGGTGGGTGAGCTTCACATGTGATATGCAGTTAGTCTAAAGGGGATTAAAAGAAAGCTTAATACACATATGAATAACAAGGACTAGCTATTAGTTTTTAATTATTTTGTAATGTTATGTAGTAGATGTAACGGCCCGGACGGACCAACAGATCCTTTGTTGTATTCTTTAAATTATATGCAACAGACGGAAACAGTTAACAACTACAATGTAATGTGTGGATTCCACCGGGGGTGACGAGCATGAGAACTTCAAAATGATCGCGTATCAACTGAATAGCAAAGGATTAAGTGTGAGCAACCTTCGTTAAACTGCTACTATTTTTCGATATTTTCTATAAATAAAAATAGCAAAATGCTGTATCTTTTCAATGGATGCGTCGTATTCGTTAACAGCATTAGTACAAGAATAAAATAAATATGATTTATCAGAAGTATTACTGGAATTTCTGTGATACGTAACATTTTAGCAACGCCATCTATAGCTTCAATTTGTGCGCAATGAAATTGCAAAGCTCCGTAAAAGTTACACAGGTTATTTGAGTTTGTTGTTAAGAACAAAATACACAACAGACTAGCAGTCTGTGTTGTGTCCTCATGAGTATCGAAACCATGTTTTTAGCTTGATAAGCCAGCAGACTTGCCACTGACGGCAGAGTTTCGTGGAAAACTAGGGCTATGTTTATATTGAAAACAGTGCTGGCTAATAAACCTTGTGGTTAGCATACTCAGCATTTTCGAACCATGAATGTACTATATGAGAGAAGAGACAAATTCTGAGGTTCAGTCAAATAAGAATAGGTGGTCACCGGCACTAAGGAATGCTAGTACCCTTACGAAGACAATGAATATCATGATGAAATGTTAAACCAAATAAAATCTCAAACATGTAGTACTAATAGTAACGAATTTAATTATTTGTGTTAATAAGAAAATGTGTGTGTGTTTTCTTATAGCAAAGCCACATCAGGCTATCTGCTGAGTCCACCGAGGAAATCAAATCCCCTGATTATAGCGTTGTAAATCCGTAGACTTACCGCTGTACCAGTGGTGGAATAGTAAGAAAATAGCTGATCGTGTGGCTTTGTGTACAAATCTATAAACAAAATGTTCGATCAGTGCTATGTCAGAGGTTGAACATTTTTTAATGTTCAGTCAATATTGTGTCAGAGGTTACTGGTTTGAGCATTAAAATGTTTGATTAGTTTTATGTCAGAGATAGCGTGGGAGAAATATTACGTTCCAAAAAATATTACCTTAAAGTTTCGGGGGATATATGGGATTTTCATAATTTATTCCTGAACGTCTTTTATTAGTTTCTCAATTAGCCACAAGATGGCGCTAAACAACTACTGACCGCAGTTGTCAAAACAAAATAAATGATAAATGAAACATCGATTTAAAATGTTGATATATATGTGTGTGTGTGTGCGCGCGTTATTTTGCCACTTTTGTTGTTTGAGAATGAGAGATCGTGTATGTCTTCCCCATCTTTAAAAACAAACAAACGTTTCACTACTTTTTTCCACTTTATCGTAAAATTTTTCAAAAACTTGACTCATTTGTAAAACAAATTAACCAGAATGTATGTCCGCGTCAAATTACTGTATTTACAACGTATCAAAACGTATACACTATATCAACTTCCCCAGTGGGTCAGAAATACGCCTTAGAGTTTATAACGCCACAAACTGGGTTTCGATATCCTCGCTGGGCAGCATACAGAAAGCCATTTTTTTTAGTTTTGTGTTTAACCAAATGAACAAGCAAACCGTACCCTGAAATCACCAAAACACCAGAGACTTGTTAAAGTGTGAAACTTTCAAGTGACTCCCATAAATATCAGCTATTTTTAACAGTTAAAAATACCAGATTATGTTTACGACACGTCTGTGTTATGAAAGGACAAAAATCATCATCATTTCCATTGTTGTCTCACAATTTTGTCCTCTTACAATACAGTTTATAGAAATCTATGTAGAATCAATAATTGATACTAGAGGGCAGGAGTGTAAATATTGTTTTTTTTTCATTTCGCGCAAAGCTACTCGAGGGCTATCTGCATTTGATGTTCCTAATTTTGCAGTGTAAGACTAGAGGAAAGGCAGTTAGTCATCACCACCCACCGCCAACTCTTAGGCCACTCTTTTACCAATGACCGTCAAATTATAACGCCCCCACGGTTGAAAGGGCGAGCATGTTTGGCGCGACAGGGATGTGTACCCGCGACCCTCAGATTACGAGTGTATATAATTTAAGCACATAGGATTTACTTTTTATTACGATATGTGTGTGTATGTATGTTTTCTTATAACAAAGCCACATCGAGCTATTTGCTGAGTCCACCGAGGGGAATCGAACCCCTGATTTTAGCATTATAAATAAATACAATTACCGCTGTATCAGAGAATTTTATTATTTCAAATGAACAAATGACACATACAAACATGTATTTATGTATGTGTGTGGCCCCTCAGTGGCACAGTGGTATGTCTGTGGACTTGCACACTAAAAACCGGGTGTCGATACCCGTGGTGAGCAGAGAACAGATTGAGTAGCTTTGTGCTTAATTCTAAACAAACAAATAAACAAACTATGTATGTGTGTATTACAGTTATTTATTTCGTTTAATTGAAAAGAAAATTAAAACGTAGGCTTATATGCATTTAAAGAATAATAAATTATTATAGTTGTTATACCAAAGGAATACAAGTCAGGCCAGATGAAGACAAGGCCAAATGGTAAACTTAGAGACTTATGTTAAAATCCATGATTCGATCCCTGCAGTAGCGTCAGTCCTTTGTGGCGTTTGGCGCTGAGCAATAACAAAATAAAATATATGAATAGAAACAGATACTGTACCAAAGTAACTTCTAAAACCATAAATAAGGTCTTGGCAAATAATTCACGAATCGTTGTGGATATCATAGCATTTTTGTACTTAAATATAAATGCGATCTATTATTTATAATAATTTCATCTTCCGCAAAAAAATCAATAAAAATGCGGTTTCAATAATTTGAGAATATATAATGTTCAGATTTTTTGAATGATTCTAATTTTCAACTTGAATCTTTAAAATATTTTTGGTGAGTCAACAGCTTTATCAACTGATAAGGCTTACGCTAGTTCAAAAGGCTGGGAATATAAAGTCGTGATATATTTATATCGAAGTTTGTCCTTGACCTAAATAATCAAAGAACATTCCCTTGAAACGGAGAAAGCACTTCGTGGTCCATTCATGAAAAGCGTGTACTTGTCAAAAATATTGAGGGCGTCAACCACAAAAGAAGACACCTAACGGAGAAATGCAATTCATTTTCTTTAATTACATCAACTCTTCAACAGTAATTTCCACGTTTGTTCCATTGAAATTCACGCTAGCTACTTATATACAGACAGAGAGAAACGTAACTACACATAACAACACAGCAGTACAATGCAACCTTCGGAACAAACTGTTATGTACAGCTTTTAGAGGAGGTATAGCTTACGCTAAGCCTATTTAGTTTCCAGCGGAGCGATTAGTTTTTCCTGGTCGTCTGTAACAGTACCAGTTTCTTACATTTACTGTCACATCGCTTCTCACAATTTTGTGGGAAAGCTAAGTCGTAAATTAATAAATATTGTTTGGTATTTAATAAAAACGCTTTAAAATATTGGTCAACAATTTCACACAGTAGCATATAATGTATTTTACATAAAAAGTACTAATTAAATTGTTTACTGTAGACAACAAAATCTAATTTTGACGTATGTATGCTTCATTATTCTCGTTTGATATGGTTGTTTTTCAAAATAGGTTTTATAAATGCTTAGTGCACAGAAAAACTTAAAAACATTTATTGTCAGCAAAATAAGAAAACTTAAAATATATTGTCAATTAAAGAAGAAAAATATGTTTTAAAAAATTCCTGTCAACAAAACTAAAATGTTCATTAGCAAAATACTGAAATAGGACCAAATTAATGATTGGGTCACGTTTCTTCCCCCTCTCCCTACACCCTTCTGACGTCTATGATTATTATTTAAAATAAAGCTGTATATCCCCCTCTCGGGTTGCTGCACATGTCCGATTTTGAAATTCAACTTCCTGAGATTCTTGTTCCCTGGTGAGAATATGGTAAGCTACAAACTTACAACACTAAAATCCAAGGTTCTATTTTTCGCATGGAATGCAACAGATAGCCCAATATGGATTTGCTCTAAAACAAACTCTCTCGTTCAGTGTCGTCTACCAACACAGTATTAGTACAGGGATTTCGATTACCTGGAATACTAAAGGATTTTTTATAATCTGTTTACGATACTGATCTAGAATAATAAAACTATACCTTTTGTTACGAAGTTTGGAACTGTTTCATATAATACACTGATTACTGACTACGTAATATTTGATTAAAGCTGTTAATTAAGACCTTTGTAGATTTTTTTAGGGGACCATATCTAAGAAACGATAATCCAGATTTCCATTTCTTTTTGTTGTATATCACCTAGCTTCACACACACATGCGTCGAAACTTGGGGAAACCGTTAACCTTTACCATTGAAACCCAAACTAAAACAGCATCACAAAGTTCTATTATCCATTCAAAGGGGCACTTCATTATCGAGGGGAGACGGGGTTCCCGGTTCCGCTGCCTGCAGTGAAGTAACAATGCAATGTATTTGTATGTCTTGTAGCGTGTCTTGCGTATTTGGTAATGTCTGTCTCTCTTTCTAACAACTGCCCATTAACTTGTGTTTGTGTCTATCTTTCCTTATTGTTAATTTATCAATAATGCTATGAGATTATAGCGAAGTACTTGAAAGCTCTTTCGACCTATTTTTTTTATTAAGTTTTAAATACACACATATATTGAAAAAGCTTATTTTTTGTGCTTGTTTGGCAAATCAACGTTTTGTCCTTTTTTGTTCTAAAACCCTACCTAATTAGTAATTTCGTTTTAAAAACCTGTTCAATTTGTTTGATTGCAAAACAAAAACTCCAAGTGGTAAGTCTAGTAAGAGCTTACAACGCTAACAGTTGAATTTCTACACCCGTAATAGGCACAGATAGCCCATTGTGTAATTTTGCGCTTACCAACAAATCTGTAACAACTTTTTTCTTCTAAAACCCAATTAAATTTATTGATTTTATTAAAAATAACATTTTTTGTATCTTTTACTCCAAAAAACAGTTACTTTTTATTCCAAAAACTGAATATTTTACTTCTGTTTGTTGTAAAGAACAAATCTAATTTTTTGTTGATTTGTTTCAAATTAAGCTAAATTTTATTTTCCAAAACTGACTATGAGACAGGAGTTTAGTTTTATTCTAAACTTGGATGATTTGTTTCAATAACATAAGCCTTGAAATCTAAGAATTACAGTCAATTAAGGCTAATCCTAAATGCTTTACACGTACTGAAAGAAAGCAACAACAACATTTGATGTAAAATAAAATTGGAAGACCGTCTTATTTTTAGAATATTAACTTAATTTTATGTTAAAATATCAGTATCTCACCTTCTTTCTTTTCTTTTTTACATGTTACTAGGACTGCTCAAAGAAACGTGCTGCGACAGTACTCTCTAAAAGGGAGGAGAGACAGCCATGTTTTGGCTGGAACTGACGTGTAACCATAACAGTAACAGTTTTCAGTATTATTACTGTTTAAATCAACAATAGTTACGTACTCGAGTTTTACAGATACATTGTTTGTTATCTAAACAATATGTTTGAGTACTAATATGGCGGTTGTAGTATCAGAAGAAAAGAAAGAAACTCGAAAATAGTCCTAGTTTCACTAAATTAGCAAAAATAAAAAATAAAAATGGACCAATTCGAATCAGTACATATTCTGTGCTCCGATCATGCAGTTAAAACTACAGAAAATATAGTTTGTCAACATATCTAAATTCATCGAGAACGATTTATCTGAGCATGTATTTTATCATTACACCCTGTTCAGTGAATTTTTGGTACAAAAAAAACAACAAAAAACATAGTTGTCGTCTTAATCCTAAAATTGAAAGTCTGTTTATTAAAACTTCATGACCTTAGAACGATTTTTTTTTTACAAATATTGTGCTAATTTGATATGTAAAACATTATATACACATAAACCTTTTAAAGGTTACTCTTACGAATCAGATATTAGTTCTGATCTAGTTAATGAGGTATTGCACTGGAAATTCCTTCGGTGTTGAGAAAAGTTTGATTCTCTCTCTACAAGGTCCTCGTGTTTTGTTCTTGTATTGCGTTTTGAACTCATTAAGAAATGAGACAAGATGATTGCAAGGTATTTAAAGAAAGGAAGGAGGACCATGACTTGGGCTCATTACACTGTTATCATTTTGGACATCTGTTGGTGTCCCTCACAGTCACCAGGAAAATCCATGCATTTTACTTTAAGCAATTTCATATGTCTTAACTAACCCGCTCGCTAGTGTCGAGGTAACATTATAAGAACTTGTTTGAATCTAGATCTCAGGTTCGTCTTCCGTTTTATTTGCTACAACCTATCACGATTTTCCTTCTTCGGCAACGGTGTCCTCTCGGAAACTGAGATCAAGGGGTCTGCCTGGGGTGCACTGAGTATACGCCCCTGCGTTAAGACGACGAAGACTTATAGACAACTTCTGTTTTAATGTCTGATTTTTAGTATAACCGTCTTCTGGAGGTTCAGTTTCTGGAACGATATGATACTTATATTCGTCTCCAAAGTTCTCACAGTCTAAGTTGCCTTTGCAAGAGTATAATCCTGTTGGGAGAGACCCGTGTGTTGAGTCGCCCCCGTTTACAGAACTCCAGTGTTTGTCTCTTCGTTTTTTCTTCGTCTTATGTTTGTGGTGATGTTTACCTTGGAGCGACTCGTGGTTAGATCCACTGTTTTCGAAAACCGAGGTATATTTAACGAATTGTTCTTTTCTCGCTCTTTTCTGCGCTCTTCTAGCAGCCTTATCGTCACGTGACGAAACCTCTTCGTAACTGATACAAACAGAATTCTCCTTTTTGTGGATTTCTTGTGGACAGTGGTCATCTGGGTCATCGGTACGAGATGGTATGGATTCTGAGGATAATCTCGCAGGTATTTTTACCACTGTGTCTTGTCCTTGGGGGTTAGCAAACGATATTTTGATAACGGGACTTGTTCTTGGAGCGGTTAATGCCGACATATAATTTTTTGAGATCCCGCCCATGTTTTGATTGCAAAAAGAATCGCTAATCTTATCTTGAGCATCTGCTGACTTTGACATAACTTCATCTTCTTGTTCCGCTATATTGGATGTATCATTAGTTTCCGCTTTCATTACCCCTAGAAAATCCTCGGTGGATCTCCTTTTACGTAATTCCGTGCACCTAAATTGGGTTACATTTTGTGAAGAATGCCTCTGTGGGGGCACAGATTTACATTCGGGGGAATTTTGAACTCCTGGAGGTTCACTTATCTTAGAAGCAGTGAAAAAGTTTAACATATTTTCTTTGTTTGTAGGCCTAGCTGACTTAGAATATCGTGATTTGGTACGATACCGTCCCGTGCGCGTCGACAGTCGACCTCTACCGACACTATACCCCATGGGGTTTTGGGGTAGCCCATAAGGACGGCTAAGGTCAGTGTGGAGGGTAGACGTTTTTTTATTATTACATTTATGTGTGGTAGGACTAGGTAATATGCTTCTTTCTGTTCCCGCCTTGGCAGACTTCGATTCGTTCGTTTTGAAATTTTGAAGCTCTTTCGCCTTATCAGTATTTTCACTGCACATAGTAAAACAACGAGAACACAAAACCGGTCTTGGCCGAAGTCGTCTCATGCGAACATGCTGTTGTCGCTCCCGGCTATTCCGTCCCTGAGGTCTCCGCCGCGACGGGAAAGAATCCTGGGTCGTTGAAAAATTCACAGCGTCCTTTTTTCCACCCGAGTCGAAATAGGTGTGTCTTTGTTTTAATGAATAAAATGATTCTTCTGAAATTTCGGGGATTAGACCTGATTTTTCGTTGATACGGGTTGTGGAGTCCAACATCTCTTGAAACTTAAGAGAAGAAATACCTGGCGGACCGTTCCTAAAGGATTTAAGACAAAAGCTGGGACTTAATCAATAACAAATGTTGCAAGTATCATCAACACATTTTGGAATCTAACTTATGCTAATATTTCACTAATTAACTAAGTGTCTACGAAAGAGATGCACGTTTTTGTTTTGTTTTTTTGTAAATAATTCGTATACACAGTTTTATGGTATTCTGTTGAAAAAAAAAAAAACTTCTTTTATTATTGACCTTGAGACTTAAAAAGGTCAAACTAAACAAGATAAAATTCAATTATTTGTGAACTGTAACCCTTAATTTTCGCTAGTCCTGACATGCGAGGTACACAGTGGAAACATTTTATTTTGTAAAATGTATGAATTAATACAATAAAAAGTTCAGCATTGTTACGGGAGGATAAACAGTATTCCATATTTCTAAGTCAGAACATTCAACAATGCTTAATTAAAATTGATATATATACTACGTATGTTGCAGGGAATGAATTTTCTCAGTGGATTTCATTCCTTGGTATTTTCTTTAATTAAGTGGTAAATACCAATAATTTAATAATGTAGTATTAAATATATAAAAGAACGTCAAATATAGGCACAAAATTTGAAGAAAAGGTCGTACTTGACCAATATTAGACATAATTAAACAAAAACATGACATACAACTATTCCACAAGCTATTCAGGTGTGAAAGTTTTCTAAGATGGTCATACTTAGCCAGGATTAAGCCTCATCGAATAAAAAAATATGTAACAATGCGATTTTACAAGTTATATAAATGAGAAAGTTTATATTTAACAAATGTGAAACCTAATTAAACATAAAAGCTGAAATATTAATATTTTACAAGCTATATAAGCTGTCTTTGAAGACTGGTCATATTTAATCAGAGTTAGGGCTAATATAATACAAAATCTGATAGCTATTGTACAAACTACATACACGAAAAGGTCACAACTTGAAACACTACTGCTGTATAAGTTATACAGATAAGAAAGTATTGAAGAAAGGTCACACTTAACCAAGGTTAGCACTAATTAAACACAGTAATATTCTGCGATTGTACAAGCTACATGTATGAGACGAGGCTTTGAAAAAGGGCTGCTCAAAACCTAAAGCTCTGAAAGCACTAATTTATTATCATGTATTACATTTTCACTTATTTGAAAAGCTGCTGTAATAAAAAAAAAATTCACTAAAAATGAAGGGAAGCCAATCTGAAAAAGCTTATAGTGAATTTAAAGAAACTGTACACAAAGCAGATTATTTTATAATCTGTTGTAATGAACGTAATCTATTAAAAATTGTTAGGCCTAATTAAACACAAACCAGTAATCAATTTAAGTAACAAACTTTTGGAGAAATGTTACACTAGTTAGGCCTAATTAAACATAGACCAGTAACGATTTTCAGCAACAATCCTTAGGAGAAATGTTACACTTGTTAGGCCTAATTAAACACAGATCAATAATAAACCTCAATAAAAAGGATGAAAGTGAAAACATTATTTTATACGCTATTGTAAAGAAACTGTGAATAAAGGATACACGTATTAAGCCTAATTAAATACAAGTCAGCAATGAGCATCAATAATGAACCTTTGGAAAAAGGTTACACACGTTAGGCCTAATTAAACAAAAATAAGTAACGAAGCCAGTACGCTGATGGATTTCATGCTGAGATATAAATGATAAAAAATACGTCACTCAAAACTGAACAAAAATTCGAGTTTTGATTAACAAAATGTCAGTTTTGTTCATTTTAAGAAAAAATTGAAACCGGAATCAGATATTTATTTATCATAATAACGGAAAAATTAGAGATTAACTTAACTGCACGATTTCCGTATTTAAAATTATGTATATTTGCATACAATACATTTTATAAGGAACACTTTGTATAGAAGATGAATTGAAAGAATGATCCCCCACGTTCTTTGTAAGTTGGTTCCAACAACTTAAAACTATTTATAAATTTTAGGTGTGTAGAGAAAGCCGTGTTACTTTCGCCGTAAAGAGCCGTGTACAATGCAAGTAAAAACAACAACAAAAAAAGAAAATTTCTTAACTTTGAACTTTCTTTTACATATATTTATAGCACCACATTCAGATAATAATGGAAACACCTAAAACTGAACGATGGTTTCCATAGAAACACAAAGTTTACTTGATAAACTCACGAAACTATATTCCACAATACATTACTATTCTAATAGTAGCGATTGTGATTCCCTAACATAAATCGAATAAAGTAATATTTCAAAAAGAATCTGTAAGTATAATATGAACAGTGATTGTTTGATTTTTAAATTAGACGAGATTATATTTCCATATAATAATTTACACGAGTTAAGACGAAATTAGACTATCTGCTATTTTCTGGTTGATTCATATCAACGTAGTTGGCGTTTCTACATATTCCCATTGTAATAGAAAAGAACTAACCAGAAGTGTCGAAAAAGTGTTTGTATGCATATATATTTTATAATTATGATTATTTGAGAGTGTTTCTCACCTGGTTTAACAAAGTTGAAAATTAGCTTTGTTCTGATTTGAACTTCAGTGACCCATATAAAATGGGCAGTAGTATGATAAACGTTATAATTATATAATTTGAAATTAAAATAGTCTCATCTGTGTAAAATAGCCAAATATATATACATAAATTTTAATGACAGCTTTACGGTTAAAGAATCGAAAACATAGTACTTTTTAAAAATATTATGTTTATATAGGTGTTATATTTCAAACATTCTGTCTGATGTAATAGGCGCTAAATACAATTTGGAAAAATAAAAGTGGAAAAAAAACAATCACAGAAAGCGCCTTTCTGGTGAAGATGAATCTAAACGTGATTAGTTACGACTCCTTAGGTCCTTATGAGCGTAGCAATTCATTAATATTTTACAATATTACATTTTTAATTACTTCCTTCCTTGTAATTATGGTCGGCGATATATTCCTGAAACATGATTAATTATATTAATACAAACTGAAGACATCTAAAATATGGAAGAGGTTCTTGAATCCGCTGGGAAAATTACTCACTTCTTGGAGACTTCAAGTAATAATCCCTGAAATTCTCTGGTTTCGAAGTGATATGTTACAACCAATAGATCAATCAAGGCCTCTTCTACAAGAACGTTGATTTTTGAACCTTTCAGTCGTGTCAGGGTGTTCATCTCTGTTGCGGTAGACCTCGCCATTGCTATGACCCACTACACCATCGTTAGAATAGTGTTCGCTTTAAGTCATAAGATACGCATGCGCAGCAGCGTCTTATCCACCCCTCTTGGAGCCTGACGAACTCTGCCGTGAGAGCAGTAGGCATGTTAAACCCCCACTCCCTCTCAAAAACATTGCATTCAGATTAACTAGGAAATTATGATAAGTAAATAATGCTACTTATTATTTATAAATTTTCTTTCGTTTGGAATAATGTAACATCATAAGCAAATCGAAATTAATCGTTAACCTAATCTCCCCTGTATAATACAGAAATAAAAATAAAATCAATATTGAATATTGACCCTGATATATATTTAAAAGAAGACAAAAGCTGACGCTGCTATAATAATAATAATAAACATACAAACGTATTTGAGGCATTAGTTTTATGAACCTCAAGTATTTCCGTATTCCTGAGCCAAGTTAAAGACTGGCCTTGGAACGTTCAAGTAAACGTGAAGTAGGCTTAAACTTAATAAGTGGTCAGCGCCTGGAAACAAAAACGTTAAGATGGAAACCTTACATACAACAAAAGAAACATAAAACTTTTAATTCAGTTTATTGCGTTATTAGTTTTAATCAAGTTTCTCCATGTACCACATACACCATACACCTCATTTCTCATAGTATATAAACCAACAGTTGTTGTTATTTTATTGTTGTATTTTACTTTGCAGTTGAAATTGATACTGATTCGAACATAATTCATCTTCGATTTTGTTCTGTGTTCTTAGTAGCGAGTATGTTTTATTGAACCGAATAACGAATTCGGCAAAAAACTGATAAAAAAAACTATTTATGTATTTAAGCACATAATCCAGAGCCGAAAGTTTCTAAAGAGTTTATTTGCGACTATATTAGATGTCAATATTTAGCTGATTATATGGCATCCGAGAGTGAGAGAAAAAAAGACTAGCGGATACTATTAATAGACAGATGGATCCTACGGACTGTTTATTTTCCCTGTATAAGCACATAAATTAGGCCAAACAATGTGACTTAGCAAAAAAGTAGAAATTCATGTCCGTCCTCAAATTAAGCAAAATTACTCGCGAATTTTTAGCAACAACCTTTCATTTCGTACTTTAGGTTCAAGTTGTGATCGCCATTGTGATTACTAGAGTACAGTGCGAAAGCAACGACGTTAAATATGACAAGAAAAATTATTAGAAACACGCGTACTGTCGCGCTACTCTGAAACTTTAAGCCTATTTTTTTGTGTGTCGCTCATACTGCGGTGCAACATGGCCTCATCATTTCTATATTTCTATCCCGGCATTCTTTGTACAAAACTAACATGTACTGTAAAAAGAAAAATGTCTGAACCTGATTGAGAAATAATTGAAATCACGCTGAGTCGTTATTCTGTACCTTATATGTACTGTAATATCCTTCCGTTTTAATAAATCATTACAAGGAGTTACACCGCAACGTTTCAAACAAAATACGAAAGTTAAACACTCCCTCTTGATATATAAATGTATAAACACACAAAACGTTTGCACGTTACCAAAACGTACACCAGTCGTCTCTGACACCTTTGGGGGTAACAACTACACTAAGTTAGATTATAAAAATAAAATTATGTGTTGTAACATGTATTATTAAAAAAAAAAACACGATCTACACCAAGTCACACTATTAAAATAAAACTGTTTTACATCATGAATTGAGCCACCTAGAAACCGACGACTCACAATGTTTTTGGTGAATGCTTTACGCCGGTTGTATGACTGGATTAAATCTGTTCTAAATAGTATTGTTATGTACAAAATGCAAAACGATACAGATAGAAATATATTAATAAAATAAGTAAACACATAATACCATGTAAAATAGTTCACAATTTAGTTAAATATGTACTAATAAAGCAATGCCAAATTTAAATGACTCTTTAGCTAAAGGTGAAAATAATTTGACTTGCACCCCCCCCCCGGAGGCTGAGTAGCAAGTCTTCGGGCTTATAACGATATAAAATAGTTTTCGATATCCTCTGCTGGCTGAGCACAGATAGCCCATTGTATAACTTTACACTTAACAAAGACAGAAAAAACTTGTAACAAGAAGTTATTATGGTCAAAAACTAGTACTTTGGACCATTGTAATCACTTAGGTGAGAGCCTCCTCCCCCAGTGGCACAGCGGCAAGTCTGCGGATTTATGTGATGGGCATAGCACAGGTAGCCCTGTGTGTAGCTTTGTGCTTAACTGCAAACAAACAGATCCCCAGTGGTAAGCGAGAGTACTCGAGGAAGTTCGTGAGATGTGTCCAAAATTTCACTAAAATAATATGATTTGTACCATTATAAATATCTTTCGTAACGATTTAATTTAATGCATGTGAATAAAAAACATAAAAAAAGATCGACAGATTTGAGGGTCCGCGACAAAATCTTTAATTCAAAGATGTTTGATAACCACCAATTTAGAACTACTTGTAGATTAACAAGCACGTATGCTTTCAACAGTTATATTTATTTAAATATTGTAACTATAATAGCGTTTACGTTTATCAAAATCTATTCTTAAAGTGTACCAAGTAAAAAAGAAAACTGCCTAATGTGGATTTTATGAGTAGTGTCTGATTAGAGACTGTGGAATTTTTACGTCATCCTCTGTATGACCTGTAAAAATTAAACAACTTTACTAATCGATTTCCGGTCGCCACGCTGTTCAGGAACCACGAGAGGTGACGAATCAGTTGATTTTCGAAATACAGAGATTATAGGTAGTTTTAAAATTTAAATACAACTTTACTGAGAAACATTCAAGTAGTAACAACGGTAGAAAACGAGTTCATTATAACGCCCCTTCAGTCTTTTATTGTTTGCGATTACTCCTTTTTTCGTTAATATCGTCCATTGATGGAAGCGACCCGTCCACTAGTAACAAAGAAAATGTATTCAAGTACTGCGGGCAACTGGCGGCCATATTGGCTTTATTGACGTAGCTGAGCGAAACTGTCTACAGTTGTAACCATCAGTAAGAAATAAAAACAAATAAAGAGAAAGTTATAACAAATAAACAACATTTATGAATTATATAACTCATTACAAAGTCTAAGAGGTGTAATTTTCATCATATGTTCGGAAGAAACATTATTTTAATTTTGTCTTCTGTATTTGTGATTGACTCATTTTTTCTTCCATACATCAAATAGTTCCAATTTCAGTGTAATAAAGATGTGTTACTAAATTGTGCGGATGGTAGAATCAATTATTTTAACTTAAAAATATGATAACGAAAAGAAGAATTTATACACACAGGCTAGAGTGTATTAATACAGGTACATTTTGTTTTTATGTGGTACAAATTATTGTTACTAGCGGCATGTATACACTAACAATTATGCTAATCGGTTTTACAGAATAACAAATAAAAACAAAGCTTTCTTCCTATATTAGAGAAACATTGGTGGCGTCATGCGGGTGCGTGGCAAACACTACGTACATTTCACCACTTCATGATATAATAAGTGCTTCCATGATACAATAACGCTTTGTATTTAATCATGCATGTGAATTCTTCAAAAATATTATTTTATGAGCAATGAAACTTCGAATGTAATCGTATTTTTGCATCATAAAATATACGCTTTTTCGTCTTCGCAAAAGTCAAAGAATCATTTTTTTTTAATATTTGTTCATAAAAATTTTCCAGTCGAAAATTTTTGGTTTTGTGAAAGGAAATGTTACGTCATTCTCGAAATTTCTTAGTTTTTGTTGTTTTTCTTACTGGAAATTATTACTGATTTTCGCAGAACTTTTCTATACTAAGTCAAATATTTTAATTAACTGTATAAGGAGTAATATAAACGAGGCCGAGCTAACGATTTCTGTACCTGCTACACTCCCGATGTTTGGCGAGTAATATTACTACGAATATAGAAAGTTTACTCTCAATATTCGAAAATGGAATTTTTAGCCTAAACAGAAGTTTACGAGTACTTGACCTAATTGCCAAGTCAGTGACTCCCACCCCATTCCTACCCTCCACACAGGGTACAGTGAGTCCTCCGTTCTGACTTTTTGACCAACCGAAAACATTTGTCACCGCCAGAGTTCTCAAACAAGCAAAGGAACTGATTGTCACCTGTATAACGCGCTAACAGCTCAAATTGCGGTATATGTTCAGCAGCATCATATCTCGAACGCCAGACTTTAAGATAGGCAGCTCGACACATTAAACTGTAATGTCATTTCTGGAAGTCTTGAAACAACTGTAAAAACAGTGTTACGTTACTACAGTACTCCACGCATGCTCAGAGAGATCTAATTCGACACTTCTGTCCACGGAATACAAGTAAACAACGTGGTTAACATAACTGACAGCTACTCTGTTTAATAATGTATTTTTACAGGAGCTCATAAAACATTCTTATAGACTGTTGTAAAAATAGTTTTTTATTCATATACTAAATACATAATCTATAGGAATAATTTTATAAACATTTATGTATGAACTTCTATAGACTTGTAAAGGCATTTTTTAAAAGTTTGCAAAAAACAAATGTTTATAGAATCTCGTAGTTACATTACTATTACTTAAATTACAAACTTTTTTTTATAAATATAAAAATGTATAGTTTAAATTAGCTGAAAAACGAAGTGTGGGACAAATAAAACTAGTTATAAATTTAAAGTATTCTGTAATCGGTTTACTATACTGTTTATCTTTTTTGGTTTTGGTTTGGAATGTTTTAAGTTCATTTTCTAAGGCTTACAGATCATTTCTTGGTTGCCTATACATATGTTTATTATTCAATTTCATTCAACAGCACGTGGACAGATGTAACTTATTACCTGCCTATGAAGAGAATTATTACTGTAGTCATTGGATTATAGTGTATCATCAGATCTCTTCATTGTAATAACTTCTTGTAAGATT
Organism: Carcinoscorpius rotundicauda; assembly: GCA_011833715.1. Lineage (NCBI taxonomy): Eukaryota > Metazoa > Arthropoda > Merostomata > Xiphosura > Limulidae > Carcinoscorpius > Carcinoscorpius rotundicauda. The sequence goes on along the minus strand of CM022394.1, from coordinate 102,936,976 downwards.
TAAAAACAACACAGAATTTTTAAAATCTTTTTCCCCAACCTCCCATATCAGAATGAAGGCTGAAAACTATAGTCATAATTGTTGTGTTAAGTTGGAATGACATTTAGCGAAACGACCTAGTCAGCAGAAACCAGTGTTATATGTACATATACTATAGTGCTTGAATCTGATTACCTGTATTCTGTGACACACATACATATTATAAACTCACCCAACAGGTATAGTTTAACTCACGTAACTATAGCCAACAAACTTCTCAATATGTGTTCGCTATTTACTGACATCAGATGGTTATCACACCTAGTTAGCCAATCAGCTTTTAGATAGTCAGGAACAGTCTGCTCGAAAAAGGAACAGCGTGGCGCACAACATGAAATGCGTTTCAAATATAAATGGAAAATATTTCGTGGCTTACATTCATAGCTCTTGGGTGTGTCATAATCTTTGTACAGACAATGTTTCATGGGTATTATATAAAATGGTTATTACTTATATAAAATAAATATGAACGTGTCATTATTGATTAAATTGACAACATAATTGTGTACACGTGGCTATGGTATGTATTTATCTGTTCGTATACTTAAATATGTTTTAATCTACAACTTTTTCTTTTTTTTATTTTAGCAACTCTTTTGATAGATTTGCCGCGTAACGATATACTTCTGATTAAGATGTTTAGTATGAAACGATTTGTAAGTTTGGAAAATTAACAAAATGTATACAGGCTTGTCTGAGAGCTAAAAGGATATTTAGTTATTGTTTTGAATTAAGCACAAAGCTACACAATGGGCTATCTCTGCTCTGCCCACCAGGGGTATCGAAACCCGGATTTTTAGCGTGTAAGTCCGCAGACATACCGCTGAGCCACTGGGGGACGGATATTTAGTAGTTGTTGTCATTGCTTTTCTAAATACAAAGTGAGGTATTATTGGGATTATGGCCGAGAATGTAGAGATTAATTAGAGTGCTTAACTTAATCAATTCGTTCTTGTGAATGTTCTATGTTATAGATATTTAATTCTTTTTGCAGTGGTATAAATATGCCTCCACAATTGTTACTCTTCCACTGCCCTCTTGCTTATTACAACCGAATTAGGTTTACCCATGTTCAGACAGCTTTTACGTGGCGTGCTGTGAAAACCTGAAACAAACAAATAAACAAATCTATTTTAGGGATGTAACATTTTCTACACCGTAGGCATATGTGTCATGCTCCGACACTCCAAGTTCGCTCTAAACATCTCTACATCTTCAACAAGGATGGTGTGGTTTGGTTTGAATTTCGGGCAAAAATACACTAGGGCTATCTGCGCTAGCCGTCCCCAATTTATCATGTAAGGCTAGTTGGAAGGCAGCTAGTCGTCAACGCCCACTGCAAATTATTGGACTGCTCTTTTAACAACGAATAGTTGAATTGAGCGTCACATTATAACACCCCCACAGCTGAAAGGACGAGCATGTATGGTGTGAGGTAGATTCAAACACGTGACCCTCGGATTACGAGTCGAGTATCCTAACCACGTGGCCATGCCGGGCCTCTTCAACAAGGGACGTCCAAACAATTCTTTTTTATATCACCTGAACGAAATACCAGTTTCTGGTTCGAACATTTGATGTATGCTAGATGCACATGTTTTTAACAGGACCTTATATAGCAAAAAATATCAAGATCATGTCAAACGAGAAGGTCGCGGACAAGTAATCATTCATTCGACACATGCTACTTTCAAGTAGCTTTACATATAAAAATAAAAAATAGGGAAACAAGATTACAGATGTCAGTCCTTTCCTGAAACCAACCTAAGTCTTACATAAGACTTTTATTAGCTTGTCTGTGATCTGTACAACACAGATGATCGATTTCTGAATATTAACGTTGCAAGTCTGAAACTGCACCGTCGATCCATCGTCTATCTGCAACTAGTCATCACCACCCACCGTCAACTCTTAGACTTACTCATTTTACCAATGAATAGCGGAATTGACCGTATTATTATTACGCCCACAACCGGGGCAGTGCAAAGTAATGAGAATAATTCGCTGAGAAAATCTACTTCTAATGGGGCATCTCTTCAGCACGTGCGAATGTAAAAACTATAGATATTATTGAAAAACAAACAAGCTCTAAATAATAAGAGTTCACAATAACATTATATAAGATCAGTCTATTCAAAGTCCTACAGAATGTTAATTTCGTGAGAGCAAAAGTTTTCCAGTGGTCAAGTCAGTATAGAATTTTTCCATGATGGCGCTACCTTGAGTCAGAGTTTCGCTCTCTTCCGCCCTCAAGTGGCTCAGCGGTATGCCTGTGGACTTACAACGCTAAAAACCTGGTTTCGATACCCGTGATGGGCAGAGCACAGATAGCCCAATGTGTAGCTTTGTACATAATTCGAAACAACATCTATCTCTTCCCTGCGTGAGGCCTAGTTGTTAATGATGCCCAAGAATTCATGACTTATTTCATAGTCGTTTGTTATGAGTGATGGTCAAATCCTACTGTTCAATCAGTTAGAGTTGAGGGCGGCTGCTCTTGAGTAGCTCCTTTCCATCCCTTCAAAATTAGAGATCGTTAGCGCAGACAGTCTTTTCCTGAAATAAAATTAAAAAATAAATCCTACGGCTGAAAGAGCGACCCTGTTTGGTATGATAGGGATTCGAACCTAATATACTCAGATTACCCTAACCACTTTGCTGTAGCGGGACGTTAAACCATGTATCTCGATATAATTGTTTATCTACACCACGCTTGTATTCTAACGTTACGTTGCATATTTATTTGTATTTCATAGACCATATTATAGTAAAGTTTATAATATAGGATTCTATCCAAATATTCAAATTTCTTATGAAACAAGCACCACCTAAATGCTGCTAAATATACTTACAGTTTCTGAGATAATATAATGTGTTGATGATACATGGGCAATGAATTTGTTAATATGAATCAACACTTCCAAATTATAACAAAAGTTATATTATCATGCTAATAAACTAATGATCCTGTTTGACAGTAAAATGGTAAAAACAAAAGGACTGACGTTGTTATTAAAGTACCAGTAGTTCATATATTGACAAGAGTTTGTGTAGTAATGCTATATTTCACATACAAGCCTATATATATATATAAACATAACTGTGGGCTGGGATAGAGTATTGTTTTAGATGGGGTTGGTTGGGTCTGTATCAGAATATCATTCCTGTTCTTGTAGTTTTTATGGTTCTAATATTACTATTCGTGATATTCTCCGATAAGACAGTGGTTCATCTCTAAAATCAGTGGTTCGATTCCTTTCAGTAGACACAGGAGATAGCCCAATATTCGTGATAATTTTATTCTCCGAAATAAAACGTCTGAAATACATTACAAATATGTTTGTAACTACGTCAGTCACGACGACTCTCCGATAGTCCTTTGAATGGGTCGTAGTTCAACTAGAGAGCCAGGACTTCATTGCACATTGCACATGTATAACAGGAATATGCTAGTGTGTAGCAGCCACATTATTTTACATGGAGACACCAACAAAGATGACCAAATATCAGCCCTGTATTTTGTTCAACCAACAGCATCACAATCAACTGGTATTATTACACGATTCAGTTCTAAGTATTTAACTGAAAATGGGATCACTCTTATTTCATTAATTTGTTATTAGATCCTGTATGGCGGAATAAACAAAGCCATCCAGGTGCACAACCTTTATAACGGTATCGTACACGTTACGCCGACACCTATATATAGATTCAAGCCAGTCATACTGACACCAATAATAGTTTCTCAACTATAAATCTCACACCCAAAATGATTCACACCAGTTACACTGACATAAATAATGTAATCAAACTTGCGATGCTCATCAAGGTCTAAAAACTATGATATTGGTTCTAATTTAAACACTAAACACTAGATGGAGATTCCCTTATAGTTGTATTAATTTTGAAGTGGTTATATGTTTATTGATTCCGAAATAATCTTTTACCAATGAATAATTTTTAATGACTTTGTTCTTGTAAATTTACCATACGAAACAAGGTATAACTAAAAACTTTCAAATTTACTACCATAAATTCATCATGTGTTTGTCACACATTATTTGTTCACTGAATTTCTTCCAAAGCTGTCTCTTTTAGTTGTCCATAATTTTTGATAGATAGACTAAAAGGAAGACAACTAAGCAACAATCACCAACCGCCACTTCTTGAATTGCTCTTATCTCATGAAAAGTGGGATTGGCCGTTTTGTTTTTCAGCGCCATCGCAGTAGAAATGATAAATATGTTTGACGATGGGTTTCGATCCAGTAATCTACAAATTACGAAAGAAGCACATTAATCACTAGGTCAGTAACAAAAAAACATTTCCAGTGAAATACGCGGAGTTTATATGACAAGAAAAAAGTTTAGATGAGCATTTTATGTCTTAAAATTTGATTGATAAACAAAGGGAAGCAAACAGAGACTTGGATAAGCACAATGCACATTACTGTATATTAAATACAATTAAACTGATTAGTCCTACAAGGGTCTGGCGTGGTTGGTGGTTAAGGTACTCTACTAGCTAACTGAGGGTCGCGGGTTCGAATCCCCATCACACCAAACATGCTCGCCCTTTCAGCCGTGAGGCCGTTATAATGTTACAGTCAATCTCACTATTTGTTGGTAAAAGAGTAGCCAAAGAGTTGGCGGTGAGTGGTGAAGACTAGCTGCTTTTTCTATAGTCTTACACTGCTAAATTAGGAACGGCAAGCTTATATAGCCCTCGAGTAGCTCTGTGCGTGACCTGGCATGGCCTAGCGCGTTAAAGCGTGCGCTTCGTAATCTGAGGGTCGCGGGTTCGCGCCCGAGTCGCGCAAAACATGCTCGCCCTCCCAGCCGTGGGGGTGTATAATGTGACGGTCAATCCCACTTTTCGTTGGTAAAAGAGTAGCCCAAGAGTTGGCGGTGGGTGGTGATGACTAGCTGCCTTCCCTCTAGTCTTACACTGCTAAATTAGGGACGGCTAGCACAGATAGCCCTTGAGTAGCTTTGTGCGAAATTCCAAACAAACAAACTAGTCCTAACAAAGAAAATGAAAAAATATAATAAATGTTGTGATTTTTTTTGTATTAAGTGTAGACGTAGCCAGAAATGGACATTTTGGGGGGTCAGTTTGAGTGCTTGATGCAAGTGCCGCAATCGCGAAGCCATGCGAGGGGGTCAGGTGGTAGGCCCCCGGGAAATTTTTAAATCAAAACGTAAAATAAAATCCTGAATTATGCATTCTGAGACTATCTTTTAGGCAATTTTCAGAATGGCACACTGAAGTGTTTGTCTTATTTCTTAATTATTAATAAATATATAGGCCTATATATGTAATGTATAACTTATACTTGTCAGGCCCAGCAACGTAGGCCTTCAGTCTCGTCATCAGCACATAAAATATGTGTATAGTGTCTATAATCTGTATTCAAATATCATAGACAATGTATGTTCAGATTTCCTGGATTTCAAGAATTAACTTCACAAATAAACAATGGGTAGTACCGTGGCAGGCTGGCAGTAACATAGCATTAACGTAGTACCATTGGCGCCATCTATAGTGTATCATTCATTATAGATGGCGCCAATGGCATTGTGAATGTGACTTGACAAACAGAAGTTGCGATGAACAATCATTCACAATGTCAAGCCTGAAAAAGCAAAAGACACGGCATGGGTTCTTTAAACTCATTCATGAGGCTGATCCTGATCAATCTGCTGCAGCCAATCAGGTTGAATCAGAATTGTCAGAGTCATCACTGTGTCCTTCTACCAGTGCTACCACTACCACCTCAGGTCCAGTCTGGGACATTGGAAATTACATATCTGATGATGTCAGCATTGGTAAACAGGTTAGTCGACTCCTCGTTATATTAATTTTGTATTAAAAATCATGCAAACAATCTGCATCGTTGGCTTTCACAGTGGAGATGGCTATTCTACAGTCAACATGCAAAGGGTGCTTTCACAGTGGAGATGACTATTCTACAGTCAACATGCAAAGGGTGCTTTTTCAGTGGAGATGGTTATTCTACAGTCAACATGCAAAGGGTGCTTTCACAGTGGAGATGGCTACTCTACAGTCAACATGCAAAGGGTGCTTTCACAGTGGAGATGGCTACTCTACAGTCATCATGCAAAGGGTGCTTTCACAGTGGAGATGGTTATTCTACAGTCAACATGCAAAGGGCGCTTTCTGCAAGCACTGCCGTCTTTTTGCTCCTGATGGTGCTGGTGCTGGTAGCCAGAAATTGGGACAACTAGTGAAATTTCCATACACGAACTGGAAGAAGGATGTTGAACTCTTCAAGGCACATTAATTCAAACAGTACCACCAAGACAGCAAATAAAAAGCTAACAATTTTCTTCAGGTCGTAAACACAAGTTCATCTGTTTACTTGCAGCTTGATGCAACTTAGAAGCAAGAAATTGAACAGAACCGGTAATATTTAATACCTATTATTGATACTGTATTGCTTTGTGGGGGACAGGGTTTAGCTTTGAGTGGAAAATATGATTCTGGTCCAATGCTTGTTGGTAAAACTGATGAGGAGCCCTTCAATAATGATGGGAATTTTCGGGCAATTTTGCGCTACAGGACAAAGGGTGATGTCATGCTTTCAGCAAGTCTTAAGAGTACAAATAGGAATGCTACGTATCTGAGTCCTCAAATTCAAAATGAAACCATCAATGCCTGAAATACTTATGTTTTTGATGCTTTAGTTAACAGGGTTAATGCTGGAAAGTGTTTCTCAATATTAGCTGATGAAATAACAGATGTTTCAGGCATCGAACGGTTTTCGCTGTGTGTGTTAGATATTTGCATTCCAATGACAACTCTGTTGCAACAAGACAAGATTTTTTGCAATTTATACCTGCTTATGATGTAACAGGCAGACACTTGGCTGCTGATGTTGTAATAACCAATCTGACAAAATATGGCATTGACATGGCTTACCTGCGAGAACAAGGATATTACGGTGCTGCCTCTATGAGTGGGAAATCCAACGGTGTTCAGAGACTCATAACTGAAAAATTCCCATTTGCACCCTATGTACACTGCAGTGCCCATTCCTTGACTTGGCAATTTGTGATACTTGTAAAGAAGTTCCTGTGAGAAATTGCATGTGAGTAATTTCTAGCATTGAAAACTTTCTCAATACACCCAAACGAAAGCACGTTTTGGCTCTTTCGGTGGAGAAAAAAACACCTGAATCAAAAAAAAAGTTTGAAAGGTGGGTTGAAAGGCATGACTCAGTCATTGTCTTTCTATTATTAATCCATGCATTTGCAGATGCCCTTGAGACCATATCAGGGTGGCAAGACAGAGATTCAGCCACGCAAGCCAATCAATTATTGTGTTCTATAACACAGCCAGAATTCCCCATCACTCTACTTACCATTGCTAAATTGTTTTCCTTTAGTTTACCTCAATGCAACTTACTGCAGCAAAAGAACATTAATTCAGGTGATGTGATGTATTACGCAGAAAAATTTGAGATTTAATCTGTTCACTCAGAAATAACACTGTGAATGATTGTTTTGTTTGTTTGGAAATTTCGCACAAAGCTACTCGAGAGCTATCTGTGCTAGCCGTCCCTAATTAAGCAGTGTAAGACTAGAGGGAAGGCAGCTAGTCATCACCACCCACCGCCAACTCTTGGGCTACTCTTTTACCAACGAATAGTGGGATTGACCGTCACATTATACGCCCCCACGGCTGGGAGGGCGAGCATGTTTAGCGCGACGCGGGCGCGAACCCGCGTTCCTCGGATTACGAGTCGCACGCCTTACGCGCTTGGCCATGCCAGGCCACTGTGAATGAATTTAACAACATTTTCTGTGAAGTTCAAACTCTGTGTAGTGAGCTTCAAATTGACATCATAATGCCAAGGCAGGCTAAAAGACAGATGTATAGTGCTAACTCACAAACCACTAGCTCTGAGGAGTACTTTCGTATTGTTGTACTTGTACCATTTGTTGATCACTTTCTTTCACAAATATGTGACCGTCTGTCCAGTCAAAATACTCTCCTTACAAACTTCATGTGTCTACTGCCATCAGGATTTATCACAGAACGGTCAGAACCTACAGCACAGCAATGTGACCAAATTAAAGAGTTGGTCAATATACACAAGGCTGGCATTGACAGCACTTAACTAGCTGCAGTAGGTGAACTTGGGTTTGATACAAATCACTTGCAAACAACAGACCAAAAATGTCACAGATGCATATGCAATGTGCAATGCAGAAATGTTCCCAGTCATTTCTGGACTGTTGAAAGTATTTGCCACACTGCCAGTGTCAACGAGCTCAGTGGAGCGTTCGTTTTCAATTCTCAGAAGACTCAAAACGTATTTGAGAAATACCATCACTGAAGATCGATTAAATGGCCTGACCTCACTATATATTCACTGTGATATTAATGTTGAACCAAACTGTGTTGTAGATGCCCTGGTAAGAACGAACAAGCGTTTGAGCCTTTCATAGATATTAGATTGTGTTTCTATAGTTCTGACAAAACTTGCTGTATTAAAAGAGTGTTCAATCAGAAATTTGCATTTGATCATTTGTTATGTGTGAAATTATCTGCCATGCAATCGCGGATCTTCATGAAACTTTACAGGTGGCAACTGAACTTGTCTAAAAAGTTTGGATCCATGGGGGGTGTTTTTAAACCCCAACCATCCCCCATTGGTTACGCCCCTGATTCCTGTAACTCTTTCTGTAACTCTATGCTCAACAACAAACAATGACAGGTGAGACTGATACATAACAAAAGTAGACTTTCTTCCGAGAACATGAAAATTAGTTTTTTAGTTTTCCAAAGTTGTGTTAGAATCCTAGTGGAACAGCGGCATGTCAGTGGACGAACAACGATAGAAACCGGGTATCAGTACTGGTGGTGGGCAGAACCCAAATAGCCCATTCTGTGTTATTTACTACAAGTAAAAGCTGTGTTGATTTTAAAACCTTATGAAATTCAATTGTCAGATACTGAAAGCACAGAAAAATGGATGAGTATAAACCTTCTTTATAAAATTTTAGATACAGTAATTGTAGATACCATACAGTTATTGTGCAGTTGACGTATATGTTCTTCTCTACTTCCGCTGATAACTTATGGATGTTGGCATCTTTTGTATTAAATGTTGCGGAGAATTAGTGAGAGTGTACAACTGCGGTAATAAAACGTGATAGGTTTAAACTAACTTTTCTGTCCAATTAAATATTCTGTCTGTTATATCAGTGTATAAAACTCAGAAGAAAATATTAATAAGGCTTATCTTTCATAAGAGAAATAAACACAAAGCAATGTATTTACATTAACTTATCACTGTGTTCAAATGTTTAGAAACTTACTATTTATTAGCCAGATCTAGAACTTCTGAAAATAAATGTAGTAAAATAAACATCTCAACTGCTACATGAAAACAATCTGGTATATAAAACATTTTAGTTTTGTCTTCGTAATTCCAATTGTATGTTCTTTATGTACTTCAGTAACGGTATAAAGTTAACACTAATGTTACTAATGGTACAGAGAGATATTCATCTGTCGGTTTATAACCAAATAAACATGTTTACAGTTCTTCCTCTTTGTTATATTTTATTTTAAAATAGTCTAATCACTTTATCTTGTTGAAAGCCATGACCAACTCAGGTTAAAATGTACGTCGTGGAGTCCCGCGTCTTTTATAAGTTTAAATAATCATATTAAGAAAAAGACTTGTTGTTTTCTTATCTTATCTATTTTTCCTTAACATGTCTGAAGCATCTAAAAGGAGGTGTCTTCATGTCAGTCCATGTCGATGATTTAATAATGTAAACGTTTCACTCACCATGTCAAGCTGCGTCTATGGACAGACAACCTTACTATTTCCAACAGTAATGTGGCTCCCAGAAGAGAAATGACAAATACCTAACGTGTAAAAATCAATGTCGTGTTCATTGAAAGTCATTAGGATACTTATAATGTAAGTGAAACTGACACTGTTAACAATAGAAGTGGTTGATGTACAATGGGAATCTCAAGTTTCTCAGGCTACATTCTCTATATGTAATCAAGAGTAGAGTAAATATCATGGTAAAGACATTGATGTAAATAAAGGTTTAACTGTTCCACTAAAACAGCAAGATACACCTCACTACAAAATAACCCATCTCAATGAACTTGGAAGAGATCACTAAACCAAACGGACAAAACAACCATCGGATCACAAGTATTGGCAAGAGAAGAGCTGTAGACACGTGCTCTTTACAGTAGACATGGGATATTAGGTATTCCTATTTATATAGTTTGGTAGGGAAAGTTAAAGTGTTCGTGTTTGTATTCAAATACATTCATATAGTATTCACGGTCACTGAATGATTTCATGAAAACTTAATACTGCAAGATTGCATCGAAATGTATTTTTGTGATCAAACCGTCCTTGTAGATTTGATGACAATACAAATACCTTTTGAAGAGTTAACAGGTTTAACCCAGGGTCAGAATACTTTTGTCTCCAGTTCTGTAGTATCATGGGATTATGAGTAAACTGTCTTTGATTATTCGTCACTTTGATCGTGCTTTTCTTGTATCACATAAAATAACAGAAATCAGTCACTTACAAACAGAAACCTGCAGTTTTGTTCAGATACACAGGTGAAATTTTCTGTGACTTAACTTGTCAAGATATACAAAATTTCCCTAATACACAAACAATCTACAGAATTTCAAACATTTCACAGAGGAAAACGAAAACAATAATACGATTAATTTTTCAAATGTTAGCATCACACGACCCCCTCCCAAGGTTTCACCACTAAAATTCATATAAAAACACATACAACGGAAATTACATAAACTGATTTTCTAATCATGTTATCCACCAGAAGCTAGACACACTAAAAGGAACTCTAAACTTAGAATACACTTTGTACAGAACAAAAAAATCTATGAAGAAGCTATGCACTAAAGTAATGTTTCACTGACGTTAACCAGTTCACTACTAAAGTAGTTATAGAAACTGTAAATATATTGAAAAAACACAGACAAAGGTTGTTAACTAAAAAAACAAAGTTTTATTTTTTCCAAAATAAAGAAAAACAAATTACTTGCGTCTAGAAAATATAAATGTACTTCTATCATCGATTTTGAAAAAACTGGCATATATATATATTTATAACCTGAATATAACACCTAGATTCGTTTTTCATCCGTGAAATAGACATTAAACGCACGTTGATAAAACATAAAACAGAACAAAAATACATTGTATCAGTTGCTCAGCCTTTCACACAAGTGAAACAGAACGTAACTTGAAACTGAGGTTGAGAGAACAACAAACAATAAACACCTTCCCAATTCCATGAAAACATGCCTCGAAATAAATATAGTTTTTCTGAACAGAACATCACAGGACTAAAATACCATCCTGATACTAACTGAAAAGAAAATCGGAGAAACTTTATTAATAAAATCAAACAATTTCACTGTTAAAAACACCCAAACTTGTCTCTATATATCTTTAATAGTTCTTCTTCATATGTTTCTCAGTTTATCAAACTATTTTACATTAAATATTACATAGTTTTGTATATTGATTCATCTTTCTATTGTTTTTGTTTAACCATATATAAATAATATTTAAAATTGATGCTGATTAATATTTATATGACAAGAAACCGACTTCAAATAAAAATGTATCTCAGGACGACTGGTATGGGTATTAACACTTCTACAAAGCTCTTCTGAAATTCATGAATAAGTAACTACAGTTAATTCTGTAATTCAAATACGTTGTTAGATTTTCAATGTTAATTCAAATACCAAAACGTTCTTTACTATAAAAACTCGTCTACTTTATAATACTATATAACACAAATTTTGTTCCTGGATAGTATGTGTTTTTTGTTAATTGCTTTTGTTGTAAAAGCTCAGAAAATGGCCATTATTCTTTTCAAACTTTGCATTTGTGACCTGGATAATGAAATTTAGAGATTAACATATTTTCTATGTAAAATCGGGCAAATTTGCACATTTTCATTTACATAAGGTCTGAATGAAACAACATATAAATCAAGGTTTACATGTATTTACACTAAATTTATACAAAAATGAATAAAAATGTTTAGAAGTTAATAGTTTTTCGAGATTTGCGACTGTAATGTAAATCACTTTCACGTATCATCCCCCAGGTATAGTCTCGGCATTCGACTTTGTTAGACCAAGATCTCTGATCAAGTCATCGAAGTCTCTTTGGTTGGGGTAGTTTGGGTTTATCTCACTAGCTGCACCTCTGTAATCTGGATCGTCAACGTCTACCTCCTCTTCTGATTAGCTGCTCTCTTCTGAGAATGGCTGCTTTTTCTCTGTCGGAGTGGGTACAGGGAGCTCAGGACTGTGTAGCACTGGGGCGATCGTTGATGGAAGGTACGGATACATGATAGCAAATGCATTCTTGTCACCACGACGTTTAGAAGGGTTCACCATGCAGAAGTAGCAATTACTTGAGTGGTCAGTGGGTTCACGCCATATTCTTTGAATAGCGAACTTCATGGTTCTCTTTTTCCCCTCTGTACCATCCTGCAAACAAAGCAAAATAAAATTGTTATTATGGAGAATCAATTCATTTCATCCACAACTAACGTGTAAAAGATTCATAAAAAATATTTTATGTGATATTTTTGAAAATTAAAAAAAAGATGTTTAAGTTTTAAAAGGTCTAAAATTTGTCTGATATAAAATCTTACTATTATAGCAAACAAAAATTGTCCGTCTTACCTTCTGGTGATTTTTTGCAGTGCTCACATGTAAAATGAGGTGCCCAGGGTTTGTTTTGATCCCCGATAGACATGTTGATATATGCCTCGTAGGCTTCACACATTTTAGCGGATGCGGTCACGTGCTCCGTGCTTGATAATGCTGGTGCACAAAAATATGGCAAACAGAAATGGGAAAAACCGTTTCTTAAATTAATTTACTCTAATCCTGCCTTGCAAAAACGTAATTTAATATATAAACATTCATAACAGTTTTGTTAAAACAATGATCTTGTATTTAATGTATTTTCAGTCATTAAATTTCATTATTCAGGTCATTCGGAGATAACAAGGAATATGAAAGACAATATGTGGACTGTATTCCTCTACTGAAAGAAACAATATGAGTAAAATTTACTATTTTTGAGAGGGAAGAAGGTATGTAATATAAGATTGGTCTTTTGTGTCACATTTTTTGACATATATCAAAAACTGTATTTCTAACTAACATCACTAGAAGTTAGTCAAGCATACTGATTTTAATTGGTGACTTCACCGTATTTTTCATTCATATATATAAATGTGACTTTAATGTCATTGTCAAATGTTCTTTCAAACAACTGCTACACAAATAACTATATGTATCTAATGAATACATTTTACATATAGAGTGAGACAAATACTGTCTATTTGTGTGATACTCGATACATTAGATAATGTGTTTAGCTAAACTATTTCTTTTAACAAGGCGACCTGACATGTGGTCCTGAGACTGACTGTTTTTATACGCATGAACACTGACTGATGATCAGCTTCTTCAAGAAACATATAAAACAACCTAGAAACTAGCTATGTTACAAAGTGGTTTTCAACATACAGTATTATAAATAATAAATTCAACAAAAGAATCAGCTGTACATTTCAAAAGAAGAAATAGATGTGTTTAAATATCAGTTTAACATTTAGAATAATTATTCACTGGGTGTGTCAACCTGACACCCAGAATCGTAATTTTATGAAATATCCAAAGAATCGTCAAAAGTATTTGATGTGTTTATTTTAAAAATGGTTTATTATGTTTCTTATATTTTAAAAATCCTGAATAAATTCATGAATAATTTTCACCACAGAACAGTTGATGTTCTTGTAACAGTTACAACTGTAATCTAATGTAACAATAAATTTCTAACAATCCATAAGGTGTAGTGTATAAACTAACATTGAAACTTAAAACAGATGTTTGAGCATTTAAATATTTAATTTAACTACTTTTATTGTGAAATGATGTTAAACAAATTAATATTTAACATGTGAGCAAATAATAAATAAGGGATTATTTTTATATTACATTTGTTATTTTCTGAAACATATTAAGCACAGTTGTGTTCAAATTCACTAAACACGAGCATGTGGTATGTAATTCGGAGGTTTATTGGTTTACTTAGATTCAGCAAAACTATACATTTACATTACAAATATAAGAACAAGTGTCTTGGGCTATTTGCGCTAGCCGTTCCTAATTTAGCAGAGTAAAACCAGAGGGAAGGCAGTTAGTCATCACTACCCATCGCCAAATCTCAGGCTAATCTTTTACCATCGAATAGTGGGATTGATCGTCACATTATAACGCCCCCACGGCTGAAAGGGTGAGCATGTTTGGTGCGACAGGGATTTGAACCCGTGACACTCAGATTACGAGTCGAATGCCTTAACCCACCTGGCCATGCCGGGCAAAAGTAAATAAAAGCCATTGGATTGTTTTGTTTGTTTCATTTTTGAATTTCGCGCAAAGCAACACTAGGGATATCTGGGCTAGCCATCCCTAACTTAGCATAAGACTAGAGAGAAGGTAGCTAGTCATCACTACTCATCGCAAACTCTTGGGCTACTCTATTATTAACGAATAGTGGGATTGACCATCACATTATAACGCCCCCACGGCCGAAAGAGATAGCATGTGTTTTGTGATTGGGATTCTAACTTGCGACCCTCAGCTTACAAGTCGAGTGCATTAACCACATGGCCATCAGTTGTTGTTCGACCAAACGTTAGAATGGGAAAGATGCGTTATTTGAGCGACTTTAACTGTGGAATGATTGTTGGTACGAGACGTGGCGGTTTCAGCATCTCAGAAACCGCTGGCCTCCTGGGATTTTCACCTCTAGAGCTTACAGAGAATGATGAGAAAAACACTCAGTAAGCTGTAGTTCTGTGGGCAAAAACACATTGTTAATGAGAGAGGTCAGAGGAGAATGGCCAGACGCGTTCGAGCTGACCGGAATACCACAAATACACAAATAACCGTTCTTTACAACAGTGCTGTGCAGAAGCAGGTGGGCTACAGCAGCAAAAGACCACGTCAGACTTCATTCTTGTCATTTAAGAACAGGAAGATGAGGTTAAAGTGGGAACGAGACCACCAAAATTGATCGATTGAAGATTGAAGAAACGTCATCTGGTCTGATGAATCTCGACTTCTGTTGTAACATGCAGATGATAGAATTCGTCGTAAACAGCAAAAATCCACGGATCCATCCTGCCTTGTGTTAATGGTAGAGGTTGGTGGAAATATAATGGTGTGGGAAATGTTTTATTGGCACACATTAGGCCCCTTAACACCAGTTGAGCATCATTCAAATGCCACAGCTTCCTTGGCATCGCTGCTGACCATGTGCATCCCTTTATGGCCACGCTCTACCAATTTTTCAGTGGTTACTTCCGGGAGGATAATGCTCCATGTCGCAAAGCACGCATCATTTCATGCTGGCTCTACAAACATGACAGTGACTTCAGTGTACTCCAATGGTCTGCTCGATCCCCAGATTTCAATCCAACACAACACTTTTGGGATGAGGTGGAACGGGAGGTTGGCAACATGAATTTATGTTCGACATATCTGCAGAAACTGTGTGATACTATCAAGTCAGCAGAGACCAAAATCCCTTAGGAATTTTTGGATCACCTTATTGAATCCAGGTCACGAAAAATTCAGGTTTTTCTGGAGGGAAAAGGGGATCCTATCCGGTATTAGATGGGTGTACCTAATAAAGTGACCACTGAGTGTACATATCAAGTTAAAATCAAGTGTTTATTTCCAACAAACAAGAGTGCAATGAGTACATAAAATAAAACTGATTTAAGAACACTGCGTGTGTATTGTATTTCTAGTAACTTGAAAAACAGACACCAAACAACATTTTATTATTGAACTGGTAATTAACTTGATAAACTGCTTAACTGTAAGCATTGATTACGTTCAATATTATCACAATAACATGTTAATCAAAATTATGATCAAAATATTAATAGAATTAAAATGTTAAACTAAAATAAATTAATGTTTCCAACTGCTACTTTTTTGATAATTTCAATTATATGTCAAAATCTTTACATGATAGGTACAGTTAGATGATCTATGTGATCTAAAACTGGCTGATACTGAGAGCTTTTGCTTAAGCACATTAAAGCCTAAACTCGCTTAGTACTTTGGCTTCCATGTCGCAGTTTTAGAGCAGACTTTTGGATTAAAGTTTGTCTGTTTATCTTCAGTTCCTCTAAATGATGTCATCAGAAAACTTG
The DNA here is from genome assembly GCA_011833715.1 of Carcinoscorpius rotundicauda. Lineage (NCBI taxonomy): Eukaryota > Metazoa > Arthropoda > Merostomata > Xiphosura > Limulidae > Carcinoscorpius > Carcinoscorpius rotundicauda. The sequence continues at coordinate 102,920,627 of CM022394.1, read as the reverse complement.
AACAATTACAGTGTGTGTGTGTTTTCACATGAGCAAGCACATCACATTCCTTGACGTTACTTTCGATTCAAGATTAACATGGAAAAAACATGTTAACAACATACACTTATCCATCACGAAACGCATTTCACATTTAATGACCATATCTAGCAAACATTCGAACTAATCACCAGAGACCATCATCCAAATATACAAGACTTACATCCGCTCTTAATAGAATATGGATGTCAAGTCACATGTGTCTAACACACCAATGAAGATCCAAGTACAACAACATAAAATACTAAGAACAGCAAACACACTACCATCATACACACCAGTAAACTATGCACACAAAATCAGTAATCTACCCATTCTTAGGAATAGGATCCCAGAAATAGCGTACAAATATTACATAAAAGCAGAACACAGAAACGAATTAACTGCGTCATTATGTAAATTAGCCAGTGCACCTACAAAATACATTTCACCATATAATATATTTCAACAATCCCAAATCATTCAACAAAATACATATTCACAGATAAGGTAAATTTATGTTTATATTTATATGTATTTCTTTTTCATATTCGGGCACAGGACAGGTAACACTTTCGGCGCCTGTCCTGTGAAAATGGGTTTTCACGTGGCACTCCCGTTTCCCCCCACATTCAAATCTCAGACATTGGATCTTTAGATCCCAGCTAAGGTAGCACTATTGCCAAGCCATGAATCGGGTCGTTTTACGTTGATATCGGGTTCTTGTCTGGCTCACTTCTCTGATGCCGCCTTCGTTTCGCTCTTTCTCACCCGTTAATTTTATAATGCCCCATAGCACTTCATCACCTTAAACAAGTGAAAGTTAAATACAGGCAAAGTTCCAAGCACAGTTGAAAAATATTTCTCGTGAGGGGACGAAGAGGAGCCACAATGTCCCTGAAGTCTTGAGACTTCTCTCTCTCTAAACTAAACCCCTGCTAAGTTCGTTTGCATATGTTGCAGAGGAAGACGGTTCATCTTTCATTGTTGACGAGTTAGTATCTCAAGCACTGTCTATAATAACAACGTAAAAATGTCTGAAACTGATCTATCATAAGTTTGAACAAACAAGACAAAACTTTTAAAGCTCTCCATCCAACACAGGATGTCTTTATGTAACATCTTTAAGTAGCTGTTCCTGCTACACTGATCAACAAAAGTAAACATTTTACCAAACTATCAGTTTCTCTTCTCGATGACCATGGATTGACAATAAAAGGGGGCTAGTTACCTCTCATGACGGCTACTAGAGCTCTTGAAGAACCAATCAGTTTTGTGCCGTTGTAACAAGGGCTACAACCAGTATTATTGTCGTACTAACAAGTAATAATTACCAGCTACCTTGTGTACACAGGGTCTCAGTAGAAATGTTCTACAAAGTATTTCGCTAATTGTGAAGAAACGAACGCTTCTAATCAGATGGAGGTAACGAATAGAGTGTAGAACTGAACTTTATCTTATTTTCAAGAACATTTGTAGTGACACAGTTCCTTCTGTTGTTGTTTAGTTCATAATTTTGTTGTCTGTTTTAATTGCGTGGGTAACAGTTTGTACCAAAATACAATTTATCATTAAACCATTGTATATAGATCCACAAATTTTGACAATTTGAGAGATGGATAAAAAGTACAATTGCGATTTGTATTGATATGTAGTGTTCTGCATTTGTCAATGTTTGTTTTAGTCACCTTCTAAAGCTAACGTGTATAACTCGGTTCATGTATCCTACACTTTATTTTAATCTGAAATAATTGAGAAAAAAAAATTAAATTTCTATTTAGTCCTGTTCTGTTAATGTTCTATGTGCTAAGTGCGATATACATAAATCATATATTAGTTATTTGAAATTCTACATAAACCTAAATACATTCTGCCAGCTTAACTAATGTTATTTTGAATCATTTGCGAACGAGTAAGGGTTTGTAATTGTTGCTTAACCTTGCATATTCGTTATTTTATATTCAACTTGTTATTTGTCTTCATATTTTTTGAGGCCATATACACACCTTGATTCTTTTAAGGCCTCAGACGGATAATATAGTAATGTATCATATGCATGTTCCTGTGTTTTGCAAAAAAAAAAAAAATACCCCATTACAAACTCATACGTTTATAAACCACTTCCAGTGGTTGCCCAGCAGAAGCACTTGTATTTACTACTTGCTGTAGCTCTTGAATTTATATAAAAAATGTTTAAAAAGCTTAATAAGCTAAAACTTCTTTATTTTTTATTTTGGTTTCCTGTTTCTTGTAAATTCAGCCGGCACAGCCAGGTGGCTCAGGCGTTCGAATCCTAATTTGAGGGTCCCGGGTTCGAATCCGTGTTACACCAAACATGCTTCGTTCTTTTAGCTGTTGGGGTTATAATGTCACGGTCAATCCCATTATTGGTTAGAAAAAGATTAGCCCAAGAGTTGGCAGTAGGTAATGATGAATAGCTGCTTTCACTCTAGTCTTATGCTGATAAATCAGGGACGGATAATGCAGATAGCCAATTCCTTGGCAGGTAAGTTAAATTATAGTTCTGTTCTCACGAAAAATAACCTGGGGCGGTCAGAAACTTGTTTTTCTTCATCTCATTCGTGGCTATAGTTAGTTAAACACTTAATTTGAGATTGATTAACCAGACTGAAGGGTGGCTGTAATAATTACCTCGGTTGTCATTTAATCGTTTTATGGTTACCTGATTGTTACTGAATGCTTTGTAAACTGATTCAGTAAGTCGTGTTAGGTGATCTAGTGTTTGTCTATTTTACCTGGAAGCGTTTTGAGACTCAGGGAGAATGTTGTTTATTTCGCAGAAATGAAGAAGACGATTTGATATTATTTTCTCCATCGATTTGCCAAGACAACTTAACAGGCTAATGAGAAGGAAGTTGTTAGGATTAGTCCTGTTTGTTTGTTTCTTTGGGATGGTGATGATTAATTGAACTGGAATAGCTGTTTAATGTGTTACTGTTGTGGTGTGAAAGAAAAGTGATGTGTATGTATGTTGTTGTTAACATGTTGATGTTGTGTGTCAAAGTCAGCAGAGTTTAGGTCGTTAAAGGAAGATTCGTAATAGTCGACTGGTAGGTCGGTTTTCTCCAAGTTCGTCCTTGCGATTGTGTTGTTGTGTGTGATGTGTTGTAGAGTGTAATTCATGTTTTTGTTCAAGGAAATATTCTTAAATTTTTCCCAGAATTCTTTTGTGTTATTCTTAGCTTTTACAAAAGTTAACCCAACTTGTATATTCTGCTATTTTAATTCGTTGTTTAATTTTTGCGTTTGTTCTGTTGATTTGTGTTTTGATGGTTGGGTCGCGTGTTGCAAAGAGAGTTCGTCTTAGCTGTCTGCGTGTTAAAGTCCATTGATTGTGGGAGTGTTTTTTCCATGTTTGTGAAATTGTGTTTTTAATGGCTTTGTGCATGGATTCAGTAACTTGCTTTACGTAGTTGTCTTATTCCATTTCAATGTTCACGTTAAGTGTGGTAGATGGGAGTCGAGAGTAGCGTCAAACTTGAGCCAGTACATGTACACTGAAGGAGTCACGTGTCGGGTGAATCATTCCGGAAATGGAGAAGTGGTCACTGGTGATTTCGTTATGTACAATGAAGTCAGAGATTCTGTTTAGTGTTGCCTTGGGAGCAATGATGAAATTGAGTACATCATAAGAACCGTTGGCAACAGAAAAGTATGTAGGTGCATGGTCATTTATAAGAGGCATGTTGTTTATGGAAAGAAAATTTCTTATAATTGACCTTCAATGCGTGTTCTATATCCTTTTAGCTCTGTGTGTAGGGAATTAAAATCTTCTACAATAATTGGTTTCGGGTCACGATCCGCACATTTTTGTAGAAAGTTAATGTCGAGGAACAAAATATAGCTGGAATAGGGATTGTTGTTAATCGGTTGTTAAAGTGTATGTTGCAAAAAATTGTTTCATTTCAAAGTACCTTCTATCAAGATGAGATGTGACATTTCTATGCTTAAGTAAACGATTATGCCTCTGTTGTTTACAAAGTGAGGAAAACTGTATGTGATGAATCCCGGGATTGCGGTGTTTCGTTTTACTGTGCAATGATATACGCCAGCTTCGGGTAGGAAATGTTATTAACATACATGATATATTCTACATATCTGAGTACAGAACCTGCCGAGAGGTAAACGGTGTGAGATGTTGGAATATTGATTTTGACTTTGGTTATTCTGTTGTCTAAGAAGCTTGAGATCCATCATGTTAAAGTTGGCGAGAGATTGAATGGAGGCAGTTTGTATTTGAGACCAAGTTTATCAATAATGTTATTCAGGTTAATGAGAATCTATACCGCGCCCTAATTCGGGTTCGATTTGAGACACCCTAGCGGATTTTTCTTCTTTTCGTAAAATAATCAAATTTCATGTTATCCAAAGAGAAGATTATAATTTTGGAGACATACCCTTTTAACACCATTTTCGTTTATTAGTTTGTTTTTGAGAACAATTAGAACAACAACTCATGTTAGTTTTGTTACAGGAAGTTCAGAAAATATGGTTTTATATCATTGTTATGAGATAAAAGGCTGTTAAGTGTAGATGTTGTTAATTTAATTTGAGAGTAAATAGCTTATGATTGTTCGTAACATGACATTTACAAGCTATTAATTTAAAGTAAACGTTATAACGAGTTTAATTACGTAACTCGATAACAGTCGCACATTGTGTTTGTAACCCATTGCTGTTGAGATTATCGATTGTCGTGTGAAAATTATTAATGACAAGAATGTAGCGAACAGACGATTAGGTAATAAAGATAAATAGTGTGAAATTAGTGGGAAAAGTAGACAGACCGACAAAAAACGGTCGGGGGTTCAAATTCCTGTCCCACTAAACATGATAGCCCTCTCAGCAGTGGGAGCGTTATAATGTGACGGTCAAGAGTTGGCGGTGATGACTAGCTCCCTTTCTTCTAGTCTTATATTGCTAAAATTAGGGACGGATAGCGCATATAGCCCTTTAGTAGTTTTGAGCAAAATTCAAAACAGCTCAAACCAACGAAAAACAGGCGGAAAGTTATGAAACGGATAGTTAATGATCTTGGAAGGTCTAACGATTAATATAGGCATAACGGTTAATATATTACGGTGAGTGTTGAGAAAAAGTTAAAAAGAATAATTTATTTCGTCAAAGGGAGTTCTCAGTATAGATTTATATCTTTGATATTTTAAAAATCAAAGTTTGTAGTTTAATTTCTGTAACACGTATCTTGAAAAAAGCCAACTAAGCCTGATGTTACCATTAACCGACTTAAGTCTTATCGAAAGAATCTGACAGTTACGGCGAGATAGCAAAGAAAAAAATATTTTATTGCAAATAAATTGATGAAATTCAAAAAATGTTGTTAAGTTTAACGTTTCTAAAAAAGTTGTAAATAAAAAAATTGACACCAACCTTTCTTAAGGTAAAAGTGAACCAAAAAATAAAATATATCATTGAAAAATCCTAAACAAATCGTTTAAAACACTCTATTAGAGAGAAACACAGAGATGAAATTTCTCTACAAAAATAAAGTGAATTTCCGAAGCAAACGTACAAGTTACTTCCTCTGAAGATTAAACTTTCGTCAATACATCAAACCAACTACTATAAAAGCTTAGCCATCAATTGGAGGCCAGACAGAGAGCTAGAAAATCTGTCCGTCAGTTAAAAAAACAAAAATTCCAGATCTGGAACGAACAATACACTCCAGTTTACGAACTTTCAACTCAGTGAACCTCACACTACAGTCCTAAATAAATGTGTAAACTACACAGTAATTCCTTTCACCATTCCAGGGTAAAATTTAAAAAATAGCCTTGAAGACCTCTGTAGAAAAGTAATAATAGAATCAAAGCCTAAATCCAATCAACAACAATTATTCCCAAGTCAAAGAATCTAATTCATCTGTGGACAAAGAAGAGCCATCAGAAACATTTAAGATTCCACAAAACAAGAGTCATTTAATGAGCAATTTCCATAACAAACCAAAAGCGGGTCTATTAATAAACTTTATCGATTAATTGTGGCTCGAATTTTAAACATTGAGAAACACAATCCTACACAATGAATATCAGGCACTGTTGGTTTGTAAGTGGAATATAGTAAGTATAAATTAATTTTAACTTTTAATCTCAGTGAGGATCTGTTTGAAAGAAGCGTGTTGTTTAGATGTGAAAAATGCAATAGTTTTTAACATGACTTTTGGATAATCGACCATTTTTAATTTAAAATACATTTTATAGTGAACTTGCATGGAGTTCGTGGGACTTTTTTTATATCCATGTTGTGGTTTTTATGTTTCTTACAATCATTCGCGTGGCGTGATATTAATTGGATGTCTTAACTTTTCAACTTATATTGATTTAAAAGAGAAACAACAATAGCTGCTTTAACTACATTTTTTCTCCCACGTGACGTATCAAACTACACCCCAGTCACAATGATTATGATGCTGATATAAACAACCAACCTATCCTCGATTACACGTGTGGTCGACTGACTGGTCGTCGACCAGATGGAGCGCAGGTTGTAGAGGTGATAAAACCTCTTTATAAACCATACGGATTTTATATAGCTAAGGGAAGGATGAGAAACAGCAAAGGTAAGCAGCTTCTTGTTTGTATCAGAACAGCATTTCTTTTATTATTATTATTACCGTAAAAGAGGACCAAAGTCGCCTGTTTTAAACATTTACATCACTATACAATAGTGTGTTCTCTGTCTATCACTTTGTTAGTGTACACTAAAATGATGTTACACAAAGGACGCTTAACACTGCAATTTGCATATGCCATGAATCATAAGAATAATTATACAGTCTATAGGATACAACATAGCATGCTGTATGAACTTGAAAAGCAACAAAAATATTTGTTACCCTTCATTTTGTTTCTATCTGTTCTTGAAACAAAACACGTTAGAGGATCCTTTACCAATCATGTAGTTTATTAATATCTTTCGTGAGTGCAAATCTAACCAAAGATGAAAGTATTATGTGTTAAATTTATTATTTTCATGTTTATTCATTACAGGAAAAACAAAGTTATCGTGGCTATTTTTGTAACATAATCCTACAGAATATACGGTAACTGTTAATTCCAAATTACATTAACAATAATTTAAAACTCACGATAATCCCTCATCAACGGTCGCGTGTGTGCTTTCTCATAGCAAAGCTACATTGGGCTATTTGCTGAGCCCACCGAGGAGAATCGAACCTCTAATTTTAGCGTTATAAATCCATAGACATACCGCTGTACTAGCGTGTAGCACCATGAAATGTCGCAACGATGTCTTCATTAAAAGTCATAATTTACCTCATTGTGAAGTTGCATGTTATTGTATTTTTAATTTAATTATTTAGAAGATTCCTTACCAGATGTCAAGGTAAAGTTAGTTCAGTCGCTATTTAATTATTGAAGAAATCAGCATTTTTTATTTTATTTTATTTCAAGGGAAAGTAAAATTTATCTAAATAATTGATATCTTTTGAAATATATGTTGAAATATATTTTGAAATATATATGGATGTTTTTTCATCGTAACTGAAACGATTTTATCTTAACGTTTTTAAATTTTACTTTATTAGTTTTACTCTTTTGAGGTTTGAAAAATAAAGTTTGTATAATAGTCATGGTGGCCAGAGCGCAGACAAACATTTGGTAAAACTAAATATGCGCACACACACAGTGATTTACACCAAACTGTCGTAACAGATCGATAAATTTATGTTTTAGCATACATTTCACACAAAGCTACATACAGGATATCTTCACATAGCAGTTTCAAATTTTAAACTGATAAACTATAAGGAAATTTGTTACTGAATATCATCCACCACCAACTCTTTGCTGACAGAATAAGTAGTATTTGACTGTCACTTTTAAAGCATAACCAGATTGGGAAAAAAAACAGCAGTTTAACCAATCGTAAATGTCGAATCATTAATGACAATAAGATAATTTAATAGAAAAAGGATTATAATTGGTTAATGTAAAATAATTCTTAGAGCATTTTGTCTCCTTCTACGGACAATATTTTTTTCAAGCTATTTCGTATTCTTGTCTAACCTCACCAACATCGTTCAACAAAGTAACTTAGATATTATTAGATAAATTTTAGTCGGGTAGATAGATGCATTAACAAAGAAAAATCACTACAAAGAACTTACAATTCATGTATATATATATTATACTAATAGTTTAAGGAGTGTTCGTAACTCGGATGCGAGATTACCAAACATTGATTTCACTCGCTCGGATTCTTGGTCCTGGTGATGAAATTTTAGAGATAGATAGAGTCAGTGAAAAAAAAGAAAAAAACATCATGGAAATAAACAACTTAATAGTGAAAAAGAATAAAATATTCTTGAAAACTCTACCTCGTTCAACTCGGAAAGATAAGTTAAATATATATAACAGCTCTTGATGACTCCTGAAATAAAAATGTATCTCTGAACGGCTTGTGTGGGTATTAACACTTTTATTGATAAGCAGATAATAACGTTTCGACCTTCCTAGGTCATCTTTAGGTTTTATAAACTGGGTTTGCAACTGATTGTTGCTGAACACGTCTTAGAGACAAGAGTATAAATGGGTATGAGACTGATGCACACCCCAAGTAACCAGTTAGCAACCCTTATGTAATTCACTTACACTAAAACTAACCTTATATTCAATAAACAGAACTACCGACATATAAATGGATTAAGTACAAGAATCCCGTGTTACCAGTTCTAGACAACATTTTTATGACACGGATTGAATCTCAAGTGATGAATTCAGCCTTACACCAATCACTATGCTGATACAGGTATGTTGATCATACAATTGATGGATTCATATCCACAGAATGCAAACTTAGTTCTTCAATAACGTTAACTCGATACACATTAAGAGAATCCATGAACAAGAATACACTAACCAAATAGGCATTTATTAACCTCAAGATCAATAGAACTGACACACAATTCAAAACAAATCCGTTGAAAAATCACTCATACTGGATTATACATTCCCTGGGACTCAGCAAATGAAACAAAACAAAAACTCAACATATCAAAAAAATAAAATAAACACAGCCACAAAACTATGCTGACCCGATAAAAGTAAAACAATAAAAACGCTTCATCAACATCAAACAACATCCTTAAGAAACCGTGGAAAAAATTATAGGTACACACACCTATACCAACAAAAAACAAACAAACAACAATAAATCCCAAGATACGACAAGCTACAAAACATTATATTGCTGAATACCATATGTTCCCGACATCAGCGAAAAAATAACCAACATCTGGAAAAAAAACTTACAACAAAACACAACATTCCAGTAAACACTAAATTTATTCAAAAACCAGGTGCAAAACTAAAGTCCATACCATGTAAAAACTACACTGACAAACACAACACCAACATAATTTATAAAATACAATGTAACAACTATCACAACTTCTATATTACAGAAACAAACAGAAAAATGTAAACTAGATTCAAAAAACAAAAAAAAACACCTTCATATGTTTTTGAATACTGCAAATCGAATATACACAACAAACCATAGAAAACTACCAGATACTAAGTAGGGAAACAAATATAAACAAACGCAAAATAAAAAAAGCCCTACTTATACAAAATCTAAAACCAAAGTTAAACTAATGTAAACGAACACCTTCATACCAATATCAATCAATAACCTAATATCCAGTTACAACGTCCCCTGAAGATGACTAAGGAAGGCCTAAACGTTGTTCTCTGCTTATCAATAAATGTGTAATACCCATATATATATATATATATACCAGCCATTCTGTGATACATACATAAGAAATATGAATGGCATTTTTGTTGTATATAGTATTCAACTATGTATTTATATATACTATGTTTTTAGATTAGTACTGTAAAATAGTAAATTAATAAAAGATTAAATTGTATTCTTTATATTGTATTAAATGTATTGTACAAAATTTTGTGTTTGATTTTATTAGCGAAGAGATGGACTAACAAACCGAAGTATTCTATACAGACTAGTTATAAAAGAATCAATCCAGAAAAATATATAATTTCTGCACAAAGCTTCACTGAATAAAACAGTTTTCCAGCCCCGACGGTCGGTTCGATTGAAAAATTTAACTGTTATTAGATACCTGGTTCACGTGTCATTAGTTGTAAATACCTCAACAAATATGCAACGAACATCAGCGTATCAAATTATACAATCCTGAACTGATCACAAGCATACTTATTAAGAATGTCTTATTTCTTACTTTACCTTACCTTATAAATTTCTATTTTTACATTTTACTCACTGTTATAATATAATAAATAAAGAAAAGTATACAACTTGGTCTTTTCTTATTTTTTGCTATCATAAAACGTGAGCTTACATTTTTATATATTAATGGTATTCATGCAATAAATAATGCTTAATGTAATTAAACACACAGAAAACATTGTCCAATAAATATGATAATCTCTGGATTTCTGACTGCAATAATATCCTTAAAGAAATTCAGCTAAGCTTTCCAGTGTAATTTCAAATGACAAAACAGGCAGTTTTGTAAAGAAATCAACAAACGTGTTGATATATTAAAACTTTAGCTCTCTCTTCGGAATAAATAATATTGTGTGAAACATTAAAGAGAACTATTGGTATTTGTGAAAGATGGAATGCAATAGGTGAGTCTGATTAACCAGGTTATGTTTTGCAGAATAATAACAATGAGAGATATAAACATGATAATTTGTTTATATTTTAATGAGAAATCTATAATAAATTTCTTATTTTTTGATGTTCAATGAATTAGAGAAGAGGAAAGACCGAGAGATCAAATGTCAGAATTCTAATACCAGGAAAATTTATTATTTATTTAAACACTTATTTTTAAGAACAATTACAAAAACCTAATATAATATTAAAATTGTGTTCGCTAACTATGTTTTTATACAAAGCTTATCTGTGTATATTAATAATAAAGTCGTTGATTTAAAATTTAAACATAACTCTGTAAAACATTGTGACATGTATTCCTTGAGTTACAAGATGTAAAAGGCTTAACAAAGTAGATACCTTTAAACACAATCGTCACAAAAGTATTACATCTGAACACGTTCTCCAAGAACATACAATAATAATATTAGAAAATTTACTTTAATTATCACAATTTTTTTGGTTGTAAGGAGGTAGTTCAAATTGACCAACGTTGCATAGAGAAAACAACAGATAAAATATAGTTTTACTAAAACAAACAATTGTATTTAAGAGGTTTTGTAGATAATGTAAAATAAAGTTGAGATTTTCAGATGAAGAAGATTGTTTTCAATCTCAACATTCACATCACTTTCCACACAGCCTAGTGACAAAAGTACTCAATATATTCACAGAAAAAGTGTTTTTTAGTTTATTACAAATATGTCACTAAAATATTTTCTTTTCTTATGCGAAACACTTATAATGTTTACTGAAAGTCTGTCAAGGTTCTTGAAGATGTATTTACTGCATTAACAGTTAGTGGTATCAAAACTATAAACAAGTAACACAAAGACATCATATGGAAAGTCAGCCAAAACTATGCTGAGACAGCTAAATCTACACAAGCTTTCCACTTACAACAGCCAAGAGAAAAGTGCATTTTGTGTGTTAACCACTGAAATGAAACTGGTTAAATATGTGAACTATAAATTAGTGAACCATGTCTTACATCACTTGATTATCTGTACTCTAGAATACTGCCAAGAAGTGGTTAAATATCTGAAGTATCAATTAGGGTACCAGGACTTCAACTTGGATGTATTGTTAACATTTAAGTAATTCAAGTTCAAAATCAATTCCATTAATCAAATATTGACTTCATCACATACGTTAAGTGGGAATTGTGAATTTTTTAAGTCTTTCACCATATATAAAAATACTGTATAAACACTGGTAATGTTAACATTCAAGCTTCTGAAAGAAATGAGAAGTGTTCTTCAAAAAGTAAACATTTAGTAACAAACATGGTGAACACAGTATGGTTGAAATACTATTATGATGTACTCACCTAATTCTTGAAACTGAGGAACTAGATACAGCATGTAGTGTTTAAAAATGTAACAGATCTATTTCTAATGTCTTATGGTAAGTATACTTAATTATAATCACACATTGCTAGCATTTACATCATAACAACCAAAGTGAACCTGATATTGAGTTAACAATACTGACAATGAAAGAATTAGTTACTTTATAAGAGAGAGTATATGACTTTTTAATAACACTGTTACACAATGGTTGACAAGACTGACATTTAAGAATTTTAATACCTCAGAGAACAGTATGATAGAAAACTGGTGGTAAATAAGGTGTAAAATATTGACACAAACTTGTTACTCAATCAATCAAAAAGTGTGACAAAATATTTAATACTGTATCAATAGACAAAACTGATAAAGTGACTGGTGAAAAGATTGATAAAGAAAACTGGTTCACAGTTGGAACAAGTGTGCCAATAAACAACTCAAGCACTTTAGAAGACAGTGTGGTTTAAATTAAAGAAATCTGGTTCTGAATCAGGTGAGAAAAACTACTGTCAGTCACCTGAAGTTGGTCTTTTCAGTCCTGGATCTGAATTATTTGACGTTATGGCCATTTTCAAAAAGGAAAGTAATAAAAAGGTTTTAAAAGATGTGTTGCAAAATTATAATAATAACTCACCAAGATGGCTAACGGGTAGTTTAAACAGCAGCGTTAGTCACCTGAAGTTGACCTTTCTAGTTCTGCTTTCGAGTTATTTAACTTTATAGCCATTTTCTGATTTCAAATCGAGCTAGATGGACTTTGATCTTTAAAAGGGAATAACATTAAAAAAGGTCTTATGTATAAATTAAAAAGATTAATGACCTTTAAAAAACTAAAAACATTACCAAGATGGACAGTGTCATTACCACCAGTAACACTGTCTAACGTTATGGACAAACCTCAGGACAGAACATGTTTAAAATGGTGCCCTTGTTGTGAGTCGTAACGCCGGCAAGAAAGTAAAATGTGGCTCATTGTGACCTGAGTGTTACACAGACTACACACTAGTGCATCAATTCCAGATAAAAGTAAACAATGGATTAAAAACTGTAACCAATCTGTAATCTAGTTAGAACAACTTCCTCCTTCCGATCCCTACTGAGGCAAGATGGCCAAAGTCCAATATAGGGTTTTATTTGAAAAAAGTTTGTTGTCGCGTTGCTCACTACAAGCTGACTCCCAGCTGGCACGGAGCCGAGCCTTGAATACAGGACCATAGTCCATGTATGGAACAGACACAGCGTTGATAATACCAAATAAGATAGATTTAGCTGCGGTGTCGGCGAGCTCGTTCCCGCGAGTACCAACGTGGCCCGGTATCGAGTAAAACTGGATAGAAGTAGATGTTAAAAAGAAATGGACCAGTCGGTTTTGAATATCGGCGAAAACAGGTTGTGAACTAACATAAAGCGATTCCAGGGTCAGTAGAGAACTAAGTGAGTCAGTATATGTACTGCAGTTTGAGTACTGCTTAGCTTCTATGTGATCCAGGGTAAGAGAAATGGCGTACAGTTCAGCAGTGAACAAAGGAGCTGTAGAGGGGATTCTGCACACAACTACCGAACCACAACAAACACTCCGGATTGAAAATACTGTCTGCTATTCGCAGATGACTTAAAGACTGTAAGAAGCAATGGTGGGAAAGGACGACCAAAGGATACACCAATGTTATCCAAGGACAAACCCAATTCATCCAGCTACACCTGGATACAAAGGCCAAAAGGAGCAATGGTAAATCGTCTGTTCTGAAGAAAGTAAGGCCCACTGAGAAAAAAACACACAACCTCAGATGGAATGCTTTGGTGAGGCACGAAGTTTCTAAGTACATAGTAAAGTAAGTTGCAAATGGTGGAGTTGCAAAGACGATTCATGAGACTCTTTGGAGGATCCATAATAAAAAAAAGAAATTTCAGTGCTTACTGATCCTACCCACCATGGAGCCCTACGAGGGGACGCACTACAATGTCAAAGAAGGACAAACAAGGAGCACTATACCTAAACACCAGTATCAGATCCAATGTCCACAACACCACATCTAACACTGGTACTTGGTTGACCTCAGACCAAGTGGACCAGCCGACCGGCTCAAGGAGGACCAACTCAAAGCCGCACATCTACAGAAAGGCCAAAGTGGGGTGTTAGGGTTGAACCCCTGAATCACCAGGATCCTCTCCTCCCCTCCACGGGTCGCCATGCATGGCAAACACGTGAACAGATGTTCAGATCACAGATGAAATAAACTGAAAGAACAGAACCTTTTCTGGGAGGTCCCCTCACCACGTACAGGAATCTGCACCGAGGGGACTGACAAAGCAGGTACTACAGGGGGTGAAAGATTGATAAAGAGAACTGGTACTAACTGAGACAACAAGATTGACAGTAAAAATATCTGGAACTGATTACTAAGACAGTATCAAAGTGTCATATAAAATATGTCACATTAATATACAAGTATAAATACAGTTATTGAAAGTATGTAAAAAAATATATACATATAACATTTCGTACCTTCTGTCTCTTAACCTGTTTATTATTTGGTCATCATACTTAACTAGATAACTATCACATGATTCTTACGTTAAATAATACAAACTATTAACTTCATTTTTATAAATCAAAATAACATCATCATCTTTGTGAATATTTTCTGAAAGCATCACCTGTTATCACTACGATGTTAAAATATTGAGATTCCTGAAGAAATAGCCCCCCAGTGGCTCAGCGGTATGTCTGCGGACTTACACGCTAAAATCCGGGTTTCGATACCCGTGGTGGGCAGAGCACAGATAGCCCATCGTGTAGCTTTGTGCTTAATTCAAAAACAACAACAACAACAACCTGAAGAAATTACAAACAGAAAACAAAACATGAATATCATTTTATTCTTTCAATGTTACTTACATGTTTGTGTGTATAATGTATGAATTTATTTTATTGAATATGATATACTGTGGTTAAAAAGCACACTAACTTAAGTAGCAATCAATTATTCAACCAAGTCTTAGAATGGGTGATATTCAGGTACACTGATGCTCAACATAGTTATAAGTATCTTCAAAACACAAGTACATAAACGTTTTGTGTAATTTGAAACATAAATAGTACAATTAAAGCAAGCTAATATTGATGTGAAATTAGAACAAATGAATCTTAATGAAAACACATATACGAAGTCTGTATCCAACTACAAGCCACTTAGATCATGTAGAAGAGGGCAAGACGCAATTCAAACGTCTTCACAAGCAAGAGATGAGATCAAGGATAATAAATGTCCTGCACTGTTAGATCCAACTATGAACATAGTGCACTGTTCTATATTTTTTATAGTAGTTACTACATCAATGATCATTCCCATTTCACAGTAATGAAGTAAAGCTCCTAACTAAAAGTACCCCTTGGAATGATATAATATGGCCTCACTTGATGGTGGCATGATAATAAACATGACAAAGAATCTAAAAATGTAACAGGACAATAGTTGCACCATATAACTTTAGTTTATGATGAAAGAATAGTGCTTATTAAATACTTACATCTGAATTACAAAAGATATTGTAACTACATTTAGAAAAATATGTTACGTAGAATGTTACACAGTGAAAGAAAATGCAGAAAAAATAGTATAAACGTTTCTAATTAAAAAACTACCAATATTTATCACACATCAGGAATATTTGCAGCTGACCTACTACGTACAAGAAAGTGTTAAAATATTTATGCACTGCCAAAATGCTCTCCGAAAGAATTTTCTGACCATGACTTCATCAGTGACCTAAAACAGTAAAAACCACTACTTGTGTGAACCTCAACAGATACAATATTCACCATGAACTGTTCTTTGTCTGAGATGTTTGAACCATCATGACACACAAGTAGAGATAAATAAACTGAAAAAATGTTAATATTGATATTTATGATACTGATGAAAAACTTTATAGACTTGTAGTGATTGATATTGAATCTTTCGTTGATTAACACTAGTTTATTAATAACACAACTCATTAACAAGTTGTGTGTAGTTCGATTGTATCTTTTTTCATATTAATTAATTTAATTCTGCACCTTGTGAAATTATTTATTACTGTCAGTTGTCTTCGTTTCCATCATAATATTTCTTTATATTACAAAATACTCAGAAGTATACTTAAAAAAAACCTTCTAATCTGCTATAGTATGGTAAAAATAATTAAACACTGATTATTTATATATTCAGTACTCTTGTAAGTAATACTTCATATGACCTTATTTATTACCATATTAAACATGACCTTTGTGATGAAAACAGAGTTAAACATATGTAACTACTGTACTTGCTGTGTGCTTAGTCAAGAGTACTTCATACATTATCCACTTCTGAAAGTGTTAAACCTTAAACTGCACACAACTTGTCTATTAAAGAGTGTGTGTAAGTTTGCTTTCCTTGATATTTGTCTGTTAGACAGATGTGTTTAATCACTTAATATATTTGTGGTTAACATATACAGCTTGTTCTTATATTTGTAATGTATATGTATTGCTTTGCTGAATCTAATAAAACCAATAAACCTCTGAATTACATACCACATGCTCGTGTTTTGTGAATTTGAACACAACTGTGCTTAATATGTTTCAGAAAATTACAAATGTAATATAAAAATAATCCCTTATTTATTATTTGCTCACAGCTTAAATATTAATTTGTTTAACATCATTTCACAATAAAAGTAGTTAAATTAAATATTTAAATGCTCAAATATCTGTTTTAAGTTTCAATGTTAGTTTATACACTACACCTTATGGATTGTTAGAAATTTATCGTTACATTAGATTACAGTTGTAACTGTTACTAGAACATCAACTGTTCTGTGGTGAAAAATATTCGTGGATTTATTCAGGATTTTTAAAACATAAGAAACATAATAAACCATTTTTAAAATAAACACATCAAATACTTTTGACAATTCTTTGGATATTTCATAAAATTACGATTCTGGGTGTCAGGTTGACACACCCAGTGAATAATTATTCTAAATGTTAAACTGATATTTAAACACATCTATTTCTTCTTTTGAAATGTACAGCTGATTCTTTTGTTGAATTTATTATTCATAATACTGTGTGTTGAAAACCACTTTGTAACATAGCTAGTTTCTAGGTTGTTTTATATGTTTCTTGAAGAAGCTAACCATCAGTCAGTGTTCATGCGTATAAAAACAGTCAGTCTCAGGACCACATGTCAGGTCGCCTTGTTAAAAGAAATAGTTTATCTAAAAACATTATCTAATGTATCGAGTATCACACAAATAGACAGTATTTGTCTCACTCTCTATATAAAATGTATTCATTAGATACATAGTTATTTGTGTAGCAGCTGTTTGAAAGAACATTTGACAATGACATTGACTCATGCTTATATATATGAATGAAAAATACAGTGAAGTCACCAATTAAAATCAGTATGACTGACTAACTTCTAGTGATGTTAGTTAGAAATACAGTTTTTGATGTATGTCAAAAAATGTTACACAAAAGACCCATCTTATATTACATACCTTCTTCCCTCTCAAAAATAGTATATTTTACTCATATTGTTTCTTTCAGTAGAGGAATACAGTCCACATATTGTCTTTCATATTCCTTGTTATCTCCGAATGACCTGAATAATGAAACTTAATAATTGAAAATACATTAAATACAAGATCATTGTTTTAACAAAACTGTTATGAATGTTCTTATATTAAATTACGTTTTTGCAAGGCAGGATTAGAGTAAATTAATTTAAGAAACGGTTTTTTCCATTTCGGTTTGCCATATTTTTGTGCACCAGCAATATCAAGCACGGAGCACGTGACCGCATCCGCTAAAATGTGTGAAGCCTACGAGGCATATATCAACATATCTATCTGGGATCAAAACAAACCCTGGGCACCTCATTTTACATGTGAGCACTGCAAAAAATCACCAGAAGGTAAGACGGACAATTTTTGCTTGCTATAATAGTAAGATTTTATATTAGACAAATTTTAGACCTTTTAAAACTAAAACAACTTTTTTTTAATTTTCAAAAATATCACATACAATATTTTATATGAACCTCTTACACGTTAGTTGTGGATAAAATAAATTGATTCTCCATAATAACAATTTTATTTTGCTTTGTTTGCAGGATGGTACAGAGGGGAAAAAGAGAACCACGAAGTTCACTATTCCAAGAATATGTCGTGAACCCACTGACCACTCAAGTAATTGCTACTTCTGCATGGTGTACCCTTCTAAACGTCGGGGTGGCAAGAATGCATTTGCTATCATGTATCCGTACCTTCTATCAACGATCGCCCCAGTGCTACACAGTCCTGAGCTCCCTGTACCCACTCCGACAGAGAGAAAGCAGCCATTCTCAGAAGAGAGCAGCTAATCAGAAGAGGAGGTAGACGTTGACGATCCAGATTACAATTTAAGAGGTGCAGCTAGTGAGATAAACCCACACTACCCAACCAAAGAGACTTCGATGACTTGATCAGAGATCTTGGTCTAACAAAGTCGAATGCCGAGACTATACCTGGGGGATGATACGTGAAAGTGATTTACATTACAGTCGCAAATCTCGAAAAACTATTAACTTCTAAACATTTTTGTTCATTTTTGTATAAATTTAGTGTAAATACATGTAAACCTTGATTTATATGTTGTTTCATTCAGACCTTATGTAAATGAAAATGTGCAAATTTCCCGATTTTACATAGAAAATATGTTAATCTCTAAATTTCATTATCCAGGTCACAAATGCAAAGTTTGAAAAGAATAATGGTCATTTTCTGTGCTTTTACAACAAAAGCAATTAACAAAAAACACATACTATCCAGGAACAAAATTTGTGTTATATAGTATAATAAAGTAGACGAGTTTTTATAGTAAAGAACGTTTTGGTATTTAAATTAACATTGAAAATCTAACAACGTATTTGAATTACAGAATTGACTGTTGTTACTTTTTCATGTATCTCGGAACAGCTTTATAAAAGTGTTAATACCCATATCAGTCGTCCTGAGATACATTTTTAACTTGAAGTCGGTTTCTTGTCATATAAATATTAATCAGCATCAATTTTAAATATTATTTATATATGGTTAAACAAAAACAATAGAAAGATGAATCAATATACAAAACTATATAATATTTAATGTAAAATAGTTTGATAAACTGAGGAACATATGAAGAAGAACTATTGAAGATATATAGAGACAAGTTTGGGTATTTTTAACAGTGAAATTGTTTGATTTTATTTATAAAGTTTTTCCGATTTTCTTTTCAGTTAGTATCAGGATCGTATTTTAGTCCTGTGATGTTCTGTTCAGAAAAACTATATTTATTTCAAGGCATGTTTTCATGGAATTGGGAAGGTGCTTATTGTTTGTTGTTCTTTCAACCTCAGTTTCAAGTTACGTTCTGTTTCACTTGTGTGAAATGGTGAGCAACTGATACAATGTATTTTTGTTCTGTTTTATGTTTTATCAACGTGTTTGATGTCTATTTCACGGATGAAAAACGAATCTAGGTGTTATATTCAGGTTATAAATATATATATATGCCAGTCTTTTCAAAATCGATGATAGAAGTACATTTATATTTTCTAGACGCAAGTAATTTGTTTTTCTTTATTTTGTAAAAAATATAACTTTGTTTTTTTAGTTAACAACCTTTGTCTGTGTTTTTTCAATATATTTACAGTTTCTATAACTACTTTAGTAGTGAACTGGTTAACGTCAGTGAAACATTAGTGCATAGCTTTTTCATAGATTTTTTTGTTCTGTACATCGTGTATTCTAAGTTTAGAGTTCCTTTTAGTGTGTCTAGCTTCTGGTGGATAACATGATTAGAAAATCAGTTTATGTAATTTCCGTTGTATGTGTTTTCCTATGAATTTTATTGGTGAAACATTTGGAGGGGGTCGTGTGATAATAACGTTTGAAAAATTAATCGCATCGTTGTTTTCGTTTTCCTCGGTGAAATGTTTGAATTTCTGTATATTGTTTGTGTGTTAAAGAAATGTATCTTGATAAGTGAAATCACACAAAATTTCACCTGTGTATCTGAACAAAACTGGAGATTTCTGTTTGTTAGTGACTGATTCCTGTTATTTTATGTGATACAAGAAAAGAACGGTCATAGTGTAGAATAATCAAAGACAGTTGGCTCATAATCTCATGATACTACAGAACTGGAGACAACAGTGTTCTGACTCTTGGTTAAACCTGTTAACTCTTCAAAAGGTATTGATCATAAAGCCCCCCAGTGGCTCAGCGTTATGTCTGCGAACTTACACGCTAAAATCTGGGTTTCGATACCCGTGGTGGGCAGAGCACAGATAGCCCATGGTGCAGCTTTGTGCTTAATTCTAAACAACAAACAACAACAATTGATCATAAAAAGTACATTTCGATGTGATTTTGCAGCATTAAGTTTTCATGAAATCATTCAGTGACAATGAATACTATATGAATGTATTTGAATACAAACACGAACACTTTAACTTTCCCTACCAAACAATATAAATAGGAATACCTGATATCCCATGTCCACTGTAAAGAGCACATGACTACAGCTGTTCTCTTGCCAATACTTGTGATCCGATGGTTGGTTATTCCGTTTGGTGTAGTGATCTCTTCCAAGTTATTTTGTAGTAATGTGTATCTTACTGTTTTAACGGAACGATTAAATTTTTATTTACATCAATGTCTTTACCATGATATTTACTCTACTCTTGATTACATGTAGAGAATGCAGCCTGAGAAACTTGAGATTCCCATTGTACATCAACCACTTCTATTGTTAACAGTGTCAGTTTCACTTACATTATAAGTGTTCTAATGACTTTCAATGAACACGACATTGATTTTTACACGTTAGGTATTTGTCATTTCTCTTCTGGGAGCCACATTACTGTTGGAAATGGTAAGGTTGTCTGTCCATAGACACAGCTTGACATGGTGAGTGAAACGTTCACATTATTAAATCATCGACATGGGACTGACATGAAGACACCTCCTTTTAGATGTTTCAGACATGTTAAGGAAAAATAGATAAGATAAGAAAACAACAAGTCTTTTTCTTTAATATGATTATTTAAACTTATAAAAGACGCGGGACTCCACGACGTACATTTTAACCTGAGTTGGTCATGGCTTTCAACAAGATAAAGTGATTAGACTATTTTAAAATAAAATATAACAAAGAGGAAGAACTGTAAACATGTTTATTTGGTTATAAACCGACAGATGAATATCTCTCTGTACCATTAGTAACATTAGTGTTAACTTTATACCGTTACTGAGGTACACAAAGAACATACAATTTTCATGTAGCAGTTGAGATATTTATTTTACTATATTTCTTTTCAGAAGTTCTAGATCTGGCTAATAAATAGTAAGTTTCTAAACATTTGAACACAGTGATAAGTTCTTGGAAATACATTGCTTTGTGTTTGTTTCTCTAATGAAAGATAAGCCTTATTAATATTTAATTCTGAGTTTAACACACTGATATAACAGACAGAATATTTAATTAGACAGAAAAGTTAGTTTAAACCTAACACGTGTTATTACCACAGTTATACAGTTTCACCTAAGAAGGTCGAAACGTTGTTCGCGTCTCTATTTAAAATATTTTCTCAACCCAAACGAGCCGTTTTTACATATATATTTTACATATATTAGTGTTAGACCTATATTGTTTGTTTGTTTTTGAGATTTCGCGCACAGCTACACAAATACAATCTGAGCTAGCCGTCCCTAATTTAGTAGTTTACTACTAGAGGGAAGGCACAAAGCCATCATTACCCACCGCCAACTCTTGGGATACTATTTTACTAACAAGTACTGAGATTGACTCACATTATAACACCCCCACGGCTGAAAGAGTGAGCATGTTTGGTGTGACAGGAATTCGGACCCATGATTACAACTCGAGTATCCTAACCACTTTGCTGTAGCGGGACGTTAGACCGGGAATCTAGATATAATTGTTTATCTACACAACGTTTGTATTCTAACGTTACGTTGCATCTTTATTTGTATTTCATAGACCATATTATAGTAAAGTTCATAATATAGGATTTTATCCAAATATTCAAATTTCTTATGAAACAAGCGCCACCTAAAAGCTGCTAAATATACTTACAGTTTCTGAGATAATATAACGTGTTGATGATACATGGGCAATGAATTTGTTAATGTGAATCAACACTTCCAAGTTATAACAAAAGTTATATTATCATGCTAATGAGCTAGTGATCCTGTTTGACAATGAAATGGTTAAAACAAAAGGACTGACGTTGTTATTAAAGTACCAGTAGTTCATACTTTTTTTTGATTCAGGTGTTTTTTTCTCCACCGAAAGAGCCAAAACGTGCTTTCGTTTAGGTGTATTGAGAAAGTTTTCAATGCTAGAAATTACTCACATGCAATTTCTCACAGGAACTTCTTTACAAGTATCACAAATTGCCAAGTTAAAGAATGGGCACTGCAGTGTACATAGGGTGCAAATGGGAATTTTTCAGTTATGAGTCTCTGAACACCGTTGGATTTCCCACTCATAGAGGCAGCACCGTAATACCCTTGTTCTCGCAGGTAAGCCATGTCAATGCCATATTTTGTCAGATTGGTTATGACAACATCAGTAGCCAAGTGTCTGCCTGTTACATCATAAACAGGTATAAATTGCAAAAAATCTTGTCTTGTTGCAACAGAGTTGTCATTGGCATGCAAATATATAACACACAGCGAAAACTGTTTAATGCCTGAAACATCTGTTGTTTCATCAGCTAATATTGAGAAACACTTTCCAGCATTAACCCTGTTAACTAAAGCATCAAAAACATAAGTATTTCAGGCATTGATGGTTTCATTTTGAATTTGAGGACTCAGATACGTAGCATTCCTATTTGTACTCTTAAGACTTGCTGAAAGCATGACATCACCCTTTGTCCTGTAGCGCAAAATTGCCCGAAAATTCCCATCATTATTGATTGGCTCCTCATCCTAGTGAATGATACACAATAGATGGGGCCAATGGTACAGTAAATGCGACGTTGACAAAAAGAATGTGACGTTGACAAACAGAAGTTGCGATAAACAATCATTCACAATGTCAAGCCTGAAAAAGCAAAAGACACGGCATGGGTTCTTTAAATCCATTCATGAGGCTGATCCTGATCAATCTGCTGCAGCCAATCAGGTTGAATCAGAATTGTCAGAGTCATTACCGTGGCCTTCTACCAGTGCTACCACTACCACCTCAGGTCCAGTCTGGTACATTGGAAATTACACTTCTGATGATGTCAGCATTGGTAAACAGGTTAGTCGACTCTTGGTTATATTAATTTTGTATTAAAAATCATGCAAACAATTTGATGAGTTTTAGACTGAATATTTATTGCTGCTAGTGATTGTAGGCCTACAGCCACAGGATGTTAGGCTTGCTCTGTGAAGTACAACTGTAAGCCTTTCTCTTCGAAGTTATTGTACTCTCATTACAAACTTTCTTATGTGCAAAGTAACGTAATTAGAACTATGTCTTTCTGTCTCTTTTAGATAAACGCTGAAACCAAAATATGCCTCCTTGAGAATGCCTGGAAGCCAGGGAGTGATTACATTTTCTCCCAGTGTGGTCCAAGAAAGCTGCGTTTTCAGCGTCGTTGGCTTTCACAGTGGAGATGGGTTGCTCAGGTTTTCTGTTCTTTCTGTTTTCTTTTCTACTGAGTGATTTTCATTTATTGTCTGCAAGATGGTTGGTTCTGTTTGATTTTCCTTTGACATCATATTTGTTTCTCTGTCATTAAACATATTTGTCGAGACCTTCTCACACTCAGGGATCATTGAAACAGCTTCCAAAACATCTTATTCACTGGGGGTGATCTTTTCAGTTACAAGCTTCTGGTCTTCAAGCTTTGTATAGGCAAAAAACACCACAAGACTCGAGGACGCGGTTTTTCAGGGCATTCCATTTGCCCCGGGCTTTTTTATTCATGTTGCAGAAGCAACAAAGAACGCTAAACAATAATAAAATAATAATAATAAATAAATAAATAAAAATGCGATTTATTTATTTCAGTTTTCTATATAAACAATACTAATAAAGATTAACTCTAAATAGTTGTCTTTTTTGTTGGTTTTTTTCGTAAGCAAACAGATCTACAAAAACACTTGATAAATCACCACATAGAAGTATCGTAAGAAGTGTTAACTATAATTGAAAAGTTATTTTGACCTCATTTGTAGGTTTAATTAAACATATTCAGCTTTACAAGGTTCACATTAGTGTTTTCACAAATTAACTACCAAAGGGACACTGAACACAATTGAAATTTTCAAATATCCAACCCTACTATTCAATTAAAAGATAATTGGGTATTGAGGTCAGATTCTCTCTCACCCCTGTTCCACATACTTTAATTATCAAGAACTGGAAGATAACATGTAACTTACCACAAAGCAATGAGACAAATCGAAATTAGTGTTAGCTCTTTCATCCACCAAGGATACCTTACAACTGTAGGTTTGGAAGCCCAGGGAAAAGTGACCTTGAGAACCACTTCAGTTGGATCTTAAGAGAGAGAGAGTTGTTTTTAAAACCGTTTTACACATTGTATCGATTACATAAAACAGAAAGAAAACTTCAAATGTAACTTAATAACAAAGTGTACAATTCTTTAAAATAAAAATTAACTTGATTCAACATATTAAACATTTTAATTAAATAAATATGATATTTCTTACATTTATAATATATTTTCATATTAAACATTAATAACAACCTTTACAATTTGACAACTGTATATATACGTTTTTTTTCTTTACACTTTAAATAGATAATAAGCAAAGACAAATGACGCCTCTTATATAATTTGAGCTCCTTACCAGTAGACAAGTAGTACAATTATGTTATAACAACAACTATATAGTTATATAACAGAAAATCAGCTAGGTTTTCCAACATATTTATATTAATAGACAATACAACAAGAAACATACTGACTTTCCATTCCAAACACACGTGATCACACTGTATAAGAAAAATCTCGACATTTTCTTTACGATAATTGACATATTATACAACTCAGTATAACACAGTAAGTTAAATCAACTTCGATTCACTTAAATTGTAAGGATATATAGCACAAATTAAACAAACTGTCTTTCCATTGACAACTTAATAAAGCCAGTTTGTTTAATCGCTATTCACTTACTGTATTAAGTTTTATAATTAACTTCTTCTCTTATTATGGAACATTATTCTTTTATGCTATCGAATCGTATCCACTGAATGGTAGTTTCTGCGTTTTTATAACACTATTAAAAACAGTAATTTTTACAAATTTCTCTTTACTGTAAATTTCCCAGGTAAAGAACGATACCATTTTGATCACAAACACTGAACGTCGTACGTCTCTCTCTATTCATGAAGTTTTTACGCTTACTGGTAACAATTCTTTCCAATAGTTTTATTCAGAACTTATGAGACGGTGCTTACGTTTTGATTATCCAATGTTATTATTACCTTATATTAAAACATTTGTTTTGACAGATTACTTTATTTTATAACAAAAACGACATTATATACATAAAATAAACATGTTAAACACAGATTTAAGCTATGTTTTGGGACATACACTGTTTTAGTTAAATATATTTTGGTCTTTTCAGTAATAATGTGACGCACACAGACGTGCTATCGAGACACCGTTAAATTTTGTTTTTCGATTTCGCGGATGGCGGAACGAGGGCTTTCAGTGCTAGCCGTTCCTAATTTTGAAATGATATACTGGAGGTAAGACAGCTATTCAATACTATTTGTCGTAAATATTTGAGTCCATCTTTAAAATCGAGTAGTTGGATTTCCCAGTGAAAGCAAAGCTTTTAAATGCATTAAAAATCATGAAAGTTATGAAGAATTATTGTGTTATAACAATCTGTTTGAACAAAAATAAATATTTTTAAAATGTTAAAGAAACAATAAAAGAAAATTTTAAAACCCTTTTGTTCCATTACTTCTACAAATATCTGTCGTATCAGCTCCTTCTTCATCAGTAATTTCGTTTTCAGGACAAGCTACACAGGCGTCAGCAGCAAAATATGTCATGTATGTCCCTCCTGGACACGGCGGGCAGTGAGTTTGTAATCCGTTGTCATAGTGACCAGGAGGACATGGTTCTAAAAGCGTTAAAAGTACGTCGCTAAACATTTATTAACTCTGTGTTAACTTTATTGTTCTAACAACGTATTTAGTATCAAAAAACTTATTTGTTTAACTAAAATCCATATTTTTAAAAGTCTTCCATCTATTTGTGTTTAATGTGAATAGTTTAAAGTAATTGAGTATTATATATACTTACAACACCTGTTAACATCTCTTTGGTATCCTCGAGTACAGTTCAGATTCTCGGCTGGATCATACACTGGAGAAAACAACAGACAGTTAATATTTTTATTAGCACGTTTTGTGTCACGGTTGGAATTTTAAGGTTTTCCGCAATGACCACGACGCAATAGTTATAATATTAATTATAACTCACTCTGTAAAATAACAACATAAATGTTACTTTTCGTGAGAAAAATAAAACATGTCGTGCTTCAAAACAGTTTCTTAACACTAGACTTTTGTTTCTCTATGTACTTCTTAATCAAGTTAACTATTGAAACTAATCACACAAACTTGGAAATTTATGAAATTACACTCGAACTTTTTTTTTATTGGTACATTTGATTTATGTTGATGTTTCCCCTGTAAAATTCTTATTTGTCACAGTTAAACGTGAAACTGTTTATGTTAATATCAGTTATGAAAATACAGGTTCTTTTGGGAATATTACGTTGGTAAAATGTATCAGTATATGATTGTGTCTTGCAAACAACAAAATATCAAATAATATCCTTATAATGCAGAAAATGCATTCCGAGAAAATTTTTCATTTGAAGTTAATATAAAAGCAAATACTTAATTTTTTGGATTTATCAAGATAAATAATATTGAGATCTAACACCTTTCACTGTAAATTTAAAGTATTGTTTATTCAAAATACGTTCTTAAAAAACTTCGTAGATATGATTTGTATCTTTACTGTACATAAGATTTTGCTTCAACATTTACAAGTTGTTTGTTTGTTCAAGAATTTCGCACAAAGCTACTCGAGGGCTATCTGTGCTAGCCGTCCCTAATTTAGCAGTGTAAGACTAGAGGGAAGGCAGGCTAGTCATCACCACCCACCGCCAACTCTTGGGCTACTCTTTTACCAACGAATAATGGGACTGACCGTCACATTATACACCCCCACAACTGAAAGGACAAGCATGTTTGGTGCAACGGGGATGCAAACCCACGACCATCGGCTTACGACTCACACGCCTTACGCGCTCGGCCATGCCAGGCCTTCGTAAGTTTAGTTCATTATGTCAAAATACCTTTGGAGCCTCATCACTTCTCTCTTCAGGTTTACCATAATCCATCTAGTCTCTGATCACGTAGAAATCTACGAAATCATTCCAGCATCAGTGACGTGACTGGTATGTCTGTGTGTACAATAACGTGCATATCTGTCTAATTACTCAGCGGTAAGAAGGCTGAGATATTTTTTTTACGTACCGTCGCCTGGGACACTTCAGCGGTTTTTATCTCTGACATTTGTATTCGTACGACTTGTTGTAGGTCTTTTTCCGAATTGTTCTGACTAACCAAAATTATTTTTTCGATGCTCTTATGTACAATAAATATCTTTGTTTCGAAAAATTTAAATTCTCATTTGGATATATTTTCATGATTTGGGCATACAAAAATTTACATTGGAAAGGTCTGTCACATACCTTTCCCTAAAGCAACCAATATCGGTTACGTCACACCATTTACGAAATGTAATATCAGATTGAGTCACATTATATGCCAGGTTGTATATTCAAAACTGTTTTGGTAAGGCTTACTAATCTCTATAAACTATAAAGTATTATTGCTATGAACATCAGTGGCAGCTCTGATTAATACTGTATGTTTATTACAGGAATACCGATAAGATTACGCGTTCATCATCATCACTGTCCTGAAATAACTCCTTTCAGGGCATCTTTAGCATCAACTAATGGAATGTGATGCATCTTCCAAGAGTATATTATGGCTGTCAGTATCAACATCTGCACCATGGAGTTGGGCAATATCACCCATTACTGGAGTCCTGATTAGCTGGACCAGTATATGGACGAACAAAGAGTGTAGTATTGATGGTAACATTTATAGTAATTATATGTCGACATGTTTACCAATAGTTATTCCTGCTCATACCACACTTCAACATCGACACTTCCTCTCATGAACATTTAGAAAAACACATTTTATGTTATCTCTAAAGTCATAATTCCTTGTAAGAACTTTTAATGTTATTGTAATAATCTATTTCATGCATTTATATTTCTGAGGAACCCACTTTAAGCTAATAAATTTTACAGACATTTTACAATGGGTAATTTAAAACTTTTTATTACAGAACTCATATATTGTTCGATGTTTCTAGGTTATAAAGCGATTAGGAAGGAGATTTGAAATTACGGTGATATAGAGAAGCCTCAGTCACTAACACGATACTCACCCTGTCAATAACCCTAAATACAATAAACAAAATACTTAAATTCTTGTAAAAAAAATAAAGCAAATACAATACTAATGTCATTTATAAAATACTTTAAGGCAACTTCCACGGATTTTACGTCAGAGAAACAAACCCGAAACTCAAAACAACATTTACGTAACACAAAAAATAGTGCGGTTTTCTAATGGCAAAGCCACACCAGGCTCTCTGCTCAGCGGTGAGCGCACAAAAATAAATCGAATCTCACGTTTTTATATTTAACACTGCAACTCAAATAAATATACTACAGGTAATATTTAAATACTAAACATAGAATCCAACATCACTAGACGATAAACCAAATAATTACTTGTAATATAATAGCAAACACTGGTTTAAAGAAACATTTTTACATCTATATTAATAAAATTTAATAAATCTTGTTCGAAGTATTATAGTTTGAAGATGATACTTTTAATTGTCGAGATTTTATAATTTACAAAATATTCTGAGAATACAAAGAGTAATGTAGATAGTATTAATAGGAAATTACACGAATGTTGTTAAAAACTATTATATGAAAATAAAACAGTTCAATTTTCATTACAGTTAGATGATATAAAAGATTTTCGTTTTATGAACGAAATCGATAAAAACACAGTTTAATTAACGTAGATGGGAGTATTTTAAAATTCCTATCTGGTGCAGTGACAACACTTTGAGGCCCAGCATGGACAAGCGCGTTAAGGCGTGCGACTCGTAATCCGAGGGTCGCGGGTTCGTGCCCGCGTCGCGCCAAACATGCCGAGGGGGCTTTATAATGTGACGATCAATCCCACTATTCGTTGGTAAAAGAGTAGCCCAAAAGTTGGTGGTGAGTGGTGATGACTAGCTGTCTTCCCTCTAGTCTTACACTGCTAAATTAGGGACGGCTAGCACAGATAGCCCTCGAGTAGCTTTGTGCGAAATTCCAAAACCAAACAACAGTTTGATCAGCAGAGACAATTCCATAAAGAAATTATTTACTTTGTTCGTGAACAAACGCATAATATGAATTGTTTGACTCAACGAACTGAAAACATGATTAGAAAAGCATACAGATCATTGGTAAGTATTACTAATATATCAATACATAGAGAGAAACATAATAAAATATATAAAACAAGAGCTGAGATGTTAGTTTTCAATGACAAAATTCAGAATGATTGACAGTAGTTAGCTTTTGCAGTGGAAAACAGTAGATCGGAGTTAGCTAAGTTTGTACAAGCGCTGTATGTGACCATAAATAGAAAGTTACTACAGCTACAATTAAAGGTACCTTGAAAATGTTTAAATAAATTGAAAAGAAATGCACTTATTGTAGCGGTATTAGTATCAGTCCACGTGTAATACATAAAAATCTGACAACTATATGTAGGGACCACAAACTGTAAGTGTGATGTAATCTTTCGCTTTTGTCTAATATATTTGACAGCTAACTTGGAGTAGAAAGCAAGAACTTAACTTTCTAATTAACTGTAGAGAATGAAAAGCTTTTCGAATGATCAAGCACACATAGTTTTTCTAATAACAAAACCACATCGGGCTATTTACTGTGTCCACTGAGGGCAATCGAACTCCTGATCTTAGCGTTATAAATCCATAGACTTACTGCTGTCCCATCGGGAGACTATTTCATTGAAACAATAACTCCATGAACATAGCTATTTAATGTTAAGTGTTAAGTGA
Organism: Carcinoscorpius rotundicauda; assembly: GCA_011833715.1. Classification (NCBI taxonomy): domain Eukaryota; kingdom Metazoa; phylum Arthropoda; class Merostomata; order Xiphosura; family Limulidae; genus Carcinoscorpius; species Carcinoscorpius rotundicauda. The sequence continues at coordinate 102,890,239 of CM022394.1, read as the reverse complement.
TTTTATCTGTTGTCAGTCCAAAACTGGTTGCTTATCAGTTCGATTATAAGACTATAATCGTAAAGTTTTTTAATGAATGATTAAATGGTACAGTAGATTATACTACACGTTTTTAAGCTGTGAGTTTTTGTTTCTATTTTTCTCTAAATATGCACTTAAACTAAACACATACTTATAGGACTTGGATTTAAACCAATTCATAAAGAATGTGAAAAAACAACGTATTTGCAAGTCATTTGAAAATACTGAACCACAAGAATAAGAGGATAAATTTAAAATAAAACACCAGTTTTAATAAATGAAGTTTTAATTAAAATTCCTTTTAACCAATGAAATTATTCAGTCACATTTATTCCAGTTTAAACTTAAATCATCGGCGTGTAATATCATTGCTTCGCCAACTTAAACATTTTCTACACATCCTATACATATTTTACAATGCATAAAGAAAAAATATTTTTGATCGCTACAGATGAGACCGACTAACGGGTTCTAGCGTTTAAGAAATCTCCTAAAACAAGATTTTCGCTCACTACTGACTTAATATCGGTTATGAGCAAATTGAGAAAAATGATGTAGAAATAGTTGCGAGCAATTGTGACGTTAAATATAATTATTAGGCTCCAGTAACCTTTGCACACTCCATCAAAACTTTGTACTATTAAAGAAACATCCGTTTATGGTGAGAACGAAAATATTTAATTTGTATGCGTAAAAAATAAATGTAGGGCTAAGTTATTTATGTTTGAGTGTTTTCTTTTAGCAAAGCCACGTTCGGCTATTTGCTGAGCTCAATGAGGGGATTCGAAACTTTGATTTTAGCGTTGTAAATCTGTAGACTAAGATAGCAAAAAAAAAAAAGAATCGAACAGCAGTGGTATTAACAGTTCAAAACTACAGTATAGAAACTTCAAATATATTGAAAGTGAAGTGTATCAGTAAGATATATTTAGAGTTTCAAATTTTTAACCAAATCTTTGTATTCCTAAGGTTGATATGTCAAAAAGTATCTTGTTTACTTTTAGCCTCGTTAACTACCAAGCTCTGTTAGAGAAAAATCAGGAATTCCATAGCTCTAACCAATGAATACAAATACTTTACAAACGATAATTAATGACAGAATTAATTTTCTTTTTTCTTTGTTTGAACATCCGGCTTGGTTGTTTACAAAAAAGTAACACATAATATGAAATTTTTATTGTGAAATAATTAAGTTAAAAGTGATACTATTATCATCATAATCTTACGTATACATGGGCAATATAAATAATTTTGTTCTCAATACACATGTAGAAACGGGCAAATTTACATCATGTATGAATAAAACAATATATGATTGTTTGTGAATTTCGCACAGAACTACTCAAGGGCTATCTGTGCAAGCCGTCCCTAATTTAGCAATGTAAGACTAGAGGGAAAGCAACTAGTCATCACCACCCACCGCCAACTCTTGGGCTATTCTTTTACCAACGAAAAGTGGGATTGACCGTTACATTATAACAGCCCCATGGCTGAAAATGTGAGTATGTTTGGCACGACGGGGATGCAAACCCGCAACCCTCAGATTACGAGTCGCACGCCTTAACAATCTTGGCCATTCCGGGCCCTGACAACGTATGAATCAAGATTTACATGTATTTGTAATAAAGTTATACAAAAATATTTAGTATAAAAGTAAGTACTTTTTCGAGATTTGCGACTTATATATAAATCCCTTTCACGTATCAGCCCTCAAATATATTCTACCATCATGTTTCCGTTATACACGCTCCCAAGTCACAAAAGCAAAGCTTGAAGACAATAGGCCTTTTCCATTTACTTTAGGCATAAGCGATTAGGAAAAAACATTTTGTGCCCAGGAACAAGAAAAGGTTAAAATTTTCTTACATAATGTAATCTTACGTATACACAGGCAATTATTTTTCAAATCAATACACATGGTGAGTGAAATATCAAACGAAAAAGGTTATGGCTGAAAGAAATTTAAAAACAAGATGGACGATTTAGATGCTATTTCTGTTAAATTGGTATAGTTTAATAAATGAAAATATGGTCTTAAAAAGAAAACTATGAATTTACCTCTGACATCATGTTTGTAAATCACCTTCACGATTTTTGCATGTGTAAATTCCCGCGTCTTCAAATTGGATACCGGTTAGCACTAATTCGCCACCGTATTTTATTTGCGTTCTCTCATTATTAACAGCTTGTTCATTGATATTTGAGTACCAAATAATTGGTTCTTCTCTCCCTCTTTTATAAGCTTGGTTTGAACAAATTAATGTTAGAGTAGAACCACGTTCAGTTTCGTAGACGAATGTAAAACCTGAAACAAGCAGGAAACTACCGAAAATATAAAATAATTGAGTGTAATTAGCCATTGAAATCTATCTGCACTTTACGCTTTGTAAGTCACTTTCTGTATTGTTTCTAAGTGAAATATCAGTGTTACTATGCGTATAAAGTATTCTTGTTTGAATGACGTCATGAACTGAAGCAACATTGTTAGGTGGAAAAACGTTTTACTAACAATAATGATTGCAAAGTTTATTGTTTACTATTGTGTGAAAGACGCTTGAACTGAGAAATTGTAATCATGTTTATGTTATGCATACTTTAGATTAAATAAACAATAACAACACTTGCCTAATATTTCAACTTCAAATTTAGGTAAAACCAAATAAAATTTATACGAAGTTTTGCTTTGCAATTTCTTCTGACAATACGAGTCTTAGTCGATATTTATGATATCAACCATAATAAGAATGCTAACAGATTTTTCATGATACATATAAATTATAATTGAGTAGTTATAAACCTACAAACGCTGTAACAATATTTAAATTAAAAAAATCAGTTAAAGAATATTCACATATGTAACTTATGTGACAAATATTGCATTCCATGGTGTTATATAAGGATTAATGACTACAATTAGCTGTATCAAATATTTTATTCTTCAAAACTAATAAGATTTCAATAGTTTGTTTTTTTGAATTTCGCACAAAGCTACTCGAAGGCTATTTGTGCTAGTCGTCCCTAATTTAGCAGTGTAAAACGAGATGGAAGATAGCAAGCAAGTCATCACCACCCACCGCCAACTCTTGGGCTACTCTTTTACTAACGAATAGTGGGATTGACCATCACATTAGAACGCCCCCACGGCTGGGAGACGAGCATGTTTGGTGCGACTAGGATTCGAACCCGTGACCCTCGGATTTCGAGTCGAACGCCTTAACACACTTGGCCATGCTGGGCCAAGATTTCAATAGATCTTTTGTCCTAAAAACAGTAATATGTTCATGACGCTCTCACAGTTTTGTTGTGCTGTTGCAATAAAGTTAATACCCTGAATCAAATAGGCCTAAGATTTATAATAAATATTATGTAAATTGCAAATGTTACTTTCCCCTCAGGCCCAGCATGACCAGGTGGTTAAGGCACTCGACTCATCATCCGAAAGTCGCGAGCTCAAATCCCCGTTATAATGTGACGGTCAATCCCACTATTCGTTGGTGAAAGAGTAACCCAAAAGTTGACGGTAAGTGGTGATAAACAGCTGCCTTGCCTTTCGTTTTACATTGCTAAACTAGGGTCGGCTCGTGTAGCTTTACGCGAGATTCAAAAACAAACAAACCTATCTCTTAATTTGACGTTAAGATACATTTGCTTCTAGATTTTTAAGTTGTTCATTTCTCAGTTAAACAACTGAAAACTGAGAAGAATAGCATGCAAAACTAACGCATAATTCAATGACAAGATAGTACATGAATGAAATCCTTTGTTAAATGTAATTTTTGTTACTGTGACACTTCGAAATTTATCTTCTTCCACCAATACAACATCTCTACTGCAGTTAATGAATCATGGTGTCATAGTGACGTTTAATGCTTATTATTTGAAGCGAACTTCTTCTCAAGCAATAAAGGCTACAAGTACAGAAGCTGCACTATTTTCGACTAAATTCGGGAAAAATTACATCATCAGAAGTGCTATCAAGAATATCAACGAAGAGAGAGTAACACGAGATCAATATGGAAGCACGTTCTGCCTCACTGTGCAAGTTAAATTTTTTTTCACTGGCTGGTTGAGGCTGAAAAAATGTATAGAGCAAATACATTGTAGAAAAAGGTTAATTGTCACTTGACAGCAGTAGAAAGAACTTCGGTTCGATTAATAGACATTAATCACAATTAGAATTTCCTAGGCCTGTAGCACATTGTCTGTAGATGTCCAATAACAATATTCTTCTTCTCTCTTGGTACGCTGCTTTTATATAAATCATGCGAAACTAGATTATACACCGAAGGTCACTTGGCAAAATTATTGTCAATCGCTAGCATTACATACAGACCGAGTACTTTGTTGATTCTCACGATCGAGAATCTTCTATTAATTTCGAGAACAGGCAGGACTTGTGAATTACACAGCCCATAGTAAACGTCATAAGAAAAAATAAAATTACTCTGAAAGAAGCGAAGGAACAACAGTAAATCTGTTACAAAATAAAAACCGATAAGTGAGATTGAATACCTTTTGACGAGGAACGGCCCGGCATGGCCAAGCGTGTTAAGGCGAGCCACTCGTAATCTGAGGGTCGCGGGTTCGCATCCCCTTCGCGCCAAACATGCTCGCCCTTTCAGCCGTGGGGGCGTTATAATGTGACGGTCAATCCCACTGTTCGTTGGTAAAAGAGTAGCCCAAAAGTTGGTGGTGGGTGGTGATGACTAGCGACCTTCCCTCTTGTCTTACACCACTAAATTACGGACGGCTAGCGCAGATCTTTGTAGAAGTAATAGTTTTCTTTTATTGTTTCTTTAAAAGTTAAAAATGTTTATTTTTGTTAAAACACATTGTTATAATAAAACACTTTTTCATAACTTCTTGGTTTTTGGTATATCAAACAGCTTTGCTTTTTTCGGAAAAGCTTTTCCAGGAGGTAGCAACAATTGTTGTAACGATTTAGTATGTTAATATTTCTTTGTCAAAATAATATATTTACATAAAATCACATATATGACAGAGTGGTATTGTTTTGGTAAAATAGTTAACAATCCATATATATGAATATTTACTTTTACGAATTTTTTCCCCTCTTCTTTGAATGATGACATCACGTAGACATTCTATGTACCTAATTATATAACCAAAGTAAAAGTTTTTATTGAAACATATCTAAATAGAGCTTGTTTGTTTTTTAATTTTGCGCAAAGCTACACGAGGGCTATCTGCGCTAGACATACATAATTTAGCAGTGTAAGATTAGAGGTAAGACACCTACCACCAATTCTTGGGTTACTCTTTTACCAACGAATAATGAGATTGAACGTCACATTATAATGCCTCTAAGGCTGAAAGGGCAAGCATGTTTGGTGCGACAGAGATTCGAGCCCGCGATCCTCGGATTACGAGTCAAACGCCTTAACCCACCTGGCAATGCCGGGCCTTTTTCCAAAGTTTAGTTTTAAGAGAAAGACTCCTTACACTATGAAGAAAACGTTTACTCAGAAATTCTGTGTTTACATAACTGTATTAAGTTATACGACTCAATGTTACTTGGCGCCACTATTTTCATATTAAGATACCTTTGAAATTTCAAATATATCTTAAAATGCCAACTTGGTGATTCTAGTACATTATGAGATATTAATCAGTAGTTTGTTTAAAATTATCTTATAATAAGAATAATTTTATACAAATTTTTCTTTACTGTTGGACGCTCAACTCCAAATGTAAAGATCACAGGATCGAACCCCGTCACACCAAACATGCTCGTTCTTTCAGTGATAGCGTTATAAAGTGACAATGAATCCCTTTATTTCTTTGTAAAAGAGCATCCCAAATGTTGGCCTTCGGCAGTCATAACTAGTTGCCTTTTCTCTGGTCTTACACTGCTAAATTAGGGATGGCGAGCGCATATAGTCCTCGTGTAACTTTCCTTTAAATTGAATAACAAAATTTACTGGTAGTGTGTTATGGGTTTCTCGTAAGATGAAAAATAATGGTATAATTTAGGGATTCTAATATAACGGTCAATCCCCTAACACGGGTTTAAGATGGTCTCAAACATTCAGACAAATAGTATTGAATGACTGTGTTTCCTCAAGTATATGATTTGAAAATTAGGAACACCAAGCGTTGGAGCCCCCCAGTGGCTCAGCGGTATGTCTGCGGACTTGCACGCTAAAATCCGGGTTTCGATACCCGTGGTGGGCAGAGCACAGATAGCCCATTGTGTAGCTTTGTGCTTAATTCAAAACAACAACAACAACAACCAAGCGTTGGAAGCCATCTCGTAGCTTTCCGCGAAATTAAATAACAAACAAACATATCGGTATTTCTACCACACACCTGTGTGCTTCACGTCGTCACGAAGAAGAACTGAAGATCTTCAACTATAAAACGCAATGTGTATGAAAACAGCTTTCCGCTTGTACAGCGGTAAGTCTACGAATTTACAATCAGGGGTTCAATTCACCTCGGTGAGCTCAGCAAATAGCTCGATGTGGCTGTATTGGAAGAAAATATACACACATACTCTCAAATCGTTAGTTCAATATATTCTGCATACAAAATTTTGTTTTTTCAAATAACAGTAAAGTAATTTGTCAAAACAAAAACAAATGTTTTAGTGTAAGATAATAATAATATTTGATCATGAAAACGTTAGCAGCTCTAAATAAAAGAATTGTTATCAAGTTAGCGAATGTTTGTTACCGAAATGTTACTGTTATTCATACATAAAATTTACACTGAACGTTTGATTAAAAAAACCTTTAAAAAATTCCTGTCAATATTTTTGTGCTGTAAAGAAAACTTACCAGACATTGGGCACGATTCATTACACATAAAAAATTAAGTACCATAATGAGTGAAGAAACTAATTATAAAGCTCGAAACGGTAAGTAAATAGCAGTTAACCAGAGAGGGTTTGTTTGATTTCTGTTCTATATCCTTACAGCTTTGGTGAGTCGAAGTTAATATAATTAAGTGTTTCATGCTGAGTTGTACAACAAGTTAAATATCTTGAAGAAAATGGTGAGATATTTGACTCAGTGGGAAGGTTGCTCGTCATCACCACCCACCGCCAAGTCTTGAGCTACTCTTTTGCAAACGAATACTGGATTTGACCGTCAAATAATAACGCCTGAATCGGATATCCTCGTTTGTTTCTCCAGCCAAGGTGTTTCGGCTGTTCGGCCTCTCTCCATTTGTAAAAATGTAACAATTTCAATTATAAACGTTCTGATGTTGCCGTTTAAATTGCTATCTCTGCCTGCCACAATCAAAGCAAATTATCTGTCACATGTTTTCAATGCTAAAGGTTCAGAGATTCTAAGAAATCTTGTTGTAATTCTTTGACACGTGCTTGTTCTGGAGGCTAAGGCCACAACAGCTATGAGTGTCAATCGGACCCACATTACTCTAACTCTAATGGTTCCCACCCTAAATGTTTTCGTCCTTGCCCTGAATTAGCAAAGAAAAAAAAGAGATGTATTTTTTGAAGACCATAAATAACATTTCTTATCCAGAAACACATAAACTGTTGTTTCCTCTTCCACCTCTGATGTATGCTTCTGTACTCATCTCCACTGGTATGGTGGAGGTACAGACAAATCTGTCTGATTCTCTTATAGAGACTTTCTCTCATCATGTGAAGAGTCTTATGCCCTCCAAGGATACACGTATTAATAAATATACGTCTTCTCCTGTCTCTTTTGCAGCTTGGACCTTTCTCCATCGGTCCCCCCGAAGTGCAGGCCAGTTATTTGATGATGCACTCTCTCACCGAATTCTAATTTCTCCAACATGGACCTGCCTCACTGTCCCGTAGCAGGGTCCTTGTGGGTTAATAGACCTCTTTCTACTAAACAAAAACTAAAAGACACTGCATTCAGTTCTTCAACATAATAAAAATGGCAACCTTCTTACAGTGGAAAAGTCGAGGTTTCCATTTCACTTTATATGACACTAAAGCCTCGATTGATTTCAATCATCCTGTGTGTCTTTCCTCACAGAGTCATTCCTTAGGCCTGTTGCTGCTGTAATCTTTCATCGATTTTCCTTGTAAAGGAACGACAAACTGTGTGATGGATGAGTTCTGCTTGTTAACTAACTGAAACATAGCTGTTAAAGTTCTGAGAGTACCAACTGAAACATAATTGTTAACGGCCTAGGTACATTATGGAAAAGAATATAGATATGGCAAATTATTCAAATAGGCTGCACTAAAATATTAGGAAAAAACACTGGTAAGTCAGCTTATTGGCGATTTTTGTTTGGGACGTGGGAAACACATAAAACGTAATTTTTAATAAGAACTACATAACTTTAGAAAATGTTTATGTATGTGACATTCTGGTAGTAAATAATTCCACAAGAGCAGAAAATATGGAATCAACATCAGCATATTTCCTATTATTGTCGACAACTGGAGACGTTTTTGAAACTCCTATAACTTTGTTTTGACGAATGTGGGTTTTTAATTAGAACTACAAAATATACTTTTGATTTGAGGGATGTCACTGACATCTGTGACTGCATGTTTACAGTTTTCAGGTTCACGTAATCAGAGAAAACCAATTTGCAAATTGATCAGTCCACATAAGTGGTTGCAAAAATCATCCCCCCTTCGGGTGTAAAAAGTCTACACCCCTGCTGATAGAAGTACACTAATATTTTCTAGACACAAGTAATTTGGTTTTCTTTATTTTGGAAAAATTTAAACTTTGTTTGTTTGTTAAACACCCTTTGTGTGTGTGTGTTTTTAATGTATTTACAGTTTCTATAACTACTTTAGTTAACGTCAGTGAAACATTACTTTAGTGCATAGCTTCTTTATCGATGTTTTCTGTTCTGTACATCGTGTATTCTAAGTTTAGAGTTCCTTTTAGTGTGTCTAGCTTCTGGTGGATAACATGATTAGAAAATCAGTTAATGTAATTTCCGTTGTATGTGTTTTTATATGAATTTTAGTGGTGAAACCTTGGGAGGGGGTCGTGTGATGCTAACGTTTGAAAAATTAATCGCATCGTTGTTTTCGTTTTCCTCGGTGAAATGTTTGAATTTCTGTATATTGTTTGTATGTTAAAGAAATTTATCTTGATAAGTGAAATCACACAAAATTTCACCTGTGTATCTGAACAAAACTGGAGGTTTCTGTTTGTAAGTGACTGATTCCTGTTACTTTATGTGATACAAGAAAAGCACGATCAAAGTGTAGAATAATCAAAGACAGTTAGCTCATAATCCCATGATACTACAGAACTGGAGGCAACAGTATTCTGACCCTGGGTTAAACCTGTTAACTCTTCAAAAGGCATTTGTATTGTCATCAAATCTACAAGGACGGTTTGATCACAAAAATACATTTCGATGCAATCTTGCAGTATTAAGTTTTCATGAAATCATTCAGTGACTGTGAATACTATATGAATGTATTTGAATACAAACACGAACACTTTAACTTTCCCTACCAAACTATATAAATAGGAATACCTAATATCCCATGTCTACTGTAAAGAGCACGTGTCTACAGCTCTTCTCTTGTCAATACTTGTGATCCGATGGTTGATTTTTCCGTTTGGTGTAGTGATATCTTCCACGATCACTGAGATGGGTTATTTTGTAGTAATGTCTATCTTACTGTTTTAATGGAACAATTAAACCTTTATTTACATCAAAGTCTTTACCATGATATCTACTCTACTGTTGATTACATGTAGAGAATATAGCCTGATAAACTAAAAATTCCTTTTCTTAAGTTTCTAAACATTTGAACACAGTGATAAGTTAATGGAAATGCATTGCTTTGTGTTTGTTTCTCTTATGAAAGATAAGCCTTATTAATATTTTCTTCTGAGTTTTATACACTGATATAACAGACAGAATATTTAATTGGACAGAAAAGTTAGTTTAAACCTATCACGTTTTATTACCGCAGTTGTACACTCTCACTAATTCTCCGTAACGTTTAATACAAAAGATGCCAACATCCATAAGTTATCAGCGGAAGCGGAGAAGAAAGTATATGCCAACTACACAATAACTGTATGGTATCTACAATTACTGTATCTCAAATTTTATAAAGAAGGTTTATACTCATCCATTTTTCTGTGCTTTCAGTATCTGACAATTGAATTTCATAAGGTTTTAAAATCAACACAGCTTTTACTTGTAGTAAATAACACAGAATGGGCTATTTGGGTTCTGCCCACCACCAGTACTGATACCCGGTTTCTATCGTTGTTCGTCCACTGACATGCCGCTGTTCCACTAGGGTTCTAACACAACTTTGGAAAACTAAAAAACTAATTTTCATGTTCTCGGAAGAAACAACCGCACTGTTAGAGGGCGCCACTGCCTAGTTCCTCTAATTCTGGTTTATTTGGTTTGTTTTTGAGATATCTAGCTGTCCGTAATTTAGTAGCGTAAGACTAGAGGAAAGGAAGCTAGTCATCACCACCCACCGCCAACTCTTGTGCTACTCTTTTACCAACGTATTATGGGATTGACCGTAACATTATAACGTTTCCACGGTGGAAATGGCGAGCATGTTTGGAGTGACTGGGATTCGAACGCGTGACCCTTAGATTGCGAATCGAGCGCCTTAATTACTTAATACAAATATCAAATGTGACATCTGCAACCTAAAACTCTGTGTTATTCAACAGTCAACCCCACGGGCGACAGGCCATTGGACAAAGCTCCTTTTTCACGATACTTTGGCCCCACAGATTCGCATACCTACTCCAACCTGGTGTGGGGGTTGAAACTGAATTTTTTTTTTTTTGTTACAACCAACATCTTCCTATCGTCACAACTTAACAGATTTCCCAGCAAAATCTAAGTGGCCTGGCATGGCCGAGCGCGTTAAGGCGTGCGCTCGTAATCCGAGGGTCGCGGGTTCGCGCCCGAGTCGCGCTAAAACATGCTCGCCCTCCCAGCCGTGGGGGCGTATAATGTTACGGTCAATCCCACTATTCGTTGGTAAAAGAGTAGCCCAAGAGTTGGCGGTGGGTGGTGATGACTAGCTGCCTTCCCTCTAGTCTTACACTGCTAAATTAGGGACGGCTAGCACAGATAGCCCTCGAGTAGCTTTGTGCGAAATTCCAAAACAAACAAAGCAAAATCTAATTAAACTGTACAGATCGTGAGATGCGCCACCACTACTTTGTCTTTGAAGGTTATGGATGGCAGCGAATATTTGTAGTAAACCAAATTATCAGTAGATTCTTTATGATAGAGTTAAATAGAAATAAAACAAGCCCAACGCTCAGTCACATGTTTAAAATTCAGCTAACAATTCTAATGAAATAAAACCAATTATAAAATATTACAACGAAAGCTATGTCCATTGCGGGTATTGAACCACGATTTTTAGCGTTATAAGATATAATTTAACTTAACAATACAAGTGAAACAAGATATGGCGAAATATCATAACGAAAGCCAACAATACCAGCGAAACACTGAGGTGTTAGCGGTGCATCTACTTCGGGTATCGAACCTTGATTTTTAATGCTAGAAGAAATAAATCAATTCAGCCGCTCAAGTGAAGCAATATACAAAGAAATATCCCAATTTTATGTAATAAAATAAACGAAACACATCACGGTCTAAAAATCAAATGAAACAAGTTACAGTGAAATATAATTTGATTAAATATTTCAAGCGGTTAAAATCGTTAAGAACATGTGTGTTAGATATTTTTTTCCTCCACCAAAGATAAAATTGAAAAAAGATATGACGTACATTTGTTTGTTTGTAGTTATGCATAAAGCTACACAGTAGACTATCCGTGAGCTGCCCACCACAGTTATCGAAATCCAGCTTCTGGCGTTATAAGTCCTCAGACGTCCCGCTGAGCCACTTGGGAGGTGCTCTGACGTGGAAGCCTTGCTCATTTCTTGATTGGCCATATCCTCTGCTGTGAGCTGAGTTAACTGCGTTGGCGTAACATTATTGACACATCTAAATTAATTTCGGTGGTCGGGATGGAAAATCACAAAGATTAACTTGAAGATGACCTGGGACGGTCAAAACATTGTTCTCTGCTTTATGAGTTAATGTGTTAAAACCCCTAGCAGCCGTTCTGAGACAGTTTTATTTCAAGTGGGTCTCTCGTCATCAAGAATGAAAGCTTAAGCCTTCTAAGTGGTTATTTATTTTGATTAAGTAAAGTACAAATTTCTGGAAATGTTTTAAATGCCTGGAATAGTAACAGGTTTGTTTTAAAAAGAGAAGTGAGAAATAAACATTGTCAGGCATATTATCAGCTGTGGCTCAGCGGAAAGACTGAAAGCTAAAAAACGATTTTCGATACCCGTGGTGGACACAACACAGATAACCCGTTGTGTAGTTTTGCGTTTAACGACAACCAAGTCAAACTTTATCAACGTTCATTATAAAATACACGCCAGTGGCTCAGCGGATCGTTTATAAGACTTAAAAATTCAGGGTTTGATACCACAGATGCGAACCGCGCACTTAACCCATAGGGCAGCTTTGGAGGTGAGATATACCAGTCGTAGCCGTATAAACACTTGTTTATTTATCACTGTAAAGCCGGACCTGTGCTCTATCCATCACGTGGAATCAAGCCCTGGATTTCAGAGTTGTAAGTCTCAGTGCTAACCCACGTAAGAAATAATACTGTTTTTATACTTCATACTGAAATTATAAGGGGAGTCGATAATACTCACGACCAATGACTAGTGTGATAGGACGGAAAGTTAATTGTCCGCAATGTGTTGACGCAAAATTGCGTTCTGCGTTTTAGAATTTTTTAATAGTGCCTTTATTTGGTCAGAAAACATGAGTTCCCAGTGGATGATGGTATTGACTATAGACTATCAGTTCAAAATGGTGCACGTACATCTTTCTGCGAAAGTTCGATACATATTATGCTGCCATCTGGTGCCTAAAATATACAATAAGATGTGGCTATTACTCAGATTACCTTTTTTTTTTGTTAGGTGATTTAAGGCGTTCGATTCGTAAGCTGAGGGTTGCGGATTCGAATTCCCGTCGCACCCAACATGCTGAAAGGGCAAGAACATTATAACGGTCAATCTAATGGGTAAAGTAGTAACACAAGAGTTGGCGGTGGATGGTGATGACTAGCTACCTTCCCTCTAGTCTTACACTACTAAATTAGGGACGGCTAGCGCAGACAGTACTCGTGTAGCGTTTGTACACTTCATCTGAGCAATCTCGTTTAATGCTCCAGCAGTAGTCAGCCATCATACTTTTCTCCCAGCGCCCTTGGTAGTGTTCTTCCATGACCTTTAGTTCTTGGTGGAATCGTTCTCCTTGTTCGTCACTCACAGCCCCCAGGTTATCAGGGAACTTATCAAGGTGGCTGTTCAAAAAATGAAGCTTGATGGTCATGTTGCACTCGAGATCACGAAAAGCGAGGAGCATTCTGTTCACAAGTTCACTGTAGTTCTCCGCCTTATTGTTTCCAAGGAAGTTCTGAACGACTGCCACAAAGGATAACCATGCTGCCTTTTCTAAAGCGGTCATCTTAGCAACAAACTGATCATCACGAATTAGGGTTCGAATCTGTGGGCCATCAAACACGCCTGCTTTAATCTTTTCAAATGATAACCCTGGTAAAGCAGTGATGATGTGTTGGAAACATTCACCTTCGGTTTCCAGTGCCTTGACAAATTGCTTCATCAAACTTAATTTGATATGAAGAGGAGGAAAGATGATCTTATCTCTGCTTACAATTGGGTCTTGTATGATATTTGGCATGCCTGTTTCAAGGGTGTCACGAAGAGGCCAGTCCTTCTGGACCCAATGTCTGTCTCGTGCTCGGCTGTCCCACATACAGAGGAAACATGGAAACTTGGTGAAACCTTTCTGTTGTCCAAGAAGAAAGTTGACCATCTTTAAGTCTACACAAATGATCCAATTGTGTTCATGATATTTTAATAAGTCCATGACCATTCTCATATCATCATAGTCTTCCCGCAAATGCACTGAGTGACCGACAGGTACTGCTCCATATACATTCCCATTATGTAAAAGAACACACTTTAGACTGCGTTTTGAACTGTCTAAAAAGAGTCTCCATTCAGCAGGACTATAGTAAGGTACACCCAGTTCTTTGAAAAGCCCTTGGATGTCATGGCAGTAAACAAACTGTCTGTCTTCTGAAAAAAAGGTCACAAAAAGCTGGTCACGCTTTCTGAAATATGATACTTTAACAGAGTGATCAACAAGATTTCTGCCTTGCAATCTTGATGCCAAAAGCTCTGCTGCTTTCTTTGAAAGACCTAAATCCCGCACTAAATCATTCAGTTCAGCCTGGGGAAGAGGCTTGGGGACGGGGCAAGGTTCAGTGTCTGAAGAACAGTTCTCCGATTGTGTACACTTTTCTGACAATTCACTGTCACGACTGTCTTGTTCGCTTGTATCATGTCCAATGTCTTTATCGTCCAATGAAGGCAAGCCTTTGAAAACTGGAACAGGAACTTCTTCAGAGTGCGGAGCAGGCCGAATAGCTGAGGGAATGTTCGGATACGTAATCTTATGTCGGTTTTTCTTCCCAACACCCGTTGTGTTTACCATGCAGAAATAACAGTAGTTACATGGTTGATGGGTTCGCGCCAAATCATTGGAACACCAAAAGGCAGACCACTGCGTTTTCCTTTGGTCCAGTCTCGAAGCATTTCCTCACAATTGTGGCACACAACATGAGGAGCCCATTGCTTGTCTTGATCACCAAGATGAACTTCAAAATATGCCTTGTAGGCACGCTTGACGAACGAGGATATGTTACGTCTCTGATGATTGAGTGTGTAGCATCCACATATGTAGCAGAAGGCATCAGGCTTGTTTCTGCAATGATATCTATTTTTGGAAGCCATGTTTGATCTGAAACAAAAGAAGAATGATCAAAATATTAGAAGCTATCTATATATATGGACGTAAAAATGCTTATACATGGTTTACGCAAGTTCACATTTGTACAATTTCATTAACCTCAAATTGCATACAAACTAGAGCTTGTACAGAAAAACTAATTTCAGATTTAAAATCAGCGCCTAAAACTCCTTCAGAATCAGTTAAAATATCCAATGCAACTTAAAGTTACTGAAAAAGTGTTCCCCAGTGTTATCAATGAAATGAGTTGAATTTATGTTACTATATCATTTATTGTTATGTTATTTATTATTATTCTGTTGTCTTTGAAGATATAAAAACTAAACTTTTTTTTTGTATCTCAAGACGGCCGCTCTTGAGATGTATTTTCACTTTAAGTGGGTTTCTCGTCATCACGAATTAAACATTTTCTTGTTCTTATATCGCCTCGTGGCCAGAAAAATTAGAAAGTTGACTTTAAAATACTAATTATTTCTATATCTTAAATTCGTTTCACTTGTGATATACTTTTCTCTTTATAAGCTACTCTTAAATGCGTTTCTAAGACAGTAAAAAACTATAAACTCGAAATTAATTACAAAAAAAGATAGTAAATATATCAGTTTTTGTAAGCTATATTTTCAATGTTTTAGGTATTTGCTAGACAGCGCATGAAGTTTAAGATCAATAACTTTTATGAAAGTTAATAATCGAGAAGCTTCTGAAGTATATAAAAAGAACAATATAAATTTGAATGATTAGTGAATGAGAACTCAGTGAATTATTCAATAAGGATTCAGTTTGTCTTAGTAGCGACAGTTATCAGAATCATTCAATTGATTAACTTAAGAACTCTACATCTAGTAGAGTTTAAAAGTGCGATGCTAATATTACCTAGGTGTAGGTAGCATAAATATTGCACTTTCTACTGAAACGTTTTTTTAAACTTAGGCTTACAAGTTACAACTTGTTGCAAAGTGAAAGTATCCGTAACAAAAACTAGTGAAGAAATGAATTAGATCCATATTTAGTCACCTATTTATTGTATCGACCTTACAGTCCTAGGTACAAATCATTTTGATTCTAAATCTCTTCATTTATTATTGTAAAGTCATATGGACTGGACTTGGAACAATAATAATTATTAGTTCCAAATACTTCAAAAACCGCTCAACTACTGAAAACGCTACAACAATATCAACAAAAGGAAATACAGCGTATATAGGCAAATAAAAATTACTAAATGACAGAATACTATTTTATTTCCACTGGAGATCTTAAAACATAGTTAGCCTATTTCAACCACGAGAAGAACAAAGAAGTAAAAGTACTTCGATTCTCAAATATAAAAACTTTATGAATGGCAAAGTAGAGTAATTATTTTATTCTTCCGATTTAAAAAGTTGTCTTACACGCTGAGAATAAACGTTTTTCGTTTGCCTTTGTTAAATATTTTTTCCAGTACTGATCTTAAACAATAAAATTGCACCGTTTGCAACACTTAAGGAAACAAGTTATGTGAAACATTGTTTCAACTGTCACAATAATGTAAAGATCGTAATCCACAGAGTGTTTTCACGACCATTAATATGCTATTAGCGATAAAAAAGAAAAAGCTAAATCGATTCCTTAGTAGCATACTGGTATACAACGCTAGAAACCGAGATTCGATAATCGTGGAGAGCAAAGCACAATTAACCCCATTGTTAGTAAACAATAAATGTCACTCGAGTAATATAATATTTGTATTATTGTTAACTATAAGAGGGCGCTAAGATGACGATTTACTCAGGTAGTCATGGAAACAGATAGTCTAAAAAAATTGTATTGTATATTAAGCCTGTTTTACTGAAATGTTAAAACTAAATGTATTTAAATATAAATTAAAGCATGATTAGTCATGTTGTAGGGTTAATGCGAGAATCTTTGTATTTTTCGTAATATTATTTTTTAAAATTAGGTTTGGCCTGTTATTGTAATTATTTAAGTGTTAAGTTAGGTTATCATTCATCCGAAATTTTGTTTGAAAAAAACAACAAAAACTGAGCTTTCTAAAATTACTTGATTTAGACTGGCGTTCAGGTTTAAAACTCAGATAAATAATTTTGTGTTTTCTATACAGGAAACTGACGTTTACTATGGCAGGAAACAAACAAGGAAAATTAGAATTCAGGTAATATCAAGATCTCAATTCTTTCCCGTCATCCCAGAAAACGTTTTAAAAGTTAACACTAGCATCCCACTGTTATAGCAACATTGTGAAAATTCAATATTCATAATATTTTTTGTGATTAATACTCATACCTTTCAAATTTTTAATTTTCGCCTAATTCACAGACCTGGACATTTAAATAAAAAATAAACATGCATATTGTAAATGTCATTTTGAGTGATTTTTAACTTTACCTAATAAATAGCCTATAACTATTTGATGTTAAAGTTTATGTTGACACAAGTACAATAAATTATAATTTTTTTTTAACATAATATCACAGATACAGAACTACTAATGCTTACACACTGAGGATGAATCTGTTCTCACTTCCAAATATTTTAATAAAAAAATCTCATGTTTTGGTCAAATTATCATATTTTATGAATAAATTGTGATTGGCTGTCTAGCCGGATTCAGGTCAAATTCAATATTACATTAATGCAACAAATTCACTTATTAATTTGCTTGTATGAATGCAACATTTGTGGAGGGGGGGGATGCTCCACAGGAGGTGACCACAATAAGTGTTCATTGAGCATAACCATACACTAACAGATTACTTTTTCAGAAATCTCACTCAAACATATTCCTAAAAGCTGACAGACCTGCAAATAATTTTCTTTTGTTTTTTGATAAACACTTAGGCAAAATGCTCAACTAAAATTACATATTATGTCAACTAACATATTCTAGAAGCTCAGAATTTAAAAGAATTCTTTTAAATCAATTTGGCATTGATATCTTTGAAAAAAAATATGAAGAAATGTTTGTTTGTTTTTTAACCTAATCTGAAAATTTAAATATATCAAGTTTTAACACTCAAGAGCCTTTTCAAATTTCAATACAAATTTTTATTATTTTATCTTGTTTTATGCTTTTAAAATTGTAACAAATAACAAGCATTTGTATATTTATTAAGGTATTTAAGTTTCATATTTCTTCCAGTTGGAACCATGGAGGCATTCCACATTCACTATGTTATGTGGAAGATAATAAATTATGCTTTTGCTGTGGTCGCTGTATTAAAGTTATATCTGAAGACTTGGATCCCATTACATGCTCAGAATTTGAAGATGAAATTCAGCTGTTTGCAGTTTATCCAAATGATCGTATTGTTGCAGTAATTGAGAATTACCTAAATCCTAATATTGTTATACTGTCTTATCCAAATTTTGAAAAAGTTAGGGAACTAAAAGGTGAGTTTAACATTATGTATGGAAATTACAGTAAGACTTGAGCAAATTTTCATTTCTATTTTTACTATAAAAATATATAGAGATTTTTCTGTAAAGAATGTAGAAAATACAAATAAATATAATATTCATATAAAAACTGTAAAGAATGTAGAAAATACAAATAAATATAATATTCGTATAAAAACTAAAGAATTTAGAAAATACAAATCAATATAATATTCATGTAAAAACTGTGAAGATTAAGTCTAAATTTTTTAATTATTTTTATTTTTAAACAACAGAGAAAAAGAAAAAGTAGGACTGCAAAGGATTAGTATATGATACAGATGTTCAAAATTAGGAAAGAGAATGTATAATCTGTTGGTGTTTCTTATTACATGTTTATTTTAATGTATTTTATGTTTGATTCTATGGTTAATAATGCTGACAAACAAAGAAGTATTAATGTTGGAAGTTGTATGTTTTTTTGGAGTTTAGAATTGTTTTAATAGGTTGTCTTTTCTACAGAATTATTATGTATTAGAAAAGTTTATCTGATATATATTTTTGTTACAAATATTTTACCAAAAGGATGAATTTGATATTTTAGGTAGCAGCATTGTTTATACCATTGCTTTTCCAACTTTTTTCCAATATCATTCACTTTTAGAAGTAATTTACAGCAGTTCACTAACCCCACCTAGAAAAAGTACAAAATTAAATTTCAAAAGCATTTATTATGACTTAAATATATATCAAACTACGAGTAGACTGAATACAACATAAAGAAAAACCCCATGTGAATCATCATTTTAGTTTTAGGTAACAGGTTGTTTGTTACATAGGTTCAGGTTTTGTCCTTGAGTGTGTTTATATTTCTGCACATTACAAAGTTTAGTACAGTTAATTCATGTTTGTCTTGTGGAGAAACTAAAAGCAAAGTTGATTTTATAGTTTAAGAAGCTATGTTATAATTATTTTGTGAAATTCTCTATCTTGATGTTTGATAGAGAATCATAAGAACATATTCTTAAATTGTATGTTAATTTCCTTTTGGTGGTTCAACCTCTCACTCATTACTGTCTCAATTTTGAGGTACCTTTTAGGTTACTTCCTGCTTGACGAGTGTCTGTAGGGTCATTGTAGATCGAGTGTCATAATTTTTATTAGATCATCAAACGTTACATAAATCTATAGAAAACACTTAAAATGTTTTTATCTGTACAGTTATGATGATGAAAGCAACTGCAAGAAATACAAACAAGATCATATCATAGTTCCTGTTGATGACTGTAATTTTTCACTCTTTTAGGGGACACCTCTAGCCCATCAGATTACCTTGCTTTACAGTTTTTGCAAGAAGAACTGCTTCTTACAGTAACAGGGTGTCCAGATTTTTCCTTTATTTTGTGGTAAGCTACAAAAATTAAACAAATCAGAAAAGACACATTTAATTATGATAATATAGTAAATTGAACCTGTATTAAGAAGACAGTAAAGGACTTTCTGTACTTTAACATAGCTATGTCCTAACGTGTAAAATTGAGGCAATAGTAAGGAGATGTTACCATGGGGCATGTTGTCTTTCAGCATGGCTTAGATAGGGTTGTATAATTGCACTGATTATATGGCAGGTAAAGAAAGAAATCAAAAGCTTAGAACCATCATCTTGCTGAATTTATAGATGATTCAGAGTTATAAAGTGACATTAAGAATTGTTTGTCTGTGCAGGAATTGGAAAACAGGAGATCGGTTAACTAGCATGCCATGCCCATTGTTGCAGTCAAGTAGCACACAAGTCACACCAAACCCTCTGAACTCACAGCAGTGCTGTCTCATTCAGAGTAGCTGTGTTATATTTGGAGAAGTTCAGATCTATGGGGAAGAATGTTCATTCAAAATAAAGTAAGTTATTGCAATTAATTACATATGTGGATTTAGTCGGTTTTTCTTTATTTTTGCATGGCATAGTAATAACTTTTCTGCATAGGAAAGTATTAACAAATTACTAAGGTCCAATTTTATGATCTCAGTCACACAAGGTTATGCCTTTCAGAAGTATTCTACAATACCAAGCAGGGGATTCACTAAGTGATTAAAAGATTCAGGACATGGACTCACAGACATGAGAATTTTGAGTGTTTCAGTATGATATCAATCATGGTTTTCTATTTAGGCCTATTTAGGACATAGGCTTCATCTGCCAGCACCTAGCAACATTTCTGATATTAAGCTATATTTGGAAAGGAGGTGTCATGATAAGTTCAAGTTCCCATTATTCTGTCAATTCAAATGATCACATTATTTTCATATATAACTGATACATATAAATACAGCTGTTATCTCAATCAGTGATGTCGAGAAACCCACTTGTTGAGAATTTTATATGCAAAACTGGCTCGTTTGGGTTGAGAAAATATTTTACATAGAAGAGCGAACAACGTTTCAACCTTCTTTGGTCATCGTCAGGTTCACAAAGAAAGAGGTAACTGACCAGAAGCTGACCACATGGTTGGAAGGGGTTGTGTAACTGAGTGTCACAATGTAGAGGGCGGTGTTAGATGTTTGAATATATAATTTTATCTATAATATTAATATAGGTATAATGGCATTCCTTTATATTGGTTTATTTTGGGTTTAAGTTGTTGTATGAGTAGGGCTTCTTTAATTTTGCATTTGTTTATGTTTGTTTCTTTATTTAGTATTTGAGTGTTTTCTATGGTTATGTTGTGTTTATTTGACTTGCAGTGTTTGAAAACGTGTAAAGGCGACTTTTTATGTTATTTGAATCTGGTTTCCATTTTTCTACTTGTTTCTCCAATAAAAAGGCGTGGCAGTTATCACATTGTATTTTATAAATAATGTTGGTGTGGTGTTTGTCAGTGCAGTTCTTACATAGTATAGACCTCAGTTTTGTGCCTGGTTTTTGAATAAATTTAGTATTAACTGAAATGTCATATTTTGTTACAAGTTTTTGCCAAATGTTGGTTGTTTGTTTGCTGATGTCAGGAATATATGATACAGCAGTATATGGTTTCATGAATTTGTTGATTCGTGATATATATTTACTTTTGTTGGTTGATTTTGCTTTCTGTCTAGGTGTGTATGTATAATGTTTTCCACGGTTTGTGGAGGAAACTTATTGATGTTGATGAAGTATTGTTTTATTTTGTCTAATTCATCGTTAATTTTATCTGGTGAGCATAGTTTTATGGCTGTGTTTATCTAGTTTCTTAGTATGTTGAGTTTTTGTTTTGTTTCATGTGCTGAGTCCCAAGGAATGTATAGTCTTGTATGGGTGATTTTTCGGTGGATTTCAGTTTTGAATTGTGTGTTGGTTCTTGTAATTTTGAGGTTAAGAAATGATATTTGATTGCTTTCTTCCTGTTCACATGTGAAGTTAATGTTGGGATGTATAGAGTTAATGTGATTGAAAAAATTAAGTATGTGTTCTGTAGATTTGAATCTTGCAACCGTGTCATCTACATATCTGTACCAGTATAGTGGTGGATGTAATGCTGTATTAATTGCTTGTGTTTCAACTTGTGTCATAAAAATATTGGCTAGAACTGGTGATACTGGGTTGCCCATGCTTAGGCCATTTGTTTGTATATAGTTTTGGTTGTTGAACATGAAGTTTATCTTTATCATGGTGAATTCTATGAGGGTTGCTAACTGGTTACTGGGAATGTCTATAGTTTGGTTAGGGTCTCAGATATAGAGTTCTAAGGCTATCTTGCAGGCTATAGTGGTTGGAACTTCTGTAAAGAGGGATGTAACATCAAAACTGGCCATTAAGGCTTTATGATTGAGTTGATTTAGATTAGACTTGAAATTAAACATCAGCAAACAAATAACCAACATTTGGCAAAAACTAGTAACAAAATATGACATTCCAGTTAATACTAAATTTATTCAAAAACCAGGCACAAAACTGAGGTCTATACTGTGTAAAAACTACACTGACAAACACCACACCAACATTATTTATAAAATACAATGTGATAACTGCCACGACTTCTATATTGGAGAAACAAGTAGAAAAATGGAAACCAGATTCAAAGAACATAAAAAGTCACCTTCACACGTTTTCAAACACTGCAAGTCAAATAAACACAACATAACCATAGAAAATACTCAAATACTAAATAAAGAAACAAACATAAACAAATGCAAAATTAAAGAAGCCCTACTCCTACAACAACTTAAACCCAAAATAAACCAATATAAAGGAACACCATTATACCTTTATTAATGTTATAGATAAAATTATATATTCAAACATCTAACACTGCCCTCTACGTTGCGACACTCAGTTACACAACCCCTTCCAAACATGTGGTCAGCTTCCGGTCAGTTACCTCTTTCTTTGTGAACCTGACAATGACTGAAGAAGGTCGAAACGTTGTTTGCTCTTCTTTGTAAAATATTTTCTCAACCTAAACGAGTCATTTTTGCATATAAAATAGCTTTTATCTCATCCTTTTTTCGTTCCTTTACTTATGTTGCTGTTATTGAAATTTTTAATTCTAAAATAGTGAAATTATTTTAAAGAAGATTGGTGTATTGTAAGGTAATCATTTACTACATTTAAACACAAAATCACTATTTTTTGGCACAGTAAAAAATGAGTTTGAAGCCTTTAGCATTTCTTTTAGCTTTGATAACACAATTACTGTCTTGTGAATTCAATATTAGTTTAGCCTGTCTTAAACTCTGACCTTTTAGTTTATACTAATCAGTGGAACTGAAAATAAATTGGGAGATACTCTTTGAATAAATTTTTCATAATACTTTACACAAGTGTTAATCCTATATACATGGGTTGGAGTCAAAGTGCACTTGCCTTGAACTTTTACTGAGTGCCATTAAATATATTATTAATTTGTAGTCAGTGTTGTCAACTACTTAGTTTACTATACATTATTGACTTTGTAGCATGTGGTATTAAAAAAGTAATAGTGAGATATTACACACAGGAATCAGAACAAAAACTGTAGATATGGATGTAAAAGGTGATAAAGATGATTAAACTGTAGGTATGTTGGACAAAACTGGACATCAGCTTTAAATATTTCACTCTAACCTGTCAGAATCTAAGTTCGACTGATGTTTCCAGTTCACAGATATATGTTGAGTAAAATACATTTATCATACATTTGATATGTGTTTTTTTGTAGAACAGTTTGTTTGTTTTGTTTTTCTGAATTTTGTGCAAAGCTACTCAAGGGCTATCTGTACTAGCTGTCGTCAATTTAGCAGTGTAAGACTAGAGGGAAGGCATCTAATCATCAGCACCCATTGCCAACTCTTGGGCTAATCTTTTACCAACGAATGCTGGGGTTGACTGTAACATTATAATGCCCCCACATTTGAAAGAACGAGCATGTTTCTGCAAAGGGGATTTGAACCGATGACCCTCGGATTATGAATTGAATGCCTTAACCCACCTGGCCATGCTGGGCTTGTAGAATAGACTTGTACATTTGACTAAAACCTTGCCATATCTTATGTAGTAAATCTGGAAGTATTTTCCTCATTTCTTATCCAATACAGGGCTGATACAATGAACTTACCCTGACACATTCAGTTAATTAATCTGAAGAAATCTATAATATTATAATATTCTGATATAATCCTATAAACAACTGAAGTATTTTTGTAGCAGTTATAAAAACATGTTTTCAAAAGTATTTAAGAATATCTAATTGAAGAATTCTACTGATGATGTGATTTTTGTTTTTTCTCTTATGTTTCAAATATGAAAGATATTTTAATTTCAATTATAGGACAGTCACTCTGCCACTGGCTTCAGGAACTGATCTCAAAGACATTGAAAATGTTCAAGTTAGTCTTGATAAAGATGATTGTAGGCTAGACGTGACAAAACAAATTTTGGCAGAATTACCTCTTGGTCCAGTTATAAATATGAATGAACCAGAAACTGAAGAATTTAAAATGTGGTTTGCTGGTGAAACACTGGTTGTTCCAAGATGTCACTGTTGGACTGCCGATGGAGATGTTCTGATAGCATGTGATAGTGGAGTGATCATCAGGGTATTCAATCTTAATGGCAATATAAAGTACATACCAGCTAGTTTTCACATACTTTGTTAGACGTCTCTATAATCAACACTTATCTTAATCAGGGCCATATCAAGCAGTGTGCCCTCAGAGAATGGTGACCTGTAGGGGTTACCAGTTTCCATCTTTGAAGGTAAAAATAGATTACATTTTTTGAGGAGGGGTACAGAACGTTATCAGGGTGTCATCAACAATTGATACATCCCTGGTTTTGATAAATAGGTTTATTGTAAGACATGATACATGTAGGGAACAAATACAAGGAAGGTGTTTTCTCAAGGAAACCAAATGTTGTTTACTGAGGTATTGATATACCTTCAGACTTGTAGGAAAGAAGAATCACTATATTCAACCTTTTTAACCATTAATATATCTCAGTAAAGATGTTAAACCTCACCTGTTCAACCATTAACACAGATATCTCTGTAAAGATATGAAACTTTGACTCAGTAAAACCTCACCTGTTCAACCATTAATATATCTCAGTAAAGATGTTAAACCTCGACTCAGTAAAACCTCACCTGTTCAACCATTAACACAGATATCTCTGTAAAGATATTAAACTTTGACTTAGTAAAACCTCACCTGTTCAACCATTAATATATCTCAGTAAAGATGTTAAACCTCGACTCAGTAAAACCTCACCTGTTCAACCATTAACACAGATATCTCTGTAAAGATATTAAACTTTGACTCAGTAAAACCTCACCTGTTCAACCATTAATATATCTCAGTAAAGATGTTAAACCTCGACTCAGTAAAACCTCACCTGTTCAACCATTAACACAGATATCGCAGTAAAGACATTAAACCTTGGCTCAGTGGAACCTTGGGAGATGTAATAAGCTCTAAACATTAATAATATCATTCTTGAAAAGTAATTCTCATAATTCTGTTCAGAGAAACACATTCAACAAAATTGTCTTTGCAGAGTAAGTGATTTATTATAATGCATGGTATTAAAGTTTATAAATTTTTAGTAACTTCACAGTTTCTAAAAAGATTTAATTGCTTGAAAGTTTCAGCTGAAATTCACTTTTATCAGCTTAAGTAAAAAATATGACAAGTCTTAATGGATTATTTAATTTAAAAAAAAAAACACCTCTCTTGTGTGTTAAGTGTAACCTTTGCTAATTTGTAGTTTAGTTTTATCAGTTAAGCCTCTTTTTACACTTTCTGTGGTTAGTCTACCAAATATGCTTGCACTTTTAACATTATCATAAATGTTTATTTCGATAAGAAACACTGAAACTAAACTTGTGTAATTAACTCTGTAACACAAAGAACATAACAGTTTTGTATGAACTGTTCATCACTCAAAATAAACAAATTGCATTGTTATGAACTCCTGCTTAAGATTGTTTTATAGCTGGTTTACTAATGATTAAAAAAATATTTAATGCAAAACTCATTTTAAGATTCATTCCTTAAAAGGGGTGAATTCAAGCATAAACTTTGCTCAACTTTGTGCACACCCCTTTAAGCTAGTGATTTGATACCTTGAATTTGAATTAGTTGGAAACTAAACCAAACTAGAGGGATGCTTAGATAATGCATTCTTCTGCCATATGGCATTGATAATTTTGGGCTCTTAAAATGTATGAAAATGTGTCTCTATATTTGTTTTTGTTAACGAACACAGACTATTTTTGGCAGAACAATGATGAACAACATGCTACGTATGTTCCCCAAGTTTCATCAAAATTTATTCATCTTTAATTGAGTTACCACAAAAATAATGTGAAAAATTGGTCTTTGTGTTAGAGAGATTGGAATTTGCTGGATTTTCGTGATTTTGCTGTAACCTTGATTCTTCAAAAACAAATCGCTCTAAAGTGAGATCTAGTCAAAATGCATACTAATTTTTGTCCAAATCTATTCAGCCATTTTTAAGAAATCGTGCTAACAAATACACATGGGGTTGGAAACATAGCCTCCATTCATTTTCGATGGTGGAGGTTAAAACAGATTACAATTATCAACTAAACATAAGCAATACACTATTTCAGGTGAATGGTGAGTCTGCTGTTGTAACAGAGCTTCACCAACTACAGTGGATTGAATCACAAAAAGATAACACTGGATCAGAAGAAAATTGTCACTTGGTCTCATCAATAACCCTTCACAGGGATGGACTCTTTATTGGTGGAAGGGTATAAACTGTTTTTTATAAAGTTCAAAATATCTGCACATTTTAAATTAAAAACTTGAATGTAAATGTATTGTTAACCGTTTTATGAAAGCTAAATATGTATTCTTTTTCTTACTTGAGGTAAGAGAATGTGTTGAATGAAGGGTTATATTTTGTTTAATCTATACTGACATTAAATGTAATACGTTAAAATAATAAATAAACAAAACTGATAATCTGTATTATTGAAAGTAAATAATGTCTTAATATAGTAGCTGTTAATGAAACTGTTGTTGCTTTATATCATGGTGATTTGTCAAACTTCTAACACTGATAGAAATGTTATACATTGTTTTATATAGCTTTTAAAAATTTATGAAAGCTGTGGGATATGATAGATAAATAGTGGTGTAAGCTTACTGAAAATTAACATCCATCAGGGATGCCAGATTTCACAGAATATATAAGCCGTATGGGCTCTCCAAACAAGGCCTAAACAAACCACCTTATAGCCAACTACTACTAAGAAATGTAGTTCTGTTGAAAAGGTTTAATAGGACAAAACATCAGTAAATATCAAAGTGACCATAAAGAGAACAAAGTCCAAATCCATGAGTAATAACAGACATGGCAGCCTCGATTCTATATATGTGTGTTTATAAAAGTCTATGATTTGCTTCACAAGACAGTACATATTGTTGTAGTATATATTTTAAGGTCTGAGTTTGTGCCAGTCAGTGGACCTGATACTCTGTGGTTGATAGCCTGACCAAAAATGAATAAATCTCACTCCACACTTTAGAGCTGCCCCCTGAAAGTACAGCAGTAAGTCTATGGATTTACAATGATAAAATCAGAGGTTTGATTTCCCTCAGTGGGCTCAGCTGAGAGCCTGCTGTGGCTTTACTCTAAGAAAAACACACACTTTAGAGCCATGGATGCATTACAAGAGTAACAGTCAAATTTTACTCTGCAGTCTAATGAAACTAGTCCAAGAGTCAGCATTTGGGGGTAATGACTAGCTAGCTGTCTTTACTAAAGTCCATCACTTCAATTTAATTGATAGTTAATATAAAGATCATGGTATTCAGCAATGGTGTGAAGTGTCAACTGAACAGCATTGTGTCCACTTTTACAGTAGTTTATAATTAAATACTATTGTATTAAGACACAGCTTATATATCCAGTTATTCATGTGACTCGTTTATTTTTTTTAAGTTTATATCACAGACTTGAAACACAGGGTTATAGCTTTCTAACAATAATTTTATTTTAATTTTATAAAGTATGATTATGAATTCAAATAATTTTGTAGTTTTTGTGTCCCATGGAAACCAACAGAGTGATTTTTTTGAAGATTTGTTCACATATTAAAAGACTTCTTAAGTTAGGATATTAAAGTATTTTCTGAAATCTGATACATGAAATTGAGGTAAGTCACAGAAAAACTACTGTGTTATCTTCTTTTCAACAGGACGGAGTGTTACGGCTAGTGGATATTAAGAAGGAAGGCTGGCCGGTTGTTAAAAGTATTGAAGTTTGTCAACCAATCTTATCATTGTCATTTTCTCTGACATATAAAAACCTTGCTGTCCTTACTTCAGAGGTAGGACATTGTTGACAGTAGAGATATATGTTGTAGGAGATACTTGTAAATTGAAAAGCCACAACATAATGCTTTAGTTTACATAGCTGTGTCAAACGTTTGAAGGTGATACATGAATTTGGTGTGCATGAATGAAACACTGAATTTTTTGAAAAGTACTTGGATTGTTTTTAAGGAATTAATTATGGAATGTCATATAGTACAGTGCTTCTTAGTTGCCATTCTTCAGACCAGTGTTGGTCCATCACGATGACCTTGCTGGTCCATGGGCTGAGAAAAGCTAACAGAATGCTCACGTATAAATCATAATTGTTTTTTAGTAGTATGTAACAAGTTATGGACATGGTGAGGTAGTAGGTAATGAATAAATCCATGTTTCTAAGTTTCAGTTTAGTAACTGATGATGATACAAGTACAAAGTAACTTATGTGTCTTTTGTCTTGAACAATTTTTTTTCACATGCAAGTTTCAATGTGTTTAAACGTTTAGTTAAATATGAAATGCTGCAGTTAAGTGATGAAGAAATCAAAGAATGAAAGGAAAAGCTAATTTGTTTTATATCATATAGGGGTCAGTATTTGTGTATCACTCAGAATTCCAAGGAAGACCCTTACTAATTTGGGAGAAAACTAAAAGTCCTGTAATGGCCCTAGACTGTCTGCTGTCTGAGGCTCCTGTGTGTGTGGTAAGTTCCCTTGTTTGTCTGCAATCTAAGACTCCCTTCTGTATGGCTGGTTCTATTGATCTACAGTCTAAAATTCCTGTTTGTGTCATAAGTTCCATTGTTTTTCTATAATTTGAGACTCCATTCTCTATGGCTAGTTCTGTTCATCTGCAGTCTAAAATTCCTGTTTGTGTCATAAATTCCATTGTTTATCTATAATCTAAGACAACCTTCTATGTGGCTGGTTCTATTGATCTACAGTCTAAAATTCCTGTTTGTATCATAATCTCCCTTGTTTGTCTATAGTCTTAGACTCTCTTCTGTATGGCTGGTTTCCTTTATATTTCACTTAATATCCACTCTTGTTTAAGTTTATGTTTCACTTGTAAAAGACTGGTTTATATAAATAAAGTTTAGTATAAAATTACTGAGCATTCACAAGATAAATTTTATCTTTTGTTGATGAAAGTTACAAACACGTACAGGCTTAACTTGTTACAAAGTAACATTAATTCATATTAAGTCTTCTATCCTTTCTTGTACTAGTTCCTCAGTAGGTCAATGGTAAGTGATTTACAGTGTTCAGATTTGTGTTCTTTTCCACATGTTGGGCACAGAGCAGATAGGTCACTGTGTAGCCATTCAGTAAAAGAAACAATTATTTTGATATATCTTTGTTCTTTTCAAAATTTAAAGTGGAGATTGTTTCTGATGGTAACTCTCCCTCAGATTCTGAACTTATAACATACTACAGAGTATGTACAATGTACAAATTTATTATGAGTGCATTATATATATATACTGTTATAGTCCACTTGTTTTTTTTTATAAAAATATAAGTTTTCGTTTTTTTATCACATCCCTGTTTTTCTGATTGACTGATTTAGTCAGGACTTCTGATGGTTACTGTTGAGAATATCTTGGATACTTTAGTATCTAACTTTTGTTCCAAATAAATCAATTTCTTTGAATGCTTATAGATTTCAAGACTAGATGGATCTATTGAAATCTGGAATGTTAACACAGGTAGACAAGAGGGAAAGTTTGACATATGTGGAGAGGTATGAGAACATTCAATGTATATTAGATAGACTTAACCAAGTTACTAATCAGGTAAACTTACTAAGTTACTAATCAGGTAAACTTACCAAGTTACTAATCAGACAGACTTAACCAAGTTACTTACCAGATAGACTTACCAAGTTACTTACCAGATAGACTTAACCAAGTTACTTACCAGATAGACTTAACCAAGTTACTTACCAGATAGACTTAACCAAGTTACTTACCAGATAGACTTAACCAAGTTACTTATCAGATAGACTTAACCAAGTTACTTACCAGATAGACTTAACCAAGTTACTTAACAGATAGACTTAACCAAGTTACTAATCAGGTAAACTTACCAAGTTACTAATCAGGTAAACTTACCAAGTTACTAATCAGGTAAACTTAACCAAGTTACTTATCAGATAGACTTAACCAAGTTACTTATCAGATAGACTTAACCAAGTTACTTATCAGATAGACTTAACCAAGTTGCTAATCAGGTAAACTTAACCAAGTTACTAATCAGGTAAACTTAACCAAGTTAATAATCAGGTAAACTTACCAAGTTACTAATCAGATAGACTTAACCAAGCTACTTACCAGATAGACTTAACCAAGTTACTTACCAGATAGACTTAACCAAGTTACTAATCAGGTAAACTTACTAAGTTATTAATCAGGTAAACTTACCAAGTTACTAATCAGGTAAACTTACCAAGTTACTAATCAGGTAAACTTACCAAGTTACTAATCAGGTAAACTTAACCAAGTTACTTATCAGTTAGACTTAACCAAGATACTTATCAAGTAAACTTAACCAAGTTACTAATCAGGTAAACTTAACCAAGTTACTAATCAGGTAAACTTAACCAAGTTACTTATCAGATAGACTTAACCAAGTTACTTATCAGATAGACTTAACCAAGTTACTAATCAGGTAAACTTAACCAAGTTACTAATCAGGTAAACTTAACCAAGTTACTAATCAGGTAAACTTAACCAAGTTACTAATCAGGTAAACTTAACCAAGTTACTAATCAGGTAAACATAACCAAGTTACTTATCAGGTAAACTTAACCAAGTTACTTATCAGATAGACTTAACCAAGTTACTTATCAGATAGACTTAACCAAGTTACTTATCAGATAGACTTAACCAAGTTACTAATCAGGTAAACTTAACCAAGTTACTAATCAGGTAAACTTAACCAAGTTACTAATCAGGTAAACTTAACCAAGTTACTAATCAGGTAAACTTACCAAGTTACTAATCAGGTAAACTTACCAAGTTACTAATCAGGTAAACTTACCAAGTTACTTATCAGATAGACTTAACCAAGTTACTTATCAGATAGACTTAACCAAGTTACTTATCAGATAGACTTAACCAAGATACTTATCAGTTAGACTTAACCAAGTTACTAATCAGGTAAACTTAACCAAGTTACTAATCAGGTAAACTTAACCAAGTTACTAATCAGGTAAACTTAACCAAGTTACTAATCAGGTAAACTTAACCAAGTTACGAATCAGGTAAACTTAACCAAGTTACTAATCAGGTAAACTTAACCAAGTTACTTATCAGATAGACTTAACCAAGTTACTTATCAGATAGACTTAACCAAGTTACTTATCAGATAGACTTAACCAAGATACTTATCAGTTAGACTTAACCAAGTTACTAATCAGGTAAACTTAACCAAGTTACTAATCAGGTAAACTTAACCAAGTTACTAATTAGGTAAACTTAACCAAGTTACTAATCAGGTAAACTTAACCAAGTTACTAATCAGGTAAACTTACCAAGTTACTAATCAGACAGACTTAACCAAGTTACTTATCAGACAGACTTAACCAAGCTACTTATCAGATAGACTTAACCAAGTTACTTACCAGATAGACTTAACCAAGTTACTAATCAGGTAAACTTACCAAGTTACTAATCAGGTAAACTTACCAAGTTACTAATCAGGTAAACTTACCAAGTTACTAATCAGGTAAACTTACCAAGTTACTAATCAGGTAAACTTAACCAAGTTACTAATCAGGTAAACTTAACCAAGTTACTTATCAGATCGACTTAATCAAGATACTTATCAAGTAAACTTAACCAAGTTACTAATCAGGTAAACTTAAGCAAGTTACTAATCAGGTAAACTTAAGCAAGTTACTAATCAGGTAAACTTACTAAGTTACTAATCAGGTAAACTTACCAAGTTACTAATCAGACAGACTTAACCAAGTTACTTACCAGATAGACTTACCAAGTTACTTACCAGATAGACTTAACCAAGTTACTTACCAGATAGACTTAACCAAGTTAATAATCAGGTAAACTTACCAAGTTACTAATCAGATAGACTTAACCAAGCTACTTACCAGATAGACTTAACCAAGTTACTTACCAGATAGACTTAACCAAGTTACTAATCAGGTAAACTTACTAAGTTATTAATCAGGTAAACTTACCAAGTTACTAATCAGGTAAACTTACCAAGTTACTAATCAGGTAAACTTACCAAGTTACTAATCAGGTAAACTTAACCAAGTTACTTATCAGTTAGACTTAACCAAGATACTTATCAAGTAAACTTAACCAAGTTACTAATCAGGTAAACTTAACCAAGTTACTAATCAGGTAAACTTAACCAAGTTACTAATCAGGTAAACTTAACCAAGTTACTTATCAGATAGACTTAACCAAGTTACTTATCAGATAGACTTAACCAAGTTACTAATCAGGTAAACTTAACCAAGTTACTAATCAGGTAAACTTAACCAAGTTACTAATCAGGTAAACTTAACCAAGTTACTAATCAGGTAAACTTAACCAAGTTACTAATCAGGTAAACATAACCAAGTTACTTATCAGGTAAACTTAACCAAGTTACTTATCAGATAGACTTAACCAAGTTACTTATCAGATAGACTTAACCAAGTTACTTATCAGATAGACTTAACAAGTTACTAATCAGGTAAACTTAACCAAGTTACTAATCAGGTAAACTTAACCAAGTTACTAATCAGGTAAACTTAACCAAGTTACTAATCAGGTAAACTTAACCAAGTTACTAATCAGGTAACTTAACCAAGTTACTTATCAGATAGACTTAACCAAGTTACTTATCAGATAGACTTAACCAAGTTACTTATCAGATAGACTTAACCAAGATACTTATCAGTTAGACTTAACCAAGTTACTAATCAGGTAAACTTACCAAGTTACTAATCAGGTAACTTAACCAAGTTACTAATCAGGTAAACTTAACCAAGTTACTAATCAGGTAAACTTAACCAAGTTACTAATCAGGTAAACTTAACCAAGTTACTTATCAGATAGACTTAACCAAGTACTTATCAGATAGACTTAACCAAGTTACTTATCAGATAGACTTAACCAAGATACTTATCAGTTAGACTTAACCAAGTTACTAATCAGGTAAACTTAACCAAGTTACTAATCAGGTAAACTTAACCAAGTTACTAATCAGGTAAACTTAACCAAGTTACTAATTAGGTAAACTTAACCAAGTTACTAATCAGGTAAACTTAACCAAGTTACTAATCAGGTAAACTTACCAAGTTACTAATCAGACAGACTTAACCAAGTTACTTATCAGACAGACTTAACCAAGCTACTTATCAGATAGACTTAACCAAGTTACTTACCAGATAGACTTAACCAAGTTACTAATCAGGTAAACTTACCAAGTTACTAATCAGGTAAACTTACCAAGTTACTAATCAGGTAAACTTACCAAGTTACTAATCAGGTAAACTTAACCAAGTTACTAATCAGGTAAACTTAACCAAGTTACTTATCAGATCGACTTAATCAAGATACTTATCAAGTAAACTTAACCAAGTTACTAATCAGGTAAACTTAACCAAGTTACTAATCAGGTAAACTTAACCAAGTTACTTATCAGATAGACTTAACCAAGTTACTTATCAGATAGACTTAACCAAGCTACTTACCAGATAGACTTAACCAAGTTACTTACCAGATAGACTTAACCAAGTTACTAATCAGGTAAACTTACCAAGTTACTAATCAGGTAAACTTAACCAAGTTACTAATCAGGTAAACTTAACCAAGTTACTTATCAGATCGACTTAATCAAGATACTTATAAAGTAAACTTAACCAAGTTACTAATCAGGTAAACTTAACCAAGTTACTAATCAGGTAAACTTAAGCAAGTTACTAATCAGGTAAACTTAACCAAGTTACTTATCAGATAGACTTAACCAAGTTACTTATCAGATAGACTTAACCAAGCTACTTACCAGATAGACTTAACCAAGTTACTTACCAGATAGACTTAACCAAGTTACTAATCAGGTAAACTTACTAAGTTATTAATCAGGTAAACTTACCAAGTTACTAATCAGGTAAACTTACCAAGTTACTAATCAGGTAAACTTACCAAGTTACTAATCAGGTAAACTTAACCAAGTTACTAATCAGGTAAACTTAACCAAGTTACTTATCAGTTAGACTTAACCAAGATACTTATCAAGTAAACTTAACCAAGTTACTAATCAGGTAAACTTAACCAAGTTACTAATCAGGTAAACTTAACCAAGTTACTAATCAGGTAAACTTAACCAAGTTACTTATCAGATAGACTTAACCAAGTTACTTATCAGATAGACTAACCAAGTTACTAATCAGGTAAACTTAACCAAGTTACTAATCAGGTAAACTTAACCAAGTTACTAATCAGGTAAACTTAACCAAGTTACTAATCAGGTAAACTTAACCAAGTTACTAATCAGGTAAACTTAACCAAGTTACTAATCAGGTAAACTTAACCAAGTTACTAATCAGGTAAACATAACCAAGTTACTTATCAGGTAAACTTAACCAAGTTACTTATCAGGTAGACTTAACCAAGTTACTTATCAGATAGACTTAACCAAGTTACTTATCAGATAGACTTAACCAAGTTACTAATCAGGTAAACTTAACCAAGTTACTAATCAGGTAAACTTAACCAAGTTACTAATCAGGTAAACTTAACCAAGTTACTAATCAGGTAAACTTAACCAAGTTACTAATCAGGTAAACTTAACCAAGTTACTAATCAGGTAAACTTAACCAAGTTACTAATCAGGTAACATAACCAAGTTACTTATCAGGTAAACTTAACCAAGTTACTTATCAGATAGACTTAACCAAGTTACTTATCAGATAGACTTAACCAAGTTACTTATCAGATAGACTTAACCAAGTTACTAATCAGGTAAACTTAACCAAGTTACTAATCAGGTAAACTTAACCAAGTTACTAATCAGGTAAACTTAACCAAGTTACTAATCAGGTAAACTTAACCAAGTTACTAATCAGGTAAACTTAAAAGCAAGTTACTAATCAGGTAAACTTAACCAAGTTACTTATCAGATAGACTTAACCAAGTTACTTATCAGATAGACTTAACCAAGTTACTTATCAGATAGACTTAACCAAGATACTTATCAGTTAGACTTAACCAAGTTACTAATCAGGTAAACTTAACCAAGTTACTAATCAGGTAAACTTAACCAAGTTACTAATCAGGTAAACTTAACCAAGTTACTAATCAGGTAAACTTAACCAAGTTACTAATCAGGTAAACTTACCAAGTTACTAATCAGACAGACTTAACCAAGTTACTAATCAGGTAAACTTAACCAAGTTACTTATCAGATAGACTTAACCAAGTTACTTATCAGATAGACTTAACCAAGTTGCTAATCAGGTAAACTTAACCAAGTTAATAATCAGGTAAACTTACCAAGTTACTAATCAGATAGACTTAACCAAGCTACTTACCAGATAGACTTAACCAAGTTACTTACCAGATAGACTTAACCAAGTTACTAATCAGGTAAACTTACTAAGTTATTAATCAGGTAAACTTACTAAGTTATTAATCAGGTAAACTTACCAAGTTACTAATCAGGTAAACTTACCAAGTTACTAATCAGGTAAACTTACCAAGTTACTAATCAGGTAAACTTAACCAAGTTACTAATCAGGTAAACTTAACCAAGTTACTTATCAGTTAGACTTAACCAAGATACTTATCAAGTAAACTTAACCAAGTTACTAATCAGGTAAACTTAACCAAGTTACTAATCAGGTAAACTTAACCAAGTTACTTATCAGGTAAACTTAACCAAGTTACTTATCAGATAGACTTAACCAAGTTACTTATCAGATAGACTTAACCAAGTTACTAATCAGGTAAATTTAACCAAGTTACTAATCAGGTAAACTTAACCAAGTTACTAATCAGGTAAACTTAACCAAGTTACTAATCAGGTAAACTTAACCAAGTTACTAATCAGGTAAACTTAACCAAGTTACTAATCAGGTAAACATAACCAAGTTACTTATCAGGTAAACTTAACCAAGTTACTTATCAGATAGACTTAACCAAGTTACTTATCAGATAGACTTAACCAAGTTACTTATCAGATAGACTTAACCAAGTTACTAATCAGGTAAACTTAACCAAGTTACTAATCAGGTAAACTTAACCAAGTTACTAATCAGGTAAACTTAACCAAGTTACTAATCAGGTAAACTTAACCAAGTTACTAATCAGGTAAACTTAACCAAGTTACTTATCAGATAGACTTAACCAAGTTACTTATCAGATAGACTTAACCAAGATACTTATCAGTTAGACTTTACCAAGTTACTAATCAGGTAAACTTAACCAAGTTACTAATCAGGTAAACTTAACCAAGTTACTAATCAGGTAAACTTAACCAAGTTACTAATCAGGTAAACTTAACCAAGTTACTAATCAGGTAAACTTAAGCAAGTTACTAATCAGGTAAACTTAACCAAGTTACTTATCAGATAGACTTAACCAAGTTACTTATCAGATAGACTTAACCAAGTTACTTATCAGATAGACTTAACCAAGATACTTATCAGTTAGACTTAACCAAGTTACTAATCAGGTAAACTTAACCAAGTTACTAATCAGGTAAACTTAACCAAGTTACTAATCAGGTAAACTTAACCAAGTTACTAATCAGGTAAACTTACCAAGTTACTAATCAGACAGACTTAACCAAGTTACTTATCAGACAGACTTAACCAAGCTACTTATCAGATAGACTTAACCAAGTTACTTACCAGATAGACTTAACCAAGTTACTAATCAGGTAAACTTACCAAGTTACTAATCAGGTAAACTTAACCAAGTTACTAATCAGGTAAACTTAACCAAGTTACTTATCAGATCGACTTAATCAAGATACTTATCAAGTAAACTTAACCAAGTTACTAATCAGGTAAACTTAACCAAGTTACTAATCAGGTAAACTTAACCAAGTTACTAATCAGGTAAACTTAAGCAAGTTACTAATCAGGTAAACTTAACCAAGTTACTTATCAGATAGACTTAACCAAGTTACTTATCAGATAGACTTAACCAAGTTACTTATCAGATAGACTTAACCAAGATACTTATCAGTTAGACTTAACCAAGTTACTAATCAGGTAAACTTAACCAAGTTACTTATCAGATAGACTTAACCAAGTTACTAATCAGGTAAACTTAACCAAGTTACTAATTAGGTAAACTTAACCAAGTTACTAATCAGGTAAACTTACCAAGTTACTAATCAGACAGACTTAACCAAGTTACTTATCAGATAGACTTAACCAAGCTACTTATCAGATAGACTTAACCAAGTTACTTACCAGATAGACTTAATCAAGTTTCTAATCAGGTAAACTTACTAAGTTATTAATCAGGTAAACTTACCAAGTTACTAATCAGGTAAACTAACCAAGTTACTAATCAGGTAAACTTAACCAAGTTACTAATCAGGTAAACTTAACCAAGTTACTTATCAGATAGACTTAACCAAGATACTTATCAGGTAAACTTAACCAAGTTACTAATCAGGTAAACTTAACCAAGTTACTAATCAGGTAAACTTAACCAAGTTACTAATCAGGTAAACTTAACCAAGTTACTAATCAGGTAAACTTAACCAAGTTACTTATCAGGTAAACTTAACCAAGTTACTTATCAGATAGACTTAACCAAGTTATTTATCAGATAGACTTAACCAAGTTACTTATCAGATAGACTTAACCAAGTTACTAATCAGGTAAACTTAACCAAGTTACTAATCAGGTAAACTTAACCAAGTTACTTACCAGACAGACTTAACCAAGTTACTTACCAGACAGACTTAACCAAGTTACTTACCAGACAGACTTAACCAAGTTACTTACCAGATAGACTTAACCAAGTTACTTACCAGATAGACTTAACCAAGTTACTTATCCAGGTCGACTTAACTAAGTTACTTATCCAGGTCGACTTAACTAAGTTTCTTGTCAGATAAGCTTGATCAAGTTACTTAGAGTCCATTTCCCCAATTAAAACACTACACCCTTAACTAAAGGTACCATCATCATTAAGGTACTGCATGTTTCACTAATGTTTGATGTGAATATTTAAGATTTAAAGATGTTATCTTTTTTTTTTTTCTGGTTTAGAATTTAAAGTTTGTGGTTGGTTTGATATATAATATCATTGAAATTTAATAAAGAATATTAGCAGCTTAAAAATTTTGTGTAAACATTAACACAATGGAAGGAGTTGTTGGCATATTGTAAATAAACTAAAAGCATCTGAATTAATTTTAATTTTTTTTAGGCCTAGAAATAAAATAATCATTGGAGGCTCATAATAAATACATATTGGCTGCATTTTCATGGTAACTACATCATAAAAGATTTATAAACTGACAACTGAGTGCAGCTTTTAATTGCTGAGATGGCACAGAATATCAGTTATTAAATCACAAACAATACATCACAGCTAAATAATTGTTTTAATTACCCCTCTCGCATGGTCAGTTGGTGAACAGTCACTGCTTTCTTAAACCTTTAGATAGCTTATGTGTGGGGGGTCCAATGGTGTCAAGTGATAAATGTTTCTTTTTTAATAAGTACAAAGAAATCACTTTGACCCTTTGGTGCCCAATGGGGGATGCCACCCACTGCTGAGGGTAAAATTGCACTACTGACTGAACTGATCAAATTATGGATTGTAAGCTTGTGGTCATTTCTCTATACACTTTTATGAAATACTTAAGAGTTGAAATTTATATCCCAGGGGGCAGTTGTAGCTTTGCGGACTTATAATGCTAAAATTTGAGGATCAATTCCCTGTGGTGAAACAGCAGATAGCCAAATATGGCTTTGCTCTGATCCAAATAAACAAATTCAAATTTAATTGCCAAATATTTATTTATATAATTTTGTACATAAAAAATACAAAAGACACTAATTTTTACTTTGGGTTTATCAGTGTGTGCTTCAGGTGATAAAAATCTGTGTTTTTTGTATTTATTGAATATTTTCTGAGAAGAATGTGGTACTCGTAGCCCCCTGTGGTAAAATATGTTGCAGTTTTGAATGAAATTTCACCAAGTTGGATCAGTTTTAGTGAATCGTTGTTTTTCAGTCTCTGATGTCATCAGGTTATGTAAATTGGATGAATATAATGATAATTAATTGATTAATTATCTAAACACATAATGAAAACAGTTATTTTGTTTTTTTAATGATATACGCCAGTTTGGTTTCTATATTCGTGAAAACGTGTTTGATCTAGCAGAAGACAGATTGAAAATGTTTAGCATGATACAATTTTGTCAAAAGTAAGATGCTACATTGAAGCCTCAGTTTTTTGTGATTTTTATCTTGATTTATCATTTTACATATAATCTAATTATGTTACAGTAGTATGGCAGGAAAGTTTTTAGTGAAACAAGGCCAAGTTGAGAATTGCTAAATTTACTCATTTATTTCATGTGACTCTATCAAGTTTTGTTTTACCAACAGTACTACTATTTTCAAATTTGGGAACGAGGAACCCACTTGGAGGCAATAAAGCTTGGTATTTGCTTGA
Organism: Carcinoscorpius rotundicauda; assembly: GCA_011833715.1. Taxonomy (NCBI): domain Eukaryota; kingdom Metazoa; phylum Arthropoda; class Merostomata; order Xiphosura; family Limulidae; genus Carcinoscorpius; species Carcinoscorpius rotundicauda. The sequence continues at coordinate 102,850,504 of CM022394.1, read as the reverse complement.
ACGGGTAATGAAAAAAGATTTATTATAGTTCACCTAATAACAAACTTTGTTAAAACGTTTCTATTTCAAACTTGTAATAAAGTTTTCTCCATTACCTGTCTAAGCCTTCTTCACGTTAATCTAATGCTACAATTTGTGAGACTGTTGTTACATTAGGCCTTGTTAGCCAGGTAACTATGTAAAGAAAACTGCAGAAAACAGTATAACCATCTGTGTAAATTAATTAAAAGGAGGTTAACAACTCTTTAAATATATTAAATAAAACCTTCTCATCCTTAATTAAAAATTTGGAATGGTAAAAAATTATTTTTATTATTTTTCAATGGTCATAAACACAGTAAAACTGTATTCAGTGTTTCTTGATTGAAAACGGAGATAGAATTTATAGTTTGATTAAATACAAACTTTTATTCCTTTAACAAAATATTCAGATTTCCAAAGTTGAACATATTTGTGATTGCTACTATTTCAGCACAAGTTGGCCAAGTTCCAACTGACGCATTGCCCGGCATGGCCAAGCATGTTAAGGCGTGCGTCTTGTGATCTGAAAGTCGTGGGTTTGCATCCCCGTTGGACCAAACATGCTTGTCCTTTCAGTTGTGGGGGTGTTATATGTGACGGTCAATCTCACTATTCGTTGGTAAAAGAGTAGCCCAAGAGTTGGCGGAGTGTGGTGATGATTAGCTGCCTTCCCTCTAGTCTTACACTGCTAAATTAGGGATGGCTAGCACAGATAGCCCTCGAGTAGCTTTGTGCAAAATTCAAAAAAACAGACAATAAATCCAAAACTGAGAATTCATAGAGATGCTACATATAAAAATAACATAATTTGTAGAAAATTCATCTTGATCAAGTTTTATTTACTACCATTTCTGTAAGGTATTCTTTCAGTTATGAACAACTTTTGCTATTTTTAAATAAAAGAGTGATGACAATAAATATTTATTTACATATACAGGAAGTAATCTTCAGTTTGGAAACTGATTTGAAGTGACATACATGGATGAAGTTCTCTTTAAGGATTTTGGTAAATCCTAGGACAGAAAAGAAGTTTTTGTAATAAATCATGTAATAGATTTCTTTATAATTGTGTTTTTTTTATTATTTTAGATAGAAACAGCATGTTGTAGTCCAGTTTGTCCACTTGTGGTGGTAGGAACCAAAAATGGAATTTTGTTTTTCATAGATGCTTGTGACCACCAAAGTTGTCGTCTTGTTCATTTGGTGAGACTGTACCATGATGCAATTACCCACCTTAAGTACGTTAGGAATAGTTTTCAGTTCTGCAGTATTTCTGTTGTTTATACAGCTTAACAAAATCTTGTTTGAAATGATAAAATTGACAAACTTAAATTATTTTTGTATCAAAAAAAAGATACTTAAACATTTTGGGTAATTAAAGACTTCCATACGCCTAGCTCACATATTAAAAGTATGTATGTATGTTGAAATATACATCTTTGGGCGAGTGGGTGTGCATTTAATTTAATAGATAAAGAGACTGTTATATTACATAAATATAGAAATATGATCTAACAAATAAAGCCTGCATTGAAAATATGGTAAAGAAATATATTTGTTGAAATTGTTTGTGCTGACTTGAAAGAAAAGGTAATAATAAAAAATGATTACATTAACTTTCAAACCAAAAATTTTTAGAAAATTATTAGTAATTTATTGGCTGATTAGATATTCTACATTTAGACTGACCTCTAAAATATCTCATTATTATATGCTCTGTAAGGTATGTTTTAATGATATGTCCAACCCTCCTGATTTCTTGGTTTGTCATCTCCAGTTTTGTTTGATTAATCAGAAATAAGCAGTTTTATTTTTAAAACGTTTATTAGTTTAGTAATAACTAAGCACAGTTTGTTAATCCACATAAAATAAGTTTGTTACTGTAGCAATAACTAAGTGCAGTTTGTTAATCCACATGAAGAAAGTTTGTTTAAATCCATTCTTCTCTGTGGCTTTATCAGAACTAACAGAACAGCTACAATATGATTTCAACAGCCTTATGTTTAAGTGACTGTCAGCTCTAATGGAGGCATAATGGGTCAAAACATTGGGTTTAATAAAATAGATTTTCTTTTACCTGGAGTAATTGACTGTGTTTGTATATTGTAGTCTGCACCCAAGTCTTTGAAATATGATTTTTGTTTATATTTATGTCTTAGTGTAGTACATGATTCTGTTATTTACTTGTTTTTAGTTTTGACAACTATGGCAAGCTGTTAGTGACAGGAAATAAAACAGGGATAATATATGTTATCAGTGGACTCCCGTTCCAGCATTTCAGCGTACTTGGTTACATAGGTATTTGTTCTACTTCTGTGGTGTACAATAATTCATTTGAAATATACAGGAATCAAACCTAAAGTTTTCTACTTAAATTACTCTCATATATCTAAATGTCTTGTTCTAATTGGTTGAAACTACTGATGATCCTACGACTTGTTTATCCATTCAGTAATAACTGGATCAGATTTATCTTGAAGCATATTGTATGACTAGAACAGTATTTATGATTGACCTAAATTATCCCAGTATATTGGTATGTGTTTCAAAATTATTTTTTGCAGATAAAGTTTGACATACACTTTGTCTGAACTTTATCTTTTCACTGTTGGTATGATAGAAATTCTGTACATTTCAATTGACATTCAAACTTACATCAACGTTTAATATGTAGAGGGTTTTTTCTTTAATTACTTTACTATAATATGTCATTTATTTTCTTTAATTACTTAATAATAATGTTATTTGTTTTCTTTAATTACTTAATAATAATGTTATTTGTTGTCTTTAATTAGTTAAAAATAATATTTTTCTTTAGTTATTTAATAGTAATATCATTTGTTTTCTTTAATTACTTAATAATAATATTTTTTTTGTTGTCTTTTCTTACTTAATGTCTTTTTGCTTTCTTTAATTACTTAATAATAATGTCACTTCTTGTCTTTAATTACTTAACAACATCTCTTTTTGCTTTCTTTAATTACTTAATAATAATAATTATTTGTTGTCTTTAATTACTTAACAATGTGCCTTTTTGCTTTCTTTAATTATTTAATAATAATGTGTATGTTTTCCTTTAATCTGACACAGACATTCAAGGAAGCATTACAGGATTATCATCATACAGAACAGATACTGCAGGACCTACAGTTGTTACAGTTATATTTCAGTCTCAACGGTGTCCTCTCGATGGAGTTGGAGACATAATAACTCAGTTCAGTGTCCCCAGTGATATTATATCTGGTAGGGTATTATTTTTGATGTAAAATGTGGTATGAAACTCAATCACATCAAGATTTCTGTTTGAAGTCTGCAGTCTTGGTACCATGCTATGATCATTCTTATACATTAATGAGGTCACTATTATATATTGTAAGAAAGGAAAAAGAGAAAGATGGTAAAGCGTAAATCTAGTTGCTGTTTCATTTAGGTAGGACAGAAGGGTAGATCTTACTCTGTGTTTAACACCAGTTGTTTATTACTGTAGAAATCCATAGTTTGTTATTAAGTAACAGGATAAATGTCCCAAAATAGGCTGATTCTTAGCCAAGGCTCCCAGAATGACTTTGAGTTCTGTTTTCAAGTCCAAACTTTTAGCTCATAACTCTGTCATCTCTTGGCCGATCTAAGATTTAACTAGTGTTGGACTCAGGAAAACAAACATTTTCAGGTGATGTATTTCACCTTCCCAGCATCTATAATGTTAATTTATTCTAATCCTGCTTGAAAGATTTTCAAGTACCATGGCTACTGAGGACTCCCTCTTGTTAGATTTTAAATATTAAGAAATCCAAGGGTTTTAAAGTGCATAAAAAATCCCTGAACTCCTGCTACATACCTTAGTGAAATCTGAAGTGATACTCATGAAACATAATAAAGATAAGACTTAGAAATATTTTAGAAGCATATGTACCAATAAGAAAAGACTTGAACACTGTAGATGTATATCCAGTGATTATAATGATGCATCAACTGGGTTTGATATACTTTCCTTGAATTCACTGGGCATTTAACAAAATCTTAATTTTAGACGTAGGTGAGATTATAGAGGGCAAGGAAAGGAGTTCTCACCCATATCTTTCAACGTTGGATATAGTATTCACACAACATTCACTGTAATTTTTTTTGCCCCCTCACTATATTTAGGCCCAAAATTTTATCCTTGATTACACACTGTGAGATTTGAAATTATTCCTATATAAGCAACTATTTTACATTGTCTTCAAAGTATTTTGTACAAGATAACAAGAAGTATGATATTTTTACAAACCTTGTACACTTTTTATCTTCAGTTCTTTATCAGTTTAGTCATATTTTTTGTGATTCATAAGCTAGTAATAAAACTATAAGAAATAAACTAAAGCTTTCACATATAGCTTTCTTCCCAGTGGCATGGCAGCATGTCTGCAGACTTACAACACCAGAAACCAGGTTTCAATACCTGTGATGGGCAGAGCATTGATAGCTCATTGTGTAGTTTTGTGCTAAACTCCTAGACAAACAAACAATTTGATATATAAATTCTTACTGTTAAGATGTAATGTCATTTGTTGGGATTCTGCTTTGAATAAAGTATTGTTTTTAACAATACTCTCATTTTTGTTTTGTTGATATAGTTGGAAAAACTGATTAAATTATATAAGTTTTTAAAGACTTTTAAAACCTAACTGACTGTTATATTGACTTCTATCAGATCCCAACATATATCAAACAAATCAACTTGGTGAGTTAAAAGGAGATTTGCTAAAGTCAGTAACACGTGTTCTTAGACTGCCAGGATGTGGCTTAGCTACTCATACTCAGCAAGGTCACATAACATTCTCACCGACAAGTCGTCACTTTCAGATATTGCCAGTAATGGTACGTATCTGCTAGTCTCTATTTCAGTTTGCTGTTCAGAAATTTACCATTACATAAATTATGTGTTGCAGGTGTATAGTTTATTATTTATGTTAACAACTCTGTTGCAAGGTTTGTATAGATTCTTATTTATGTTAAAAACTCTGTTGCAAGGTTTGTTTAGTTTCTTATCTATGTTAATAACTGTTGCAAGGTTTGTGTAGTCTATTCTTATTTATGTTAGCAACTCTATAGCAAGGTTTGTATAGTTTCTTATTTATGTTAACAACTCTGTAGAAGATTTGTGTAGTTTCTTCTTATTTATGTTAACGACTGTAGCAAGGTTTGTATAGTTTATTCTTATTTATGTTAACGGCTGTAGCAAGGTTTGTATAGTTTATTCTTATTTATGTTAACGACTCTGTAGCAAGATTTGTATAGTCTATTCTTATTTATGTGAGCAACTCTATAGCAAGGTTTGTGTAGCCTATTCTTATTTATGTTAATGACTCTCCAGAAAGGTTTGTGTAGTTTATTCTTATTTATGTGAATGAGTTTGAGTGATAATCTGTATAGTTTATCTGAAGTTAAAGACTGTGTTCCACAATATGTGTTATTTCTCCATACTTCTGTTAACAGTGTTATGGTGCATGGTGCTGTATCTGTGTAACTCATTAAGAATTTCATTCAAGATTCACAACTAATTTTTTAGAGTAAAATTTCATCTTTCAACTGATGGATCAGGATCTACAGTAGTAAATAAAATCCAATGACGTTTTTTTTGTAAAAACTACAGAATGTATTTTCATATTAATAATAAAAATGCTTTTCCTTTCCAGCTAACTAAATCCATCTCCTCATCTGGGGTTTTAACCTCAGACAACTTGGTTGTCAGTGACCATGACTTAAGAAGTGTTTATTTTTGTTTAAGTCCTAGCCAGAAGTGGTTTGCTTCAACTGGACATGATGGAAAACTTTGTGTGTATTCTGCAAGCCATTTTGTGAGTTGGAGTTTAGTTTTGTAGAACTTTTATATATTGTAAACCTCTGAGTTCATTTATGTATTTTTGTTCAAGAAATTGTACATATTGAAAGTTTCCTTTTATACATATGCATATATATATATACATTTACTCGCGTAATTCAATTGTACTTATTTTTTACAATGATTTGTTTCATAAAATAATTTTAATTGTTGAAAGCTTATCAGTAAATAGAGTATTCTAGGTGCCTTACATTCACAGTAAGTCAACTATTCATTACAAATATAATTTTATTAAATAATTTCTTTTAAAATTTTGGCCACAGATTTTTTATAGATGTGTTCTGAATGAATCTTATAACTACATACAGTACAACTTCTTCAAGCCATTACAACATAGGAAGGGTCATTTACTTAGTTTTGCCACAGATCTTCTAAAGATCTGTTCTAAATGAATCTTGTAACTACATGCAGTATAACATTTTCAAGACATTACAACTTAGAAATGGAGGTTTACTTAGTTTTGCCACAGATTTTCTTGAATATGTTTGTTTTTAAATTAAATAATATTTGAGCAAAACTACCAGGAAAATCAAAAGTAGACAAATGTCTAGTAGAAGGTAGATTTGTGTTTGTTTGTTAATTATCTTTAATATGAGTAGAAGATATTTACTAATATTTTTGAGCATACTTAGAGTTGTTATGTTTTATGAACAAGCATCTGCTGTAGAGATTTGGTAGAAATGTGAAATTTGAATTTAGTTGTGAAAAAAAAACGAAAAATAGTTCACCAAATTATTCTATTAATAATGTTACATATCTTTATAAACTTGAACATTTTTCTCCATTGTTCATGATACAGAAGCTTAAACATCCATCATATCTTATACTTTATTAGAGTTGGTAATCTGGTTTCATAGTTTTTGTCACTTAGCGTAGATTTTTTCACATTTATTCTTTCAAGGACAGGATTGTTTCAGCACAAGTTCTTTCACATTGCTCAGGAGGAGGGACGTGTGTATCATTTTCTGTGGATGAAAAATGGGTGATAGTTGGTGGAAAAAATGGCATGTTGACTTGTTACAAGTGGAGGTTAGTTGTGTAATTTTACACTAGTAAATATATCTGAAAACAGGGAGTTGGTTGACTCTTTATTAACATATAATACTGAACTAGTACTTTTATACAAATATAAGATAATTTACCCAAGGGTGTAAAGGTCAAGTATGGCCAACTGACAACTGTTAGTTTCAGTTTATGTGGTCTACATCCAATTGCTAGCAAACAAATAATAATAAATTGAGTTCCATATTTGGACCATGGATGCATTACACAGTAATGATCAAATTCCATTATTTAGTCTAAAAAAGTTTGCAGTCAGCACTATTGACTAGCTACCTTCCCTCTAACTTTATCACTTTAAGATTAGGAATGGGTAACTTTTGGTTTACGTTTTTGTTATTACTAGAAATATTAAGAACTTTTTAAAGGTAAAAATATTTAAACTAAATCGTGAGGAAGAGACTCATTGTTAATCTGTTTATTCCTTTATGATAATGCGATATTAGGTGTTTTCAAATCATTGAATATTTGATAAGTTTCATGAAAACATGAGAGAAAAGAGCAGGTATAAAAAGTCTTAGTAGCAGGAAGATACACTACCAGAAAACTAAACCAAAGAACTGGTAGTAGCAGGAGGATACACTACCAGAAAACTAAACCAAAGAACTGTTAGTAGCAGGAGGATACACTACCAGAAAACTAAACCAAAGAACTGGTGTTCCCAGGCCAAATAATTAAAATAATGAACATAAATTAGCCCAAAACATTTTTGGACATCATATACAAAATAAAAATTAAAATTACTATAAAAATAATAATATTAGAGAAGTCTAGTCTTGATCTTGTGGGTAAAGTTTGTAATTGCAGATCATTGTTTAATTTTATACATTTTTGGGAATTATGAATAAACAGAAGAAATTAAAATAACAAAAAAGTGTTCTAAGCTTCCAGAGTGTAATATTAGAGCATTGTTTACTAAAGGAGTGGTTAGAAAATCCTGTATATTTTGATCTCTAATAACTAAAAGCCTCTGAGTTAAATTTTAAAAAGCTGCATTGTTTGACTGAAGTGTAAGATTACGATTGTTGCTGAATTTACTAGAGGAGAGATTAGGAAATTCTTTATTTTGTATTTGTAAAATCTAAATTTTCCATTGGTATTTTCTAATGAAAGGAGTGACTGAAGTAAAGTTAGGGTGTGTACATAGATGACAATGTTGTATCATCAAAATATTCTAAGCTGTTTTAACCTATCAGTTTATGGAACATTTTGTTTTACCTTTAGTCCAATCTTACCAATTCAGTCCAATGAAAGTTCAGGCTCAAATCATGAAGACGTGTATTGTTTAGCCTCTCTACCCACAATTGGATTTCCGACAACAGAAAAACAGGTACATTATAACGTTGTAATGTGTATGTATGTTGGAATGGAAAATAATGGTTTGGCAATAGCTAGAGCTATTGTACAATTAGGTAAATATACTATATTCTTCCCTTTAAGAACTACATGGGGCTTAAGTTAGTTTAATAAAGGGAGTGCTTGCAAGGTAATAGTTATTACTTGTATGTTTTCTTCCTTGGTTGCTGTTATCATCCACTAAATACAGACATTAGTTTATTCACTTGGTTGAGAATGATAATTATTTGGTGATAAAATAGAAGTGAGTCAAATTCGATTTTTTCAAAATCATGATGGTGTGAGATGATCAAATGGCCACTAATTCTTTGATAGATAGATAGATTGTTTCGGCAGAGTAGGCAGAAGACTTTTGAAAAGTCATCCTCTACATTTGTGTCTCCACAAGAGGCAGTTGCTGTCCATTCTACAAAGTTTCACCAAGCCAATAAGTTATTTTTATTTCTAATTCAAGCAGGAAGTATCCGTAGGGACAATGACCCTTAATTTACAATAATTGAGTATTATCAAAGTAAAATAAAGTATGTGTGATATAGAAAATATTTTCTACCCACAAGACAGTTAAGCCTATGTCTTTATTACTAAGTATGTTTACGCTTTTCAACTTTAATATTAAAGATACTTTTAAAAGTAATCTGAAGATAGTTTTTGTTGTTCTTTTGTTTTCATTATAATCGAGTAATTTTGTAATACTGCTATTTATATCAATGTGTTTTGTGTTTGGGTATTTCTTGGTATTAGGATACAGGGTTTTCAGAAGCAGGAACCAAGTAATTTTAGTTTTTGAACTGTAGTCGTCTTGATATATTTTTCAGATGAGTTACTAGTATATAATACCAAAAGTTAGTGTATATCTTCTCAAAATGTGAGTAGTTAATTGTGAAGAAAAAACTTTTAAAATGTCTTCCAGTATTATTTTAGTAAAAATACTTTGTCTTAGCTCTGGCTTTGTGGAACAGTGCCCATGACATTGTTCTAGACTGTTGCTTTAGTATGATATCTGATCTGTATGTGTGTGTCACATTGCATTACACCTGATGTCTCAAAATAGGAGGATTTGTAAAAGTGCATTTATCTAGATAGAATAGTGCAATTACTTTTTGCTTATTATGATTTCAATGATGGATGTGCTGTGAAACCTTATAAGTGTAGTTAGTGTTGATATAATAAGCCTAAAGTAAAAACACAGAATGGGATCACCTATCCTGCAGCCAAGTGCATAAGATTTATCATGAAAGTAAAAGCATCAATTCAGTTTTAAAATTAAATTGTTTCTGAATTAAGATATTTTCTGTTATACCACCAGTGTTTTTAACAAGAAACAAACCTTTTTAATCAATGGAGACTATAAATTAATAGATCAATAAATATTTTTCCAGTTTTGTTGTTTATATATAGATTGGCAACAGTTTTAGGCTCCATTTTTGTTACCAAGCAACATGATGTAAAAGCTAGTGTTACCAAAATGTACTGCTTTCTCTATATATAATAAGTCGTTAATATAACTTACTTTCAGCAATAATTACTCAACTAATATGCCATAAATTCATTTCAGGAGTGATCTTAATTTTGATTGGCTCACAAACGAATTTACTGACATTTAACTGCTTTCTCTGTACTTTTCTACCTTTTTGTTTGTTAAGTTAGGGTACACTATAAGGGGAGTGTGCACTTGCTACATAATTTTTGATGAGATATATGCTAATTTTATATATAATACAGAGAGTTTTGGAACAGTTTAACACTGATAACTGTAACGTTTATATAAGGAGAAAAGAAAGGATTAATTTTTACAATGGATTTACAATTTCATGTTAGTTGTACATTTGTGATTTTCAGATCTATTTATCACATAAACACTAGCCATAAATGTGAAAATGTTATCATTTATGTACAAATGTCTGTATTACAATAGATAAAAGCTGCTGGATTAATTGTTACCCCTTGACATATATATACTCTATAAGAGTCTCCAGGGGGGGGGGAGTTACATAAGGGACAAAATTGTATCTGATCACAATTATGTCACTCCATGTAGCCCATTTGTTTTACCCATGCATTGAATGATAGTTAGTAAGCGTTATACAGAAGTATGCAACCCACATCTTTGTATTTTAATAAAAAAAATTTAGAACCATAATTCTCAAGTAATCTCTCTCAAACAGTATTAAATCCTTAGAAGTCTTATTATCCTGGCTCATTTTACTTTATTTAATATGATTAGATTTGGTTTGAGAGAATAATATCAGACCGACAAAGTGACGTACATAACTTTGAGTTAGTTTTAAAAAGAGGTGGGTTGATTGTTTTATGGTACAGGGAAATAGAATTTGATGTGAATTTATAATTAGCTCTGAGGTTTCCAGTTTTTAGACGTTTTCTAATCATTCACTGTATATTTTAAAACTGTTGTTCTCAGTTGATAGTTAAAGATAACCAGAATTAATTGATGTGAACATATTATATGATTTGTATCTCATCTATTCACCTAACTGTTCTTGAGCTTGAATGTTTAATTTAGGATAAACTACAATGTTTGTAATTATTTGAAGATTGTGACTTATGGTATTTCTTCTATAAAAAGGTGTAAAATGCCTAAACTGATAGAACAACATTTCAAATCAATTACACGATGTAACAAAATTTTTACTTTTTCTTGTTCCTGGGCAGAAAGTGTCATTTCCCAATTGCTTATGCCTAAAGTAAATGGAAAAGACCTATTTTTCTCTTCAAAATTTGCTTTCATGACCTGGAGGCACATAATAAAAACATGATGGGAGACTATATTGGGGGCTTGTATGTGAAAGTGATTTACATTACAGTCACAAATCTTGAAAAACTACTTACTTCATATTTGTATAACTTTAGTATAAATATTCAGATCTTATGCAAATGAAAATGTGTAAATTTGCCTGTTTTTACATGGAAAATATGTTAATTTCTAAATTTCATTATCCAGGTCACAAAAGCAAAGTTTGAAGGGAATAATGGACATTTTCTGTACTTTTACAACATAAGCAATTAAGAAATTGCACATACTATCCAGGAACAAAATTTGTGTTACATAGTGTTATCTATTTAACATAAGCCCTGCTAATAGATGTGAAATAGGTATATCAGATATGTCTCCTGTTTAATACGAGCCACCATCCAGAAGTGCATAAAAACAACATTTCAGGTCTGTCTCTTGCTTTGTACAAGTTACAGCTCAGAGACATGTAAAAGTATTATGTTTTGTCTGCTACAGATCAGATATGTTGTTATTTAAGTTACTTTTGAATTATAATTTGAAATGATTGAGAAGAGAAACTGCCTTAAAACATGATATGTTACAAGAAGTAATTAATTTTAGTTTCTGAATATTATATATTTCCTATTGCTTCTAGACCTATAGAGAAGAAACAATCAAGAAGGTGAGTTAACTGAAGTGTTTGATTCCAAAGTGATGGTAAGTTATTTAAGTTTACTAACATGGATTTCATGCAAACTACAGTGTGCATATCACAGTGTTATATAGAAGCTAAGTGACACTGATTGCTATAACTATAAATTAAATGATAAAAAAACAATTAGGTAATTGATAATAGCTTGTACTTTATCTATATAGGTAACATCCAAATATATCAGGCGATAAGTATTTCACTTCGGGTAGAACAAAATAAATATTGGTAACATTTCCATTTTAAATAATATTGAAATGTTAGAAGTGAATTAGATAGAAAAATACCAGTAATTTTGATACAGGAGGTTGAAAAGAAACTGTAACAAGTGGATAAAAGTAATTCAAGAGCCCATAAGATATGTGATAATGTACGGTTTAATGTGTTTTATTTCTCTGTGTATCTATAAGGTTTAATGTGTTTTATTTCTCTGTGTATCTATAAGGTTTAATGTGTTTTATTTCTCTATGTATCTATAAGGTTTAATGTGTTTTATTTCTCTGTGTATCTTTAGTATATAAGCTTTAGTTACAGGAATTAAAACATTAAAAAGAACTATTTCTAATATACACATATATAGACAAGTTAAGTTGCAATGTTTTGTTTCAGATTAAAGACGAAGAAAGTCAGATGTTTCGTTCGATACAACTAAGTATCAAGTCTGAGATGGAAAAACTAGCTGAAGAGGTGCACATATTTCTTATTGTTATTTCATTCATGGCTTACATGTTTGCTGATTTAATTTGCAGTTTTACAATACAGACATTTCTGTCTGTATTTTTTTAGAGTTATGTAATCAAAACATTGCATGTCTTAGTAGCATACATAAGTATACATTGTAATTTCAAATATTTTATCTGAGCTTTAACTTTCTAGTAAAGAAATTTGTTCTTTGAAAAGTCGCTGATGGGTTGTATTTTTCAATAAATAAAATATAAACAAGCTCTTCTCTTCATCATGTAACACTTCCATACTGAAAAGCTAGGGATGTTTGACTATCTGAGTTGGAAACCCCCACCTCTCAAGCAGGGTCACATTAACCATGGTGCAATTGTATCAGGGCCCCTACTGATGATCCATACTTTATCTGTTATTTGCTGATCTGTCACTGACTAGATCAATTTGACCAACCTTGTAATCACTATAAAAAGATACAAAAGAAATCAAAATTACCATTTTTTGTCTCTAGAATTACTTCAAATTGTAACAGGAAGAAACACTGTTTTACACTATACAGATTGAAATTCTTATCCTTACATAACTATTTATGATTAAATGTTACTGTTTTGTTGCCTTTTGGACCACGATCTTTAAAATTCTTAACATAAGAAGTGTCAGACACGTAATATGAAGCAAATGTTACATTAACCAAGTTACATAAAGCTCATGCTACTCACGAGCTGTTAGTCCTAGCAAGTGTATCTCTTAAAAAACTGTATTATTATTATTACTGTTATTATACTTATTTATATTACCAAATTTATCTTTACCTGGGCTAAACTTTTCTAAGTGTTACATTTTTAGTTACTTTTATAATAATGAATAAAGAATAGATATGGAAAACGAAAAATTTATCACTCACCTGTGTACCTGTTTTTTGTTGGGTTTTTTTTGCCATTGACTGTCCTTCTACAATAGCCCTACTACCTTACATTAATACTACTAGTCCATAAAAAAAATTTTAAAGTAAATAATGCAGGGAATAACACAGGATAATTTCATGTGAACAACTAAGATACTGATCTTTCTGAGAGAACTTTTTTATCTCTCTTATCACATTATTTGAGCAGTTAGAAATTTATATTCTGCTCCTACTATGTTCACATGCAAAAATTTTTTTTTCGTCAGTTAACTTGTCAATTATTATATAATAACGTGGTATAAAGCATGTGCCAGTCAATCATTTGAAATCTAAGCCATCTATTGGTTATAAATTTAATAGGAGTCAGCCTTAGAAAAATCCCATTCAAGGGGCCAAAAAACTACATGTGCACCAGAGTCTCAAGCTACCTTAATATAGGCTTGCCCCCAGGTAATCCTGGATATGGTACCGCACCTATCATTTCAAAGATATCAGCCATAGATTAAGTGACATTTGTATGAAATTTTGTTTTGAATAGTGGCTGTTTAAAGTTACTGTACACAGAATAATTGGATGATTGCATTTTTCTACTTTTAAAATTACTTTTAATACAAGTATAGTATTCAAGGGTACCATGATAACATAAATAACCTCACAAATGAATAGTCTGGGAGTAGTGAACCCCATAACAAAGTGTTGGGAGAACGAGGAGGCAAGTACCCCAAATGATTAGAGATGAAGCTTTGATATAATGTCTTAACTCTTGAAAGTTTTTGATTTCCAACATTTTGTGTTTTTTCTTTTGTACTGTCATCTTCATTTTGATTTAAAAAAATGGACTGGAAAGATTATTGACCAAGGGTCAGTATCACTGTTAGTAACTGAGTGGTGTCCAGTTAAAATACATAAAGAAAACTGAATCTGTTCATGTAAATTTTGGGCCATTGGGATCAACATAAACAATATGGCAGACATATTTGATCCATAGAAGTAGTTGTTAAGAATATAAAAACAAATATTTTTAATCAGTATGATTATGAAAGCTTATGTAGATAATATTCTATTTGAATATTTTGAGGGTTTTTTTAACATTATTATTACAAATAAAACAAGGCATTAAATATATTACTAAAATATGTAATAAAAGAACCCAGAATTTACCATAAAGTCAGATGAACAGTTTTAAGTGTTGGAGTGATAAGAGAGTTTGACTCGTAATTTGTAGTTCATGGGTTCAAATTACTGTCATTAAATGTACTCACTCTTTCCCTCATCCTGGTGTTATAATTTAGTGGTCAGTTCCACTATTTGTTGGTGAAAAAGTAACTCATGAGTTGGTGGTGTTAACTAACTGTCTTCTGTCTAGTCTACCAGCATTAAATTAGAGATAGCTAGTCCACATGATCCTCAAATAGCTTTTTAAAAAATTCAGATCAAAGTAAAAACAATACATGTGCTACAGGTCAAGCAGTTACTGGCAGAAAACCAAACTCTTCCTTCTGAGGAACAGTTACCTCTCTTGGACTTCGCTCTTGATCCAGTTGAACTTCAGAAGGTACAGAAAGAAGGACAAGCCAACATAGAGGAAGTAAGTACAAACTGACTGAAAATAATGAATGTTTGCAAAAGACATAACAAACAAGAACTCATTAAAATCTACTAAAATTAATGTTTATAAAGAACAGAATAAACTATTAAAAACAGTTGAGATAAACAAAATAAACGTTTGTAAGGAACAAAAGAAACTATTAAAGGTAGTTAAGGACAAACCAAATAGATGTTTGTAAGGGACAGAATAAACTATTATTGATAGTTAAGGACAAACAAAATAAATGTTTCTAAGGAACAAAAGAAACTATTATAGGTAGTTAAGGGCAAACGTAATAAATGCTTATAAGGGACAGAAGAAACTATTAAAGTTATTTAAGGACAAATAAAACAAACGTTTATTTGGGACTGAAGACACTATCAAAAAAGTTAAGAACATAAAAGATAAAAATTTATAAAGGACAAACAAAATTATGATTGTATGTAAAGTATGGTGGAAACTATTGAGGATTGTGACACACAAATAAAAGTAATGAATGTCTGTAAAGGACAAGTTTGTGTAGTGAATCAACTGTAATGGTAAAAAAAACTATAAACCAAAGTATACATGATCACTGAATTAAATTATGTACTTGAATAATTAGTGTGTTTAAGAGATGACCTTCAGTTCCAGCTGCTCATTTTATTGTGTTTTCTTTAACAATTATTAAGACTAAATACATGTAATTTCTTCATATGTATCTTATTTTTTTATGCATTTTATTTTTTATAATATGTATAATTTAAATGTAGTGAGAAACCTGTCCATCACATCCCCAAAATATCAAAACCAACCTTTATCATTCAAATGTTTATCAAGCTTTTCCGTAAAGTTTTTAAAGTGAATTGCATTCTTCAGATGTGAATTTAAACAACCCATTCTGGAAGACAACCAACCTGTTAGAGAAATAAAACCCTTAACCAAATGTCTTTTACCATGATAAAACTCACATTTGTGGCCCATAGTGGATTCATTCTCACCAATAAATACGAAGATAATGATACATCAGGACTACCAGTTCCATTAATAATCTTAAACATTTTAGTCATATCCTCTATTTCATCTTTTTTTTTCAGAAAAATTAATTTCAGAAATCTTAATTAATTCTCATATGATAACCCTTCAATCCCACTTATCTTACTACCATTCTCTGAACCCTTTTCAACAATTCAATGTCTTTGCTAAAGTACAAAGAGAGCCCAAGACTGAATACAATACTCAAACTGTGGCCTAATCAGTGACCTGTACAGTGAAATTATAACCTATTTAGAACTATAATTAGCAAATAATGTGTAAGTTTGAAAAGGAGAAACAGTCACTCTCTCCCCTTGAACAGGTTGAAGTCACACAAGCTTGAATATTGAACAAAGAACATTTTTAATTTATTCACTGAAGTATCATGATTTGCTTATTTTCACCATTGATATAAAGATGGTACATTTTCATCTGTGATGTCTATCCTACAGAACTAGCAGTACTGGTTTCTAATGTTTTTATTCCAGTATTGCATGTTTTGTTTTTACTAATTTTAATTCACCCTTATATAAACTAGGCTTGTGGTTGTAAAAAAAAACCAACTTTTATTTCTATTTGTTTAACAGACTTTTATGTAGCTATGGCCTTATTCAATTTTCATTGTCCCAATTTCTACAACAATTAACTGGACTTTATAAATTGTTAATAAAGTATAAATGACCTTATAATTGTTGCCTGATTTAATTTTAAAGTTTTCTTTTCCTGTTTTCTAAATTTGATATCCTTGATTTGTGCCAGTTGAGAGATTCCTTGAAAAAAGAAATCCTTGTCAATCAGTATCTGACAGAACTTATCAAAACAGAATGTTGGGAGAGCATGGAGGTTAAGGGTCGCTGTCTGAAGGTAGGTTTAATTCTTAGACTATCAACATTTGAACTGTTAACAAAAGTTATTCATGTAATCTAGACCAGTGGTTCTTGATCTGTGTATACAGGCCCCTGGGGGTCTGTGGAAAGGTTGGATAATTATTGAAAAGAAAACACAATGTGGTGTACAAAAACCACCTTGTGGTCCATGAAGGTAAGAAGAAAATTCAGATGGTCTTTAAAGAGAATAAGCAGAAGAACCAACTGGACCAGTAATATCTTTCTATTTATCATCAAAACTGCCATTACTGTTTGTAGCATTAAGATATATTTACTGTTTATACTCTAGCTTTGTGTCTTTTTTCTTGTATACACCTCCAACTGAGAAATAAAAATGTGTGATTAGCTACTTTTCCAAATTGTATGTAAATAAAGGAATAACAACTGATTTGTAGTTGGTGTAAGGTATCATTGTACTTCAAAGTTTTAATGTTTAACATTTACAGTATATTATAAGTTTGAAATGGTTGTATTGTCGAACAGACTATTCTTGATTGTTACCAAGATATTTCAATTTGTAATTCAAACCAATACTGTTGGGAATGGTATGATTTCCTATATTTTTGTAGGCATTATTCTTATTTTAAACTGTGTGATTATTGTGTATCATACAACCATAGTGTAAACTATCAGCATGTGTTTGTACTCTGCTGTAGTTAATATTCATACACAAGTCAGTTAGTTGATACTCATATATGAGATGTAGGGCTTCAGTTCTTAACTGCATCTTGACCAACCAATTAGGTTAAATAAATATAATATTTCTAACTCTATTTTAACAGAATTTTATTAAAGTATTTTAGAACTGATAATATGTCTTTTGGAAAGAAAAATTAAAAACATTTTCAAATTTACATTCCTGGACTGCTCTAAGGGGTCTTTCCTGTGAACAACACACCAACTGATTTATTTTAGAATGCAGCTTTAACAGTTTTGTTCATCATGTGAATTCCTTCTTTTTCTATGATTCATTGATATGGCCTATTGTTCCAGTTCTCTTATGACCTCATAGTATGTGGTGTGAAAATAACAACTAATTATCAAAGCTCATCTTTCAGTGGAGCAGATTATAAATTATTTATGTTGATGTAAGATGTTTCAGACACTCTGAGAACTAAAATGTAGTTCTGTGAGAAAGTGACAAATCTAGGCCTGGCAGAAAACAACAATGGATGCTGATGGGGAAAGTGTGGAAAACTTAGGATGAATTTCAGACTTGGAAAACGTTTATACAGGGTGTTTGGAAAGTCACTTTGCACTTATATATTTATTAACAGACAAAATTGCACAGTAACTTTCTGAACACCCTGTAGTTCCTGTAGATGTTTTTTTACTCTCTGAAAGTGTATTTGTGTTATGTTTATTTGAAAGCTACAAAAAGTATTTTGCAAGATGAGACATTTAGGTAACCCAATTTAAGTTTAGAGAGTACAATAGCCAATGGTAAATTATTCCAATGATCTTTATTTATAGAATTTTGTTAAATTAATTGTATTCAAACAATAAAAGAACATATAATTGATTGAAAAGAAAATATATTTATTAGATAGAAATTCATTTGACCAAGAGTATTTTTATAAACAAAAAATAAAGTTACCTAGGTCTGACTTAGCACCATTTCAAAAGGTCAGGTCCTAGATCACCAATGCATTTTTGTCAGTTTTAGTGGTATTTTTATTTTTTTTATTTTATAGTAATGTAACTAGAAGAGGTAGGTATCACAATACAGTATTAAAAGAAATACATTAATGAAAATGAATTAGTTTAAAATTTTTGGATGTATAAAATAGATCTTTCTGATAAGCATTTAAGAACAACTGGCAGGTACCCTTGTGGATCAGTAAAAGTTTCTGGAACTACAATACTTGTATTTGTTTGTTTTTGAAATTTGCACAAAGCTGCTCGAGGGCTATCTGTGCTAGATGTCCATAATTTAGTAGTGTAAGACTAAAGGGAAGGCAGCTAGTCAACACCACTCACCGCCAACTCTTGGGCTACTTTTTACCAACGAATAATGGCATTGATCATTACATTATAATGCCCCCATGAATGAAAGGGCGAGCATGTTTGGTGCAACGGGGATGCAAACCTGTGACCCTCAGATTACGAGTCGCACGCCTTAACAGACTTGGCCATGCCAGGCCGTACTTACAATACTAGTTTGAAAGTCTTAAGATGAAAGAAATTATTTTTACTATTATTTCAAAACACTATCTCTCAACAAAATGTAAGAAATTCTGCATTCCACAAAGAAATGATATAAAACTAAATCAAATTATATTAATTTTTAAAACCAGATTTAAACTGATACCATTTAGCAAGTTTTTTTCTAAGTTTCACTCAATTGGATAAGTTTACACTTTAAAAAAGATACCAGTTATGTCCTTCTGACCCAGAAAACTTGGGTTAAGTTGATTGAAAAATAGTTAAATTATTTTCTAACCAAAGGATGGATCTTTTTCATGGTAATAACATTCTTCTAGTGATGAAAAATTGTTGAATTCATCATCCTATGTTTCTATTCTAGTCTTTTTACTCGGGTAAGAATGTTTACAATTACCCTCTGCCATACCAGAGTGAAACAGACAGAGCTGAGCTAAATCAAGTGATTCAAATACGTCAAATTGAACTTCAAGAACAAAAGGTAAAGCATTGGCATCAATTATTGTAAACAAGTTACATGTGGCATGAACTGAATATTTCTACTCATGTAGGATTTAACAAGAAAGGTATTTCCATGCCTAGAGCATGTTTATTTTTATGGTTTCTTGAACTTATGTATACACATTAAGATTTCTGGTTAAACAGAAACTTACTGTTGAATGAGGTTAATTCATTTTGTGAAAGGAGTAGCATATGATATACAAGTTAGACATTCCTGTATGTCAAAGTTAACCAATGATACAGAAAAACTATGATGTGGTAGACCATACTTGGTAAGTGAACTACATCCCAAACACAACAGGGGAAGACCTAATCTTGTGAAATGAGGAAAGCACTTGTTTGTAATACACTTTCAGTTGTGTAGCTTTGCACTAGAACAAACAACCAGTTAACTAATGATTTCTTAACTTGAGGTAAGTGTTGATGTTTTAGATACACCAACTAGTATGTTCAGTGTATTATTATTCTTTTGTTATATTTTATTTTTTTATCAATTATTCTGTCCTTGTAAACAATAATTTTATGGAAGGAAACCTCTAAAGGTTTGTGTACCGATGATATACTTCTGTGTACATAGAGTCACTTTGAATATTTCCTTGTACTGGAACCTATTCTGCAGGGTTAAGTTACATTGTTCAAGCTACACCTGTGTTTCTTTCTATTTCACTCTCTGTACATTTGTAAAGTAAGGAAGGATTTAGTCATACAATTATTGTAAAGTCCTGCTCTTTCAGAAGGTAGATGTTGAAAAACTTCCATTATCAGATCTTTTTAAATCTAAACATTGGAGTTCAGTAGAACTAGTCAAACTGTGTAGACAACTGTTGTGTTTTTAAATCTCTTATTCATACATATAATGTAGAAATTAACTTTTTCAGGCAAGGAAAGAGATAACGGAGATAAAAACTGAGGTTACAAATGTAAGTACATCGATATTTATAGAAGTACAGGGTGTCCCAAATATATGGACCTATAGGGAAAATTACATCGTTTATTCTTAATTTATTTGCTATTCAAACTGCATGCCATTAACAACCGTACACATATTACTTTCTATTCTGAAATGTGTACAACTGACATTAGACATATGTTTGTGTAAGAACATAAATGCCTGTCTTCCCTATGGGTCTAGTCTTATGGAATACTCTGTACATTACAATATTGTACTGTGTGGTTATCGTTCAGAGACTTTGTATTGATTGTTATGCTCTGTAGATTCTGTAAGTTAAGACTTATAAAATACTCAAGTATTGGTCCAATATACTTTTGATATACTTTTCCACACCTCGCTTTTTATTTTAGTGTTAAACTGGCAGTAATGAATGTTTAGCAGAAAACTGACTTTAAAATGACAAGAGTTGTGAACCAAAAGATTAAAAGCTATAATCCATCAGGAAGTCAGATAAAAAAAACATTTTTTGTTCCAGCAGGGAACCAAACAAAAAATTAAACCAACAAAAATCACTCCACATACATATTTAAAATTTGGAAGAAACATTGCTGACTATATATGCACATAACAACTACACTATTTTGTTGGTCTAAAGATACCCCTCCCCTGTATTGGATCATTAGGCTTCTTTGCAATGCTACCAGTTGATTATTTGGGTTCTAGGTCTATTGACTGTCATGGTCATTAAGGCCATCAACATGTTGAGACTCATCACCGATACTGAGGATGTGGGAGGTTGGAATAATGAAGTGTGTAGCATTTGATTGGTCATTGAGCAGCTTTGCAACATTGAGGGAACAGTGGTCCTCAGTTTCGAAAAGTTAGTTTTTAATTAGCCTTAGTTTTTTCTAATTATGCACAATGGGCTATCTGTGCTCTGTCCACTACAGGTATTGAAACTTGGTCTTGGTGTTGTGTGTCTTAGAAGCTGTAATAAAGTTTTCATGACACTGCTTTATATAAATGTATCAAGATTATGTAATTGAGGTGAGACAGTTAAGTTCTACAGTAGTTGTAGGAAAGTTTTAATAAAAAACTTGTCATAAGACATGCCTACATACTCAATTTAAATTTTAATCAGTTATAATATTTTATAGCTGCATATTTGGCTTACTAATTTGATGAAATAACAATTAGGTATTAAGTTAGGCTTCAAGATATCTACTTGTTTGTATGCTGCTGTTAACGGTAGTGTTTCTATATCGTATTATTTTGAGTAGTTTTATTTGTTTTTCTGTTTCAGCACTCAGACCTTCCTTTCCATGGCTCAACAGTAACTCTTGAGGGCTTATAGTGCTAAACATTGAGTTTTAGTACCTATGGTGGGCTGAGCACAGGTAGCCCAATGTGTAGATTTGTGCTTTATGACAAGCAAGTACAACACTAAGTGTAAATAACTGACTGGTAAAACTACATGGACTTCCTTATTTTCTGTATAAAATATCCAGGGAACCTTTGTAGTTGTTTGGGGGGTTATGAAAATATTGATCATATAGTTCTGTGTACATATTTTTTGAGTGTCTCATATGTTATTAGGTCAGGGTGATGTAACAAATACCAAAAACATGTTGGTGTTTATGTGTATATATACAGTTTATTAGAATGTTTGTAAAGAGTTGATGAGGGTTTTAGGATTAAATGTACACACTTATGAACTAGACTCATATTTCAAGCTTTCCAGTTTACTGGTTTGTGTTTGTATGAGGAGTAGCTTTCAAGAATAAACTTGGAACCACTGAGTCTTTTCAAACACAGTTAACCTCCACAGATATTGTTATTTTATGTTCCTCAGTTATTGTTGTTTCTAACTAATAAAACTATCTGTTTTAAAATGTGCCATAACTGCTTCAGGAGGGAAGCATGGATGAAAATAGTGAAAATCAAGGATGGGAAACATCAGCATTTCAACTGGGAAGTCAACGGGAAAGGTGCAGCATTTCAGTACCATATCTTCATAAACAGACTGAGCTGACCTCGAGAATACTAAAGAGTCAACAAATTATCTTACTGAAGGTTTGTTCTTTATTACTGAGAAGGTAGTTTGAGATGTATTGTTTGTTTTTATTTTCATATAAACAATGTGCTACTTGCAGAAGCTCTCTCGATTAATGAAGATTTGGTATGTGTGATTTTTTTTAGTTGTGTTTAAATAAATTAACTTGTGCAGAGACATACAGACATGGTACAAGTTTGACAGTAAAAATATCACAGCTGATGGACTGGCAGCGTGACTAGTTTTATTTTGTTATTTGTGCTTGTAATTTTATCATTGAAGCCTAGTGAATCACATTTTATGGAAACTTGTAAGATACACTACAACATTACTGACTACCTATATGTGTATATATATATATATGTATATAAAATGTTGTTAGTGATTTATCATTCTAAGTAACACAACATATCAAAAGTGTAGGAAGCAAGTTAAAGGATTTGAAGCACCTTTTACAGCCAAAGTCCAAGGCTCACTTTAGGGCTCTGGAAGCTTTGTGGTCCTGAATTAAATTCTATATATTATCTTGCGTTTTCTGAGAGTAATTTTAATGCTTTTCACTGGGACAGATTGAAAAGTGGGCTCTCCCCCATTCCTTACACCAATGTAAAAAGTGTGTTTTTAAATTTAAAAACAAGTCACTGAATTTGAGCTCACACACAAGCTCAAGTCACTGATACCCATGACATGGAGAAGTGAACACGTGTTTGTGTGTGTAATATGTGAACATATATGATTATTGTAATTCATTATAACAAGAAATTTTCAGTGTGACATTTACCAGTTAAAATAAATTTTACACCATTTTTATTATTTTTAGAATAAAAACAAACTAAATATGAAAGATATTGCTGTACTCTGAATTATATCTGTTTTATTTAACATAATTTTTGTTCATTTTCATTAAGTATAATTGTTTATTCAGACTGATGGAGAAAGAAAATAGTCTTGAAAACTAGTTAATTTTAGAATTTTTATGCAAGGCTACACATACACAGGTGCCATTTGCCCAACTACTGAACTGAAGGACCACTAGAGGAAAGGCTGATTAGTCAACAGCACTCACTGTTTGCCAATTCTAGGACTAACCTTGTTTGTACCAAGTAGAGGGACTTGACTATTGCTCATGTAGCTGACCTATATCTTCAAACTGCTTCTTTTTTTTGTGGCAGTAGGACATGAACTGCAAGCCTTCAGATGATAAAATACTACTTGAATGTGTGCCTCTTGTAGCTCAGCAGTAAGAATGAGGGCTTATAACCCAAACTCTAAACATTTGGTTTTGATATTGTTGGAGGACAGAGCACAAATGTCAGTTGGGTAGCTTTGTTCTTAATAACAAACAAATAAAATGCATTAATGTATTTTGTTCTTCTTGTTGCTAGGAGGTCATTTATCAGATCAAGAAAGAGTTCAATAGAAAGTTTGATGCTCTGTATCAAGAGAAGGTGAAAGAAGTTGGTCGCATACAAGAAAGAAATAAGAGGATAAAAGAAATTTTAAACGATCTTGGACGAGAAAAGCCTTTATATGAACCATTGTGGGACGTGGAAGAAGAAACAGAAAGATTGTTGGTCGTTGAAGATGAAGAGGTGAGAGGTAAAAATATTGTATGATGTAGGAAGGACCATGGCACTTATTGATTCTTCCTTAGCACTTATGCCAGGCCTTCATCTTCTGCCATTTTATCTCGTCAAACCCTTTTGTTCGTGATAGATATGTTACTACATTGTGGGTCATTGAAGACTGGAACTGGCATTGTTTGCATGAAATAAAACATTTATATTGTATTATATTTGTACAAATTTTACAAATGTGTCCTATTTATCATAACGTATGATGATATGTAGAACACATTCTGATTTAATGGATTCATCCCTTTACTCTTTGCATGATGTTATAAATAAATATATATATAGTCTGTAATAATAAAATCTACATCATTTAAATCTCCAGTATTAACTTTGTATATAAATATTTTCGTGTAGTTAAAGGCACTTTACTTACAATAGAATCAATTAATTTGTTATTTATTGCATATTGCATACTTAAGAATGAAATGTTTTGTGCTACATGTTCATAGTGTCTGTATACTAGTAGGTAGAGAATCAGTGACTGCAGATAGCAAAAGATATAATGAAACCAATCTTGCTTAATCACAGTTCTGTTTGTATCTATAGTTTAAACCACAATCAGAGATGAAGTAATCATTTTCTTTATTGTGTTTAAAAAATATGCTCCTGTTATTACATAACTAGAAGGTTACTGTTTTTTTAAGTTACTGGGTAATAATTTGGAATATTTAATTATTTTTCTAGATAAAAACTGAGAGATATCTGTCTCCCGAAGAAAGAAAACAGGAAGAAGAAAGGCTTGTACAAGAGAGATTGAGGAGACAAAAGGTACAAGTATAAAGATATTTTGAGTCAAATTTTGGTAACTCACACTAGGGTCACTTATTTATGGGTGAAGTGTGGCTTCCTGCTTTGGAGTCGTGTTTAGATGGGTGGCCCTCATCCTGTCCTAGAGCAAGGTACATTACACCACAAATTTCCAACTGTGAGCTGAGGGTTAACCTGCAGCAGACTGGCACCTCCTTCAGAGAGAACATACCCCTATTCTTATCCACTTGCACCAGCTAAGCCATAGTTTAATACCAGATTCTCTATACCATCTTGACAAAAGAGGAATTTAACTAATATATAATACTGGAAATGTTTTAATTCAAACTTAATAGATTATTGTTTCTTTGTTTGAATGGTAAGTCATGCACCCAGTAAGAACTTGTGAACTTGCAAACATCTAACTTCTTTCCAAAAAAGGTAACGTCAGTATTTGACTTTCAGTTGTCAGTAATTACTTTGTTGTTTCTGGGTTCAAAGTAACACATTTCTTATTTTGATAGACGAATTAGGTGGTTGAATGAGTTGCAAATTTAGTGATAGACCTCAAATATTAACATATCAGTAAAAGGTGTAAGTGTAATCCATCAATGACCCCAGCATCTGAGGATCGAGAACACAATCTGTCATGTCAAACTGAATGCCCCACTTATTATGAGATTTCATGGTAAACCTGTTTACTGAAACACGTTAACTTTTCAAACATGCTTTGTAGGAGGACAGCATGAAGGAACTAGCATTACAGAAGATGATGGGTGGTGTTCTGGAAGTTCGTAAAGAAGATAAGTTTAAGAAGGTGAGAATGGCTGTTTTACATACAGTTCATGAAGATCTGAAAAACTCACTGTAAACTAAAGTCCATCTAATTAATTGTTTGAATAATGATTAACTAATTAAATGGTTTATATGGTCCACTAAAGTATAAGATAACATTTCATTTGTTAAACCTTATTTCTCTTCATATAATTAGATTATTCTAATTAACCTCTAAATTATGATTTTTTAATTACCTTTATATGTTTTTAAATAATTTCATAGGTTTTTTTATTCGTTTAAATAGAACTTTTAATATGATTAAAAAATCATAGTGTGTTTTAAGAAATTACAATTTACCTGAAGACGTGTTAACAAAAGATTGATCATAGCAAGCAAACGTTTTTCTAATTTTATTTTTGTACACAAAGCACATATACCTAAGTATGACCCATATATATCCTTCAAAGAACATATACTTAAGTATGACCCACAGATATCCTTCAAAGAACATATATTTAAGTATAACTCACATTTATCCTCCAAAGAACATATACTGAAGTGTAACCCACAAATATCCTTCAAAGAAAATATTCTTAAGTGGGAGTCACAGTTGACCTTCAATGAACATATATGTATGCCTCATAAATATTCTCCAATTAACATGAAGCTATGTCTGGTTCATGGCTGTCCTTCAAAGAATAGATCAGTCTAAGTGATTTACAATTTAAAGTTTTCTTCACGCTTCTGGAAGACCACATGCTTTGTGGTGTCAGTTTTTAATAAAGAGCTTCCTAACAGACCACATCCACCATGTCCTCCTGGTAAATCTAAATATAGTTTTATTTGTATTATTTTTCATAGAATCTGTTTCCATTAACTTGTTGTAGAAATCAAGTGAAATAAGAAACTATATTGTAATTAATTTTGGAATTGTTAATATGTTTTAGTATAAGTATTAATTAATAATTATTAATATACTCAAACCAGCTCTGTGTATAATTATTATTCAGTTATTACAAAAGATATGATTAAAACCTAAGTTTCACCACATGGTATCATTATTAATATTTCTCAACATACAGTCACATAAACTTTGATAAGTTCCTAATGACCTAATTTGCTCTATTTTAAAATAATTATGTAACACAGATCTGATCATTTGGGTGTTATAGAAATGTATTCTGTCCATTTACAAGTACAAATGGTGATTTAATAATGGCCCAGCAGCTAGTGAGCTGTACACTTAATCTGATAATCTATGGTTCATGTTTCACTGACACTAAAACAAGGTACACGCTTTAAGACCATCATGGATACATTATAATAATGACATTGAATTCTACTATTTGATAAGAGTAGCCCAAGAGTTGGTAGTGAGGGCTGCTGACTAGCTTATTTCCCTCTAGTGTATCAGTTTAGAAATATTGATAGAAATAGCCCTTGTGTAGCTTTGTGGAAATTTTAGCATTAATTGACTGCTAGGAATATTTTGGCCATCTTTTTTCCTGAGAAAACAAGTTCAGAAATCTTAACCTATCCTCGTATGATAACCTTTCCATTCCAGATATAATTCCAGTAACTCTTCTTTGAACCTTTTCCAATAATTTAATGTCTTTCATAAGGTAAAGAACCCAAGACTGAACACAATACTTCAATTGTGGCCTAACCAGTGACTAGTACAATGTAATTTTAACCTCTTTAGACTTGTATTCAATATTTCTATAGATACAACGTAAAATCCTATTTGCTCTTCCATTAGCAACAACACATTGCTTGGATGGCTTTAGAGACTGATCCATTACACCAAGATTTTTTTCTTTCATGACACTGTTAAGGTTATTCCCATACAAATTATACTTGTGATTCAAGTTATGATAACCTAAATACAGTACCTTGCATTTATCATAATTAAAACACATCTGCCTTTTATTCAACCAACCCCCCCAATATCCAAATCTTTTTGTAAGACAGCAACACATAACACCAACTTCATCAGACAAATGAATAGAATATAATTTTTACAACCAGTGAAAATTACTTGTAATGCATAATAAAATGTTTAAGACCATTGTGTGTCACTGATGACTTTAAAACCACTAAATAACACCATATCTGGTGATTAGGATGCTTGACTCACAACCTGAGAGTCATAAGTTCAAATCCTTGTCTGGCTGACCCCAAATTAGCTGGAATTGAGGTCATTGTGGGAAGAACAATTAATAAGTTCCTTTAGTTCAGAAGGGAAATATTATCTCTGGCTTCATAAAAACAGCTACAAACACAAATAAACGAACTATCCTATTTTCTTTGCTTACTTTGTTTCTGGATTAATAGTAGCCTATACTTTCTTTAATAGTGTAATATCATAAGCCTATTCCTCACTTCCAGCATTGAAATATCATGTCTTATTAAACCTTAACTTTTGTGTAACATAATGAAAAGTTATTTCCTTTTGGTTTGTGCATCAAGAAATTTGTTACACTTTTGCACATAGAGTCTTAAATGTTTATTTTTATGCATATAATTACAAGCTGCCAGTGTCTTTCTGTTCCTCTCTTCACAAATAAAGCTTCTATTTACCCTGATGTTGGGCCTAGCATGTCCTGGTGGTTAGGGTACTCAAATCAACCTGCAGGTCAAGGGTTCAAATCTCTATCACTGAAAATGGTGGCCTTTTTAGCTATGGGGACATTACAATGTGGTGTTCCATCCTACTATCCATTAGTAACAGAGTAACTGAAGGATTTATGGTTGGTAGTGTTGACTAGCTGCATTCTCTCTAGACTACAACTCTTATTTAAGAAAAATATGAAATTCAAAAGAAAGGAAACCAAATAATTTTCCTTATACAACAGTGAAGAGTTTGGGGTAGTTTAAGTACTACTGTTTTAAAATGTTTTAACCCACAGATTTGATAAATAAAACATGATGTTTCAATAAAGATATTTAGTCTTCATCCAGTAATAAAACAAAATTCACATCATCATGTGGCATACCAAGAGAAATGGTTATTGGTTAAGTGACTCTGATTGATTGTTTTGATTTGGTTTGTTTTGAATTTCCTGCAAAGCTACTCTCGGGTTATCTGTACTAGCCATCCCTAATTTATTTAGCAGTGAAGACTAGAGAGAAGGCAGGTAGTCTATCACCACCCACTGCCAACTCTGGGGCTACTTTTTTATCAATGAATAATGGGATTGACCATCACTTTATAATGCCCCTACAGCTGAAAGGGAGAGTATGTTTGGTGTGAGAGGTATTCAAACCTGTGACCCTCAGATTACGAGTCAAACACCTGAACCACCTGGCCATGCTGAGCCGACTCTGACTGAAGATGGTTGTTTTTATTTTTGACATTTTTTAATCTACAGGATCCAACCCCTCCAAATTTTATGGTCATTAAGTCCCAATCAGAATGGACTAAAGAGGAATACCAAGAAGCAAAGGAGTTTGAAGAAAAAGTGAAGGAATTTAACAGAGAGAAAGAGAAACTCCATCATCAACTTGAAATGGAGCTCCAGAAACTAGAAAATGCAGTTCAAGACTCAACAACAGCATTTAATATCAAATTAAAGAATCTCTTTGAGCATAAAATTCTCACTGATAACATTATATATCAGGTATGTTTAAAACCTGTGTGTAGATAGCAAATAATAGGTGTTATTCTTCAAAGTGACAATGATCACTGAACAGATTTAAACATCACTTTTAACTGTTTGAAACAAGCTGTCTTCTAACCTTGGTTCATCTGTCAATAAACCAATGAAAGTGTTTTGTATGCATTCCTATTTAATCCTATTGTTTTTCATTCATTTTTAATACAAATAATCTTATGATGATTTGAACAAGGTACATACATGCAAATAAATCAATCGAGTTTCTGTGTATATGTGAGAGTTAAAACGTTTACTGAGAGCTTTTCACCTTATTTACTACTTTCTGGTTCTCACTCCATCCAGCAACTGGCATGAAGACTCTTATTTTATGATCAAACCTAGTATTTCTGTTGAACTTCAACACTTTTAAAAATATGAAATCATGTATAGTAAAGTTTCGTTTCTGTTTCATCTATACATTTACAGGAAGAACTAATGATATTAAACTTGATTCTAGCTCAAATGCTAGAAACAGAACTAGAGCAGTGGATTGAATTTAGAACCAAAGAAGTCCAGGATGTCGAGAAAGAGAAGGTAAATATGATTTTATGTTGCAGGAGGTCACATGTTATGAAAATATTCATTATCACATGTTACCTCTGAAGCTTTAACTCCAGTGTGACACTGAAGATAAATAAACAGAGAAAGACCCACCCTTTCATCAGGTGCTTTATAAAATACATTTTTTCTCAGTATAAAAGCTATACAGTGATAAAACTCTGTAATTCTTTTGTTGGAGATGGTTATATTTATGATTACTTAGAGGCAGCTCTCACTAGATGATTGCTTTGTACAGCTGGGTGAAGATAATGTGTGATATGTGAAGTGTATATTGTTACAAAAACTAATTAGATTATAAAATTTGAGATTTGAATGATTCAATTTTAGATGCTCAAATAAAATATTAAGCATATTAAGTGGTACCATGATAATCCTTATAACTTGAAAATTAACAACTGATTGACATTCTTGTTTGAGAGAAATTGTGTATATTATGAAGTGATTTTGAAGTCTCAACATGTTGTTACAGTCCATTTGGTAATGCAATACCTGACAATAGCTCTGTTGCATATCTTCCATTGGAAAAGGTTCCATTTTGAGAGTGTCATGTTCAAAGCATAATATTCTTCTATTCATGCTTTCCATAATCTTTCTAATGTACATATACGGCAGTTTCCAAGCACCTTTTCAACAGTCTGATCCACAGAAATCCATAAGTGCTATATCAACCAACTTGGCTAGCACATCTGCATGAAATACAGTAAAAACCTATTTCATTTTTTTAGTTGCTTGAGGTATACAATAACTGGGTAATTTTACTTGAAACATCTGTACACATCATTCATGTTTCTTTTCCATCCAGAGATACATCTTGATTATGTTACCTGTGATGTGTGGGAATCTTTTACTATGGTCTTGGTGTTTGTGGATTTTCACCTGTTATAAGACATTGTACATGGTTATCATGGCTAGAATACATCTTTTTGTAGGTCTTCCTTTTTTGAAAGTGATTTGTGCCCTAAATTGGTTCATATTTCTTTGTTTCCTAATACCATTAAATCAAGGGGTATCCTCATGAGAGCACATCTTTATGATCTCAGTGTATGAACATTTTTCGTTCAAAAGGGCTGCTACATATTCTTTCCAAAACTGATTCAGTGTTTGATGCCATCACACTAATGACAAAATATAGTACTGTTGCACTGTATTCCACTATAACTTTCTTTCACCTATATATTTTGCATCATTCACTGATTTATATATTCAAAATTATTTTAATATAGCATGATCGACCCTCTGTATTGGAGTCCACTGAACCACATATACTTTATGAAATTAAGAATAATAATTTTCACTTTATTTCAGTTGTGTTAGCATTACAACAACAAGGTACTTCTAAACCAGATAAAACTCCATGAGGGTACTAGAAAAGTGCTATGATCCCAAATTAAGACTTGTCACCATTACACAAAACTTGGTCTCTAAAATAAATTAATTTGTTTTTTCCTTTTCAGCAATATAACAAAGAAGCAGTGAAAGATGCAATAGAGATTCAAACCCTTCTAAAGGAAAAATATGAAAACCTCCTAGCAGCTGACAGAGTATTAGATAAACAAGCTAAAAAGGAGTTTATGGACTACCCTAATGGGGATATTTTGTACAAAGCATTCCGAAAGAAAAAGTTTGTAAAAATTTTGAAACATTCTGTGCAATTATTTTTGGTGTAATAAAAAAATCAGTTTTAGATGTCTGGATTTGTATATTAGCTTAACATGACTGGAAAGAAGACTTAGTAATGAACTAATTACCTAGTTGCAAAGTTAATTCAAACCAGTTTCCATGGAGCTTTAAAACGTCTTAAATGTGTTGGTGTAAGTTTTAAAAAGTGCTAACCTCTTTCTTGTCAGGATTTTGTTTTGTAGAAATTATCTAAAAAAGTGTCAGTTTCTTTATTTCACTGTTTGGTGCCGTATAGTTATGTGTCTATCAAAAAACACAAGTTATTTTATAATCTGTTGTGATATCTCTGCACCATATATGGTCAGTAAATATACATATATCTAGATTTATCACATATTATTTTAGTTAAATTACCATAAATATTAGAAATATATTTCTCCAGTGCTTTTAATACATAATTTTGAAATCTCATAGAAATCAGCACAAACAGTATTTACATTTCTATCTAGTGAGCACTAATTGTAATACGTGTAAACATGCAATTAAATTAGGGCTAATAATTAAAATATTTGTGACAAATAATTTACTCAAGCTAATTTGGGTAAATATTTTTTGAATATGAGAGCACCTGACTTATCTTGAGCAAAACCTATATGGAAACAAAATGTTCATTCTCTCAACAGACATACAGAGGAACAAAATAAACTGTGTTAGTAGGTGAGATACACACGTCTTTCATAAAGAGAGTGATATTCAATGTTAATATATTACAGATTGAGTAAGTAACACATGAAGAACATTTACTTCACTCTTTCTCATTAATATTTTTGTCATCTTTAATTAGTTTATCTTGGCCCGGCATGGCCAAGCAAGTTAAGCCGTGCAACTCATAATCTGAGGATCGCGGGTTCGCATCCCCGTTGCACCAAACATGCTCGTCCTTTCAGCCGTGGGAGCATTACAATGTGATGGTCAATCCCACTATTCGTTGGTAAAAGAGTAGCCCAAGAGTTGGCGGTGACGACTAGCTGCCTTCCCTCTAATCTTACATTGCTAAATTAGGAACCGCTAGCACAGATAGCCCTCGGGCAGCTTTTTGCGAAATTCAAAAACAAACAATTAGTTTTGCATATACATAAATCTTTAAATTTGCTAAGGATTGGTTTCAAATTTGGTCAGCTGATGGCCACATGAGTTTTGCAAACAATTGAGTTATTGCTACGAATATATACTTACAAAACAAAATTATTCTATGAATTCAAAAAACTTGCGTGACATGAAACAAGACAAGCTAATCAGGATCTTATTAAATTTCTTGTATTTTTATCATGTTATAAACATGGTTACTTGTCTATAACTCTAGTACAAAAGCTAAAAACCTGAGACAAAATAAAATTTTAATGTTGTTTTAAAACCCAAAGTTTTCTTTGCAATTATTTGTTAAAACAACAGTCTTAGCACTGTTATCAAGTATGTCACCATTTGTCTTATTGGAGTTTACCTATGGTTATTCTATGTGATATTACAGTTATACAGTGTTTGTTGTTATTACCTCATGTGAGAGGAAAATTCAGTTATTTAAGTAACATTGTGTTTGTTCTTGTTTTGTTATTAGGGTTCAGAGACAACGATGTAATATGTTCGTTGATCCAACATGTCCTAATCCGTATGGTGCAAAAACCACAAGGAAACAAGAGGAATCACTAGCAGAAGAAAACACAACTCCTCCTCCTCCTCTTGAAAACATCGGTGTTACCGTTTGGAACCGTGTCTGTGAGCTTCGGGAGAAAAAGATTAAAATAGAAAGAAATGTGAGCTATTTGTAACAGATGGTTGTTGTTTTTTTTATTACCTCAATGTTATGATAAAACTAAGAGAAAATGAATAACATTATAAACTATCAACTTGTGCTTCCATGCAGAGTCTGTTTCAAGGACCCATAGTCTGGTCAGAAATATTATTTAATTTTGATTGTTGTATCCTTTTTACATCCACATCTCTCACTCAACACTACCCATGGACAGCACTGTGTGATCAGTTTAGTTTTTAAGTTGTTATAATGTCTGAAATCGAAACTAGCCATCTTTGATGTACAGACTGTGTGTATACATCAACATCTCCTTGATTGTTAGTTGCATCCTGTCAACTGTTACGAGCATCAGTTGCACTTTACCCATCTCTCTACATATACCTGTCTGATAAGTTAGGACACACTGTTAGAAGAAGCTGGAATCACTGATGGATTTATCTTCACACTTGTAAAAACACATAAAACAATAAAGTATAGTCAGTGAAACAGGGTGCTGAATGTTGGATAAATGTACAGTGTAAAAAGGGAGTAGCCATGTTGCTAATGGTTTACTTGTCTGGTTCTTACTGTTTAGAACAGCCAAGTATCATGTAAGATGCTTAACTATAAACTATTAAAAATGTAAATGTTCTTAGAAACAACAAACATTAATATCAGATCAATTCAGTTTGCAAAGTAAATTTATATGACAAGAATGTTACATAAACAACTAAGTGCCTATATGTAAAAATCATCAGGTTAATTTTGAAGTGGTAACTACTGAATCCTTCCAGATAAAAGAAAAAGCCCTTGACCTAGCAGAAATTACTGCTCGTGTGCAACAGTTAAATGAGGAAATAAACAAATTAGAAGAACAGATTCAACAAATAAGTCAGGAACTTAAAAGGTAACTTCTTGTTTCCATAGTAACATGTGAATCAGATGTAATTCAGTTTTGTTCTTTACTGTACCTGTGTGCTAAAATCATGATGTTTTGAATAAAAGCCACTGGTTTATATTAATGTAGACAATAAGATTGTGGTTATACAGTTAAAAATTATATGTTAGCATCCTTTATGACAAATATCACAATAAAAAAAGCTCATGAACAGATCACATTTTCATGTTAACAAAGTCAAACAAGTTGTTTATTTCTTACTGTTGAGAAACTACAAAACTATAAAAATAGAACTTGTATGTTCATTTTCATACTTGGAAGTATCGGTTAAAATGCTTAGCTATAAACTATTGAAAATCTAAATACTGTTACAATCAACAGAAATAAATATCACATTAATTCAGTTATTCCTCTGTTAACTTCTGATTTCTGGGCAACACTAAAGACTCGCAAAGTCTAGTGGTTGGGTGAAGTATTTTTTTTCTATATTTCTTTAATATTTTCTGTTTGTCAGAGTTACAGACCTTCACCATAAGCTGTGTACTGATGTGAAAGTCCAGTTAATCATGAAACAAGGTCAGATTGAAACAGAAGATTCAGAGTTTATTCCAGATTATTCTAGAATGTTACTAGTGCATCAGTTGGCTGTAGAGAGACCTATCTCAAAAATCAGGGTACAGAGTTACTTTTTTGTATTTTAACACACTGGTTGCCAGGTATATTACTGATGAAACACGTGGCACGTTATTAATGTGTAATTAACCTAGCTGGCACATGTATCCCTAATGACCACATTCTCTTTGAAGTGATTTAGAGTCCAAAATATATTTGTGACAGTAAAAAAATATTTTATGTAAATTAAAAATGTCACAAAGACACTGGACATTTGGCATACAGAGACTATCTTGTACTTAGTTTGGTAGCCAGTGTGTGAAATATGATCCTTATGTTGTTCCTCAAGAGATGACAAGAAAAACTTGGTCAAATGATAGTAAATATAAATTAACACATTTAAGTGAAAACTTTCTAGTTTTATTTTCAGCA
The DNA here is from genome assembly GCA_011833715.1 of Carcinoscorpius rotundicauda. Taxonomy (NCBI): domain Eukaryota; kingdom Metazoa; phylum Arthropoda; class Merostomata; order Xiphosura; family Limulidae; genus Carcinoscorpius; species Carcinoscorpius rotundicauda. The sequence continues at coordinate 102,815,338 of CM022394.1, read as the reverse complement.
ATACTTCAAACAGGTATCCTTTGTTAAGTAGGTAAAGACTGAGTTACAGTGGAATTAGCCTCAAATCGTCCCAGAAAACAAACTAGGAAAAGGTTTTAGATGTGTCACTTTATTCTTTATTAACATTTATCCAAGTTTTCTTTCTCATAACAATTAAAGTTTTTTTTAATCTACCTCACTTTACATGGTTTCTACTACTTGAAATGTTGTAGAAAATAAACTAGAAAAAGATTTCATTTAAAACAGTTGAATTCATTCTTTAGTATCAATTTACAATCAAATGATTAAATTGTGTGTCTATGAAATTATATCAAAATACACTGCTATTATATTTTAACACTGTTTCACTGCTCAAACATGAATTGAGATATGTATTATTATTGATTTATTGTTTAAATAGATATTTAACATGAGTGAGCTAGATTATGATTTTCAGAAACTTAAGTTCTACTGAAATGAGCATACATCTTTCTCTGCTTTTAATATTATTGGATAGGAAACCACATAAAATTACTGTGAATTTCATGATAATGTTAAAATACAATTTTGTTCAGTATACTCTGTCAGCATGGAGCATTTGTATGTTGTTGTTTTTTTTAGCTAACAAAAACAACTGTTATATAGAGTTTTAATACACAAAAGATATGACAGCAATTAATATTAATAAAAGATGCTTGTAGCCTATTAAAAATGCTGAAATCTTTATGTATACAATCTGTGTCCAGGAACTAGGAGAGAATAAAATATTAGCTATAAAAGAAGGACAGGACTTCCATAAAGGAATAGCTTGGCTCGAGTGGGAGCATCAGAAGTTACGTATGACTCTTGAAGACTTGAGACAATATTTACATGATATTCAGACCATCCGTGTAACTCAAGAAAGACAGAAATTCTTGGCTGAAGGTCATGCAAGTGAACCAAATTATGAGGTAAAGGTTTTGGAGAAGGCATTAGAGATAGAAGAAGAGGTGAGTCAACAAATAACCTGTAGTTCAACTTGGGTGTTTTTTATATTCAGGAAGTGTTTGAAATAATTAAAGACTATTAGATCATGGTGACACATTCAGAGCATTATTCTGATAACACATTAAGAACAGATATTACAAAATATGTTTGGTATTAAGTCATATGCTGACACATTGTATTTTATTTTATACTAGTTTCTCTCGATTAAGATATGTGACTGTGGCTAGTAAGTTATGTTTTCAGCTACAACCACAATCTTACACTGGTATATCCTAAATAATTAAAAAAATGGATATTGAATGTAGATTTGAAATCCTTAAAGATTTTCTAGCAAAGTTTCATGTAAGAAAAGTTTATTACTTCATGTATTTATTCTTGAATACCATTAGACTAGATTCAAGATGTGAAACAAGGTCACTGTGGACCAATAATAAAAAAACAAACCTTTATTCTAAGCATTTTCTAAGGAAAGTCACACATTACGAAAGACTTGATTCTGAACTCCAAAGCAGTATAGAAACCAAAAGGACAGAAAATGGCCTGTTGAGTCAAAAGATTGAACTACTAAACCAGCAAGTCAGTGAAAGGAAACTAATTCACATAGATGAAGGTGAGATATTCTTTAAAAAATACAATATAGAGACTAAGAAACTCTTGATATTTTATACAAATCACAGCAGAAAGTTCTGTAACCACAAAAAACTTTGGTATCATACAAAAAGTGTAGTGGAAAAAAATATATTTTTTCTAAATATAGCTTAGGAGTTCAATTTTTGCTAATTTCACTCACTCAGTCTTGCATGAGTCAAAGATAAATTTCTTAACATAGAAATTACTCCACAGATGATGAAATGAGTAAACAGAACCTTGAGTACTTGTTGATCACTAATCAACAGAACCTTGATTATTCTGGTATGTTTTGTTCGCAGGCCAGCTGGGGTGTATTCAGTGGATGTTGAAAAGCTATTTTAAGAGAACTTGTGGATGTAGGACTAAAGTAACTTTCTTTTGAACTATTTCACACATGATTCAGACAAACATTTTCAAATATCTACATGAATAAATTTTGTTAAAATGTGACTTTAAAACATTCTAGCTTAAAAGGATTTTCCAACTTTAAACACGAACAAATCAGGTGAACCACGAAGGAGGAACTTTAGTCAAATAAGAGAAAACTGTGATGTTAAAACTTGCAGTATTTCCAACAAATGTAATGTTACACTTTTTCAAGATCTCCTTATGATGCTAGAAGCTCTTAACCAGAAGATAAGCAAACTTCAATTGTGAAACACTCCAAGAATTGTGGCCACTTGACAGCTTGTAACATGTGCTTAAATTGGAAAAAAAAGTACCTAACTAGCCAGTTTAAATACTTGTTTGGGAAAATCAGTTAGGTCACAGAAGGTATGAAAATGTTAATTGTATATAGTTTTCTCCTTTCCTTAGAATAAAGTCCATTAATGAGCATTTGGTAAGACCAATATTTCACAAAATGCACCAAATAGTTACCGAAACACAGGAAGATAGGGGTATTTTCATTGGTCAAAACTGGAAAAAATCTTTGACAAATAACTTGTAATTATTTAAACAGACTATTCATTTAGGTTGTTCCTAAAAGGTGGATTTAGAACTCTTAAGAGGTTTTTCTTCTGAGGTCTGCCAACATCATAAACCCCCCAAACTGAAAGATATGGTTTGAAATTTACCAAATTTTTACAATACAGGCAACTGACTAAAAAGAGAAACAGAAGTAATGCACATTGCTCTAAGAATAGATATCTTGTAGTATTTTGAATTGGTTGGTGTTATTGTGGGTAAACTTTGTAGTTTTAAATACAATGTTATGCCAGAAATTCTAAAATGTAAAATAATTCTTGAAACTTATAAGAACATTCTGAAGTGATTCAGGAACTATATTATTGGATTTCTTTTTTCCACTGACAGTGTGGGAAAATTAAGAAAAACAAAAGTGTTTCAACATTGTACAAATGTCACTTGGGAACACTGTGGTGTTGAATCTACAGGAAATCAGAAACAGTGACAATCCAATCATAATGTGTTTCCCACAATCCACCAGGACACTATAAAAGACTACCAACACCTACACAAACTGGCCTGAAGATGAAAGGTGGAAAACTTTTCAAAACGTCGTCTTCTACACTTGCGTCTCCACAACAGGCAGTTGCCGTCCATTCTACAAAATTTCATTGTAGTATTAATTGTTTTAACACAAAGCAAAAGTGACAGTGTCCTTACTGGAAGTTTCAGTACATCTACACTATTTTAAGTAACTGCAAGAATAAAACTAAGTAATTTAATTGGATCATTTTTTTACTTAAGTCAATTCTAGCTTAACATTATACAGTTTCATAAATAAATGGTTTGTATTTTAATAGTTATGTCCTTGGGCACCATTAATTTATATACAGTATGCCCCAGGGTAAGATTATTGTCAGATCCATTAGAAAACCAATGGCAATCAGAAATAATTTAAAAGACTGGACCACAAAATCATAGTACCAAGGGTATGGCATAATAAATAATATAATTTTAGAAGTTTTATCTTTATCAGTTGTTTAATTTAACAGGAGACCATCAAGAAAAGCAGACAGCCATTAAAAGATACCAAGGCTTGGTGAGACATCGCCAATTAAAACAAATAACCAAGGAACAGAGAGAACAGATTGAAATTCGTCGTCAAATACTACAAAATTTGCAAAATAGAAATTTTCCAAACTTGTCTCTTGCTTTTAGTCAACAGTTTTGAATCTGTTGTTATGAATTCTGAATGTGTCAGGTGTTGTGTTAAACGTATACTTATCTTTAGTCAAGATGCTCTTCATAACATCAACTAATAGTTCTGTTTATAACATAATGGGAACAGCATGTCCAGTGTTATCAGTGTATAATACATAATTTGTCTGAAATTAAATAACAAGTTTTATATTCAGCAAAAACTTTTCATGAATCTATTGTATCTCATACATACTTGTAATAAAGCAAAAACAAATTCTAGTACAAGTTTCTTCTGATACACAAAATCACACAGTTGAAGAAAGGAAACATTGTTATACTTTATTAATATTTGTTAGTTTGTACTTCTTATTGTGAATAAATAATGGCTTTCTCAAGTTACAAGAATAAAATCAAAACATTACCTTCCAGTCATCTAGAACAGCATGCTGACCATGCTTCATTTATAACCCTAACACTTTTGCTGAACCACCATATGAAGTGGGAAAAATAGCTTACCATGATGTAGTAACCAGAATTATGTATTAAGATAATAGTGATAATTTGTTCTATTTCTCAGTATGTTACAACTTAACAAGCTTGTATTGTAATTGTAAACAAAATTCAAGAGGTTGCAATGAAGATAATCCCATATCAGAAAGTCTCCTTTCCTTCATATTATAGTTTTACTGAATCATTAATTGTACATGATGTCACATTGTACTAACTTGAATTACAACCAACTTGTATGCTGTTTACACACACACAGCTGTATAATGTATTGTAGTACTATGCTATAAATTTATAATTAATGTTTCGTGAGAAACCTACTGAACTGAATAGTTAATTCACAGATACTGTTACAGTCAATTAGTCTTGTAAATATTGTTGGATCTACTAATTATCTTTTCATTTACAGTTAATACTGAGCCCTTGTACACCAATATTCCTGTGCAAACTGCAGTTCAATTAATAGCAACCATGACTCAATATAATATCATTATTATACCTGAAGTAAATTATTTATTTTATCTAAAGTTAGAGTGACATATTTCAATTAATCACATTCCTGTTTTGTTATTTATATAATAATAATCAGGAAGTAATCGAGTGATCTTTAAAACGTATCGGCATCACTCCAACTAAAGTTTTTATCTACCATTTCTGAACTGTTCATGTGGAGAACCTTACACCTCACTGGAGTTACTCTTACTTATTCCCGATTCAGTACCTGGAGTTGTAAAATGTTGAGGGAAAGGAATGACACACAAGGCTTTTATGTTATGCGCTGAATATAGAAGTAAAATATACTGATGCATTATGGTGATCACCTTATTCTCTTTTAACACAAGAGATATTGCAGGTACTTATGGACTAAACAGCCAGATGAACAATTTCACAGTTGCCTTACCTAATTTTGAACTACTAACCAGAGAAAAAGGAGCAACATCTGTCACCACAGGGCTTTTTCCACCTGTTTGATCTAAATGACAAGACTGACTGTCATTTTTATAATGCATCCACAGATGAAATAGTGGAGCTTGTTCAGTGACATCTCAAACCCTGGACTATTCACTTCACAGCCTAACATACTAACCACCAGGCCACACACAACCCATTACGTGAAAGAATTAGTCTTTGTAATTTCCATGCTGTCATACATTTAATTAAAAACAATAAAAGAGATTGATACTAACCTACAATCAGATACCAAAGTTGAATGTAACACAGTTAGTATGATAGACAAACCAAACCACCACTATGATCATTAGAGACCTTAAACAGTGAGAACTTAAGACATCAAGAAGTCAGTAATTTTCAAATGAAGGCCTGATATCATACATTGTTTTATAATGGTTCAACTTAAGTTTTGGTTTCCTTTTTTTTTTTAAATGGAATTAAATTCAAATCTTATATGCAAAAACGGCTCGTTTGGGTTCAGAAAATATTTTAAATAGAAGAGCGAACAACGTTTTGACCTTCTTCAAATCTCTTAAATGTAATCTTATTTAAATGAAGTAATGTCTTAAAAGTTAAACCTAATCTATATTTACCAGTGATAACATGTACTTTACCTCTGTCTATGACCAAAACATACAACCATTTCCAGGAGGCTTTCTTTGTACATAGTGTAGTGGTTCATGTGTATTAGTTGATTATAGTTCACAGTTCAGACTGTAGCAGTGCACTCGGTTACATTCTGCACATGATCAGAGACTAGCACTGTAACCAACCTTAGGTCTACATGTGTTTAAAAACTGTCGTTTTTTACGCAAGTACAGAGATCGAGAGAACATTAACAAGATTATCTTGACGGAAACCGACAATTTTTTAAACCAAACTGAAATTAAACTACTGATCCATATCATTGGACTTTAAAGCAAAACTACTAACATGCTTATGGCAAAGTGTAATTTTAAACTCAAAAATGGATACTAAATTCTTTAGATGTTTTGACTAAGGTAGCATATTTATTAAAAGCTAATAAAGCTTGTAATACATATAGAATAAGGTAAGTGAATGTCCTAAATTGTACATATACACTGATACTAATATTTCACTTTGTAGTTTTTGATCTGGTAATTTATCTTTATGCATTGACAATATTTTAATCATAAATGAAGTTAAAACAGTTCCATAGTGACACTATCCACCAAGACTGGTATCACAGCTACCTTTTGTGTTATAATACCAAGCACATGTATCTTCAACAATTCTGGTCTTAAGAGATAAATAAACAAAGGAAAACACTTTCAGTTGCATTTTGTTTTTCATCTGTTCCAGTTGCATGATGTGTCATAATGGAAAAGTTTAGTAAGCCAAGATCAACACACACTGTTTACCCTAAATAGCACGATATAGCATAGTACACACTAACTGCACACTGTTACATAACGTATCATGATATACTGTAGTAAACCATCTTCTACACATGTACACTCATTACATCATGATAGATCACATTAGAGATGGCAATAAACCATTACCTATACGTGTACATGTTATGTGATAATAGACACTGCAGTAAGCCATGATTTTTCATGTGCCCTTCACACAATGGAAACATTTTAGTTAGTTGCTATGAGAGAAAAGTAGGACTGTAGTGCATGGGAACTTCAAATGTTGACTGTGGATAGGTTAAGATATATTATAAACCTTTTGTTACAGTGGCACAGCATAACATTAAATATTCTTTTTTCATGAGGTTCAAAATGCCAACTGGTTTTCAGCATTGGCATTTAACAGACCTGTTTTTTCCATCGAGTACAACATTTTTAATACTGAATTACCTTCACAAGAAATTCAGGGATCAAAGTACTGGTTGGTGAAAACAGACTTTACCATCAAGACAACCAGAAACAAGCTGGCAGTGAGTTGGAGAAAACTTTGTACTGACCACATAGTGTACGTGACAGAGATTAGTGCAAAGTTCGTGCAGCTGAGCAGGCGTTTCTGGGACACAGTCACACAGTTCAGAACAGTTTTTGTTAAAAGCAAACAGTCGAACACCAAAACCATATGGCGAACATATAAGGCGTCCATCTGTACTGAAGCACAGTTCCTTAATAAATCCTCGTCCAACATTTGGTTCTTTACTGTAGTGCGTTAAACGAGGAAAATTCTGATGAATTTTACTCGATTTCCTCAGTTGATTCTGTGAGGTTCTATTCCCATCTACTAATACAACCTTTCGTGCTGCCTGCTCAGAGCCGGTCCTTAAGAAAAATAATGGCTGTTCTCTGGAAGGAGACTGATCAGGTCCAACAGAATTTGCAACGACGTATGCCAACCTCTGGGCTTCAGAGGGTACACTGACATCTTCTCCACTGGAAGTAGAAGGTTGCTCTGCCGAAGATGCAGACGGTGAGACAGTGATTGTTGGAGTGAAAGATAGACTTGGCTCGGTCCTTCTGTGTCGTAGAATTCTCAGTTCAATGTCACCAAACCTAAAACGTTGTGTGTTGGAATTAGGTGATTCATCCCGACTCTCATGGGACTGAGGCCCATAGTTTAAACGAATGTGAACAACAGGTCTTTCCCAGAGTCCAGATGATCCAGAATCTTCCAGATTCTCTCCACCACTCTCCTGACTAGCTGTTCTACTGCTATCTCCAGATTCCTCCCCATCAACTTCATCATCTGGAATAATCTCACTTTCCTCCTCTTCGATTGCTTCACTGTTTTCATCCTTTTCACTTTTATCACTGTTATTATATTCTTGTATGTCATGTACACAAGTCCACTGAAAAAAAACTTTTTCATCACATCTTTTACAAAACATGTATTTTGTAGACAAGTTTTAATAAAACAAGGACCAGAGTACAGTTTATACCCCATTAATTTATCTTTCAGCCAACACATTTTTAAGCATGCCCACAAATACAATATTTCGTACACATGTAGATATTACCTTCTATCTTCCCCATTTCTTTCTAAATACATGTAAATGAATACCATCTACACTTGTGATTAACATGGTATTATCAAACTTTAAAATGAAATAGTTGAGTGTTTAGACCAGATTTTGTATTAATACACACCAATTAAGTACTACATTTCAAGTGTATAAAATGTATGGCACATGCTTAAACTTTAACACAATATATCTGTGTATCAGATATCAACACATACAGTATTGGAAAATAATTATGAAAACAAGTACAATAAAATGCAAGTATTATCCAGCTGATGAAAGAAAATAAGTACATACAGGAGTGCTGCCATAAAATAAACACACACAGGACTAGTGGGAAAAAAACAAGTATGCAAAAGAATAAATATTGCATATTTAACATTACTTAATGTGCATCATGAAAATATGCTTTTTCCTGCCTGTTACTGTATCTTACATTATATGGAGTCTCTTGATAAAATGGACAGAGCGTGCTGAACATCTGACTTGATTTGTATTAACACAATTTAAGTTTCATAAAGTACCTTGGTGTTTTTAGCTACTTGTATGTATAAACAATATTTGCCTCATATTAAGTGATCTCCTACTTTGTTTTAATTAGGTTAATAACGTACCTCAGAATGTTCATAACTACTCATATTCCTCGATAAAACACACCACCCGTTTGGATGAACCTGCAGGGAAGAGATGAATAAGGCATCATTGGCTTCAGGAAAGTCACTGATTAGCTCCACCCGGTTCCGTTTGGCTCTGAACAGGTGATTGAAAGCTATTGTGTCTGAATGGGGTGTGTTCCCCATCTGCATTAACCTGTACATGTTAGGCTGCCAAAGAAAAAAAAAATCATGTCAAAAACCACCTTTATATTTCTCTTAATCAAAAATTCTAGTTGTATTTGTTTTTTCATAGCAAAGCCACATTGGGCTATTTGCTGAGCTCACCAAGGGGAATCAAACCCCTGATTTTAGCATTGTAAATACATAGACTTACTGCTGTACTAGCAGGGTCTTCTATAATTGTAACAGAACCAATAATAAATCTGGTAAGATAAGACTAAAAAAACATTGTTCTGTGACAGTAATGAACAAACTATAAATAAATAAAACATTAAACGCACACATTCCTAGTGTGGCAATCTGTCACAGCAAGCAAAGTCTACATGTGAACTTATATTTAAAATGTAGCCAAAATATTTACATGAAGTTTTTGTACTTGTTTTTTACTGAATTTTAAGTGTCTTTAAAAACTGTTAAAAAATGAATAAGTATTCACTGCTAACTCCAATAATTAAACATATATTTATATTTCTTGGAATGTATGTTTCAGACAATACCTATATCAAATGTAATGAGTTTATATAATTTTGAGAAATGTAAGAAAGTTATAGGAGACATAAAATACCAGGAAATGAACAATGTTGGATATATAAAGTACATTACCATTTAGGTCCATGATTTTCAACCTTTGGTCCATGGACTCGTATCATTCTAACAGACATTTGAGACAGTAAATTCTAAGTTTTCACATCATATTTGAAATAAAATTAAATATTTCATTACTGTACATACTTATTGTATTCTGATGCTAGAACTGCTAATATATTCTATATTGTCAACTTCTGTGAACAGACTACTTTCAGTATCAGAGTTTTGTCTTTAGTTCACAACAAGTCACTGAGGGTGAACAAAGGTTGAGAATCACTTATTTAGATTTAGATGGTCTATAAATATATGACAACATAGCCTCATGTTATACCATATAAAAGAAATTTTCAAGTTAATTCTGTATTGAGAAGTAAGGACATTTCACCTTGAATCCTTTCAAATCGGTTGCTAATCTAGCAAGATCTAGATCATGTATGACCATTAAATAACCAGTGTTAGTAGATATTATCATCTTGGAACTGTCAGGGGTCAGTCTCATCCTCATAAGTCCTTTAGTGTGGAACACTTTTTGGAAAGTTACATCCCCTTCAGAATAACTGAAAGAAAATTAGATTGTTTGACTTTTTTGCTTCTCGTAAACTACTTAAATGTTCAGAAAAAGGTACTTTGAGGAATAAAGTTCTCAGAATAGAAAATGTAACTTGATTAATCCATATTTGTAAACTTTTAAGTACAAACTAAACACATTCTGGCATTTAAAAACACATTTTCTTTGACAGTACAAAGCAAGTAGTTTCTTGTAATTAACCATTATTTAGATATTTTTAAAGAGAGCCAATTCTCATGTCTGATTCCTACAGACACAATCTTATATCATTTTAATATCTCTATCCTGCCTAAGAAACAAGTTAGGCCTAGGCACCAGCTACGTTCCATTAAAATTCTATCAACTATTAATATTCCTCCTCATTAAAGATAATATATCTACACCTCTGAACTTATTACTCTGTTGGCCATGCTCATGAGGTGCGTTTTTTCCTACAAAGACAACAACAATGCTCAATATATACTTGAATATAGAGAAATATTATATGGCTAATGCTTTATCACTACAAAAACTTCACAATTTTTTTTCTCACCTGTAATGTAAGGCCTAATGCATTCCTTGACTGGCCACACCCTCTTCTGTGGACTGGAGTTTTCCCCATTTAAAACTCATTGGTAAAGCTTGGATCAGTGAAGCAACAAAATGCAGTTAAGCCTAACATAATGGAAATGTTATATAATACCTAAGTGGTCTTTGAGTCTTTTTTTTCAATTCACCATACAGTAACTTAAGATAATTTCTAGATTCATTGTGCTTACCCATTAATGTTCCAAGTGTAAACATTCCCATCAAACCCCGAGGTTACCAACAGTCCAGCGTCTCTAGCATATTCAATGTTTTTCACCCACGATGAGTGTCCTTTAAGCGATATGATTTTGTGTTTTAGAAAACGTGTATCCCACAATGCAACTGTTTTGTCATCGGAGCAGGTTGCAAATACTCGAGAGTCTAGGAATCTGTACGAGAAATTACGTAAAAATACAATTTACAAACAAGAGCAAAACTTAATTAATCATAAAACAACTAAACCAAAATTATTCATAAAATACTTAAACAAGAATGCAATATTATTTAAGCAGAACAGAAATACACTGTTTAATGAGATTGGACTGCTTCACTATAATCTAATACACAATATAAATCAATAATAACTGGCATTAACAAACTGACTAAAAATACTATAATAGTCACATACTTTACAGATGACAGTAAGTTAAAGATGTACCAAGTTAATAAACTAGGCCTAATAAATACAGAATAAAGGCAAATTGTTCTTAAGCACAATGCTACATGATTGGCTATCTATGTTGTGTCTACCACAAGTATTCAGGTAATTATAGGGTACATAAAATACACACAAACAAAACATTTAAAAAGTAAAATCAAAAGAATAGATTAAAAACCTGTAATAACAACAAAAAGGAAGCCACGTATTTATACTCATTTTTAAAACCAATTATTGTTCACAACTTGATGTCAAAGTTCAAAACACAGCAAGTAGTAATATTTCAGTGAGAACTAAAAAGAGGCAATTTACGAAGTCATACATTACAATTATTTTTTCAGAATATACAACAGACTGTAATGTTTAAAAAATATTGGAAACAGACAAAGATATTAAAATTAAAATGTTGAGAAATAGTTTTCATTTTCTTTTACTGAAGAATTTATCACAGTGATCAATTAAATAGGGAATTTTGAAAATGAGAGTTATTTAATAATGTATCAGAGAATATTCAAAGTCAACTACCTCAATTTATTTGGACCCATTTAGAAACAATCACCAAATAATTACAAGTTTATTATATCACTGAATACTTAATGAAATATTTTAAAAAATAAATGTTTTTCCTGAATGATTTTTAAATTTAACACTAAAAATCTCTTAAAGAAAGAAATGTATTTGAAAAAATGTTACCCATCCTTTTGTTTCTGGAGTAACAGTAAAACACTGGTGAATATTTCTTTCTCAATAAGTTACTATAATTACTGTATTATCATCATATCAAAATTCTTAAGGTAATAATCACATTTTTAGGCTTAAACTCATGGCTTACCTGGCATAATTGACACAATGACTGTGTGCATTCTGTACAGTAGTGATCAACTGATGATTCAATGGATCAAACAACAGAATACTTCTTAGTTCTGTGGCAGCAACAAGCAGGGATCTAAACATTCAACACAGTATAATAAGCTAGGAATTAAATACTTACAGGCGGTTTATCAAAGTAACAATCACTTCTTACCATGTGCTATATTTAAGTAAATTGTTTCAGCTTATGATTCAATATTGCCTACAAGAATATACAATTAATGCCCATTAGTAAACTTTCCAGACATCTGAAACAATTTTCCACTGGCTGGATTACTTTATCAGATCTGACAAGTTCACAAAATAATGGATTAACTTCATATTAATTTCATTTCCAATGCATAAATAAACTCACCCATCTGGAGAGAACTCCAGGTTAAAGATGCCTTTTGGGTGGCATTCTTTCACAGACTTTGTAGGATCCCATGAAGAACTTGGAAGAAAGGATGCATACAAGTTGTAAAGTAGCTGATCTTTATATCCAATAAAGTTTTTTCTTCCTTCTTGTCTGTGTTGTAACCAGCGTCCCCAGTACAACTGATTCTGTAGCATCATATTCATCCTAACAACAAATTAACAGACCTTCAAATAGAGGGTTGAATGAAGAAAACATTACAGCTATAAGTGTTTCACATTTCTCTATTACAAAGCTATTGTAGATCATGACAAATTTGTGTAGTAATCTGCTCGCCCTTGGTGTTGAGGTTTCATATTTCCATGAACATAAAATGTTTTCTTGTATGTCACTCTTGAAGTGGTTTACAAGGATCATCACTCCTTAACATAAAACTTTGATCTCTTAATCTGTACACACAGTTGAAACAAATTTATGTATGAATTCATTCATTTGTACTTAATGGACTAGCTTTTCTTTTTAATGACATATATTCTAAAAATTATAAAGTAAACAATCAATAATTAATAATATATTTAATAATTTATAACAAATATTTCAGAGACATGCATACACAGGTAGTCAGGATAACAAAAACAAGCAATTTCCATTGGTTCATAGGGTCAAAACAACTATAAGCTATTTTGTTTCACTACACAATTTCTTAATTATATAATTATATTAGATCAGTGTCTACAATCTCAGTAAATAAAATAATTCTCAAAAAGCATATTAAATCATGTTATACTTATTTTACACATACAATCGGGGATAAATGTGGTAAAAATATTCCTTTAATTAAAATATATACATATATATAACAAATTAATACCTCTCCAAGTTTGTACCTAAGACATATTTTATAAACTAGGTTAAAAAACTCTGATAAGAACTGATTATTTACTGTAAGTTTAAAAAACAACATTAAGACAGTCCCTTCAAAACCACAAGGTCAAAGGAATTAAAAACTGAAAAGGAAAACATTGACTTAATCATTACAGATTGACAATATCACAAAGTTTACTGGTTATATGGATGCAAAATTGGTCTATCTGGATTTTCAGAAAATACATGACAAAAGTTTATCAAAAATGTTATCTTTGTAGGTATGGAGGACAGAAAATTGGCTAGGGAATTTTAATAAATGTAATTCCAAAGAGCTCAGTCTTAAGACCTTTGTTTTTTGATTTACATCAGTGACACAGATGAAGGAATGGTCAATAAATTACTTAAACTTTCAGATGATGTTATAATCTTGGATGTTATTAACTGTGATGAAGATGCTGATGATTTACACAAGAATTTAGATCATCTAGTGAGTTAAACAAATAACTGGTAGATGGATTTTAATTACTATAAATGTAAAATGATGCATGTGGCTTATCATAATTTGAATTATAATTTTGATGGGAATAACCTTAATAATGTCATGAAAAAAAGAATCTTGGTGTAATGTTTGATCAGTCTTCAAAGCCATCCAAGCAATGTGCTGTTTGTAGTGGTAGGCCAAATCCATCCTAAAATTATGCATTATATTAAACAAAAACAGAAAAAACTTTTGAAGACTTTAACAACCATGTGTAGTTAATTGTAATAAAACATGTACTTACTAAAACATCAAATCATATAATTAGACTAAAATTTAACAATTTTAATGTCATGAACATTAATAAAACAATATTTTATAAATAGGTTGATTAACTACGAAATCCCTAAACCTAACACATCATCAATGCCACAACTACAACTTAAAACATAACTACATTTCTGATCTAGCCGTATTTACATATTAATCATAAACTGACAAAACATATCAGTGCTTGATGAAACCACAGTTAATTGTACCAAAGCTAAAACATAAAACATCAAAACATTTCTAACAGTCCACCATATGTGTTCATTTAGCTAAGGACTATAATTTTTATAAGTATTATACTGCATCTTCAGACAGCAAAAAAAAAAAAAAGTTAAAAACTTCATTCTGCTATATGTTTGTAGAAACAATTTCTTCATTAGCTCAAGATACGCTTGTAATCACATCTTGTACTACTAATTAGTATACTCATCTACTAATTTATTTTGGGTACCAGTCTTTTACAAACTTTAATACTATACAACAGAATCATCGTTTGTTAACATTGTCAATACACAAAGATTACTACTACTAGTGAGACTTGTTTAGCATTAAAGGTTTGGCTAACTCGACTAGAACGAATAAAACTCGTACAATAGAATCACTATATTAACACAGACGTTACATTCAAACCATGATCAGGACAAACATTTTAACAGCTTTAAGTTATTTAACTTGTGACTAAAAATTTTAATAGCAAAAGGGCTACCACAACATTACCGATACTGCCTAGTAATACTGTTATTGATACCAAATAATATTATTATAAAATAATTTACAAATATGCCACTGAGACTGCTATACTGAACTCACTACAATATATTCCGACTTTCTGTTCAATAATTGGATAGCTAACTCCTGCGAGGAATACAGTATTCAAACTGTTAATACTTAATAAGATAATTCATAATAATAACAATACTGTTATTACAATACTAATAAAATAATAGTACTCGTGTTAAGCCTAACGTAAACTGCATATGCGTTTAAATCTAGAACTTTCTCAACGCTAAATTATAGTTTCACATAGTTAAAACTTAGTGAACTGAATAAAATAAAATTCAGTGTTATTCAACAGCTCATACAACTAAAAATAAAATACTTCAATATTAACACAACTGCAACGATGCTTACCAAACATGCCAACAACAGAAATAATAAATAGATTCAATAATACAGCACCACCTACTATACCAAATAAGACGAAAACATTGTACATAAAAAGATTTTTTAATATGTTACAACATTCAAAGACGTGAAATACAAATATTTATTACCATTCTAGAATTTCAACCAACTATTCATGAAAGTTATATCCATAAGCTTTATATATGAAGTTTTGGTAACATTATTATAGAAGTTATTTGTATATAAACATTTTTTTTTGTAAGAAGAATGATGCAGGGATGGTTTGTTTGTGTTTTGAATTTCGCACAAAGCTACACGGGGACTATCTGCGCTTGCCGTCCCTAATTTAGCAGTATAAAACTATAGGGAAGGCAGCTAGTCATCACCACCCACCGCCAACTCTTGGGCTACTCTTTTACCAACTAATATTGGGATTAATCGTTATAATGCCCCACGGCTGAAAGGGCAAACATATTTGGTGCGACCGGAATTCGAACCCGCACCTGTCAGATTACGAGTCGAATGCCTTAACCCACCTGGCCATGCCAGGCCAGTAAAGACAGTGATACAAAAAAATATAGAAACGTTGTCGAAATGAATACATAAAACCATTCAAAAATCACTAAATAAGTAGCATAATATTTCCAAGAAGAACTTTTATCTAAACTGCGTGATAATTTCCTTTCATTTGCATGACTTTTGGTTTGAATAATAGTATTTATTACTATAAATATTAATATTATATAAAGTCTTACAATTGCCAATTCCCATCAGCTTGTGACATTGATTCAGTGGTTACTTATGTAGGGATTTTTAAATTTTGAAGTTTTGTGTTGACAGTTTTGATTTATATTTTAATGGACGCTCCCGAAAAAGCTGTAAGGCAAAATGTTGAATGTTTAATTAAATAAAAATAATATTTTGTTGTTATAAGGCCGTTTATTTCTAGTATTAATTTTCTTTCAAAGTTTTGTTGTCTACACATTTCATTTATACTTACAGTACATAGATTAACAACAATACTAGGTTATACTTTGGTTGTTAAGCGATATGACATAAAATATTAAAAGTCGTTAATCGAATGATTTTTATCAGTAATTATTTTATGAATACGCCACGAATTATCTTAATTTTTATTGGCTCACAAAGGAAATGACCGACTTTTTATGTTGTTCTTGTTGTTTTTTCACAACACTCTGCGTAAAGATGTTTATTTAACGCAAAGCTCTATAAGAGATTATTTGTGTTCTGTTTACTGCGAGAAACCGACTCTTGGATTTTAAAGATGTTAGTGCGTGAATTTAAAAAAAACAACTTAATGACAACATTGAAAGAAAAATAATTTATTTCTCATGTAAAATACACAACAGACCCCAAAAATGAATAACCGCTACGTTAGTTGTAATTTTTATGTCACATATGTTATTGGGAACTTTTTAACCAAGAAACTCATGGAACTCAAAATAACTGGGTGCACATATAGCTTAGGAAAATGGGTTTGAAAATTTGACGTTCCATACTTAGTAGGTCTAGGGTTATTGTTCTTTTGTTTTGTTTTTTGACAGACAATAAAAGTGCAGCCAGACTTGGTCTTAATGTAATTTTTTCCAATTTTCTTTTGTTTGACTTTTTTTTTGCCAGATCGTTTTTACCTAACCGATACCATTAAGAGAAAATGATGTTGTAATTATTCTTCAAGTACACTGGATATTATTACTTTTAGGGGCGCTACTGTTTCAGTAGTTTTCTTCATTCACGTCACTATTCTGTAACCATGGAAACACGTGTAAACATTGTTGTCCATGTAAAGGTTTTCATTCCTGTGGCACGCACTTCAGGAATTTTTCTCCAAATTTTGGCACGTGAACAAATCCACGTAGATTGTGATTTGTTGGTCAGGTCCTGTCTCTTTTCCCTTTACCAATGATTCGATTTCCACAGAGCGACGTGACATCACTGTAAGTATGCACTGATTTTATTGGTCCTGTCGTTGTTTAACCACACCTTTCTTAGATTTCAATATGCTTTACAGAATGTAAAGTGAAAAGAGGGCTGAGTAAGGGGGGGAGGAGAACACACTACTCGAATCATGTGATTAGATAGTGGATGTCTGTACGTTACATTAATTAAGGGCTCATATTTCCTATAACTACCTAACAACACATGCCACGGTACTGGTCCGTTTGATAATCATAGACAAATTCGATACTTTAAGTATTATTACTAAACATCCATTAATAAATGATTATTATTACTCTATGATTGAAAGATATTAAATAAAAAGAAATGACAAGCGATACTTAGGCATGTTTTAAAAGGAGACAGAATATCGACACGAAGGATATGATACCTAGAGGTTTCTTGTAACTCCATATTCGATGTTTAACAGTAATTATTATTATTTATATTGTCACGAGATGTACTGTATATCGTTTATCATAAACAGACTCAATCATGAACAAAGACGTGTTATACAATCGGCAATTTAGAAGATTCTTAGCAAAACGATTAGTTAAGGATTAAGTGAAATACGTTTTTGTCTCTCTCTTTCTCCCTCCTCACAATCCGAACCCTGGTCATGGGTAATACCAACAGCAACGTTACATCGGGAGTAAAAAAACAAGCAGATACGTCTTCACAAAAGATCTACTCCTTGGTGGCGGTCAGCGGTGGAGGGGAGTTGGTCACGCTTATGAAGGAAGCTTCTAGAACTCGGAATTATGCAGAGGTATCAGTTTCTTTTTTAACTTACTTTCATCTCATCAATCTATCATAACATTTGGTCTCAATGGCTTATTTTAGAATTCTTCATTTTTAATCTTATCCATTCTATCAAAATGTTCACCTTATCTTTCAAAGTATTATTTCTATTAGCTCAAAATGTATTTTTTCTTCTATGAAATGCCCGCACCAAGTGACTTAGTGGTAAGTTCGTGGGCTTATAACGCTTAAAACTAGGTTTGATATATTGGCGATTGGCACACCACAGATAGCACAGTATGTAACTTTGTTATTAACTACAAACAATCAAGATTATCTTATATATAAAGTTGCACATTTGTATGTTTTGTGACATGTAAGTCAAAGCTAGGCTTCAAATACAAACTGCAAGAGCTACAAAGTATGGAGAAAATCATATATTTAAAAAATCATCTGTAAGGAGACAAGAATATTATACACCTGAAAAGGCTTGAGTGGGAAATGTCTCAAAATTAATGATTTATCGATAAACTACAGAGGTCACAAATTTGGTTCTGAAGCTTAGTGAAAATATTTTAAATAAATAGATAACCATATCTATTCGGCCTTCGAGTTGCACAAGCTCGTTATTCGTTCGTTGTCGAGATCGAGTCTCAAAATTAATTCAAAATTTCAAATTCTGGTGAACAATAAAATATTTACATAGATATATACTACTGTGAAAATAATCAACATTCGATCGCGTTTCATTTGTACTTTCAGATGGAAACGGTGACTTTTAAGCATTCTTACAGAGAAAGGTTGGATATCCAGGAGAAACAAATGATTTGTTTGTTTTGAGTTTTTGTAAATACACTGCTGGCCAAAATCTTAAGGACAATGAACATAAAGAAAAAATATGTATTTTGCGTTGTTAGACTCAACCATTTATTTGAGTAGAGTTTCGAAAAATGAAAATAAGAAAAGAGAAAATAAAAATAAAAACATTTTTAGCATTTAATAGGGAAAATGTGAAAGTTTAAATACTAGCAGGTTAAAAGTTTAAGTAGTGAGTTGCACGGCCGTAATTGCGAAGAACTTTAACCATTCGCTTTGGCATGGTCGATATAAGCGTTTGCAGAAAGTTGGCTGGAATGTTATTCCAAGTGGTGAAGATGACTTCATATCATGCACTGTTTGAAATTGACGTCCATTTCTATAGACTTCCCTTACCATTCACCCCCAAACATTTTCAATGGGATTCAGTTCGGAAGGACACTCTAAATGGTTCAAAACAATCACGTTATTCGCTATGAAAAAGTCCTTTGTCCTGCGGTCATTGTGGATTGCAGCGTTGTCCTGCTGAAAGATCCAGTCATTTCCACACAAGCGAGGGCCTTTAGTCAATAAGGATGCTTTCTCCAACATGCCAGTATAGCCAGCTGCTGTTTGACGCCCCTGTATAACCTGAAGATCCATTGTTCCATGAAAGGAGAAAGCACCCCAGATCATGGTGGAACCTGCTCTACTATGTCGTGTAGAAAATGTCTCCGGTGGGACATCCTTATCGTGCCAGTAACGTTGGAAGCCATCTGTACCACCCAGGTTAATTTTTTTTCTCATCAGAGAATAAAACCTTCTTCCACTTTTCTACGTTCCATGTTTAGTTTTTCTAAGCAAAGTTTAACCAAGCTGTTTCGTGATGTGGAAGGAGGCGTGGCCTTTGAAGACGTTTACGGTTTTTAAAGCCTTTCTCTCGTAAATGCCGTCTTATTGTTCTTGAGCAGCATTTTGCATCCGTAGGGGCCTTAATCGGTTTCGACGATCGGCTGGTGTCTTGTCGGACAACTTGTCGAATCCTCCTGCTCAACGCTGGCGAAATTATCTTGAACTGACCACTTGAAATTCTCGTTCCGTATCCCATAGGGTCTTTTAAGAAATTTGCAACAGCAGTTTTACTACGCCCGATCTCACCAGAAATGGCACGTTGAGAGAGATCTTGCTTTTGCAGCTCAACAATTCTGCCACGTTTAAATTCTGTCAACCTTTTAGCTTTTACCATGTTTTACCCAGTGTAACACAGGAGATGTCAGTGGGAGATGTTGACAACGCTAATGATTGAACACAAATGACTAAATTTCGTTTCGTGTTTACCGATTAACGCTTTGTTTCATTATGGTCTTAAACTTTTGACCAACTAGGATTTAGGCTAATTTCATAATGTTCACATTTTCCCTATTAAATGCTAAAAAGTTTTTTATTTTTATTTTCTCTTTTCTTATTTTCATCTTTCAAAGCTCTACTCATACAAGTGGTTATAAGTGGTTGAGTCTAACAACGCAAAATGCATATTTTTTTCTTTATGTTCATTGGCTTTAAGAATATACTCTAGGGTAATCTGTGCTAGTCGTCTCTAATTTAAAATTAATTAACTAGAGGGAAGGCAGCTATTCAGCACCACTTCCTGTCAGATCTTGGGCTACTTTTTATCAACGCAAAATGGAACTGACCAGAACATTATAATACTCTCTCTACGAATGTAAAAGCGAGAGTCTTGGGTGGCGCGATCCGAACCTGCGATCCACAGCTAGATGAAAGTCTTTGTCCTATTAAATTAATAACCAAAAGTCACAGTAATTGTATCTAGTGTCAATAAGTTTTAGAGAAAATAAGAATAGGTAGTTTTACTTTATACTTAGTAACGTAACCACGTTAAAAAACTCCCTTAGTAAAAAAAATATGTTAATTATTTGTTTGGTTTTGAATTTCGCGCAAAGCGACTCGAGGGCTATCTATGCTAGTCGTCCCTAATTTAGCAGTGTAAGACTAGAGGGAAGGCAGCTGGTCATCACCACCCACCGCCAACTCTTGAGCTACTCTTTTACCAACGAATAGTGGGATTGACCGTCACATTATAACGCTCCCACGGTTGAAAGGGCGAGCATGTTTGGCGCTACTGGGATGCGAACTCGCGACCCTCGGATTACAAGTCGCACGCCTTAACACGCTTGGCCATGCCGGGCCGAAGATGTGAAAGGATAGAGACTACAGTAAATCTTAATTTTTATGTTTTTATTTCATATTTTGAAACGTTCATAAGAAAAAAGAAAACGAAATCATTCCTTTCAAGCTAATCACCAAAACGCTGGTTCGAGTACAGGAACTTATACTTCCAGATCATTAACTTCCCTTGTTTGTAGCTAATTTTTGGGGTGAATAAGTTAAGATAAAAGGTTACCTGACCACTACAGCTGATGTGAAGTCTCCAACTGCAGTTAATTTAGACAGGATAGCAGATATATCTGAGGAACAATTGAACTAGGTAATAAAATATAGCCGCACTGGTCGTAATCCATTCAAACAATCACCCTTCTGTTCACCAATCATTTAACCAATCGTCCAATTTACTATTCATAAATCGAACCAACTAATCTATTTACTTTCTAACTATAAGTCTGCTCTGGGCAACATAGTTTCAAACGAAGTATCTGTTTTTATAAGTACTGTTAATAACTAGTATTGACTGTTTTTAAAAATCATGATTTTAGTGTAAATAATGTTGTCCTCACCCCTTGAAGTTACTTGTTTTTACAGAAATTTCATGTTTTATTACCAGCCAATAATAGATAAACAATAAATATTACGGTGGGAACCTCACGGTATATATAACTTGGCTATGTATATATATATACAACTTTTCCGTATATATTGAAATAATATAAAACAACAACTAAAGAAAAACTTTTTCAAAATTTGTTTTTTCAATTTTCAAGTAAATGTAACTATGGCTGATATCAATGATTTAAAACAAGATAGTAAGGATGGTATTTATATCATCTGTATATATCACAGACACGTAGTGCAGTAAAATGTTAACAAATAAAAATAGCTATATTTTTAATTCTTACCTGTACAACTATGTAGTAATGGCATAAACGCCATCTCTGCTGTCTTGTTTACACTGTTTTTGAAGGATTGATTTTAGCCATCTTTATGTTTACTTCCTTTTTTGAAAAAGTTTCTTCACTTGGTTTTAATTCTACCTATACAAAGTTTATGACGAATTCATACCACTTTTATTTTGTAACTCTTACACCACGTAATAGTTGTGTGTACAGGAAACACCCGTTTTACAGGGGTTGTCACCATCTGTATCATTAACAATGACTAAAAAATAAGTAATTGATCGTGTTAAATTCAAAACAAGTTAGAAAACAATGGATATCTTACAGATGGTAAGAAAACAATGCATATTTTACAGATGGTTAGAAAATAATGCATATATCACAGATGGTTATAAAATAATGCATATCATACAGATGGTTGTAAAATAATGCATATCTTACATATGGTTACAAAACAATACATATATCACAAATGGTTATAAAATAATGCATATCATACAGATGGTTGTAAAACAATGCATATCTTACATATGTTTATAAAACAATGCACATCATAAATATGGTTCTAAAACAATGCATATCTTACGTATGGTTATAAAACAATGCACATCATACATATGGTTCTAAAACAATGCACATCATACATATGGTTATAAAACAATGCACATCATACATATGGTTCTAAAACAATGCATATCTTACGTATGGTTATAAAACAATGCACATCATACATATGGTTGTAAAACAATGCTAATCTTACATATGGTTATAAAACAATGCACATCATACATATGGTTGTAAAACAATGCATATCTTACATATGGTTATAAAACAATGCACATCATACATATGGTTCTAAAACAATGCATATCTTACGTATGGTTATAAAACAATGCACATCATACATATGGTTCTAAAACAATGCATATCTTACGTATGGTTATAAAACAATGCACATCATACATATGGTTGTAAAACAATGTTAATCTTACATATGGTTATAAAACAATGCACATCATACATATGGTTGTAAAACAATGCATATCTTACATATGGTTATAAAACAATGCACATCATACATATGGTTGTAAAATAATGCATATCTTACATATGGTTACAAAACAATGCACATCATACAGATGGTTATAAAACAATGCACATCATACAGATGGTTACAAAACAATGAATATCTTACAGATGGTCTCAGTGGTTTTAATATTTCCAATAATTAATACTAATTAATTTGAATGTTTTGTAAAGGCCTTTTTAAACGTCATTGTTGTTTTATATTTTTTAGCACAAAGCGACGCAGTAGGGTATCTGAACTCCGTCCAACACGAAAAATAAAAGTCTGTTATAAGTCCGTAAATCCACTGTTGACCTACTGGGGAACTGTATTTACTGCTATTAGATATGGGTTACCAAGTTTTGTGTAATTGTCTTACTACTATAGGTTTGTATACATGCATATCAGCCTTTGGAAAAGCAGGCTGTCATATTCTGATTATTGTTAGTGTCAAATGTTTTTTGAATGGACAAGATATTGTACAATTATTACCTGGTTTTCTAAACTTTGTGACCTCCAACTGGTCAATAGTGACCAAAATCTAATAAAATATTAATAGTTTATTTGCATAGTAATGTTTGGAATAATCGACTCATTCTATTGTCCTTCTGCATGAAGGGTTGAGCGCTCAAAGGAAATACAAGATCCAACGGGTTATAATGTGTTTATATGACTTGTGATAAAACCACACTTGTTACGATGTGCTTATATATCATATAGTAAAACCACACTAGTTATGATATGTTTGTACAGCTTATGGTAGAATCCCACTTGTTACAATGTGTTTATGTATCACGAAGTAAAATCACACTTATTACATTGTGTTTACATATCATGTAGTGAAACCACATTTGTTCTGTTGTATTTTAGAGACATGTGCGTCCAAGGTATCTATTTCCAGTAGTATTTCACTAAATTTAATATTACCATATAGAAACAGTAGAAGAGAACGCTATTATGTTTGATATTTCCAAGTTGTCTGTTTACAGACTTACAACGCTAAAATCTGGGATTCGATTCCCCGTGTAGACACAGTAAATAGCCCAGTACCGATTGAAGGTGGTCGTATTTAGAACAGTGACAATACCACGACTGCCCCTGAAAGCAGGCTACTCTGCCGAGGCTAAATCAGTCACGGAAGTCTCACTCTAGAAACATCCCCACGTGATTTTGTTCACAAGAGGGAAGGAAATTAATACTTATTTTTAAACATGGAAATATTGTTCGTTTCTGTTCTTTCTCGATTCGGATGTTGCTCCAAAATACAGGATTCTTAGGGAAAGAATGTATTTCCACGTGTTATTTTTTGATATTTGCCCCTGAATATCAAAGGGTAACTTTTCCGTGTCAACAGAAGCGTCACCCGATGTATATATACTTTCTTCACTCACACTTAAGTCATGAAAATAGTCTTGTTTTCCGATTAGGTAAGACTTTGGAAACTTTCCTTTAAACTAGGAAATGGACGATTTTGAAAAAAAATACAACTAATAAAATCCATGTTTATTTTAATCTTAGAATTATCCAACAATCTCTAGTTAAATATAACGTTCGATAACATGAATTTCATGTCTGTTTAATAAACACCATTGAAACGTTGTACAAAATCCGCATAATTGCGAAGTTAGAGTGGAAGATGTCTTATTAATAAGCTACCCAAAGGGACAAATTAACACACACATACATAAAATAATTAGATTTTTGAAAATAAACTACCTAAAAAACATGAAGATGGCTTGGCTGTTAGAACGCTCAATTCAAAACCTTCAGGTCGTGAGCTCGAATCCCATTCACCGAACATGATCTTACAACAATCCAGCTGAAGACTATGAAGTGATATATGATATTAGGCCGGTTTCTACTTTAAAAGTTTGTAATGTATGTTAGCAAAGGAAAGTCCCTCACTTCAAGATCACAACAATGTATGTGTGCGATGACCGCGTTATTTATCAAAGTAAAATGTTACTTATTTCACGACTACTAAAATGCAGCCACTTGTTTATCATCTGATGTATGACTGTAGTAAAATATTGTATATTACGCTGTATACTAAGTCAGTACGCACAGCTGTGATCAGTTTTCAATGCTAAATTAGCAAAGACTACGTTTTTACTTATTACAGGTTGATCGTAACTATCGCGTTAGATATGAGCTGGTATTGACGATTTTATTATAATGGCCCTTTATGTGACACGTAGATAGGTTAGAAAAGTTTGATCAGAAATTCCTAGAGTTCAGAAACAACTGTCAGTAGCAACTTTCGTCATAAAAGCTTTGCCTAGGTGTTATAACGCATTCACAGATGAAAGTGTAGAATGTGCTCAGTGACGTAATGCCATGAACATAGAACCTTTCAATCTACAATCCAACTTGCTAAGTACGGGTACACGTGCCGATAAGCTCAAATTCTAAAAAAGTCATCATAAGTTTATTTTTTGAATTTCTTGAAAAGCTACACGAAGGTTATCTGCACTAGTCGTCCCTAATTTAGCAGTGTAAGACTAGAAGGAAAGCAACTAGTTATCACAACCCACTGCCAACTCTTTTACCACCGAATAGTAGGATCGATTGTAACATTGTAACACCCCAACAGCTGAAAGAGCGAGCATATTTGGTGTGACAGGAATTCGAACCTGCGAACTTCAGATTATGAGTCGAGCGTCTTTTAGTCATCTGGCCATGTCGGCTCAAAAACATTTTATGCCATGAGTGTTGGTTGTGAAAACGTCATTATTTTAGAATCTAATCTCAAAGGGGTAATATTTTTTTTCACTCTTCTAATCTCAAACTGTTATTGGGATCATATCATACTAAGAGATTAATGACTAAAACATGGTGGAAAGATGTCATCATCTTCCTCACTGACCAGAAAGAGAAGCAGCTATGGTTTCCGTCCAAAACAGCCATTGTGATCTTTGAATTTGCAGACCAATCACAAATATTTTCTGTTTAATACCAGCTTGGAACAATAAATGTGTTCAAGAAATTCTCATCACTATATTGGATTATTATAGTCTTACGGATTGTGTGACCTCATAACAAACATAAGGATTCTGTGACCTCATAACGATTTTAAGCAATGAGTGTAATTCGGTTTGTTTATGATAAAGTAAATTCCAGTATAATATTTATAAGTGCACAAAACTCCAACTTCTTTTCTTTGTAGCTGGACGAAAGAATAAAAGAGCTCGTAGAACCCTTCCTCTACAACAAGGGGCAGGGTAGAATGGTTCCTATCAGGGAGCTCGTGATGCTACGTAACCAAGAGAGACCTCGACATAAGCAATTATCACAACAGAGAAGGGTCAACAGTAAAAACTCTGTAAAAGATAGTATAGGTCAAGATGACCCCTCTACAAGTAACGGAATAATCGACAACAGTAACAAAGGTAAGCTGATAGACAGATAGAAAACAGCACATCTCTGTTAGTTCAGTAAAATAAGTGAATCGTTTCAGATGTTTTGTGAATACACCAGCTGGTGGTTTCACAGATAACAGAAAACCAAATATATATATACATACATCTGATGATCAATACAAGACTATATATGTATATATATATATTATCAGTTAGCGGTTTATGATGCCTTGATTAATGTATTCTGTCGAGTGTCTATACTGAGTTCCAAAACACCACCGATGATCAATACAAGAATATATATATATATATATATACATATGTGACGTATTTATGTTTGTTCGTCCTGTTTGATATTAGACATTAAATAACAAAGGTATATATATATATACATATATAGTCTTGTATTGATCATCGGTAGTGTTTTGGAACTCAGTATAGACACTCGACAGAATACATTAATCAAGACGTCATAAACCGCTAACTGATAATAAGTCCACACTATAGCATATTTCATCGAAACATCACCAGTCCAGCGATAGGGTGTGATTGTTGATTTTTGTTTTATAGAAATCTATATCGTCGCATTCAGTCCGTAAAGTTAATGTTTGCAAACAACTCTTTAGCACCTGTAATTTCGGTTGCTAGGTAACGGTTTCATTCCCGCCAAGTGCCACAATACGTCACTAAGTATATGTAATATATAATGTCATACTCTGTTTTTATTTTCATCTGTAAATACTTTAGTATGTTTAATCATTCAAGTATGAAAAAGTAAACATTCTTGGAGTGTTTCAAAGTGTGACCTGTAAAGGACTTTCTGTGAAACTTTGTTATTTAATGTCTAATATCAAACAGGACGAACAAATATAAACACGTCACATCTGTTAATCAAAAATGTTTTAATCCATTTAGTTCATTTTTAGTGACAACAATACTAATAATATCTATAAACGTACTGTTTTATTTCTTTGTCATCTAACTATGTAAGTTTACTATGATTAACAACGTGTTGAAAAAAAATACACCTGTATGTTTATAAACCTGTATTCTGGACTATTTTCGTCACTAATGTATTTACTCAAGTCTCGTATCAGTACTGTTTTTTGTGTTAAAGTTTTTTTCTTCCTGACGTCGTTCTATGACAATCTAAAGAGGGTTCTCAAGTATGAATTCCAATAACAATAAGCTGAATTATATGTTGCTATTTTTGAAGTTAGATCGATATTTTCACGTGCAACAGTACAGCTGTGAGACGCAAAACTTCTATTTCTCTCGATGTATATATTTTTAGTGCAGCTAAATATTGCACAAAGGAAACCAAAACCTAAAGATTGAGGGTCTTTAGTAAGGTGTAGTGGTATCTTTACTTTATTATTTAATTTTGTGTTAATAACTATTCATATTAACTATCTATCGGAGCTACTTTTTTACTCAGAGCCAAACCAAAATTCAATCAACATAAGAGCAAGTAAAGTTGATTAAATATACAGTTCTTAGGTTCTCACTCGTATATAATAGAGTGCACTGTTTCATATATTTGATTACCTGGATGTTAACGACATTTTCGGTCGTAATCCTGATGAGGTCTCACAGGGCTCGATCGTACAATTTACACTGTTCTCAATGCTCGAAACTCAATACGACACCTTCATCGCAACGAACTACTAAACACTGTAGAAGGTAGTTTAGTTTTTGTTGAATTGTACATATTCTCTACAGCTTTAAACATGTTTCGTTCAAGGTTCATAAATCTTCCTTATTTCTAACCAACACTAAGTGAAAAATTCCAGTTTAAATTGGAATTATCTGCCGTATTCCAATTTTTTAGACTTATAAGGCCACAGATTTGACGTTATTGGGACTTTGACTGCACAAAATACACATATATATAATTTACGAAGTACTCTTTTTATGTAGTTAATTTTAAAAATCCAACTAAAACCGTTCAATTATTTCTTATTCAAAACACAACTGCTTTTTTGTTTTAAATAAGCCCCCCAGTGGCTCAGCGGTATGTCTGCGGACTTACACGCTAAAATCCGGGTTTCGATACCCGTGGTGGGCAGAGCACAGATAGCCCATTGTGTAGCTTTGTGCTTAATTCAAAACAAACAAACAAAGTTTTAAATAAACTATCATGTTCATAAACACAGGACCCGACTCCCTGGAGGAAGCAATGTAAGTTTTCATAAACTGGTGTTACGTAATTCTACGCCCCTCGCTAGTACAGCGTCACGTCTATGGACTTACATAGAAGGTGGCTCAGCAGATAGCCCAATGTGGCTTTGCTGTAAGTAAAGACACAAAACCGAACACGTAATACTATAATCGGCGGGGGAAAATGAAAGATCGTTGCCTGCCTACCAATGAATCCGTTTAACAGATGTGTTTTTGTTTTGTTTTGTTTTTTGTCTTACTAACGAGACGCCACAGTTGGACCTTATAAAGTAATAGTATTGTTTTGTCAATTGATTTAAACTGAAAAAAGTTAATAACGTGGCATTAAGCGTGGCTTATTAAAAGATATGTTACATGTCTACGTGAAAATAAAATTCTGATACAGTTTGTAATATAACGAGTCTAACCGCAAACGTTGTACTTCCAAGACTATCGCGATACTTACACGCATAACAATGAGCTCTCTATGTTTTTCACATCACGGGTATTGAAAACTGGTTTCGAGAGTTGTAAGCCCACAGACGGGCCCGGCATGGCCGAACGCGTTAAGGGATGTGACTCGTAATTTGAAGGTCGCGGGTTCGCGTCCGCGTCGCGCTAAACCTACTCGCCCTCTCAGCCGTGGAAACATTATAATGTGACGGTCAACTCGTTGGTAAAAGAGTAGCCCAAGAGTTGGCGGTGGGGGGTGATGACTAGCTACCTTCCCTCTAGTCTTACACTACTAAATTAGGGACGGCTCGGTGCAGTGGGCTACTCATTTAAACACATGTTACTGAAACCGCAAGTGATTGCGGCCCTATGTTCCTTCAAGGAATTTTGTGGCAGATGATGGTGATAATGAAGCCCACAGATATAATAATGCAATGAAGTAAAATGGCTACACAAAACAGATACTGGAATAGACTTCTAAATTTGAAAGAAATCTGAATACGTCCTCAGTAGTGTGAACGTCGATAAAGGATCGTTTAGAAATTTGTATGCAAAAATATTTGAATTTATTTTTGATAATTTTCATTTAATGGCTTAGAATATTTTGCAATTTTAATGAAAACATTTTCAATGAACTACCTGCAGTCGATTTACCGCGGGAATCGAACACTGTATTACAAGTCCATGAACTTACCTTTGACTTACCAGTGAATGCTTCATACGAAATGTGAAGTAAATATTTAGTTGGTTAATGAAATAAACACGTGTGAGAGAGAGAGAGAGATTATTTGTTAAGCTTTGTGATAACTTACAGATGGTGTTAACAATTATATGTTGTGCGTATATGTGTATATGGGGAAATCTTATAACAAAATCACATCGAGCTATTTGCTGTGTCAATCGAGGGAAATCAAAGTTACAAGAAAAACAAAATATTTTCATGAGACATAAGCTGGAATAACAATGTGTTAAGCTGTAATTCATGAAACATTAAGTTTAAAAGTATCAATGTTCTTTTCCAGGATCGTTATCTTAAAACCGAATGGCTTTAAAACCTGCCAGAAACGACGCTAATATTGTTTAGTAATAATGTCGGACTTTTTGACGTCCGTAGATAGACATTTCTGTTTCACGATACTGCCAGAGAATTTTTTCGATTTATGATGCTCACATTTTAAAGAAAACAATTAATTTATTCTTTCTACAGGATTCGAGCAGTGCCGTGAAGTATGCTGGGACCTAAGTCAGTGCGGATCAGTTGGAGAAACGATTCTCCACTTGTGTCTTCTGATGTCCACTTCTGTCCACGCTGAGCTGGCAAAGCGACTCATCAGGCTTTTCCCAAAGCTCGTTAACGATATTTATATCAGTGATGAATATTACGGTAAGTCACATAACGACAACAGGTGGTAACAGTGTGTCGGAAATTACGTGAGTAATATGTGTACCTTATTGTGATTTTAAGTTTTTAGAAGTACGTATTATTATATTCGGAGGGTTTCGTTTCGTTTTTGAATTTCGCGCAAAGCTACACGAGGGCTCTTTGTGATAGTCGTTCCTAATTTAGCAGTGTAAAACTAGAGGGAAGGCAACTAGTCAATTCCACCAACCGCTAACTCTTGGGCTACTCTTTTACCAACGAATAGTGGGATTGGCCGTCATATTATAAAGCCCCCACGGCTGAAAAGCAGAAACGGGGATTCGAACCTGCGTTCCTCAAATTACGAGTTGAACGCCTTAACCTACCTGGCCATGCCGGGCCTTATTTGAAGGAACATAAATATTATTTTAATAACATGTGAGAACTTCCGTAGACACTTCTGATAACGTTTTTGATATATTTTATGATACAACCAACAGGTTTGCAATATCAACCTCCTTTTGAAAAAGAAAAACAAATTAGCAATAATTGTATAGTTTTTGATGTTTTAAAGTATTTAAATTAATGTTATAATATTCGTCCGCTAGGAGAATCCGTACTTCACATGGCAATAGTCAACGAAGATCCAGCTATGGTCAAGGTTTTGTTGGACAGTGGGGCTAATTACCACGAGCGTTGTGTAGGAAACTTCTTTTGTCCAGAAGACCAGAAAGCGTCCAGAATGGACAGTTTAGACCATGAATGGGTAGACGTGGTGACCAAGACTAACTATGAAGGGTAAATAAAACTACGCTGCGAATAACTTGATGATTTATAATCCTAAAATCTGGAAACCAATTTCCTGTGCAGTTTTTGTTTTTTTTCAAATTTACGTTTATCATAAACGAACTATCATATTTGATTACAACACACTTTAGTTCAGACTCTCCAGAAACTTGTACCTAAAATACCGAAGTATTTTTCTCAGACTACGAATGAAAACAGAAATCTTAAACTTTACGGTACACAAAACGGGCCAATGTTTTTATGAATAAATAATATGTTACAGAAATATAACACTGTAAAAAGGAGTGTATGAGTCGTGTGGAATGTCTTCATACACATAACAAATAAAAAAGGATAGTTTAGAACTATAGAGAGCATCTAGCGAAAACGTTTAGAACTAGCACTGGCCATCTAGAGGATAACTTTAAAACTATCGGTGGCCACATTGGGAATAGTTTTAGAAAAGTAGTGACGCAATTTAACTAAGTGTTAATTTCACACACAAAATAAAGTATGAGGACTTATAACGCCGATATTTGCAGTGGCAAGGGCTCATGTAATCCAGTACAAGGCTTTGAGTTTAACAACAAATAAACAAATACACCAAAATACAAGGTACTTATCGATATATCGGCAACTTGTTCCATTTTCTTAGGACAGCTCCATGTTGTTGTTTTTTCTACTACAAACGTTTAGCTCATAACTCTGATTACTTCTTAGCTGTTTGAGACCTAATTAAAGTTCTGGACTCAGGAGGTCAAATAATTTAGACTGTTGTATTTGACCACGCCCAAGGTCTCATAGATTAATTTCTTTAATCCTGCCTTAAATAATTTCAATTTGAGGGTAGGATGGTAGAGATCTTGATGAGTAATAAAATCGAATCGGGTACACGCGTGCTCCATGCTCAGTATTGCTGGTGCACAAACATAAAACTAATTAAGAGGAGGCGGAAAAGGTCTCGTGGGTTAATTTATTCTAATTCTGTTTAAAATAATTGCAAGTGGTGCTGTTGCTACTGAGGATTTCCTCTTGTTTTCAGATCGAAAGAAGCCATTATTTGCCAAAAATCTTAACACACACACAACACGCCTGCTTTTTGAGAACAGTGTAGGGTAAAAGGTAATACAATTTATATTTTATGTAGTTGTAACCTAAAACGCTTCTAGTATTCCCTGTTTTAGTGGTAAAGTCACTGCTATTTTAGTTTCTTACTGAACAGTATCTTGTTTCTATAGAAATCATCCTCAAATAAATGTTTAGGAAGACACGAAATACCTGGTCGTTTGTTTCCAGACTGTATAATTATTTTGAATACAGTCTTTATCTATTACTCATAACTGGCCAGAAGGTCTTGCGCTCAATGAACGAGAACTCGTAATCTAGACTGCATATGTTGGACAAATAAAAAAAATCATCCAAATATTTGTCTTTCCTCCAGTACTAATCATTTAACGTCCTTTGTTTGCTGGAACACAAGCACAAAGTTATACAATGGGTTATCTATGCTCTGCCCACCACGTGTATCAAACCTCGGTTTATAGTGTTATAAGCCATCAAATATTTCGTCTGCGATCAAGTGTGGTTTCTTTCTTTCTTTTTTTACTAATATGCTGATTCGTTTCTACTAAAGGAATTACGTTACATATAATTTATTACATTCTATCTGCTGGTAGGGAGGATATACAGATTTATTTTTTGTTTTTTGCTTTTTTTCGTGACGGTTTTCAATACTTAAGATGAATAAAAAATAAGGTTTAGTTTTGAAATTGCACTCTGTGTTCAGTCACCAGAGGCTAGGGGAAGATATTATATGAGTAATTCAAAACTAACGGTTTTACAGAGATAGAAATCATAATTACTGTGAATAAACTATTCTACAACAAAACTGTATCGTGCAGTTAAGTTTTCTGCAACGACAACACTGACGAGGTCAGGCAGAGCTAACGTAACAGTTGACTATGTTCTTTGCATTCGCGACAGATAGCGCTGTAATGCAATCATACATTATCAATGTACTCGAAGCCATTCTAAAACTGCCGCCTACTTCCTTTGTAACGTATCACGCCCTGTTCTAATTTTAAAAATTTAGCTACTTTGAATTTCTCTAAAGTTTATTAGTAATGCAGTGCACTTCCGGTAGTCAGGTATATTTATATCGTCCGGAAACGTTGCGCTTTCTCACGTGTCTAACGTAAAAATATTGTTGAAGAGTTGTTAGTGTGTCTGATATTATTATCATAAACATAGTAACAATTTTATGTTCAGAAAAGAGTTTATTTTTTGTTTACTTAACGAGCGAAAAACATATCATCACATCTTATGTTATTGACGTCATATCCTGAACTAACCTGGATTATAGCTGGTCCATAGATTATTTGTTTTGAATTTCGTGCCAAGCTACACGACGGCTTTCTGCATTAGCCACTCCTAAGTTAGCAATTTAAGACAAAGGTTTGTTTGTTTTTTTGGAATTTCGCGCAAAGCTACACAAGGGCTATCTGCGCTAGCCGTCTTTAATTTAGAAGTGTAAAACTAGAGGGAAGGCAGCTGGTCATCACCACCCACCGCTTACTCTTAGACTACTCTTTTACCAACGAATAGTGGGATTGACCGTCACATTATAACGCTTTCACGGATGAAAGAATGAGCATGTTTGGTGTGATGGGCATTCGAACCCGCGACCCTCGGAAAACAAGTCGAGTGCCTGAACCACCTGGCCATGCAGGGCTTTAGCACAATCGTATGTTTATCGATGGCAGTAGATTGTAGTAATGTAGATTTACTAAGACCTTCACATCACATTGTAGTAAAAATTCAACAAATATTTTATTTCATATTTTATAAATCACAGTATAGTGGCGTTCTTCAAAATATTCGCTTTGTCTTCGTCATGAAGTATTGGTTTTGGTTTGAATACTTAGTCACTTTGATGTGGGAGTTGGTCCTGTACATCATTGAAGAATATGTGAAATTATTCAAATATTTGGTAAAACCCAAATAAACAATCGGTCCGGCATGGCTAGGTGGGTTAAGGCAATCGACTCCTAATTCGCGGGTTCGAATCTCCCTCGAACCAAACGTGCTCGCCTTTTCAGCAGTGGGAGCGTTATAAAGTCACGGCCAATCCCACTATTCCTAGGTAAAAAGTATTTCAAGACTTGGGGGTGGGTGATGACTAGCAGTCTTACACTGCTAAATTAGGAAAGGCTTGCGCAGATAGCCCTCGTGTAGCTTTGCGCGAAATAAAAAAAACAAAACAAAAATAAACAATCTATATACCATCGTGACCAATTCAAGAACTAATTTCCATATACTGTAAAGCGAAATACTTTATACAAGCCACGATACTCAAAACATTTACAATAGTTTTATGCCGTTCGCTTCACTTTTCCTCATTTTATCATATTCAACGCTAATCTTTTAAGTTATGCTTTCTGTGGACATTTTTGTTAGATCGACAAATTCTAATCTGTTTGGAAAAACTTTGACGCAGTCAGTAAAACAACCTCATGTAGAACTAACTTTATTTAATAAAATTTCACATAAACAATGAAGTAAGGTAATAGTGTACAGGATATGAAACAGAAATAAATGTTTAGTTTAAGACACGGTTTTACGAGTTAAACAAAGAAATTCACAAAAATCAAGTATAACATCTTAACATTAGTAAAAAGATGTTTATATCAGTCTACGAAACGAACCGAAAATAAATTATTGCAAAGTAAAGTAAATGTAAAATTGTAATTAAGGCAAACTTAGCTGATAATACAGAAATGTCTGAATGCGTGATCATAAAATGATAAGCATACGGTTTTTAAACAAAATGCGCATGTGTATTTTAGACCTAAAGAAGTTTAGAAAGCCCACAGAAATTATATTTACAGAAATGCCAATTATTTCAAATGACTGAGGGTAAATATTTTAAACAAAGCCATTTTACAATTTTAGTTCTATTAGATTTGCCAGAAACAAGACAATCTGGTGAACGAGGCCTCTTTTTTTCCTATCTTGTGAACGATCGCATTGGAGTTTCTATGCCGCTTAGAAAGCGAGAGATAGCCATCTACGCGAGCGCTGATTGGCTAACAAGCACTAGTGACGTAACTATGGATTCTCCAACGCGCCCAGTATGGAGAAACACTGCATTCAAATTATTGGTAGATGTCGGAGATACAAATATTTTTTTATTATTTTAAGCACAAACATGATTATCGCAATTAGCCATTTTGGACTATGTCTTATTTATTATCAAAATTTATTTGTATCTCACTAGAAATTTTCTTTTCACCCCTTTAAAGCCCTGGGGGAACAATTTATCACTTTATTGTATAGGCCAATATAATATATAATAATTTGGGAGTTAAAACAAGTTGTAATATTTGTCTGTATGAGCGTATACTCGTAATGATTATGCTCAAATCGTAATGGTTGGCATCTCTGTATTTAATGTAATGTTCATTTTCTTAGGAAATTAAACACGGATTAAGCGTTGATTGTGTGAAATATTTTGTGAATAAATAAAAACTAAATTTCAAATTGGAGCTAGATATTACATAATTACAACGACTATGTGCCATTATGTAGCATACTATTTTCGTAAGGCCTGGCATGGCCAAGCGCGTAAGGCGTGCGACTCGTAATCCAAGGGTTGCGGGTTCGCGCCCGCGTCGCGCTAAACATGCTCGCCATCCCAGCCATGGGGGCGTATAATGTGACAGTCAATCCCACTATTCGTTGGTAAAAGAGTAGCCCAACAGTTGGCGGTGGGTGGTGATGACTAGCTACCTTCCCTCTAGTCTTACACTGCTACATTAGGAACGGCTAGCACAGATAGCCCTCGAGAAGCTTTGTGCGAAATTCTAAAACAAACAAACAAAACTAATTTCGTTGAAAAGTTTGAGAGGTAAGTTTATTTTGGACTGAAAAATTACTATGCAATCCGGAACCTCCAGATAAAAGTATTTTAACGATATGAAATACTCACTGTTTGATCGAAAAGTTTGTGTTAATTATGTATTAGGTACGTGAATAAGTACAATAGAAAAATATTTAGTTTTTTAAAGACATTGTTATTGTTGTTGAATTAAGCACAAAGCTACACAATGGGCTATCTGTGCTCTGCCCACCACGGGTATCGAAACCCGGATTGTAGCGTGTAAGTCCGCAGACATACCGCTGAGCCACTGGTTAGGGGGTTAAAGACAAGTAGAGATCATTATACAGGTAACCTAACTAGGCATAGTAATATAGTAAGTTTTAATGAGACAAGTAGAGATTATTTTACATGTAACCGAGCTAGGTGTAATAACATAGGAAGTTTGAACAAAACAAAATGTATTTAAACAAGAAAGCGAAAACTGCAAAAACGGAATTACTCAAAATAAAGAACACATAACAAGCATAATATCATCAAACCATTCTAATTATGTGTGTGTGTGTGATCCAAAATAGGAATGCTACTTTTAAAGTAATTCTGTATTTATAACAGTGTTGGTTTCTTTGTTGCATGGCTAGAGGGGTTAATGCGTTCGACTCGTCCTCTGAAGGTCGTGGGTTCGAATCCCCGTCGCACCAAACATGTTCGCCCTTTCAGCCGTAGGGGCGTTATTATGTTACAATCAATCCCACTATTCGTCGTCAAAAGAGTAGCCCAAGAGTTTGCGGTGGGTGGTGATGACTACCTGCCTTCTCTCTAGTCTTCCACTGCTGAATTAGGGATAGTTAGCGCAGATAGCCCTCGTATAGCTTTGCGCGAAATCCAAACCAAACCTTTTTGCAATACTTTTTACACCATTGATGTTTGGTATATTACTATAGGTAGCTAGGTTACGTTAACATCTATCCATATCTGTCTTTGTCATTTTTTTATTATTGTTCTTATTTCTTTCCTCTTTATCAGCCATATTTTTGTGCGTCAGAAATATCATTCATAGGCCACGCTTATACCCAATTCGATTGTTTTACTCATCGGGATCTTTACCAGACTATCCTCTGATCTAATTATATGCCCACAATAAAGCATATTTTATCCTTTATGTATATATATATATACAAACTACTATCCTTTTCGATACAAGAAAGAAATTATTTGGATTCCAGACAGAAAAGTTATGTGAAAAAATTAGAATATAAAGGTTCGTCATTTCTTGTCGCAACAATGCGGTTCATAAAATGGCTCCGAGTTGTTGTTTTCGAAATACAAACTTTTAGCTCATAGCTCCATCATCAGTTAACCGATTTAAAATTTTATTACAGTTCGGGACTTAGGAGGTCAAATCCTTTCGATTGAGGCCCGGCATGACCAAGCGTTTTAAGGCGTGCCACTCGTAATCTGAGGGTCGCGGGTTCGCATCCCTGTCGCGCCAAACGTGCTCGCCCTTTCAGCCGTGGGAGCGTTATAATGTTACGGTCAATCCTACTATTTGTTGGTAAAAGAGTAGTCCAAGAGTTGGCGGTGGGTGGTGATGGCTAGCTGCCTTCCCTCTAGTCTTACACTGATAAATTAGGGACGGCTAGCACAGATAGCCCTCGAGTAGCTTTGTGCAAAATTCAAAAACAAACAAACATTTCGATTGATGGATTTGCCCATACTCAAGGTCTCATAGATTAATTTATTCTAATCCTGCCTGAAAGAATCTCAGTGTAAGGGTAGGTTGGTAGAGATTCTGACGAGTAATAACATCGAATGTGTTATACCTGCACCCAGTGCCTGGTATTGCTGGCTAATAAAAATAAAGGGGGGGAAGGTATCATAGATTAATTTACTTTCATTTTGCTTAATGAATTTCAAATGTCGCGACTGTTGAGGATTCTCTCTTGTGCCTGTACACTTGTCTGGGAAAATCACTTATTTATTTACTTACATAAAAATTTGTTGAAACAGTAAAATTTTGATTCACTCCATAAACATGTACACATCAATTTAAGCAGCTTTATAAGCACCATGAGCTTTAGTTTTGCTCAGCCAGTACTGTGAAATAGTCGTTGTTAATAATCAGATTTTTTTCTCTGAAGGTTGTTTTAAACAGACGATTTTTGCGGCTGCCATTTTGTTTCATCACGATTCTTACTAATAATTACTAACGTACTTAGTGACAGAATAATCCATTACTACCACACTTAGTGATAGAATAATCCATTACTACCACACTTAGTGATAGAATAATCCATTACTACCACACTTAGTGACAGAATAATCCATTACTACCACACTTAATGATAGAATAATCCATTACTACCACACTTAATGATGAATAATTCATAACTATTGTACTTAGTGATAAAATAATTCTAATACATTGGTTTATGTTAGTTTGTTTTCCTTAAATAAATAAAGCTAAAAAGGGAAGAAAATAACGTTTTTTACCAGGTATGTGTACTGGGGTGAATACCCCCTATGCTTTGCTGCTTGCTTGGGTCAAGAGGAGTGCTATCGGCTCCTTCTAGCCAAAGGTGCAGACCCCAACAGACAAGACACTAATGGAAACACTATTACTCATATTATGGTTATCTATGAGAAAATAGTAAGTATTGTTTATAAACTTTTAATTTCATAGGATCCTAAGTCACACAGGTCGATACCAGTTATTTATATCATCCTAATACAATCAACTGTATTTCTATTTGTTTTACATATTTGAACTTAAATTTACCTAAAAAGTCTAGTTTAAATATTCGATGTTCTTTTTTTCAAATGCAGTGTACTCTCCATCTCCAGTGTACTCACCACTTCTAGTGATGCATTTTCTAATTATAAAATTAAACACATATTTATTTAACTTTAATTTATTTATTTCTCTACTTAAACGGAGTTTTAATTTAAGTTCTTTTATAGACATAGTTTTGTATTCCGTTGATTATGGAACGTACCTTCTCAGGTAAGTAGGATATATATTGATTCAAAACTAACCTTTGTACTTGTCTACCTCTAAATATCTGTCTCCACGTCTCTATGACTTTCTCTATATGTATTTAACTTATATTATATATTTTTATCTTCTACAGTTGATCGTTCATTTGTTTACAAACTCACTGTTTTATTAAATCACGATAAGCATGATATATTTCAATTTTACTAGATCTTGTTAAACATGGTAAACTGTTTACAAGTTTTTTGTTTATTAGATCACGTTAATCTTGGTATACTATGCACAAACTTTATTTTTCCTAGATCATCTTAAACATAATGTAGTGTCCACAAATTTTGTTTTTATAGAACATGTTCAACATGGTGTATGAACTTGGAGCTTCTGTCAATATCGTCAATAGACAAGGCCTG
This sequence comes from Carcinoscorpius rotundicauda, assembly GCA_011833715.1. Classification (NCBI taxonomy): domain Eukaryota; kingdom Metazoa; phylum Arthropoda; class Merostomata; order Xiphosura; family Limulidae; genus Carcinoscorpius; species Carcinoscorpius rotundicauda. Next base: position 102,775,934 of record CM022394.1, on the reverse strand, counting down.
ACTCCTCTGACACTAGCTGCAAAGTTGGCGAAAAAAGAGGTCTGTAGTTTAAACACAAAGTTATATAATGTTTATCTTCATGCTGGTGTTTAAAACTTTAGGTGTTGGTGTCTTCATGCTGGTGTTTAAAACTTTAGGTGTTGGTGTCTTCATGCTGGTGTTTAAAACTTTTGGTGTTGGTGTCTTCATGCTGGTGTTTAAAACTTTAGGTGTTGGTGTGGTTCCAATTTAGATTTTTTTACAGGCAGCAGAAATTTCGGGCGTTACCTCGTTTAATAAGTTGAACACAGAAACTTTGTTTTGACACTTCATTCGAATTCTTTTCTTTTTTTCGTTCATTTCTAAAGTTAAATTGAAAGTTAAATATCTTTCTATTTGTAATGCTAGTGAACACGCTTTTCAGCTAATTCCTGAGGTTTGTAAATGAATGGTATTGCAGAATGGATCTGAATTCTTAATTTGACTAAGCTTAAACAATAAAAAGATTGAACACAATGTGACAAACTTAAAATAAATCTATTTATATAAACACAATTAAAGTTACGAATGCACTAAATAAAGGACAGCGCTTTAATAGAGAGCCGTAGATCAGTCTAACTGTTGATCTGCAGATCTTTTCCAGGCTGGGATAACATAACATTATATAAAAAGCTCTACAATGTCATCCTCTCAGTTTACACGTGTTAAGCACATGACTCGTGATCACTTTTATAAAAAAATAAGTTAGGATGAGTCTTCCTTTACAAGTTTGTAAATTGTTTTCACTTCGCTTCAGTACGTTCCATTATTTTAGGCAAATTTTCAAAGTTTTTTTTTTCTTTGAAATAGCCAAACAATAATAAGACACGTAATGTTTATTGTTGTCACTTTATATATGCAAAAACGGCTCGTTTGGGTTAAGAAAATATTTTATGTAGAAGAGCGAACAACGTTTCGACATTCTTCGGTCATCGTCAGGTTCACAAAGAAAGAAAGAGGTAACTGACAGGAAGCTGACCACATGTTTGGAAGGGATTGTGTAACTGAGTGTCGGAATGTAGAGGGCGGTGTTAGATGTTTGAATATATAATTTTATATTATTTATTTTATTATATTTAATATAGGTGTAAAGGCGTTCCTTTATATTGGTTTATTTTGGGTTTAAGTTGTTGTAGGAGTAAGGCTTCTTTAATTTTGCGTTTGTTTATGTTTGTTTCTTTACTTAGTATTTGAGTGTTTTCTATGGTTATGTTGTGTTTATTTGACTTGAAGTGTTCGAAAACGTGTGAAGATGACTTTTAATGTTCTTTGAATCTGGTTTCCATTTTTCTACTCGTTTCTCCAATATAGAAGTCGTGGCAGTTATCACATTGTATTTTATAAATAATGTTGGTTCTAAGGCTATCTTGCAGGCTTCTGTTGTTGGAACTTCTGTAAAGAGGGATATAACATCGAAACTGGTCATTAAGGCTTTCATGATTAAGTTGATTTATATTAGACTTGAAATTAAAAGAGTCTTTGATGAATGAGCTGGCTGATGTTACATATTTGGAGAATGTCCATGCTATGTATTTACCAAGATTATAATTGAACGATTCATATGTGAACATTATTGGTCGTAATGAACACCCAGTTACACAACCCCTTCCAAACATGTAGTCAGCTTCCGGTCAGTTACCTCTTTCTTTCTTTATGAACCTAACGATGACCGAAGAAGGTCGAAACGTTGTTCGCTCCTCTACGTAAAATATTTTCTCAACCCAAACGAGCCGTTTTTACATATATATTTCTCTACAAGTGTGTTTTCTCGACATCACTGATTGTTGTTATTTCATTAGGTGTTTTAAAGAAATATATTTCGTTTTCAGATTTTCTTTCACATTTTGAAACTGCAGAGAGAGATATACTGGCAGCTGGGTAAAATCACCTGTGAAGCTTATCCTCTGGATGAGATTGACACGATCAACAACCAAACGGGAGAGGTTAACAAAGCGTCTGTGTTGAATCTCGTGGTTTATGGGGTACGATTCTCGTGAATCCAGATCAATGATTATATATATAAATACGGCTCGTTTGGGTTGAGATTTTTTTTTCAACCAAACGAGCTATTTTTACATATATATTTCTCTACAAGTGGGTTTTCTCGACATCACTGATTATCATATCAATGATTGTTTGGTGAATTTAGAAATAGTGTTAGACAACAGTTATATAACATCCTTGCCTTAGGCCTAGCGAAGAACAGTGGTTTGTAGTTCAATGGACTTTTGTTTGCTTCAGAATTTTGCGTTGCAGAGCTAAACTAGGGCCAACTGTCAATAATATATCCTAATCTTATTTGTTTGTTTTAAATTTTCGAACAAAGCTACAAAAGGGCTATGTGTGCTAGCCATCCCTAATTTAGTAGTGTAAGAGTAGAGGGAAGGCAGCTACTCATCACCACCCATCGCCAACTCTGGGACTACTCTTTTGCCAATGAATTGACCGTAATATTATAATGCACCCACAGCTGAAATGGCGAGCATATTTGGTGTGATGGGGATTCTAACCCTCGACTCTTATATTATGACTCGAGCGCCCTAACCATCCAGCTATGCTGGGCCTACCCTAATCTTAATGTGATACATTACGGAAAACATATATTGTCAAGTTAGCAGCACCCACCGCCAACACTTGAGCAATTCTTGTATTATCGAATATTTAGATTTGACTATCACGTGTATAGCACATCTGTAGCTCTAAAATGTGTAACGCACTTTTTTGCAAAGTGGTCGCGAACAATAAATTGTTGGGTTCATTATAATGTTCGCTAACCATTAGGACCTACTCGGCCTCATTATAAGATGGTTAATCCAAGTGCATATGTTACATCATAGGGCGATTTACGCTAGCCGTCCCTAATTTAGCAGTGTAAGATTAAAGGTAAGACAGATAGACATCACCACCCACCGCCAACTCTTGGGTTACTCTTTTACCAACGAATAATGAAATTGACCATCACATTATAACTTCCCCACGGCTGAAAAGGCGAGCATGTTTGGTACGGCGGGGATTCGAACCCGCGTCCCTCAGATTACGTGGGGGCGTTATAATGTGACGGTCAATCCCACTATTCGGTGGTAAAAGAGTAGTCCAAGAATTGGCAGTAGGTGGTGATGACTAGCTGCCTTCTCTCTAGTCTTCCACTGCTAAATTAGGGACGGCTAGCGCAGATAGCGCTAGTGTAATTTTGCATAAAATTCAAAAACTAACCACTAAATTTCTGTTGTAAGATCAATACAACCTGAACTAGAATCTAAAATTATCGCTTCGATTTAATTACCATTTGTTTGTCTAACAGGGTATTTCATGTCAAACAGACGTTGGTAACTACATTAAGTGCACAAAGTAAGGCTTAGCAAGGGATCCGTTTGTTAACTTCTATAACCAAATAAAGTGAAATTCTTGTGTTTGTGAGCGGACGTGATCAAACAAAGTGAAGTAATATAACATTAAATGTTATGAGCACACTATTCAAGAACGTGATCTTGAGGAGGAAAGGATAATCGGAGTTTATAAAACATAATACATGACATACACCTGATAAAACAATAATATTTATGAGTAGAGGAAGAGGTCCGCTGAGAACCTGACCCTCCCAGGTCGCACAAAAACCTAACACCAGTTTAGAGCATGTGGAGACGTTTTGCTGTTTGCGTTAAATGGCCCCCCCCAGTGGCTCAGCGGTACGTCTGCGGACTTTCACGCTAAAATCCGGGTTTCGATACCCGTGGTGGGTAGAACACAGATAGCCCATTGTGTAGCTTTGTGCTTAATTCAAAACAACGACAACAACAATGTTTGTGTTAACAACAAACAAACCATTTGTTGTTATTTATTTAACTCTTATTGTTAGGTGTTATTCTAAATTATATTACTTTATAGAGTTTTGTTATTTTTAATTTATTTACTGTTATTTTTAATTTATTTACTGTTATTTTGTCACTTTGTTTTACTGTTTTTATTATTTGTTATTTTTTATCCTTTTTTTTCTTAGTTTTGCTGTGAATTTTATGACGTCACTAAGAACGTTTAAAAGTGACGTCATCCGTCTTAAAAGCGTTATGAACCGGGTTATCAAGACCTCACTCCAAAATAGTATGTTATGTCGCATAAATATTCTGTATTCAATCATGACTGACCTTTAATTTTATCAACTTTAAAAAGATGAAACCACGAAAACTAGACTTGTGTAAAATTAAAAAGAAACCATAAAAGTAATAATATGTTGCCTGTATTATGTTAATATCTAATTTAATATTATATTAATATTTTATATGAATTAGATTTGTCTATATATTATTATTATTTAACGTATTTTGTCACATGACAGACACATTCTCATACAATTTCTAGGACAAACTTTATCATCTGGACATGTTAGAAGGTCTGCTAATTGATCTCCTTCACTGCAAATGGAACACTTTTGTAAAGTTTAGGTAAATACATTTTTCCTACTAACTAAGCTTCATAATAAACTGTTGTGGAAGATTTAATCTAAGACTTTTTTGTAGCTGGTGTTTTAAAAGAATAATTGAGTTTCATCCCAATACGTTTGAAAATTCAGTTATTGTTACAGAATCCCTGTTTTGTTTCCTAACGAAGTAAATATGACAAAAAGAAAATTATAAATTACATTATGAAGCTCAAGTTTATTTTAATAATTTTGTATTGTGCTCAATTTAAAGATTCTTTTTAAAATATCAAACTCATGGTTTCACAGGTGCTTTTTTCCCTGCAGGTTTTACAAACAGTTTGCAACATTTGCTGTCTACTTTCTCATTTCTTTAACGTGTTTTGTGTTAAGACCAGCCCCTCTTGTGGGAAACGAGGAAGAAACAGATACGAATTTGACCTCAAAGGAGTTCTACGAGAATGGAAGCTTATCTTTACCATCATCACCGTCAGATGACGAACCTTACTGCTTAGCTTTAAACAATGATAATAGAGTAAACGTGGTAATATTAGGCTTACTGTTTGCTGTTGTAATATTTAGACAATAATTGGTGCCATGCTTATGTTTGCGTTATTTAAAACTCTTATTGGTTGTTTCCTGGTTTAAAATAGGAAGTAAAACACTTGTATTTACTTTTACATAATAACACATGGTAAAAAAAGAATTTCTTTATTTCTGTACTTTTATTAGAGAACGAGTGGTAAAACCATTTATTCTTCTTCAGTGATTAAAATTAAAGGTAAACAATATATATTTCAAAGTATTATTAGGGTCGCGGGTTTGAACCCCTCTCACACCAAACATACTTGCCCTTTCAGCCGTTGGAGCATTATAATGCAACGGTCAATCACACTATTCGTTGGTAAAAGAGTAGTTCAAGAGTTGGCTCTAGGTGGTAATGACTAGCTGCCTTCCCTCTAGTCTTATACTCTAAATTAGGGATAGCTAGCGTAGATAGCCCTCACGTAGCTTTGCACGAAATTCTAAACAAACCAAACTAATAAAAGTATTAAAATGTTCAGTGAAAATGATATTTTTTTGCAAGTGGGTATTAAAGTAATAACGACTCTTGACTCTAGACTAAATAGCCATCACTATATTTTAACAAGCCCCTCACAAGCCAGTAGAGGACATTTTTGTTGAAAGAATATCCTACCCAATTCCGTTTTTCTTAATTTGAACATAAATTTTGGACATTTTTATTGGCTAAAAAGTAAGCATTTCTCGCAGTCTTTTAGTGTTGCAGCTGCGAAAAGTGACTTCAAGTAATAAGGTGATTGATATCTGTTAGTGCAATTAAAGTTAAATGGCTAAACAAGAGAATGGTGGAAGTCTCCAAATGACACACAAAGATTTTCAGGAACTGTTTAGAAACGCCTTGTTAGATATGTATCAAGCCAAGTATTGTATTATGTTTTTGTTTGTTTTTGAATTTCACACAAAGCTATCGGTGCTGGCCATCCCTAATTTAGCAGTGTAAGACTAGAGGGAAGGCAGCTAGTCATCACCACTCACCGCCAATTCTTGAGCTACTCTTTTACCAACGAATAGTGGGATTGCCCGTAACATTATAACGCCCCCACGGCTGAAAGGGCGATTGTGTTTGGCGCGACGGGGATGAGAACCCGCGACCCTCAGATTACGAGTTGCACCCTTGGCCATGCCGGGCCATTATATTATGTTTGTAGCTGCTTTCAAAGTGTCCCTGTCTTCTTATCCCACTGATGACTATTATGATGCTTCTACCTTCCTTACCAAATCGCAGGTGAAATCATTTGTTTCTCATTTGAAAGCTTAACATAAAAAGTTGATAGCAGAAGGATAAAAGGTTCACAGCTGCTTGAGTAAAGATGCTGAAAATGTGACTTTTTTATATATACTGAATTTACTCCCAGCGGGTAGATTTTAGCACTACCTAGTATGGAAATTTGAGGATGATGTATTCCACTTTAAGATTTATCTATTAATAAAAAACTTGTCTCGAAAAGGTATATCCAAAACCACCATTTGTGGGAGTTTCCGGATTGAACATACTTTTAATATTTAATATTTTATTTTGTAAAGACACCCCTTAGCTCCTGAGAGACGTATTAAAATAATTATTTTTATAAAAATTGGGTACAAACTATGCGCTGTAACTGGCCTACAATAGTAAGCGCTATTCTCTAAGTTATGCTTTCGAATAACACAGTACAAACTACAACGTAATTATAATGGATTTATATACACGATCAATGTAAATTAAGTATGTTTGTATTCATATTCTTTTTTTTTTCTCAATGAAGGAAATATCTCTTCACTTTAATCAAGTATAATTCATTGCGAAAAATATTTCCTGGGACGAAAAGAGCATAACAGAAAAACTATACATAATGTTCATATACCTATAGGAAGACGTATTATTGTAGGCTTAAACGTAAATTTTCGCACTAAAATATAAATGTCAAAGTTCATAAATAGTACACCATATAAATAACATTTTCTAACATTCTTAGTTGTCAAGTGATTCCAATCTATTTTATACATTTCTACCAAACAGCCGACTTCGGCTGTCTGTTTTAAGCCTAACAAAAAAGAACCAGTATAAGTAAAGTAAAATGTAAACAGAGTTTCATCTGGACACGAGCTATCGTACGTGATTTTATCATTACTATATTAGATGCATATTCTACTTTTTCTAGATGCTTTTAAATGCTGGCAGTGGCTGTTTATTTGTATCGCTGCCACATAATATATTTATTTTTCACTTACAGTATCACTTGATTTTAGAATGTTTGACAATAGGGGGCGCCTTTCTATATCTTCTTACTTCCGCTAACGAAGCACGTCTCCTTGGATACCAGACTTTCTTGGAGAACTTAGTAAGTCATGGAACTTGTTCAGCAAATAAAAATTGAAATAGAGCCACACAATGGGTTATACGTGCTGTGCCTGAAGAAGGTTTCGAAACCTAATTTTTATTATTATAAGATGACGTTTATTTCCTTTTTCTGTTTATATTTGTAGTAGAGAAATCAGAATTATTTGGGAGATTTGATTTAATATCGAGTAAAATATTTTAGGAAAAACAAAGTAACACTAAAACGTAGTCAAAATATCACTAAAAAAATAGGATTATATGTATATAATATCTTAAAATATATTTATTTATTATAATACAAAATGTCATACAAAGATAATTTATTTGTTTTACATTTTAAACTAATTTCAGTAACAAAAGTTCAAAAACTAAAAATATGTTTTTAGTTAACCTGTTGGTAAAAAATTTATATAAATATTTATCAAATTACGATTGATACAAATACGTTTTGTAGCCGTTATTATTATTATCAGATAAACGGTTATTTTTCATATTCTCTCCTCAGTAAAGTAAAGACCTTGTTTCTATTGTTTCATATGAATAAACCTAAAATAATAATAATGACACGGCAAACTTCTTGGTTATTCAATGGTAATCATGAGGGCTTATAAAGCTGTAAATTGGGGTTATATTCGAAGGTTTAGCAATAAATTAGTGGGCTTATAATTCTGAAACACGGGGCTTGAGATGCTCAGTACAGATATAGCTTTATGCTTAAATTAAAAAATAACGTAACTAACAGAGAACTTGTGACTTTTTTCGCTACCTTCAGGTGACTGTTCCGTCTCGAGTGCTGTTTCTGATATCATGTAGTTTAGTGATATTGATGGTTCCTCTTCGTCTTACATGTACATCACGTGTGGAAGATGTTGTGGGAGTATTTGTTATGATCACCACCGCCCCCTATTTTCTTTTCTTTTGCAGGTAAGGTCCCCCTTTTTTACTAGTTGTTTGTGTAAAGTATTGATTGGGGTTAAACGTGACTATTAGGGTTAAGAAGCGTCATATGTTCCCAGAAATATCAATTACGAAAGTATTTTATCATACGAAGCTTATTTACATATAATAATGAGAAAAAGCTATTTCACTTATAAAAACTTTATTTAACTAGTTTTTCTCATATTTCTATGGGCTATTTGGGTTTAAATTCTACGTTCTTGTAACTTTTTTGTTAGATCGAACTTCAGAAATTTCTGCAAAAAAAATTATGTCTCGAGGGTTATTGAGTTGCACGTTCCCACTACTTTCACAGATATTAAACTGAACCTAAAATAACTCGCGAGTGTTGTTTTAAATTTTTGTCAAAGGAATAAGTAACTGTGTCAGATAACTCTAGCCCTAATGTGAAGCTTGTTCCACCCTCCAGTTTTATTTTGCGTTAGCCGTGCCCCTCTGTCACACTTGAAATTAGTAGTGTGTCGACATTGTTTTAAGACGTTATATTTGTTTCAGAGGTTTCAAACTGGTGGGGCCGTTCGTTGTTATGATTTATAAAATGATCGTGACGGATCTTTTACGATTTGTAACAATCTACCTGGTATTTGTCATGGGATTCTCCCAAGGTAAGTTTTCTTTATATACTTACTGACAAAACAACTACAAAGCCTTTCATATTTCCTTTTAATCAAACTATCCTGAACCGTTATTTATTTATTTGATTTTTTAAGCATTTTACGTCATATTTCTAACGCACAACGGAGAGGGCGCGAACTTCTTTGGTAGTCCAGTAGCTAGCGTCATGGCCATGTTTGTGATGTCACTAGCAGAATTTGGCGACATCTATGAGGAATTTGAAAATACTGCATATCCGACTGTTGCTAAGGTAATTTATTTTACTTTCTTTTCTTTTTATCTTTTTTTTATTGTTAAAGCAATAGATGAGAGTTTATAATTGTACACTGCCCTTAATATCTAGCCCCGCAATAGCACAATGGTATATCTGCTGACTTACAGCACTAAAAACTGGATTTCGATACACGTGGTGGGAAGAGCACAGACAGCTCACTATGTTTCTTGTTGTTTAACTTAAAAATAAATAAACATTTGTAATTTTCATCATCACTACATGCTAGTAACAAAAAATATATAAAAAAATCTCTTTGTTATCTGATTTTTGGATTTCTTTTGCTAGGAGAACAGAACTCACTTCTTATTACAAACAAAAGATGGTTACCTCTTAACATCTGATTTTACTTTAATTTATAAATTGAAATAATGATTCTCATTTCACTGCTGTTTCAAAACCAAGATGGCGTACACTGAAACGTTTTAAGTCACTGTTTCTTCTTTTTCGGTTTTCAAGCGAGCAAAGATCACTTCATATTAGCAACAAAACCTAAACAATAATGTCTGCTTCCTTACCTCAACTGTTGCTATGTGACATCATGGTCATTCATCAGTTTGTTGCTGTCTGAAGTAAGTAGTTAGTCAGTAATTATGGAGACGGATATCGTTTCCTGGATTACCTCAATGACAAAAAAACTACCCTAAACTTCTTATATATACTCTAGTTTTTAGACTAGACCCTAACCTTCTTACATGTTTCATAGCCTTATCACTTATACTGTTGTAATCACATTTTCACGTACTCAAGACTTCTTATCTGTTCTGCAGCCTTCTTACCTTTATCATAGCTCTCTTACTTACACCATATCTTCCTTACTTCGGATTTATCCTCTTAATGTATTCTGTAGTCTTCGAGTCTCTCCCGTAATCTTCTTGTCTGTACCTGTGTTCTAGTATTTTTACCTATATCATATCCTTAGCACAGCACTAAACACAGCTAGCAAGCAAGATAAGTGTACATATACCGTGATATATTGCTTGTGGTTCAGTAAGATTTCGTTGCACACACAGAATACTCCAAGCTTGCAGTATTAAAGACTAGGTTTTGGTTTTCAGATATTGTTCATCATGTATATGGCCCTCGTCACCATCCTACTAATTAATATGTTGATTGCCATGATGGGCAAAACTTACCAGAACATTGCTGAGAGGAGAAACGAATGGGTCCGCCAGGTACGTAAACTCGAATAACTCAATTCAACGTAATATTCTACATTATTACATTTCTTTACTAAGTTTTCCTCATAAAACAACCTTAATCATCTACAACCCCACATTTAAAAAGATACAAGAAAATCGAATCTCGACCCCGTGCTCTTACTTTTGGAACATTCAGTTAATTTTAATGCTTGTGTACAGTCTTGTGTTGTGTTTATAACATAATAACAAATATCTGCTCCACTTGTCGGAAACTTTGTTTTATATTTATTGCAAATATAAAGTATGTAATAATAAATGGAACTTATCATTATGTCATACTTACTGACTTCTTGGGAATTCAAACTTTATAGTTATGTTTAAAAAAGTTTGGTACGTTCCTTATTGTTAGATCACTTTATAACAAGAGTTTGGTACGTTCCTTATTGTTAGATCACTTTATAACACGAGTTTGGTACGTTCCTTATTGTTAGATCCCTTTATAACAAGAGTTTGGTACGTTCCTTATTGTTAGAAATTTCTTTCTAATAGTAGCTTTGTACGTTCCTAGTTGTTAGAGATTCCTTTATGAACAAGTTTTTTTTCATCTGACCAGTGGGCTCGGATCGTCCTAGTTGTGGAGAGAGGTATGCCAGCGTCTGATTCTCTGAAACAGCTCTTTCAATACTCTCAACCTATGGCCGACGGTCGAAGAGCTTTAGTACTGAGAAGACAACGAAGTGTAAGTATACGTAATAAATATTTGTTAAGAACAAAACCAGCCAAACCTTAAGGAATTCTTCAGTACCAAAGTTCCACCATTTTAAAGCGCTATTTGGTTTCGCCTTTTTGGGTGTATTATACAATAACTTTGAACGACTTTTTGTTTCTTTGCATATTTCTGTCTCTCTTACTTTCTTGTCGGTTTATAAACGCACGAACATATTTACTGAACTCATCTTCAATTATATAACAGCATAAAGAGATAATAGACAAAGAAACTTAAACAATTATAGAAAGAGACTTGGGGTTATTTATGGGTCAGAAGTAATCCTTCTTAACTCGAAACGTTCCATTGTTGAAATTTTTACATAATTGCCCCTCTTTTCAGGTTAATGAACTGGAAGAAATCCGAGTCCTTGGAAACATGAAGGCCCTTCACATTGAAAACAGACGCCGACAGGAGGCGGGATCGAACATTCTTTCGCCCAAAAGTACACCAGTCAAAACACATAGTGTTCCTAGCCTTTGAAAAGCACCTTTCACTTTTGTTATTGGATTTATTTTTTGTTTTTTATTCTGCATTTTACTAAAATTGATTTTACATTATTCTTTTACGTTTTACAGTAACCCTCTCATACAAAATATGTTGTTGTTTAATTTTTTCAAATAACTTATTTCCCTTAAACAGTAACAACTGCTGATTATTTAACATTTTCAATTTATTTGGAAACTTTTACGATACAAAGGTTAAATCGTCAATTAACGATCCTTAAGGTTCTCGCTTAACAACCACTCATAATTTAGAACTGCTACCCGATTTTAAGGCAAATAGTCAGCAGCACACGCCGCCTTCGCGTCTACTTCTAACCGAGTAGTATATTTGACTGTTAAAGCTATAAAACCTTAACATTGGAAAAGTGGAGTGTCTTCGGTGATATATATATGGCTCAAACCCTGGATCTCCCCTGGTACATATTCCAGCACATTAATATTTAAGCCTTAGTTTCATGGGATATGTTGTGCATCACTGCCACATGGAGTACTTTACGGCGTTTAGTAATTGTTTTGCTGTGTTATGATAATAAACAAGAAACGTAATATTCATACGTCACACTCATTGTTCAATTCACTAAGAGCTGTAGCTCTGAATACGTTTTAATAGGTAAAGAAAGTGTAAGTATAAACGATGTTTTTTCTTTATTTATCGACAAACCTGGCGAGCAACATGTTCATTTTATAGATGACTTCATGCCCTTGTAATTATCCCACCCAGATTTTTATAACTTATCCAGCATAATTACAGACATTACAGGTGTACGACTGATCGACTTTAGTAACTATAGCAACAATATTCAAATATTATAACGTGATACTGTTATGACAGTTGGGCGAAGCATATTATATGACGCGATGTTTAATAATTGGTAAAAAAATGTTTTATAATTCCAGTCATCTGCCGCTAATCGCGTTATTTCTTCTAGGTCGTTTCAGCACGTATACTCTCATTGAAAAATAGTCGGGAAACGGTTGACTTCACATTTTCTTCAACTAACTAGTCAGTTAACGTTAAATGTACATATATATCTATCACTTTCCTGTGCTATCAGTCGTCTGCTTTTTAAGTGTTTAATCTAGGAAGTACAAATCTAACTTCTGATATTAAACGAATCCAATTTGACTAACAGTATAATTTTTGATATTTAGCATTAAAATTTCTGTTTTACTGTGACGTAATTTCGTATATTAATTTCTATTTAATATCAAAAAAGCTAATTTGAAAGAATGTGACAACGTCTGTGTTTTAATACACGATAACTGAATCCATTTATGGCACAAACATTCCCAAGTTTTAACAAATGTTCATATTAAAAATTATATTTGTGTACTTTGACTATTTACAAATTTTCAGCTCAATATACTTGACTCTTTTTGTCAAGTGGCCTGGCATGGTCAGGTGTGTTAAGGCGTTCGACTCATAATCTGAGGATTGCGGGTTCCAATCCTCGTCGCATCGAACATGCTTGCATTTTCAGCCGTGGGGGCGTTATAATGTTACAGTCAATCTCATTATTCGTTGGTAAAAGAGTAGCCCAAGAGTTGGCAGTGGGTGCTGATGACTAGATGCCTTCCCTCTTGTCTTACACTGCTAAATTAGGGACAGCTAGCGCAGGTAGCCCTTGAGTTGCTTTGGGCGAAATTCAAACACAAAATAAACTTGTAACAAGTTAGTAAACACAGCAGGAATTGACAGTCAAAATTCTGTCATTTGTGTATCCCGGTGAAACAGTAGAAAGTTTATAGCCTTATAACGCTTAAACCCAGGGTTCAATTCCCCGCGATGGACAACAGATAGCTTTAGAAATAACCAACTAAGCCTGTTACCTGTACTTGCTAGTCGTTACGTGATTACTGACTTCACGTGTATTCTTTCGTGCTGATCAGGGTTCAAACAATGTCGGGGAAAAATCAAACAACAATGTCAAAACTTAAAAAAAAAAAAAGAGATCATGCGCACAAACAGACCTTCACTTGTATTTCTAAAATAATGGATATTTTTTGCTGTTTGTATGTATGTCTCATCTTTTCACCATTGAAAATCGCACATTTCGTAGTGATAATTTCGTATTCATGGTGTTTGGTGCCATATTCTTCTTGGATCACCTTCACGTAAGATATAAGAGATAATAAACGTTGAAGTTCTTATATTTTAATAAATTCCATATACCTGTCTTCTTCAACAGTCACCAGCACATTGGCTAAAGAAGGCCCAAATCCCGGCCCCAAAAATGCCCTTTTGTCTTTGTCATCAAAATTGTCAACAACCATTTAATACCTTACTTGATTCCAGTTAATGACACATAGTAAAAACATCATTTTAATATACTGTTAAGCGTTAATACGCATAATTCACTTTTAATTCTTAGATTTTTACGAGGTTTTATAAAATCAACTGAATAGGAAAGAAAAACGGTATGTTTATTTTTGGTTTTTTACCAGAGTTAAACCATTGTATCATCTAACATCCGCTGCCCCTCTGAAGAAAGAAGAAATAATGGGGTATACAATGCTTTAATTGTGCCCTGTTTATTAATTGTCAGTTTAAAAGTAGGAGATACAGTGCGTTTCTTTTTTAAAACATTGTGTATAATTATAAAACGCCAAAAAGACAAGTCATTTACAATATAAAGAAAAATAGTATGTAGATATATATTAAAAATAATAAAATAACTTAATAAGTAATCATAAAAACAATAATCAATATTATGAAATTATTTTAATTTTTTGTCGTTTTAGGCCCATACATGTAAGGTATAAAGAAACGAACATACATATTTATTTGTATTTTAGAAATATCGTTCAAAAAAGTAAAATGCAGTAAATGTTTAACATTTTAATGTATATATTTGAAAGGTAAAACTCTCGTAAATATCATAGAAGTTGATGGGTGCGAGTTCCGTTTTCTTCATCTAAACTTAAGATTAACCGCTTGCCAATAAATCTAAAGGTTTTAAAGATCTTTACAATTCGAAAACGACACCTCTTTTGGCTCAGTACTTTTGATCTGTTCTTCGCTACTCGTGGCCAAGTTCACTTTTCGTGTCGCAGCGTGTACACGAAACACGGTGTAACTCAAGTGAATATCCATTCGTGTTTTTTACTGGATTGAAAGTTGTATTTTCATGTTTTGATTAAATCTATAAAACATTTTCTTGCTGACTAATTGAAGCACCTACTAATGTTATATGAGCAGTAACTTCGAAGTATTTGACCCAAATAGCTTACGCCCTCTAACGGTACACAAATTGCACATTCTCACTGCGATTCAGTTATGATTAATTCAGTCAAAAGGATTTCAAAATCTAACTCGTAAAATCTTTGAATGTTTTCATCGTTATTAACATTAAGAACTTTTATATGTATTTTTCATTTCAATAAAAGTGAATTTCAAATATTTTCCCCAGATCGTACAGAATTGTAATAGCTCATTTAAACTCTCTTTCCTTTTTTTAGTTTAGTTGAAACTAGCACAACCTCTCAACAGGCGTTAGTTTAGGCCACTGTTTAACACACCAAATAACAATAACAATGTTTTCATTATTTCAAAACTTTTGTCAAACGAAAGTACGAAGTGTCTTTTTTTGTTAAATATATATTTTTTCTGGTATTTATATATTAGAATTAAGGGGTTCATTTTGTGTATTGCAATCTTTTTTAAAAAAATTTTCTCTTATAACGCTAAAAATTTTCTCCTTTTCGCAAAAAATAAACCTGTAGTCATTCAAATATTTTGTGCAAACTAAAATGTAAAAATGTGTAGCATAAATAAGTGACCTTATACTGTCATAACAAAAAGCCAATTTTAATACGACATGGTGCAAACTAATTACAATGAATTCATTTTTGGATTTATAAAGTTTAATTTTAGCTTTATTAGATTACACGCTAGTCAATATTGGCCATTGACAACAAGTGACCGATTAGCTAAGCTGAAAGCGAGTCTAAGTACGTTTCCAAGCTTAGTTTATTTTCAGTTAGAGAAGTGTTTCCTTGTATAAGGTAGAAAATGAGTTGATAATTATGAAAATAGCTAAATCTCGTGCTTTTATTCCTTTTCGTAACAGAAGGATCAAGGAAGGTGTTAATATGATTTCATGTTGTTGTTTCATTGTTTGTTAAGCCTCAGTGTATGATACTTTGGACTTCACTGCTGAGAATGGTATATATGTGTGAAATATAAGTTATGTTAGCTGGTTAATTTAATGTGTACCATCATTTAATAATTTATACATTACACTCTACTTTCTGTGTTAAATTTTAAGCAGAGTTACTCGTGGACTGTTTTTTCTTTTATACTCTAAATTAAATACAAAAAAGTCCATTAATTTATTTATCTAAAGGAAGTTTTTCACATTTGAAACCGTATATTCTTAAATAACTTTGTATTAAACTTATCTAGTGCATTATAATGTTCAGATACAGTCTTCAATTCAGTCTCTGTTTTTGTCGTTTTCTTTTTAATTGTTATTTTTTATGAAAATTAGTTTCATTTTTGGTACCTTCCGATGATTAAGCGGTAAATATGGAGGCTGAAAACGCTAAAAATCGGGTTTCGATACCACAGTGGTCACAGTTCAGGTAGACGGCCTGTTGTGTAGCCATGTCCTTAATAATAAATAAAAATCGTTGTTTGTACAATTTTACAACATTGGTGCCCATGTTTGTAATACTTGTTATTGTTGCACATGCCTATATTTACCTTTTTGTTGTTGGACTTTCACAAGTGCTTTCTTTCTACTGTTTTTACTGTTCATTGTTTAGGTGGCATTATTATTCTTTATATATATTCTGATTTGGGAAAATCTTGACGCTCGAGGTAAAGTGTGTTTATATTATTTATAATTATTATTTTGTTTTTCTAACTAAGCTCATTTTAATTCTGGTATTTATATTATCTTGTCTCTGATTTGTTAGAATCCAAAATATCTTTACAAGAATTTATTTTCTTGAAACTTGACAGCTGTAAAATAATATTTGAAAAATAAGTTATATAAAAGTGAAGTGTACAGGTAGGTTATATTATTAATTTATTAAGCCTTTAGAATAACATTCAATTTTTAAAAAAAAACTTTGGTTTGTTTGTTATTGGGCATAAAACTATTCAACAGACGACTATCTGTGTTCTTCCAACTCCATGTATCGTAACCCAATTTTTAGCATTATAAGTTCTTAGACTTATAAGAAACAATATTAGGTATTTGTTTAGTCTTGATTTTAAGGCCAAGTTCAGCAGCGGGATTTTTTAAAAGCTGAATTGTACTGCAATATGCTCTGTAGTTTTACTTCATACCTACACTGATAACAGAATGAATTGTAATAAATAATAAACAACTATTCATGGAAATATTGAAGTGAATATAATTCTACACAGAAAAATGACTGTTCAGTGAAATAATGAATATTCTCATTTCTAAATATTTTATTTATTCTATTTTTGGTTTAACATATATCCACATATATATATTACTCAATCACAACATTGGCACTTGAAGTATAGAAACACATAATTTGTTACTCACTAGTAATCGCCTAGCCTAGGCAGTGACTGGAAATATTTCTATTACTCCTAACACCAGTTTGAAACAAGTTGTCATAGCAACCGTAACATGGAAACACAGTTTGTCACGATAGATTCAACGACACTTACTTTGGTAGAAATAAAATATATTTTCTGTATTTACAAACGTAAGTTATTAACTTCATTTTTTAAGACTATAGAATCACTACCAAGAAATATTATTTTATTTGTTTTAAAACGAAAGTGAGAGAGAACCTATTTCTCTGTGATCTATCAATTTTCATTAAATTTCAACATAAATTTTAATTTGGTAACAGACAACGTACTAACCATATTAGTACGTAATATTTCACGTTAAAATGAGGTAAACCAGAAAAACGTTTAAAACCAGTTTCATGTTAGCCCCTCTTGGATTCGCCCCAAATAAACCAACTATGTTTGTTAGAAAAACAAACTATTTACTTTGTGAGGCTACATTTCGATCATTTTTAAACTGGAGATTTCAGTTGAAAACTGTTTGCCTGTAAAAAAAAAAGCAATAAGAACTAGTCGATGTTTCGGAGACAGTGTGTGACTTATTGGTAGGCTCATTCTGTAACAATTTCATACTAGACTCCTTCAAACATAATGCATTTCTGTTCTGACCGTTTCGATCTTTACTCTACAGTTCATATTTTAGAGCAACGACTATTCCCTTAAGTTATTACACTTTATGACGCAAACATTTAAAAAATAATTACAACAGAAACTTTCAAGATGTCGTGCACATGGTATCGAAATATACACTAATTTTATTACTTCTATCATGTTCAAACAACTATTTTGAAGTCAAATATATTCAAGACATGGTACCATAACAATTAAGCTACGTTCAGCGAATATAATTCAAAACAGATGTTTTATTAAATAATATATCTATGCAAATTACTGGAACGCCTTGTCGTGCAACAAGGAAAATTTACTTCGGATTAGTTGTCACGATAACAAAAGTTTTTGTTTACCATGGCAATATGAATTATGTTCAGTGCACTATTTGGTGATAAATTATTTTTCTAGACTTCATTTCAAACAACGACAAATTAAGTAGTTTCGCTTTTGAATTTCGCACAAAGCTACTCGAGGACTATCTGCGCTAGCCGTTCTTAATTTAGCAGCGTAAAACAAGAGGGAAGGCAGTTAATCATCACCACCCACCGCCAACCCTTGGGCTACTCTTTTACCAACGAATAGTGGGATTGACCGTAACGTTATAATGCCCCCACGGCTGAAAGTGCGAAGATGTTTAGCGCGACGGGAATGCGAACCCTTGATCCTCAGATTACAAGTCGCTCGCCTTAACACGCTTGGCCAACAAATTAACTACAAAATTAATCGAAAAACCTTTCTATTAGAAAAAGTATATCTTATTAACATTTATATTACTTATTTACGAACGGATTATAAGATTAATAAACAGTCCCAAATTACTGTCAACAATATTTTAATTAATTAAAACTTATAACAGATAATAGATATTACTACATTTTTCTCGTAGCAACAATACTACACATCTCTATGACAACGTTATATAATCTGTTAAGTAAAAGCTAAAGTCACTGCCTTGTTACAAAACTGCGACTTTCAAAAGAAACTTACAAGTTTTGTGTATTAAAAAAACACACACCTCTGGTACTGAACGAACAGCATCCTGGAAAATCGTGACTTCTGACAGACGAAATTATTATTTTCATTCAACCGTCGCTTAAAATCCGAAATGGAAAAATTAAGAAAAATGTAACAAATATATATTGCAGTCTAAACTATTTTTAAAGTAAATAGTTGGCCTCCTGGATTCTAATGATTTCGATTTTTAAACCTTGAACTGCTTATAATAGTTTTTTATTTTCTGAAATTGATTCAAGTATTAAGACATTTATTTAGCATCTATTATTGTGTTTTACAAGCAACGACCAATAAAAATGCAATGACTGTTATATTAGTAGAAACGCGGTTTTGAATTAAGCACGAAGCTACACAATGGGATATCTGTGCTCTGCCCATCACGGGTATCGAAACCGGGTTTTTAGTGTTGGAAGCCCGCAGACATACCGTTTGTTTGTTTGTTTAGAATTAAGCACAAAGCTACTCAATGGGCTATCTGTGCTCTGCCCACCACGAGTATCGAAACCCGGTTTTTAGTGTGTAAGTCCGCAGCAGACATACCGCTAAGCCACTAGGAGGCTAGACACAAACAAATGATAAAATTAAACAACTTATCGTTTTTCTCTTTAAACTATATAATAATCTCGTTCCATGAACTCACGTTGGAAATTTATTGACAAGATTACATGTGGACTATTAAATGTGTGGTTTTCAAGCTTCTTTTTAGTTCCGAAGACATAAAAAAAGTTTTCGTGATTAAATAAAATTATAGGCTAGAATATATCGAAGTCAAATCGATTATGTTTTTATTTCATTTTTTTATATAAAATATAATGACTATTTATTGTTATGTTTTTGTGAAAACAAAAATGTATACAAACAGTCTTTAATCGCACTTTATAAATATTCTAATATAATACTTAAGGCGGTCAATACAAAAACGTACTGTACTATTGAAACAATTTGCTTTTAATAAAATCTCTACATCAAAATAGGATTATGGTTATAAGAATTCACGCATGCGCAATGTAATTACCTAAAATATCTACTTTAATCACAGATTTGTGTAAGAAGTATTCTCCAAAGATATTTTTATTGTGGTTGAAAGTTTAGAAACATTTATTTGTGCTTTGTATAGTGTTATATAATAAGATATATTGATAATTACAAAATAAAAACATCATAACAATTTACACAAGAATCGATAATACTGAAATCTGTTAGTGCTTCCACCTAACGACAACTTCTGGAAACTGCAAATAAAGTCATTTGATAGTTTAATTTTTATAAATAACTGTAATATTAATTACGGAACAAACATAAGTATACTGAAAAATGATTTTAAGTAAGGTCACATTGGATCTTTTAAATATATTCAAACTATGATCATGTGAAACTTGTAAAACACTGAGATTTATTACGGACGAAAAAAGTTCCTTTGATCCCAAATTTCACGAATGTAGTCATAAGCATTTGTACCAAATAAAAAAAATAGAGAATTCTAAAATGTTTTGTTAACTTGTTAAATTATATCGATAAATCAGTGTTGTTTGCAGACTAAATAAAATAAGTTGGTGTTTAGAGGGGCTGTTACTCCAAGTGTGACAATAGTTATCCATTAACATAACTTATTATGGTGAGGCTTGTATCTAAGTATGTATTGCTACAGAACATTTTAAACGTTTAAACATAGTTTACAGCCAACGGTTTACTGCAAGGACAATTTTCACAACATTTTTTCTCACATTAACTACTGATATAACCTATATTTCACAATTTTTCTGGCACTTCTGATGGGACCACCACCAGAATCTTCTGCAGAAAATGTGTAGTTGTATCTGTCAGAAAAACAAAAGAAGAAGTTAAATTTGTGAAACTTACTGGTATCAGTAACACAGGCCTGCGATTGTTTTATTGTCTACAAATTTCTACACGTTCTACACTAATTCATGTAAGCTGAATTCGAAAATAATATTCATTTTTCTCCATCACGTACAGATGTTTTGCAAAACTTCATATGTACATTTACATAAGTGAATCATTTTTGTTGAAATCGGGTCACATTTTTTCATGCTTAAAATATTGACGACCACTGGTTTTAGATTTCTCCAGACCAATCGTGACGTGATCGTCTAATTGATCGTTCTATTATTACTATGGTAAAATTATTACCATTGTAATAATTATGGTAAACGAAATAATAAGTTAAGTTTCATCCCCTCCTAATTTGTAATTACACTATGTAACAAAAGTTTTACTTTTCCTTGTTCCTGGGCAGAAAGCGTTATTTCCCAATTGCTCATGCCTGAAGTAAATGGCAAAGACCGATTTTTTTCTATTCACATTTTACTTTTGTGACCTGGGTCATGAAATTTTCAAATTTACCCATTTTCCAGAACATTCCAAGTAGATTCAGTGCCGAGTAGCTGATAGAGAATTTTCTCGAGCTTACAAGAATTTTCAAGAACTTTCTAGAATGTTGTAGAACTTACAATAATTTTCAAGAACCTTTTAGAATTTTCTAAAACTTTCCTTAGTAATATATATAAGGGCTTACCACACACCACTTCAGTTTAGTTGTAACTACCTAAGTGAACACATAGACCTATCTGATGTGGAATGCAGAGACTATATTTGGGGGCTGATACGTGAAAGTAATTTACATTACAGTCACAAATCTCGAAAAACTACTCGCTTCTATACATTTTTGTATAGCTTTAGTTTAAATACATGTAAATCTTACTTCATATGCTGTTTTATTCAGACCTTGTGTAAATGAAAATGTGCATATTTGCCCGTATTTACACAAAAAATAGGTTAATTTCTAAATTTCATTATCCGGGTCACAAAAGCAAAGTTTGAAGGGAATAATGGCCATTTTCTGTAATTTTACAACATAAGCAATTAAGAAATAACACACACTATCCAGGAACACAATTTGTGTTACATAGTGTAATTTCTTATGTGAGAGAAAAAATTATATTATTTTCGATATCTACGTTATTGAATTATTGAAAATATGTTCTTAAAACCAAAACAACTTTCATGAAGTTTAAATTCGTAGGCCTCTGTTATCAGTTTTGCAATCATAACACGACTGCAATTAGCACATATCTTTGTACCTTCTACTAAAAAAATGAAAAAGAAAATTTCAAATTTAGTATTTTTAAAATATATTACAGATTTAACTGCCATGAAAAGCACATCAAGTACACGAACATGACTGACTTAAATGTATAAACTTTGAAAAAAATTGACATAATAAATATAAACAAAACAAAATTTATGAAACCAGTTGCTTGGCGAGCAGTTTTTATAATAAATGGCAGAAAATGAAACATGCAAACAATAATAATAATAAATAATTATTTCCTTTTCCCCCTTCTTTTTGCTAACTGGAAATCACTGACACTCACCTATTGCCTTCTGGATAGGCCTAGGTTTGTTCTTCCAGTAGATAAAGATAAAATACACCGGAACACCTGTCATAATGATCAAAAGTCCAAAACCTGAAAGTAAAGAAAATTATTAGGCCTAACGTTATTAACTAATACTGTTTTTCTACATTTTTTTAATTATAATGTTATGTAAGACATAACAACATTAAAAGCATCAGGTGCTTAAAAACAATCAACATCAATATTGATATATTTCATACTTTTAGAACACAAACTTACCAGCTGTTTATATAACTTTAAATAAATGGATTCCCTGACCATTCACATTAGAACTGAAGTTACATTCTGAAATCACAGCATAAACTATATTAAATAAATTACTGAGTTTATATACAACACGTATTAAGCTAGCCAATACATTTCTGTTACTGTTTAAGGACTGATAGAAAAGACTAACGAAAAATATTTCTTGACTTTAGTCATTACTTACCCATATTTTCCAGAGTTATATACACCTTAACGTTTCTGGAGTCTAGTATCTATTTTAAATCGAATTGTATATTTAACTTCATTGCTTAAACCTAAGTAAACGCAAAGCAGCAACGCCACCATACTGAGAATTATAAAGTATAATTTGGCCCTTGCTGAACGGGGATAGTGTTTTTTATAAAGTAAGAAATCCGGCCATATTTATTTACCTGTCGGTTGTTTGTGTTTTTACTAATACACTTATTTTTAAGCCCCCCTTCTCGTAGTTTGGAAGCATTAAGATTGACATTTACAACGCTAAAAATCAGGTTTTGATGTTCATCATGTAGATATGTGCTTAGTAAAGAAGCTAACACTAATTTGTGTTTATTTAGTAACTAGATATGTATGATCCTTTAACACAGAAGTAAATACAGATATTTAACTAACGACAAACGTTTCGAAATAACTAAGATACATGTGATTTACAAAACAACCACCATTATCAACAGGCATGAACCTATTTTTGGGAGTGTACGATAAGTTTAATTTCATAATTCTATCAAACTAATCTATACTATATCAGAACAGCTACGTTTAGAGTTGGATTGTAAATATAAATAAATACACTTTTTTACACTGGTCTAACAGGTCTTTCAATATTAATAAGCTTCCTCAGATTTCAGATGAAGGGGCCTAAACTTACTCGTGAGTAAAAAATAATGTTTTGTCATTTTGTTGACGGGTTTTTTAAAATTATTTGGTGAAAATATTTAAAGTCTAGCTCATATAAATAATAACAAGTTAATTTATTCCGATCTTAACGTTTTTACGAAATGTTTTTAATGTACACAGTGTACGGCACATTAGAAGTGACGCTAACTGTACCACACTAACGTAAGAATAAAAAGTACTTATACAACTTCACTGTTGAAAAAGGCGCTGACTGATTCGTTCTTCCGGCTAGAAACGATTCTATTGTCTTGAAATAAAGTCTACAATCTCCACAACTATCTTGTATTTATAACCCAACCTCAAGTGTACAAGAAAACCTAATGTCAAATCCCATATAATTTTCTAAGCCGATCTGATCCTAACATCATTATAACCCGCAGCTTCCTCTAGCCCAGAAACGAATTATAATATCAAAAATAAGGCTTAAAACAATATTAAAAACCAAATAAGATAAAGCCATGGTTCAGGCTGGAACACTAATTTATTTTGCACAGTAACTTCTCTAACGATGAAAACAGCAATTAATAACTAGATCTATCAATAGCAGGCCCAGAACTTAAAGAAGGGGGAAATATAACCTAGTGCGACTGAAGATAAAGGGGCCCATTTTAAGTGACATGAGATTAAAGAAAGTGGTCACACGTCCCAGTTTTGGAGACAACATTGGTGGTTTGAAGATTTGAATTTAAAATACATATCCAACTAGATCAGTTTACTGGATAAATATGATCACTTCCACTTGCTGTGTGATTTATACAGTCAAAGGCAGTTACTGGTTTATTTTATACTTTTCTGTGTATTAAAGTTATGTACAACACCACACTAAAGACTGTGGAATCTCCAATATGGCTGCCAGCTGGTAGCTGCACGCGAATATTGTAATCCGTTGGGAACTTGAGTAATCTAGTTAAATATAGAAAGCAATAGATTTTTTATAACTAAGATTAGGATTATTAGTTTCATACCTCGACTAGCTTTTAGTGTTTAACACTGTGACATTAAACATAATTAACTTATTTGTATATTAGTACAGTTTATGGTTAATGAAAGTAGAGATTATGGACGTTGAGGGCAGAAAACAAACACATAGTGACTTCATTTTCACTACGTTTGTTCTTATTTTTCTGATTTTTTATATGGTTATTTTGAATAAATTCGCATATTACCTTTTCTATTAAAACATTCAGTTAACGTCTTCTACCAGTTACTGTATAATTTAATACTGACTGTATTGGGTCCATCTCAATCACATTGGTTTATTTTCTGTTTATCTACCAACTCCATATAGATTTCTTTGTCGGATGAGTCACATACCTGTTCCGACTGGATCCGCAATCATTGGAACAAAAGTGATGAATATTGTTGCTAAAATGTAGATTACTGGAAAAAACAAGTTTACCTGAAAATACACAAAGGTAATACAATAAATATACGTAAATATTTTTTGAATAAAATTCAATATCGAAATGTTTTGGAATTAAGCGTCTCTAATTTTGTACGATATTTTAAACAGCGGTCACTTAGAAGCAATTTAGTAATTGTAGTTGAAAGATATTTGTTTTAAAAAGATAAATGACGAATTATTTCTTTCAAATAACTGATTAAAAAAACTGAGTTAGGTCTAATATCGCATATTCCATTACTGTTCAACTTTATTGTCCTGAAATGTCTCTTTATTTCGAGTTCTTTTGTTTTGCTTTCTTATTGTTCAGTAAAATCTGTTGAACAGACCTTTGCTTTGCCCTGTCTTGAAGGGATAGGATTCGGAGTTTTTCTTATTTTTAGCACTAAAAAAACGATTGAATGTTTCACTTTTTTAGTCCTGGAAGTGGTCTCATTCTCGGCGATTAGGGCTTTCATTTTTATCAAAAATTATTTTTTCACGTGAGGTCTTATCTCACCACAGATATTTAAATTACGTGTTAGCAACGGTTAAGCAGAGTAAATTATTTTTTTACATATACAGAATAAAACAGTCAACCACGTGTCGTTAGGGTAGGTTCGGACATGGTCGGGATTCGTCGGCCCTAGTTCGGAATTAATGCATTTTCTTGACATCCGTTGCTAGTCATCAGTGGTCTGTCTCTTCCAAAAAAAGAAAAAAATCCTGTTGTGACAATAAATTATGTCTCCGACAAGTGTCTCAGTTGCCAATAAAGGAAAAATTAAAACATTTCTACAATTTCTAGTGACGTAATATTCGTGTACTAACAGTCATGTCTCGCTAACTACATAGAAATGTATCTTACAACTTATTTTATCATACTAAAATTAAAAGTTGCAAGTGTTGATTTTCACCGTCGTCAGAGGTCGTGTTTGTTGTTTTTTGTTTAGTTTGAAGTCATATTTGTCGTTTTCACTGTGGTTAAAGTTCGTGTTTGTTCTTTTCTCATGCTCAGAAGTCATGTTTACTTTCACCGCCCTCCGCTACTATAGCGGTATGTCTACGGATTTGTCTGCACTCCCTCTATGTCAGTGGAACGGAGTGCAGCAGCATATATCCGATATAGAGTTGGGTTCAATAATTTCCGAGCCTCTGAGTTGGAGATATTATTTATAGTCTTCAAGCATTGCACCTTTATTTCCTCCACTAATTTAGGGCAAGACAGAGAGTAACAGGTGTGTGGACCTGCATGGTTCTAGTTTGCACTCGTAAGCGTCGTGGTCTTTGCCACCACAACAAGCACATGTTAAAGAGCCTGACATGATATTTTTGATAACTGAACCGTTGACACTGGAAATATCTGAGAGGATTGGGAATGTATGGCCATACCTTACAGTTTAGATAACCTGCTTTGACTGTCGTAGGAGAACATCAATATCAGAACATCAGTAAGCACCATAATTCCGTCTATGCAAATGGAAATTCGGCGCACCGCAGAAATGTCTCAGTTGGAGAAACCAGCAAGGATCTCCGACTCAGGAATCTTTTTTTAAATCCCTCTTAACTATAATTCCTCTAGAAGAATTCAAAGTTGCGTGTGGAGTAACCTCAATGGGTATATCCCCAATGGTCTTTGATTTCAAGAAGAGTTTGGTACGTTGCGGTGAAGATGTTTCCACCAAAACCTCTCCAGAGAACAACTTCTTTACTGACAGAAGGGAGTCAGTAAGCTCCTTTGATCCATTTTGAATATAAAGGGGGTATCTACCTTAAGGATTTCGCCGATAAGGAGTGAATAATTAGAAACTGAGGTACAGAATCTGACTGTGAAGTTGACTGTACAGTCAACCATGTGTGGTCGTTATTCGATAATTTACTTTTATTTTTCTCATAAATGGAGGTATCCATAATAAAGACGCTATATTTTAGTGCCAACTGACTCCGACCACCATGAAGTCTTATGAGGAAACGCACTAGAATGCCAAACGGCCAGGTGGTTAAGGCACTTGACTAGTAATCCGAGGGTCGCTGGTTCGAATCCCCGTCACACCAAATATACTCGTCCTTTCAGCCGTGGGGGCGTTATAATGTTACAGTCAATCCCACTATTCGTTGGTAAAAGAGTAGCCCAAGAGTTGGCGGTGGGTGGTGATGACTAGCTACCTTCCCTCTAGTCTTACATTGCTGAATTAGGGATGGGTAGTGCACATAGCCCTCGAATAGTTTTGCGCGAAACTCAAAACAAAACAAACCAAACCAAAATCCCAAACAAGGATACTACAGCAACGCTGGGGTTTCGTATGTACTGTAACCGAATACTAGTATTGGACATAGTGTCTACGACACCCGTTGAGAACGTCTAATACTGGTACTCGGTTAATCTCTCCCAATTGGACCAACTAATTGACCGTGAAGGGTCACTCCAACGCCGCCTGTCTACAAGAATTCAAGGCCAAAATGGTGTGTTGGAGTTGGACCCCTCCACCAGCAAGACCCCCCTCCTCCTCTTCACGGTTCGCCACGTACGACAAACATATGGGTGGATCCTAGGGGAGGAAAACTGAAAGTATAGAACCTTCTCTTGGAAATCCCCTCACCATTACAGGAATCCATCTCGAGGGAATGTAGCTAAAAAAAATCTGACAAAATGGTGCACACTTTATATTCTCAGAGTCACTGATTTACCTTCCAGTATTTAAGATAACTGATGATTTGCTAGAAAATGTTTGCAGAACAGAACCTAAATTATTTTAGCATCGATTTAGTCTGAAACAATGAAAGAGATTGGACATGATTTTAAATCTAAATCTTATCCCAAAATGAGAAAACATGGCATAATGCTCAAAAAACAACGTCATTCTTTTCAGGGCTGTACTGTAGCATTCTTTCCTGACGGTCGGCATATACGATACATTAATTGAACGACTCAATTGCATGAGCAGCTAGGGACAGGAGAACTTAGAGGCTCTTTTAATCAGATTTCTAATTAATTCGTAATTGATTAATACAAGAAATCATGATAAGCAATAGATAACAGCATAATTATCTGATTATAAATATTTTACTTTGATTGGTCGAGCTATATCCGGCATTTTCCACCTCAAATATGGAAGACAAATCACTGCCAGGCCAATGGCAATCCACGTAGCAAATCCCACATAATTAATCAGAGCGTAAATATCGCTGGAACAGAGGTAGATCAGAGACAACAATGTCTGGAATAGTAGAAAACATTTTTAATTCGGTTGAAACATAATTAGGCCGTACTTAATAAAGGCTTAACTACCGTTAGGCCTAAGACCTCTAAATTTCCGTGTTTGTAATTAAAACTCTTGTATTGCTCTAGAAATCCTACATTTAAAGAAGTACTAATTACAAATACTGAAATTTATAGGTCTTAAACTTAACAGTAGTTAAGTCTTTATTAAGTACGGCCTATGTTTGATAAACTTGTGTACATTTTTTGCTTTAGTTAGGGCTAAACTTTACGGAGTTAATACTATTACTAAATAAACTTATAATGATATCCTACAACCTAATGTTAGACCTTTTTTACGAACTTTGATAAACTATTATCATATCATTCTACAAAATATCTACTAAATAATATTTACACCCGCCTTTAGTTTACGTTCAGTGAAAGCACACGCACATTTTCAGGACAGACAAAAACCGAGTATTATAACAGTAGGTTGTTTTTACATTCAACTGTAACCATTCCTCTCAAAGAATATCGGTCAACGTCTCTGACCACAGGTTTGTCTGATCATTAATAGGTTGTTTTAGATCCCTTGGTCCATCAAATACATCTAAACATTAAAACTTTGAATTAAAAGTATATATAAAGAAGGATTACCACAAAAATAACAGCGGGGGCGGGAGTGAGATGGTTTACTTGAATCATAGCAAGAATTTCGGGCATCTGACCAAACGAAGCACCAGCGTAGAATAACCTGGTAAAACACACAAATAATTAGAAGTTTTATTTCACACCAAAGAGCTTTTTTCACTTTATGTGTGTGTGCATTATTTGTTTTTTTATTGCATAGCCATATCTGCTGTATTCACCGAGGAGAACCGAAATCCCGATTTTAGTGTTATAAATCCATGGCTTACCGCTGTCCCACCGGTGGAACTTTTTATTCTGTATTAACCATTAACACGTTCGCTAACAAAAAGTACTGTTTACATGTTAGAGAATGGGGCTCGAAAAACGTGTATCATTCGTATAAACAGTAAATGACGAAAAATAAATTATAATTTTTAAGTGAAACCTAACGTGCGAATCTATTAACGAGCATTCTTGTTAAGAAAAAGTACTTGGTGGTTTTTATTGGACATCATTCCCCCAAGGAACAACTGGTAAAACACAAATTAATTGACTTAATAACAACGAATTATAAAGAAATTATGTTTCTGCCTCACTTGCTCAGCGGCAAGTCTTATGACGTTAAAAATTCCATTATATACATAGCTTTGAGCTCCGTAACAAAAGTAGATCGTCATTAGAGCAGTATCAAAGGGCGAAGGAGTTCTTTTATTCCAATGTTCCCATCTCCCTGATGGGTCAGCAGCAATTTTCGGTTTTACAACGCTATTTTCCAGGACTCGATTCCCCGCGATAGAGAGGGCGTAGAGAGCGATAGTTTGTACGCACCTAGAAGAAGTGAACAAAATTCCGTTGACGCCCCCGAACGTTGACATCGCCACAAAGACAGGGACAATCCATGACATAACTCCATATAGACGTTCGGCAAATATCTAAAGTACAAATTAGCAACGATTTTAAAATTTATAAATGGTTATTCATAACTAACTATTTTACGAGATTATACGAGAGTTTGTCGGGAAGTATAAATAAAATTAGAACAACAAAAAAGTTTGTTCTTTGAGACTACGTTTAAGAGTTTTTAAGATCAACCATTTAAAGTTGTTAATTAATTATATCATTATTATTGTTACTAACTATTATTTGCCACTGAGTTTATATCTTAAGTTTCAGCTTTCCAAAAATAAGATTTTTTGCGTTTAAAAATTAATCACAAATTTCATAGAGTTTTATTTTCTCATATTTACGTATTACACGAGAGTTTTCCGATTAACTAAATCGAATATTTAAATTTACTTGCCCTATCCAGCAGCCATTAAGGGTAATCTTAGCATAATTTAAAATTATTTGTTCCTTTTAAATATTATCTCCATCTACTTATTAGTGATTAGTTCATATCTTAAGTTGACGGCTCTTAATCTGTTAAAATAATGTGATATGAATAATAGAGAGATAGCAAGTTTCTAAACCCATCTAACCGATAACATTCCATTACCCTGTGTCTCAAGATAGCTGGTATGGGTATTAAAACTTTTATTGAGATAGAGAACAACGTTTCGATCTTTTTAGGTCATTCTCAGATTAACAAATCTGAAGATGAGAAAAATGTCGACTCCTGTTACCAATCCTTCAAGATGACCGCACAGGATTATCAGCCGAAATGTTGTCTTTTTGGTTGCACAATAAGATACGACCGAAAAGACAGTTTTGCAGGGGTAGAATAATATCTTAAAATACGTAAATCCTTTCATTTTCATTGATGATTTCTCGCGAATTGAACTTCGTAAATCAATTTGTGCAAACTTCGACTTAAAATTATTGAAAATTCTTCGAGAATAAGATTAGACGAAAGACTTAACAATTTGTATAGCAGAAAGTAAATGTTTCCTTCACAACCAAATAATAACAATCTATATTTCTGTTTACCTTACTTCTTTCTTACTATCTCTATTTACCCACATATCTTTTTGTTATCCATCTACATTTTATTTCTTTCATTGTATCTATCGATTAGCAAGTTTCCCACACAGTAATGACGTTGACGACATATCTATGTCTATCCATATTTATGTAACAATGTATCTACGTACTTACCACGGCCACTGCCTCTGCTCCCAGCACCTCTTGTACTGACAGTGTTGTGTGGAAAGCGATGATGGTCAGGAAATACACAACTGTCACCAAAACGCACGAGATGAAGATGGCTCTGGGTAGATTTCTTAAAAACAGTAGCAAAAATACGAGAATATAAAGTATTGGCAAGTGAAAAACTCCATTTAGTTTCAGTGTCTAGCGAGAGTTTCTATAAGGCCTTACCAACCAGAAAAACTCTTCATTAGCTAATACTGTTGTAAGAACAACGGAGAAATATTTTCCAGGATATGAATATTGGTTTGATTTGAAACGGATACGTATGTATGGTTAGAAAAAAAAAACGTTCAAGAAGTCCAACATACTATATATGAAGCCAAACATTCCATATCATACACCTTTGTCACTTTTAGATAGGTCTATAGGTCTTTAGACAAGTTATGTCTGCACTAGTAACCTTTAAACAGGTTATGTCCACAACTGTAGGTTTTAGATAGGTTACGTCTACACTAATCAAAACCCAACTTTAAATATTACCTGTGAGGATCCTTCAGCTCTTCGATAACGAAATTCAAATAATTCCTAGAAAAGAAATATTTCAACTATAAGTTACACATAAAGGTTTCCTTTGAAAATGTTCAACTGTATTCATATATAACATAAGATAACTATTACTGGTAACAAATCGATATTAGTACGAAAATGTCAATTCGTTATTTGTATACATATCTATATTTCTAAATGTCATATAATGAAGTGTACTTAAGTTATTGTTTGTAAGGTAAAGCCAACGTTTGTGTAGGTTTGTCTGACTCTGGTCTCACTGCGTCTGTTAATGTTTTCTTTTTTTTTTAACATACGTTGTGACTAACGTACCGGCTGATATAAGTACATCTTGAACTGTTGAGTCACCGGGAATGTTTCATCTACAAATGAAGACTGACAAGCACGTACATCATGGAAATCTTTAATTACTAACCAGAACTTTCCATTTAGAATGATACCCTCCAGACATTCAAACCACTAGCAGCTATTACAATGTTACGTTCTTATGACGTCAGAGCCACGAGCTAGAAACGTGAAAAGATCGTTATTTAAAGGATATTGCTTTCACTATCTCACAAGAGAAAGCGACCCCGCCCCGCTTTTACGTACAACGTGAGAAATCTGTTTTGACATGAAAGAAGTTTTCGTCTCTCTCGTAGCACGCAGCAGTCCGCAATAAGTTTATTTCACTGTCAACATTTATTCGTGGTATAACAAAACCAAAATTCAAGAAGTGAGACGATGAAATCAGGATATTTGAAGTAAAATAAAGTAACACTGCTAATATTTACGTCAGAATATACAACAATTCGTTTGTTTTATTAAATTACGCCATCGGCTAATTGTCCCTAATTTCGGTGTAATAAACTAGGGGGAAGGATACAAGTCAACAATACCTACCACCAGCTCTTGAACTATTTTTCTTATGCCAACAAATGATGACGGATTCGAACCATTGACCTGCAGGTTGTGTGCGAGTTAATGCCTTATATGGTTTTAAATGGACTGGATGAAAGAAGTGCTACAACTAACACATTCTTAGCCATATAGTTATCATATCATATTAAGAATAGCGACTGTCAAAGTTTAGAGTTTCGTTACAGTTCAATGTGAATCTATATGCTGCTCCCCCTCTTATCAAATATTGAAACGTCTTAATGAAACTAATACGAGTAACGCTATTTTAACCCTAGTCTTTCCGTTCTGTGGCTTAGAAGTTTACATGTTAAACTCTGACTCCGACAATCCATGGTTCGTATCCCCATGGCAAAAAATATTCGGGAGCTGGGGTTGAAAGGATACGTTATAGGAGTGACAAAAACGCAAGATGCATTGTTCTAAATAATTGCCTCCATAAAAATGTACATACACTAGGTGTACTACATATGTATACACTTACAAGAAATTGGGGTTTCGCTATTTGCTCTCGAGGCACACGCCATTTTAAATTAAAGTTTTCCGTTTATCTATCGTTCTTTAAAGTTTAATCTATCAGGAATCCCAAGATAACTTTGTTAATATTAACCGATGACACGGGAAAATATATATAAATAAAAGTGTGTACGTAATGAATTAATGTTAACTAATGAAGACACGAACAGATGAAACTGAATGTGTTAACTTCACCTAAGTGGAATAAAAAAACTCGAATGGTAAAATCTTCACTTGCTTATAAAATAATAAGAGAGAGGAAAGATAAAACAGTTTCAGGTACTAAAGGCGTATTCCATATCTCAAGGGTGGAAGGGACGAAGGAATACCAAAATTGAAATTGTTGTTTATGTAGGGGGTCACCAGATTTAACCACTGTCATCACTATACAGTTGTGTGTTATCTGTCTGTCAGTCAGTATTTTTCAATATAATGTGTGAGTGCCATGAATCACGAAAAACATTGTGCACTCTGTAGGCTACGAAATGGAATGACGTATGAACTTCAAAAGCAAGAAATAAAAATATTTGTTAGTCTTAGTTTTGACTTTATTTAGTTCTGAAACAGAACACTTTCAAGGACCCTGCATTAGGATTAGGAGAAAGTAGGAATGTTTGTTGTTAAGCCCAAAGCTACGCAATAGATTATCTGTTCTGTGCCAACAACAGGTATCGATATTCGGATTTTGGTTACATAAGCCTTCATACTTACCTCTGATCCAATGGGTGGAAAGACCCATTTAATTTTTTCAAGCGAATATTTCGAGTCTGAATTTCCAAATAAACGTAATAACATCGAACGCGGTGGCATCTGAAATACGATGGAATGTTGGTTTAGACCAATAAGAATCTCGAGCCAACTTATTATTTCCCGGATGGAACTTCCTTAGCGTGTTCGTACTATGAATATGAATGTGAGAATTACTGGTTCGCATCCCGAGTGACCTCAAGAGTTTGGCGAGAGGGCATGTTATTTACCCGTCTTCTCCCAAGTTTATCAGCTCAGGGTTTGATTTTATTTTATTTGAATTTCACGTAAAGCTACAAGAGGGCTATCTGTGCTACTCGTCCTTAAATTAGTTGTGTAAGACTAGAGGGACGGCAGCTAGTCATCACCACCCACCGCCAACTATTGGGCTACTCTTTTAACAACGAATAGTGAGATTTATCGTGACATTATAACGCTCCTACGGCTGAAAGGGCGAGCATGTTTGGTGTGACGGGGATTCGAACCCGTGAACCTCAGAATACGAGTCGAGTGTCTTAACCACCTAGCCATGCCGGGTCTTCAATTCAGGATTCGGAAAGACTAACACGTGTAGTCATTTGCTGCGTAGCTTTACGCCAAAACTCTGAAGCAGACAGTTGTTGTTGTTTGTTGTTTTGTATTAAGCACAAAGCTACACAATGGGCTATCTGTGCTCTGCCCACCACGGGTATCGAAACCCGGATTTTAGCGTGTAAGTCCGCAGACATACTGCTGAGCCACTGGGGGGCTGAAGCAGACAGACAAAATCGTCTACACAAAATAACAACAATGAACAAAGTCAGTGTCGACATTTAAGGATCGTGGTGAAGGGGCTGCTTGAAAAGTTTTAAAATCTGAGAAAAGATAAAGCTATGGAGGAGAGGAGTCAGCTTTCCCAAACTAGGGTCCGGAAGACGCTCTCTGGTGATGTGGGTCAAAACTTCCCCGCAACTGGGAAAGCAATATATTTTCAGCGATACATTTATTTTATTTGCGATAAGAAATATGTCTACTCGTCGTTGTTCGTGTTTTGTTTTTTTCTCCCAGAAACAAATTACAATTAAGTTAATACATTACAGAATGGCTATTAATTAGAATTTCTATTACACCATATGTTGGGAGGGCAGGGTGTCTAAGCGTTAGAGGGACCTCAAATTAAAAACTTTATATGCAAAAAACGGCTCGTTCGGGTTGAGAAAATATTTTAAACAGAAGAGCGAACAACGTTTCGACCTTCTTCAGTCATCGTTAGGTTCACGATGACCGAAGAAGGTCGAAACGTTGTTCGCTCTTCTGTTTAAAATATTTTCTCAACCCAAACGAGCCGTTTTTTGCATATAAAATTCTCAACAAGTGGGTTTCTCAACATCACTAATCAAATTAAAAACCTTTCGGGAAAAGTCTCAGCCAGCAGTCAACTAATAATTACCACAAAGCAGATATCAGAAAGTTTAACAAAAAATACAGACGACAACAGTGGTAGAAAAACAATGTTTCATTTTTTAGAATTTGACTGCGTGATTATTGTGCTCTCCGTGGTTGTGGTAAAATTACATCGTCATTACATTTAGAGAGAAAAAGAAGAAAAAAATCGAGTATTCGTATTTCCACAGTTCATTCAGTTTTCCTCATCAACTTCGAACTGAGAATTTTCAACCTTTTAAGAAAGACGCTCAGTTTAATTTACCCCACAAAAAGCGCCAATTGTCTGGCTGTCAGAGACAGTTGGAGAAAGAAAGAACACTTGAGTCACGCCAACTTTCTGGTGGATATAAAAATAAGATGCATGGGATCTATGTATGACTTAACACAAAAGATGGCGTCTTACTTTTCAATTATGAGAAAATAAAAAACATTAATAACTTAACACTGAATATAGGTACTTGTTTTTCCAGTTTTGTTTTCTCTCTCCATGTATAATCTACTTTTTTAAGTGAGTTTTTTTCTGTAATCCATGTAACAGCTTTTCTCCGAGTCTATATGCAGTTAGCTCATCGCTGGATCTAAATCCAACTTCTATATAATACGTTCTTGTTTTCGGTTTCACCTTTTTATATTCGGTTTCACGTTCTACTTGGTTTCACCAAACTTAATAGTTTTATATTTTTGTAAGCATTATACTGGTCAGTAATAAGCAGTAGATCGCCATGTTTTAGTGGTCAGTATTGGATTGCAGATCACTATGTTCTAGTGGTCTGTACTAGACTGAAGATCGCCAGATTCCAGTTGTCAGTACTGGGTAGCAGGTCACTATGTTCTGGTGATTTGTACTGGACTAAAGATCACCAGATTCTAGTGGTCAGTACTGGGCAGCAGGTCACTATATTCTGGTGGTTTGTACTGGACTGAAAATTACCAGATTCCAATGGTCAGTACTGGGCAGCAGGTTACTATATTCTAGTGATCTGTACTGGACTGAAGGTCACCAGATTCTAGTGGTCAGTACTGAGCAGTGGTCGTCATATTCTAAGGGTTTGTACAGTTATTCCTGATACTCACCAACCATTGTATGCAAACAATCCAGAATAGAAGGACAACGCTATTTTAGTGACGTCCGTCTCAGATCCGTTGAAATTAAAGTGTTCGTAATGTCCTGCAAGAAGAACGTGATATTGAATATTTCTTCTTGTTAGGTCATCTGAAGCAAAATGTCATAATATACTACAAAATATACTAATTGTTGGAGACAGATATCTAACATATACAAATTACAGAATGTTGAAGGCAGATATATAACATATACAAATTACAAAATTTAAAAAAAACTGATATGAACCAAACTAACGATTCAATGGAACCAAAATGAAAAAAATGTACAGAAACTTACCTGTTACAGTTTTAAAATGATGTAGTTTTATGAAATCATTTTAATAAATAATCATAACTGGAGTAACTTCTATTTTTATTCGATTATATACAATCGCTACGTTCCAAGCACTCAGCATAAAAAGTGTACCACAAACTTGCAAACAGATAACATTCAAATTACTGAGTTTTAACAACCGACGAGGTCCGTAAATTGCATTATGTAAAATCATTTCATATTTTCTAACCTATCACCCAGAGAAAAGAACAGACTGAGAAAGAGGGTTAAATTATTCATGTTACAAAAAAAATAAAAAAATCATGCATCATAGTACGACTAATTACAATGTGTGGGTGGGGCGTTTTGTTTGACCCGTATATTACGAACCGTGGTAACAAAGTAATGTTCGGTGCAAAAACAGTTTAGAAAAATGCGTTTATAAAACATACGAGTTCTACATGGACTCATTTAGTAACACCGGGTCAATATTTGTCTTCATACCTTTTATTTTTTGTTGTTTTCATCCCCCAATTGAAACTGTGGGCCCTTTTAAGTTTCATAGTGTTAATAGCTTTTGACTTTATCGTGTTATATTTATAGACCAAAGCCCTTCTAATGGACACATACATACATTCGTTTTCTAAATACGTCATTCTATGACGCCAGTCAGTACAACAACCTCCAAAGCTCTGATCTGAAATCAATAGTAACTGAAGATTTCTAGGCGTAGGTTTGTTTCATTTAGTAAGTTTTTCATTTTAGTAGTCTTCATTCATTTTGGTGTTTTTTAATATCATTTTCATGGTTAATTGCACATTTATAAAACGAAGTATGTTTTCGGAAGAAAACTAACAACTGATAAATAGAAGGTGATATTTGAAAAAGAGAAAAATGCAATAACAGAAGATATAAAACAAAAAAAAGGAATTATTAATCATTATACATATATTCGATTCCTCTGGTTGTCGTTCTAATCGACAAAATAATTGGTCAACTAACACTGAAAAAACTGTTATGAAAAGTCTAATAGGTAAACGTTAGGTACTTACTCTCTTTTACTCTACTTGTATTAGCTTAAAACATGCAACATACAGTTTAAAACATATAAAGATACGAATTCTAATTTCACAAATTAAGTTAGTTTAGAAAGTTTAACTGTTTCAGTTGCAAGATAAAACTATGATTGTTGTTTTCTTTAATATTTAATGATAAATACAGTAACTAGTTGTAAAGATATATATATTTTTTTAATTTTCATTCTTGGACTTAAATATTAAATTAGGCTTAAATGTTGCTTGGATAACTATTTGATCCATGTTAAGTTTAAATTACCCCTACATAGCTGATATCAAATTAGGTTTAACTTTCTCTGGCGTCACTCTTTTATCCATTTTAGATCGAACTTACGCACATCTGATACAAAGTTAGACTTAACTGTCTCTTTTTGTCACTATTTGATTCATATTAGGCTAAATTTTCCCAAATAAAGCCGATTTCAAGTTAGGCTTAACTTACCCATAGAAAGTTGAACCATTCCTGTGGTAATGATAGTTGCCAAAGCCAAAAGTTTCCCATAAGTAAATAAATCCTGGACCGTAGTGGCCCACTTAACATCCCAGCAATTCACAAACGTTAACAAACCTATAGAATAGAAAATGTTTGTTGAAATAATAAACAGCCAATTTTTCAAAAAAATTCAAAATCTGAAGAAAGCATAATACTTATTTATAAAAAGAGACGTTTTTACTATAAACGAATTATCGCTTGGCCATTTCTTAACGATTTGGATTAAAAAACAAATAAAGCAACAAAAAATCCTAAACAGACAGACATAATACAACGTTGAATGAACTCGAGCATCACTAATTAAAGGCTGAGAGGAGAGCCCCTGGTGTGAAGACACCAGTTTTTGATTTTTGATAAAATAACAATATGTAAAATAGCACTATTATTGATGCAATAGATGATTTTTTTAATAAGCAACATTTAATATGATATATAGAATAAATTTATACCTAGTAAAAATATGTATTAGTATATAAAATGTTATACATATAGTATATAGCAGATAACATTTACAATTGTATACATCACACAACGATGTAAACGGCCCAGCATGACCAATTGGGTTAAAGCGTTCGACTTGTAATCTGAGGGTCGTGGATTCGAATCCCCGTCACACCAAACTTGCTCGCCATCTCAGCTGTGGAGGCGTTATAATGTGACGGTCAATCCCACTATTCGTTGGTAAAAGAGTAGCCCAAGAGTCGGCGATGGGTGGTGATGACTAGCTGCCTTCTCTCTAGTCTTACACCTCTAAATTAGGGACAGCTAGCGCAGATAACCCTCGTGTAGCTTTTTCCGAAATTAAAAAAACAAACACTGATGTAAACTTATAACGTCAGGATACACGTCGATTTTACCTTTTTAACGTACAATTACGTATACGGCTTGTCTTTATCTAATAATATAACAGTGGAATAGGAATAAGTGTTTTGTTTTTTTACAAAAGGAAAACTGTCGTCGTCAGTTTCGCGACAAAACTAAACGACATTTTATACGCTTCCTCCCAGGCTTTTTGAAAATCGATAGACGATCACGTGCTTCGAAAGGCGTTATTTTTCAATATCACATAAAGAGGTCACTAACATCGATCTATGATTACTTTTAAAAAGCTTTACTGGTTACACTCAGTCAGGCCTAAAACTACAATCGTGTCTGTAGAAGTCAAGAGCATCAGTTTGGAAAAAATTACCAACTAATTAATGGATAATTTTTATTCTGTAGCAAACAATACCTTCCAGTAAACTGGTTACATGAAAATGATCTTTATTTTGTGACATAAACCAGTATTTTTCTTTGATATTAGTAAATTGGCTACATGAATCCTGAAAGGATGAGCATGTTTGGTGTGACGGGAATTCGAACCCGCAACCCTCAGGTTACGAGTAGAGTGCTTTAACCACCTGGCCATGCCGGGCCTCAGTACTTTGGTGACGGACACGTGGCTGTTGGTTATGTCACAAAATGGGTGGAAGCCACATTTGTTAGAAAACAAGTGACATTAGAAGTATTCAACTTTGTGTAAAAGCTTCGGTCACGGATGAAGAGTTGTCCAAATTAACGGCCAGGTTTACGAGGTCATGAATCATATTTTACAATTCTTTAGTTGCACACAAATCAACGAGTTATAAGTGGATTGGCGAAAAGAAATAACTGCAAGATTCAAAAACCTGCACGAAATGTTAGAAGATTTACAAAAATAAATTGACTTAGAGAACTCTCAGACGCCATTTTGATAATTTTAGGCCTTGTTGCCAACTGACGTAGATGTGCAACTATCTAATGGGGATTCTTTGGTTGTTGATCCAATCATAGCAGGAAAAGCAGCAATTATTACACGTGAAAGTTCGTAAAGTGATCTAAAAGATCCCAGCATCCCAACACAGAGATAATTAATTAACCAAAATGTTCAAAACATCTCCACCTGATAAGACTGTCGGAAACATGACTATTACAGAAGGCATGGCTCCAATGTTTATTGTTAGTAACGCACACAAACATTCTATCTAGTCCACCTCAGAACCCCCTCTTCCCAAACTAGTGGGACTAGTGGGAAGAGGCTTGGCCCCTACTCTGCTTTCAGTATTTGAAAAAAATTCCTTTAAAGAATTGATGTTATACAATGGAACAGTTTTGAGAAGAAAGTCCACGGCTAAAATGTTAAATTCCTTAATGAATAATAAAAGAGGGAATTAATTACCGACTAAGAGAGACTTCGAAAATTAGTTTCTAGGGGCAGCGAAGATTTATAGAGGGCAATGGTGTACTTGAGGCACAATACCTTTTAAATACAGACAACTGACAAATAAAATCCACCTCCACCATGACTCATTTCGAATCTCTGCTCCAGAGGCTGCAGAGTTAAGGACCTACCAATACGATAGACTAAATCTTAGTCGACCAGAAAAACTGTCTCGTATTCCTCCAAAAACTATGTTCACTGAATATAAAGTAAGCGGATGGGGACTTTTTTTCAGAGCAGTTAGTAAAGAACCTGTCTGGACTGAAAATTATAAGGTTAAAATCTGGAATAAACTTCTGATTATGTAGTAGCCGAATAACCATGCTTTGTTTGTCGATTACAACAACAATGACGTAACACAATTTCTGAAAAATTAAACATGGCGTCAGTTATATTGTTTGTTTTGGAATTTTGCACAAAGCTACTCGAGGGCGATCTGTGCTATCCGTCCCTAATTTAGCAGTGTAAGACTAGAGGGAAGGCAGCTAGTCATCACCACCCATCGCCAACTCTTGGGCTACTCTTTTACCAACAAATAGTGGGATTGACCGTCACATTATAACGCCCCCACGGCTGAAAGGGCGGGCACGTTTGGCGCAAACGGGATGCGAACCCGCGACCCTCGGATTACGAGTCGCACGCCTTAACACGCTTGACCATGCCGGGCAATGCGTCAGTTGAAACTTGGCCAACTTGTGCTGAAATTGTAGCGATCACAAATATGTTACGTAGTACTGTGTAAGTTGTATGATAAAAACGCTAATGACACAAAGTACTATATATAGGTATACATACTAAATACAGTGATAATACAAAGTACTATATATAGGTATTCATACTAAATACAGTGATAATACAAAGTATTATAATAGCAACCAATCAAACGATCATTCAACAAATGCGACTAAAATAATAAAATATGAGCCACACTCACTAAAAAGTTATAAATAAACTATCTACATCCGCCAACAAAAGTCGGTAAAAACTGGTTACCCTCTCTCGAAAATACTCGAGTAATTATTTGGTAACCCATCGACTCCCATTAAGAAGACCTAGGATTGAATCTCGGCTAATAAGAACATAGAAATAGTTCCTGTTAGGACTTCGCTGAAGATTAGAAATCGAAACATGGAATGAAAAGTGGTTAGAAATTAGAATATGGTTATAAAAGTTATTAATCAGACTAAGTTGACTGTATAAGTTACTAACAGTGATACAAAAACACACTTTCATATACATATAACTTAATAGTATGTAACGTTTTGTTTGGCTTATGACTCTAAAAGATGGTGAAATGGAATCGCCTCCAGAGGCGTTAAATGCGATTTATTCTCGACTCCAAAGATGAATAGAATAAAGCGAAAGATAAAACAAATTTTGATAAACATGAACTAGGACAGACATGGATCATAAGAAGGTAAAAAAGTGTACATGGAAATAAGACGTGACTGAAAACGCGTATCAGAATTAAACAATAGGCAGACGCGAGCATAACAAACAAACCTTGTATTGATATATTGTTGAAAGTATGCTATTGTTAACGACTACAGAGACAAACAGTTATCAACCGGCATTAAGCTTATTGTATATTCAAAAGCCACATTCTCTTTTCGATAACTTACCAATTATAAACATGCTTCGCCATTTTGAAATAAAAGCATTTGCACTATAAAGATTTTTACTGTTGACTGACACGAAATAAAACTAAACAGTGCAGTGTTTCCTAATCCTCGTTAAAACTAATGGAAGTATTAAGATGTTTGATTATTTTGTTTCTAGATTTGAAACAATGTTTATTTGAACACAAAGTTCATGATAAAAATGAGAGTCAAAGCGATATTTTTTTTACTCGCTCCTTCCTGTTTCTATTATATGTGGTCTCCTATGTAGATATTTTATTAGTCAGAAGATAAAATGCATTAATATCCTCTCTTTTGTGACGTTTTCCGCTCTGTCCTTGTAGTTCCTGATCACAGTTAATTGATTAAAACGGGGGAGATTGATCCCTGGCGGAGAAACATGGAAACACCGTTGTTAAAAGATCACCTTCTTATCAGTGAACTTTCATCGTGTTGCCTTTAAAACACATAACAGCACAGATCGAATTTTAATACATCCTCAAACAGAATAATTTAACACAGATATTTTTATAACGGGGGGAGACATTTTAAAACTTCATTAAATACAATAGTTAGTAGAAGCAATTGAATATTCTACTGCTGTTTCAATAAATAAATCTGAAATATAATTTCAAATAAGTTCTCTATAATTCTTTCAGATTAACGAGTGTGGGTTGACCTCAGGGCGAGACGAAATGGATACGGTAGTTAGGGCTATGTTACGTCCATAAGTTTTTGATAACGTTACATTTTCCTACCTTCTCATCAACCAGTATTTCGGTTTCACAGGTTTAACATTTGATTTTGTTAACACAAAATCCATAGCTTTTGTGTGTGTTCCCCTCCGTTAGCTTAGCGATAAACCTATATAATTAACAGCGCTAAAAAATCAGGTTTCGATATCAGTGCTTGGCATAATACAAATATGACATTGTGTAACAACAAGGAAACAAACAAATATGTGATTTCTTTTAAGATGGTGTCTATCTAGGATTACAAGCAGGGTTAACGTCTCTCATCGATTTTTTTTTCCTTCACGGCTACTACACTACAGAGATTATATTTCACTGGAATATAAGATGTATGTAATAGATACGTAACTATTTCACCATAGCAACCACATATATAGCTTTCTCATTACTACTGCTTTTCTCTGCCCAGGAGGATACAAATAAATTGATAGAAATCATACGTGCATGTTGTGTGATTAAGCAAAACGCTACCCTGTCCACTACGGGCATCGAAACTCTGATTCTATCGTTATAAGACCGCAGACATACCACTGTGCAACTCGAGCTGTATATTATATTATATAACGATACAGATGTTTAAAAGATACGCACTGTTTCCGGAGTCAACCCTGTGATTAAACCAGCTTGGTTGTATAAACACTCAAACCGTATGCAGTATACTACATGAATTGTATTTATTACAGTATACAACAAGTATTGTGTATTAGAGTATACAACACGTATTGTGTTTTTACAGCATACTACACGTATTGTGTTTTTACAGTATACTACACGTATTGTGTTTACTACAGTATACTACATGTATTGTGTTTATTACAGTATACAACATATATTATTTATTACAGTATACAACATGTATTATTTGTTACAGTATACAGAATGTATTGTGTTTATACAGTATTCATCATGTATTGTGTTTATTACAGTATACAGCATGTATTGTGTTTATACAGTATACTACATATATTGTGTTTATTGCAGTATACAACACGTATTGTGTTTATTACAATGTACAACATGTAATGTCTTTATTACAGTATACAAAATGTATTGTTTATTACAGTATACTACATGTAATGTGTTTATTACGGTATACAACATGCATTGTTTATTACAGTATACAACACGTATTGTGTTTATTACAATGTACATGTTATGTGTTTGTTACAGTATACAACATGTATTGTTTATTACAGTAGACAACACTTAATGTGTTTATTACAGTATACAACACGTATTGTGTTTATTACAATGTACAACATGTAATATGTTTATTATAATGTACAACATTTCTTCAGTGAGGATGTTTATTATTTAAATTATTTCCAACTCCCACAAGTCTACACAAAACTTTAGAAACGACACCTAGTTGTGATGAACATCTGTGAAATGACAAGGATTTAGGAAATGTAAGAGTATGTTTGTTTGTTTGTTTTTTATTTTAATTACCTTACTGCCCTCTTGTCTACTACTTTCCTTCGATTATAAAACACTTATAATTTTGAAATGCAACTGGAAAAAGTATTTATAGTGAATAATTATTCTAGTCAACTTACAGATGCATAAGCAGGCTAAAAACTTGACGGCGTCGTCCGGTGGATCGCAGTCGGGGTAAATAGGTCGCAATACGTAAAACGAGAATGTTAGGGCCACGATAGCTTGGGAGCAAGGCCGTACGATCATACATTCAACCCACAACCGAATAAATGCAACAAATGGGCCGAAGGATTCCATGATATAAGCGTAATCGGCTCCGGTCTTTGTTATCATACATCCTAATTCTGCGTAGCAGTACGCCCCAACCATGGAGAATACGCCGCAAATGATCCATACTACAAGAGACAGTCCAACGCTACCAGTTCCTGTTAATACTCCCTTGGGTGACACAAATATTCCAGACCCAATTATACTTCCAACAATTACAGTTATACCGTTCACCAGGTTCATCTTCGGCTTCAAACAAACCACCTCATCATCTTTCGTGATGATGTTTTTGTCATCATTGCCTACAGCACCGTCCAGTGGTTTTGAGTTTCCTGCTTGCAATGGCTCGTGATTTTTGGTATCTTCTCCCATCTCGACAGTTTTACGTCAGAAACGACAAAGAATCACGAGTTAAGATTCTGTTGTTTGC
Organism: Carcinoscorpius rotundicauda; assembly: GCA_011833715.1. Lineage (NCBI taxonomy): Eukaryota > Metazoa > Arthropoda > Merostomata > Xiphosura > Limulidae > Carcinoscorpius > Carcinoscorpius rotundicauda. The sequence continues at coordinate 102,731,433 of CM022394.1, read as the reverse complement.
TGTTAGGCCTAATTTTTTCTTTAATTTCGTAAATTCTTCAAAAATATTGGCTTAGTCCTAAACGTTTAAAAATTGTTATGAATATTTTATGCCTGTAAAAGACACGTGAGGCTCTCTTCCCTACTCCTCGAAACTGTCATTATCAAATCTGTTCAGGTTGCGGCGCAAATTGTAGCGTGCGAACAGTGCGCATGTGCTTAAGGATATAACTTATTGGTCGTTACGAATTTCGTCAACATAGAGTAAAAATAAAATCTTGTGGGTGGTGATTTATTGACAAACGAAACATTTCAAAACAAGTCGACGAAAAATAAACAGTGAAGGACGTTGAAATGAAAACATAACTCTTTAGATTTGATTTGTATGCTGTTACTCCTCACACATTAAGTTAACTGCCATGTTCACCGCGGAGGAATCGAGCCCCGGATTTTAGCGTTGGAAACCGTGAGGCAGCGAGACAACAGTGCCCACTTCCAATTTTGTGTGTATTTCTAATCGGACAATGGGATTTGACTGGCACTTTTATAACAAACCTACTCTCCCAAAATGCAGTTCTATTTTAACCGGAAGCGAACAATGGGTCTCACGAAGACTCAAGGCTCCACATGTCTAAAGAGTATTACTTTGGAGTTACTCTGATCGCGTATAAGGATTTGACTTTTACACTTATAATGAACAAACGATGTTTTGTGTTGTTGTTTGTTGTTTTTTTAAGCTAAAGGGTGCGAATTACAGAACGTTTAATTCACAGACCGGCAAGCTAACCGCTGGGCCACACTCTGCCCAAATAATCAAGAACGTTTGAATTGTGTCAACTTGCAAGAACCGACATAAACCTGCCATAATCTGAAATATACAAAACAAACAACGAATATTGCAATGAGTATTTAAAATCAATACCGTAAAAAAGAATGTATTACCATTTTCTAATTTTTTCAGAAGAAAACAACAACAAAAACTGCCCAGACTGAAAACAGTTTAGGTGGAGAAAACTTTTTAAGTTTGGTTTGAATTTCGCGCAATCTAAATGTGGGCTACTTTTTTTACCAATGAGTAGTGGAATGGACAGTAACATTATAATGCCCCCACGGCTAAAAGAGGCGAGTACATTTGGTGTAACGAAGATTCGAACCCGCGATACTCAGATTACGTGGGGGCGTGATAATGTTGCCGTCAATCCTAAGAATAGCTCAAGAGTTGGCGGTGGATGGTAATGACTAGCTGCCTTCCCTCTAGTCTCACACTGCTAAATTAGGGACAGCTAGCGCAGATAGCCCCTGTGTAGCTTTGCGCGAAATTCAAAACAAAGAAACAATTCTACAGTTGTGTAAAGTTGGTGTGGGAAAAAATATAAATATATACAAAATTCGATTGCTTTCTTTTTCTACCTAATTGTTCTTTATTTATCAAAGTCTTCATTATTCAACCAGTTAAATGCCATCACAAAAAATTACAAAAAACAGAAAATAACTAATTTTTAAATAGCAGATTTAAGTTTAAAATTGATACGAAATATCTCCTTGTTTTGTTTTTCATTTGAATTTTAAACAACAACTGGGATTACAAAAAAAAAGATACTTTACTGAGGCTTCAAATAAAAATAACTTGTTTTGGAGTGAGATGTTGATAACGCAGTTTGTAACGTTTTTAAGACGGATGACATAATTTTCATACTTTCTCAGTGACGTTATAAAATTAACAACAAAACTAAGAAGAAAAGGTTTAGTTTGTTTTTGAAATTTGCACAAAGCTACACGAGGGCTATCTGCGCCAACTATCCCTAATTTAGCAGTGTGAGACAAGATGGAAGGCAGCTAGTCATCACCATCCACCGCCAACTCTTGGGCTATTCTTTAACAACTAATAGTGGGATTGACCATAATATTATAATGCCTCCACGACTGAAATGGGATGCATGTTTTTAGCGACGGGGATTCAAATCCACCACCCTCGGAATACGAGTTGAACGCTTTAGCCCACATGCCCATGCCGGGCCTTAGTTGGTTGTGATGTTGAATAACCTATATTAATGTCTCCTCATATTTCTTCCATTCTCCTTTTTTGCACTCAATTTTAATAAATTATTCACGCCAAAAGGTACGCGCCAAAACCTCTGAATCTCTATTTATTAAGCATCTTGCCGCCTAAGAATGACCATCGTTGCAATGGATCAATGGTATCTGGGTATTTTGCCCTGGAGGGTCAGCTTCTCTTTGACCTCTTCCTCCTTCCTGAACTTATTTTCCCTAACTGTTTGTATGTTAGGTCCTTCTCAGGGCAATGTCCATTTATAGTCTATTATTCACAGTAGGTCAAGTTAGCTGGTTGCAATTTATTTATTTTATTTTATTATTTAAAAAAAAAAACATAAATATAAGATTTAAAGTTTATATACATACATATTTTACTTTAATTTATTTTTCTTTATATTTAAAATATATGTTAATTGGGGAGAGGTATTTAGGATTTTCTTCATCATGTATGAGGTACCTGTCTAGTTCGCATAATAAATCATTTTTCATCCAGTTTTTGTTAAAATACCTAATTGTAATATTTAGAAGTCTATCTGATATGGTTGGTATGTTCGAGTAATTATGAATGAATTTAGATGATATTGATCTCGGGACTCTGTATGCGGTTGTGAGAAGTGTGTTTTGTATTGTTTGTAGTTTAGTTTTGATTGTTTTATTACTTACAGTTACCCATGCTGGAGCTGCATAGTCTATTACTGGTCTAATATATGTTTTGTATATTTTCAAAATGTTATCTGTAGATGCTCCACTGTGTTTACCAGTTAGACTCCTTACATAGTTTGTTCTTCGGCAAATTTTATTTTTAATTTCGTTGACATGATTGATCCAAGTTAATTTTGAATCATAAGTCAGACCTAAACATTTTGCTGATTGGGCAATCTGGAGTAGAGTGCCATTCATATATATTTCTGGCTGTTGTTTTTTGTGTTTTGTCGATTTCGTAAAGAGTACGAGCTGAGTTTTTGCTGTGTTTATTTTAATTCTATATTTTCCACAGTATTCACTAATTCTATTTAATTGTGGTTGTATGTTTGTAGCTGCTATCGTGGGTGTTGCAGCACTTTTCCAGATTGCCACATCATCTGCGAACTGTGATGAGAATTCATGATTTGGATCCTTCAATGGCATATTGTTTACATACATGATGAAGAGTATAGGGCTAACCACCCCTCCCTGTGGGACACGAGCTAGTGGAGTAAAGTATTTGGAAAAAGTTTCTTCTACGTTTACTCTACATTTTCTGTTTTCCAGAAAGTTTGATAACCAGCGAATAATTCCTCGCGGTAGTTCCATTTCATTCATTCGGAACCTTAGACCGTCGTGCCAAACGGTGTCGAATGCTTTCTCGATATCGTGGAAGCAAGCGACTGTACATTCTTTTTTGTTGAAACTATCTATTATGGTTTCGGTTAATCTTATTAAATGGTCTGTCGTTTGTCTAAATTTTCTGAATCCATTCTGTTCTGGTAATTTTGATGTTATCTCCAAGAATGTGGAGAGTCTATTACTTATTATTCTTTCGAGAATTTTGCCAACACAGCTGGTCAGGCTGATTGGTCGGTAGCTATTTGGTTTATTCGATGGTTTTCCTTCCTTATGGAACATTAAAATATTTGCTATCTTCCAAGAAACTGGGATATATCCTGAGGATAGCGATAAGTTAAATAATGAATTTAGGTGGTCAAACAATTTCAGAGTGCCCTTTTTTAGGAGAATAGCTTGTATTCATCTTCTCCTGGTGCTTTGTTTTTGGTGTTTTTTATTGCTTCTAGTATTTCATGTAGGGATATTTCCTTTGTTAGTAATGTGCTTTCATAATCAGTATTAGAACTTGTATTTGTATCAGTTATGTTTACTGGAAATATTGGTTCATATTGATGTTTATTGTTTACTATGTGATTAGTGACTTTATTGTAGAAGTTTGTATTCATATCTGGATCTGTGTGAGTTTTAAATGTATTTTGGAGTTGATCCTTGAAAGCTTCGGCTATTTCTTTATTTGTATGTGCAGTGGTGTTATTATGTTCAAGTGGAGGATATTTCTTTGTGTTTGTGTTTTCATTTGTGAATCTTTTAAGATGTGACCAGAATTTTTTCGAGTCAGTTATGTCGTTTAGTTTATTACAGTAATTGTCCCATTTATTTTGTTTTTGTTGTTTTATTTGAGTTCTGATGTGATTTCTGATGTTGTTTATTTGTGTTTTAGTTTCTCTGTTTCTTGTAATCATGTACTGTCTTCTCAGTTGTCTGCGCTTTTTGATTAGGTTGATTATTTCTGTGGTGGGTTTCCACGTGTTGTTTGTTGTTTTATGGTGTTGTTTTGGTATTGTTAACTTGGCTGCTTTCTGAAGGCAATCCGTGATTGTTTGACAATAGTTGTCCATTTCGACATGCGTTTTAACTTCTTTAATAGTTTTATTAGGTAACAGATTATCTAATTTTTGTTTATAGCATTGCCAATCTGCTTTACTGTAATTAAATTTTTCTTTCCTATATGTTATATTTTTATAGGGGGTGAGATCGAAGACGCAAAAAAATTGGGAGATGATCACTATCTACATCTTTTCCCACTTGAAATTTTACTAATTTCTGGCTTAAATTATATGTACACATACACAGATCTAGTATGTCACTAGTGTTAGTGGAATATGATGTATGTGTTTGGGTGGTATCATTCAATAAAGCTATGTTATTATCATCAATAAATTGTATTAATTTTCTACCATTTTAATTAGAACTTCGGCATCCAAAGGAAACATTTTTACTGTTTAAGTCTCCCATAACTATGGTGTTTTGATTGTGGGAAAAGATGTTATTAAGTAAAGTTGTATCTAATTGTTTGTTGGGTGAGCAGTAAATTCCTGCTACGGTTATTTTAGTTTTTTTCGTTTGGAGGATAACTACAGTAACATGTTCATTGCTACTGTTTGATTTGATTTCTACTACAGATAAGTCCACTTTGTGGAGCAGCATAATGCCTCTGTTTTCATCACTTTTATTTTTTCTGTCTTTTCTAATAGTTGAATAATATGGTATTTTAAATCTATTATTACTGTATGTTAGAGTTTCACTTATTATTATAATCTGGGGGTTTAATTCTTCTATTAGATCTTCGATCTCATGTTTCTTGGAAGCTATTGCACCTTGGATGTTGATATACACTAGTGTGAACATTGAGCTGTGAGCATGTAACCTGTTAGTGTAGTTATAATGTAGGGTATATGAGGTGTGATGTGTTTTATGGAGATAGTGATCAGTAGTTCTAGAAAGTTAGTTGTCTGGTATATTCTGTAATAAAATCAGTTATTACATTTTTGAAAACTGTTGAAAACAGGCTTGTTTTGTCTGTTGTGTTAATATTCGTTTCTTGTATGGTGATGTTGTTTTCTTTTGGTTTTTGTGTTCTTGTTCTGTGTATTAGTCTTCTGTACTTGTTGTTTATGTGGTTCTTTTCCTTTTAACATTTCTGCATACGTGGTTTTTGTTGTTTTATTGAGTTTTGTTGATGTGCTTGTTTCAGGTAAACTGCTTGTTTTCGGTTGATTCTGTTCTGTTGGTGTTCTGATCTGATAAATACGTTGCTTTATTTGTTTATATTTTTCGCAGCCTTTGTAATTTGCTGTGTGGGTTTGACCACAGTTACAACATTTAGGCGTTTCTTTTTCTTTTTTGCACTGGTTGATATGGTGTTCCCCGCCACATCCGCAGCACCTCGGTGATGCTAAGCAGACTGCTGAAACATGTCCATATCTTTGGCAGTTGTAACACTGTGTTACAACAATTGCCGGAGTTTTCAATTGCTCCACGTGGTATTTCTGATACCAGAGCATTATTCCACTAGTTATTAAATTTTGGACATTGTAACTGTCGTCAATATCTATTCTGATTAGATTTGTGTGTGCCTGTGTTTTCTTTGATGTTATTCTCTCAATTTTTGTGTGTGGTATATTTTGTTCGTCAAGTGCCTGGTTAACTACGTCCAGGTCAATCGTCTGATGAACCCCTCTTACCACAATTGCTTTTGGTTGCGGCTTACTTCCTGGAAGGTGGATTTTAATATTTCCTGGTTTAAAGGCATCTGTTGGCCATTCTTTAAGTAGTCGGTTAAAATCGACCACATCTTGCCCTTGCACAAGTACACCGCCTTCTTGCCGCCTAACGACTTTTGATTGGTTTTAATTTCGCGCAAAAATTACACGAGGGCCATCTGCACTACCTGTGCATAATTTAGCAATGAAAGAGTAAAGTGAAGGCAATTAGATATCACGACCCTCCGCCAATTCTTTTACCAACGAATAGTGGGATTGAATGTAACATTGTAACGCCCCCACGGCTGAAAGAGCGAGACGGGGTTTCCGATCCGTGAGTCAAACATCCTATCTCGCCATTTGTTTTTCAAAAAGTTGAGTTTTTGTCAAAAATACATGTAGTCTGTGGGATTTGGTTGAGGTATTAAATTTTAATATTGGTACTAAAGACTTCTTAAATTGTTTTGACTTTAAATGTTTAAAGATATATTTTATTTCTTTCTTATCTTAAAATATTTAAAATAGTGATTTTAACCTCAAACTTATTACTTTAAAAATGTGTATAGTTGTTTACTGGTTATTTATACTAAGTATTAACTAGTAGTGCTACGAAAACGGTTAAATACAGAAAAGTTTAACAAACAATATGGTTTGAGTTTTCTTATACATACGTTGCTAACTGAAACCATCTTGAATTACACTATAAACTGTTTTTATCAAGCTTAACATAAAATATGTGGCTAAAACTTCCACACTACAAACATCGCCCCAAACTCCTAGATTTTTAACAGTAATGTAAAATAGAAGAGCCATCTGGTGTGTATGGAAAGTTTCATTTCCCGATGAGAAATAAATTTTGTGACGTTCTTAATGACTGCTTTATAATCGAAACAAACGATACCGAAGACGGAAAATGTTAATAGGAGAACGAGTCCATCCCAGATCTTATAATAGAAAAATGACTAAGGTACGTTGTTATCGTAACGACTAAAAAGTGCTCACGTACAAACTATGCTAAAACAATCTGGGAAAATAAACCGTTCTACTAATAAAAGTCAATATTATATTCAATCAGAGTGTTGTGGTGTTTGATCGTCGGTTCCAATATTGAATTTTAGCGCAATTTTCAATTAAGTAGCAGCAAAACTATGTACATCAAAACATAATTCACCATTTTATTTATTTTCTAAGTTTGTTTATTGGAAGAAGAAAAAGTTACAGGTTCTTTGTTGTCTATACTATGTACACGTTTATTTGTTTCATGAAAAGATATCTAAATGTTGGTATCATGATGTAGGAGAGAGCAGAAGGAATTTGAACAGTATACTAAAAATAACAGATACACAAGAAACGATCAAAATACAACAGTTTAAGTTTGTAATTGTACAATAGATAATCACATTTGTACATTATTAAATAACAGAAAATATTTACTACAAAGATTGCACAGTGTGCAATAGAACAGCTTTTATCAACAAATATACATTTACAAGTTGAAAGATTCGTTCTGGATATAGAAACTAAATCATTACACAAATATACATAGTATTAAATATTTCTAGAACTACATTACTATCACAGGATCATAAAATCTTTCACAAAATTTTTGATAATTTCTCAATTTAGACTAAAACGTAAACCAGAAGTTCTTGATAATATATTTATAACCTACACTACTGCTTATCTTCATATAACAGCAAACACAGTTAAAACTTTAAAACAGTAATCATGAAATGTTATTTTAAAAACATGGCAAAACTTTGTTGAATTAAAATTCAAGCATTGATAATAAAATGATACAAATTAAACTTTTAAAATGTTGCAATGAAATAAATTTAAATATTTTGTTAATTTTTAATAAAAAAAAATTTAATTTATACTTTTGTAATTACAAATAATAAACTATAAAACCTAATTTTAAGATCTAAGATATACAATTTTAATGTTTTCTATATTCCTTATTTAAAGAAATATAATTTATGAAAAGAAAAATTTATGCTTCCTAACAAAGAGAAATTTATAAATTAGATTTCTTCTCCATCAATCTCAGAAATGGCCTTATAAGACAGCTAAGTATTACTACAACCTTTCATAATAGCACCTTCAAAGGTATGCAAGGTCATACCTTTTGACCCAAAAGTTCATCATTACAAAGAAAAAAAACACAATGATAAAAAGATAACCAAATCTGTATAGAATAAACACAGTGAGATGTAATATTACAAGAAACAAAATTAACTGTCATGCCCAAGAAAAGCTACAGTGAACAGCATTCATTTTTATCAACTTTTAATTTTTTTTCTTACTCTGGTCTCGAATCATTTGAGAAAATACCCAGAATGAACTGTGAACATCAAATAAAGTGCAGGAAAAGTTACATAGCATGGTTGCTTATGGGAGATAAATCTGAATGTCTAAACACCTGGGTCACTTGACCAATCCCTTTTGTGTGACCTTCCCGAAAAAGTAACTGGGCCCCAGGGCGAATACATTCTGGATGTTTCATGAATCGGAATATGACTGCACCATTGTCGTTCGTCACTAAGCCTTTAGTCCCCATTATTTTCATCACAATGGCAGTTTGCCTGACATTTCCAACATGAATGGTGGTTTGAAAGCCTTCCATTATCTGTGTAGCATGGAACAACAGGTTAATACGAGCCTGAAAAAACAAACAGACGGGGGGATGGGAGTTGGCCAGAATCATTCCTCTGCGAATGTTTATGTTCTGACATCCAACGAGGGCAAGGGTTGCACTTTCGCAAGCTCTCACAACTCGACACGGCTTCTTGTGCCTATGAATGGATGCAACTTTAACAGGATAAAAAGAACCATCCTCCAGTGGTCCCACAGAAATTTCATCTCCCTCACGTATAACACCTCGTGTTAGAAGACCCCCTACAATAATTCCAGCATCTGATAATTTGAAGGTTTCGTCTACCTATAAGCAGAAATACATTTTTCTATTTTTAAACGAAATTTTTAAAAGAATTTCACTAAATGCCACAATTCAAAATTAAGTTTATTTTTGTATTTGGATGCAATCTTATTTCTAGTTTTTTAATTCTAATTTCATCTTAAAATCAGAATCCTTTATATAACTTCATCACAGAAGTCAATGAGAGAGACATTTCTCAAGTTCACTTTTACTCATTGGACAATTTTATCAGAAAAAAACTAACTAGATTTGACCAGAATTACAACATTTAAAAAATAAAAAAAAATAATTTATGAATTAAAACCTTATTTTGAATTACTTCTTTCATATATATCTTTAACTATTAATGTTACACTTGCTCTTCTAAATATCACATTTTTGACTTTTGAAATACACAAGTTCATCAAGAAAAAATGAGCTAAATAAAAATATTCTAATCTCCAGTAGCTAACATATTGAATACTATCAATCCCATCTAGTGTCGAGTTACATAACTATCTGTTTGATACTGTCTGCACCATCTGGTGTCATGTAACATAACTCATATTTTAACCTTTGCTAATGCTATAAAAAAATCTAGTTACGTATAAAACTGAGGAAAAAAAGAAAAAACACCCTTTAATACAGTCACATTCTCATAAATATGTCAACCAACAAGCTTACCTGGAATTCAGTTGGTAACTGTATAAGTCTTTCTCTTTCTAGAACACTAATATTTGGAGGCATGACATTTAAAAAACTGTATAAAAGATCTATTCCAGTTCCAGTAACACAGGATACAGTGAATACAGGAGCAATATTTCCCTCTGTTACCATAGACACTGCACTATAAGCATCGTCAATGGATTTCACCTGCACACAAGCCTGAGGTAAGAAAAATATTCAATTACAACAGAGTTAACCCTAATCTAGCCATACAACAATCCAGGTATCTAATCTCATGCAAGAACTCTCTGGTAATATAAGTTTGTATTTTTACTATTAAATATGAAAATATTAACTTCAGAATCTGATACTTCAAGAAATATTTATTAACAGAAACCTTAAAAACAACAGATATCACAAAACAAAAAACAAGAACCACTTATTGGTGCATTTCGTTTTTGCAGGCTACAACATTCATTTTAAAGGAGTGGCCAAAACATCTATTTTATGTGTAAAATACACAGAAGGTCCCCACTGGTAAAAACTGAAATTAATTCCAATTATGATAAAGTATTTGTTTCTTTTTGTGTTTCAATGTAAGAGACACTTCAGACAACTGAGTACTTAAAAAAAAAAGAAGCAAGTAAAACAAAAATAGATTATTGGATCTTTCTAATGACGTGACTGACAAAAACACAGAAAAGGACCAACAATAGTTAGGTTTTGTTTGTTTTGAATTTTTGGAATAGCTACTTATCTCTAATTAGGTAGTGATAGACTAAAGGAAATACAAGCTAGTCACCACCAACTCATTAACCAATGAGCAGCTGGATCAACTGTAACATTGTAACCACCATGGCTGATAGGGTAAGATTAATTTAGATAAATTATACTAACTTTATTTATGGTTATAATTACTATACTCAAACTCTTTACATGTCTACCAAATCCACCTGGTGACAGAAATGTAAACTGCAACACCACTGAAAGAATAATCTCCAGTAATAAAATAAGTCTAAATTCAAAGAGAAAATTAAATTTACTGGATATACACCTCATAAAAAACATTTGAATACAAGTAACAAAAAACAAAGTTCAATGTTAGCAACAGCCTATGTTTTTGTGGAATGCTCCCATAGCACCTGTAAAGTGAAATGTTCTGTACAATTAAAAAATAACAAATTTCACACTATAAGGATCATTTGCTACTACAGGGTGGTCGCTAGAAAAGCGGAAAATTTGTCAAACAGGTATTTATTTTTACAAAGAATAACTTTTACAAAGTATTTTAAAGGCATATGTTATATTACACTCATAGATGCTAAAAATGCATTTTATGATATTAAAATCATGCATTTTATTCATGATGTAAAGAAATCAAAATAGAAATGAGTAAGCACGCATTTTATTCATGATCTCATCTGACCCTCAAATTTTCCGCTTTTCCAGTGACCACCCTGTAGTATCAAAGTGTTTTTTATACATCAATACCCATTACAGAAATTAAACAAACATACCCAACTGATACAGCATGCTTTTTATTTTAATATAAACTCAAATTTTTAAAAAATATATTAATTTTGTCTTTTTATTAAGCTGGATTAAGAAAAATAGATAAAAATTGAAGAATAAACTATATGTTGAGAATCTAAGATTACATTTGTTATGTGCTAAATTGAACTTGGAAAAAAAATATGCCAATTTTTTTTCTTTGACCTTTTTCAGTAGCTAACTTTTGAGATACAAGTTCTCATTATAGAAATAGAGCCAGATGTAATGTTTTTCAAGTTAAACAAAAAAGTGTTGCAGATAACCAGAAGGGTAACGAACTGACAATCATCTGAACTTGCACAAGATCAGAACATGATGCAGACAACAGATGATACTAGGAGAAAACACCCTAAACATTCTTACTATTTTTATCACTTAAAAGAAAACTTATCCACCCAGAAATCTCTCCTTCCTCTCCTGGGTTAACTTAGAATTTTTTAAAGCAGGAGATGTATGTTATTTAACCAAATATTTGAATGTTAAAGCAGTTTTTTTGGCAACTCTATTCAAACACATTACTGGTAACATCAAGGACCTAAGGTCAGTAAGCTACACAAGTAGCTAAGTAGTATTTCATTTAATTACAAAGAAAACAAACATGCATATTTTGACTCCAATTTCAGATTAATGGAGCAAAAAAATGACAGTATTGGAATTTTTCCCATGAAACTAGCTACTATGTACAAAACATTTCTACACGTGTAAATGAGATGGTCATAAGTCATTTTACAACGTTAAACCATTAAAGAACATCATATAGATTAATTAATTATACATTCTTTAAAAAAAAAAATTAAACTACTTTAATTTCCACAAAATTTACTACAATACATGTATAGTTGGAGTGTTTAAACCTAAAGTGATTTATAATGTATCACAAAACCCAATAATACAAGTTCAGGAGGGGTCAAAGGTCATACCAAACATGAAATTATCTTAGTTACTAATTATTATGTTAAAATTGCTTTTTAATCATATTATTTGAATTTTTTTTTAAATATTCTTTGTTATCCACAAAATGAAAGCATCAATCATTTCTGTCATTCGACTATAATGGGTTGCAAAAACAATTTCTCAGTATTTAAAAGAACTCCTCAGTTACTTTACCTTTCACGTATTCACACACTTGTTACGAACCTTGTTACATCCTGGGCCCTTAAGTAGGTCTTCCAGTTGCCGCAGCGTCTGGTTAAGCATACGAGAGCTGGCCAGGTCCACCTTGTTAACAACCACAACGATTGGCACACCTAAAGCTAAGGCTAATCCCAGATGTTCCTTTGTCGTTCCTGCAATGCCCGTCACAGCACTAACAACTAGCATAGCAAAATGAGGTGAATGACCTGTTATGAAGAAACCACACAGTCTACCATTACTTAGATCAAGTAAACACTGGTAAAAATGTAATAAAGTCCTGGATGACAAAAAATGAACTACTTGTTAAGTCCAAGCACCGAAAATTTTCTTTTTATACAAGTGTTAAATTTTCATCTAGTATATTAAATAATGTTACCCGTGAGACCAAACACAGTTGTCCTCATGTACTTCTGATGTCCTGCCAAGTCAATAAAAGTAATGAGCTTTGTTGCCTGGTCACATATTTCCTCAGCTGTACGACAAGTTTTGTAAGTAATAGGATTACCACATGAGTCGAATCCCAGGATCTCGTGACTAATGCTGGAGGTACGTCCCGTCTGAATCTCATGTAAGTGTCGGAAGAGATTCAGGCGAGCACTGCCACGACCGTTATCCACATCACCCTGGGTCAAAACACCCAACAGAGTGCTCTTCCCAACATCCATGTTTCCCAAAACAGCAACTCTGATTTCTATAGTCTGTTGATCATCTGGAACTTTTCTAACCAGCACCTAGATAAACATAATTACATAAAAGGCCTTTATTAACTATCTAATTACAACAAGCTTACACAGTAACTTCAAACTTAGCCAACTTATAGATATTTAAAAGTTATTTCTGGGTAATGTGTTTGTTTACTATCACAAAACAAATATAAACTACAGATTTGCAAGGTTCAGAATGAGGCATCTCTAACTCTAGGAAGTTTGTGCTAATCAACTTTCAACAAAAATGACATCTATATTTCAAAACTGCTGATAAAAAATGATTTAAACATTAAGTTATACATAAATATGTAACAATAGCAGAATTAAACTTAAGTAATTTCAAAACACGCTTTCTTACAAGTTATCAAAATTCTTACAGAATTCCCTTTCACTCTATTATTAACACTATTTAGTAAATTTTAAAGCCACATGACCCCTATCTTAAGAGTTTGATGTCATTACCACACTATAAAAATATTTCATTCAGGCTCAGAGACAGTATTTTGGCTTTTTAAATCTAAAGTTTTACACATATAAATACAATTGTTTTTAGAAAACATTCTCTAATTAATTGTGCACCTTATTCATTTGTTTACACCATTTTAAGTGCAAAGCTACACAATAAACTATCTGTGCCACATCTGCTGCATGGATCAAACCCCAAAGTTAAACATAATAAGCCAAGATTAATGTTAGGCCATTGGGGTTTTACCTCACCAATACAGATTATGAATGTTTATCAATAAACAGGTGAAATGTAATAAAGTTCCAGATAACAAAACCCTCTATTGACAACTTTGATATATATCCACAAGAAACGTGTTCACTGCATGCCACCCTTGGTAAATACATGAAAAGTAAAATCGTCTAAGTTTCTATTTCCTGATAAATTACTCAATTATAAAAAGAAAAATACAAAACTCATAAAATTACAGACTCCACCAACTTTTTAAATGAAATGATTCATTTATACATCCCATGACCTTGTTTTTTAAATTATCTCTGACAACTGACTGCACAAAAGAACAAAACTATCACCAACACTGCTATACATTCCATAATTAAAACTAAGGTTTAATATATATTTTAACATATTAAACCAGTGACACTTTCCATGTCTTCATTTGTTTCTCTACATTCAGTGTTCAAATAGACTAAAATATTAACTTATTCAATGATGAAGGAATATCTGGACACCAATGATATTGAGCTGTATAAAAACAATTAGTAGTTCAGCTTTAAAGATTTCTTTATATATTAGTGAGTGAAACTATTATTCAAACAAAACCTTGACAAAGACTGAAAAGATGAATTATGCCAGAACTCTAAATTTTAATAACTGTTAAAATGCAAGGTATTTTTATGCAATTTAATAACTTTGAGAATCTTGATAAATGTTTCAACCTTTTTGTCTTGACTAACTTTCAATTATTATATAATTTAGATTTTCATTCTCTCCTGAAAACATGCTAGCATCTTAAGATCTAAACATGCATGCATGTCCACTTCATTTCAAAGGGAAGCATAGTTATAGCACTTGAGTTGTAATTTCAGGATCTCGGGTTCTAATCTTTGCCACACCAAACATGCTTGCCATTTCAGCCATTGGAACATCACAATGCGATGGTCAATACCATCACTATTCATTGATAAAAGAGTAACCAAAAAGTATGGCATTACATGGTGATGACTAGCTGCCTTCCCTCTCCTTTAAACTGCTAAATTAAAGATGGCTAGTGCAGGTAACTGCTGTGTAGCTTTGCATTAAATTAAAAACATAAACAAACAAATGAGCAGTAAACAGTTGCCTAACGATCTTTCTGACTTAGCACTGGCGAGAAATTAAACAGAAATGCTGAGTAACTGATGGCTTTTAAATGGTTTAAACCTGAAACAGCGCAGGTAGCCCTTATGTAGCTCTCAGCAAAATTAAAAAAAAAAAAAAAAATCATTTCATTGAATGTAAATGCACTTCACTACAAAAACAATAAAGACTTATCAAAGTTTTTAAAAAAGGTCCAATGTTAGGTCATAGAATTTAAGCTCATAAAATTTAGACCTAACAAAATTAAAACAAAAAATATACACAAATTACAGTGTTAATTTATATCTTTATCAGACAAACTATACTTAAAAGAAAGTTAACTAATGTTAGGCCTAAGAAAAATTTTGGTTTCAGAAGTTACAATTATTTGCAATAATCTAGAAATTCTCCATTTATAGCACTGTTGCAATAAAGATAAAAACTTTAATACAAATGTTTTTTGGGGTCTCGTTTTCATAATTTGCATATTCACAAGTAACACATGACAGCAATTGATAACAGCATAAAGAATATATGGTTAAATGGCACAAGTTCCCTTGTTTGTTTTGAATTTCATGCAAAGCTACACTAGGGCTATCTGTGCTTTACCACCCCTAATTTAGCAGCATAAGAAAAGAGGGAAGGCAGTTAGTCATCACCACCAACTGCCAATTCTTGGGCTAGTCTCTTACCAAATAATAGTGTGATTGACTATCACATTATAACTCCTTCATGGCTGGAAGGACAAGCACATTTGGTGTAACAGGAAATAGAACCCATGACACTTAGATTACAAGATGAGTGCCCTAACCACCTGGCTACAAGTTCCCTTCAGCAACAGATGATACAAGTCTTTTCTGTAATATTCCATTGCCAGGTTTTACATTTTAGCTCATTTTAATTTGTATTAAATTACTACTGATTGTATGTGTGTTTAGTATGAATCATAGATCTATTTTATGTTTCCACAGATTGTTCATAATATCTTAAAACAATTTAACAAAGACAAATACCTCTGCTGCTTTTCTGGGAACAAAGTCACTTCCACAGTATATCAACCGCTCCCTAAGAATACTGATGCTGGCTCCCAGTTTATCAGCCATCAGATATAAAGTCTTCATTGATGCATCCATCTCACACTGACTTAGTCCAACCAACATTCCTCCATCTTCTACACCAATCTCATAGATTGCTTCTCCTTGTCCTAAGATAACGAAAGTCTCTTATGGCATATAAAAAGGCTAACTGGATAATCTATACCACAAAAATACTTTAAAATCAGACTAACACATGCATGTTTACAGTTCCTCACCGAGACTGGAGCAGCCTGACATATGGTAATTATTGTGAGAAACACAAAACTAATCCATCCTTTTTCTACTTTTACTCCTTGAGAAAAACTATCTGTTCATTAATAAATATCCAAAGCTAATAAACAGATATTTCAGACAGGGTATTAAAACTTGTCAATTAGGTAGTATTTCAGACAGGGTATTAAAACTTGTCAATTAGGTAGTATTTCAGACAGGATATTAAAACTTGTCAATAAGGTAGTATTTCAGACAGGATATTAAAACTTGTCAATAAGGTATTTCAGACAGGATATTAAAACTTGTAAATAAGGCAATATTTCAGACAGCATATCAAAACATGTCAATAAAATAGTATTTCAAACAATTTTAATACATTCAGATGTAATTAGCACACTAATACAACTAACTTTATATACACAGTTGTATATCTTTCCATTTTCTTGCTCTATAGTACTTTTGAAAACCAAATACATGTACACACATTCACTGTAACGAGAAACATGAAAAAAATATATTCATAATTTCAGAAAACTCATAATAAAATTTATATAATTATCACTTGATCAACATACCATCAACTCATGTAAATGGGTTACATATACAATTACATTTCAGACAAGCATTATTTCTTACAACATAGAAATTAGATGGTAAACACATAATACATAGTATGTGGTACAAACAGACAAGTTTACCTTCACGTAGCCTCCACTTCATCTGGGTAACTAAGTGTTCAAAACGGCTCTGAGAAGGGCTTATAAGCTTCAGTTTGTACTCCACATTCCCCTCTGCTGCTTCAGGAGGTAAATACTCAGGTAATGTGTCAATGGTGAAATGTGACCCTTCATCTTGACAACAAGGATCAAAGAGACCCACAAAGGACTCCATTACAAAACCTGGAAGATGATAAATAAGTAATTGATTTATTGTGAACAGTTTTTACATCCAACAAATATAAATTTAAAAAAAACAGAGTAACATACTGTTATACTTTGGAAAACATCATACATACACATAAAAATTGTTTTGCCTTATAAAATAATAGTATAGCTTAAAAAAGTGAACAATAAACACCAGAAAGTCATGTGATACGGGCCCAGCATGGCCAGGTGGGTTTAGGCCATTAGACTCATAACCTAAAAGTCACAGGTTTGAATCCCCAACACACCAAACATCCTCATCCTTTCAGCTGTGGGGGTGTTATAATGTTACAATCAATCCCACTATTCATTGGTAAAAGAGTAGCGCCCAAGAGTTGGCAGTAGGTAATGATGACTAGTTGCCTTCCCTCTAGTCTTACACTGCTAAATTAGGGATGTCTATCTACATTAAAAAGGAGTACAGGGTCAGCCTGACCCAGGACAAATAGCACTTGCTTTTCCAAATGTATGACACTACTCCCATACACCTGCACAACACTGGTCATGAATAACACATTATATTGAAGAAATACTACACTCGGCACTAATATAAGTCACTAAAACTACTTTATTAATATATTTTTACCGTATGCTTTTTTTTCCCATTATGTACAAGCATCAGGAGTGGCATCAACTCACTGATACAACCAATAACACTATGTAACAAAATTTTTACTTTTTCTTGTTCCTTGACAGAAAGTGTTCTTTTCCAATTACTTACACCTAAAATAAATGGAAAAGACTTATTTTTCTCTTAAAACTTTGCTTTTGTGACCTGGGAGGTATAACAGAAACATGATGGAGACTATATTTGGGGGCTGATATGTTTAAGTTATTTATACTACAGTTGCAAGTCTTGAAAAACTACTCACTTCTAAACATTTTTGAACAACTTTGGTATAAATACATGTAAATCTTGATTAATATGTTGTTTTATTCAGACCTTATGTAAATGAAATTGTGTATATTTGCCTGTTTCTACATAGAAATTAGGTTAATTTCTAAATTTCACTATCCAGGTCACAAAAGAAAGTTTGAGGAATAATGGCCATTTTCTGCACTTTTACAACATAAGCAATTAAGAAATAATACATACTATCCAGGAACAAAATTTGTGTTACATAGTGAAATAAGCTAAGATTTCAACTGATGTTGGAAAAAATCTCAAACACTGCGTAATGTGCAGAGCTCAATGGGTAAGAAGAGAAGTACGATGTATGCAACAGTGAAACGTCAGGGTTCTATTTTAATAGAAAGACTACAAGAGTAAGAAGCAATGTGTTGAATACAGCACTCTCAACTTTCATCAGTAAAATAGATACTTTTGACCATTTATGATAAGGAAAAACAAGATTGTCTAACTCATTGATGCACCAAACTAAGCTATAGTAACTTCACCCAAAGTAAATTTGGCCTTCCATTTCTATCAACCAACATAATAAACATTTAAAATAATACAAACTAACAAAACATTCAACATCACTAAGCAAACATATAAATAAACAAATTACATTTGACAATTAACCATTTTTAATTACAAATGATGCTTAAGAAACAATGTTTAGGCCCACTTTCAAAACCAAAAAATAGGTGTAACCAATTAAGATTTTCTTGGTCAATCCCAACAGCCAATATTCCAACCACATCAGCTGACACCAATATTTAGTATTAGAACAATTAAGGTACTTTAGACAAATAAATCATTAAACTCTAACTTATTTTTTCTGGCTGTATTTATAAGAATAACCTGTAAATATTACTTGCTCACTACATTTAATTCAGATTTTTAAAAATACTTAGCATCAGTGCTTCTAGAAAAAATTTCTGAAATAAATTAACACAAAATTATTCACCACTGCATGGGGAAAGCTGAACTCATGGGCTTGTAGTTGTATATTTCGTAAACTATAATTTATGTCTAACCACTGTTCAATTAAACACATCATTAAACTTGGCAACATGTCAGAGATCTAAATAGTCAAAGTTCAGAGCTCATACAAGCAACATCTGTATACATTTTGAAATGGTACTGTACAGTTGTAGAAGGATCATATCAGACAGTTCTGCTCTGGGGCATTTATCAAGGTTCCAGACATTCAGTGAAATGGCAAAATCAGCACCTTCTACAATCATCCAGTTATGCATAACATTCAATAACTGTTCATTTCTTAATTCCTAGAACCTTCACTGTACAAATTTTTCTTTGAATGTTGCATTTCTGGGAACAAGAAAGTTCATGGCCAATAACATAATTCTGCTTTATACCAGTACCAGACGTTTAACCACTAAGGTACATAGGGATATTTCTAAGTCATTTCCTCATTGGTAACTACAAATATAAAATATCTCCCCTCATTTGGTATAGAAAACCATTGTTAATCTCAACACCTCATTATCTGACTCCACTCAATCTCAACCAGTGCGTTATTAATTTATTATTACACATCTATTAGTGACAACCCCCCTTACTGTTTGTAATCGACACAGATTCAACCACTTAACTATTTTTAAAGTACTTAAGTATAATAATTTTTTTTCCTAATTATAATAAAGTTTTAGTGATTTCCATTTCAAAATCAGACCTGAAGTTAACAATTTTGTTTCAAATACCCATCTCTATCCAAGAGATAATAAAGTAAACTCTCAAACTGCTATCTGTAACAAATTTTAACAAGTACTTCTGTAGGTTATATTACAGGGTTATGTTAATCTTTCACAATGAATTCCTGTACCTACATCTGTCTTGACTTACATATTTCTGTTAAAAAAAAAAACTTTTATATACCTAGTGCAAGAAAATGTTTAAAATATGACAGTTAGTGTTTGAAGTTTGGTTCCAACTGTACCTTCTACCTAGTGACCCAGATTCTGTTCAGTCCTGCCTAAAGCCAGAAAAACAGATTTGGGTTTTAAAAAAAACCAAACTTGGTTTCTGGGAAAGTTTCAGGCTAAGAACACAAACGTAGAAATATCTTGTTTGTAAGCAACACCTGATTTATTAAAACAGGGTTCATTAAATATAATTACCCAAATTATTCAATGTTACACCTTCAAAAAAGCCATTTCTTGACACTTCATAACAATTATGATTTTAGAAACAACTTTTCAAATATTTACTTCCACTGAAAAAAATATTATCAATGCACTATAACAATTATGATTTTAGAAACAACTTTTCAAATATTTACTTCCACTGAAAAAAATATTATCAATGTACTATAATCAAGTTCAAAAATCAGAGTTTTATTTTTTTTACTGTCTACGTGGAATTAAAATAGTTTGTTTAGAGATAAGTGCAAAGCTACACATGGCCTAATTTGTTTTAAAGTTCACACTTCTAACTTGAAATCTTCCCCAGAATCCATCATATTTGATATTTGATGCTGAACATTCAAATCAAAACTACAGAAATAGTAATGACGATTTGTCAAATGTTTGCACAAATGTATACATACGCTTCTCTTAAATAATATAATTCCACTTATTTATCATCTGTGGAACAAAAGAATAATATTAAATGTTACCACAAAAATGTTCCATGTCCAGAAAACAGTAAAACATTCAATTGCAATAATGTATAACACTTATAAAGCTGGGCTTGGTAATAACTACTGTTTATTGTATTAAAATTAAATTCCAATATTTTTGTGGGGTTTTTTTCCCCACTCACAACTGCTTGTGTTAAGACACTATATAATAAACATTAATACTTATTATGGTATTACCGATATTATTTCTAGTAAACTTACCGGATATTTTCGACTTTTATATTTTGTACGTTATTAAGAGCCTAGGCCTACACACACATGTATATATATATATATATATCTTTACAATACTTGATACCAGAAACGTTAACAAGTCTATGCTCACTGCTGCCACTGGGACCAGTAAATAATTAAAAATATTTTAAAATTTGATTTTGAGGCAAACTCAAAGCAAAGTTTGTCTAAAAATACAAATCCATGTTGAAATAACAATACTGACATCACTGGCACTATGAACCAACAGGCAACACTTCATTCGACAGAAAATCTTCAAATATCGATTATTAACCAAAAATAATATATATTTGGTAATTTTCAAACAAAGATTCTGAATTTAGGCCTAACGTCGACAACAACAGATTTCGGAGCTGAAAACAACCGATACTGACTGTCAGACGCTTCAGCCTTGCCAACAGCGAAATTCGACAACAATTTCGGTACCGGAGTGGTGCAACTTAGCCAATCACAAACCACAGTTTCAAGGCCAACCAGAAATACTAAACACTTTGTATTTATTCTCCTGGTAACGAAAACACTAATCTGAAGACAGTTGCAGTTGTTTGTTTTATATATATGTATTATGATAATACTAAGAAAACTAATTTATACAATATTTTGGCAATATTTATAATAAGCTGCATCCAAAGTGCGAAACGTCTGGCAACATTCGGCATTTTTTATGTGCAAGGTAAGACTATTATGGCAATAAAAATATAGGTGCTTTTGACAAAACTGTTTACAAATTAAAACAACTGGCAAATAAAATGAAACTGAAATGGCAAATTACTGAAATAATGAAATGTTGTAATAAAAGTAAACATGGATCAAAATAATATTTCACAATTAATAACAACATAACAATAAATATATCATACGAAGAAATTCAAAAATCCTTTCTATATTATTTTATATTTCTAAGATCGCGTTTTACAAACACTTGAGCAGAAACAGAACAAAGTTTGTGTTTATTTCTTTGCTCTCGCATTTATTCATTTTAAATAAATATGAAAAACATGTGACGAAAATGTTGATCTGTTGTTGTCAATATCAAAAATTATTTTAATGTGAGAGGGAAAGGCACAACGAAAATTATGGATAAGGTGGCGTCGCTGTGTAAAATTTTGAAAACACTACTCTAAGACTATGTATTTGAGATCATTGAATATAATTATAAATGGCAAATTAGTTCAAACAACAGTTTTCACATAAAAGAACCGGAAACAGTCGTCTCGCTATATATGTCTCTACAAACAAATCTACTACTATTTGTACATGATATGTTTGATGCGATGCTTTTCAAAACTTCAAATAGTTCAGGAAAATCATTAACAATATATGATTTAAAAGTACACAAATAATTCAGTGTTAAACAATTCTTAACATAATTCCGATGTGTGTGACCCAAATAAAATTGATGAAAAATTAACACTTCGGTAACATCATAGGAATAACCGCTGTTAATCAGTGTTATACTACATTCAGTATTAAAATCATTAACAAGCTTGTTGCATTACGGTCGGTCAGAAAAGTCCTGCTAATAGTAAAATAGTCTCGTCTGCGGTGACTGTTACCAAATGTAGTGTGATTGACATAAATATTACACACTCTTCGTTACTTTAATTCAGTTCTTACTTATAATTATAAGCGAGCTGTTCTCGTCTAAATTTATTAGTAAATTATGACATAAGCCACATTCACTCCTATATTTTAATCTAGTTAGTAATACACATAGGTCCATAAAACATTTACTTTTATAAATGTAAATAAGCACAATAAAAAGTATGAAGAGCTCTTACCAGCAGCAACTGATACTAAAATATGGTGTTTGAAACGCGGTAGATTAAGGTCAGTCACGAACTGACAGCACTAAAATAACAGATATAATACTTATATATCTACCAGTAAACACAGTACTTTTGTCACACAGCACACGATATGGCATAGTGAATATTCCATTACTGAAATAATTCCCCTGGATTTCATCCAAGTAATGCTCTTGTTGTTACGTCGTTTAGATATTTCAGAGTCGTCCAAGAACCAAAATTGTCTCATGACGTCAAAAACCACGCACAAAAGACGAACGTTGCAAGTCAGAAAATACAATCGGACTGAATTAGACATGAAATATATCTGTTTTCACTGTTTGTGGCAATCTTGCTGAATTAAACTTTGACAGACTTAACCATATGGATACATATACATCAGCGTATTGGTACTAATGCATACGATTACGGCCCTCCAAACTTGAGCGTGTCATACAAATTCCCTAGTTTTAGGTATGTGAATGCCGAAGGGAAATCACTCTCACATCATATGACCACATATCGCTTTTGTGATTGGTGGAAGACAACATCACACAATATGCGTTTGTTAACATACATGTTAGTGAACTACAAATCTACTAATCTGGGTCAGACATGATTTCCTTGGCAAAAGAATGGATAAGTCGTTGAACTACAAAATAATTTACGTTTTCCCAAACGAAAAGATGTAATTTATATACTAATTATTAAATATCTGGAAACGCTTCTGACTGATAATTTTTTTTTCACAAATTCTACGATTTATTAATTTTTTGTTAAGCACAAAGCTATAGTGAATTATTTAAGTCTTGTCAATCACTGGTATCGAAACAATCTGCATATTTATTGATATGCCACCAAGATATATGGTTTGGTTTGGTTTGAATTTCGCTTAAAGCTACATGAGGGCTATCTGTGCTAGCTGTCCCGAATTTAGCAGTGTAAAACTAAAGGGAAGGCAGCTAGTCATCAACACCCACCGCCAACTCTTGGGCTACTCTCTTCCCAACGAACAGTGGAATTGATAGAAAAATTATAACTTCCCCACGACCCTCGGATTACGAGCGAGTGCCCAAACTATAGAGCCATGCCGGGCCCGACGAGATGTTCTATGAGCAAAATGAAACGCAGTGTTGACAATTCTTTTTCTACGTGTTTTAATAAAAACAAGTTTTTCCGTCAAAACGTGGTTACATGGAATCAAACGCGCATTTAAATATTCATCTGCGACTGTTGGAAGCCGAAAATTTATACTTTACGGCCAGATATGATACATAAACATTAAGTTAGTACTTTATGCGGAGAAAATGTGAGGTAAAAATAAGCCAGATTGCAGAATTTAAACCTTGTGTATGACGAATTAGTTTTCCGCCACTTTTAATAATCCTATTAAAAGGCAGTGGACTTCGTGAAACTCGTGTTGTTGTTTTTTTAATTTTCCAAAAATAGTCAGTGAGGTTAATCTGTTATTGGCTTAACCGTATTTATAATTCTCAAAAACTCGTAATAAAAATCAGACTATTTTTTAAAATTACGATAGAGTAAAATGGAGTTTCAGTTTTCTTGCTTTGTGTTATTAAACACAAAGCAACACCATGGGCTATCTGTGCTGTGGGTATCAAAATCCAGTTGCTGGCGCCCTTCATACTTATTGCCAGCCATCTGAGGCATCTTATTTTTCTTGTAAATGAATAATTTTTAATGAAAACGTAAAGTTGCACACTAGTTTCTGTATAAAAACATAAATGAATATCACACAAAGCTACCAGAGGGCTATCTGCGCCAACCGTCCCTAATTTACCACTGAAAGACTAGAGAAAAGACGGCTAGTCCAACATCAAACAAACAGTTGGACTGATCTCCACAGCTAAAAGGAGCGAGCATGTAATGGGGTTTCCAGTCTGTGACCCTCAGTTTGCCGGTTGAAGTGCCCCTAACCACCTACCTACGCTTGGCCTGATGTTAGATAAAAACCGTGTACAGAAAAGTCAAATTTATCAATGAAATACTTCCTAGTTACAAGGCCTTGCAAAACGAATTCAAGTATACATAGTCCAATGGGTATATTATACTAATTTAGAAATATATGGATAAGTTAGTAAATCTTCAAATACTGTCCAGTAGATCAGCCTGTTTTAGCAGCTCTTCACAGGCAATGAAAACGGAAACTGAAATATTAGGGTCAATGAACTAAATTCAAGCTACCAGAACTTTCAATTTGAAGTTTATAATTTTTTAATTAAGTATTGGTGTATCAATCATAAGTTAGGAACAAAGCACAGTTTGAAAAATCAGATTTTAATATACGAATATCACAATAAAAAACTGAGGTTGGCGTTCACTGGCGCAAAACAACTAGGCTTTCTGCGTCAAACGTTAAATAAGCTGCAAGTAAACTACGCTAACATATAAAAAGTTATAAAAAACAATGCTCAAAAATTATGTATGACACAAGATAGGCATAAAAAAGAAAAGTGATTCGCAAAAAAATAAAAACAGACAAGTTGGACAGTGCTACTATAGAAAAAAATCGATACCGAATTCTTACCGTTATTATTCTTAAGACTAACTGTTGAGACACCTGGAATCGTTACGTATATGTTATAAAACGAGCCTCATTAATCGACAAACTATCCAGCTTTTTCTGTCACATAGAGCTTCACAACGAAATATACAGGGTGGTCGCTAGAAAAGCGGAAAATTTGTCAAACAGCTATTTATTTTTACAAAGAATAACTTTTACAAAGTTTTTTAAAGGCATATGTTATATTACACTCATAGATGCTCAAAATGCATTTTATGAAATTAAAATCATGCATTTTATTCATGATGTAAAGAAATCAAAATAGAAATGAGTAAGCACGCATTTTATTCATGATCTCATCTGACCCTCAAATTTTCCGCTTTTCTAGCGACCACCCTGTATACACAAAAAAAGAGGTTCTGAAACTGAAAACATTTTGATATAACAAACATACGCGTAAAGTATTTCTTATGTGTACACATTTAATAACATGTATACGACTCCACCAAAATCATGTAGGTGTAAACAAAAAACAGGAAACGAGATAATTACTTACCATAGATCATCTGAGCTCGTAGTAGATGAAGGCGTTTGGGATATGCCTAAAAGTCTCAGCATCATTAAAATAAGAGTTTCAACCATATTATTGAACTTCATAGAATGCCTCAGATATATTTTTTAATCTCATAACTCCACCATTTCCTGTTCTACTTAAGATGTAATTACAATTTCGGACTCAGGAGGCCAAATCTTTTCGACTGATGTACAGAACACGCCCAAGGTCTCGTAGACTAATTTGCTTTAATCCTGATTAAAATAAATTTTATTTTATTTAGTTATTTGCATTTATCAATCGATAGTTTAATTTGTTTTGAATTTCGCGCAAAACGATACGAAGGCTATCTCCTATACTCGTTGATGGATTACACGGAAGATAGCTAATCAATATCACTCACCGATAACTTTTTACTAATGAAAAATGGGATTAACCTATTGACTGCTGAAAGGGCAAGCATGTTTGGTAACGGGGATGTGAGCCTAAAACCCTCAAGTTACGAGGCAAACGACCGTTAGGCTATTAACAATTTGTGCTTAATATGTAAGCGTCCATCGTATCCAAAGTGTTTGATTCTATCTAGATGTCTCGAAGTACGGCCGGGTTAACTTTTACTGTGCGACAAAAATGTAAAAATAATTTAGTGTGAGTTAGTGTAAGCTGTAAAACAGGTTATATGCGCAGTCTCCACCTGGTGACTATGAATTCTAAAGTTGTGCAATAGTGCTGGAAAGTGTATCTATTCTCCTCCAAAGGAAAATATCTAAATATTTAATACACTTTCTTTTATTCATTAAAAGTTTAACGAGTTGAAAAAACAGTTTCGTGAATATCTATCTCCTCAGGTTGATTTTACAACAGAATTAAAAAAACAAAAGCTAAAAATCAATTATAATTTTCATTTACTCTAAGTCATACAGATAAATAGTTGTAAAAATTGACGGGCTATATATATATATCGGATGTGCCTGAGTATGCCATTCATTTTCCGCTTTGAGTATTTGAAATGATGCCTGTTAGTACTACTTAGTTCAAATAAACAGATAAAGTGTGCGGTGGTAGGTCATGCTGGCTGGTTGGATTTCTTCTAGCCAGTAATTTTTAAAAAATGTGGCTTAAAACCTACAAAGACCAAAACAAGTTTCAAAATAAATTGAATTTAACTTTAAAGTTCGTACTGATTTTGTCGGCTCATGATATAGAATTAGAAACTTTATCCATGTAGGCCTAATTATTTTCTAGGTTTGTTGTTAAAGAGTTTATACTAGTATATTGCAGATTGTCTTTTTAAGTCTTGGCATTTGTCACTTAAATTTTAAGTGTAAATCAAAGACTTGGAAATTAGGGAATCATTTGAAGTGTTTTAATTTATTCAGACTTGTATGGCATGTAGTCTGTAATTCCAAACTTCGATGAAAACGTACGTATTTTAAAATACGTACAACTTGAATGTTATACAACTACAAATTATTCACTACACATTTGGAATGATGGATATATATACTAAAAGAACTGTTCATTTTTTTACCTCGTCCATTTACACTGCAATGAACGTAGTATTGTGAATTTCTAAAACTGAAATGTAATCTTTTAGTTTGGTTTATTGCACACTAGTGAGTTTGACTGACATAAGAAAAATATCGCATATAGAGTTATTAAATACCCAAGCAGACTCAGTTAATTGTGCAATTTCAAATCATTTTCCAATAATTTCTTTTATGTTTATGATTAAGCATGTCAAATTTCACAATCATGGCAGTAAATTTTTTGTTAATGTGTTTTTATGTTATTGTTTAATAATCTATTTGTTATTATTCATGTCTTAATAGCATTCACCTATACAATAAATAGAATTTTCTGTCATTTTTTGATACTCTATGGATTATTATTTGTGTCTTAACAACATTCAAATTGCTTTCGTTGTTACAAATACTATAATATTTCAAATCCTAAATCAATGGCATGTTCTTGTTTGTTACTCAGTGTGTTTGTGTGTCTTCCCCATAAGAATAAAATTCAAAATTGTTGTCTTAATGATTAAATTTTCACAACCTACAACGATCCATTTATGCTTTTTTACAGCATATCTAAAATGAAACAGAAGACTTAAAAATTTAGAAGCTCATCTCCAGCTAAGACCAGGAAGCAGATGTTGCTTTAAAAACTGAAGACTTAAAAGTTGATTGAAAAAACAAAAATTGAAGAAATTTGCATTTCTCTAATCAAACAAGGGGCAGCTAACACCAAGATTGTTTTTGAACAATACATAAAATCGATAACCACTCCAAGTTAATAGTTGAACTACGATGCTTGTTGAGACAATACTTTCTTTCGATCAAACAAGTTTAAACATTAATGAATATGAAGAATTAAAACAATTTTATTTGCATTAGGCCTAATAAAAACAAAAGACAGTATCACAAAAAAAAAAGTTGGCGAAGGGAAACACTAAAATTTAACAAATCAAATAATCAGTTTATTTTTTATCCCAGCTTCTTTAAACTAGTTGAATATCAATAAAAAAACAACAACTGTAAAGCTGAAAATTATTTATGGCAATTAAGACATTTTCAATTTTGGAGAAAAAAATAAAACCAAAACTATTAAGTTAGAGATTTAATGAAATTAAAAACAAGAAAATGAAGAGAGAAGTTTTCATGTAAAAATCTAGAATAAATTTGGAATGTAAGAGAAAATCTAATTGTACCAAGAACAACTGAAAATAAAACTTACTGTACTTTGATAATACTAATTAACCAATTTATTAACATATATACAAGCAATAACTTTTGTGAATGCCAAACTTAAGCAGCGTAACAATTTAGTTTGTTTTATGATTACAGTGGCTGTATGTATTAGTAACTGTTGTATCAACAGTTTACAGAAACAAGCACATATCAACTGCTTATCACTGTGATGCAAAGTGATGCTGTGTAAATCAACTTCTATCGTGTGTTTTTTTTAAATATCCATATATATTCTCTTCCATGTCCATTTCCAATTTATGGAGATAAAACATTTTTATCTTTACAAACAAAGGTTAGATGGGTGCTTTCACTTTTGCCATGGAAAAGTGATACTTGAAGTTTTAGCATTTTCATTTAATAAAAAATATATATTCTCAGAGCTGGGTAATAACCATTAATTAGGACAACTTAAATATTATTAGTAAAACAAAATATGTGGTAAAAAACTAATTATCACAAATAAATTCTACAGATTCATGAGTGAAATAAAAAGATTAGAAGTCCAATTATTTTCTCTAAACTTGGAAAACTGCAGTAGTTAATTAGATATTGTTTATTGGAAGAAATAGATAAAAATATTTTGATTTAAAACAAAAGTTAACATATGACTCAAATTATGAAACACAGAAGAATATGTTTTTTCCCAAACTCTGAACAAAATAGGATAATACTTGCAATTAAATCGACTTCAGTTGTAGCGAGTTGACTTTCAATTTAATAAATAAATATAACCGAACTATGTAAAGAACATAACTGCAATGGATAACACTGTATCCTATTTACATATAAAGCTGTAATTTTAAGAAACGAGTTTTATCGTAGGATTTCTCATACAAGTAAGATACAAACACTTTCTAACAGCAGAGCAAAATAATTTTTTGATTTGTCAAAATATTCAAAAATAATTTTTTTTCGGTTGTAACATTTACTATATTAAACAATAAATGGAATAAAATAATTGTTTTTAAGTTTTTTCCTTCCAGCCAAATATTGTACATAGTTACAGAAATGTTTGTTTCCACTGTTGGAGCTTTAGTGTATGTTTACAAAGTATGGTTTACAAAACCATAGCAGTTTAAACATTTAAGTAGTTATTTAAGAAGCACTCAGATGAAATAAACTATAACACAAGCAAATGTCATCTGCCTGCTAAACAGGTATTCTGCAAAGTATGTTAAACATGTGACAGTTTACAACTTCATTTCAAATTGATTCATGTGCAAGCATGTGAAAAAGAAATGTCATAAAAATCAGTTTTAATTTTAATAAAATACAGTACTGTGGTACATACTACCAAACATTTGAAATCAAACCTTTAATAATCATTAAACTATAATCATCTAATAATAAGACAGTATCTTTGGTTAATTTCTTTAGTGTGTGAACTGTACGACAATTAGAAATTACACTAAAATTCATAAAATCCTATAATACAGGTAACACCTGAGAAAATGTAACTACAGACACATAACTATAACAGTGCCTGAGTAATATAAGTAACTACATCAGCAATAGAAGAACTTATCAGAACTAACCCTAACTTGAAAAATGGAATGGGTTTAGTAACAGGTATTTACAACCTTGTCATTTTATTAAATAATTTAGTGAGTTCCAGAAACCAAAACCTACCTCAACAATAATACCTTTACACAAATAAATAACTCACGAGTAAATATGACATCAAAGAAATGATGAAGATAACACTAAAATTGTTACTCAACAAATTTTCAAGGAAATGTGAAAAAAAACAGTAAATATAATTTTTAGAAGCTACATTCATAAAAATGACTAAGAGGTTTCCTCAGCTTATGAAAACGAGGAGTTTAATAACTAGGCTTAACGTTTCACTGAAACGACACGCATGTATTAATTTTCCTTGATAAAATCTGTTATTAGATATAAATCTTTGATTGATTTCTTAGGTTGTTAAAAGTAAATGTATTGTGGCTTTCAATGATCTTTAATAACAAGATGTTGGTTTGACTTGATGACCACAACCTTCAATTGTTTTTACAGCTCAGAATTTGACTTAGAAAACAGATTATGCAAAAACACAATCATAGTCACCTTCTGAAATACAGTAAATACATGAAATCTACTCTTCAATGTACAGCATTTCCTATCAATCTGAATAATAGTTATAACACATCAAGTAAACCACAAGTGTATGAAACCTTTCTTAGTTTTCTAGCATAAAAAAAAGTCACTATAAAATCATAAAACATATCTGATTAAAAAAACCCGTCTAAATCCAGTTCTTATGAAATACTTTATTTGCCAACTAAATTTTGATCAACTGCCACTTTTCTGGAATAACAGTTGCAATGTAAGTGAAGGGTATCTCTAAGGAACATGAAGGAAAACATATTTAATTCTGTTAAGTATTATTCTACACACAGTTCAAAGTTAGTAGTAACTGGCTAGCAATAAACTGGTAATTATCAAACATTTGATAAAAACCTGTTAATTATTATTATATTTTAACATTAGGTCTAAAGAAAAACTATCCAATAACAATTTTGACAGCTCAGAAAATAAAAATAGAAAATTTCACAAATTCATAGCCATACGTTCTAGTTGGTTAGGTCATAATAGCTAAATGACCTAAACAATAAT
Source organism: Carcinoscorpius rotundicauda (assembly GCA_011833715.1). NCBI lineage: Eukaryota > Metazoa > Arthropoda > Merostomata > Xiphosura > Limulidae > Carcinoscorpius > Carcinoscorpius rotundicauda. Next base: position 102,700,348 of record CM022394.1, on the reverse strand, counting down.
AGGGACTATTTGTATTTGTTCTAGTACATTGAATAAGTTAGTGTTTTAATCATATTTCAAAACCCTAATTAATTTTTAAAATAAATAAATATGGGTAGAGTTTCACATTATTATCAAAACATGTGCAGGGTCACATATTATTTTCGAAACATGTTTAGCAGTAGCCATTTAATTGCGTTATTTACATATAATAACCACATGTTTCTAACGATCTTAACTGTAGGCCATTTCAATATGTAATTTACTTGGTACTGGAACACCTTATGTAATGAGCAGGAAAATATTTAATGAAACAGCAACAAACATAAATAAACAATCAAGTGTTGTATTTCACATTGCACTTTAATTATGTTAATATTCAGCAAGGTTGCTGGAGATCTTGTGGCATGTTCTAACTTCAATTTGACTGCTAACTATAGTCCTTAATAAAGTCAGTCACTTAGATCAATATTACATGAAATAATGTTTATATAAATAATATAAGCACTTGGTAACAGCACCTTCTATATCAGTTTTCTACAAACTAACAACTGTCCTCACATGGAAGACATTTTACCATAGCAGTATAAGAACAACCAGCTTAATATTCTAATAAACCTAAACATGTAAAGTCTACTTACAAAATTTACTAATGGGTGAGAAGATGTGGCTTTTTAATGTTTCTGGAAGAACTGAATGAAATCCAAAGCAATTTCACATCTGATCAGCAATTGAAAATGAGATGGCTTCTCTTGATTAAAAATATTTTAAAAAGTACAATTTTATACAGTCCTGTTCTAAAGTGAGAAAGTTTAACAAAAGCATTCTGTAAAAGTAGGACCTGATAACACTTTGTAACAGTCTAGTGTTATAATATATAAAATTACGACAACATCCAACAGTAACTCTAATCCTAAAACAAAGAGAGAGAGAAGTGAATGGAAAAATTTTGCTAACAAGAAACCAGGATTTTATCCCTTATCTAACAAATGTGACCTAAATAAAGTAAATGACCTCGAGTTAGAGACATCCATAACTCAGAGTTGCATCAGAATATAAACTTTTAGTTGTAAAAACATTATTGTTGTGAGAGGCAAACTTAGCCTATGCTAGTAAACCAGACAACTGATTCAGTTAACCTATGAATGTGGACCAGCTAAATAAATTTGTTAACCCACAAAATCTGGACCACTAGTCCAGTCAATTTCACCAGTTAGCCTATAAGACTAATCTAAGTTTATTAACTAAACTAAGCATGTCTCCATTTACAAGTCTTATGACTTTGAACATAAACTTTACACAATATGTAAATTTAAATGTCAATTATGAGATAAAACTCTATTATTCATCAATTTTAATTAGTTTTACTGCAAATAACCACTAAATTAAAAATTATTACAAAATCACTTATAAATCACTGAGGTTATTTAATCTTCAAGGAGAGGGGAGGAGAAACTGCCACTTGTAAGATACATGAAAGTTTCCACTACAATAAAACTATATTAAATAGTCTTTTCACATCAATTTTTGAGATTTTCTTTCAAGTATAAATCTGATAAACTCCTTTATCATAAATTAACATCACATGCACATGCTTATTGTATAAAGGTAAATAAACTAACAGCCTGGATCACCAAAGTGTATCTTTATCAAATCAAAATATTTCACTATCACATCTTCATTGAGAGCTATTGATGTTCTACTAGTTCACTAATCCAGTTGAATTTAAATGAGAGTGCTGTCATCAGCAAATCCAACATCAACACATGTTTGGAAGGTTTGGATCACATTAAAATAATATCAAATATCCTTAAATTTAAATTGTTGAAATTTGGATCAATTTTGATTTGCTGAAGACATTGTTCCAATTTAGAGTAGATTGGATAAGTGAACTTGCAGGATACATACAGCTCTTGGAAAAGCCATATTGAAATACGGACATAATAAAAGAAATCTGAAGATGTCTTTATTATATTTATATTAAAATTCTCATGATAAATTCTAATTTGCATTAAACAAAGTGAAAAAAATGACACTGATTATATATTCTCTTCTGTCTTCATTGGTTAAAATATTTATTATATCTAGCTTTAATATATTTTATTACAGAGACTATTCTCCATCATTACCTTAGTATATGGATTTATAACCAAATCCAAGTTGGGTACTAATGAAATAGTGCATTCTAAACTTTATATAAAAGAGAAATCTAGTTAATCAGATTGATCTGTGCTCTAAATTGGTAACTTGTGCTAATAAGAAGTTAATATTAGTTACACAAAAAAATTAAAACTAACAAAAAGAGTAGACGGCCCAAAACACGACAAATAACTATTATTTAAACTTCAAGGCATAAATTTTCTCTTAACCTAAAGAATTCATGAACAAGTTTAAGCACCAACACATTAAGTAAACACACTTTCTAATAACTTACATTTACTTCAAAGGTACAGGAACATTTATTTAAGCCTCATGTTATATACAAAGCACCACATTTCATGAATAGCAGCTTATTTTGTTAGTTCTAGTGTTATTACAAACACTGACCAACAGAGCTCTCAGGAGTTTGATCTGTTTATCATAAACAAAAAAGCTGTAAAAACAAAACAACATTGTTTCATCCAGCCCTGTTACACAAATATTACAATGTTTTTGTTAAAACAAAGATGATATTCCATAAAACAAGAAAGTGTATAGTTTAGTTTGAACAAGTAAAGAAATACACATAAAGTAAAACAGTCATTCAAAAGATATTCAGAAATTATATTTACTTTTAACACATTTCATAAAGTGTATTTATCACTGTCAAAATTTTAGCTCAAACTCAAAGATATGTTACACTAACATCATAAAATTCACTTTCCTTAAATACCATTCTAAATTCACTTTCCTTTATCCTTCTTAAGTAACTCACAAAATGACAACATAGAATTAGTAGTAACTCACAAAATGACAACACAGGATTAGTAGTAACTCACAAAATGACAACACAGGATTAGTAGTAACTCACAAAATGACAACATAGAATTAGTAGTAACTCACAAAATGACAACACAGGATTAGTAGTAACTCACAAAATGACAACACAAGATTAGTAGTAACTCACAAAATGACAACACAAGATTAGTAGTAACTCACAAAATGACAACACAGGGTTAGTAGTAACTCACAAAATGACAATATAGGATTAGTAGTAACTCACAAAATGACAATATAGGATTACTATTTTTTTCCTTAATTTCCATTTACTTTCTCTGACATTCTTCAATTATATTTAAACATTTCCTCAGGTTTTTCACACTCTTTATGACTGTTTACATTAGTTGTTTTACCAATCACACAAAATCATGTTGGCCAGAATGTATAAATCCATTCCATACACATAATATTCATTCAGTTAATTTGTATATAACCAGAAATACTACACTAAATAGAACCACACACAGCACAATTATACAATTATAATAATTTGAGGTTAAATATGAGAAACAAGGCTATATTTAATGGTAGTAAGTATAGACACAGACATGCAAAATCAGTCATCTAGGCCTATCCTGAGAAAATTATAAACAATATTATTAATGCCCATCACACTGCTGTTTCCTGATCTGACTCTAGTATTAAACCACCTCTCTGTTTAAGATTTTCTGATGCACAATATAGGGACTGATGGATAGAAGGTATATTGAAGTGAGTAATACTTGAGTAACTGCTTTCATAATTCCTTAGAATATCTTCCTCAAAGTTGGGTGAAGGGGTGAGCAAATAAGGGTACTTACTGTTTACAGTTCCATGAAGTAAGCAAGAAAAAAGAAAGATTCGATGATTAATACTGTTGTTAGTTAAAAAAAATGTAATCTTAAGTTAGCTAGGCTTTAAAATGCTTTCAAACCAATGGTTAAAATATAAGTACACAAGCACACACACACACTCATAATGACAACTGTTGCAAATATTTTGAATTTTTATAAATTTCACACAAGTTAAATAATAATGCTATAAATTAATATAATGCATGATCAGAAACTGCTGTTAGTATCGATAGACACATTTATTATTTGAACTTAACCACTGCACTGTTTATTTAAAAACCTCTCTAAATTAGCACCAGCTTATGTCCGTCACATCAAGCGCAAAACTGTCACAAGTTATCTATTATGTAGCACCAGACTACATATGTGCATCAAGTGCTGAACTGTCACAAGTTATCTATTATGTAGCACCAGACTACATATGTGCATCAAGTGCTGAACTGTCACAAGTTATTTACATGATTAATATCTGAAATTGCAGGTACTTGGTGAGACCTCACAGTTACAAGGTTCGGCAAAAAGAAAGACAATCATGAATGTTATAAATAATTCATTTATTACTACAATGACATGCCTGATGATGCCTTTACCAATAAAACCATGAACATAATAAAGGAAATGTTAATGATAAATACAACTGCTTTTGTTTTCTTCAATTTTGTATTTATATAAACATTTCAAGATTTATCTTCCAAACAATGTGTATTAGATACAAAAATGACTGGTAGAAAATACAACACAACACAACTGAATAAAAACCATGAAAACTTACATATCAAGAGCTTGGTAGAGTTTGTGTTCTTTAATATACTGGATCACGGAATCTTGTACAAGATATTTAACACTTTCACCTCTCATCAGAGCTCTCCTAGACAAACATTAATCAAACTTTGAAATACACATGAACATTCCAATATGTTTATACAGCTGTAAGTCTAAAATAAGAAAAACTAAAAAGTGAAAGGATCAATAACTTTAAAACTGGATTATCTCACAAACACCCAGGTTATTAGAGAACTTATCTCACAATCTGTGGGTCACAAGTTCAAATCTCATCACCAAACATGCTCATCCTTTCAGTTATTGAAGGTGTCATAAAATAATAGTTTAGAAAACTTTTCATTGGTCAAAGAGTAGCCCAAGGTTTGATGGTGTTGACTAGCTACCTTCTGTCCTTCTTTCACTGCTAAATTAGGGATGCCTAGTGCAAATAGCCTCTGTGTAACTTTGCATGAAATTCCAAAACAGAGAAACATTTCAGAAATAGTCCAGAAATTGTATTTACGTCTTAAATGTCAACAGTAAACTTCATATCCCCAAACTTCAGTTATCAGAATAAACCAAATATTACAACAAAGACAGATTGTTGAGAAACGTGTACAACTTTGCACAAGGAGTTGTGCATCAACAGATCTGTACTGTTGATCTGACAGGCTAAAATAAAGGCAGTTAATACACAATGCTCACTGGTAACTCTTTAAATATTCCTATTGGACTAGACAGTGGGATTTCACCATCACTGTTATAATGCACCCATGGCTACCAAGTGTGAAGGGTATTTTTGCAGTAACTGAACACAAACCTTGAATTCAAGGCTGTAACTTGAACAAAATTATACCACTGAATTAACCACTAATAGTATTGTGTTTCTGTACACTGTTATACTTAACACTCAGTTATAACAGGCTGTGTTTATATAAACACCCCAAAACTTGAAAATATTTTGTATTTCTCTACACTGTTTTACTAAAGACTTTTACCAAACATCTTAATTCTAATATGCTATTTGTGTAGACTGTTATGCATAAAGCTACCCTATGCATTTATCCATGTCGTTTGGTTTGTTTTGAATTTCACACAAAGCTACACAAACACTACCTGCACTAGCCATCCCTGATTTAATAGTATAAGACTAAAGGAAAGGCAGTTGGTCATCACCACTCACCACCAACTTTTAGGCAACTCTTTTACCAATGAAAAGGAGAATTGACCATAACATAACACCCCCTTGGCTTAAAGGGCAAGTATGTTTGGTGTGACAAGGATTTAAACTCGCAGTTCTCAGATTTCAAGTCAAGTGCATCATCCATCTAGCCATGCTAGGTCAATCCAAGTTGTTATACCAAATATTCCAGCTAACATCTTCACTGATTTAATTCTCTTTCTGTATGAGTTTTAAGAGAAGATTTATTGAATCAATTGTAATCTGAAAGTCCAATGTTACATTTAACATTAATTCTTATAATATTTACCAACTAATAAACAAAAAACATATTTCAGGAAACACTAGAATTTTCTTATCATCTCTTAATAGTAAACTGAGAAATACAGTGATTTATAAGCTAACAGAAGTGGTTCTATTTTGGGGAACATGCTACATGTTTCGATAGAACATTGGTCTATCTTCTTTAGGTATCACACAAGTAAGACAGGACCAATGTTTTGTCGAAACATGTTGTATCTTTCACCATCAATAAAATCACTTCTGTTAGCTTAAAAATTGGTGTATTTGTCAATTTATCATTATAATAGCATAAGGTGCTTCTATACAAAGATACTACCATCTTCTGTTTCCAAATTTTTCACAAAAAATATCCCAAATATTTTTCTTTCAGGCTCAACTATCTGTTAACTGAAACTAAGTTTAGCTTCCTTCAACTTATATTCACCAGATTAAGAACAATGGGCTTTAAATTTCATTAACCTTGTGTTGTGGCAGTTGATATTAAACTTTAATTTATTCTGTATTATTTATCATTTCTAAAGTTATCAGATTTTTCTTAAGACTATGATTTATACATTTTTCTTAACTTTACATTAAATGTATTTATGTTTATTAGGAACTACTGATCCCAAACTTTGTTTTTCATCTTTACAACATCCCTTTTTCTCAAGCACAATTTTAACATTCATGTAGAACACCAGTAAAACATATTTATGTAAAGATTGGGTTCAGAGGCAATGCAACATCTTTCCAGCTGTATCAATTAACTCACCTTATTCTAGTAGAACTAACATCATTTGTTATCCATTCTGTGACAAGATAGATATTATTCTGAAATACAAGAGTTTTTTTTAATGACAATAAAACAAGATATTAAATAAATGACACAGCTGTGAAAATAGATAGTCTGAAATAATAAAATAATTTAACTAAAAGAAACTTTTATTTTGGAGAAATATTAAACATTTCACCTACCATGAAACTAAGAAGTATCCAGTTATTTATTTTTATTCCAAACCACTGATGATTATGGTGTCTTTAAATTATTATTATTAACACCGAACCTAGAGTTAATGATACATGGACTATCAGTTTTTAAATATATTTTTCTGAACTATTTATGCACCAAACTTGCTTGTAGGTCCATAAAAATTAGGCATACATTTCTTCAACTACACAAATATCTGCTGGGTTCTTTCATTTATTTTGCACAAAATCCAAAGCAAAAAGATTTCACCATATACTTCTGGTCTTCACACCAAATATCATAACAGACAAAAGTATAAAATAATTCTGTTTGTGGACTCAGACAACAGTGAACAATATAAAGACAAGTTGATAATCTTGGAATTAAAACTACAATTGCTTTGGTTTCATTATTTGTCTTTGCTGAGAATTATTGTTAATTTCAATGGTTTAATTTAATGTATTACTTGCACATCAATTTGATTACATCATTCTATGAGATGCTAAACCTAACCTGATATTTGGTAAGCAAGTCGGATTCATAGATAAATCGTTGAGGATTGCTTCCTTCTCTCGTGATTACCACCAAACCAAAGTTCCCAACAATATCAGCAATCTAGTAACAAAGTTCCAAGAAAAAAAAAAAAAAAGACATTCTGGTTAGCACAAATCATATGGTTTATCATTCTTTAACCAGTTTGGGTGACTGAACTTATGACAAGCTTTTATTCCATGTTAAAAGAAAATGAGGAATATAAAGACAAAAGAGAATTTATATCAGCTTAGAGATATAAACTACTACAATCTGTCTTTCGTGCAACAAACAAAATCTTAGAAATTTTTATTGAAAAATTGCCTCATTTGAGTTGAGAAAATATTTTACATAGAAGGTCGAAATGTTGTTCGCTCTTCTATGTAAAATATTTTCTCAACCCAAACGAGCCGTTTTTGCATATAAAATTCTCAACAATTGGGTTTCTCGACATCACTGAAAATCTTAGAAAATAATATAATAGTGTCAGCATTAAACTGATTTCCATTTTTACTTTATAATTCCTTTCAGCAGGTGGAAATGAATTAATGATAACAATATATGAAATAACCAAAACAATCAAACTGATTAGAGCATAACATTATCTAAGAAAACATTACAGAGGCTTACTGAAAAAGCTCTCTGTCAAAATGGAATTCCTACCTTCAAGTCTGTATAACATAAAGTCAATTCATAACAGTACATGAAAACAATATTCCTCTGTCATTTGTTAATCACTTTAAGATATATATGATGTAAACTGCTTCATCAGAAGTCACTAACAAAATAAAGTTTTTCGATCACTAACATTTGGACATATCTATTTAGATGTACCTCTTTCCTCAACAAAACAAATTAAATAGTAGCTTTCAGGAAATAAAACAGTTATTAATTTTTTTCTTTAATTTGAGGCATGTTATTAAAACCTGTTCTAATAAGAAATATGCATGTTGAAATATAAGCACAGCTGTTGAATACATCTTAATACACACACACACACACACAAACGTGTTGAATACGTGTTAAGAGAGAATAGTACATGTGGGTTTCTCGACATCACTGAGTACACTTATGCATTTATCCAATATCTTAGCCACAAAGATAAGAATAGTAACTTGATGCACAATCAATCTGATATTCTAGACGTAGTGGTGAAAACCTAGCCTTGAAATATCTTAACATTATAGGCATTAAATAATCCAATCTCTATTTCCTTCTTAACTTTCCTGAAAAATACATTCTCATGAATGTTCTGTTTCCATTTGCCAGCAAAACTGTTGGTGTGACTTTACGTACAAGAATACTGCACATATTAGAATTTTGCTCGAGAGTTATCAGAGATCCATTTAACATTCTAAAAATGCAACCAAACAACCAGTTCCTCATGTAACATCAACATGAACTAGTCACTCATCACATATGTCTATCAGAAAAGTATCTATTCACTTCTCTCCTGTTACTCACATCTTCATCCTTCCACAAGTTAAGCACTCCAAATGATTCCAGCAAATCAGCTCCACAAAGGAGTTTCACTTGAACGAAATTGCTTAAATCCCATGTAGGCATGTAATTGGTGGTTCTAACTGTATTAGCTAAATATCAGAAAAACAAAACTTTGTTTCATATCATATGTGCATTATAACTACATCTAGTATAATGAATTCCTTGTCTCATTTGAACATTGTCATCTAACACTTTACAAACATCAGTTGACAACCAAGGTGTTTAAATAAAGAAATTGAAAGTTGCTTTATTAATTATTACCCTAACTTCAAATTTTATTTGTAAGTGGGTTGAAAAAATATGTGCACTGATAAAATGTTCACGATTAACACATACAACACTAACACAATCTGACAACAGAAACTTGTTTTTCTAATAACAAAGCAACACTGGGCCATCTAGTGAGAGCAAGTGGAATTGAACCTCTGATTTTAGCACTGTAAATCTGCAGACTTAATGCTGTACCAATGAAGGACGGAATACAAGCAACCACTTACATAATACACAAGTTCTTACTGGTCTCAACATATAACATAAAAGAGAATTATCTCACCGTTTATCTGATCATAGTCCAACTTTTGTTTCTTGTTTTTTGATGGTGAAGATTTGATGGAATTTACAATGGAATCCAAGAAATTTTGATGATGATGTAAAACTTTTGCTGTCTCTGTCCATGTTGGCTGGTCACATTCCCAAGTGTCCAGTCTTTTGTTTTAAAAAAAATATTTTTACAATAAAGAACAAGCAGTTTATACAGATGTACTAATGACAAAAACAACATCAACAAGCAAACATACAGCTGATATCAAATGTTAATCTGACAAACTTTGAGATTAATTATGACAGGCAAAAGAGCATGTAACAGATGGTGACAATGGAATCACATATCTCACAATAACAGCAGTAAAAAAATGTTAATAATTTTTGTGATATTAGAAAAGTTTGAAATTCTGCTGGACAAAAATTAAGTCAACTCTAAATCCATTTAAATTTGCATATTTTTTGTTATACACAATAAAGAAATGAAAAAGAATCGAAAGATTTCAGTGTGGATGAACAACTACAAACATGATTGACATGTATTTACATATGCATCAGAAACAACGTTTCATTCCTTTAGTAACCTGTAAAGATGTCTTGAAAACAATAATTCTTGACTGACCAGTTTCATATAAATAAACCTTTATTAACACACATTGTACAGTATGTTTTGCACCTTGTTTTTACCCAGAAAACTATCTTTACAGAAGACTGTTTCACAGCAACCTTGTAAGGTTCTATTGTTTCTAAACACATACAGAACATAGGATGTACTCGATTTACTGTTAACTGTCAAGTTAAAGGAGCTCCACTTATTTGTTGGACCAACTTATAAGAGTACCCCCTCCTTTTTTTTAATCAAGATTTTAAATTGTTAATTTGATTTTCAGGATATCACTGACACAATTTCAACTTCAGACACAACATCAAATCTGGAGTAAGTCATGTATTATAGTTTATCTTAGATGAGCCTCCAGTTTATTATTGTTATATATTACAAGTTGAAATAGCCTAAAACTAAATGAAATTGTAATTTAAATTTAGAAGTTAATTAAATGTTGAGATGTATAAACTTTATGTTTGCCAACAAGGCTGAATCACAGTTTTCTTTATTAACACCCATATATTTTAATGTAGAAACACTAATACAATTCATAACAGCAGTTATTACAAATAATTTATATACAAAAGTTGTACAAATATAAAAACAATGATTGAGTCTTTTATTTGACCCAGAACTTCCTTGGCACCCTACTGAGGGTTCACAATGAGTAAATTAATTCAGTTAATGGGGAGCTTGCTAGCCAACTCGTCACTGATTGCACTGTGTTTTTCACAGCAGAAGTTAGGCAATGTCTTCATAAAAATACTAACCCAATGTTAATCTGTCAAAGATAAATTATTTGTAATGTTTGAAATCTATAAACAGTCCTCGTTCAGTACCTGAAGTTCCCAATTAACGAACATCAATCATGGTTATAGATTCTGAGGTTTATAATATTCCAACTGTAGCAAACCAACAATACATATACAGTCTCTTGGTGCATCACATTGATTTATAAGTGTTAGGTGAATTTCTAGAAATTGCAGATGGCCCAACAATATTGACAATACACTATTGCTTTTGTCAAACATATATTGTTGATTCTTACACATGAGAATCTTCTACGCTTTCAGTGAATAGGTAGGAATTTGGCAGTACACATTTAAAAGCACAAGTTACATGCATTTTTAAATATATATTTAACTGAAACAAACATCAATATTAAAATAAATATATAACAGTAAATCCTTCACGCATAATATCTGTAATAAACCAAAACCTACTCCGAAGGGCACCCAGAAACTGCTGTAAATTTGTAAATGCTGTACATTATATGTACCATTACTATACATGTTGGATGATTATCTATAGTTCTCTTATACACAAATGGACTACACCACTACAAATTTTTTGTATGACATGTCAATCTGCATAAAAAACATGTAACTGTTAGTTGAGTATATTAGTGCATTATGCTAAAATAATAAGCTAGCAATCATAATAAAGTGACTTATTACTTGGAGAATGTACATGAATTATCAGATAACTGGTATTTCCTTTTAATTATTTGCTAGCTCATCATCATACAACTATTGGTCATGCAAAGCCTTACATGAGCTAGAAAGTGCATATGTTTGAGTATCTATACAAGCCAGAAACACCTTTTTAATGCAATATACCCCATGACTGTTTGCTACAGCTGTATGTTATGAGACAAGTTTAGCAACTGGATTTTTAGTTGAAATGGAAGAAATAGTAGTTTTGATCAGATTTTAGATATCCAGTTCCTAATATCCAATTGAGTTCAAATATTTTTGGCTCAGATCAAAGTAGTGGTTGTGTAATTGTGAACTATTTACTTTATTATTTTTTGAAACTGTTATGAGAACATAGAGTTCCACACAAGTGAGCAGCTTCTGCAGAACCTGACAGAAGTTTATACATTTTGCAGCCCCAGTGAGACTGTTGTTTCCACTGTACTCACCATTACTGCCACCATGATCACCTTTAACATGGAGCGGCAACTCGATGAGTAGGTATTACATAACCATCTGTATTATATCTATCAGCTCCAATTCTTTAATATAATGCAAAATGCTTCGATGTTTAAAAACTAACAGATAACCTATTAACCCTTTTACTATGGGTCACAGGTCAAAGGCCATGTCATTGCATTTGTTGAATTGCATTCAAAACTTTGAACTACTATTTTATGAATTTATGTTAATAAATTTTGAATCAAATTGTAGATCATAATTCAAACTTTATGATACATGTTAATTTCTTCATTTAAAAGTAAATATTAAAAGAACACATCTAAATATAAATTTTAGCGAGTCACATGGCATGTTGAATGCAGCACTATTTAAAATTAGATACTATGTCTATAGTTTCATATAAATTAGAAACTTAAACTCAACTTACTAATATTAATAATATAAAACAAGAACCTGATACTTCAAGTATGACTTATGTACCAAATCAAACATGGAAGCCTCATTCAACTCTTCATTGTTTGATTAGAAACTCTTACTTCAATATGACATGCAAATAACCAATCAACAGCTTAGAACATTCCGAGAGTGGTTTTCTCAACCATTTTAATCTTTGAAAAGACTACCACATTATTTTGATCCAAGATTTCAAAGAGGTAGGGTTGTGTCTTTAGTCTGTTTGAAGTTTCATTTTTTTTTTAATCTAAATATATCTTAGTTACTAAGCTTAATAAATTATAGTGCAGTTCTTTGGTATCAGTGTAGTTATTCATAATTTTTTTTTGTTATTCAACTGTATATGTATAATCTAAAAAAAATTTGATATTCTCCATGCATAAAATTTCAAAAGGCTTAGCAACCTATGTCCAGCAGCAACAGAATACAAAGGTTGCAACAACAAGATTATTTTTAGATTTACTTCTTGATTTACTATTTAATATGCAAAAACGGCTCGTTTGGGTTGAGAAAATTCTATGTAAAATATTTTCTCAACCCAAACGAGCCATTTTTGCATATAAAATTCTCAACAAGTGGGTTTCTCGACATCACTGATTCTTGATTTACTGTTCTATATTTTAAGAAAATAAGTTTAGCAATTCATTTATAAATAGTAATAATCTATATACATATATAATGTATAATAATTGAAACATGACAGTATATTACAAAATACTAGTGCACTAAAACAAAGAAAAAACAGGGAAGACTAAAGATCAGTTTTACATTACTGGATACATGACCCAAGTGCACATGCACCATGTCAACCTGAGTTATGCAATGCTAGCTAGGTACAACTTAAAGGTCAATATGATAAATATACATGTTCATATGTAGTGTTCTGAGACTTAAAAATATAAATGTTTAGTCTAAGTAGCTTGTGTTATAATATGTTGTCATTCTAGCATGAATTTATGATGATTACAAGGTTGATCAAGTGACAGACCCCACATAGTTAGAGTATAGAAAATAAGAAAATATAAAGCATCACTGAAAACAAAGTTTTGAAATGTATTTAGTAAGTTCTAGAGATTACACAAATAATATCTATAATTTTTAGGACAAATAATAGTTGTTTAATCATGACATGAAATCACTCTGCACTCAGACTAGTAATGAAATACTCTTATTATAACAAACTTTAGTAAAATATTTTATTTAAAAAATCTTATTTTTGGTAAACAAACTACTCGTAAAATATATGAAAAATCTACCAAATTCTGTGAAGATACATTTGCTGTATCAAAAGTTATAGTGCAAATATTTAATGTGTGCAAATGTGCAGACAAACTGGTGTACATTATGCCAAGCCTGTAGCGATAGAGTTAATGAAAATTCTATCTACTTATACAATTCAACACAATATTGATATCCAATCAGAATAGATATCTGTCCCACCGATAACTGTCATTAATCCTATATGTTGGGGCTTCCAAATCCACTATTACGCTAGTTTTCTACACAATTAACAATTGTTACCTGATCCACTCATTAGTCTGAATGGCTCTTTCAACCATTGCACATCGATGTTTTGAGGTTATTAATCCTGTTTTTCCATACCCATCGCTAACAGGAGAGATGATTCCACCAACAACTTGGTACATACCACTATTATGAAGGAAGTCACGAGCTAATTCTGAAAGAGAAATACAAAAAAAAGTTGCATTGGACTTGCAGTAAATGCTATGTTAGTCTAACTAAATAGATCATTATCATGAAAACTACATACAACTTTAAATTAAAGCACATAAAATATATAAAAAAAAAACTACCTGTCTGTCTGGTGTTACAAGAAACATGATGAATCAATTTTAATGAAACCTAGTACAAGAACCCTGGTGGGTTTTAAATGAATGATAGTTTGAGTACAGCAGCCATTTCAATTTTATCATCTCAATGCTATTAATGAAAGGTCAACAGAGTGAAAAAGTCATTTGCAAAATACATGAATCCAACACCTAATGAAAGCAACATTGAGAACCACACATAACATGAACACCTTTGCATCAAGCTAACAAACTGTATATGATGGATGAAAGAACTGGAAGAGGGAGACCCATACCCTAATTTAGAGCATTACTTTCTAAGCCTAAATACTTTTGTTAATAAAAAAAATCAATGAAACAACACAGAAAAACAGTGGAATAAAATCTGACCATACTAACCACATTCTGGTAATATTGAAAGAAAGTACTAAAAGGTTTCAACTGTGTGTGTATACAATGTTCTAAACATCCTTTATGCAGACATCAAAAACAAAATTTCACAACACAGCACTTTCCAACATTCACAAATGTTGCTACCATGTGACAGCTTAATCAAGTATTAGATTTCTGGATACTCTAAACATATATGATTTACAAGTATCCTTAAGTTTGAGTTTGTGAAACAAAAGTAACAAACAAACCTGTAACATAAGTAGAGAAGCATTTCAGTAAATGTTACAAGCTGTATTAAGTTTTGAAATATCTATTTCACATCTCGATGTTGGAGATAAAATGTACAGAAATCTATTACAGCAAAAACATCCATTTCATCAAAATTTCGTATTGTTGGTAAGTTAAATGAATACCTTTTAAGAACCTAGAAAAAAATTTATGTTAAAAATGTTTTTAAATGAATAAAATAAGGGATATGACACATTTTGGTAGTCTGGTTGTTTTACCACTATTTTAATAAAAACTCAAAACTATTACAAAATTGCAATTTGCAATTATTTATATATTCTATATATATTTATGTATTCCTACAGAGTATAATCTTTTTAACTATTTTGTTTAATGACATGAAACCTAAAACATTTAAAAAATAAACCTTCATGTACATGCTCCACCATCCAGACCCCTAACCTTCTATTTCTTATTTGAAATTTCTGTTGATTCACTTACATTTCTATATTCAAATCTTTTGGTTTTGTGGTTATTTTCAAAATATCTCCATTAATAACTTAAACATCTCCCTTTATGTGTGGAAGACAAGCTAACTATTATTTATAGGCATGGAGGTCAAGTGACTTTACACACTAAGAAATGGCAACTGGTTGTTATATTATAATTCACAAAGTACTTGAACATTTTGATCAAAGTTGATTAAATATCAAAGAACATTTTCTGTTAAATTTGAATTACATGAAAAAATTTGTTTTAAACATAGCCCTCCATCTTTATTTGTATTAATAAATATTATAAAACTGAATTGATATGTATAAATAAATAACAAATAATCCTCAGATGTATTAAAATATAGTTATTTTATAATGGTGTATTAATCCTTGTTGCTGTTCTCATACTTTGAACTAAAAACCTGTAAATATTCCTCTCCAAAACACAATGATCCAAATATGATACATTACAATGTTTATTACTCGCAGCTTAATGAACAAAACAGAATTTGTCAAACTTAATAAGATTTTGTGAACAGAGATTAAAAACTGGTATGCAAGATTCTTCCTGCTATACTTTGAACACCAGATTTTTCCATTTTCAGCATAAATTTAACAGTCTTCTGATTCTTGATTACTGGATTAAACATCTTACAAAGGTTTAGAATTTTTTCAAAACTCATATCAACATCTTACTTTTTTAAACATTTTAAGACAGTACTTGCAATTAGTTTTTACTAACATTAACTTATCCTGTTACTGTAGCTAATGCAAGCCGTGTAACAGTTCTTTACTTTACTTTACTATTCTAGATATATTACTAAATGTTAATGGCTAATATATGTATCGCTATTGCCATGTATTATTATTATTATTGCAATGACCTTTCATGTACATTATTTGAACTAGTTTATTACTTCCAGTAATAAAATGACCATGTAGTTGAATTAATTCTGTAAGACAGTTTAATACATTTTCTGATATTAACTTCATTATTCTAAAAGTATTAATGTGTCCTATTTATGCACAATTTTTCTCCTAACTAATTTCTTGTACACAAAACCATTACTTTTCTTGCTGTACATACAATAATGTCTTGTTTAATGATCTTTCTTTTGTCAATAACTGCAGTTAAAAGAGGCTTATTAGGTCTAGCACATGCTAGTGGCTTGCTTTACCTGGAAGAGGATGTTGGTGATAGAAAATGAGTCAGTTTTTGTATGTTGTACTCTCATTTCTTTTTAGTGTTAAATGCATTAAAAGTAATGGTTGAAATATTTAATATGTGCATTTGTTTTTATTATGCACAATATTACACTTAATCATTAGTGCTCCCCAAGTGGTAGAGATGGTATGTTTGCAGACTTGCACCAAAAGCCAGGTTTCGATACCAATGATGGGCAGTCAGCCCACTGTGTAGCTCCATGCTTAATTCTAAGCAAACAAAACTGTTATTTGCTTACTAACAATGCTTTATAAATAACTTGTATCTCCTTATTCACTAGGATCAAAATAAACAAATATCACTAAGTTCAAAGGCACCTAGCTGATAACTCAACACATTATAATAATCAAGTTAGATCAGAACACTACACTATTATTTTTGAGAATAAGTATTATATCTCAGGGTTGGCTAAACTAAGCATTTCCCATTTTGAGATTACTTCAATTTCAAGGAAAGTTATTACTGTTTACTATACTTGATTTTCACATACAGAGAAATGGATTACACACTTACAGCTCAAATCATAACTCCTGTTAAAGAACAAAGTGCTGGCTATACCTAAAGTAAACTGTGACAAAACAACCACAACAGTGGCTTTTCAATATATGGTCTGAAATATTTTCACCTCTTAATCTAATGAGAAAAAAAAGAGACTAATATTCATCAGAAAGTCTGATAGATGTGAACTTATAAAACAAAAACATTTGTTATCATGAAGAAAGTAATATTTCTAACTCTAATTTCAAGTCAATACAGTCCATTCCCAGTCCACATATAACTCCTGATATTTATGAGTAAATTTATTACTTTGCATTTTTTCACATGTTACTATACTTGAGTGATAATTTCATAAACAATTATTATGTAAGTAAATGTGAAATTAAACTTATGGAACAGAGCTGCAAACAGTGCAACAAAACAAACTACACTTATCCATAAAATGCTCATTGTACACTCACAAATATATTTTGCATATTCAAAATTAATGTAATTTAATTAACTATTTTCATTCAAATATTTTTCTTTACAGCTTTTCTTATAATTTCACCTTAAGTATCTCATTGTAAACTTTATATTCAAAGAATAGATCAAGTTTTTTTCTGTGCCTACTTATTCAGAAACTTACCAAACATTCGAAGATGCATATTTGTGATTGGATTAAATGATCCACAGGCTAGAAGGACAACCCTAGATTTATTTTGTGTGTTCATCTTCACAGCAGTTTAAAACTTTGATTCTCAATAAATATAAGTGGTTTCACCTGTATGAAAATTTTAAAAAAATCAACCTTAAAGTGTAAACCCTTTTAAATCATTTATTCTTACACATTGTCACTAATTTATTATAAATATTCACTTTCTTAACACTTATTAAACATTAAAATTACTGAAAGAAACAAAAGTAACTGCAATTGTTTTTAGAGTCGTGACAGCTATACTTCAGGTGCTCCATACAGCATGTACCTTTTTAGTTTCAAAAGGGCAACAATTCAATATTTATAGCTGTTTGTACATGCAAGTTACTATTAACACAGAATTGGTTGTTTTTGTTTGTTTATTACCATTTGGTTTACACTGAACACATCTATTTTTGGCTAATTTTCAAATTATTTGTTTTTACGTGTATTGTTATGAACTGCTTTTTTTAAGGGGTAAAGTCATTATTAGTATTACGAGTAGGTTTTTCGTTTTTGTTTATATTACTTTCAGAATGTCTTAAATTTTTGCATACTGGTGTTTTGTTTCACTTAATTTTTATGCATGTGTATGTATTTCAGTATTTTACAAGCGTTAAGCACTGAACAAACAAGAATCGTGAGAGATAATTAACAGTAAGGGCCCAACAAAATCTGACATTTACAATAAAATATCAGTTTAAAGATGCTATACTTGGCTAATGTTATACATATTAACCCTACTATTAGTGTACTTTCAATGTTAGTTATTACAGCACTCCAGATTCCAGTGATTATTTTAATTAAGTTTCACGAAATAAGAAAATATTCCGCACGTAATATAATTACAAATAGTATATAACAATGTTTAAAATGTTTTAAAACCTCAAAAATACACAAGTTATGATAACTTACTTGTTTTTATGAGGTAACAATTCAATCACAAACGACGAACTGATTTAATAGAAATCTTCTAATTTTAATAATCATAACACCATACTTTCCGAGTTATCTGACACTTAACACAACACTAACATTCACTCTACGTCAATATCATCAACTATGCGCCATCTGCTTTTCTAGAATTTTAGATTTTATTATATAAATAAATATAACTTCCCATAGAAAATTTTATCTAGTACCTAATCGGATTACAATATGCTCTGATATGCAAATAACTAACTTCTCGGGATGTAAACAGAAACCAAAAACATTTAGCCTAACTTAGTAAACTCATAATCTCGAAAATCCAAGCTGATGTATTTTAAAAGTTATCAGATGGACTACTTTTAAAAATATATAAACCGCTTAAATACTCACTAGGGTCAACAGTAAGCTTGAAGGCTTAAGTGCTTTAACTTGAGGTACAATCTTCACAGCAGTTACCATTTTAAATAATAAATCTTAGTTATGTTAAACTGTTTGTAGCTACTTGAGTCTGTATGCCCAACAACAATAATAAAATAATGAACACGTATTATGATAACAATCCAATTTGTTTCAAGTTATAATGTGCCAATGGCTATTTTAAAATAAAATTTACAAATATGTATAACATTACATTCATTTACATATAATTTGAAGTAAACGCATTGACTATCAATCAAATTCAACACTTTGTATGTGTTTTACCGTTGGCATATAACATAATCTACTGACAAGACAAAAATTGATCATTTCGTCCTTTGATTAAGGCTATCCTTACACATTTATGTATTCTTGTGAAAATTTAAATCACACTTTCAGGTAAATTATTAGCTTATTTCTTAAACTTTTATATGATACTGATCTTCAGCATTGCAGACAGTAAATCAACCATGAGCCAATTACGCTGTTATAAAAACAAAACATTACTTGAATAAAGCCTTCCTGTCTTTTTCTAACTTTACACTTGTATCCTCTTTAGTTCTGTTGTCTTCAGAGTACAGCCCAAATAAACCAAATGTCTTTATTACTATTTATTTGCCTGGCATGGCCGAGCGCGTTAAGGCGTGCACTCGTAATCCGAGGGTCGCGGGTTCGCGCCCGAGTCGCGCTAAACATGCTCGCCCTCCCAGCCGTGGGGGTGTATAATGTGACGGTCAATCCCACTATTCGTTTGTAAAAGAGTAGCCCAAGAGTTGGCGGTGGGTGGTGATGACTAGCTGCCTTCCCTCTAGTCTTACACTGCTAAATTAGGGACGGCTAGCACAGATAGCCCTCGAGTAGCTTTGTGCGAAATTCCAAACTATTTATTTTAAAGTAATAGAAACCTAAATAAGATAATCTCTCACTTTTATTTTCTCAATGGAAAAAAGTTAAATTACCTTAATATAGCCTTAGTCAACCCTTCCATCCCCGAGTTATCATAGTAGTCCTTCTTTGAACAGTTTCAAACAAATCAATATTATCTTTCACCCTTTATTAGATATATATAGATGAAGTATTTTAAGACGTCCCTGATTTCCTAAGAGTACCCTGCTGAGACTACAAAAAAGGGGGATTTCTCAAATGTTGTATTACAAAACAATGCCTGTATTATTTTTTGCCTTTTATTGGATCTTTAAAAGAAGAGACTTGACAGAGATTTGTAAATGATCATCACTTTTATTAGGACATTACATTCCTGTTAACTCTTGAATAAATGCTTGTGGTTCAACGAAGAGAGGGTGAGATTTTTTGTTTCCTTTTTCTAACCAGTGTGATTCTAGCTCTAGCTCAGGGTGGTGCTAAACAGAATCTCTGAGCCTATAAAATAATTGCCTCTCAAGTAAATTTATTTATCTCAAACGAGTGTAAGACTAAATCTCGATAATGACAAACCTGGAAAAAAAAAAGGACAAGTAATCTCAATAACAATCTATACTTTCTTATCTGAAAAACAAAGATAAACTTGGTAATATATATCAAATTATCTCTTCCAAAGTACATAAGTCATCCCGTGATTGAGAACCATGCTCGTGTCAAAAAGGAGAGTCACACCCTTGGATAATCACATGTTTCGTTGCAAGGGCAAATCATTGATTCTATTCTGTTCATGCAACGGTTATCTTTTCAAATAAAACGGTCAGTCATGAGTGGCGACCGTAGTGACAAATCCTGTCATATGAATAACCAAGATAACAGAAAATGAGCAATTCCCCTAACTAAAGTTTTGAAGATAACAACACCGAAATAACTTTGAAATTTAAATATCTATATATATTATTTATTTATTTATTTAACAGCTTTGGGGTCGATGATACTAAAACTGTGGTTTAGTGTGGTTTAACTGATGAATTTAAAGAAAAATACTAACCTCTAAATAGAGACAAAGTCTGTGTTTTTTTCTGGCTCTTTATAACAAAGAGCAAAATTAATTATTACTTTTATAACGCTTACGAATTGTTTGTTGTTAAAGGGTAAAATTGTACAATTGGCTATTCCTACTATGTATGTTCAAGAAATGAAATCCTGAATATTTATATTATAAGCGTCCAAGCTTGCAGCTGAGTCACATACAGAAGAAGTCTGCAATTGCAAAGTGTCTCGAATTTTTAGAGCCTTAGATCTACAGTCAACACGTTAACCCGTTAGGTCAAGCCCAGTTTATAATTTCCACACACTAAAATTAGTATGTCACACGTTATTAGAATCTACATTATATTTAAAAATAGTACTTGTCTCTGGTGGAACAGCGATTAGTTTACTGACTTTTGACATTGAAATTTCGGTTTCACTTCTCCTTGGTGAGTAGAATGCAGCGATTTAACTGCACAGCTTTTTATAAGACGAAAAATTGAATGAAATGGTACTTTTTTGTACCTCCTCGAGGCTTAGCGATAAGTCTGTAGGTTTACGACACTAAAAATAGGGTTTTTATACCCATCAAGTATAAAGCGTAAAAAGCCCATTTTGTAGGTTTGCGCTTAACAAAAATTAAATCGTTTTTTTCACGACAGTCGGATCTAGTAAAACTGTAATTCAACACATCAATTACGACGGAGTTACAGTAAATGTAATATATGTTAAGGCTTGAAATTTTAACCTTTTACACACATAAATTATATAATAACGATTTAAGCAGTTACAATAAAAGTTAGCGCAGATAACCCTCGAGTAGCTTTGCGCAAAATTCAAAACAAACAAACAAATAAAAGTTGTCATCACATTTGTGAAGCTCCTATAACTGGGCATTTCAGTTTATTGTGTTTAATATATTTTTTATTAAACTCGGTATTTGACGTTTTACAGACATTTAAAGTATTTAGTGTATTACAAAGTGCGTTTTTACAACTCTGTATCATTTTCATAAAATATATGTTCAAAAGTTTTCTGTCGTCCACATCTGGTGAAATAGTAATGAATTTTCCCTAGAAATCGAAGATAGCACTTCAACAAAGAACAATTTATGCATTTTGTTAAAAATGAAACTTTTTAAGTTTAATTGTTGCTATAAAAAATATTTTGATTTATATCTGTGTTTGGAAAATGGTTTATGACGCAGGGCAGTTAAGGCTGTTTACCATTTATTTTTCATAAAACAGTTTTCGCAAAAAGCAAGTTTTTTATCACATTTTTGACTCAACCCTTTAACACAACATTTTAATCAATCGAAACAAAACGTAAACGAAATAATATGGATATTAAAATAACTTAAACCTTAACCATCCAATAAATTTGTGTATGATAGTTGAGCTAAATATTGGTTAAAGTGCTATTAATGTTTTTTGCTATACAAGCTATATGAAATTTATAAACAGAGATAAAAAATAAATTGACATAGACCTATTCATTTCATTTCGTGACACTTTCTGTCGCAGTGGCCTCGCATGTGGAATTGTGATTCATTATAAACTTCTCACGAATTTGATCATTGTTATCACAGGAGGGTTTATTTGTTTGTTTTGTGAATTTCGCACAAAGCTACTCGAGGACTCTCTGTGCCAGCCGTCTCTAATTTTGCAGTGTAAGACTAGAGGGAAGGCAGCTAATCATCACCACCCGCCGCCAACTCTTGGGCTACTCTTTTACCAAACAATAGTGGGATTCACCGTAACATTATAACGCCCCCACGGCTGAAAGGGCAAGCATGTTTGGCGCGACGGGGATGTGAACCCTTAACCGCGGATTACGAGTCGCACCCCTTAACGCGCTTGGCCATACCGGGCCTCCACAGGAGGGTATATCGACCGTATTCATAGTATTTTCGTATAATTCAAGGATATCTAGGACTTTATGTGCCGTATAGATTTGTGATACGTTTCAAAACATTAAAGTTGGTATGTTTTAATTGCTTGGGATCATACATTATATAGAGAAAGGACTGCTAAGAAAGATAAATAAAACTCTTAACTAGGTCTAACTGATTACGTAAAGTTATGATTAAATTGGGGATATTTACAGATAAAATCCATATTTAACATATTTAATTCATTTTTTGCAATAGTACAATCGTAACACAAAATTAAATTTCATGGTATCCAGTAAAGTGCTCTGAGCAATATCACAGAGGAAGCAATGATGCAAACGTGTATGGGATGTGTGGCCAAGAATTCTGTTTCCTTTTAATGTAAATTTAGTACTTTCTTCCTTACATAGGGGTATAATGACAGTCAAATATACTGTTGGCCAAAATCTTAAGGCCAATGAACATAAAGAAAAAATATGCATTTGGCGTTGTCAGACTCAACCACTTATTTGAGTAAAGCTTTGAAAAATGAAAATAAGAAAAGGGAAAATAAAATTAAAATATTTTTGAACATTTAATGGGAAAAAATGTGAACACTATGAAATTAGCATAAATACTAGCTGGTCAAAAGTTTAAGACCATACCAAAAAGAAGTCCTAAACAGAGTAGGAAATGGCCAACAAGAGTTCTCAGTAGTGAGTTGCATGGTAGACATCACGAAGAACTTCAAACATTCACCTTGGCATGATCAATATAAGCATTTGCAGAAGACTGGCTGTAATGTTATCCTAAGTGGTGAAGATGGCTTCACGAAGATCATGCACTGTTTGGAATTGATGTCCATTTCTATAGACTTCCCTTACCATTCACCCCCAAACATTTTCAATGGGGCTCAGTTCGGGCGAACACGCTGGGTGGTCCAAAAGAATCACGTTATTCACGACGAAAAAGTCCTTTGTCCTGCGGGCATTGTGTATTGCAGTGTTGTCCTGCTGAAAGATTCAGTCATTTCCACACAAGGGGGGCCTTTAGTCAATAAGGATGCTCTCTCCAACATCCCAGTATAGCCAGCTGCTGTGTGACGCCCCTGTATAACCTGTTGCTCCATTGTTCCATGGAAGAAGAAAGCACCCCAGATCATGATGGAACCTCCACCACTGTGTCGTGTAGAAACTATCGCCGGTTGGATATCCTTATCATGCTAGTAATGTTGGAAGCCATCTGGACCATCCAGATTAATTTTTTCTCATCAGAGAACAAAACTTTCATCCACTTTTCTTTTATTTGTTTTGTTTTTTTGGAATTTCGCACAAAGCTACTCGAGGGCTATCTGTGCTAGCCGTCCCTAATCTTGCAGTGTAAGACTAGAGGGAAGGCAGCTAGTCATCACCACCCACCGCCAACTCTTGGGCTACTCTTTTACCAACGAATAGTGGGATTGACCGTCACATTATACACCCCCACGGCTGGGAGGGCGAGCATGTTTAGCGCGACACGGGCGCGAACCCGCGACCCTCGGATTACGAGTGCACGCCTTAACGCGCTCGGCCATGTCCACTTTTCTACGTCCCATGTTTGATGATGCTTCTCAGTGAAGTTTAACCGAGCTGTTTCGTGGTATGGAAAGAGGCGTGGCCTTTCAAGACGTTTTCGGTTTTTAACGCCATTCTCTACTAAATATCGTCTTATTGTTCTTGAGCTGCATTCTGCGTTGGTTGGTCTCCAGGTGGCTCAGATTTTTTTGTCGGTACCGTTGTTCGTCGTGCCTGTTCTGGGAGTTTGTGTTATTTGTTACCGTGTACCGTATTGTGTTCGGCGTCAACCATGTTTCCAGTTCATGTGTTGTGTAGTTTCCGTGCTGTTTAGCAGTCTTCTCATGTGTCTATGTGAGTGTACGAGCCTTTTAGGTCGGTATGGCTACGGCCGTATGGCCATAGCCTGTTCGGCCGCGGTCTATCTGCTTTGTGGTGCCCACGGCCAAGCTACCTTCGGAGGTCATGGATGCCGTGAACACCGCTGTCGGGGGTAGCCATACTGAATGCTTGCAACATTTTGGCAACAGGTGTTATGTGGAACAGATCCCTGAGAAGCACCAGGTTTTGTTGGATACTTTTGCCCTGCACAATGCACGTCTGAGTGCAGTGAACCGAGGAAAGCCTGGCCGCACCCAATCGGGCACACATAACCTTAGAAATAATCTTTGCATTTACATTCAGGAGAGAAATGGGTTGCCACGAGGAAAGATCTTCAGACTGGCTGGGATCCTTACAGACATATGTAATTAGCTCATGCAGCGTTCCCAGCAGCAAACCCCGCAGTCAGACAGTCGTTAAAAAGTCTGACGAAAGAGGGTCCAACAACACACGTGGCTGTAAAATTCCACTAGCAGTCCATCTGGCCCAGAACACTTTCCAAGTGGCAAGGACCGAATGGCCGACCAACACTCACCCAAGCTGATGGTTTTCACCAGCTGGTCGTGAAAGGAAGGGTCAAGGGAGGGCAAAACTGAGTAATGTCATCCTACAACACTACGTCTACAGGTGAAGCCTAAAATAAAGTGGTAATAGCCGAGGCACGCATCCAGAATATCGGTGATGTCAGATGACGATTGACCATTCTCTAACACCAGACTGAAGATGTGTCTGGTCTTAGCCATCTCCCGTGCCTTCCACAGTGAAACCCTGGTGGTAGGTCTGGGATCGAGTGAGTCAATCAAACTAGAGAAGCTCGAAGCACAGAACAGTTTGGAATAGTGGAATCCTCCTGCTTAACGCCGGCAAAATTTTCTTGGGCAGACCACTCAAAATTCCAATTACGTTTCCCTCAGGGTCTTTTAAGACATTTGCAACAGCAGTTTCACTACTCCCAATCTCACCAGCGATGGTACATTGAGAGATACCTTGTTTTTGCACCTCGACAATTCTGCCACGTTCAAACTCTGTCCACTTTTTAGCCTTTGCCATGTTTTATCCAATATAACACAGGAGATGTCATTAAGAGATATTGACAACGGTAATGATTGAACACAAATGACAAAATTTCACTACGTGTTTACCAATTAACGCTTTGTTTCAATATGATCTTAAACTCTCAAGTAACTAGTATTTAGGCTGATTCCATAGTTTTCGCATTTTTCCTATTAAATACTAAAAAAATATTTTATTTTCATCTTTCGAAGCTCTACTCATACAAGTGTTTGAGTCTAACAACGCAAACTGCATATTTTTTCTTTAGATTCATTGACCTTAAGACTTTGGCCAGCAGTGTATCAATAACATAAGGTCAATCCACATACTTTTATAGTGATTTTTATACAAATCAAGGAATCGTTAGGACGAACGGGAACGTAGCAACAAAGTGTTTCATAATTGGTAACAGTGATTTCAAGACTATTGGGTTTAATTCATATATCCGATCTTCAGTGAAAGAAAGTTAAATGTATTTCAGTAGAATTGACCATGTAAAGTGTTTACACTGTGTTTGTTTTGGAATTAAGCACAAAGCTACACAATGGGCTATCTGTGCTCTGCCCACCACGGGTATCGAAACCCGGATTTTAGCGTGCAAGTCCGCAGACATACCGCTGAGCCACTGGGGGCGTTTACACTGTGCCTTCGCGACCTTTCTGTTCTTGGTAAAATCTGTTATCAGTGAGATTACTTATACGATATTTGTCGGGAAATTAGTTATACCTAAACATACCACATTTATATTTGAATGCATTCCCTCCCCATGAAAAAAATCAATACAGTAAATTGTTATAATTGCACTGTATGCAAAACTTTAAATTATAAATACATTTTTGCATTTAACTAATTAAAGAACACTATGTAACACAAATTTTGTTACTGAGTAGTATGTGTTATATCTTAAATGCTTATGTTGTAAAAGTACAGAAAATGGCCATTATTCCCTTCAAACTTTGCTTTCGTGACCTGGATAATGAAATTCAAAAATTAACCTATTTTATATGTAAAAACATGCAAATTTGCACATTTTCATTTACATAAGGTCGGAATGAAACAGCATGTGAATCAAGATTTACATGCATTTATACTAAAGTTACACAAAAATGAACAAAAATATTTAGAAGTGAGTAGCTTTTCGAAATTTGTGACTGTAATGTAAATCACTCTCACGTATCAGCCCTCAAATATAGTTTCCCATCATGTTTTTGTTATACACTCCTTGGTAGCGACGTTCATTGTCCAGTATATCTTCGTCGAAGCACTCGCCTTGCTCTTCTGAATGCTCCCATATTTTCCTTGAATTTATTGAGATGAGCGTCAGGGATATGGACGTTCTGGGGCATCCTTCAGCTTATTTTGCCATAGTTCTTCACCACAGCCTCAAAGAGTTCCACATAATTCTCGGCCTTGTGATTACCCATGAAATCCCGAACCACTGAGACAAAGCTGCCCCAAGTTTTTTCTTTACTACTGAGCTTCTCGGGTCTTCTTTATTTCAAGTCCACGAAGACACTAGTTTTGACCTTTGCTCAGACAGCTTAGGGAAAAAGTTTCGAAGGTACTTGAAGGCTGCAGACTCCTCATCAAGAGTTGTGACAGATTGTTTCATAAGACCCAATTTTATGGTTGGAACAACACCTTCTGGAGGTACACTAGTGGCTCACACTTGACATTGTGCCTCTCCACAAAAAACTCGGTCCGTTGTGGCCAGTGCTTCCTGTTGTAATGCACTGCAGTGTCTCTGCTGTCCAAAAGAAAAGAATACATGTATAGGGAAATTTGGTAAAACCTCCTTGGAGATGCATTTGGAATTCCACCATTTTAAAGTCTCCAATAACTTCCCAGCTATACTCATCATACTTCAAAGCTTCTACAAAGGTCTTGACACTGTTGTATTCTTCTTTGAGGTGCACCGAAAGATATTTAAATTTTAAAAGGTCTAAAATTTTTATATCATCTCACTATTCGAGCAAGCAAAAATTGTCCGTCTTACCTCCTAGTTTTGTTTTGTTTTTTGCGGTGCTCGCAGGTAAAATGAGGTGTCTAGGGTTTGTCTTGATTCCCGGTAGGCATGCTGAAATATGCCTTGTGGGCTTCACACATTTTAGCAGATGCTATTACAGAGTACTTTTTCACTCTTGTATTGATAAACTGGACACATACATAGCAGAATGCGACAGGAGAATGCTTGCAGTTTCTTGATGCCATCTCTGATAAAATCAGATAGGTCTGTGTGTTCACTTAGGCAGCTAGAAGTAAACTGAAGTGGTGAGCACCTGTATATAAATTATTATGGAAAATTCTAGAAAATTCTCATAAGTTCTACAACATTCTAGAAAGTTCTTGAATATTATTGTAAGTTCGAGAAAATTCTCTATTAGATACTCAGCACTGAATCTACCTGGATTGTTCTGGAAAATGGGTAAATTTGAAATTTTCATTACCCAGGTCACAAAAGCAAAGCTTGATGAGAAAAATAGGTCATTTCCATTTACTCTAGGCATAAGCAATTGAGAAATAACACTTTCTACCCAGGAACAAGAAAAAGTAAAAAATATGTTACATAGTGTTATTGCTTGAAAGCATCAGACCTTTGAAAAAATAATGTATCTGGTATTTTTGAAGAGAGTTAATTGCATTTTTTTCCAGTAATATATTTAAGGTAAGTCATATTGAAAACAAAAAAAAAATTTTTGCTTAAAAAGCCATTTATTCTCACAAAAAGTAGCCAGCAATGTAATATACAAGTGTAGTTAAATGGGATGGTCCAGCCAAAACCATGGCGAGTTCGAGCACTACATCACTTGACTTAACATAAAGCCCAAGAGATCACAGTTACTATAAAGCAAATTAATTTATATAAAAATCAACGAATATTTCATACATACAAAATTAGCTGTACACTTTAAAAACTACTCACTAATATAAAATGATTAAACAATACATTAATTACAATACTGTCAATAAGTGCAAACCATCAAATACTACAACCATAATAAAAAGTACACCTTGTAGAATTTGTAATAAAACTAGTGCTGGAAAAGCAACACACACACACACACACACATAACACTTCCTCAATAATTTTAAAGTTTCACCCCTGAACCACTTGGTGGCAAGAGAGTCCAACGAAATTCTACTTTTGGGGAACATTACAAAAACATAATATAACAATGCAAAACTATACTATATTATTACAAATTAAATTATAATAGACATAACAATGCAAAACTATACTACATTATTACAAATTAAATTATAATAGAAATAACAATAACATAACAATGAAAGACTATGCTACATTATTACAAATTGAATTATAATAAAAGTGAAATTATAAACTATTTATGTAAACAATTTTCTAATTGTGAAAATGTATACTAAATTAATTTTACTGGTAATTTTTCACAGAAGTTAAAAATTAAATAAATAACTGAATACATGCAAACATACACATGAAACATTATAACTGTTTCCAACATATACATTTTGGAATTAGTATTACCTGAAAATTAAATCATTGAAACACTCGATTTTACTTAGTTTTTTTGTCGTACAAATTAACAAAACATTAAAGGTAAACTTAAGCCTTATTTTAATATATTTACTTTGTTTTTTATTATCTAAAATAATATATTAAACCCATCTTTAGTTCTTCCCTGTAACTTTAAAATTTATTTATGAAAAGTTGAACTAACATTTTTTTTTAAAAGTAAAATCAAATTATTCAAAACATTTTTTTCAATCTTAGTAAATAGGAATGTTTGTTTCTTCTTCCCAACTGTTAGTTATCAAATATTCAAAGAATAAAAGAAAACCAAATAATGAAAATAAACTACAAACCTACACACTTAGGTTTTCATAACAAACCATGTGCAAGGAATGTAATACAATCATGTTGAACGATTCTTAGGTTAACAAGATATTCATTAACTTTGCATATATCTTATTTATATTGTTATATCTCTTTTAATTTCTCGATTTAACAAGAATATTGAATGTATTATTGAAATTTCTCTCTAACTAACAATTCACTTTGAAAATACATTTCACCTGAATTAAAACCAAACTCCAGAAAAGTAAGTAATATTATCCCTCACAAATTTTAACATATACAGTCAGTCTAAGTGTTATCTGCAAGTTAACTTAATAACAAAGTGATAAACCAATAATACAAATGTATATGATCTTTAGAGTCCCATAACAAACTGTGTCTTGTGGTACAAGCAATGGTAAGATGATTCTTAAAAAGTTATATAAGATATTAAAAGGACAAATCACCAAAATACACGCATACAATGAGGTTCTTGAGAACCAATGAAAAGCAGTAACTAGTTTTTAATGATAATGTCATGATTCAAGTGAGTTTTTGAGTACCACATGCAATCCATCATGTGCTAAACTCGTGTTACAGCTAGGTACTTCAAATTATGCAAATCAAATATGGTACCTAGATAAACAATGACAGAATAAAAGATTGAGTGGACTTCATAAGTTTAATTTTAGTGCTTTGTTTACTTACACTTTTCACACTTTGTATACAAACTGGAATATCACAACTTATTTGAGATTCCATTAAACATGTACACACACGAGATTATTTTTAGGAGAGAGCTGAAGGTAACACATTTCTTAGGGAAACTCACAAAGTAAAACTACCAGCTTTTAATTTGGGTGCATCCTGAATTGGATCTCCATGAACAGGTTCATAAAAATTGTGTTTTAAAAGTTCTAAAGATAAGTTATTGTGAAAGATAAAAACTATTAAAATTCTAAAAGTAAAAATGTGATATATATATGTAATGTTTAACACTTCTTTTTCTTCCTACAGAGAAACAATATAGTTCAAATAGTCACAATTTAAATTTGAAAATTGAGTTTTTTGAAATGCACTCCACTTAGGAACATGATGGAAACTACAACAACAAAATATCTCTTCTATAAATTAGAATTTCTAATTTAAAAATTTTTAAAAATCTGTACCAATAAAAACAACCTGCTGACCAAGACATCTGACAACTAAATTTTCTTTATTAATACTTGTTTAAAGGAGGCTTAAAAAAATTCTCAAGTATCTTTTGTGAGGCTATTTTTTTAACCAACACCAAAGGGATTTAAAATTACTTTTCAATAATTAGTGTTTGGTAAATTAGCTTCTTTTGCTTTAACATTTAAGCTTCAAATTTTAAGGAATGAATTCCACATCATTCTTAAATGTGTACAAATGTAATGTTTCAAAATCATTATTCCTTGTATATTTGTATTTTACTAGAAGGTACCAAACTCACAATGTAATCTTTAAATTACACAATTTTTATTTTCTCTTCCACTGATATTCTATTTGTTCTGGCTTGTACTTTTCAAAATTTCCAAGTAAATCTAACTTGAAATAAACAAATGAGAAAAAGTGTTGTTACTGTCTGTAAGTTATAAAGAAACAAATAAAACCAGCTTTTCATTAACATTTTTTTTTCTCTGAAATGCTTAACTATTATGTTTCAGGTTTCTGTTTATTAGTGAAAAGCCACACAATGGCTATCTGCATTGATTCTACTACATGGAATCTGATTCTGGGGAACTTACATTCCTGGGATTAATTCTTAAGTGAATCAAGATGGCTTAGCAATGCCACTTCATCACAGAAAGTTGTTCTTACTTTTATTAATGTGTTTTTAACTTATTAACTGAATTGTTGCTACGCCTATTTTTCAGTTTTAACAATTGCAATAACTTTATCATTGAGTTCAAAAGCTAAAAAAATATATATTTATAACAAAACTAAACACATTTTGATTAAATACCCTTTCTCTAGAAAGCATAAAAACTTAACATTTACATTTATACCATAATTTTTTTTGTAATAAAGAAAACAATGAAATAAAAAAGATTTGGCTTTTAGGTGATATAAAATGGACATCCACCTAGAAAATGTTACAAAAATTGACTAAAAAGTGTTTTTCTTAACCTACAAGATTATATATATATATATATATATACATACATACATACATATATATATATTTTTTACCGTGTGGAAAGAAAGCAGATACTTAAATTTGTTACAAAATAATACACTTTTTTCCATTCTTTCACCAATACTATCATGAGAAGCACTTACTTAAAACTTAGCTAAATAAACAGTAAAGTGGCTTTTAATGCTTCTTTGTCATGTAACCTATTTTGCTAATGCAACTGACAGGCTGAAAAAATGAATGCTTTAGTCCATTTCCATGACCAGCTTTGTTGAATGAGTCAACAAAAAATGTAATGGCAACCTATCCTGCTTTTTATACTGTATGAAATGCCCACTTAGACCCATCACCACTAGTCTTTCCAGAGAAACAAAGACACCCACCACTCCCATTATTTCTCTGGCGTTTAAGAGCTTTGGGAGGATTTTCTTGCCATTCACGTTCTCGGAGGCACCGCTCGTAAAAATCAAATTCTTTTAAATACCTACAGAGAGAGAGAGAGAGAAGTAGTTACTTCTTCGCTATAAAAAAATCAAAACAAAAAATTATGTGATAAAAGAGACACTTTTAATAAGTTTCATTCTGTTTATACAGATGAAACACATTGTCACTGTTTATACAGATGAAACACATTGTCACTGACTGGTTTCTAGAAGTATGAACAAACAACTAATACACATAACTATCTCGCATTGTTTATTAAACGAGTAAACTTTTTGGTGCAAAAACAGGATTACTCCATGGCTCAATAAATTTCATGTTGTTAAGAGCTTTAAACATTCAAGTAACAGTACTTAAAAAAATAAAAAATTAATGTTCTCTTGAAACGAAGGTTAGACTAGCTTTAAAACTGCTACATGATAAATTATTATAAAGAATTGTCACAAACAGTATTCTAAAAACACACTAAAAAATGAATAATGTATACCATGATATGAAGTCAATAACTGAAACTTACGATTTACTTTGAAGTTTATCTTTATGAAAATATAAAAACTGGAACTATAGTCTTTACACACCTTTGATAGTTACAATCTTAAACAATGTGCATTTTTTAAATGTTTACAATGAGGAAAAAATGCCCCCCTCCACAACACACATTGTATTTTATGAATGCAAGGTACAGAGCTATCTGTATAAATTAAAGAGATGAAAACAAAGAAATAATCATTTGTACAGTTATGAAACAGATCAGAGGTGTTTGCTATTTGAACCTACTTTATATCAGGGATGGGCCAACAAACTTAATGCTCATAGGCCAGTTTGTTAATTAGGCTTAAACTACATAACTATTTTAATTTCAACTCTTTACTGTAGAACCTCAGTTAAGTATGTGGTTTTGAATAAGTTACCAAGATAAAAGTTGTAAAAAGTTCTCAGAACTGTCACAGGAATGGTTTGCTTGATTATGGTTTCAGTTTCTGTTTTCACTTTGTCAGTCAGGATAAATTAAGATATGACTTAAAAAACAAAAACAGGAGCCAGCAGTTGTCCATCTATACTTAAAGTGGTTGGTTGAAAATAATCTTATTTTCATATTTTGAACAGTATTATGAATTTAAAGTATAGTACAAATACAACAACATGACCTAATGTGTCAGATTATTTATAGTTCACAAAAGTTTAATACAAACAGTTTTATGTTTTACCATACAACCAAAATTGTGACACTACTCATTTTAATGTTTCTTACATTTACATATAAAGGTTCCAGTTTACTGAGATTCAACTTTTTAATAGTCTTAAATATTATAACTATTATTTTTTAGCTTTCATCTACCTAAGAAAATTTGAGATCATCAAAACACGAAGTTTAATGACACCTGGTG
Organism: Carcinoscorpius rotundicauda; assembly: GCA_011833715.1. Lineage (NCBI taxonomy): Eukaryota > Metazoa > Arthropoda > Merostomata > Xiphosura > Limulidae > Carcinoscorpius > Carcinoscorpius rotundicauda. The sequence continues at coordinate 102,666,557 of CM022394.1, read as the reverse complement.
ATATTTCTAATAAATGATCATGTGATAATTTTCATGCTTGTAGGTAGTAATTCATTTTAAAAATATTTTTTTAAAATTTAGAAATACAACATTATAGTTTTTGGGAGATGCATAATCCCATAAAAATAGGAAAATTATTGTCAAAACTTACATTGATTCACACCATCCATATATATCACATCATATCTGTATCTAGTATTTATTAAAATAAACACTAGAAAAGTTGAAATATTCATTTTGAAAAAAAAATTTTCACAAATTATATGATCTACATATCTAACATTGTAATTTTGATATTAGTTAGGAAGAGTTCCGAGTCATAAAGATGACATCACGATAGAGCAACATAATGAGACGGGTCAAGTATATGTAGAGATTTCTAGAAGTTTTGATATATAGTACCCAAGTAATTCAAATTAAAAATATAGGTGAACCAACCAATAAGTTAAGTATACAAGCTTGTAGAGCAAGTTAGTGTGTTTACATATTTGAATTTATTTGTGACTACACACACTAGGTTATTTAGTACAAGTAAGTTTATTTTTATGTTAGTTGAAGCAAATTAGCATGGTGATTCCTTAGGCCTACACTGTTACAACAGTCCATAAGAACAGAAAACGTATAAAAATTAAGGAGGAAATTTAAAATGTTGTTATCGTTTATTTGGACTGTACATAATTATTGTCAATGATTAGTTAAAAACAACCAGACAATAAAATAAAAACATTACAACAATATTTACGCTCCTACCCATGGTAACTCTTATGTTCCTAGATTTTTAAATATTTATCCATAACTTCTGATTAAAGTAGGTTACCTACATAAATCAGAAAATTATATACAGACATATTAATTACAGTAAAAATAACAATAGAAACATTTATAAACAATACAAAACAAACAAGATAGCATTAGTCATATGAATTACACACACACACATGACAAATGACTCAAACACTAGCCCTGTTGACTAAAAAAAAACATTAATTTAATCTTGTTAACTAAGCAAAATACACATCTTGTCAAGTAACCAGGTTATGAACTACTCTTATCAGCTAACCAGATCATGATTCTAGTCTTGTCAACTAACTGGTCATTAACTAGTCTCATTAACTAACCATGTCATTAACTAGTCTTATCAACTAACCATGTCATTAACTAGTCTTATCAACTAACCATATCATGATTCTAGTCTTGTCAACTAACTGGTCATTAACTAGTCTCATTAACTAACCATGTCATTAACTAGTCTTATCAACTAACCAGAGCATGATGCTAGTCTTGCCAACTAAACAGGTCATCAAACCGTTCTTGTCAAATAACCAAGGGTGATCAAATACTCTTGTAAATTAACCAGAACATGATTCTAGTTTTGTCATCTATCCAAAACATCAACTTTGTCTTATCAATTATCTAGAACATAATTCTGGTCTTGCCAACTAACCAGAACATAATTCAAACTTTGCCAACTAACCAAGTCATAAACTTGTCTTGTCAACTGACCAGGACATCAGATACTCTTGAAACTAACCAGAACACCATCCCAGTCTTTTCAAATAACCAGGTCATCAACTAGTCTTGTAAACTAACCAAGTCATCAAATAGTCTTGTTAAGTAACCAGAACATGATTCTAGTGTTGTCATCTGACCAAAAAATCAACCTTGTCTTGTTACTAACCATAATATCAACCTTATTACTGACTGACCAAAAATGGTTTTCTGGTTTGGTCATTTGTTTATGTATTGTCCCAGTCTTCTTTATTAACCAAAATATATTATTTTAGACTTGTTGGAAAGCAGACTATATAATAAAAACTTTAAAATACATCAGCCTTAAACTTGGTATGTATAATTAAGTGAAAACCTGAATAAAATATTAGTAATGAATTACTGTACCACCTCAAATAATTCTTAATTAAACTATCACTCCAGATCAGTGTTCTTCTTAGTTGTCTCAGCTGTCATTCCAAGTTTTCCAACAGGTACCCAAAACCAGTAATAGTTGTATGAAAGTAAACATCAGAAAAAATGTAAACATCTCAAAGTTCTCTAACCTTTCTTAAATGTCATACTTAAAAATGTGATTCAAATACTATAAACAACTGGAAAACAGAGGCATACATTGTTTCTTATCATTTCTAATCCCCTTACCAAACTGGCGGCCACCTATTTCGGTTGAGATAGGCCTGATTTTCTGGGTGCAGGGTCCTCAACAGCTTCATACTTTTTTGGCAAATCTCGTTGTAGTTTATTGAGATGTGAAACAAACACCAATCTGCCAACTGGTCTGCATTGTGCATCTAGAAAGAACAACAACATAGTCTTGAATTTCCAATGATACAGAATTGTCCTATTAAGACAGACAACAACTGTTAATTTCAGAAAAACATAAAGAAAAGGTAACAAATGTGTAGTTTAATAGATTTGTCAAATACCTTTAAAATAAACCATTATAAAAATGTTAGGAATGACAATATTTTTTTTACAAATTGGCAACAAATGATCATAATCAACTGTACTTATTATAAGACATTGTGTGAAGCCTAAATATACTTTTCTAACTACATTCTTAATCTAGACCTTTAGGGGTGTTAAGGAATTAAGTGTTTATTGTTTGAAGTAAAAAGCTACACAATAGGCTGTATGTACTTTACCCATCATGGGTATCAAAATCAGTTACTAGTATTTAAGGCCAGAGACACGTTGCTGTGCCATCAGGGGCTTAAAAAAGTGTCTGTTGTATCTAAGTTCGTCTTGAGACCACTTTGAGCAAAAAACATCATCAACAATACTTATGACAAATATCGTGTGGTTGAAATATTACTATTATTATTATTATTATTATTATTATAGACTTTTCTAATTCTTGAGAAACTCTCGTGGACAAGATTAAGAATGATGTGTTAAAAAATATTTTAAACGTAATGTAATTTTTTATGACAAGTATAATTACTTTAAAAATGTTCTGGTATTTAATCCCCAAGTATGAATATTTTACCTGTATTATCAATCATGAAATAAAAATTTAATCTCATCAGAGAAATAAACCAGTCTTAGATATGAATGATCTGCAACTTAAACTTTAAATGGTAATCTAAGTATTTAGTAGTAATTCTGGGTTTACTAATTGGGCAATAGACAGCAAAAGCATGATAAACTAACATCCAGCTTTGGGATATCTGGCTGAACAATAGGCAGAAGACTGGCAAACTAAAGGTTACGAGGTAACTCTTGGATAATAGTCAGGAAACCAAAGTATAACTTTATGATAACTGGTCATATTTATGAAAAGTTACATGCAGTTGAAAAGTAAAAAATAAATTATGTGAGTAACACAATCTAAAAAAGCTTGTTTATTTGTTGTTACATAAACACAATGGGCTACCTGTGTTCTTCTAATTATATCTAAGCCTCATATTTTAACATTATAAGCCTTCACACTTACCGCTGAGACACTGGGGAACAGTCTAAACAAACAAATTAGTTTTTCTATAATACTTTCAAGTAATATAAATTGATAAAATGTGATCCTAAAAAGTTAAAGAAATTATTAGAACATCTTTGAGGATTTGTTAAACAGTAACAAAATTAAGTTAGGTTTCTCTTGGAACACTCTTTGTCAATTTCTGTTTAGATGAAATTAAATATATCAGAATTTCACCTGACAAGGTTCCAAAAGACTTATAGCATATTCAGTGGAATCAATCTTATTTTCTGCCATCTTGATCAGGTCTCTAACCACTTTCTGTTCGACAAGAGCCACAAGTCTAGCGAGACACAACCGGTTAGCTAGTTCCAGGAGGTCTAAGCAGTTATTGGGGTTTATGGAAGGATCTATGCAGTCAGTGTACAGATAGACTAACAGCTGATGAAAGCAGTCTTTCGTTACACCAGGAAAATGAACCTATTGCGAAAGAGAGAGAATACCATCACATACCTGTTCACTAAAATATGAGAAACTGTCTACGTACAATTCTGTGCTCCTCAGATGTCATAGAACTGCAACTTTTTTAGCCTTTGATTTGAATTCACACTATGTTTAATAAAATTCTGAATACAGCATTTGAAATCTTTACATAATATTGAAACAAGAATATTCTATGAAATATTATTGAATGTTAAAACTAAAACATCAACCCACAGAGTCCACTGAATGTAGAGTGAATAGCTTTTTTTAAAGGCAAAAAAAGATGTTTGAATAAATAATTGCAATTAATTTATTAAAACAATTTTCATATTTTTCTTCTATCATAATGTTACCCTTCACTGAAGTATAGAAATGTTTCTTCTGTAATAACTTTCATGGAAATAGAAAAGACACACATTAATCACCACATTCCAAAACTTCAAACTAATTCCACATAATCTGTTGTAGACACAATGGGAAAATTACTTTAATATGTATCTCAGTTGTGGTAAGTAAGAGGAACTCACCACTTTGGCAGAGCTCTCTCTGAAGTCTCCTCGGAACATAGCAGCCATCATATCACAGCGAGCAACAAGCAGGGGTCGATGTGCAGCACAGAGACCACCTTCCACTTGAAATAAAACATCTATAAGGAAATCAAACAACATTATTCACAAAAGGTTGTATTAGTAGACTTATCTGTGATCAAGGAAAGTTGTATAAAGAGATCTACAATTGAACTTAAAGAAATTCCAATTTTCAAAGTTATAATTTTCACAAAATTATTTTTCATGGCCATCTGTAGCTACAATTTCATCTCACTTTAAGTTACTTTTGGTCTTCTGACAAAAAAATTAATTTTTTATTTTAAAGAAAATTTTAAACCTTAAGCAATCTAAACATTCTTAGGCTTAGATTCGCTCTCTACGTGTTGAGCAACCTAAATTTTTTAGGCTTAGACTCATTTTCTTCAGCAGGCAACCTAAATATCCTTAGGCTTAAGTTTGCTCTCTAAGTGTTGAGCAACCTAAATGTTCTTAGGCTTAGACTCATTCTCTACTAGCAAGTAACCTAAACATCCTTAGGCATAGGTTCGCTCTCTTCGTGTTGAGCAACCTGAACATCCTCAGGCTTAGATTCGCTCTCTACATGTTGAACGACCTAAACATCCTTAGGCTCAGGTTTGCACTCTACGTGTTGAGCGACCTAAACATCTTTAGGTTTAGGTTCACTCTCTATGCGTTGTGTAACTTAAACAAAATAAAACAAAGACAATTAAACAATAAATTATGCTGTTTGATATAGAATTCATAAAATGATAAATAAAAAAGGTTGATACTTTTTAATTAATAATGTTGTTTCCAAATATAATATCTTTACCGGAAAAGAGACCTTGTTTGACACAGATTTCTTTTATTCGGGCCTTTAATTTTTGAAGAAACTTCTGTCGCACCTCTTGATTGAGAAAATCTTCCCGATGCAAAATGTTACTTATTATGACCTGTACACAAAGAAGTGTTGAATAGAAATGACATCTTTCAAATCCTTCTTAAGTAAGTATAATATATTGTTTTGGAATGTTAATTACATGACCTATATAACAAAACACATTGAAAGAACTAATAAGGAGAAATAATAAAATATAAAGAAAGAAACTAGGAAAACTAAACCTTAAAACATTTGAATTGGTTTACACGTAGTACAATAAAATATACAAATAAAGATCAACATGTCATATAAAATACCAAAGTTTAAACAACATTAACACCAATGATCTTTTCATCTAAAAATTAGATCAAAAGTTTTACTTAGAATGATTAATAAAACCTTAGACACAAAACACTTCTGTATCTCAACGAGACTAAGATAATTAATAAAATCTGAGGACAGTTTTAGATACTCATTGATGACAAAATGTTGTTGAATCATTGGAGATTTGTTTCTACATTAAATTTGCGATAAAGTTTACTTCATTACCAATTTACCCCATCTCTAAGCTTTATTTTCTAAAAGTTGGTCCCTCATCATTAGATTAGGAAGCACTTAAAAAAACTTCAGTATTAGATCTACTAGATCCTGGCTCAAATAAAACAACAACTAGAAATGCAAAAGGATTAAATATTTAACAGTGAGCACCATAGAAAGTTTGTTACACTTAGTTGTTTTACTAAAATAAAACACTGAGTGCTCCAGAATATCCCAGTAATCATTATACAAATTTAAATGTCCTGCATTAATCACTAAACAAAATGTTTTGCATTCTGTAATCCTGCAGGAATTAAAATCAAATGGACACTTTAAAGTACTCTCAAACAAACAAAAATTAGAAAACACTGACTTTGCTGTAGGGGTTTTATCAGCAACTTTAAAGCACAAATTGGAAAAAAACTGGAACTAAAAAATAAAATTTGTAATTACGCTGTTATCTGTTATTCATAAATTTATTAGTTTAAATACAGTATTGTAATCACAATAATATATTTGTTGTAACTCAGCCAACTAGAAGAGGCCTGGTGAAAAGCCTTGTCAGTACTGGATGTAAGAGATATAGAATGTTTGACATATTCTTATACACTCTTCCTAATTTTATCTCAGAACTTCTGGTTGAAACTTGGTAGATACAATAAAAGAAAAATCACCAGTGTCACACAGAAAAGTTGTCAGCAAAACAAACAAAAACTTTGAATGATGGGAGTGATAACAGTCTCTTCACTATTAAACAGGCTTGCCAATAAATTCCTGTTTAAGTTGTACTGTAGCAATTTGAATAGTATTAAAAACTATTTAACATCCCAGTTTGGAAATGCATTACACCTATTTCACACATTTATATGCATAAACACAAAGGTGCACGTCAGTGTTTGGGCTTCAGGTATGAGGTATTTCGGGCCTCTTCATCAAGGTAAATACAACAGAGCAGTAGCTAATAGCTTGTATGTTAAATTCCTCAAGTAGCTTTTGAGTCAAATTATCAAATGATAAAGTGTCATATGACAAGAAATAAAAAAATTAAAATTGTCTTACAACTGGTTTAATTATCTTATTGTGCAACAGTTCCTTCAAAGTACGGTAACTGTCAAAGCTTTTCACCCACTCTAGAACACATAGATTCCCAAAACACACATAAAACACTTGATATTTCCATTTTATTTTCACTGTTGAACAAATAATTGGTTTTAATGGATAATTTTATACAACAAACTAACATACTTGCAATTCAGGTATTTGTAGTAGTTCAGCTGCTAGATGGACCTCGGTAAGTGAACAACACTTCAAGTCAACTGAACCGGTGTACAGAAATCTGGTAACATGTCACAAGAAAATCAACAATTCACAGATGTACTGTACTAAAATACGGTAACACATAATATAACAGACTTTTATAATATGTACATGAAAGGAGTTCTCACAAACAGTTTAAACATTGATTATAATCTTGTTTGATTAAATACAAACTAAAAGATACTAGGTTATCATTTAGTTCTCATAACCATCATTATAAAATGATAAACCAAAGACCACAACACTGAATTTGTATTTTTCTTAAGACAATATTGACAATATTTTCCAAATATCAAATTAAATGACTTGACAAACCTGTGAAAAAATAACTAGTTGGCCACATTCCTCTCAAAAAAGTTTTTTTTTCCTAACTTTCAGGCAAAATTTCATACTGTCCAGATTTTTATTAGTACATGTCCAAGGTATCAATACTTAAAATCTTCTTCATACTTTTATATTAAAAATAATACTATACCTTGTTCAAAGTTTTTTCTGTAATAAATATGTCATTCCTCACACTAGTACTTTGGAAAAAAGGGTCAAGTTAGGATATTACATTTTGATAGTAAAACAATAAAATATTATATTTTTAATTGTAAAAAAAATATCTGATTTAATCCACCAAGAAAATAATCACTGGCTAGCTAAAATTACATGAAAATATACAAATAATCAGCATGGCTAGAAAATGCGACTTTTGCATATGAACAGCTTCTGATCTAAAAGAACTTTTCCAAATTTTGAGATAGTTTACGATATTCCCTCATTCCCCTCCCCCCTTTCAAATTCCCTGGCTTTCCCAGGTTCATAGTCACCATGAAAACTGAAAGATGCTGCACTAAGAAGGGACGGAAAAACAATAGAAAAGGTAGAAATTCATTGAATTAACATGTACATAAACACAACATTAACAGTTTGTTATTACACACAAGACCATAATTCAATGATGCTCTAGGTTACATTCACATACTACCATGATTTACAAACCTTAGACACTGTTGTAAAGCAGCTGGAGTAATTTGCTTAGACATAGTCACTACTGTCTGCATTGATGATGTTATCTCTCCTCTGTGATCTAGACCCTCACATGGTTCGAGACTGATGGACAGAAATGCACCTTGATTAAGAATTTTACAAACACTAGACCTTGATTCAGTGTTGCTATCTGCTGGCTTATTGCTGTGGTCTGCCAAATCTGAACAACCTTCGCTGCTCTTTTTCTTCTGGGGCAATGTATGGGCACCACTAGAGTTAGCAATGTCTGAGCCACCACTGTTGTTGTTTGAGCTTCGTGGCAGCCGTAAAGAGGCACGTGTTGGTGGAGTGCTCTGGGAAATAAGCTGTTCTGTGTCATTGTTAAAACTTCCCATACCAGCTTCCAGTGTACTAACCTATGTAACATGACATTTCTTAACTTCTGAATTTATATTTTACATAAAATATCTAACCATCATTGGTTCTCATTTTTTGAAGAATTTATTTAAGACATTAAATGTTTCTTTTCAGTTTGTTACACATATTTAGGCTTAATAATTTATAAGTCATGTTTAACTTTTAAGTTACTGTGTTTTTGTTTAATAACTTTATATATTTATTTATTATTATTATCATCACAGTTCCAATAATACGAAAATTAAAGTCATTACCAGATTTATTTACATCAAAACAATACATACTGAAAAATTATAAAACTACAAAAGAAATAACAAAATATTTATTGCATATCAAGACCATGCTAACTAATCCAACTCTGTGAATTTCAATAATTTAAGTCACAACAAACCAAAGTTAAAATAACATTAATTTTTCTAATTAAAAATAAACTACAACTACAACTAAGTTGTAATAATAAGCCTAAATCCAACTCACCATACTGGACTCACTAGAACTACGAGCAGATGTTGAAATATCTGGCGATAAATCCATTGTGAAAAGTTTGAAAAATGAGCCACTAACTGCTGCTAACACTGCTTTGTGGGCAGAAAAGCCTATTTTTCCACAAAGGAATATTACATCAGTGAACACCTGGCTGTGAAACAGTGACAACATGTCATTCTCAAACTGTGAATCAGGAACACAAATATTTGGAGATGGCTGCTTTGGAGGGCAAAATGGAACCTAGCATAATGATTCATTTGATCAGTGAAAACAATTCTGTCTCTGTAGTTAACTATGAGTCAGCATTTAGCAACATAAGTAAATAACTTGTAAATTACAACTTATTAAACTGATGAATACAGAGTTCAATACTTATTTTTGTTGTTTATTGTTTCTACTGCAAAAAACATGCTGGTCACTTTAGTCCATCATGTTAATAAAACACAGAAATTCAAGAAATCAATTTAGTACAAAACCCTATTGCTTGACCACTTTAAAAAAAAGTGCTTCTGAATAAAGAAACATTTATCTTTTGAAAATATTTGGGTTATAGGGTTTCATATCTTTCTGGTCGTTTTAGTGGAAATGGTACTTCACGGCTAAGCAAGTACTGTTTCAAGAGACCTGCAATGAATATTCACTTACAAATCCATAAAATTACTTCAAGTTTTAAGTCTCTAACACACCTGAAGAAGGGGAGGCTGAACGTGTTTCAGATTTGTCATCCAAAAACGTTGCTGTCTCCGGGATATAAGAGCCACCCTAATTATGTTCTCAAACACTTCATTCACACCGTAATGAGTAAGGACACTAGTTTCGTAATAAGGAGCTCCAATTTCTTTTGCGACCATTCGACCGTGTTCTGGAGTTAAGATGTCGGTTTCTCGCAGAGGTCTAAGGAGAAGAATACATGTCATAAACTTATTTTAGAAATATACAAAATTATCATTGATTTCAAATTACATTACTCTCAAGCTTAAGGTTTAACTCTATATACATACATATATTCTGACAAAATTCAATGAGCATGCAACCATACAAAGTCGACACAAAACAAGTGTCTGTTAAATTACAATATTCAGTAAATAGTCCTTAAATGATGTGACTAACAAACAGCTGCTGGCATAGAAACAGAAGTGTTTTAGATTTTGTATAAAGGTATTAAATTGACTGTAAAACTTTGGAAAGTTTTAAGTTTAAAACAGAATAACAACAATCACATGTTCCAACATGTGGAACTCATCTAACTTGAAGTTATCACAACTGACACACAAGATACTGGTCAGTATTAACAAAGATATTCAAGGTAAAGCCTTATAGCAGTAAATTTTCATGACAAAAATACAATAATAAAGAGTGTTATTACAATGTTTATTTTTTAAATTAGCCCCCTTTCTACAGACATTTTCTAACATAAATCTACTGCTGATCACAAGAAGTTTGTTTTAGTAGTTTGGTACATACAACATAAACCAGCACACAAGACACATTGTCTTAAAACAAACAGTTAAGCTTCATCTTTCCTTCACATTATATCACTCAACTCTGATCACATCTGATCAAGCTCTACCTGAGGAGACCATGCATTTTGACAATAGCCATTCAACAAACTTTTCTTTGAAACTGGCTCCCTTGTAAGGATATCATGCACCTTTCCTCTCTGCTGGCTTTCCAGAATACAGGGTGTCCCAGAAGTCTAGACCCATATGGAAAAACACACAATATATTCTGAAGACTAAATAATAAAAATCTTATGACCTGAGAACTTTTAAACTTTCTTCTTTGGAAGCAAACTGAATAAGGTCTATCTATTTGAAAGTCTCAGGTTATGGGGAAGAATACACAATGTATTCTTCATGCAAAATTGTAAAATCCCCACAAACCAACCATTTTAATAGATAGACATTTTTTATTCAATTTGCCCTCAAAGAAAAAATCTGTCTTTTAAAAGTTCTCAGGTTATAGGGTTTTATCATTTTGACTACATGTTTTTCTGACATCATCAATGCATTCATAATTGATTTATTATTTAAACTGCATACCATTAGAAGCAACACACCTAACAATTTTTGTTATACTGTGCCACCAGGGTATTTTATTTTCTGAAATATGTACAACTGACACTAGAAATATGTTTAACTTTAAGAATACAATGTCTATATTTCCTATAAATCCAGACCTCTGAAGCAATCTGAGTAGCTTGTGAATAAAGATGATTGTTTTTCAGGCCTTGTTTCAACCACCCAATCACAAAGAAATTCATAGGTGCTGCATCCAGTGACTTCACTAGTATATGTCATGTAAGAAAGAGTTGGAATATCTATTTCTCTCTCCAACTGCTTGATGTATGCAATGACTGAAGAGGTACCTTCCACAAAAGCAACATTTGTATATGATTTGCACTGCTTTGCTAGATGGAGGTACTTCTTGACTACATTGTGTATTCTTGCGGATGGGCACACTTGTTGAGGGACTCTTTCTGAATGGTCACAGTGTCCCAAGATAATATGTAATATTCTTTTTCTATTCCAAAACCATTTTAAAATTTCTAAATCACTGATCTGAGCACATTTTTATGATTTGTGTGTTAAATTTACTGTCACAATTGCCTGTTACATTCCTCTTGCAAAAAGAAGTTAACTGTAGGTGACATAATAACACCAATGAAATTGTCAAAATGCAGTCAAGATTTAAATAAATTAATATTTCTAAGCAAAAGATCTTGATATATGCACATATCATCAACTTTAAAACACTTTGTTGCACAAACTGTGTGTTTACATTTTCTACTTCTAATAAAAGTTAAATAAGTACCTTCCCCACTCAGGATTTCTGCTTGAAACACATGGATGGTTGCCCCTGAAAAAACACAAAGAGTAAAGAGTTCATAGCTGCACATTCCACTTGGGGAAAACAGACTTACAATCCGTGAAGAAATTAAATAGTATCCAAACTGGATTACTGAATAGTTTCTGTGGTTCTGTCTTCAGGTCTGATTCTACTGAACACAATTGGAATGTAGTACTGAAGAGGCTGGCAAAATGTTTTTTTTTACTGGGTGCCACTTGTCAAAATTCAAAATATAAAACCATTTTCACATGCCACCACTGTTTTGTTTTTCAAAATTTAGGTTAAATATTATAATTTTATAATGTGTTTAGTAACATTAGCTAATTAATAGTTTACAATAATAATAATAGACAAGTTTGACAGTTTTTTATTTTAATTTCACAACATAGTATAAATATTTTGACTTATTCTAATTACACTTTAATTAAAATAATTCAAAAGTTGGTTTTTCCATTTTTATATATTTTCTTTGAATTAACATACCATGCACAATATTTTCACACGCCATACGGTGGCAACCATACATTAGTTCATTGACTTCTGCAGTATTATGTGCATCATTACTTTTACGAGGTTATAATGTCAGGTATAAATTATGTTAGGCTTCCATATAAGATTTGGTAAGTTTATCCAGAATCAGTTAACTGTTTTATAAAACTGGCTCAGGTATACACTTCTTCCAGGAACTTTTTTTTCATGTACCTGAAGTTAGCATTCAAATCACTGTTTGTAAAAATCTTTATTAAACCACCGTTAGCCTGTTATAACAAGTGTTCTGAACTTTGGACTTTCTCGCCAGAAGTGATTGTATCTTAAGATATTGTTTTATGTTCAAAGATCAGAACAAAATAGAAGTCTATGTGGTTTCCAAACACAAAAAATTACAGTAGCATATATAATCATGATGCATAGATGAGTTATAAACCTGATGAAGAATACGATTCTAATTTGTTTGCTTTCTAAGTAGAAGAAACGTAAAACTCAACAAACATAACATACAATTAACAGTAGCAAATTAAACTTATATAAACAGTTCTTCAAAAGTTCTCCAAAACCATTTTAGTCAAATAACAAGTACTTTTGTCAAATTAAAAAGAAATCTACAAACTAGTTCAATCAAATCAACATTATCTCTTTCATTTATTTGAGTGAATTATTTTTAGTAATAAAATACCAAATAAAAATGGCCAATATGGCTGACAAACAAACTAAATTATACGGCTTGTCTTGATTTTAGTTTCATTTTATTTGAAACAGTAAGATTTTATCTGCTATTTTAACAAAGATTTGAAATAAATCTCTAAAACAATTTTTTTATTATTAAAATACAAAATAATCAAGACAAAATTTAAATATTCATATCATTATAACATACCAAAACAACACAGTTATTTTTGCATACAAAACCTCCTTAAAAATGTTACATGAAATACGAAACTGGAAGATAACTTTTCAAATCTCTTCATAAATATCATCTCGTCCAAGTAGATCTCTAGTAATTTAAAATTAATATAACTAAGACTAACCACTAAATGTTAAAGGTTTGAACATGCAAAAACAATTACCTAACAAAAAAACAATGTAACTGGTAAGGAGAAATGTGAATTATGCAATGTAATATCACTAAATCGACAAAATATATCAAATTATCCTTAGATTTTCCTTTATAAAACTACTTTGTGTTTTTTTAAAGATAGATATAAATCACCAAAGTTAGTGCAAGATGACCAGTGGAGTAACATAATATCAAAATATCTCAAAGACTTTTTTTATTCACTGGAGGTAATATACATTATAATACAATAAATATGAGGTGTGTAAACACCATCTACTGATGTGGTTATTAAATACAAACCTGAAAAAAGGACTACGGTCACGACACAAGCTCAAGAACTCTTCATCTCTGTATATGTACCGGAGGTCATTCTTACACCCTACCAAAACTATTGGTGTGTTTGGACAAAATTTTCGAATTTCAGGATACCATACAACCTTACAGTTTCGAAGTGATAATGGATTGGCAATTGAAAAGCAGAGTAAAACAACATCTGACCTAGAAAAGGAAACAAGCATTCAAATGTATTCCAAAATCACAAAACCCCATTAACTAACTCATGGAACCTCTACCCAAACTAAATTGTTACAAGCTGCATCACATCAAAAGTGTAAATGTATCTCAGAATGGCTGATACGGGTATTAACATTTTTATTGATAAGAAGAGAACAACATTTTGACCTTCCTAGGTCATCTTCAGGTCAAGAAAGAAAGAATTTGAATGTGATCACTGATAGACATATCTTGGAGACAAGAGTATAAACACATGTGGGATTGTATGGGGCGTTGCAGGTAGATGTTAGGTTATTAATTACAATGCTCAACAAAGTTTTTGCTTCTTGAACACTGTTGGGTGTTCTTTATAAAGTTTTGGCTGCTGATCAAGAAAATCATATCCAAATTTGTCCATCACATACCGTTTCATCGAAATCAACGAAACTGGAATCCATCAGTACTTGCAGACTACTGTTGGACACTGCAATGTGATGTACCAGACATTGAATACAAACAAAAATTGGAAGCAAAACACTTTTAATTATGTTGAATGTAATAGTATATTAGAAACATAAACACAATTAAATATGTTATTGCCGGTAAACAGTTAACTGTCTATTTCTCAAAGTTCCTACGTAATGAAGCAAAATCAAAACTATATTTGTGCATACCCAACAGATAACTGTCACAATCAGCAAAAACTTTTCAAAAGAAATGTTGTGTAGTGTTAATATAGGTATAAAAGTGTTCCTTTATATTGATTTAATTTTAGTTTTAGTTGTTGTATAACTGAGGCTTCTTTGATTTAGCATAAATTTCGCTACAGTTTTTTTGAGAAAATTTGACATTGATGAAGTGTTGTTTTATTTTGCTGATTTCATCATTAATTTTATCGGGCAAACATAGTTTTGTGGTTGCATTTATTTGGTTTCTTAGTATGGTGAGTTTTTGTTTCTTTTCGTGTACCAAGTCTCAGAGAATGTATAATTCAGTATGGGTGATTTTTCTGTGGATTTCTGTTTTGAACTGTGTATCAGTTCTGGTAATTTTGAGGTTAAGAAATACTTATTTGGTTAGTTTTTTCATATTCACAGGTGAACTTAATGTTAGGGTGTATATCAAGTTCATGTGATTGACAAAAAAGTATGTGTTCTGTAGCTGTGAATGCAGCAGTTGCACCATCAACATATCTGTACCAGTATAATGGTGGGTGTAAGGCTGAATTGATCACTTGTGATTCAATGTGTCATAAAAATCTTGGCTAGAACTAGTAGCATGGGATTCCCCATACTTATGTCATTTATTTGTAGGCAATTTTGGTTGTTGAACATAAAAGCTAGTTTTGGTGGTAGTGAGACATCAAAAGTTCCTTTATTAATTATTACCATCTGTACCAACCAGTCTTGAATAGACCTATTATTCTCTACCTTAATTGCTCATCATTTAAAACTATTAAAAGGTTATCAATCAGCACTGTTTAGATTCATCACCAAAACAAAGTATAGCATAAAATTAGTCAACTAAATAAGTAATGTAAACTTAAACAATATATACAGCTTTAACAAATAATGTAACAACACCATATATAGTTTCAACAAATAACTGAATAACACCATATATAGTTTTAATAAATAACTTACAAACACTACATGCAGTTTACTAAATTAACAAGTCATTAAAAGTATTCCTAATTAATCACAGAATGATGAACTAAACATAAAACATACTAGCAAATAAACAAAATAACTCTTTTGACTCTTATCAGTTAATCTCAGTTGTGATTAATGATTGAACAGTAAAGCCCACCAAAACATAACTTTCAAGTTGGAAAATATAAATACTTTATCCATCTAGCTTGAAATATGCATTCATTCAGCCTTTTTAATGATGAACAATATTATCATATTCTTAATTATGAATAACATTCTCACATGTTAATAAAAATACTCCTATACTTTTAATAATGAAACATATGATCATATTCTTAATAAGAAATACTATTTCATGTTTCAATAATAAACAATTTTCCATTTGCGAATGATGAGTTATCATGTACTTAATGATAAATAATATTCTGTTTCAATAATAAACAATATTGCAATATCTTAATGATGAAAATTGTCATGTTCTTAATGATGAATAATATTCTCATGTTTCAATGATAAACAATATTGCAATATCTTAATGATGAATAATATACGTGTTTCAATAATAAACAATATTCCATTTATTAATGATAATAATATTCTCACACTTCAATAATAAATAATATTCCATTTATTAATAATGAAAAATATCATGTTCTTAATGATTAATCATATTCTTGCAGGCTTAAAGATGTATAATATTCTGTTTTAATAATAAACAATATTCCATTTATAAATGATGAAAATTATCATGTTCTGAATTGTGAATAATATTCTTGCAGGCTTAATGATGTATAATATACTTATGCTCTCAGTGATAACAACCATTTTTAAAAATTAAAAACTAAATTATTCCCATGTTCTTGATGAATAACGTTATTTTTATTTTGTTAATTGTGAAGAATATTCTCACAGATTTAAAGATATATAATATTCACATGTACATAATATGAATAATTCTAGATCCATTTACATTGCATATCATTTTCTCAAAGGAAAATGGGAAATCATACAGTGATTCAGGTAAAGAGCTTAAAAACGATTATTCTAAAATTACCACAACAATGTTCAATTACTTCTTGAATTTTCTCATGACATTTTAAATGTGTATGTTATGTACAAAACAGTCAAGAATTTTGAAGATTCATATGAAAAATTTCATGCTAGAAAACATATATTGTGCAATGAGAAAGTGATAAACAGTGTACTGAAATTTCATGGTTTATCACTTATATCTTATTAAACTGAAGTCATCCAAACATCACTGATTTGTTATGTATAGTCACACCTTGTGGCTCACAAAATATTCTAGTAAATGCACTCACAACCTCAGAATGGCATAACATACCTTCCATATGCAAATCTTCTATCTTTATCATGGTCCCCAAAAGTGTCCCACAGCCGAAGCGAAATACTAACACCATCCACAACATCCCAAGAGCGTTCCAATACCTACTCATAACACAAAAAAAAGACTGAAACTTCTTCACAATGACTGGTTTAACACATATTCTTTATCACTATAAGTATGAAAAATATTACAGTCAGTTCTCACAATATTATTTAAATAAAAAATAATATTGAAATATGATATGGGTGTCACAATTAACTATTCTCAAATCAATTGAAATACTAATCAATGATAAAAGTAGTATCACTTCATGCATGCTTCAAAATTTTTAGAATCTACAATAATATGTATGGTGTCTCAGAAATTAAATCAATAAACAGGATTGGAAGTACCGTTTTTCCTATGGATACTTCACATTTAAGCCATGCATCATGTTTCATAGTACTACCACTTATTATACTTTCAAGTTCTTACAACAAACAAAATATAGGATTCAGTGCTCAATTCCATTTATTAATCCAAGACTTATATCTTACACATGCAACTCCTCAGACTGTATAAAAAATAGATCATTCACTTAAGTAAAACATAATGGTACACTTAAAGAAGTGTTTAAAACTCTACGTTGTCATATAGTTCATCTGTCAACAACCAAAACAGTGTAATCTCAAAAGTCAATCAACTATCAAATTTTGTTTATACTCTGAATCATTGTTAAAACCAATTTTCAAAAAGATATGAAGATAAACACAATATTAACTCAAAATATTATGCATGATAATATATATATATACATATTTCATAATTAAGTTTTGTTTTTTACAACATTTGTTAAGATGAAAAACATATGTATCTAGTCCTAATGTTCATAAAATATTCCTTTAAGTTTTAGTTCTAGAGCACACAACTTCAATATTTACATGTTTGTACATTTACATGTTTGTACACATGATATTGTAATAAATGTTTCATCAATTCTCTTTTTCGAGTCTACTTTTTAATATTTTGGGAAACGTGGATAAATGTTTAAAATATTCTCCACACCAAAATTATAGGAAAACAAATCTTTAGAAAATAATAAAAGAATAATATTTTAATATAAATAAGTGTTTATTGTTAGAAAATAATGTAAGCCACAGATCTCAGATGTAAAGTGTTAAGACAATCAAAAAGTTAGTGTTCAAGATCAAAACTCAAATTATTGTCTTTAAAACTATAACACATAGTGCTCTTTTAAAACAATACTATGGCAAATAGCTTTCTTACTGTGCATATGTACATTAAAATTTCATTAAAAATTTGACATTGTGGCATAGTGAAGTGACAAAATTAATGGCAAATCCCTGTCAAAAAGATATCATATGAATATGCCAATGAAGAAGTTGCTTCATATTTCATTAAAAATGTATAACTGATATTGAAATTATGTTTAACCTATAACTTTGAGAGCTCTTTCAATGACAAAAGCCCCTCTAGTAGCTCAGTAAGAAGTCTGAAAATTTATAATGCCAGAAACTTGGTTTTGATACCTGTGGTGGGCACAGCAGAAATAGCCTGTTATGTAGATTTATGCTTGACAAAAAAACAGTGACTATTTCTATGTCAGGACTAAAGCTCTGCAATTCTTCACCACTAGGGGACAGTGCCAGCAATAAAAAGATCAGGCTTCATCAGGTAGAAACATACTTTCACTGTAAAGAAACTAGTTCTAAAAATGTTTCATAAAAACCCATTGAGTAATACACACAGTTACTTTTTAGAATTGTTTTACGCAACTAAAAATCAGAAAAATGGGAGATCGTTTGTTGAATCACGAGCAAAAACAAAGCTACCCAGGCTTATTTGCACTAGCAATCAATATTTTTTGAAATGATAAGCGAAAGGGGAATGTAGCTGGTAAACTTTATGTTCTCTTACCCTTGTCAGACTGTACAGTAGAATTTGAGAATTGGTTTCATAACAAACCCAATACCCCAAAGTGCAGAGCACAATTTATTTACTCTTTTTTTGTTGTTTTTTGTTACACAACAAAAATAAAAGATCCACAATCCAGCATACTACCTCCCCAACTACACTAGCCCAATAACTGGGGGGGAAGGTAAAAGTCACCAGAAAAATTGCATAATTATAAAACTTACCAATTAAATCTTTATTTCAATAATGATGTTTCTGTTAAAGAAACTGAATGATCATTACTATGTGGCATACACAGCCTACCACTTCAGCTATTGTTACATACACACAAAATATAAAACATGCTTCAGTTTTACAGAAACTTTTCTGCAAATATTCTATCACCAAATCACACAAGCTGCTAAAATCTTTCTTTCTATGCCAAACCTAATAAAAGTGCATGAACAAACCAAAGTTCTAGAAAACAACACTGGGAAACAAATAAACCATGAAAATAACACCTAAATAGAACCTTTCTTTAGTTAACCAGTCTATGAAATGAATATATAATATTCTGATTGACACCATCAAGAATATGTTTATTTCAGTATAAAAATTAATTTTCTTTTGAAGTACGCATCTTTTTATATGGAATGCCACATAAATCTTACAAATCATTACTAGGCCTAACTTGTTTGGAAATAATCCTAAAAAATGGGGTGCCTATGCTTTGCTGCCCAGTGCAAGTATTGTAACCTGAATTTCAATCCCCTTTATTTACAGTTAAGCTACTGAAGGAGGGTAGGAAGGTTACTCACAACAATCAAATAATTCATCTTATCAACAACAGTGCCCCAAATGTTTGTTCCCAAAATTTTAAAACTACGTCCTTAGGTAAAATAGCTTAGAACAATAACTCTCAAAAGTAAAAAAATTTTGACGCAAATAATATAATTTCAACAGCAAAGGCAGTTTAACATTTCGTAACACCAACACTTTTGGGCTTTCCACATTTCATTAATCAAGCTAACTGTCACGTAAACACCACTTGCTAAGCAACAAGAAACAATGTCGAAAGCTAACTCATATCACTGACCTAGACCACTTTTCTGAGCCTAAAAAATCAAGAGTTGATTATTCATTCAACCAATAATCACCTACATAAAAAATGTCTACGAGTAAATCGATATTAAACAACGATTATCGATTCCAATCCATGATTTTCTTTTTCAACGCTTCCCATACCTTGATAGTTACTTACTTGAGAGTAGTAAGTATACATAACTGGAAGCTAACCCTCAAAACATTGACTGAGATTCCTCGAGTGAACAATATTTTACTCATCTTTGTGCCATTTTTTTAGATGCCCTCTCGCTGGATAAAAATAACATCTTTGTTTGAATAATTAATACAAACAAATTTTAAAATATTATTTTTTCCTTAATTGTCAATGGAAAAAAAATAAAAACTTTAACTAAAGTCTAGCTAGTAAATTCGCGACAAAAAATGGGGTACACGGCTTAACAGATAAACAAGTATCTACATTTTACGTACGTATACCAAATTCAATTGATATTACACTGGTAAATCGATAAAACGTGTATGAAATCTGATTCATTTCACATAAATTAAACAAGTGTGAAGCTAATACTCGACAAATCAAAAAAAGGATAAATATACGTAACTGCATGGTTAAGGAAAAACTGGAAATTAGAAATGCTTTACGAAAATAAAAATATTTGTTTTTTTTTAGTAATGGTTAAATGCTACCATTCACTTTCTTTATTCAAATAAGTGTCTCTATAGCTAATAAGAAATAGCCATGTAAAACATGTGAAGGGACCTCTTGTGTCAGTTTCACAAACGTGATCACAACCACATACATTAAACAAAAATATAACGATGAAGGCTGACACACCTCTTCACACACCCACTAAAACTGAATAACAAACTGCGACAACCAACGATTTACAGTTTACAATCATCACTGACGTCATAGCCGACCTTGAAATTTTGTTTCATATATACCTCGGATGTTACGCGCACGCGAACTGTTCACGCTCAATATAATTTAACCACTCCCAAATGTTGCGATAAACACAAAAAACACACGATTTTCTGCACCAGCCTTACTAACTATAAACACGTATTCCGAACAGTGTTAACGACACTGACATTTAAAATCATTTTGTAACAGCTATATGACATGAGGATACTTTTAAAATACACAGTTTTGAAATCTCAACATTTTAGAATAACCGTTTTACGGAAGCAACTCACTAAACAATGAACAAATTCTGTTATCTGACAACGGGCCTCACTAAACAACAAAAATTCTGTTACCTATAAACAAACCTTACTACACAATGAACAAATTTTGTAACTTGACACCAAACCTCACTGAACAAACATTCTGTTACCTGACAAACACCTTACTAACCAACGAACAAAGTCTGTTACTTGACAACAAACCTCACCAACCAATGAAAAAATTCTGTTGACAACAAATCTTACTAAACAGATTCAGTTAACTGAAAAAAAAAAAAAAAAAGATTCTATCACCCGACAAAAAACCTCAATAAACAAGATTGGGAAAGCCTGTTTACAACATTACTTTCATGAAATACAAGGTCAAGTGGTAAACAAATCTATTAATATGTGAGAAACGAGTTTCGTTGTGTATTTCAAACGCATTGTTAACACTAGAAAATCTTTTCCATTAAATAAGAACACGCAGACGTAATTCTAAAAAATATGAGTGAAAGTATTGAAAAACTTTTCATATAATATGCCATATCTCGTGCCGACGAGACCTTTCGCGCCAATACCAGAGATCATGAGGCGGTCAAGGATAGGGCATTATTATTTGAATTATCTCCACATCATTGTACTGAGAAATAAGCACATTGTCAAATCATAAAACGGATTTTTTTTTCGCTCTCCATTTTACAATAGAGCTCTTTCAGTCTTAAAACACGAATCTTCATCGGTCAACAATGAATTTTTGTTCAATGAAGTCTCAGTCAGGTGAAAGAACGGAAATCTCGCAGGTATATTAACTCAGAGAGAAAAAAAAAACGTTTTTTAATTCTACGTATTAATTCACCAACATCATGAGCATCAAAATACAAAGATTGTCACTATACGTTATATACAACAGTAAACAGTTTTTCGTTAAGGTAGATATAGATTGACTGGACTAGAATGAAACATACGAGTGCCGACAGGAACGCTACAATCACTGACTATATTGTACTCCTACCTCTTTATAGATTCGATACTGATCAATAGCCCATACTGTTGGAATGTGGTGAGTCATCAACTGGCTTAAGGTAAGGCGTGCATTGCAAGCTCTAGCGCATATAAGACGTGTTTTCCCCACGGCCGTATCTCCAACTACCACACATTTTACGTTCTCCTGATGAGGCTGTTCATTGTCCATTGTCGTCCATCCTCTGTTTCTGGGAGAAGATCTGAAAAATTGGATGAAAATATGTGATGAGGCTTATCAAATACCGAGTGTCTTTCTACTCACGAGCGTTTCGTTTAATGTTTTATTATTATTATTATTGTACCCTTTAACAAGGCACAACTCAAATGTCGGTCGTTGGTAATATGTAGGGGGGGGGGACAATGTGCACGGGTGTAGGGCTGCTGTTCAGCTGATCTCCAACGTGAAGTAAACAAACCTTAAGAACGTGTAGTAACGGCTAATGGTGAAATCACTTTAATGGCCCCCCAATGGTACACCAGTATGTCTGTGGATTTATACCGCTGGAAACCAGGTTTCGATATCCGTGGTGGGTAGAGCACAGACAGCCCGTTGTGTAGCTTTGTGCTTGATTCCAAACAAACCAAAAACAACTTCAGTGAGTTGGAAAGGAAGTGCTGTCAATAACATCACACAATCCGATAAGAGGGGGCGGTAAGATATTTAAACAAAAGTTCTCCTCTGCCGTGCCCACCCTCCGCAGCGTGGACAGTGGTCATCCTCCCATAAGAGTGAGCAATAAATCCACATTTCAATAGCGATTTGTCCATCGTTGGACCAACTAATAAAATAAATATCGTCACAACCCTAACGAAAAAAATACTGGTGTAATAAAGTGTTTGTCCACATAATCTGAAAGAAGAAAATACTGGTGTAATAAAGTGTTTGTCCACATAATCTAAAAGAAGAAAATACTGGTGTAATAAAGTGTTTGTCCTCACAACTCCAACGAAGAAAATACTAGCGTAATAAAATGTTTCGTAATGTAACTTTTTTTTCATTTTATAGACCAAGGTCCGTGCCAAGGGTAACGAGAGTGATGTGAACCTTCAAAACGAATACTTGTAGGGGCAATGATAGAGCAGCACCGATTAAGTAGTATTAATCAAACTTATGTTAATTTCAATAAACGTATATAACATTACCTGATAAATCATTACATAGATTAGATTTTGTTTTTTAGAACGGGCGAGAAATGAATATTTCATTAAGAGGCAGACGGTACGGCTAGCACCGAAGTTCTCTTAATGTTCAGACCCGGCATGTCCAAACGTGTTAGGGCGCGCGACTCGTAATCTGAGGGTCGCACCAAACATGCTCGCTCTTTCAGCCGTGGAGGCGTTATAATGTAACGGCCAATCCACTATTCGTTGATAAAAGAGAAGCCAAGAGTTGGCAGGGGGTGGTGATGACTAGCTGCCTTCCCTCAAGTCTTACACTGCTAAATTAGGGATGGTTAGCACAGATAGCCCTTGAGTACCTTTGTGCAAAATTAAAAAAACAGAAGAAACAAACCCTTAAACTTCACAAACCGGATTAAAATTGTGCTTTGTTTTATCCTACACACATATGGTTTCCAAAATTGATTTTTAATCGCATATAGTAATATCGACAGTTTCCTTCTATAAAGTGTGCTACTATTTTTTAAAGTTAAGATTTTAGAGTGATTTTATCGTCGTTAATTTGCGTAAAATGTTTTTTTAGTTCAATATCGCAAAAAGCTGCTCGAGGACTATCTATGTCAGCCGTCCCTAAATTTACAAGTATTAAACTAGAAAGAAAGCAGCTAGTCAACATCACTTATCACCAACGAACAGTAGGACTGACTATCAGGTTATAACACCCAAACGGCTGGAAGAACGAGCATGGGTTTTGATCTACAATCCGTGGATTTCGAGTTAAGTGTTATAACCATCAAGCCTGTACAAAAATTGGTGTCTGACATTTAAACTGCGCATCAATTTATGCACTAAATAAATAAAATATTAAAAACGCGGTGACGTAACCACGAAGTTCAGTCATAATGGCTGACGTAGCTCAAACTTTAGACCTTGCAATCCGCAGCCCGGTAAGCTAACCACCAGGTCGTGGTATTAAAAATATATATACAGTTCGTTTCAAAGTCGATGCCGCTTCCACACCTCGTAAACTAAAATGATATCACCATGACTTAGCGTATGATAATGGTTACTTAAAACCTTGACTATCATGGCGCTATTGATAGACTCAAAATTATGTACACTTGTTACTTTTCATCGCAATTTCGTTTCATCATAACAGTACTTCAAGGTTAATATGCTGACACACATCCGGGCTTCTTAGGAACTAGCCCAGGATAAACTCGTACACAAGGGCGTCTTTTATTAGGTAGTAACTTGAAATGACCGTAAATACGTCGTGTCGCCACGAGCCAGCTCGTACAGATTAGTCTGATACAATAATCTCAGCTTAATGGATGTTGTGAAAGTAAATTTATACAGATAACCGCGCGTCGTTTCTGAATAGAAATATGAAAGAGTATCGCTGTGTAGCAGCCTAGTCTCGTTTAAACCGCCTTAAAGTTTAAAAAAAAAGACAATTTTAAGAAAACTCGTATTACGTATGTCTTGTAAACACAGCAACGAACAACATTTAACTCTTTATTATATGTATATGATTGGACGTACACACACACACACATAATGAAAGAAATGTTTACGTGTTGTTTACAGTGTTGTTCCAGAAGATTGTGCAACTAGAGTTAACAGAAGTTCTGTTTTTCAGCCTTTTTTTTTATTAATATTTCCTGTTCTTATCAGTTTCTATCCACCTGGATACGAGTTTGATACATAATATTTGTTATTATGCACGACCCCTTTAGGCTTGGCATGGCCAAGCGCGTAAGGCGTGCGACTCGTAATCCGAGGGTCGCGGGTTCCCGATAAACATGCTCGCCCTCCCAGCCGTGGGGGTGTATAATGTGACGGTCAATCTCACTATTCGTTGGTAAAAGAGTAGGCCAAGAGTTGGCGGTGGGTGGTGATGACTAGCTGCCTTCCCTCTAGTCTTACACTACTAAATTAGGGACAGCTAGCACAGATAGCCCTCGAGTAGCTTTGTGCGAAATTCCAAAACAAACAAACAAGCACAACCCTTTTAAATTTTACTTGGAGAATAACCCAAGAACGATAGATCGAACTACAGTGTTCCCAATGTTACGTTTTCTTACCCAACCTGTCCTTGGGAGTTTAGACTTGATGGCCTGTCAATTCGCGAAAAACACAACGAAAATGCAACTTTTTTATTTTCAGTATGTTTGTTATTTGCTGGATAGAAGGCCAAAGACCGCCTGGAGAAATCACCCGTTTTAACCACCCGCACCACAATCCATTATTGTGTTGTCTGCAAATCAGTCAGTGGACGCTAAAATGACGTCACACAGTGGACGCCTAGCGTTGAAATTTGTACTGTCGTGACATCAAAAAGCCCCCACTAGTACAGCGGTAAGTCTACGG
Organism: Carcinoscorpius rotundicauda; assembly: GCA_011833715.1. Lineage (NCBI taxonomy): Eukaryota > Metazoa > Arthropoda > Merostomata > Xiphosura > Limulidae > Carcinoscorpius > Carcinoscorpius rotundicauda. The sequence goes on along the minus strand of CM022394.1, from coordinate 102,640,935 downwards.
ATTTACAACGCTAAAATCAAAGGTTCGATTCTCCTCGCTGGGTTTAGCAAATAGCCCAATATGGCTTTGCTTAAAAAAAAAACACGTCAAAAACCGGACCTAAAGTATGAATCACGAGAAGATTGCGCACTCTGCAGGTTACAACATGGCACGAAATGTGAAGTTCAAAAGCAAGAAAAAATATTTATTAATCTTAATTTTAGTTTATTTAATACTGAAACAGAACACTTTCGGGAACCCTATAGTTTTAACTAGTTGCTTTTTTTAAAAAAATGCGGTTATTGTTTAAAATGCACATTATTCAACATTATATTGTTCATCAAATGGTATAAAGTGTATTACTGTTTTAAATTGTTTCAGAGCTGTTACAGTATCAGTTTTGTTTTATTCTGGAAATCTGGTAACCCTAATTGTAACCTGCCGTAAGCAATCAGCTAAAGTCAGGTTCACCTTGTAGGTTTGTGAAAAATGGAGTGATGAGAAAGAACAACTTTACATATTTACAAATATTCTTTTTTTTACTTTTCTGTTAATGGACGTAAAAAGTGTAATTTAATCTGTCCACCAGGGTAAAAGAATTGGCAAAATTGTTTTCAGGAAGTCACGAGCACAAGTGTTAAACATTACACGTAACCTTCTGTGGCCAAAACTGGCCTCTTCGCCCTGAGATCCTTCCAACCACGCAAGTCCTGACAAAAAGCCACAAACTTAACGCATGCAAAAATATAACAAGTGACTAAATTTGAGGCCTGAGACGATGGCGCTTTTGTCTTCCTCTAACTGCCCTTAAGGACAGATGCAAAGGTCACTTTCTAATAGTCTGTGGAACATTTATTACTGTGGACATTAAAATTTGTCTGTTATAAGAATGACCTCCAAGCACTTTGTTTGTTTTGGAATTTCGCACAAAGCTACTCGAGGGCTATCTGTGCTAGCCGTCCCTAATTTAGCAATGTAAGACTAGAGGGAAGGCAGCTAGTCATCACCACCCACCGCCAGCTCTTGGGCTACTCTTTTACCAACGAATAGTGGGATTGACCGTCACACGGCTGGGAGGGCGAGCATGTTTAGCGCGACGCGGGCGGGAACCCGCGACCCTCGGATTACGAGTCGCACGCCTTACGCGCTCGGCCATGCCAGGCCAACCTCCAAGCAACCACTGTCAAGCCTTCTGCTACGTTATAACATTCACTTCTGGAAGAGGGCGACGTTATTGAAATCGTATCTGTATGTATGTGTGTGTGTGTGTTTGTGAGCGTATTTCGAAAACTAACGAACCAAAGCAGGCCCGGCATAACCAGGTGGTTAAGGCGTTCGACTTCTAATCCAAAAGTCGCAGTTTCGAGTCCCCGTCACACCAAACATGTTCGACCTTTCAGCCGTGGAAGCATTACAAATAACGGTCAATCCCACTATTCGTTGGCAAAAGAGTATTCCAAGAGTTAGTGGTGAGTGGTGATGACTAGCTTCCTTCCCTCTAGTCTTACACTGCTAAATTAGAGATGGTTAGCGCAGGTAGCCGTCGTGAAGCTTTATGCGAAATTCAAAAACAGACCTACAGTCATGTGAAAAAGTTAGGGCACCCTATGAAAGCCTGTGTATTTGTGTAAAGATTTTTGGATATATAGATATTTAATCTCAATTTCAACAACACTGAAAGATTGAAAGAATATAACTAAAACAATTAAAACTGAAGAAAAGAATTTTCAAGATCTTCTGTAAATGCATATTCTGAGGAAAAAGTTAGGGCACCCTACCCCCTAATAACTAGTGTTTCCCCTTTTGGCTGAAATAACTGCAGTGTGATGCTTCTCTAGCCATCTACCAGTCTCTGATATCGGTCTGAAGAAATTTGCCCCATTCCTCAATGCAGAATTATTTCAGCTGTGAGATGTTTGAGGGGTTTCTTGCATGTACAGCCCGTTTCAAGTCACCCCACAGCATCACAATGGGATTAAGATATGGGCTTTGACTCGGCCATTTCAGGACTCTACATTTCTTAGTTTTCAGTCAGTCCTTGGTAAGTTTACTGGTATGTTTTGGGTCATTGTCCTGTTGTACGGTCCAGTTCCACTTCAGCTTTAATTTTCGTACAGTTGGTCTCACATGATCCTCAAGCACCCTCTGATACACAGTAGAATTCATGGTGGATTCAATGATTGTGAGCTGTCCAGGTCCTGCTGCAAAGGTTTCCTCCTTGCATACCTCCCATGCAAGTTACACTTGTGCAGTCTCTTTCTGATTGTAGAGGCATGCACTTTCACATCAACAGTAACCAGAGCCTGCTGTAGGTCCCGTGATGACAGTTCGGGGTTTTTGGAGATCTCTTTTAGCATCTTGCGGTCTGCTCTCGAGGTGAACTTGCTTGGTCGACCAAACCTGGGTATGTTGGCAGATGTTTTGAAAGCCCTCCACTTGTTGATTATTTTCCAGACAGTGGAATGGCTCATTTCAAAATCTTTTGAGATCTTTTTAAATCCCTTACCAGACTCATAAGCTGCTACAATTTTCTTTCTGAAAGCCTCAGACAGAACTTTTTCTCTCACTGGTGCTCACTCTCACTTCAACAGTCAGGAGCACACCAAACTAAATGTCTGAGGTTTAAATAGGGCAAGCCTCATTAAAAATGCCAAAACCTCCATGGCGTTGCTAACGGTCTAAAACTGCACTACTAGAAAGGCCCAAAAGTCGAGATTTAAATCAGTTTATTTTGTTGTTTTTTTTATATACAAGATTGGGGAATTAATTTAAAAAAATGTAACAAATGGTTTTCAAGAAAATAACATCTGAGTTAAGAGTTAACCTGTTTAATTTCCTTCGAGAGCCCCTCTCTTTGAAATGACAGACTTAGAGGAATGCAACTAGCCAATAGTACCAACCGTCAACATTTGGATTACTCTAATCCAATAATGTAACCTTGTCCGTTATACTCATAAAGCACCCAAAGTATGGAAATCCATTTTGTTTTTATATTGCAGCAACGGGACACGAGCTTCGGTTTGTTTTGTTTCGAATACCATGCAAAGTTACATTCGGGCTATCTGCGCTAGATATTCCCAATTTATCAGCGAAAACTAGAGGAAATGCAGCTAGTCATAACCACCCACCCACCGCCAACTCTTGGGCTACTCTTTTGTCAACGAACAGTGGAATCGACCGGAACATTATAACAACCCCACGACTGAAAGGGCGAGAATATTTGGTACACCTTCGGATCCACAGTCTCGCACGTCAACAACCAAACTAAAAGCAAATTTATCTAAATCTAATCTCTAGGGTTAAATTAGTCATTCGTTTAGTCTTGCGAGTTTAACATCTGTCTCGAGAAAACGGATTTTTAAATCTTTTAATAAAATAAAACGGAAATCTAGCTAATACCATGAACGACTTTGATTTCCTAAGCCTAAATCTTAAGACTTTTATTAAATAGAGACGGAAAACAGTCCAAAGCGCGTCGTCAATTTCATACACATGAACTATTTGTTCACCAAATACTATCATTCATGATTTGTAGCCCAAAGAATCGGGCGGGCCCAGCTTTCAGAAAACTTATTTTTAATTAGCTTATAATGTATACATAGAAGAGAAATGTTATATTGATTAGCGAGATAAAAAAAACACACACTAAAAACGTTGCACTTGGGGAGGTGAACCAGTCTTCAACTAAGGGATTATAAAGGGTGTTCGGAAAGTCACTGGGCACTTGTATATTTATTAACAGACATGTTTCAATATAGAATACAGAAGGTAAATATGAATGACAATTATAAACAATATTGAAAGTGACCCCTGTTGGCATCAATACAGGTCTGGATCCTTCTTATTTTGTTTTTAAACACCGCTATCAGTTGCTGGCTTGAAATAGACTGAATACAATATAACAAACGAAAGTGCATAGCGAAGTGACTTTCGGAACACCCTGTACAATATCTTATGCTACTGTTTATCCATAACTCTCATCCTGATTTGTTGTTACTTATAGAAAAAGCTACACAGTTCGAAGTTTTATATATATATATCATTTTCTATTCGACGGACCCTTACCTAGAACCAAAATTCTTACATTAATTTGTGCATCTAGCCAGGTTTATAGATGTATACGCTTTATTTTAAGTTTGAATAACCATAAAACAGAATATTGTATAACTTTTTTTTATTATTATTAACCGCTTAAATGCGTCTGTTTCGTATTTTCCTGTTATTTGAGCGAACATTGAACTACTTGGATCTCTTCCACGTATCACATCCTTTGAAGTAGCGAACTCCACGCTAGGTGAGCTACCATAGGAAATATATTGATTTCTGCAAAAGAGACGGGTGTGCGTGTCTACACACCCACATTGACTAAGTGGTTACTAAATACACAATACCGCACCCGAAACATTCATTTTGACTAAGTGAACGTCACTCTCACCAGGATCTCAAAAATTCTAACCTATAAACTTTAGAAATATATTTTACACGGAATTCGTTGGAAAATAATTGCTTTATGCTAAGCGTAGAATGCTAAAGGACGGGTTAATGAGCCCCGATCTGGGTTACAAGCCCTGAAGCTCAACACAAAGCAAGCAGTGAGCCCATTTCATAAACAAAATTTAAAATGAAAACAAAAACAAAGTAGAACAGAAATTAATATTTGTCTATTTCTTACACAGACTGACCTTTATAGTGATTTCAATAAAGTGAAAAGAAAAAAGGTAATATATTTGGGGGTGGAATACAGTTAATCAGACACGTGCAGACCTTTTCTTTTGTTCTAAGAAGCACAAATTGAAGGTTAATCGTATGCCAGCGTCTGTCAACAATGGGAATTATTGAGACAGGGAAAGAAACATGGCTTAAACCAAGAATGCTGGTTGTGAATCAGAAGATCCAGTGTTCGTGTCTCACTGTCGCATAATTATGTTTCGTATTTTGGGGCTGTATGTCCATTACAAGACCGGCGGTGATATCCCACTATTCGACGAGAACAGACAAAGAGTCGGTGGTTAGTATGGTTAACTAACTGCCCTTCCGTTATCAGTTTATAATTATAGAAACTAAACACATATATCCTTTCTATAGTTTTTCGCCAATGTTCAAAACAATTTGTTTGTTTTGAATTTCGCGCAAAGCTACAAGAGGGTTATCTGCGCTAGCCGTTCCTAATTTAGCAGTAATTTGGTTTGGTTTGTTTTTAATTTCGCGCAACTATCTGTTCAAGCCGTCCCTAATTCAGCAATGTAAGGCAAGATGTAAGGCAGTTAGTCATCACCACCCACCGCCATCTCTTGAGCTACCCTTTTACCAACAAATGGTGGGATTAGCGGGTCAAATTTTAATGCCCCCGCAGCTTAAAGGTCGAGTATGATTGGTGGGGCGGGGATTCGAACCCGCGACCCTCAGATCGCGATTCAAGTGCCCTAACCACGTGGCCATACCGGGGCCCTATCCCAAACAAACCGAAGAGGAATTTGGTCCCTACCACAATGCACAACGTATTGCCACAGAAATATCATAAAAACTGAAGGCCAAATTACTAAGTTACTGAATTCTGAGAGAGAAAAACTTAAGTTCTAAACTGACTGAAACATATCAAAAGTTATAACCTTTAAGGACAATAGCATGTATAATAGACACTGTAACCGTACACCAAAACCAGTTTCGTTTGTTATTTAATCCTTTGTTTGAAATAATTATTTACACACTAAAAACTCCTAAATCAAATTGTAAGCCTCAATGTAACATTTATAAACTATTTTCCTTAATAAATAGAAAACAAAAATAAGTTGCTTAAAGATTTCTATATATGTATTAAACTGTTCGAAGAAAAACCAAAAAAATATTCAAAATGTGTTTCTATAAACAGCTCAATTTATAAACGTTATTTACAACGAAAATGTCCAACGACTGAATAGTTAAAAAGAAAACAAATATGCAATTTCATGAAGTAACGCAATACCAATAAAAAAATCTAGGGTACACTTTCGACAGTTACACTCTCCTTCAACTACATATTGTTACATTGGATACTGGTGGATACACTTTAGTTAACTAGGCCGTTTGTACATTAAAATATACCGTATACAACACTTGACATATACAGCTCTAAGAACTGGGTACGGTTAGTTTTATCAAAATACAGGGGCTGTACGATTTTTGTAGGTTATGCTTTCAGTTTAGACTTACGTATTGTTTTTTCTTGACAAGTTTTTAATGTCATGTAAAAACGCGTATTTTAATATTAGACAAAATTTTCTTCAAACTAAAGATTACGAAACGATTTGAACGACATAAAATACGAAACTATTAACTGATTAATGAACCTGTCAGTTCATTGGTTGAGCACCGGAAATAACATTTTTTTTTCAGCGAAGAACTGAAAGTGTGAGAAAATAGTAGCTAAGGAAGTTTCTGTTGAGGCCGGCCCGGCATGGCCAAGTGGTTATGGCACTCGAATCTTCGTCGCACCAAACATGCTAGCCCTTTGAGCCGTGGGGCATAACAAGTCACACTCAATCTCACTGTTCGTTAGCAAAAGAGCAGCCCAAAAGTTGGCGGTGGATGGTAATGACCAACTGCCTGCCCTCTAGTTTGTTTTTAAATTTCGCACAAAGCTACTCGAGGGCTATCTGTGCTAGCCGTCCCTAATTTAGCAGTGTAAGACTAGAGGGAAGGCAACTAGTCATCACCAGCCGCCGCCAACTCTTGGGCCACTCTTTTACCAGCGAATATTGGAATTGATCGTAACATTATAACACCACCACGGCTGAAAGGGCGAGCATGTTTGGCGCGACGACGATGGAAACCCGCGACCCTCAGGTTACGAGTCGCACGCCTTAGCACGCTTGGCCATGCCAGGTCACCTTCCCTCTAGTCTTATACTGCTAAATTAGGGTCGGTTAGCGCAGACGGCCCTCGTGTAGCTTTGCACGTAATTCAAAACAAACAAACTGTTGTATTTACTTGGAAGTTCGGCCTCTCATTTCAGTTATGCGAAGTTTATGCAAGTCGTACCTGTAGATGGGAAAATGGGACACTTTTGTTATCTATGGGGTTTTGAACTCGTTCTGCTTCGCCATATAATAATAATAATAATAATATAGTAACATAAGTTAATTTAGGTAGGTGAATGATAACATTTCGTTTAATTCATTATTCGATATTATACAACAGACTGTTTTATGTGTGGATGTTAAAAATGAAAACTATTTGCAACATAGAGGCCTAATTGATCATTAAATGGACTTGAATGAGCATTTTACTTTTTGTAACTTACAAAAACTGACCAGTGTTGAATAAATGGTAAAAGTACATATACTCTCGTCACAGAAAGTAAAAATAATAACGACAATTGCTGACGTTATAATAAGCCAGCCTGGTGCAATGTTACGTCTACCATCCAACTCTTGCAAAATAAAATTATCAGGGCCTTTTTACAGAACGTATTTTGCGTGTAGTAAGTGAAATATGAGTAAAGTTAACACTAATCAAACTGGTTTAACACATACAGCAATACTAAAGGCAACAGTTAAACAAACAAAAATAAAAACGAGTAGTTATTTTTCTCATTTGAATTAGTTACTCTTAGCGACTGAAAACAATGAATTTGTCAGCTTTTATAATTTTACTCCCCATCCAAAGCACAGACTTACGTATGCTAAAAAAACTACTGTCCTTTTAAAATACAGTGATTCATGTTTCAACTTCTATGTCATTTTCCTTCTTTTTCAGTGGTTTTATTCCTGTGTTAACCACCTTTTATAACATCACATGATTTGAACAATTACCAAGAAAGCTAGGGTTAAAGACTAAAAATGGCCGGTATACGACGCTTTTGAAGTTTTCAGAAATCTTCTGTGATAAAAGATCATGGAAGCTTAGGTTTAGCAGATAAAAAGGGGAACAGCAAAATATTTCGAAGGTTCAAGAAATTGACTGTTATTTTGTTTACGCTCACATGTGGGACTGTGGAAGAAAGCAACAACTGACGACTTTTTTAGCCATTTCGAGAAATTTGTCAGGTACGGATCAGAGATATTAATCCAACTAATGTTATGACAGACAGTCTTGGATAAAAATATGAAACCCTCTAACCTTTCTTGTTTCTTCATGAGAGAATAGGGAGAGTTTTAACAACAATGACCAGATAAACTTAATGTGAACATATAGACCTTGTGACCCTGCATAGACAGCCCTAGTTAAGACAAACAAATGTGATAGTTCTATAATACTAAATGTAAACAGACATAAATTTGACTGTGCACTTTAAAGTTGTAATGGTTGAAATAATTACGAATTTCATCCTCCCATAGCTAGTTTACAATATATCTTTAATGAAATATATTTCCTGTTATTTTTATAAATTTTCATGCCTGTGTTCTGCACATGGCATAATGTTTTTGTTATCAGGTATTGAAAGGTTAGAAACGTACATTAATCCTTTTGCTTAAAGATTGTGAATAACAACAGCAAAGAGCTTCCACCAATTTGGCCCTACCTTAAGGTACTCCCTATGGTGATTGCACCTAAATCAACTAGTGACACAGTTACATGTACAAACTGGTACAAGATAGTTTGTTTTTCTAAAGGTGGTATGTGAAAGAGCTAACAAGCACATTATTAGATTTAGTATTACACAATTTAACATTTTTACCTAACAGTAAATCAGAATTCTGGATGTGGATGCTGTATGAAACTCTTCTTATCCTTTGCAACAGTCTCAGTAGCACTAACTTATTCAGGAAGAGGGGGAGGTATGTTCTGTAAAAGGTAACCGAGACCACTTCATCTATATTCAGTACTATTACACGTCATTGGACATTAATTAAGTCATATGACACTAAATTATTATGAAATATTCACACAGATGTAGTTTTTCCATATTTTTTTTACTATTGGTATTAAAGCATAGGAAGCCTTTAGATACAAGTTACTTGTTATAATTAACTTTAACTTATCTTGTTTTAATTTTTTATTTCTCATAGCTTTTTTATATCATTTTATAACATGAAAGTGGGAGAAGGGGACATAATATCCAAAGTGAATGGACAATGATCCCCAAGCTTTCTCTCCACAATGCCAACCATACCATGTTGATATAAAAACAGGAAACTCCCTGCATCCCCAGATGTGAATTCAAGTTGAAACAGAAAAGAAGCTGGCCAGATTGTAAACTAATAACCATGAATAAAAAGGTCTTTCATTTGTACCCCTTAATGTGTTTCTTTACTTTACCATCTGTGTTTCATTTCTTCTCTACATAATATTTCCCAAACGTATGTTTTACTTGTGTGTTTAAGCTTCTCTACAAGGAATCAGTTGACCTAATATTACAAAATTCATTCTCATCAATTTGATTGTTTGTTATGTTTTTTCTCTATTATAGACGAAGCAAACTAAAAAACACCTTCCTTGATATAAAAAAACACCTCCTTATTTCAAAAGGGAGATTTTAATGACTCCAATAAACTCCCCCTGTTTAAAAATCTTTTATTTAAAAAGATATAAAGAAAGCAACCAAACTCAGTCAATCTCCTGTTATTTTTCTGAATTGGATTTCCTACTTCTTGAAAGTGTCTTAATGGTGGTTATTTTACCAACAAATATAACCACTTTTTGAGTTATAATTTCATGATTCCTTAAACTTTTTACACAAGTAATTTTCAACTAAACTATTAATAGCTGTCAGTAGAAAACACAGTAAACAGAATAAGACTTCTGACTAGTTTTTGTTCTGTTTACTGTATCTTTTTATTATTTGTAGCAACATCTGACTGAGGGAATATTTTAAAACAATTAGCTGCAATAACAAAAACAAAACAAGTACAACAATAAATAATAATGACATGGATACGACAAAGAATCCTAAAATTCACAACAGCAGTTTAATATTTATGTTAAAATAAAAACCCATGACAGTTATTTCCTCGTGCAGTTCAAACTACAGAAAATATTTATTTCTTTACTTATTCTGTATTCAAACAGTCATGAAGTGGGTCATTTTTCATCTGCACTACAGTTTTTATTCTTTCTCAAACAAGAATATGAAATGTTTATGTACCTATTCATGTCACTTAAGTTATTCATTTATGACAGAAAATGTAAAAATTAATAAACATTCTTTACAAAGTCAATTTTAATGTACATCATAATGATGTTATAAATCATGAATTATAGGACATCAAGAGGCCTTTTGGTTATCAAGATGTCACAACTTCCTACTTCCATCAACAAATGGAACACTAATAACCAAATCCAGCCCTAATCCCCCCAAGTATTCATCAAACACTTTCTCAGCTTCCTTCCTGTACAGAGTTGGGCAGTTAATGGAATTTGATAATCAATTATTTTCAACTAATTTATCATTTTCACAACACTGAGACAGTTAGAATGTTTAAAAATGGTAATAATCGGAAACATTAATTTTGATTAGTTGATTATTTTCGCAACATTAACTGATATTTCACATTACATTAATTGATGTAATAAATTCACATAGGTAGCCAATTAATCAACCAACTATGCTCTTATAAATAGTTTTTCTTTGAGAATAAAAATACTTTCTAAATTTTTTTTGTTATTACTCTTATGCAAATACCTTGCAAAAATATTTACAAAGAGAATTACAGACAGCAATGGCTGTATTAATGTTATGTGTTTAACCTTAAAATGAAACCTCCCACTCTCCTAACATCAGTACAGGAGATGTTTTTCCAAAGTATAGAAAATTATCATTCTTTCCATATAGAAACAATTACCTGATAAAAAAAAGTTACCTATTTTCTGCCATGAAGTATCTTGCCTACTTCTTGAGAACTAGTAAAGGAGAATTCCACCTGCAGAGATACAAAAAAAAATTAAATTACAGAAAAGAAAATATTATATTTTCAAGGCTATTATCAAACAAACCTAATATATTCAATGTCTATAAAATTAACTACCAGTTTCCAAAGTTTTAATTCTTTTAAACATGGTCCATACACAATAAAATGTATACATATAATGAATTACTTTTATATAGGTATGATCTTATGAACATCATTACAAGTCATAAATATTTCCTTTATATTATAATTATACACTAATCTGATACAATTACCTAACTTTTGTTTTTAAAGACACAACTCCACATAGATTATATCTAAACCCTAGTGTGTTAGTCCTAAAAGAACATGACCATAACTTTTAAAGTGTACAATTCAATACACACTTAACATTAAAACTAAATTATACCAAATAATCATGTTCTATTATCACTTAAAACATCTCCAACATGAAAATAAATTGTATTTTTTTTAAGATTTGTAAGCTGTTTTGGATTTTAGAAGCTTTGGTTTGGAATACCCTAATGATAATGGTGACAAAAACCACAACACAACTAGTTTATTTCTTGAAATACTTATAATATTTGATATAAAGTGAAAAACTAAACAAGTAATGTAGAAGAAAACTTAGAAACTTAAGTATCATGTCAAAATATAAAAATTTTACTTTTCATATCCTTAACCCTTAAACAGCAGGAATGTTGTCTGTAGCAGCATCAATTGATAATGGCCACCATTTAAGGATTAAAAAAATCTCTACATTAAGTGAAATTACAAAACTGACAGTTAAAAGATTATCACATGAAACACTCAGGCTTACTCTTTATCATAAGAAAACAAACAATTGTTACATTTTTTCCTCATAGGAAGTTTTATAATTTGTCAGTTCCATTCACAACAACTTTCTTGTTTCCTTAAGTTTATTTAACAATATAAGATTATAACAACGGCTAAGGATCTTACAAACATGTGGATGATGTCTCCTCAGCTTGGTATACAATCTTCAAAAGTTCAACTTATGAAAGATATTGGTATAATTCCCTAGAAATGATAACACCTTATAATTATGCTGCTCTGTAATGTTTGTTACAAAGAATAAAAAATATTAGCTATATTTTCAATATATCATTATGTTGTTTTGTTGTACTGTTAACTAAAAAAATTCCCCTAAAACTTGTACACATTTTAAGACCTCCACGATATACTTTTAATTTCAAACTTTAAAAAAGAAAGAAACTGATTAACAAATATAGAACAAATAAAAAGAAATGTCTTGGTACACTGACATCTATAACTTAAAACTCCCTTTTGATTTTGAAGAAACATGTTAATTTTTACTTTAAACCTGTAGATGAATATAATAGGGATAATGTTAACATAAGTCTTCATTATGTTTTGCAGTTTTAACTTAATTTCTAATTTGGTAATTAAATATTTCTCATTTTTAAGAATTATAATATTAAACAACACTAGCATAACTTATCATTGCACTTACAGGGGTATACACACATGCATCATATTCTTCAAAATTCAAGCACAGAAAGATAGTTCAATTTTTTTTTTTTTCTGATTTAAAACTTGTAACGCTTCCAGGGTTCTAAATTTTTAAGTTTCTATGTATGGATAACAAAACTACTAAATGAAAACAACTAACCGTTTACTTTTCAGTCACGTGCTTATCACAAATGTACACCAGTGCTTGACTTTGTGTCAGTTTGTACATTAAGTTATAAAGACATACAAACTTTGCAATTCTTTCCGTTAGTAATTTTATCACTATCAGAAAAGCTAGTGGTTACACTCTCAAGAAAGAGCCTTACCTTTATAAAATGCAATATACTACCGCCGAACTATTATCATACCTGCTCAGTGGGAGACGTACGCTGCACATTGAAACTCGTGAAAAAAAAAGGCCTAAGCATATTGCGCTTTTGCAATTATCTTACAAGTTACAGTTACAACCTACACCACTTGATATTTTCGGTAGAATTACTTCTTTTATTTAAATTATTTATTACATCTTTATGCTTACCTGATTTTACAGAAAATTAGAGTTTTTCCAATTTTGTTTTGTAATTCGTAGACTCCACTTGTCACTTCTTCGCTTTGTTGACAGTGGTTTTCATGTTATTCTTTTCTCATCACTTGGCTGTCATTTTGGTGACGCAAGGGATGTAAATATATGACGTCAGAAGTTCTCTGGCGCATTGTAACTCGTGAATGTATAAAATAAGTGTTTTTATTTTCAAATAACATCGAACCAGGTATTTCTAATAAATTAAAATACTATAAAAATAACGTAGCAAAAAACATTAATTTCATTAATTTCAAAAACAGCCACAGAAAATAGCAACATAAAATCCTTATTTACTGATAATAAAGATTAGACTATTTTATAACTGATCCATTATTTATATTTTAGAGCAGTTTTAAACGGATTATGTTTTTGGAAGAAAAAATATATACATTTCTTTCAAACCTCTGGAGAAAATGAGTGGATTAAAATTGTGATTAACTGCTAAAATATTTGAATCTTTTACTTCATTGATTATGGCATGAAAAAAGCAGACATGCTTAATTTCAAACTATTGAAGATGTAATTAACACAATGAAAATGAGTCTACCGACAGCTAAGTTGCTAGTTAGCGTTATATATAAAAAATAAAATGTTGTAGGCCTGTTTTTCTGTAAGTGATCTTCCCAAGTGATGTTTCAGCTGTAAATTCTTGTTAATAATTACTCATGAAATTCATATTCTTATTATAAATGCTTTTGTAAACGCCACCTTTTTTATTATTTCAGTAAATAATTTGACTTTTAAAGTATTGTTACTATTGTGAAAAGTTGAAATATGCTTTATGTATTTCTTGGAGTTGCTATGGTGACTTTATAAAAAAACTATGTATTTATATTCCTGTGCGTTGCTGAGAAGCTTTGATATTTACACATCATTAAATAAATAAATTACATTATATATAAGAGAAAAAATAAAAATCCCCTCATATACAACTAAACAATGGAAGTTTTAAAATGTTAAGTTGTAGAATATTTCTTATATTTATCTTCGTGATTGTCCTGAAATACATTCCTATGCATAAGTTTGTATGTTCAACACAAAGTCGGGTTCGGGATGGCCAATTAGTAAGAGTGCTCAACTTGTAGTCTGAGGATCACGGACTTGATTTCCCGTTAACCGAAATATGCTCGCCCTTTCAGGTGTGGACGCATTATAATGTGATGGCCAAGCCCACTATTCGTTGGTAAAAGAGTAGCCCGAAAGTTGGCGGGTAGGTGGTGATAACTAACTGCCTTTCCTCTAGTCTTACACAATTAAATTAGGGACGGCTAGCACAGATATCCCTCGTGTAGCCTGGCGAAATTAAAAAAAAACAAATTCTTTCACTGTACATGGTAAGACTGAATGAAGGAGTCATTTAGAAAGCAGCCTTGCATGTGTAACACCTTACAAGGCATTCCAATATTTTTTCTTTGTCACCCGTTGTTACAAGTGGAAGACAAGACTCGAATAGCACGTCAGAAAACATGCTTTCAAACAAATAGTTTTTGACAACGACACTCTTGCTAGTCAGGTATTAACTATCAAAAATTAGGGAGGTTTGTGTCTCGCACATTGTATTTACATATTTATAGCACTTGGCAATCGCTTTACACATCAAAAACTTTAGTATAATCAAGGAAATGCAAATAAAGTCTTCTTAAAAAGAAAAGAAGTTTCACAAATTACGCAGTCAGTTTTTTACACGATATTCAATGATAAAACTCCACCTAGAATAAACAAGTTCTTCATGAACATTTCTAAAGTTCGTTTTCTCTCTGTTAGTTTTTTGTTATTATTATTTCTACTACTCCAACAGTTGATTAATCAATATTCTGATTACACCTACTGTCACGAAAATAATTAGTTTGTTGAATTAAGAATATTTAATTATTACTGTTTTTGATTATTCCAATAATTGATGAATCGAATGTCACAAAAATAATCAACTCATAAAAATTAGGGTTTGGGGTTATTACTGTTTTTAATTATTCCAACTATTCGATTAATCATAACATTACTACTAAACATGTTTGTCCTATCCTTGTTATGCCTGACAAAATTACTAAGGTTGTCTGCCATTGTCCCCATATTTGAAATGTTAGTTGGAGAAAAGGCCAATAGGTAGCAACACTTTACACAAGTTTATACAGGGTTGTCGCTAGAAAAGCGGAAAATTTTTCAAACAGCTATTTATTTTTACAAAGATTAACTTTTACAAAGTTTGTTAAAGGCATATGTTATATTACACTCATAAATGCTCAAAATGTCGTCCGTGCATTTTATTCATGATGTAAAGAAATCAAAATAGAAATGAGTAAGCACGCATTTTATTCATGATCTCATCTGACCCTCAAATTTTCCGCTTTTCTAGCGACCATCCTGTATATATTATATAAAGATAACATGGTTTAATTAACACCATACTAAACGATTAAAATTTATTGTAAAACTGTGTAGATTTAAAACAGAAGTTCAAAATAATCTTGAAAACCAACAAAAATTATGAGGCAGTGTTATAACGGTCGCTATTTAAAGATTATTCGGACTGAACTTGGCGACCAGTACAATTTATACAAGCCAGAATATCGAAAAAATTCAGATAAAGGGGCAACAGAAAGCCTTTCGTTAATCAGTTACATAATTGCCTCTAAATTTCAGCTAATATTCGTTGACGTATGGAAAATGGGCCGCTAAATCATCGGTTCTCTTCATCGTTGTCAGCTGTAACCGATAAACCACAACGTGCCTAATGAGCATGTTGCACACCAAAACACTTCACTACAACCTAGGATGTGCCTTTCAGACAGAGAGCCCCAGTCGATCCACAACAGATTAATTACAGCCTAAATATACACAATGATACATGTTGTTTAATACTGCCCGATACACATATCACTCAATAAATAGCGCCACTTATTAAGTTAACCGTTAACTACAACAACAAAAACGTGATGAAACTTGTAACAACAAATTATTCTAAAATTGTTGGGATACTAGTGTGAAAAAAGTTTAGAAGCTATAGGGAATTTGTAATGGAAGGTAAAACTGCATTATCCATTGCTACATTTAACCGTTCATACACTACACTCACGGAGTGGATGCATATATAGTATGTTGGCATGCAAAAATAAATAATGCATTTTTTTCACCCAATCCAATTCCAACATTTTTATTTTGTTACAAGTCTGTATAATTTTATAAAAATAATCCTGGTTTCAAACCTATGCATTCTAACACTATATGTTCAGAACATGATAATGTTATAGAGTTTCTTAAAACGTTTCCAATACAAACTTTAATTGAATATATTAAGTGGAAGATCAGTAGAAAATATTTTCTAAAGAAATAGCTGATTCATTTCTACAAATAAGGACTGCAATATGAGTGATAGAGCCATTTCATCCATAAATTTGTCTTTCATAAAGGGTTCATAAACCCTTCACACCAAATATACTCGTCCTTTCAGCCATGGGGGCATTATAATATGTTGGTCAATTGCACTATCCATTGATAAAAGTGTAGCCCAGATGGCAGTGGGTGGTGATGACTAGCTGCTTTCCCTATAGTCTTACACTGCTAAATTAGAGATGGCTTGCAGAGATAGCCCTTGTGTAGCTTTGTGTGAAATTTAAAACAAACAAAACCTTTCATAGAGCGAGTACATGTGTAACAAGACAAGTATTCTTGGGCAGCACTGACTTTAGTATCTTTCTAATAATAACAAATATGATGACTACATTAACCAGAAATAAAAGATAAATATAGTATATAAACACAATATACATAACCTAAAAATTTTACACAGCATCTCAATGGATTTAAGATCTGGGCTTTGACTCGGGCCATTCCAAAACTCTCCATTTCTTAGTTTTCAGCCAGTCCTTGGTGAATTTACTGGTATGTTTTGGGTCATTGTCCTGTTGTATGGTCCAGTTCCACTTCAGCTTTAATTTTCTTCCAGATAGACTCACATGATCCTCAAGCACCCTCTGATACACAGTAGAATTCATGGTGGATTCAATGATTGTGAACTGTCCAGGTCCTGCTGCAGCAAAGCAGCCCCAAACCGTGACACTTCCACCTCCATGCTTCACAGATGGTATGAGGGTTCTTTTCCTGGAATGCTGTATTTGGTTTACACCAAACATGTCCTCTAATCTGGTGTCCAAATAATTCAATTTTGGACTCATCTGTCCAAAGAACATCATTCAAGAAGTCCTGCTCTTTGTCTACATTCTCTCTGGCAAACTTCAGTCTGGACTTGATGTTTCTCTTAGAGAATAAAGGTTTCCTCCTTGCATACCTCCCATGCAAGTTACACTTGAGCAGTCTCTTTGTGACTGTAGAGGCATGCACTTTCACATCAACAGTAGATAGAGCCTGCTGTAGGTCCCATGATGACATTTTAGGGTTTTTGGAGATCTCTTTTAGCATCTTGCGGTCTGCTCTCGGGGTGAACTTGCTTGGTCGACCAAACCTGGGTATGTTGGCAGTTGTTTTGAAAGCCTTCCACTTGTTGATTATTTTTCAGACATTGGAATGGCTCATTTCAAAATCTTTTGAGATCTTTTTAAATCCCTTACCAGACTCATAAGCTGCTACAATTTTCTTTCTGAAGGCCTCAGACAGCTCTTTTGCTCTAACCATGGTTCTCACTCTCACTTCAACAGTCAGGAGCACACCAACTAAATGTCTGAGGTTTAAATAGGGCAAGCCTTATTAAAAATGCTGAGTAACGATCTTCTAATCATGTGCACCTGGTGTGATACACCTGTGTGTGAGTTGAGCCATTTTAAGTGGGTATAAATGTGGGGGTGTCCTAACTTTTTCCTCAGGTAGAATATGCATTTTTGTACAATTACATTTACAGAAGAACTTGAAGAGTCTTTTCTTCAGTTTTAATTGTTTAGTTATATTCCTATAATCTCTCAGTATTGTTAAAATTGAGATTAAATATCCATCTATCCACAATTTTTACAAAAATACACAGGCTTTCATAGGGTGTCCTAATTTTTTAGGACTCTGAACAGTCCTTACTTCAAATAATACATATTTTTGAAAGTTCCAGGAGACTTAAAAAGTGGCAAAGCATAAAGGGTAGTGACAGCCAAATATTTCTGACAATTGAAAGCCAAGGTTTAAAATTTGTACCTGATTTTTCAAGGGAAATATTTTAGCTTTTTAGAATTTGCAATGGCTATAAATATTGTCTGATATATTCTGCTTTCAAAACAAAGAATACATTGGTATCATTTATATGTATAGAGGTATGAAATCCAATCAATGTGTATCTTACTGCTGCACATATACTGCATGTGTTAAGTATGAAATCAAGTCTGCAATTCTTTTATAAAAATACGTATTAAAGGAAACGTATTTGGTGAATAACAAAAATTTAACAGCATGTGTACAAAAGTAATTTATTGTCTTTATATTTTATGTAACACAAAACAATCTCTTTGCATATCACAATTAACCTTATAAAATAGACCCAATGAAAGGCAAGTGACTTTCTTTAGTCCTAGAAAATTTAATGCTCAAGAATCTTATAAGAAAGGGTAGAATCACAGAGACAGTTTGTCACAAACATTCTCACAGCTACAAATGTCATAAACATAATTACATAAAACTATTAAAAACTGTACATCAGAACAACAAAGTAATAACATTTTGTACAGAGATCACCACCTTAAATGGAATAATGCTGTTAGCTATCCCTAGATCAGGTACATATTCCATGGAACTTTTAATAAGCTTTCCCAACAACATATCTATCTGGAAAACTGAAAAACCGAAACATCATTAGAAAATGAAAGAACATAATCTCAACAAAGAGTGTGTACAAATATCACCACATAAGTCAAAAAGAAAAATTTTTTATAATGAAGCAAGAGGGTTTATCACCACCCCCACAAACATCTTTTGTGTTTGTTTCCGCACATTACTTCTGAAGCAGGCCAGCTGTGGACAAGACTTGAATATTCTGTCCATGATTTACGGTTGGAAGCTCTCTCTTTGTTAACTTGATGATGATCTAAGAAGGTCTAAAGGTTGTTCTGTACTTTATTTTAATTCAAGTGTTAATATCCACACCAGCTGTCTTCAGAATAGTTTGTTTGATAAATTTGAGAAAATTGAACACCCTATCACTGTAATGTGATATTTCAATATAAAAAATGCTTACAAGATTTATATACAAAATAAAAATATATTTACCACCAAACCAACATTTCTATAAACAGATCCTAGCTACCAGCTAGCAATGGAAGGATTTATTTTTAATCATAAAAAAGTGCATGTGTTCTGCCCATCACATGTATCTAAACTTGATTTTTAGTGCTGTAAGCTCTCAGATTTACTGCTTAGTCACTACAGGGCAGTGGAAGTTCCTTTTGAATAATCATACTAAACATCTATGATAAATTGAGTGTTTGGCTGTCAATGTAAAGTTACACCAACTTGAACTTAACAGGGCCAACAGCTTGTAACTATCTGCATCAAGTTACACCTACATGAACGTAACAGGGACAACAGCTTGTGGTTGTCTACATCAAGTTACACCTTCATGAACTTGACAGGGCCAACAGCTTGTGGCTGTCTGCATCAAGTTACACCTTCATGAACTTAACAGGGACAACAGCTTGTGGCTGTCTGCATCAAGTTACACCTTCATGAACTTAATGGGGACAACAGCTTGTGACTGTCTGCATCAAGTTACACCTTCATGAACTTAACAGGGCCAACAACTTGTGGCTGTCTGCATCAAGTTAAACCTTCATGAACTTAACAGGGACAACAGCTTGTGGCTGTCCGCATCAAGTTACACCTTCATGAACTTAACAGGGACAACAGCTTGTGGCTTTCCGCATCAAGTTACACCTTCATGAACTTAACAGGGCCAACAGCTTGTGGCTGTCTGTATCAAGTTACGCCTTCATGAACTTAACAGGGACAACAGCTTGTGGCTGTCTACCTAGTTACACCTACATGAACATAACAAGGACAACAGCTTGTGGCTGTATACATAGTTACACCAAGTACCAACTGATATTTTAACATTTTTAAAACACTGATCTTATGTCTTTTCCAAAATTTCATTTTCAAATGATTCACATTAGTGATTGAAACAGCCAAACAGTTCAGTTAAGACATATCCCAACTTAAATGAACATGACACTTTGGGACAACACAAGAACTACTGGTCTATCTTGACTCTGAACTAAATTAACTTTGAACTTAAAGTCAGCCCTTATCATTTGTATAATGATCAAGATTTTTCTTAAATTTACTTAAATTTGCTGCCTATATAACAAATTAAGGCATCTCATTTCAAAGGCCAACCACCCTGTTAAAGAAATAAAACTGTTTTAGCTGAACATAACTCCTACCTTGCCAAAATGTATATCTGTAGTTCTACTATTCTCACTGTTAGGTATAAAAAAAGACAATACATCAACACTATCAATTCCCTTTACAATCTTAAACACCTTAATTAATCAGATATACTCTGAATCTTCTTTTATCGAGAAAAGGCAAGTTAAGAGATTTCAACCGCTCCTCATACAATAACAAATCAGTACTAAGCAACATTCTGTTAACCCTTCTCTAAATCCTTTCCAATAATTCAATGTTTTTCTTGAGGTAAAGAGCCCAAGACTAAACAGAATACTCCAAATGTGACCTGACCAGTAAAATAAAATTATAACCCGTTTAGACTTGTATTCAATATTTCTGTAGATAAACCTTTACAACAAAATTATAACCTCTTCAGACTTGTATTTAATACTTCTGTAGAATCAACCTAAAATCCAATTTGCCCTGCCACTAGCAACAGTACAATGATTGGATGACTTTAAAGACTGATCAACCATAACACCAAGGTCCTTTTCTTTCATAACACTGTTAAGGTTATTTCCAACCAAATTAAAATTCAAATTATAATACCCTACATACATCATCTTACATTTATTATGATTAAAATCCATATTTCATTTATTTGTCCAACTCACTAGATGATCTAAATCCTTGCATAAATCATCAACATTCTCTTCACAGTCAGTGACATCCAAGATTATAACATCATCTGCAAATTTAAATAATTTATTGACCATTCCTTCATCTGTGTCACTGATGTTAATTAAAGAGATCAAAGATCCTATGATTGAATCCTCTTCTGACATTATTTTGATCAAACTCCATTTTTAACAACCCTCTGTTTTCTTTCATCCAGCCACTCTACTTATCAATTTGTTAACAGACTTGTAGAGGTTTTTTTACAAGCCTTGTCAAATGCTTTCTAAAAATCCAAATACACCAATCTACACACTTACTTTCATCAACACAAGCAGTAAACTTTTCAAAGAATGTCAAAAGATTTGAATTAAAAGATTTTCCCTTGGTGAAACCATATTGACTCTCCAATAAAATTCTAGACTTTGTTAAATTACTTTGCAAAGTATCCTTAAACCAAATTTCCAAAACTTTCCCCACAAATGATGTAAGATTCATGGGTCTATAATTACTGGGACAATTTTTATCACTTCCCTTAAAAAGAGGAGTCATATTAGTTAATATCAAATCCAATGGTACCTGCCTCCTATTAAAAGACTGACAAAAAATAGTATTTAGTAGCTCACGTATCTCATATTTAAACTCCTTCAAAATTCTCAAGGAAATATCTGGCTCAGAGGACTTATCGTTCTCTAAACTTCCCAATATTTTTCTTAACCAGCACAGAGTTAATGCAGACATCTTGTTTGATCTTGTTTCCATTTACCAACTGTTCTAGATGAAAAATACTGCTTAATTCTTCATTAGTAAAAAGTGAAGAAAAATCAATATTTAATAACCTAGTGCTATCTTATAATTGTCAGGTACTAGCCTTTCTTCATCATTCTCTAAGGGTCCAACCCTATTCTAATATTTTGTTTATCCTTAATGTATTTAATAAATCTTTACTGATAATTTTTACATTTTTAGCCAACCTTTTCTCACACATCTTTATTGATGTCCTATTTTCCTGTTTCACCAACTTTCTTGATATTCTATAATCTTCCAAGTCACCTGTTATACCAGTCAATTTAAATTTCTTAAAGTTGTGATGTTTTTATTTAATATTCTCTCTTGAACTGTTTGTGATCCAATCTGGTTTTTTATTTGCAGCTACCATTTTATTTATACACAGAGTGTTTACCCTGAATATTTAAACATTTCTACATCTCATCAGTGTCTCCAAATAACTCAGCTGCATAATTCACAACAGATAATTCTTGTCAAAACCCTACAAACTTTCTTTTTTTTTGAAATCTCTTACCAAAATATCATTATTTCTTATCTCCATATCTATCAAAACACTGAACCTAATAGAACAATGATTACTTGCACGCAGATGATCCACAATTTCTATCATATCAATCATTTCTACATTTGAAGTCAACAATAAATCTAATAACATTTTTTCTTGTGAGTTCCTTGAATAATTGGTGAAGAATTCCATCCTTAACAGTTTTCAAAAGCTTTCTCCCTCATGGTTTGACTCCAACATTTCCCAATCTATATCTCAAATTAAAATCACTCATTAACAGTTAAAATCTTCATCTCACTGTAGAGTTAATCACTAGTTTCATTTCGTGGCCTGTAACAAATTCACACTAAAAACCTTTTACCTTTGTACCCACTATGAAACACCCAAATGGATTCAATTTCCCTGCTATTATTTTTAGTATCCTCACCTTCAACAGGATGTAACTCATATTTTACTGTTAATCGTCTCCTGCTCCTTGCAATATGAAACTAAGTAAGCAATGGAAGAGCTGTAATACTACAGTATCAATAAAATGAAAATTACCTTAATATCATCTGCAATATTTAATGGGCCATTAGTCTTGTATGTTGCAAAATTATATATATATATATGCATAACAGTAAGTTACTTTATTTTACCATTAAGGGGATAAATAACATTTTCCATGACGACAAGAAACCCCCTTGAAGTAAAAGTGTTTTTTAATAACAGCTGGTATGGGTATTAAAACTTTAATTTTAACTCTATTTTAGTAAAAGATTCAGTAACCATACCAGCCGTCTTCAGAAAACAAATATTTTCATCTTCAGAGCTTGAAGAAGGACGATTTACAGTTTCTTATGAATTTTTATATTGCAATCACAGTCTAAAAACCAAATGAAAGTAATTGAAGTTGGTCAAATTATATTTATTAGTGTTCGCCCAAAAGTGATGCTGTATTTAGATTTTCAGTTTAAGACTTTAATATTTTACACATTCTGATGAAATAACTTCCACGATAAAATTTCCAGTCTATTTTTATAAGGTGTATGATAATATGGTTTAGATTAGTTTTTTTGCCAAACAGACACATGATGAATGTTATTGGTTACTGTCACTATTAATACTATAGATAAGCAGCAACTTCCTTTTGCGCACAAGCAGTGTTCGCTCAGATGTTACTTATCAAGTGAATTATTCTGTCTGTAATATAAATTTAACAATAACAGTTAGAAACTTGATAAGAACAATCACCATCTATTGAAGTACTAGAAACAAATACAGCTATCACATGCTGTGTTTTATTATGATGACCAAATTAATTATTAATATTAAGAACTATGAAATGCGGAACACAATACAAATATATGAAAGCTCCTCCTACAGATTTACCTACTGCGTTAACAATGACAGGTTAAAAAAAACGAAGGTTTTTATAATTCAAACTAGCAAGTCTAGTTTCAGAAAGCAATTTATTTTCGAATTTCACTGTTGTTTAGCGGTTTATGCAATTTCTAGGTGTACTCTGATCTCTAGTCTCTAAAAACATGAGTAAGCGTAAAAAATGTTTTTACTGAAAACAAATTAAATCTCTCGTTTGTTTGTTTTAATTTCGTGCAAAGCTACCCGAGGGCAATCTGCGCTAGCCGTCCCTAATTTAACAGTATAAGACTACAGGGAAGGAAGCTAGTCATCAACACCCACCGCCAACTTTTGGGCTACTCTTTTACCAACGAATAGTGGGATTGATCGTAACATTATAACGACCCCACGACTGAAAGGGCGTGCATATATGGTGCGACGGGACTCAAACCAACAACTCTCAGATTACGAGTCGAGCGCCTTTACCAATCTGGCCATTTTTAACTCTCGTACAACAACATTGAACTTAAAAAAAAATACATAAAAATACGAAATACGAGAGGTTTTCCATTTATTTTTGTGTGTGAATGTTTCAAAATTTATTATATAAAATAAAAATACGTCAACATACGGAAAATATCTTTTCGCTTATAAGGTCCGGCAAATAAATATCCGGCTTAGTAAGATGTGAAAATAATCAATGGTGTTAAGTTTTGGTAATTACTTTACATGTTTGTAAAGAAGCATATAGCTGCTCTTAAAAAAAGTAAACAGGAAAGACTTCATAAATAGTTTTTACTTATAGAATCCTCAATCAAGCTTAACATAAGTGTTTGTTATGTTTTAAATATTAGCAAAAAATATACACATGACCCATTTGCGCTATCCTTCCCTAATTTTATTTTGATAAGCTAGAGAAAAGCCAATTAGTCAACAACATCCACTGCCAAGATTTGAGCTAATTCTATTGGATTATGGGATTTTGCCGTCATTTTTATAAATCACTCATGACCCAAAAGACCGAAATGTGTTTTTGTAGCCCACCTCTTATATCAGCTTAACAGTATATCGTTTTGCCTCATTATACTCAGATACATTTCTCCATGTATTTAAATCATTTCTGAACTTACTTTGCTAAATTATTTTACATAACACGAAATATTGCATGAAGTTATTTTGGTTTGGTTGCTTTCGAATTTCGCGCAAAGCTACACGAGAGCTATCTGCGCTAGCCGTCCTTACTTTAGCAATGTAAGACTAAAGGGAAGAAAGCTAGTCATCACCCACCATTGCTAACTCTTGGGCTACTATTTTACCAGCGAACCGTGGATTGATAATAACATTATAACGTCCTCATGACTGAAAGGGCGACTGTGTTTGGTGTGACGGGAATTCGGACACTTGACCCTCGGATTACGAGTGGAGTGCCAAAACCACTTGACCATGCCAAAACTCAAAATTGTGGATATTGGCAAATAGGAAAAGGTTTGGAAATTGCTGCATTTTTGTTTTACTTTCCTTATTAGTATATTGTTTTTTGTTTTAGATTTTGAAAAAAAATACTGTCATTTACAGCATATCTTTATAATTTTATGGACAGATTATGAAATGGCTATCATTTATATATTGTTATTAAGCAGTAGAAAACATCATCTTATACATTATAAGAGGGTTAAAATTACCAAATTATGCTACATTACAACATATAGAGACTTCATTACTCTCTACTGCTTCTCTGTTGCCTTGTAAGTCATACCTAATTCCAATTTAAAATATAAAATAGCTTCGATATCTCGTTTGTCATGAAACGTAATAGTTTTTCTTGTTTTTTTTATATAAGGTTGTTTGTTTAAGTCCTGACGATTTTGTGACTGTTTTTGGACAATCTCAGTATTGCAGTACCAGGACAGGTTTTCCCATTTTATTTTAACATGTATGAGATATGTCGTCAAATTGTGTAACATTGAAGTTTGGTTTAGACATTTTTTTCTTAAATTTGTATCAGGGATATGTTTTGTTAAGTTTATTTTAGAATTTTTGTAAATATTGAAGGAAATTGTCTTTGCAATATGTTTTCGCACACATCTGAATGGAGTGTGTACAGGATTGATACTGATAGTTATATTTATCAGCAGTTAGATTTAGACCTGTTATATGAAATAAAACATTCCTCAAATATCCAGAGAAAAACCTACAAAAGCTTTTGTTGAAAACATTTTGTCTCTCCGAATATTTACTTTTTTTTAGAGTTCATATTGTCTCAGTGGGAAACTGTATGAAATTTAAAAATTTAGGAAATCGATTAAGTTTAAAATTATTACATCATAATAAGAACAAAAGAAAATGCCAAGCATAAAATTCAAAGTCATGACTTACACGTGTTCAAAAGCAAAGTTCACTACAGTTAAGGCTTGAGTATCTCACCACCTTTATGCCTTAAGTTACTATAATCGTATGAATGTGATACGTTAGTGGCAGTGACAAGAGAAATCATATTAATTTATTAACAAAGGTGAGATAAAAAAGAGAGAGAAAAAAAAAACAATTGTAGTAAAAGGACGCAGTATGAACTGTTGATTCTATTGGTACAACTCAATGCAACACAAGCCAGTAATTTTACATTACATATAGGGTTACAGCTTAAAAACGACACTACGTCTTAGCAACTGAAAGTGCGAAAGATCAACAAAATTAAGTTTCACGTGAAAGGGTCAATGCTCAATCCCTGTGATGGTAGCCACGTGCAACCTTACAGAAAACAAATTTAAGTCACGAAAGAGCCCAATTGCGTCCAGGAGCAAAGGTTATTTTAATGAAAAGGAAAGGTTATACGGTACAGACAGATATCGAAAGAAAAATACGTCATATTGACCCAGGATATATTTACCCTACTACAGACCATATTTGACAAAAAAAAGTCGCAATTTCAATAAAATATAAAAAATTAATTAGCATTTGTTTAATGGCTCAGTCATTTAAAAAGTGCTACAGAAAGGTGTTTCGGTCAAAAATGAAATAGTTCAAAATTTCTTGGCTAGATGTCAGGTTTAAACTGCTTTTGCAACCAGGCTCCATATTTGTTAAATTACTGGTGTTTATTAAACATATATGCTAAACAAATGCGAAATATACCTTATATGTATATGTATGACATTCTTACAAATGTCTCGAAACAAATAAGTTTATGTATTTGTAATATAATTTTGGACTACAAGAGTTATGATATGTCATTCTGATATCAGAAAAAGGAAAACAAATGTCGCGGAGTTTCTGTTCTTTTACAAATATGGAAATAAGGTGTTGCAATAAACGCAAGAAAAAAATCCATCGTCATATCCATAAGTTTTTATATTCGCTGCAACTTCTCAGACATGCTCGTGGTTGACCGGCAAATTCCTGATAAATACGATTGGTTGAAAAAGCGCGAACATCAATGTGCAGTCTCCAGGACACACAGTTCTCCTAAATGCTGATTGGTTCTTGAACGATCTGCACGTGAACACTGCTGCGTAAAAGGCTAAACTCGTTGGCGTATGCGTTATGTACGAGGCTTAAGGTGCGGGAAAATTTTAGAACAGTAATATATCGAAAGCTAACGTCAGGAACGCTGGAAGTTACTGCGTTAGTGAAGTGTATTCTACGGAAGTTAAAGGTAATGGAGCAATTACTTCAGAGCAACTTGTTATTCTGGCACGTGATTGTTAGCATTAATTGATTTTAAAAATGATCCGTGAAGTAATATACTTATAACAATCTGCAATTTTTATAGCATACAATACATTTACTCCTAGTAAATACTGGTGTATGTTAAGAACAGTAGTACTAATAATTCGTCAGTTCTTTTTATTTTGAGTTATGCGAGTAAAACATTGTTGTGTGTAGAGTATACGCGTGTAATCTTGTTTTATTAAAATTAAAAAGTTTTTTTTTTTTTTGTTTAATGTGTATGTTGCAATCATTACGCTCTATTGAGTATGTAGCCTCATATCTGTAGGTTTAGTTACGAAATATAGTCTCGTCATTGAGCATGCGTTGTTACACAGCTGACGTAGCGAACGTCTGCCTCTTAGTGCAAGACTTAGGGACGCGTTAGTTAGAATATCGATCGAGGGTTGAATAAGTTATCTTCTTTCTATACAGGAAACCTCATTACTTCGAGGTTTTGACTCTCGTAGTTTTATTCGATATAAATGCCAAATACTTTTCATATTGATTAATAAATACGAGAAGAAAATAAGTCAATTTGTTCAATATTTGTAACTTCCGCCAGAAGAGTTGCTGGAAACTGTATAATAATAATTTCAGTTACAATAACGCGCACGACTACTAGTACTTAAATTCCTCTTTTTGTTAGAGGAATCTCAGACAATTCTTTTTGTGCTTTAATAAAAACTTTTAGCGTGCCAAAACCAAAACGTTTAAATTTTATTTTATTTTAGTGTTGACACAGAAAAAGTAAACTGAGTTTAAAATACACTTCCACAAATTTCTTGATATCAGGACTAAACCACTAAAATTAAAATTACTCGATACTTTTAACAAGCTATTTGCTTAAGTTGATTGTTTGCTCTTTCTAATTTACCTTGCGCCTTGCTTGATTAATTTTATTTTGTTCCAGAAATAGAAGGAGTAAAAAAGTAAGAATCGAATATTGTTCCAGTTTGGAGGTACAGGGTGTGTCCATTGTATCTGAAATGATCATAGCCGATAAATCGCCTATATTTCCTCACAATTTCTTCACCGACTACCGTTGCCCTGAAAGCGCCTATCCCTACCGTCACCACCATAGTGAGGTCGTCAGGTACGCTTATTCTGGTAATGCTCTTCAGTGCTCTGAGATGCCACCTATTCGGTCTTGTCTCGCGGCACGAGATGAAGATGAGTTAACTCACGAGAACCAGCGCTTTCCAAAGCCCTGCAAAGGAGGAAAGCGTGTTTGTTTCGCTGATGACAAAGGTCTCGCTTTGACTCATGTTCGGGTGATGAAGGAAACATCGGACTGTCCACCTAGCTGGACCGACCAGTTTTTAGCTCAGGTAACCCAAAGTATAAAGACGGAGGAGGAACCGGAGAATGGTTGGGAGGTCGCCTTCTCCCAACCAGCCTCCCAGTACGTGGAGTTTCGTAACAAACTGGAACAACAGCGCGTTTCGCTTGAAAATGTGATAATAAAGAATCAAGAAATATCTGGCACGATAAAAGTGAAAAATATCTCCTTCAAGAAAGACGTGTTCGTTCGCATAACTTTTAACAATTGGTCAAGTTTTGAGGACTTCCCCGCCAATTACGTAAATAATGGACTCGGGGATATGACGTCGCTTTATGATACCTTTTCTTTTTCCGTGTCCATTCCTTCCGTGGCGTACAAATACGAAGTGATCGAGTTCTGTGTGTGTTTCAAGTGTAGAGATTTGGAGTTTTGGGATAATAACGGAAAAACCAACTACAGGATTATCACCGTTAGGAAGAAGAGGGCAGAAGACAACTCCAGAATAGAAAAATTTGTAGATGCTGTGACAGCAGATTTCAGTTCCTGGACATCCTTCGCTAGCTGGAGTCACTTGACAACGGAAGGACCTTACTGGTGATCCCGCCCTCATCACCGTAGGAGGCGCTGTATAACATAAGTGAGGGTTGGGGTGGCTTTACCGCCATTTTCAAGTCTAGTTGAAGGACGTACTTTTAATTCTGAAGTCGGAAAGATCATTTGATTACATCACTAATAAATAAATTTATGGAACTTTGCAACAACGTTTGTGTAATTACGCACTGTAAGACATTAGAAGTGTATTTTCGTGCTGGCAACCTTAAGTTTGTGTAGAAAGAAACAGTTATAAGCTGAATTATTTATTATTTTAATTTGAGTTTAGCTGTGGAATCATTCATACGTATAGTTAGATTGTTGGACATTTTGATTTTGTAGAATCGGTCCTTTTGAGGTTGTGTACGAAGATTTCAACTAGATGGTAAAATCAGGGAAAAGATCTTAAAACTGGGCTTACAGTAAAATATGGAGTAAGGGGAAAAGATCTTAAAATAAGAGTTAAACTAGAGGGTCAAGTGAAGGGAAAACAGTCTTGGAACTAGATCGTAAACTAATGATCTAATAAGGGGAAGCAATCTCAAAATAGGTATAAAATAAAATAGTGACACAAAGGAATAACAGTATTGCTTCTGAGGTGTAAACTAGATGGTGGAGTGAAGGGAAAGGATATAAACCACGTCGTGAGATGAAGGAAAAACAGTCTTGAAACTCAGGTATAAATCAGATGGCGGAGTGAGAGAACTAAGGTTCGTGATTATTGCTTTAGAATGTGGGTCTTGTGACAGGATGTGAGGTCTTGAAGTTCATGGATATATTTGTTGTCGGTACAGCCCAAGTGGACACCAGAACCTGAAGATGATCGGGTAAGTTTTGACTTCTCTGACATCGCTTTCATCAAATCTTGACCTTTGTGTGTGCATTATTATGTAAACATATTTCGTATTGGACGTAAGCCACAAGTAATTAATTGAAATACCTTCTGTGGAGGAAAGGAATAGATAGATAATTTAATAAGTAAAATAGTTTAAATATTAAATTAGTTTAGAAGTAACTGTAAATTATAAATTTTTAATTGCTCCCAAGTAATTAATTTTGTTGGTTCCCCAATTAAACATTGTTACTTCTAGTTAACCTACCCGTTTATAACCTAAAATATATTTGATTAATTCATTTTAAGCCTATTTAAGAAAGAACTTCAAAGAAAATTTGTTCCCTAGCCTGTTTTCACAATGCCTGTTAAAGATGGTTGATACACCATTTAACAAGTTTGTTACTTACAGGATGTCTTTATTATAAGAATAATTTAAACTTTTTAGAAAGCTGTCGTCAATATTTTAGTTTCACTATTGTTCTTTTTGTTTTTATAAGATTTCTCGTGATTTTTAAGAGAATATGCGTGATTACATACTATTTTTTCTTTAGTTTCGTATCTCGGAAAAAATTTACTGACAGTAAATTGTATTGCAAAAGCAAAGTAAAACAAATTGGTTATTTGATGGTTCAACAGTTTTATTTTGTATATTATTTTCAGAGAATCACCTTCATTCTTTGTTGTTTTTCCTTAGGGTTCCAGATCTGAAAGCTTGCTTCTAACTTGGAAGTTATAGGTTTTCTATAGTTACCGATATCGGGGAGGGCACCAATAGCGATTTGTCAAGCTGGTCTTCAAATTATGTGTGCTCTCTGTTGGCTGTACTAAAAACGAAATATATTAAAGTATGACGTAAGAGGAGAAAGAAATTCTCAAAGGTCAAATTATATACGTGTTTGTAGTTATAATGTGTGACAGCTGTATCAGAAGTGGTCAGTAACTCTGTGAGAATTTATCATATCTTCGGTACTGACCATGGGGTGCATTTCTTGTATGTTACGTAAATATTTTACCACGGAAATTAAATTCAATAATCCTTTTTATAAATAAGACATAAACGTACAGTGTAAATGTTTTTTTTTTTTTACTTTTTTTAATATATAGTTGATTCATGTCTGCCAATAAATGTAAGAAGTTATTTTCTGGCGTTATCGAATGTAGTATGACAATATTTCATAAGATTCTTAATGCCATGTTTCATTGATTTTCATTTTGAAAATGCTGGCACGTGCGTGCACGTAATTTCTGTTCCAGATTTGTACGTGTATATATAAAGTTGTTATTTTAGGCGTGTCTTTTTATTTTATTTTTAACTAGGACATTAAAAGTCTATCAAAAAGAAAAAGAAGTGTACTTTAAAATCTCTGGAATTTTTACTCCATCGTAACTAACAAGTTGCATCGGTGGTCTAGATTATTTGTCATGGGCCGTTTCTATATTTCAAAATATCTCAGTAGACGATTAAGTATTCTGTAAAAATCCTTAATGTATCTTTAGAATCTGGGAATTATATGTTTTCAGGAGCTGTAGATAGTTAAGGGTTAGCTATGATTTATGCTGTGCTTTGTATAATTTGCTTTTTATTTTGAGATTGGGCATTTTTCTGGTTCACTTTAATGGTGTATCCAACGCACGTAACTTTCGTTGCTTTTCTTTTATTGTTTAAGGGTGAATACAGAGACTGAGAACATTACTGTGCTGCTGAAAACAAAATTGCTGTTTTTTGAAAAGTGAAGTTGATGTATGTTTGGGTGATGTGTTTATCTCGTTACTATGTCAACGAGTCTGTCCTTTTTATTTTTTTGCTCAATACGTTGTTATTATAAATCAATATTTCTAAGTTTGTTTTTAGTATTTAGAGTTAAACCTAAACTTCGTTTCTAAATTTTATGTTTTCTGTCGTGTGTTTAGAAAGCAAAATCAAGTGCCAAGTGTTGTTTTGATTCCCAAAGAAGTTTTAACCTTCCTTATGAAAACAAAAACGCCCTCAGTTAGGAAGTTATAGCCCTCATTTTAAAAGCCAAAGTAAGTCTCCCTCAATTATAAAGAGCATGTTAAAAAAAATCACTTATATCCTGTGGTTATATAAATACGTTGGTTGTGCTGTATTGAAATTAAAGAAAATATTTCAGTACAAATTTTTATTGTTTATTAACGACAGATGTCGCATCACATTAGGAAGGTTAATGAAAGAATAATTGTTTCCGTTTGGAATAGAAGTTTTTTGTTGCTGTTATTATTTGTTTTTTTTTAACTCTCACTTTGGTTGAGAGTTCATAGCACCAGGAAATTATGTTTTCGTTTTCACTTTAATTTGATTTGTTTCTATATTTTTACTGTATGTTGACGCGGAATTTAACGAGTAAATTATTGTAAAAGTTAAAACGTCAGTTGAATTATTTTAGTGGATGGTAAAAGCCACTCCTATTTTGTAATAAATCCCTCCAGGGCTAGTTAGCACAGCTGGATCAATTATTTTATAGTGTGAATTGGAAACAATTGTATATTAAAATATATCATTACTGATTTTTGAGTCTTGTGTGAATTTTAATCAGGTTGTCATGAGTGACTTCATGTTAAGTCTAATTCCCAAACAAACGTTTAGGCAAATCGTTTCCACAAGTTGTATAAGAATCTTTCTCTCTCTTTCTTTCTCTCTCTCTAGTGATTGACTGATGAATTCAACTGTTAATAAGCACATGTATCGTGTGACTGTAGGGGTGGGTTGTATGTAACGGTGTTAATTTTTTTAAGACTCACCCATCTGATTTAGATTTTATCTGTTTTCACGTTTGAACAGCCCTTTAACTAGAGCACGCGAAGAATTAATTATTCATTTCATCCTACATCAACCAATAAAGAACACTCAGGGCCAAGGTCGAAGTGTTACGCATGCGTATTTATATAAAGAGGTCACTAGCTATTTAACTCGAGCTTTTCAACTTTACCACAGCAAGAGATTCATGGATAAGATTTCCAGAGTTAACTCTGTTCATTCGAGAAACAAACGAAAGAAAATTTACAATTTCGAAATCAGTTCTTTTTTAATGAAATGTTTTTTAATTCTGTGACACTTACTCACGTATTTCTATGAAGAAAAATAACTTCACGTTATTCTGCGTTTTTAGTACAAAGTAAATAACTTATCCCAGGGCCTGCGCATGGCCTAGTGGTTAACGTACTCTGAATTGAGAGTTTATGGTTCGTCTCTTTGTCGCAAAATCCTTTTAAGCACTTTGAGGCCATGAGGGCGTTATAAAAGTAACGAAATATTCTTGTTGCTAGAAATATTTAATTAGAATAACCCAAGAGCTTATATCTATTGTTGGTTGGGTCCTTTTCGATTATTCACTAAACAATGGAATGCGTTAATTTCTTCTACCGCCTGTTCTACAAATTTATCAGGCAATAAGCCTAACTTTACAAATAATGCTCGTCACTTATTTCTAGTTTTTGTTAAAACACAAACTCATTACTTACATAATTAAAGTTGAAAGAAAGAAAATTTGAATATTAACGAGTTTTGTTTTATATTATCAGAACAAACTAAAAATCACGCCAGTATCGCTTGGCTAACACGATAGTCAATTTACAAACTCACGAGGTTCATTACTCGACCGTCCACCATTGCGCGTGGAAACGAGCGTCGCATGCCCTTCTTGTATCATAAATTTTTCTTTCAAAGAAAGCGCTGTTTTCCCACCAGAGAAGCTAGCCCTGCATTCCTATTCTCGGATAACAAACATAGTATCAAAACCGCGTAGTGGTTAAGAAGTCCCTAAATTAACTGACCCTGGTTATAGAATAATTTAAACAGACGTATTATTGTCGAAGAATGCAAAATGTACACGATTTTGAAAATTCTGAAAAAAAAAGAATATCCCTTTTTTATTCATCAAATACTTTTCACGACACCAGATGAACATTTAGTCTGAACAAAGTTAATTATTTAATTTCCTTTCTTTTTCCATCGAAAACTGTAGTCAGGTGCAGTCGCTGTATATTGACACTTTCGTAACACAGCAAACAATTTGTATTCGTTTTGTGTTTAAAATATTTGTGTGAAATTACTGAATACTATTTTAAAGCACTTTTATCTATTGCCAGATTTTTTTTCACATTTAAAAAAGCCTCACCGAATATTTTGTATGTTCCAACATGCCTGAAAATGATTGGCTAAAGACCAGACGCCTCATTTCCATACTGCACGTAGTTGTGAAGGATCAGTTACGAGTTATAAAGCAAGGTGATTTTTTATATTTGTAGACACGTAATGAAAATCTCTTCTGTTCAGCTTCAAATAATTCTTGTTGGAATTTGTTAATGATTTGTTCTATAGAAGGTTAACGTCCCTAATCCGGTGCTTGAATTCGTGGAGTGTGTTTTTCTTACTTTTATACATCTTCCGGTAGACACATGCTGTAGATTTTTATAACCTTTTCCTCTGTCGTTACTTCCGCAAAGACTTAAGAAGAAATATGGCGACGACCATTGTCATGTATCGGAACAATTTATGTGAAGGGAAATCATTATCCAATGTACTAATTACTACTTTGTATAAATAAACACAATAATAAATTTTAGCAAGTTACAATTCACCAATGTATAATTAACAATTTACCTAAAGTACTCTTGTTTTTATCTATTTATGTCATCAGTTAACGATTTATCTAAAGTATTCTTGTTTTTTTTTAATGGAAACTGCACTTAAAAATATAGGATATTTATTTGTTTTTTATCACCATTACCGCTCTCGCGTTGTGTTGAGTTCAGTTTCTATTATCCGCCATTTTTATCTCCACACTGTGCTTTATTCCTCTTCTGCTGACAGAAATGTTCTTATTCTGACATGGTGTGGTGGAGACTAAAAAAACGCAGTCCTTGAGTGGTCGGGTAAGTTACCTTATAAGGAAGGCCGTAGACAAGAATGATGAACAAATAAAAAACACTTCGCTGTGGTATTGTTGTCTGGGGTCGCACTGAACACTCGGTCACCGTCAGTTAACATTTCGTACAACACACATTATTACACTGTTGTCGATTTTTTTTTATTAGCGTTGAGCTTTAACAAGGGGCTAGCCAAGCTCAGTTGATCGTAGGGTATTGAACCATGGATTTTAGCATTGTAAGCCCCCGAACTTACCGCTGATCCAACGAGCGACCACATAAAACTATAATAACAAAAAGTCATGTACGAAATGTAAAATTCGTCAACGAAAGGAGTTCAGGTAACTGAACTGGTGGCTCAGTCTGGTGGCTTTTAACGATAAAAAATCAGGTTTCGTGACTTGCAGTAATGCAGAGTACAGGTGTAACTTTGTGTTTAATTTACAATCAGCCCCCCAGTGGCTCAGCGGTATGTCTGCGGACTTACACGCTAAAATCCGGGTTTAGATACCTGTGGTGGGCAGAGCACAGATAGCCCATTGTGTAGCTTTGTGCTTAATTCAAAACAATTTACAATCAAGTAAATCCTAATTATTTTCCTTTGGATAGTCAATTACGAACGTTTATTATCTTCTATTCAGTTTTATTTTATTTTTTTTGTTTTTTATCATCTGGTACAGCTGTAAGTCTACGAATACACAACGCTAAAATCAGGGGTTCGATTCCACTCGGTGGGCTCAGCAGATAGCCCAATGCGGATTTGCTATAAGAAAATCACACACGCATACACATTTTCTACAGACCAACCAGTGTAAATTACAAGATAAAAACAATATAATTTGCGAAACGAAATATCAGAACCATAAATAGATCAAAAAACTGTTCATCTTTAACACTGTAAATTCTGTTTTAGGTGGAACCGCAGTCTAGAATTTTGAAACTTGAGACAAGTTAGTCCTCATATCCTACCCCTTACCACTCCTCACAATGCGGCGACCTTATTCATACTTTATTGCCAGGTAAAACAACATTCTTCTCTGCATTATTTTCTTTTACGAAAAGTTTTCTTAAAGAAGTTAACAAAGAAATATATATATATATTAAATAAGATTAACAGAACGAAACATCGACGTTTTTAACTTTCACAGTAATTTACTTCTAAAGTTAAAAAAATACATGTTTCGGTGGAAATAATTTCACCTTAGTTGTTTTTTCAGCTTTACAAATAAATTATTGTGCACGTGAAAACTTTTATTATTTTCTTTTAATTTTATTTAAAATATTTTGTACAAGCCCTCTCTGGGTGACATAATGAAAAACAAATAGATTTTCAATAGTTTGAAGAGCTGTGCAAGTCACTTATTTCCGGGGTATTTATAAAAAAACGTGGTTTATATTATATATTCTTATTTACAATATAAGATCCTTGTATAAAAACGCATTCTTTTTCAAGCGATATAAAGCTTATAGGTGTAGGTAGTCTAGTTGCTTCGCGCCGGGACCGGCATGGCGTGCGACTCGTAATCTGAGGGTCGCGGGTTCGAATCCCCGTCGCACCAAACATGCTTGCGGTTATAATGTGACGGTCAATCCCACTGTTCGTTAGTGAAAGATTAGCCCAACAGTTAGCGGTGGGTGGTGATGACTAGCTACCTTCCCTCTAGTCTTACACTGCTAAATTATGGACGGCTAGCACAGATAGCCCTCTAGTAGCTTTGTGCGAAATTCAAAAATAAACAAACAAACATATAAAGCTTTGCGCCATAAAACGCAAGATCAACCAATCAATAAAACTTATGTAAAACCATTAATACTTGTCTTCTGCAAGAATATAATAGTCTAAATATCAGTCATTATCTGGTCGATTTAATAAGGTGTAGCATTCACGTTCCCTTAACACCACTTGGCAGTACTGATAACCTATTATATCTATGATACGTAAATATAATAGAATTATCTTTGTCCATGTAACTGTTCAACAAGTCTTGGATGGCTCTTCAACAGAAGAGGTTTGGAGGTCCATTTGGTACAAATAACTTTTTTCAGTTTTGCGGTTTTTAGGAGTGTTTCTTACAACTGCGTATAAGGAAAGCAACTTTTCATGTCCCAAGATAACCTCTCATTAATCATGAACTTACATAGCTTCCATCTAGTAGATATATATATATATCATATATAAATATATACAAGTATTCAAATACAATCACTGATAAATTTTCCACGATATTTACGTATTAACCTTACCTCCAGTTTGTAAATGTGTAAGTAATACGAGAACGAGAGTATGATATTTCACGTGGTTCGTCAATAATCACTTGTATTGCGACATATTTTATTGTCAGCTTAATTGGTTTTAATGTGAGCGTTGTAAAACTCTAGGTCCAATAACTATTCCTAGAAGAAACCGAAGAGCTAATAAAGCAATTCATCCTTTGTGGTTTGGTTTGGTTTGAATTTCGAGCAAAGCTACACGAGGAGCTAGCTATCTGCGTCCATTCTTTGTGGCGTAAAACGAAAATATATTTTTCACTTAGCGATATCCCTCGTCAACACACACGCACGAATTATTTCTCTACTATAAACGAGAAGACAGGTTGTCCCACGTTTTGTAACTGAACAAATCTTGAACTTATGAAACTGACCCAAAAAGTGCTTAACTCGTGGACTGCACGTGAAACAAGCGTGCGTGTACGTGAGATCCCAAGAAGAACAACAAAAATAGAATGATAATATAGCACAATTTTTGGCGCCAGTAGTGATAACACTAGGTTTAGAAAAAGAACCGTCACAGTGGGGGAGGGAGTAGGGGACGGCTTGAAATGATTCATATGCAGAGTCACGACTGAATTTATGTCATATGTTATTCTTTTTTATTTATTTTTTGGTAGAAAACGTCTCTTAATGACTTAACCATTACAAGTTCTTATTATATAGATTTATAAAACTGGTTCCTCATTCGTATATTGGAAAAGATTTTCCAGAAAACATTATGGAAAATCGAGAATACTTTTAACAAAACAATGGAGCTGTCCATCGATTTTTTTCCCCTGTGAATCTCCCCCTGGATAGCGGTAAGTCTACGAATTTACAACGATAAAATCTGGGGTTTGATTCCACGCGGTGAACACTCCTGATAGGCAACTATGACTTTTCTTTAAAAACACTCCCACTCCCCCTGAAAAGAAACGAAAAGGAGAAAAGAATCTGGCGCCAAATTTGGTTTATCTAGTGTATAAACCGTGGAGAATCGAAACCCGGATTTTGGGGTTGTAAGTCTGTATACTTACCACTGTTCCCTCTAGGTGCTAGATGCTTGGAGTTGAGAAAATAAAACATCAGTGGCATTATTATATTAACGAAATAAAAAAATTGTTGAACATAACACTCAAACGTATAGTTACATGATGGCTATTTAAGTATCCATATCATTTGTTGAGAAACGGTCCATGCAAACCTTTCAAAAACAAC
Source organism: Carcinoscorpius rotundicauda (assembly GCA_011833715.1). NCBI lineage: Eukaryota > Metazoa > Arthropoda > Merostomata > Xiphosura > Limulidae > Carcinoscorpius > Carcinoscorpius rotundicauda. The sequence goes on along the minus strand of CM022394.1, from coordinate 102,602,655 downwards.
AACTCTGGTGAATTGATTCTATTCCGCTGACGAAAGCAATTTCCGATCTCCGTTTCATCTTTTAATGTTTACAAAATTATAAAAAAGTCTTCTACCCGAAAAATAGCCAAAGAAAAATGAGAGAAGGAGGTATACAGACTATTATCATGGTCTGAATACGTCATTATTTAGTTTTTAATGTCATAACTTATTCTTTTAATGTATGTTGTACAAATCTATACAATGGGCTGTCTGTGCTCTACAAGTATCGAAACCCGATTTATAGCGTTGTAAGTCCGCTGACATTCCGCTGTGCCACAGAGAGAGTACATGTAAGAATAGACAAGTTTTATTTGTTGTGAAGCCTAAAGAAACACAACAGGTAATCTTGTGCTGTACCCATTACGGGTATCGAAAACAGCTTTCTATCTTATAAACATTTAGACTTTGCGTCTTAACTTTGTAATTCAAATAAAATCCGTATGAAATACATAACAGTGTTATTTAAACTCCATTTTCCACTAAATAAGTCACGACGTGTGATGGATTTTTGTTTTTCTGTCACGCAGTCTAACTGTTTTATGATATTCTTCAAAAATTAGTTAAAACAAATAAAATAAAAATCTATTTCTTTTTATATCTCCCTAAATTGCTGCATAAATACAAAAAAAACAGAAAAATTTTAAACAACTCCTCACAGTTTTTATCATACTTTAATTTTGCACAAACCTACAAGAGGGCTGCCTACTCTGACCGCCCATAATTTTGAAATTTTTGAGTATTAGGCTGAAGGGAAAGTTTGTTTGTTTCGAATTTTGCGCAAAGCTGCACAAGGGATATTTGTGCTAGCCGTCCCTAATTTATCAGTGTAAAACTAGAGGGAAGGCAACAAATCATCATCACCCACCGCCAACTCTTGCGCTACTATTTTGCCGACGAATAGAGGGATTGACTGACACATTATGCGCCTCTGCGGTTGAAAGGTCAAGCGTGTTTGGTGTGACCAAGATTCGAACTCGTGAATCTCAGAATATGAGTCAAGCACGCCTAACTACCTGGCCATTTCTGGCTGGACGAGAGGGAAGATAAGTAGTGGGCGCAGAAAACTCTTTTGCTAACAAATAATGGGATTGATTAAAATGCTACAACGTCTCCTACGTCTGAAAAACTATCATGGTGACGGGATTTGAATCCGTATTATTTTATAAACAACTATCACCACAAATAACATCCCCTGCTGAAACAGCGGTAAGCATACAAACTTACAATGCTAGCCCGATGTGGCTTTGCTGTAAGAAAACATTCACCCCACAAATAATATAAAAAAACGCCATTTTATCGTTATTACAAATAATAAATAAATATAATGTGTTATTACAATGAGAGATAAACAAACTATGCTACACCATTTAAATAAACTGACCGTGCATTTGCACAAGACAAATTACGTTGTCTTTCTTAATAAACATACTACATTATCACACGTAATGTTCCAGTATAATTTTATTTTTATTTCTATTAAACAAAATTATTATAAAGCTTTGTGTTGTTATTATTTTTTTTAATTTGTTTATTTCAGTCTCCAAATTATCGCCTTGGTGTCAGAATTTTATGGTTTCGCTTTTAAATGAAAAATTTCTGAAGTCTTCAGAAAAACAAGAACAGACTTCAAATACATCCTAATTTTCATCTTTTTGGAACCTATCAACTTGATGAAAAGGCTCCTAACAGTCTAGAGCTGTACCAGGTCGTCGTTTTTTATCCGATGAATATTAATTAATATTTTCTATCACTTTTTGTATTTCGTCTAATTTTTTGCTAGTTTTTTTTCGCATTTCTTCATCTTTTATTCCAACCAGACACCCTCGTAGGACAACGGTAAGTTAATCGGCTTACAATGTTAAAATCCGGGATTCGATTCTCCGCAGTGGACAATGAAAGTTTGCTCTAAACAAACAGATAGGCAATCATTCTAACGTCATGATACTGTTTCATCAATGATTTCCTTTCACCAGAATATCAAACAAACTTTTACTCCAGTTGCTGAATTATAACAGTTTATCTTTGAAACAATTCCTTGAACCGCCCCTACAAATCTTTTGTTTTTCATTACACTTTTGTGATATTCTGTGCATAGATTACAAAATTTCCAATGTTCATTTAATAACAAAGTCACAATTCTTGCAGCCCGTGCATTTGAACTTTAACCTGCCTGCATCGTCTGGTCGAAACGGTGCCATCATTATGTTACCCCAACTGGAAGCTGTCCTGAGGATGGATACTAAGCTCATATTAGCTGTGGATATTTCATCTCCACAGTGAAACTGGTCACTATAAATAGAGTCAACTAGCGCCAGGGTAAAACATTTAGAAATATGATGATATTTACACATCCAATGTTGTTATCATTTACATGCAGACTAATGTCATAACCATTCCTATCGCCATGTACGTAATCTGATTTATAAGCCTAAGATGAGTAAAGCACCTAAAAAAGAAAAATTAAAACACTCAATTTTCTAGCCAGACTCAAGTTAAAATGATATATTATTAATAGATAGGTAGCTTCAGAATATCTTGATGATGTCACTGAAAAGAACTGCAAGAAATATCATCTCGGTTACGATTAACTCATGTGCATGTTTATAATTTGCAATGAACGTTTCAAGCTATGAATGTATTCTAATGAAATTATTGCTGACACCCACCTGTGTCTTTTTTGTTTGCATGTGATATTTATCACTGTATAATGGAGTGTCTAAGTGCCAAGAGCTCGAAGAAGGTTATGAATAACCAGAGTGACAAATAAACTCGAAATATCGTAAATGTTTAGTTTTTTATACATCTAAAAAACTTTTCAGTATGAGTTCTGTTGTAAAATTTCCATGTTTATGTCTAAAATATCTACAAAATACAGCAGGGTCCGAATATTTCATAAAATGCTTTTTTTTTCAAAACCTTCAAGGCACGTGCGCGGGGAAGTGTACTACTTAATCTAATTTTTGTTGTTGTTGTTGTTTGTATTAAGTACAAAGGACTATCTCTCTGTGCTCTGCTCACCACAGATATCGAATTGTGATTTCTAGCAGTGTAAGACCGCAGACATACCGCTTTGCTCCTGGGGGGCACTTGTCTGATACTTAATCACACATTTTTAGGAGGTAACCAAGTAAACTTGGAATTATCTCCCTATCCCTACTCCTGGTCGTGTCCCCTAATACAGTCATGTGGCTCGACTGAGTCAGCACAGTCCTGGAAGACTTGAGACAACGGTGAGCGTTTATTCTTCCATATTGCAGGAAGCAACTGACACGCATGCACCTGTTCAGTACTGAAATAGATACTCATGTTGAAAAATGAGTGGAACGCGCTCCAAGTTTCAGTGTTAACCTTTTTTCTTTTCATTTTTTTGTGGCCAATGTTAAGAAAATTCAGATTTTGCTCTAAAATTAAACGTTCCAACTAAAGCTAAAGCATTGATTTTATATTTTACTTTCTAATAATAAAAAATAAGCGAAACTGCAATTCTGTTCAGACATCGTATTTGTGTGTGTGTGGTCTTCTTATTGCTTTGCTGTCTGCTGTGTCCATTGAAGGGAATCGAACCCCTAATTTTAGAGTCGTAAATCCGGAAACTTATTGTTACACGAGGGTTGTCTGCGGTGGTTGTCCCTTATTCCGCAGTGTTTGTTTGTTTTGAATTTTGCGCAAAGAGAGCTATCTGCGTTAGCCGTCCCTAATATAGCAGTGTAACCATAATTTATCATTGTAACACTAGAGGAAAGACATCAGATGATATAACCCTAATTTAGCAATGTAACACTAGAGGAAAGACATCAGGTGATATAACCCTAATTTAGCAGTGTAACACTAGAGGGAAGGCATCAGGTGATATAAATGTGTTGCTTATATTCTCCTTTGTGTTAAAAAAAGTCGTGAAGCCACTGATATTGCATTTTGGTGTTTCATCTCGATATGTGTGTTAAATTGACTTAAGGTCAGGAATACCACAACAATCTGTCTGTCTGTGAATATACAATCCTTAATATTTTATCAGTTATATATTTAGTTCTGAGGAAAAATTACCATTAATTATTTATTCTCTTAATAACATTTGCTCCTCCATTTCCAATTAAACACCTTCCGAAGTAACATAAACAAAAATAATAAATCCACTAAATGTTTTATTCTTCTCGTCACCACCATCCAACCCAACCCCACTCCACACCCCCAAAATAAATGATTAAATTATGATTCGATATTTTTATCTAGTTTCTATGTTACAGTTTTGATTAATATTTCTACTGGGCCGAGATTGAATTTATAACGTCACAATAGCATTATTAAATGAAACAATATTTAACGAACGAGTTATATATAAATAACAATTGGATGTATCAACATTTGTTGTTGTTAATAAAGCAAGAGAAAGGGCTATTTGTTGCTTTCTCCATCGCGGGTAAACGAGCTGTAGATTTTAGTGTGTTAAGCCTGTAAACTTACCGTTGATCCTCTAGCGATAACTAAGATTCTAGTAACTAGGTTATTCAAATATACACTCTTTCAGAAGTGCTAGTATTTCATTTTTGTATGCTTTTATAAAATAACTTGTTTTATGATAGTTAGGTGATTGATGACTTAAGTTTGAATGCTGCAGAGAAAACAGTAAGTTCCATTCACATTTACGTAATTCAAACAAATAACTAGGATTTTGAGAATAATTTGATTGTCTGTAAAAATGCTTTCTTTATTCTCTATATCAAGCTCTTTTCTGAATTTCTCGCAATTTTCATTCCTCTATGTTAGCCGCAAAAACGTTTTAGAAATATTTTGCACTGTTTTGCTTTGTACTTTGCGTAAAGCTACACGAGGGCTGTCTGCGCTGGCCGTTCTTTATTTAATAGTGATAGACTAGAGGGAAAGCAGCTAGTTAACACCACCCACAGTCAACTTTTGAACTACTCGGTATCGCTAGATCAGTGGTTCCCAACTTTTTTTTATGCCCCACACCCCTAAAAGATTTTAATATATTCTCGCACTCCTTACAATAATTGTTCATTTGAGAATAAAGGTGAGGGTGGCCAAAACAAATGTTATCTCGCACCCCTGGTTAGGAACCACTGCGCTAGATGATTGGGGTGTTCGACTTGAAATCTGAGGGTCAAGTGTTCGAATTCCCGTCACACAAAACATGGTCGCCCATTTTAGTCATGGGAGCGTTATAATGTCACTATCAATCTCACGGTTCGTTGCTAAAAGAGTAGTACAAGAGTTGGCAGTGGGTGGTGATGACAAGCTGCCTTCGATCTAGCCTTACACTACTAAATTAGGGACGGCTAGCGCAGATAGCCCTTGTGTAGCTTTGTGTGAAATACAAAACAAATCATCGTATAGCTTTACACAAAATTCAAAACAAACAAAGGAAGAGTGAGATTGACCATAACCATCACGATGAATGAAAGAGCAGGCATGTTCTGTGTCGGAAATCTGAACCCGCGACCTTCAGATTGTAGGTCAAACACCCCAAACGACTAGGCCATGACAAATTAGTAAATATGTAGAAATATTATACATACATTTATGAAATATACAGGGTGGTCGCTAGAAAAGCGGAAAATTTGTCAAACAGCTATTTATTTTTACAAATAATAACTTTTACAAAGTTTTTTAAAGGCATATGTTATATTACACTCATAGATGCTCAAAATTATTAAAATCATGCATTTTATTCATGATGTAAAGAAATCAAAATAGAAATGAGTAAGCACGCATTTTATTCATGATCTCATCTGACCCTCAAATTTTCCGCTTTTCTAGCGACCACCCTGTATATAGGCTATGGGTCAATAGCATACATCTAAAGGACCGCTATAATGCACACTCAATAGTTCAACAAGAATTTGTATTTCTTAATTTAATCAGCATCATCACTGTGATGCAATTATAATTTCTTTGACAAACCTGTGAATAGTAAGTAATTTGTTTGTCTACTTATCTACATGCTCTAATAGAGATCAATACCAAATGTGGGATCCTCTTCCGGTTTGGTTTGTTTTGAATTTCACACAAAGCTAATCGAGGGGTATCTGCGCTAGCCGTCCCTCATTTAGCAGAGTAAGACTAGAAGGAAGGCAGCTAGTCATCACCACCCACCGCTAACTCTTGGGCTACTCTTTTAACAACGAATAGTGGGATCGATAGTCACATTATCAAGCACCCACAGCTGAAAGGGCAAGCATGTTTGGTGTGACGGGGATTAGAACCCACGGCCATCAGATTACGAGCCGAGTACCTTAACTACCTGGCCATGCCGGGTCTCCTCTTTCGGACAATTCCAGTAAAAGTGTTTTAGCGAAAAATACCCGGGATTTTTTAGGGTTCTACGGAAAGTTTTTGAGTTTTGCAAAGTGGGGACTAAAGAAATTTAAAACTTTGCAAATTCGGGACCGTGGGGACTCCTTTAGTACCACTTAGAAGTCAGAGCGACGAGCAGTTTACAAGAAGTTACGTGACATATAGAAACACAAATATTGAATTTTGTTATATATATTTGTATTAAATGTCTTGCTAAACGCCAAGATAAAAAGGTTTTTATTTGTTTCTTGTTTTTTTATGTATTTTTTGTCTAAAACTGGAGTCGCTAATGTGGTATATAATAAATACAATTTCAAACTAATTAGTGAACAATTACGAAAAGCCTTCCTTATTTTGCAGAGGGTAAATTTTCCAAACGAAATTTCATACTATTTCATCAACATTTACTAAAATTACAAAAATATTAAACACGTTACTTTATTTGAACAGAACAAAAACTGTGTTATTCTACCACAGATCACAAAATACGCTCTTTTATTGGAATAAACTATACTTTTTTTTTAAGAGAGACATCTACGTTTGATGATAGCAAACACGCGCCAAGTGCAACGAGAACGTTGTCCGATCAGTGAACTAAAACTGATTTTCTTCCAGTGAGGCCAGTTTAGGTTGTTTGCTTGCGAAAGTTGTCAACAATCATTCGAAGGTGAACTAAACAAATTGTCTGTTTGTAAAAAGACTTGTTTTACTACAAACAAAAGATTAGTGAGGTCGTACGGGTTTTGTCCTATTTTTGACGTTAGACCTAATGTAAACGACTACTAGTGTTAGGTAAATACATTCATCAGACGTATGTGATTTGATGAAAAAGTGTAATATCGTGTTTTTTATAAATCTTGAAAATTTTTGTTTGTTTTTGTGGTTAAGCGCAAAGCTACACAGGGCGATATCCCTGCTGTGTCCACCACGGGTGTTTAAACCTGTTTCTCTAATGTTATAAACCTTTAGATTTACCGCTGAGATAGCCAACCCTAACTTAGAACATCACCCACGCCAGCTATATGAACTAACCTAGGATATATCCTAGGATTACATATAAGTCATTTTTTACGCATAACTGAAGTGTTAAAAGTACAAGGTTCGAGTATCAGTACTTGAAACAGCCAACTAAAACTTTTATTATTCTATATATTCCACTTGTAACATTACAGATTGTAATTTTTTTTTTTTTTATCTACAAAGTCAAGTTACATTTTGACATTGAAATCGGTCCAAAATTGCTAAGGATGCATTCAACAACATATGTGCAACCCCAGAAACTTTTGTTGTTTAGGCGGAACCAAATTATTGGCCAACAGATTTATTTCAATTAAAATGATCATAGGATACTTTAACCCATGTATTCTATTTACTAAATGCTAGTGATAAAATTCTAGAATAGAGACAAATTGTTGACATTTGGAAATAATCTTTCAGGTGTTTGCAGCATTTAAATGAATATCGTAATGCAGTAGGCAACGTTTATTTGGTGTGTTATTGTTTTGATTTAGACCAGTGGTCGTCAATTATTTTTCCACATAAGACTAAGTCCTTTTGAATCTTGTAATAGTTTCTGCTGTATTGTAGATTCTTTTGGATTATTTGGTAATACAAATAATTAAAAAATATGCGAAAACCAGTTAACGATGAGGAAGCTATTTTGAACTGAGGTTGTTGGGGAATAAATCATTTCCCAAATACAGTTTTAGTTATTCTTGAGTACTATGATAATTTATTTATAATTATATGCACTGTACTACAGTTAGCATTATATAATTTTAAAAATCTAAAAATAGTTACTTTTTATTAATTATGAGAATTTAATACATTATTGATTCATTTGTTTGAAAGGATTGTTCAATGGACTTCACAATCCACGGACGAGGTGATGTCGTAGGATATATTTTTTGTTTGTTTGTAATTTAGAAATTTGTATTTAAGTTGGATAAAAGGAGCTTTAACACCAGGAAATGGAAGCATAGCTCCACGTCTGGGACAAGTCAGTGTGGGCCATAACCCCAACAATAAAATAGTTGTCAACCACATGATGTTTCTACCAGGCATTGAATCGACGTGTTGTCCCCGGGGGGACAACAGTAAAATTTTAGATTTACAACGCTAAAATCATGGGTTCGATTCTCCTTCTGTGGACACAATGAACAATCCGATGTGGCATCGCTGTAAGGGAAAACACACACATCATTGCATTATGGCATAGTGGGTAGGTAGCCAATAGGATCATAATGTGTTGACTCAACACTTTTTCGAAATAATCAATACTAATGCCGCAATGCTTGCTAGGCCTCATATATTTAACCATATAAGCTAATGTACAGGTTTGTTAATTTCATTTTTTATAGTTGCTCAGTGAGCAAGTTAGAGTTCTGCTACCTAAATGCATCAGCGTTTGTAAATGCAAATGTTGACCTCTTGACTATATTATGTAGTGTTTGTTACAAATGTTCCACTTTTCTAACGTCCATATCTCATGTTCACATGATATATGAACTGAAAGATGTTACGTCTTTTTTAAAAGTTTGTGTGTGTTTCTTCTTATAGCAAAGCCACATCGGGCTATCTGCTGAGTTCACCGAGGGAAATCGAACCCTTGATTTTAGCGTTGTAACTCTGTAGACTTACTGCTGTAGCAGCAGGGGACATTTTAAAGTTAAGATAGTATTTACCCTTTCGGTTGTATTATCTAGGTTTTGGACTTTTTATAAAAGGAGAAAAAATATTGAATTAGATATAAAAACATATTCTGGCACATGTTGTGTAACATTATCACTGTGACTAATTTGCATATTATAAAAATAAAGAAATATAAAAGATATGTCTTACATTCCTAATAACTTTTACAAACATAATTGAACACACCTGAAAATGGGTCCAGAAATTGATGGGACGTGAAGAATTAGTCTGAACTAAGGAAAACTCTGAAAATAAATTTGAAATAAATTGCGATGTATGTGTATATATATTTACATTTAAAGGATATAATATGCTACCTTAAAATGTGAAATATGATTGGGTACTTCGACAAGACGTTGAACCAGTACTGTATTACTTCTGATCCACAAGGCCATAACACATTTATCTAGTTGATCCAAAACGTCCTCTAGTGGCTTGTCATAAACATAACGGACTTCCTGTTTAGAAAATTATCTGAAGGCATGAAATCGCACATAAAGAGAGAGTAGGTTCTTTCATTACTGACTTAGCGAGTATATTAAGTAGTTGCTGTTTTGTTTCATCATAAACGGCTTTGTTGGCATCGAATATCGCATTATTTCACAGATAAAATAATAACCAGTGGTATGGTATCAGTTAAACATTCACTTTAACATGCTGTAACGACTTTCTGTGGACAAACTTAGTGACGTGGTGGTTCATGAAATACGTTTTAACATACCAACATTTTCACCGCGTGCTACTGTTATCTGAATGAAGAACACCAAGAACTCGAAGACGGCCATGAATAACCAGAGTGACATATAAACTCGAAATATCGTAAATGTTTAGTTTTTTATGCATCTAAAAACTTTTCATTAAGAGTTCTGTTGCAGAACTTCCATGTTTATTTCCGAAATATCTACAAAATACAACAGGGTCCGAATATTTCATAAAATGTTTTTTTTTAAACCTTCTAAGCACATGCACGGGGAGGGGTACAACCTAATCTAAAAAAAAAATTGTGTGTAAGACTTGTTGTTTGTATTAAGCACAAGGACTATCTGTCTCTGCTCTGCCCACAGCACTAAACATTGGAGTGACACAATGATGATATACTTATTATCATCCATTTTTATCATAAAAAGTCTCAAATACGAGATGGTTTCGAAAATAATTATGTTTTCACTTCAAGCGTAGATGCATTTCTATAAGCCGAATATACGCAATAAATGTAAGCTCAAGTAAATAGGAAGCAATCAGTAATCTGAAATATATTTATGCAAACTTACTTATTAATGTTAAAGACAAAATAATAACGTTATAACAGCTTTTTTTTTAACATATACGTGTGTGTGTGTGTATAACGTCATTTGTTCGCTCACTCTAATTTATATTAGGCTTAGACTGTAAAGGTAAATGCTATCTATTAAGGTAAGTGACGTCTATTATTGTCGTTATTCAACACAAAAATAATATTTTTCTGAAACAAAGCATCAAAAAATGGGGCACTGGGTTTTTACTAGTTTTGTATAAAACTCGAATAAAATATAAGTACGAAAATGTTTTTTTTTATATTTTTGAGAGAAAATTGGTTGTTTAGAATTAAGCACAAAGCTACACAATGGGCTATCTGTGATCTGCCCACCACGGGTATCGAAACCCGGATTTTAGCGTGTAAGTCCGCAGACATACCGCTGAGCCACTGGGGGGCTTGAGAGAAAATAATTATTTGAAGTTGTTTTAGAGTTTCATTTGTTAATTTAACACAAACTATCCCTTGAAAATAGTGCATTAGAAATGAAAAAGTAAGCTGCCGTTAGGCGCTAAGCTGCATCTGTGCTGTTCATAACATTATAAGCTCTCAAATTTACCAATTATCCACCGTATGGGGAAAGCGAAAATAGCTTCTAAAAAAGAATGGGAGGTTATATATACTGTAAGTCCGCCTCCTTCATTCCATTTATAGAACATTATAAATTTAATGTCAAGGCCCTTAACTGGAAAGAAAAAGGCGAGTACTTGAAATACACGTGCACTGTACTTTACAGATTCATGTTACAGCACAAAACATTGAAGTGAAACAGGGGTGCTATAATTATTATCATCCGTTTATTTTGGGAATAGTACACACATAAAAAAATAATTGTCTGCACTATGTGAATGGTGTGAAAAAATATAACATAAATTAATGACAAATGTTCCATAAATAGACTGGTTATTTTTTGTGTTTTTCTGTTGTTGTTTTGTTTTACGTTTCACATTTAAAGTATCCATTAAAATGTACTCCTCGGATCACTATGAAACCTGATATGATGCTCGTGATAAAATAAATCTTTTAATATTACAGACTACTGCGCTATAAAAATCACCTTTTAAAAATAATGTTCCCAATCAATATGTTTTAACTTGTTTTAGGTGCAGTTCAATTGGTAATTTTCTTTATGTTCCATATAAAAATTTCATTTCTCTTTTAATTACTGATGCCTTTGTGTGATGTTATCAAATTTCATAATCGCAAGCTCAATAACTCTTCGGTTGTTTATCCATCTGAACAGCCCTCAATGGGCTAATGACTGGGCCAAACAGAGACTTCAATGGCAAGAAACAGCTGTTCCTTATTTTCAGGACCTTCTACCAGGTTTTGCGACAGACATTCCTCTCTGGCATTCCCCCATTTTAAAAAGTATGTTAAGATTTTTAAGTTTTCTATATTGTAACACCAACTTAGTTTAAAAAATATTTTTTCTTCCCTCCACCACTTATATGTTTCAAAATAAAAAAACCTAAAACCATCGCAACTAATTTGAACTGCGTGAAACAAACCAATCGACAGGATCAGCAAAAAACTATTCGGTCACAACGGGTTACAAACTTCATAACGACAAATAAAAAATAAAAAAACGCACGCAGGCTCAGTATTAAAATCATGCTACTTGTAACAAATGTATACACACCATTTTATGAATTATTAAGATTTCTAACTGGCCATTCAAAAATTCTAATTGGTTTTCCAGTTGGTTCTTATCAGGTCTAATCCAGAAATATCTGTATACTTCTGTACGTATGTGTGTCTTAATTAGATGTTATTAACAACAGAAGTGATTTTAAAAAAAATACAGGGCTATCTGTCGGGCGGCCCACCATGGCAAGGTGGGTTAAGACTTTCGACTCGTAATTTGAGAGTCGTGGGTTCGAATCCCCGTCGCACCAAACATGCTCACCCTCCCAGCCGTGGGGGCGTTAAAATGTGACGGTCAACCCCACTATTCGTTGATAAAAGAGTAGCCTAAGAGTTGGCGGTGATGACTAGCTGCTTTCCATCTAGTCTTACACTGCTAAATTAGGGACAGCTAGAAGAGATAGCCCTTGAGTAAATTTGTGCAAAATTCAATAATAAACAAACAAACTATCTGTTGGGTCCACCAAGGGGAATCAAACCCCTGATTTTAGTGTTGTAAATCCTTGGACCTACCGCTGTACTAGTGGGGGACTTTGTAAATATAACATCAAACAAAACTAAAACATCAGTTTTTCATTAGGTTACTCTTTGAGTGTACAGAGTACTAACCCAAATAAACGTGCGACTTGTTTTACTACTGACCGAAAGGTGAGTTATTTCTACATCGAGCATGGTCAGGTTGACAAGGCGCTCGACTCCCAGTCACACCAAACATACTCGCCTGTTCAGTGTTGGGGGCGTTATTTTGTTTCAGTGAATCCCACTAGTCGTTGATAAAAGAGTAGCCCAAGAGCTGGTGGTGGGTGGTGGTGACTAGCTGCCTTCCCTCTAGTCTTACACTGCTAAGTTAGGGACGGCTGTCGCAGATAGCCCCCCCGTGTATCTTTGCGCGAAATTAAAAAATGCTCAGACGTCATAGAGCTTTTCAGGGATCCATAAAAATCCAGTAGCTCCATCTGGGAGAGTGCAATACATTTCTCCCTAAATCCAAAAGTACAATAAGAAAAAAAAATACAGTAATTGGACCGATTATTTTTTGAATATTCTACTCAACACACAGACTTCCAAACTGGTCATAACTGACTAAAAAAGGCAAATTACAAATCCGGGGTATTACGTGTTTATTTTGTTGTTTATAATGGTGATTGCTTACAGATCACCAGAATGTAGGCTATATTAATTTGTATAAGTTCAGAGCATCCATTCCCCACTTCTCCTGCTTTAAAAAAAATCAAAGGCATGAAAGAGATGATAACATTTGCACTAAAGTATTTTGTTACGTTATCCCAGCACCGGCGAAAAAAAAGACTGACATGCGATATTATTTAGACTTAGTAGGAAAAATAATCAAACAGGGAAAACTTTTTGGTAAATGTGGTAACCAGTTTCTTACTTCATCAGTTTTTGTACGTTACCCTTTAGCTTTCTATTAAAAGAAAAATATATATACATATATAAAGCAGATACTACGATATAATGTGTTACAACTTATTTTTAAACAAGTTAGCCTTCGTTAAATTATGATTAACAATCAAGGACATGGTGTAAAAATAAAAAATATAACTCTTCCCAGTGACGCAGTTGATAAAAAGTAGTTCAGCGCGTGCCCTGGTTTAAAAAGGGCAGATCAAGGACTTCTATATGAACATATAAATATATATTTCTGTAACCAATTACAGTGTGTTAATATTGCTCGGGTTTCGTACTTCCCAGCCGTTGTGATAGAAAGAATAAGATTATGCGTAATATGTAGCCTAGCAACGTACTTACTACTCTCGCTACCAGCTCCCCTAGACATGATTTTCACCATCAACCAGTTGAGTAGTCCTACGACTGCATTCAATGAAGTTTAAGCCATTAGCAACCTAATCCTACAACGAATTTGTGAACAACATTTACTCAGGAAAAAAGGTTAGTTTTATTTAAACTGCTCGTACATTTTACCAAGTATGTACTAAATTGTTGTCTGACAATATTTTGGATGTTTCTTCAAGGAAGTTTAAAATTATGAGTGTTAGATATATTACATTTTGTTTGAACTGATCTATGTTTTTGCGGTGTTGTTGTTTTTCTTGTTTACTTTCATTTAGACACAAGTTTCTGAATCACAAAAACACACACACACACACACACCAAAACATAGATAATTTTTTAAATAACATGTTTCAATTTCTTTGCATTCGATTATGTAATTAAATTGTATTTAATGTAATATTCATTTTTTAAGGAAATAAAGACTGGGTTAAGTGTTGTTTGTGTGAAATACTTTCTAAATAAAAAAAAAAACAAAATGTGAAATTGAAGCCAGTCGTCCCGTACTAAAAACGAAATTATGACATCTTAAATTGGTGAAAGGAAATAAAGTCACAGAAAAAAAAAAGAAGTCAAATTTGGCTAGGGAACAAAGTCGCATGGAAAAAAGTCACATTTTATTTAAATGTCATGATTTAGAGTAATAAAACAAAAATATGTTGAAACAGTTACTAACTAACAATACATAACTTCAATACATTGACAACATAAATTATGTGTGATGGTGTCACACACACTCTAGTGCACAAAAATGGAAGATTTCAAGTAACGTATTTTAATAATTAAGTAAGGTGATGAAATAAAAACATTTAATTTACTGACAGTAAATGACACGTAAAGATTGAAAACACTTTATATAATATTACATGTATATTCAGCGTTTCTAACTTTGAGGAATATTCCAGCTGACACCACGAGGAAGGTCTGCCACAATTTTGCTGTTGTTTCGTCGAGCAACTCACAGCACAGGTTGCAAAGACGTGTTTGCAGCTGCACAGAACCTCGACAAACTCATCGTTGAAGTTGGTTGCTAGTAGCATCCTACTGTATAATGTTGCAAATCTGATGTAAAATATGTTTTTGTTTTATTTCTTTAGTTACTTATGGTATTTAAATAAAATATGAATTTTTTTCCAGTGACTTTATTTTCTGGATTCCTTTTACCACATTCGTTTTATTGAATCCTTTTACTAATCGGAAATAAGTCAAGTTGACAAGGGCCTTTCTCACGATACGAGATTTGTAACGTTGATCGAAGAATTTACAAGAAATGTTCCTTGCAGACAAACGCAAGTCAAGGATATATATATGTATGAAAGAGGACGTTTATTTCTCTATAATAGAGCACGAATATAAAAACTTAGTATTAAACAGACAAATTAAAACTCACCAATATTTGTTAAAACAAAACTACGTAACAACGTTAATCCATTAGACTTAACTTAAATGCCAGAAACTACGATAATTTTCAATATGAATATTATTATCATCGCATTTCAGTCCCCCAGCAGTAAGTCTACGGATCTACAATACTAAAATCAGGAGTTTGATTCGCCTCGTTGGACTTAGCAGATAGCTCAACGTGGTTTTTCTATATGGAAACACACACATTATAACTTTTCGTCGATTTTGTATTTATACATTATATTATTATTGTTCACTTGAAATTAGTGAACTTATATAATAAATGTTTGTTTTGTTTGAATATCGCGCAAAGCTAAACAAGGCCCATCTGCACTAGCCGTCCCTAATTTAGAATTGTAAGGCAGCTAGTCATCACCACCAAACTCTTGGGCTACTATTTCACGAATATATTACCCCCAAGACTGAGAAGGGGCAAGCATGTTTGGTGTGACGGGGATTCAAACCCACGACGCCTGGATTACGAGTCGAATGCTTTAACCACTTTTCCGTGACGGGCCATATGATAAGTAACATGTCCACTTAACAAATTAGCCTACTGTTTATTGGATTGCATTTTCAAACAAGAAACGAGCAAAATTGATTAAAAGCTAATATAGTTTAAAAAAGCCTTAAATTATCTTCAACATACTCAAGAGGAAAAGTCGCTCTTTTATTTTTATTTTTGCTGCTGGACAGGTCTTCAAATCTCAGGTTTTGCTGTCCGGCATGGCCAGGTGAGTTAAGGCGTTCGACTCGTAATATGAGGGTCGCGGGTTCAAATCCCGGGCGCACCAAACATGCTCGCCCTTTCAGCTGTGCGGGCGTTATAATGTTCAATCAATCTCACTATTCGTTGGTAAAAGAGTAGCCCAAGAGTTGGCGATGGATGGTGATGACTAGCTGTCTTCCCTCTAGTCTTACACTGCTAAATTAGGGACGGCCTAGCGCAGAAAGCCGTCGAGTAGCTTTGCGCCAAATTAAAAAAAACAAACAAACAAACATGTTTTGCTGTTAGCCAGTGAGAGATTAAGATAGGAAATCGAAGCAGTAGGAGAGTGTATTTTCATGAACCTAGAGTAAAGCCACATTGGACTATCTGCTGCGTCCACTGACGGGAATCGAACCCCAGATTTTAGCATTTGAGAACCGAAGACTTACTGCTATTCCACCAGAAGACCGGTAGAATTGATACTGCATCGTCTGATCTGTCTTTGTGCGGTGATTCGCTAAGTAAACTTAAAGGAGTTGTGCATACTGACAAATAATAAGTATTAAACTCATATTGAGGGAGAGAGGACAGGATCAGTTTATCAATAATAAATGAACTGTTTCTGATCAGAACAGAACGGAAAAAAAAAGTGAAACTGGGTCGATCCCAAATTTATTGGGGAATCTAGTAACATTAGTAATAAATTATTATTACAAGTAACTTTTATTATGTTTATTCATTCAGGATAAAATATGGGTTATTTATTTCAATATGCATGCCTTATTGTACAGAAATTAGTTTGAAATATCAAAAGGAAGCAAACAACAACAAAAATATGAAGTAGAAAACAAAAACATTTTTTCTATGGAATTTTATCCCAGCCCTAATTACAATCATTACATTCACGCAAAGGCTAAACTCAAAAGGTATCACCGAGACAGTTTATACTTCAACTAAACCGATCATTACCAGCTAAGGAACGTTGTGTTTCAGACACACGTTTGTTTGTTTTAGAGCAATGCCAAATTTAGATAATCGAATCCCAAATTTCTAAGTCGGTACATTTATTATTGTCCCATTGAGGAACGCACGGAATAAGCCTATTTAAAAATATAATTCTTAACTTGATCGCTGTGCCTCCCTTCTCATTTTAAAACATTGAAGTATTAACTTATATATCAGAATACCATAAAATATAACAGACAAGGAGGTTAGTTTAGCCTAAAGTGAGTCAACTGTCACCTGGCGGCATGTGTCATATTAAATGTTTAAGATATGTTTGGGTAGTAATAATAATTATTATACGTGATATATCTCCACTTACTTTCGAGACAGTATCTGCAGTTTAAAATCTAATTTAAGTACGCTGAGTAAAACTAGTTGTGTTTTCAGTTGGTGTCTTGACTCACGTCTATTAGTTAAGGCCTACAAACTGGGAACATTAAGTTCACATATCCATACCCAAAAACATTTGAACTTCATATTGACTGCTGATAGTATCAGAGTCTCTTGACCACGGGACCACACAGTTCATTTCAGGTTTGCATCAGGTCATCTCATAAGTATTGTCTGAACATTTAATACAAAAAGTACATCATCATTTATGTCTTTGTAAAAGGCTTTAATGACTAAGGTATGTAGCAGGATGTAGCAACTTCAGAGCAAGGATGGACATTTGCACTTCTCTGCACTCTCGTAAACGTAACTTACTTTTTTAACAGGTTAGTGACTAGAAATGAAAAATGGATATATTATAAAAATGTTAAGCGCCGCAGGCAATGGCTCAGTGCAGATAAACTGCCTAAATTACAGCCCAAGATGGACCTCCACCCTAGGAAAGTCTTGTTAAGCGTTGTTGGAATATTGTTAGTGTGATCCACTTCGTGTTGCTGCAACTCAATATAACCATCACATCAGACTTCTATTGTCAACAGTTAGATCGCTTGAATGTTGCACTGAAAGAAAAGAGGCTGCTTTGATCAATCGTAAAGGTGATGTGTTACACCAGGATAATGCACGAACCTATACAGCAAGGATCACATCTGCAAAGATTGACGAGTTAGACTGGGAAAAACTTCCACATTCCCCTTATTGTCCAGACTTACCCCATTTGATTATAATCTATTCCGAAGTTTGCAGAACTATCTTGATGGAAAAGAACTTGGAACACATGAAGATGTGAAAACTACCCTCTCTACATTCTTTTCCTCAAAACACAAGAATTTTATACAAGTAGCATTCATAAGCTTGTGAATCGTTGGCAGGAAGTAATCAATAACAATGGAACGTACATTATTGATTAAATAACATGAAAAGCGTTTGAAGTCCTTTCACTTTTTTTCTGAACCTAAAATCGGCCATTACTTAAGGGATGACCTGATAGTTCACTAATATAGTCCGTTCTTCGGGATTACTTTGGTAAAAATTAAACTTCCCAAATCGTCCAAAAATAGTTGAATGGAGCAATTAAAAATTTTCTAAATAAAAATAACCGTTTTTGTTTTTCTTGGACCTACAGTGGAGTAGCTTTTGTTTCTGTTCAATGATCTGAATTTCATTCAAAATAAATTTAACATAATCATTTGAAATTCACAAGACTTGTATATTATAGTTCTTCTCTTCTTTTCAACCACTTAAAAAGTAGAATAATAGAAAGGTAGAAAGAAAATTAGAAAGTAGAATAATTAATTTAAATTTGGAACACGATGTTTAATAAACTGTTTTTCGAATAAAAATGTAGTTCATTCGGGGTATTTTGGAAAAAAATATGAATCAAATATTATAATCCTCAAGAGTTTGTTTGTTTTTAAATTTCACACAAAGCTACACGAGGGCTATCTGTGCTAGCTGACCCTAAATTAGCAGTGTGAGACTAGAGGGAAGGCAGCTATTCTTCACCACCCACCACCAACTCTTAGGCTACTTTTTTACCAGTGAATACTGGGATTGACCGTGCCATTATAACGCACCCACGGCTGGGAGGGCGAGCATGTTTGGCGCGACGGGGATGAATTCTCAAGAGAAAAAAGTTTTAAAAAGGTATAGTGTATATGTATTCAATATACATTTTGTGTTTAATATTTCTTGCTTTGAAGAATAATTTATACAGTTGTATTATACGTCATCAACGATAAAGGAAGAAGTTGTGGAAAACACAGCAATATTTTTTAATTGGACAATTATCTGTGAAATATTTGATAATATATACCTTTTTATTTTTAGAAATTAACAATCGCGTCGCTACTTTAACGAGTTTCCCTTCCATTTCCGCCTAGTTGGCGCCAGTCCTATCAGTGTTACAAATCTCACTTAAGTACAGGCAGGAAAATGGATGATACTAAAGTAGGTGAGTGGTGAGTATCTTGTCTCTAGAATTTCGAACTACAGTGTTAACTAAAAGGTGAATTTATTAAGCTTCGGGCTTGTACCTGTGATTTCAGTTTCCTCGAACTTGTTGCAAACCAAGTCAGAACGAAATCATAAAATCCGATGGTGAATAAAGAAATATAAAGTGGACACAGTTTGCGACTAGTCAACGATCATACAACATTAATTTGCACGAATAACGTCTAGAAAATTAGTGCGGAAAAAATACACACATTGTAATTCACTAATGCACTTCAAAATCATTGTAAATTATTGATAATATTATGTGTGTTTACGTAGATTTCTAAGTGATACCTATGCTATACAATTGTAATAATGATGTTTTAGTGACCTCTGATACGATTCCTGTAATGTAAAAACACCAGTTACGATAACCTTTACTACATTGTGTTACAACCAGCAGTCGGTGTAACACATTTAAATTGTGGATTATGTTTTGTAACAAAGATTCTGTGTAACACAAAGTAACTGTTGGTGCTGTATGTTACAGATTACCTTTTCTTCTACCATATTAAAAGAAATCCATAAAGTGCTGGGGATAAGTTATATACAATTTGTTTGTTTTATTATTATGCACAAAGCTACACATAGGGCTATCTTTGCTCTGCAGTGGTGAATTTAAGGTTTTGTAGACCCTACTTTCCATGTAATTTTACGTAGAATAAAATTATCAATGGGCCCTGGGGCTGAGCTCCCTCCAGCCCCTTCCTGAATACGCCATTAGTGCTTTGCCCATCACGGGTATCGAAACGGGTAAGTCTGCAGAAAAAAAATATCGTGTAGTCAAGGCTATTATAACTCCGCTAGTAGTAATTTTTTAAAAAAAGCACTTTTTTTTTCAGACAATGACCTTGTGTTTGCAACTCTGAAAGGCGTCTTTCTCGTCACTTTCAGAGCTACGCACGTGCTTTTCGTACACGTATTACCATCATTCCTGTCTCACTCTAAGTGTCGGCCTTACCGGTTAAAGAAAACACATGGTGGACATGTTTGTATGAAACGTGACGTTTCATGTTTACTACGTTGTGGAAAACTTCTGTTTGTCTTTTTGACTAGTCCATTCATTCATTTATTGGGGTAACCGTGAGAATAATAGTAGTTTAATCACGTGACTCAACAGGCGGTAATGGGAGTGCTATTTTGCTAAGTCACTCGATGTCAGCATTTGACAGACTGAAGTCCATTTCAACCGAAATGAGTACGAAGATGGGGTGCAGCGAGTGCAAAAGGGGTGGGAAAGAAGTTGTACGACCACCCAAATATTCTAGAAAGTTCACTATCTTTTTTGTTTTATTATTTCGTAAACACATGTCTTTTACGTAAATCTCTATAATAGAGCTCAAATAGTACCTATAACTTAAGCATATAGGAAAAGACGATGTATCATTTAGGCCTAACTCGAAATGTCTAATGAGGAGTTTCTTTGTTTTACATTTTTTATGTTTTTTGTTTGTTCTCTGATGAGCAGATAATGATGAAGTGCTTGACACACCGTTTAATTACACGTGTTGCTGACGTGTGATAGTATTTGAATGATATATTTTATTCGGTTACAGATGTTCTTTGATTCGAACCGCTAGGTGGCGAGCCGTTGAATATATGTAGAGTTGTTCACAACTGACACGTGTACAAACGTAAACAATGTACAACCGCGATGACATTAGAGTCGAATCTTTCACCTTGAAAAAAAAAAGTTTAATTTGTAATTATAGTTTAAAGACGACTCTCAGCGATTTGTATAAACATAACGATTTTAAAAGTTTTATAATCATAAATTCAAACAAACGACAGTTTGTAATTACTCATGGCCGTATGCATAAAACTAGCGTCTTTCAGTATTTAACTGCTCGATAAATCAAATGTTTTACATAAGCTTAATTTACATATCAATTGAAGGAAAGCGTAACTTGTTTCTTTACGTAATCAGAGATCTATAAATAATCTGAAAGTTAATTGTTCAGAGTGAAAAGGTAAAGGAAACGGAATTAAGATAAACGTAAATCAGTTAATCATCCGACGTAATAATAATCTGTCTCTTATTTTTGTCCGAGAAACAATTTATATGTTTTTATCATAATTTATTAGTCATAAAAAGTATATTATACCTTAAAGTCTTGAATTATTTTGATATTGATGTATTACAGAACGTTCAGAAAAAAAAAATCTGTCATCGACCTTGGATGATTAAATAAGTGTTAATATTTTCCACTCACTAAGTCCATATATGACGTCAAACATTTTTTTCTTCACATTTTTTAATTGTGACCTCGCAAATCTTGTGACATTTTATTTACTTTACAGTTACAAAAATCCATTCAGAAAAATACATAATTTAAGACGTATATTACATAATATTTTTGATAAGTTCAGCAAATTTTAAAATTTATATTCACGTTATTCCGAAAATAATGTTGAAGACTTATGAAACTAAAATTCAGGGTTCGATCCCTTCAAAAACCAGACCATACATAGCCCATTATACAGCTTTGCTGTTAACTTTTATATTTAGCACGTCAGTGAGAAGATTATGAAAGGTCGAAGTCCACAAAACTTGGTACCATGCCCACAAAAGTTTTTGTGTTGTTTTTAATTAACCAGAATAGCGAGACTAAAATTCTGGTAACATATTTCAAATTATTTGTAACTAGATATAGAGCTACGGAATGATTAGGCCGTTATAAGAGCCAGTTGTTGTTTCTGTCGTCGTATTCACACGTCACTCATTTTTGGTTTCAAACAGGACAACTTGCCTCAGGGATGACATAGATAGTGAAATTGTCAACTTAATATTGTAAAGACGCTTGAAAACTATATCTTGTCATAGATATCAGACACATGTGTTTTGCGTTTGCCCCTGCTGTTTACAAGATAAGAGATTCAATGATAGAAATGCTTGTGTTTTACTCTCTGGACCCTGTAAATATCGGGAGGCTTGCCCCAGAGGAAAAACAAAAAAGGGATGTTATACATACTTTGGTACGAAAATGTACTTTTTGAAAACTGTTATCATGTGAAAACGAAGTGAATATAATTCTGTTTATCAAATGTATCAATACGTCTAGAAAAGTTGGGATCTAGACTGTTTGCTAAGTTACTGGCTTGAATTTCGCGTTACAATCTACGCGAAGACTATCTGCCTTAGCCATCTCTTATTTGGCTATGAAATACTAGAGGGAGGCAATTAGTCAAAAATCGCCCACCATTAGCTCTTGGCCTACTCTTTTACTAACGAATAGTGGGATGGCACTTCACATTATAAAACTCCCACGTCTGAAAAGGCGAGCATATTTTGTCGGTGGGGTTGACGATTCGAACATAAGATTTTCACCTAAACACTAGGCCATGCTGTGTGTTAGTTATTATACATATATTGTCTGATTTAAATATTCACAAAAATAATAAAAAATAAATTTTGAGGTAGGTGCCCGTCGAATTTCGACGTCCCAGTTTTAGGATGCAAGGTCACATTATTGTAAACAAATAAATTTCAAATCAGTCCGAGATTGCGCTCTCGGCATTTTAATATTTATTTTTAATTTCATAAACTAATTGACAATTAGATTTTGTTAATATTTAAATAATTGACGTAGCGCCACTGTTTTATGATCAGTTCCTTACCGCCGAGGATTTCTACAATTTTTTCTTCAGATTTATATTTATTCTCAGAAAGACAGAAACACACCAAGCATATTTTCACTGGTTCTTGTTGTTCAGGCCTATTTCCACTAATGATGTGTACACATAAGGAGTAAGAAAGCCAAACCAACAATATTATTATTGTTGTACATTTATTTTAGTGACTACTGTTTGTTTCAGTGTAGTTTGTGCTTAACTTTCTATTGCGCAAGTTTTTCTAACTCTGTAAATGATTCTTGATAAATAGAATCAACAATATTTATTTTACGAAAACGACTTAGAACATTGTTAAAATTTCTACAAACTCACGTTTTCCTCTAAAAATTATCTCGCTGAGAGACAGACGGTTACTGTCAGTGTGCTATAGGCTTAGGAAGCCATAATTGCGATTAACGCCTGTTAATCGAAAACTAGAGAATTTGACTAGGAACGTTTATTAAGATTTCGAACATTGCAAACATTCAATGAATTACATCGGACATTATTATTTCTACGAGGACATTAAATATCGTCGATAAGAAGTGAACTTGTAACCGGAGTCAGGCAATCAAGCTACAGTTACGACAGAAAGTGTTCGTACCGCTGCGTCGTGAGTAGTTTTTCCTCATAACTTAAAAAGTATCACGATTAGGATACTAATTTAACTAAAGTATAAATATTATACTAACACATATCGACATAAGATTTTATGTAAATTGAACGAAAAATAAACTGTTTATAAACAAATAACCAAACATAGGAGGGGCAGAAAGTGTTCATACGTCTACTTTGATGGTCAGTTATGTAGCTTTTCAGGTGAAATTTTTGGCCCAATCTCTTCCCATAGCCATCCATGATCATTTGACAGTACTCGACTGGTATTTTATTCCATTCTTCTTCACAGAAGGCCTCCAACTCTTGCAAGTTTTTCGGATGACGCTAATGAACCCTGGTCTTCAACTTATGCCAAACGTTTTCATTGGGTTGAGATCAGGTGATTGTGATTGCTACTCCAGAACGCTTACATGGTTCCTCTTCAGCCAGGATTGCACATAGCTCTATGTGTGCTTAGAGTCATTGTCGTGCTGGAAGATCCAAGGACGCCCAAGCCGCAAGTTCCGAGCATCATTTTTGATATAAGTACCTAATATATCAACGTATTCTTCTTTTTTCATGATCCCGTTGACACAGTGAAGGCTGTCTACACCAGAAGAGCTGAAGGAACCCCATAGCGTGATCGAGCCACCTCCGTGTTTAACTGTTGGGACGGTGTTCTTTGGAAGATTTCGTTCTCCCTTCTTACGGAAAATATAGCGAACATCATTGTGGCCGAAAAGCTCGATTTTAGTCTCATCTTACCAAAGAATACTCTTCCAATAAGTAAAGGATTTATCTACATGCTTTCTTGCATACCATAATCGTGCTTCTAAATGAACAGGCTTTAAATATGGAGTTCTACGAGGACGGCATGCTTTGAACCCAGAAGAGTGTAACATGTTCGTAACTGCAGAAGTGCTTACTTCAACCCCAGTTTCCCTTACCAGTTTCTTTATGTCATTACGTGTTAAACGAAGGTTCCTACTAACTTCTCCGAGAACCTTCCTCTTGGTTCTCTCTGGAATTTTGGTGGGGCATCCGGAACTAGGGAGGTTAGCAGTTGATCCTGTAAGTTTAAACCTGGCAATTATGCTTTGAACAGTAGATTTCGGCACATTAAGTTGTGTAACAATACCGGAAAGAGACACACGAGACTCGTATTTTACAATAATCCGGTTTTTTAAATCACTGGACTGTTGTTTCTTGTTCACCATGATGACAAAGCAGATAATGACGGAGACTGTATGAAATTGGCGGAAGTACATTTTTTGCTGGCTAAATTTCAATAATTATGAACCCAGTTTCTAGTTTTGGAATAGTATAATGCAGTTTATTCGCCAAACTAAATAAAATTTTCACGGGAATATCAGTTTTTTTCACACGTTTTGAACTGTACGAACACTTTCTGCTCCTATATTTGGTTATTTGCTTATAAACAGTTTATTTGTCGTTTAATTTGCATAAAAATTATGTAGATGTGAGTTAGTATAATATTTATAATATATTATACTTTTATTAGCCTACTCGTGATACTTTTTAGTTATAAGCAAGAACCCACTCGGGACGCAGGGGTACGAACACTTTCTGTTGTAACTGTAGCTTCCTTAAGCGATGTGTGACAGTACGAACGAAACATAAATTTGTTCGTCGTGGACCTGGTTCGTGGATAAAATATTCAGTTCTGGACCGGATATAAGACTCATTGTTGTCTGTAACTTTGTAAAACTCTTTTGTATAAATCATCATTTACAATAACTATTAGTAATGACCGTTATTATAAATTGTGTTTTTTGTTTATACGGTAAAAGATATTTGTGTTAAAAAAGAAAATTATGTGTATTAACCTTGTCAGCAAATGACATAAACTTGATACATACTTAAGGTCATTTAAATTCTAAATTGAAATTCAAATTCCCGGTTACTTGTAGTATAATAAACTGGAGACTCGTTCGAAATATATATATATATAATACGTAACAATAGATACATAATGTCATGAGAATATAGTGCAATATTACCGATAATGTTCGTAAATAATAGATATTAAGAAATAAATAATACCAGAAATTCACTTCAGCCTCCTAGTGGCACAGCGATGTATCTGCGGACTTTCAGCGTTAGAAAGGGGGTTTGGATACCCGTGGTGGACATATAAACGATTTTGTAGATTTTTGCTTAATTCAAAACCGGCTTACGGCAAAATATTTACTCTGGTAGGTGAAAAAAAAATGAAATTAGTCTAGCAATATTATTTTGCGATATTTGTTTAAAACACCAACTTACAAATTTACTTTCACTTTTATGAGAGTTTGGGAGTGGATTATAATAAATTCACAGACGTCAGTGGTGTAGTCTTGCATTGTTTCCTTCATATTTCAAATGTAAATTGTTTCTCGTGTTCTTTACTTGTATATTGTTTGTTTGTTTTTGAATTTCGCGCAAAACTATACGAGAATTATCTGCGCTAGCCGTCCCTAATTTAGAAGTACAAAACTAGAGGGAAGGCAACTAGTCATCACCACCCACCGCCAACTCTTGGGCTACTCTTTTACTAACGAATACTAGGATTGACTGTAACATTATAACGTCCTCACGGTTGAAAAAGTGAGCATGTTTGGTGTGATGGGAATTACAAGTCGAGTGCTTCTGACCACCTGGTTTTGATGGGCCTTGTTGTAAATTAAAATGTTTAAATGGAATTTTTATGCTAGGAATTTCCAACAAGCAGCGCGCAGCATGGTTTTGTGTGGCCCGCGTTGGTCTACTGAAAAATAACCTACTTTTATAAGCCCCCCCCAGTGTCTCAGCGGTATGTCTTCAGACTTGCAACGTTAAAAACCGGGTTTCGATACCATTGGTGGGCAGAGCACAGATAGCCCATTGTGTAGCTTTTTGCTTAATTCAAAACAACTACTTTATTTTGAAGTGAAGAAATGAAAAATTCTGATTTGCGAGGTAAAAATGCATGAAAGCTCTAACTGACATTCATAAATGAAATTTTAAAATTTATTTTATGTGCACCTATAGGTTTATTATTTATGCCTCTATAAATTTACAGTAATAGCTTTTAAATTATATCACGTACACCTTGGCGTATTATACCATCATCTCCTCCTGAGACCAGCAACGACTGAACTCCAGGTCAACATACCCGCTTTGGTCATTGCTGCTGAGCGACCTCAAGTTCACGTTGAAAATTTTTTTGTTCTTACTATCTTAAATGCCATAGATATGTTTGCTATTCTAGTTTCTTTTATATGCAGCATTTTTTCATTAAACTTATTTATTACGTAATTGAACGTGTTTTAGACACATTTTTCACAATGAAATACATCTTTTTTCACAAATACGCCCGTCCAAGTATCATGGAAGTCCCATTCAGATTAACTCCTTCCCCAGTCGTAACTCCTATTACCACCTTGAAAGGACATGCATTAACCCAACCGTGGATCTGTTTACTCTTTATCTTGCATTATGTAACACAGTGTTCCCTCGTGTATGGCGGTAGATGCGTTCCAAAACCTCCCGTGAAAGGAGATTTTCCGCGAAGTGGGATCGCCGATTTTTACGTATATATTTATGTGCATTTAGACTTTTAAAACCCTCCCTGTACAACTATTTAACCCTCCCATTACAATACTGTTCATTATTGCTGAAATAATAAGAATAATTATTAAGATATTAAGCCTTAAAATTAAAAATTACGTATCTTCAGCAGGTGGTGTCTTTTCGGGGGACACCACTTCCTCTTCTGTGGAAGGTGAATCGGCAATTTCTTCGTCGGTCGTTACAACTTCAGGAATAGTACTTGCCACCGGTACCCTTTCTTTCTTGCTCGGCTGGAAAAACATTGTTATTGGCAGTTGTTTTCTCTGCCTCTTTAGCCTATCGAAAATCATTTGATAAGGAGTCATCAGTTCTTCTATTTTATTGCAAAATTGTACTGATCGAACCATATTGTTGTCCTATTCATGTGAGCACTCCTTCACTTCGTTAATTAGTTTCATTAGTTTACCTAACCGCTCTAACGACCATCCACTTTGCTCGATTGTTTCCTCGGCTTCTTTCGATGTTTCCCCTTCGTCGTCTTCCTCGACAGCAGACTTCGTCAGTGCTTCTAAGTCTTGGTCGGCGAGTGGTTCGGATTCTAAGTCAATCAGTTCATCTACGTCTTCCTTCGTCATATCGGCAAATCCTTCACCTATGATTAACGAAGCTAATTGCACAGCTTTTTGAACAGCCGAGTGTTGGATTTCTTCAGGCGTGAATCCCTTGTCGTCGTGCACAACCTCAGGCCACAACTTCTTCCAGCTTGCATTAGCGGTGCAGGGCTTCATCTCTTGCAATGCCTTGTGAACATTTTGAAGACATGTAGCAATGGTGAAAGACTTCCAGTACTCCTTCAGGGTGAACGTGTCGTTTTCGGCTTCGGTGGCATTATCAAGGCTAAGTACGAGGTTGGACATGGTATTCCTCATGTATAAGGCCTTGAAAGCCCTGATAACTCCCTGGTCCATCGGTTGTATAAGGGACGTAGTGCTGGCTGGCAGGAATTCAACCCTAACACCTTCATACGAAAGATTTCTTGCGTGGCCACCGGCGTTATCCAAAAGAAGAAGCACATTGAATGGCAAGCCATTCTCTAATAAATAAAGCTTAACTTGAGGAATGAAACTCTGATGGAACCAATCAGAGCTCAGAGGCTTCGTTATCCAGGCAGTAGGAGTCTGCATCTAATGGACCGGTAGCAAGTTCATGTTCTTATTCTTTAAAGCTCTCGGGTTTTTAGACTTGCAAATTAATGTCGGCTTCAACATAAAACCAGCAGCAGTACCAGTCATTAAGAGGGTGAACCGGTCTTTATGAGCTTTAAAACCAGGGGCTTTTTTCTCATCTTTAAACAGGAACGTTCGGGAAGGCATCCTCTTCCAAAACAGGCCAGTCTCGTCCATGTTGAATACCTGTTCAGGCCTATATTCCCCTTCAGCGATTATTTCTTTAAAAGTGTCCCGAACGTAAGCTTCACCAGCCTCCTTGTTAGCCGAAGCAGCCTCTCCATGTAACGATACGTTTTTCAGGCCGTATCATTGCTGAAATTTCTGAAACCAGCCTTTGCTTGCAGAAAACGGTTTCTTAGGCTGGGAATCACTGGACGTTCCTGGCTGTGGGTTGTCTACGTCTTCTTCATCTTCATCCTTTTCCGCGAAATTATCATACAACATCTTAGCCTTCGTTGTGATAATGTTAGTATCCAAGGGAACACCTTTCTTACGGCAATCAGCTATCCATATGGCCAAAGCAGCTTCCATCCGAACGATACTCTTATTACAAGATGTTACAACCCTCTTAACCGTTGTATTAAAAGTAATAGCAGCAGTCTTCCTAATATTAACTTCGTCCTTCTTGATGTAGCGAATGGTGGATTCGTTCACTCCGTAATGACGGGCTATGGACGCATAAGACTTTCCTTCTTTTACCACATCTAATATCTTCACCTTTTCGGCGATGGTCATCATTTTCCGTGACCGTTTAGGCGTAAAAGCATCCTTAGAAGTATTAGCACGTTTAAACTAAACTAACGTGGCAGGGGTTCAGTTTAGAGAGAGAGAAATCAGAAGAGTTCTCTCTCCAACTGGGGTGTTCAGGAACTTTGTGGTTCCTCTTCGTCCCCTTTCGTGGATTGTTATTAAGATTAAAAGGTGGTTTATATATATATATATATATATATATATATATATATTGCAATTATTATTCTTGACTATTTGGGTGGAGGATGTCTTTTCTAAATGTTGTCTTGGATGGAGGCAAAGGCAGCAGCGGAAAGGAAGCCCGGGAACTGTCCCGAAAGGAAGAGGTTGAGAAGGTGTGAACATGAATATTGTTCAAATCCAGATAAAAAATAAAACAAAACAATTCAATTCAAACGGCACAATTCAGGGTCTGGCAAAAAAGATGCCTGGGCTGGGATCTATAAATCCAATGCCTGAAGATTTTGGTGTGGGGGAAACGGGAGTGCCCCGAGAAAACCCACTTTCACAGGACAGGCGCCGAAAGTTTTGCCTGTCGTGTGCCCTGTGTCTGAAAAGAGAGGAAAAAAAAAGAATTTGTGTTAGTGACGTTGATTGTATTTGTTTAGGTTTTTTGTTAAGTAGAAAGTGATTCTTGAAATATGTTGTACGGTGAAATGTATTTTGTTGGTGCACTTGATAATTTATGTAGTGATGCCGTTAGTTTGTTTCTTTTCTCTGCTTTAAGATAATATTTGAGAGAGAGTTCTGTTATTCTATCTTTTATCGTTGGTAAATTACTAATTTGGTGTAGCTAGTTTGTTGGCGTAAATGACGGTAAGCCAAATGCGGATTTTAATATTCTGTTTTGCTGTATTTGGATTTTCTGGAGAGTGTTATTTGACATGTTGTATGTTACTTGACATCCGTACTCAATTAGAGGACGGATGTAAGCCTTGTATATTTGTATAATGGTGTTCGGTGCACATTTCGATTGTTTGCCGATTATGGTCTTTAGATATGAAGTCCTTTTTCTGATGGATGAGTGTATATTGTTTATATGTTTTTTCCATGTTAGTTTTGTGTCGAAAGTGACGCCAAGGAATGTGATGTTTTTACTCATGTTAATGGTTGTGTTTCCAAGTGATAATTTTATTTTTTCTAGATTTTTTCTTTGCTTCTTAAGTTTCCTATAGAAAGTAATTGCTTGTGTTTTTGTTGGGTTTAACACGACTCTCCACTTGTTGCTCCATGTTGTGACGTTGTTTAATGATTCTTGTACGCGGGACATGGCCATCACTGGGTTTCTGGAGGTGCTCCAGATTGCGATGTCGTCTGCGTATTGTGAATTGTGTGTGTATCTTAGATTTGGAAAAGGTATGTCACTGACGAAAATTATGTAAAGGAGTGGAGAGAGGACTGATCCTTGGGGTACTCCTGCCGTTATATTAAATAATTTGGATGTAGTTTTGTTGACTTTTACTTGTGCTGTTCTATTAGTTAAGAAATTTGAGATCCATTTGACTATCGTGGGATTTATTTGTAGGTGATTTAGTTTATATATGATGGCGTTGTGCCATACGCTGTCGAATGCTTTTTTGACATCTAGGAATACCCCAATGGTTACTTGATTGTTGTTGTAAGCTTTGTAGATTGATTCGGTGAGTCGCGTGAGGTGATCTGTTGTTTGTCTATTTTTTCTGGAGGCATTTTGAAATTCTGGGAGGATGTTGTTTGATTCACAAAAATGTAGGAGACGGTTGGAGATAATTCTCTCCATCAGTTTGCCAATGCAACTTAGCAGACTGATGGGGCGGAAATTGTCTGGATTTGTTCTATTAGTTTGTTTCTTGGGGATCGTTGTTATGATGGCTTTTTTCCACGTGTCGGGATAGTACCCGGTTGCTAGTGAGATATTCATGATGTTAGTGAGGTGTTGCTGTAGGAGAGTGGGGCTTTTTTTCAGGATAATATTTGGTATTTGATCGTGTCCGGGGGAAGTGTTCTTCAAGTTTTTGATATTAATTTTTAGCTCGGTTGTGGTTATTTTTCTGTTGATTAAACTTGAGTATGTTTCTAGTGTCTCGCCGGGGAATTGTGGTGAGAATAATGCTTGGTTTGTGTTTATGTAGTTATTGACATGGTGTTGGTGTTGTGTGTCGAAATCTACTGAGTTTAAATCGCTAAAAGAGGATTTGTAATAGTCAGCTTTCTCTACGTCCGTCCTTGCGATTTTGTTGTTATGGAGCTTTAAACACCCACAAAAGTTCAAAGATGCTGCCGTGGATGAAATCAACAATCACAGGCCAGATATGAATATTGACAGCACCAATCACAGGCAATCAAAATGGGTAGCTGTCATTGGCCGTCTTTCATTTCTGCACCAATCATAGCCCGTCTTTCACATTGCTACGCCATGAAGCTGATCTCGCGTAGCCTTCGCAGACGCACAATGGGTACATCTATAGCCTTTCTAGTTGGTTCTGTTTCCATTTTTACGCTGTTATAAACTCAAATATATGTTTATATCTCAAAATATACCTGTTTTTTTTTCTTTACACTATTAATTATATTTATTTTTAATATTTTAATGGTATTTAATGCTATATTTTAGATTTAATGTTTATTATTTTATATGTACATGTATGTATATATATGTGGGGGTCGGCCGAGCCCGCGAAGTGGCGAGGGAACACTGTACACTAACAAGCCCTAATTTGACAAAAATATAATCCCCCCGCCACTAGACTCGTGAATACAGTTGTGGCCCTCGGGCACTCTTAAGTTGGAAACCCCTGTTTTATATGAAATTCAGTTTCATCATTAACTTCAACCATTAACTTTCTAAATATCTAATTAATTAGAAAAGACGACAGCCATATTAGATAAATAGAATGATAACAGTAGTTGTATAGTTTTGCGTTTCTTACCTAATACGTTGTAAAGATTATTGTCTCTACTTACCCGAACCTGAAAATCTAACAGAGTTTTCTATCACGGCTAGATTTTCGAAGACCTGTCACTTAGTTTTGTTTGTGTGGAAAGTCCTTCAGTTGGACTTCCGTGATAATGTTGAAACCAACTTACAAGCAAATAAATCTTTTGACAAACAATGTGTTGATTGTATTAAAAGTAAAATACAAACAAATCAATCTTTTCATAAATAAACTGTTAATTGTATTGAAATAAAAAACAAATAAATCAATCTTTTGACAAACAATCTTGATTGTATAAAAAGTAAAATGCAGATTAATCTTTTGATAAACAATCTTGATTATATTAAAAGTAAAACAAACAACGCAGTATTCTGACAAACAATCTGTTGATTGTATTAAAAGTAAAATGGAGATTAATCTTTTGATAAACAATCTTGATTTTATTAAAAGTAAAATACAAACAAAGCAGTATTTTGACAAACAGTCTGTTGTATATATTAAAGTAAAATACAAACAAAGCAATTTGAGAACTGCCTTTACTTTTCCGGTGCACAGTGTAGTATATTCATATGTTGGGGACTGGCATGACCAGGTGGTTAAAACACTTAACTCGCAGTCTAAGAGTTAAGGGTCCCCGTCCCACCAAACATGTCTGCCCTTTCAGCCATGGGGGGTGTTGTGATGAACGGTAAATCCCATGGTTCGTTGGGAAAAGAATGTCCCAAGAGTTGGCAGTGAGTAGTGGTGACCAGTTGCCTTCTCTCTAGTGTTGCACTAATAAATTAAAGACGGCTAGCGTAGACAGCCCTCGTGTAGCTTTGTGCGAAATTCAAACAAACGAACATATGGTGAAAGTTGTTTTCTGTCCATCGAAGGAAATCAAACCCCAGATTTTAGCAATGTAATTCCGTGAACTTACGGCTGACCCATCGGGTTAAGAAGAGTTTAGTTTATATAACGAATGAAAACTATAGAGTTTGGTTCTGGACACACTGTTTATTCATAAAACACTGTTTGTTAAATACATACACTACTCTATTAACTCTTATTTGATTATAATATCAATATTATGTGTGCATCATATATACTAAACAAGAAACTTGTGTTATAAACCCCTACAATTATACACGTATCTCTTGAAAAATATATGCGATAGAAAGAAATCAAATATATTTCCTTCGAAATTTTCTTATATCGGATAAATTTTGTTTTTTTTTGTTTCGTTTTTTTCTGGGATAGAATAATTTTGTTAACTGCGCCCTCGCAGTAGATACAGCATATAGCAAAATGTGCTTCTGATCCAGAATCCCCCCTAGTGGTACAGTGGTATGTCTGAGGACTTACACGCTAAAATCCGGGTTTCGATACCCGTGGTGGGCAGAGCACAGATAGCCCATTGTGTAGCTTTGTGCTTAATTCAAAATAACAAAAAAAAATAACTGAGGACTTAAAACGCTAAAACCGAGTTTCGATGCCCATGATGGGAAAATCACAGGTAGCCAGTTGTGTAGCTTTGTGTTTGTTTGTTTAGAATTAAACACAAAACAACAAAATGGACAATCTGTGCTTTGCACCCAACGGGTATCAGAATCCGGTTTTTGGCGATATGAGTTCACAGACGTACCGCTGTACCAATGAGGGCTAGCTTTGTGCTCAACTTCAAACAAATAAACAAAACATCAAATTACCTATAATAAACAAGCACAGAAGGAGAGAATTCTTGGGACGTGTCATAAGTTTCTAAATTTAGCACTAAATCACTGAGTAATATTCGGTTAAAAAAGCCGAACGAACCCCAACGGCAGCGGAGATTGTCTTCCCTCTGGTCAGTAGTTTAAAATTAGTAACAGCTCTACGTAAGTGTTAGGGACCTCTAACTCGTGTATATGACGTACTGTTCGTGACGGGTGTGACGTGGAGGTTAACGTGCCACACTTTTGGTTTGGTTTATTTTGAATTTCGCGCAAAGTTTCATGAGAGATATATGTGCTAGCGGTCCCTAATTAAGCAGTGTAAGACTAGAGGGAAGACAACTGGTCATCATCACCTACTGCCAAATCTTGGGTTACTCTCTTACCAACGAATAGTGGGATTGATTGTAACATTATTAAGTCTCCATGGCTGACAGGGTGAACATGTTTGGTTTGACGGAGATTCGAAACCGCGACTCTCATATTGCGAGTCGAGAGCCCTAACCACTTGACCGTGCCGAGCCTCGCACGTTTGGACAAGTGCGTAATGAGAATAACGATAAAATCTTACTGTTCGATTGCAGTAGCCCGAGACTTCACGGTAGGTATCGAGCACTAATTGCCTCTGTCCAACTCAGTTTAAAATTATGTACAGCTAGCGCAGATAATCTCGCGCGAATTTTCGAAACAAACATACTTTCAAAATCAAGAAACATTCGTGACATCAAAAAACACCTAAGTTCAGGAAATCTTAGTAAAAAACAATAAACACTGTATAATCTTTTTTTTAACTTACTTGGAAGAAGGCCTATTTTAACTATGGCTTAATAGAGCTTTGAAAACAACAGGTTTGTCTTCATAAAATATGTGTGAGTAACTGTGTGTATGTGTTTTTCGTATAGCAAAGCCACAAAGGGCTATCTGCTCAGCCCACCGAGGGGAATAGAACCCCTGATTTTAGCGTTGTAAATCCGGATACATACCGCTGTACTGGCGGGGAGCGGTGTGAGATCGAACACTTAGTGCGCATAAGTAGTTAGAACCTGATTATGAAGTACCCTTCAGCTATTTAGCACAAACTTTGTTTTGGCGAATGCACACATTTGTAGAAAGGTATTATTACGGATTTCTATAGTTGCTCTCTTCAACAAACCAGTTTATTGTTTTGTTCAAGCATTTGGGTCTAGGAAATATACCGACTGCAGAAGATATCAAGTTACAGCTCAGCAAAAAGTAAACTTCACATCTGTAAGAAAACATTCAATGCTGACCAGATTAGGTCCAAGAACTGTGAAATATTTAGTGAAATCTGGAAAGAAATTGGACGGTTTGCTGACGGTTCGTGTAATTTCTAGATGCAAATAATCGAGTAATTTGACGT
Source organism: Carcinoscorpius rotundicauda (assembly GCA_011833715.1). Classification (NCBI taxonomy): domain Eukaryota; kingdom Metazoa; phylum Arthropoda; class Merostomata; order Xiphosura; family Limulidae; genus Carcinoscorpius; species Carcinoscorpius rotundicauda. The sequence goes on along the minus strand of CM022394.1, from coordinate 102,567,651 downwards.
GATGAACCAAGTATCATCACTGACATATTTTATTTAACAACCGCTAGAGGGGCCGATCGTTTTGTGAAATAGAGCTGTGAAAAGCGTGCGAGAATTTACGAGATTAGGTTTAGCATTATGTCAGAGTAACACGTACATACTTGAAAAGAGTGATCGCCTGTAGGGCAATCTGTGTTACGCTTGGGGCGGATGTTCGTTTGTTGTTGACTAACTGCAATTATTTAGATACTTATCTGGAACTGGAGATCTGATCTTTTAGGTCATAAATGGTGGGAGATTTAGACTTGAATATAAAGTTAGGCCCAGGTTTTACAATCGCGAGGAAAGACTGTATTTCATTCACATTTCGATTATTTTATTTGTTTTTTTTAATGGTTTACACGTTTACAGTTTTGATATCTACAACTATTAAATGCAGAAGACAGAAACTTTAAAACCTGACTTATTAGCTGACTACTTTTCTGTTTCCAGTGTTGATACTAGAATGTGAGATTTGAGACAGTACATACCACTTGGTAAAACATTATACGAATCTTGTTAAAATGAGATGATTGTGTCTGTTAGATTAAATAGGACGACCATGAGTTAGAACAAGAACGAATGCTTGTTGTACTACAGCATCACCCTCACTGCACGTGCACTGACAGAATTATTGATCGGCCTCGCCCCTCAACAACAGCAACTCGCCCTATCAGGCTTTTTTTTTTTTTCTATAAAAGAAAGAATTAACTTTATAACACAACGATGGTTTTCTAGTAAAAGAACGAATTAATCTTACACAACAGTAGCTTTCGGAAAGAAAAAATAATCCACTTTACAGTTTTCTACTTGCTTTTCGGGCGTCATCTATATCTCATTGAAGAAAATATTTATTCTAAGATATTGTATTTCTATGCCATTTACTTTTTGTTTCAGTAAAAAAAAATGTTTATTGTTAAACGCAAAGCTACACAATTAGCTATTTGTACTATACCTACTGTAGGCATCAAAACCCAATTTTTAGTGTAATAAGCCCATAAATTTAACACTTAGCCACTTGGAGGCAGTAGTATAAATATAAAAACTGACTTTTTTCAGTCTCCTTTAACCATTAAAATAAAGTTAATTTTATAACCTGAATTCCATAGCCAAATACAGTTAATATCGCCTACTATGTGTTTATATATTCCACGGTTCACTGGGATAAAAATAATAATAAAATAGATTCCTGCTAGTAATAATTTTTTTTTATCTTCTCCTAAAAGTTTTAAATTAACTAGCTGTGATCAAATTATATGTTGTGTGATCAAAGAGTCAAGATATGAACCGGGAACGTTTAATAACATGCTTGTATTTGAGTGCGCCAGTATTATTAGTTTATTCACATTTTATCATCAAGGCAAGATTAAATATACAGTTTGATCAGAGAAAATTATTTCGATATATATATATAAGAATATCGTTTAAAAGTTAATACAGTTGTGAACTTTATATACTTTTACATTAGAAGAAACAGTAAATGAAAACAAAAAAAAACTTTTACCTCCCCAGATAATAGTTTTACCTTGTTACATTCATTCACGTTTTTCCTGTTGCGTCTTACACCCAACCAGCAGAAGAGGGGTCGTCCTTAATTTCCTGAATATTTTGTAGCAGCTTTTCTTTTGTTGTGAAAACAAAAATAGAAAGGCATTAGGAGGGGGACATTTTAAACTGGCACCAATCATAAAGTGTGACCCTTATCTGTAATATATTTGGGGAGAGGTTTAGCGGATGATGTGGTGTATGTTAAAATTATTTCAGAGTTCAATGCGCTTGCATGAGGATTTATAAACGCTAAATTTAGTTTGGCTTCAATGTTTCCTTTTTGTGTTTGATTGATTTAATAAGTGATGGGTGACTTTAACGAGTTGATTAACTTTTTATCATCTAGCGTTTCATATCTTGGAATACGCCTCATCTTCAATTTCAGTACATTTAACTTTAGAAAATCCTCGTTGTAATAAAAAATAGGGCCCCTTAGTCCTTCATAGCCACGCTCTCTACCTAAGTCGAAACTAGTCTGCCTTGTAGTTTCGTCTGTCCTGTAGATTTGACCGCTTGTTCCGCCATATTTTGGGTGAAGTGTAAGAAAACATGCTTAATATGTTTTTTAAAAAGTTTTAGCTATAATAATGAGTTTTTTTATTTATTTTTACTAACAATTTGTACAATTTGTGTTTCAGTTACCGAAAAAACAAACAAATAAATTAGAAACAATTGTGTGGGAATTTTTCACTATCATAATTATTAAAATTTCACGACATTACATTTTATAAACTGACACGTAATATGTGGATACTTTTATGGTTGCTAGCAGGAGTATCGCTAGGTACTTAAAAGATTCGGAGTTTGGACCCACAGACGTGGGAAGTTTTGAAGTTTCAGTATTATATTGATCATGTTTTTTTTTTTATTCCGATTTCTGAAGTCATGAACTGGAGATTCAGGACAGTGTGTAATAGAATCAGGGCATGAGCCCTGTGTGCCAGCGCCTAGCGACGCTCCTCGTTGCTTGTCATGTATTTTTTTATTTTTACACAGTTGAAAATAACATATTATGTACGGGAATGAGAAAAGAACTCAACAATTGGAAGAATAGTGAAACACAATTAATGTGTGTTTTTTTAATAAAATTAACTTTCATACATAAAATATAAAAGTTATTTAACGTTTTAAAATATCCAAGTACACAATAATGAATTGTTTTTAAAGCGATTTCAAAGGTAGAGTTGAAAAACACTCAGAGAAAATGCATAGTAAGGTCATAATGGGCAAACAGATGAAATGCCATAGAAAATAAAAGAATAACCACATGAGTAGGCTTTCTCAAATTAATTCAGACTACTTCTCGATAGTTCAGTTTTGATAAAACTACTGAAAGCAAAAATGATAACTTTTATATATTATCAATAAATTTCGGATTACAAAATGTCTTCTGTTTGAAGATTTTCACAATAAAGAGAAACTTGCGAATATGTCAGTATTTACCGCTTCTCTTTTATGAGATACCATAATGAAGCCCTTTCAGCCGTGGAGGTGTTATGATGTGCAGTCAATCCCACTATTCGTTGGTAAGAGAGTAGCACAAGAGTTGGCGGTGGGTGGTGATGACTAGCTGCATTCCCTCTAGTCTTTCACTGCTAAATTAGGGACGGCTAGCGCAGATGGCCCTCGTGTAGCTTTGCGCGAAATTCAAAATAAACCAAAATACAATTTGCAGCTATCTATTATGGATGCGTAGTTTATGGGTTGTTGTTTTTTTTTCTATTTTGTAAGATGTTTTCTATGTTTTGAGGTTTTACCTGAAACATGTTACACTGAGTTTATCATGAAAAATATAAATATATATATTTATTTTTTGAGAAACCGCACGGTGTTTTGAGGTGTGTTAATTTTTTTTTCTGTTAAGTTGAATAAGTTCATATTTTATGTGAGACTGTACTGGACCTTGTGATATTTTATTGTTTTCTGTTAGGTAAGAAAGGCTTCCATTTCCTGAGAAACTGGGCTAAAGCTCTATTGTCTTATGTTAAATGTTTACTACTGATTACTTTTGCTACTGTTTCGATGTGTAAAGTTGGTGTTGGTGATGATTTATTGCTGGGCCTCAAACGCAGGTCACGTAGCATTCATACCGAGAAACGTACGTTCTCGTATTAATACTTTACTGAGTTCTGTTATACTTGGGGACAATGGAGGGAATGGCAACCCAAGTTTCATTATTAACAAGACTAGTAAGTATTACACGCTGAAATTCTAGTTTAGAGGTTTACTTTATGTTTTAGTTAAAAGAATTTTTAGTGATATGAAATATAAACTATAAAGGGTAGATCCCGCATGAAATTTATAAATAGCTAAACAAAGACCCCCCGCTACCACAGCGGTATGTCTACGGATTTACAATGCTAAAATCGGAGGTTCGATTCCCTCAGTGGACTGAGCACATAATCCCAAGTGGCTTTGTAATAAGAAACACACACAGTTAAACAAGGGAAATCAAAATCTTGGCTTAATCCGGTCAATGTTAAAAGAATCAACACATAGTTTTTGGTTTAGATGTTAGTTTTGATTGCCGTACGATAATTTTGTTTAAAATGTATTTATTTCACGTTTAAGTACACTCAGAACTGTTATTTCTGCAATAATTAAAGTGTTTTTTATTTGAATGTGTAATCTTTTTGTTCTTTTTCCACATTCATCTGACATCCTGTTGTACTCTCTTATTCAAATGTGTATTCTTTCCCCCTAACTTGTGTGTTTGTTCCACAGTTTTTTGCCGACTTTTTTTTTCTGTCTAAATATGTCAAAAATGGCAGATTATCAAAACATCAGATCGAAAGACTGCCACACTGTAGTTTTTTTTTTGTCAACAAAGCATACAACTTCAACACTAAAGTGTGTGTTTGTGTTTTCTTCTAGCAAAGCCACATCGGGCTACCTGCTGAGCCCACCGAGGGGAATCGAACTCCTGACTTACTGCTGTACTAGCGGGAAGCAACATTCAAGCAGTGATAACTAATAAGCTAATTCAACATTTAAGTTATTATGGAAGTTTTATCAGTAACTATAGCTGTATGGAACGCTTATTTTGTCTGGTATAGGCTTAATATTCCTGTAAGTTTAAAGAGATATAAAAATATTTTATATTTTTATCTTTATATAAATTTACTTAAATAAATATATGAAAAAATAAATAATATAAATTAAAATTATATATATATAAACCACAGATAACTGTTAATCAGTGTCTTTGTGAGAATGAAAAGCTAGGCTTAACTAGTTTTCAAGATGGAAATGAATAAAATTAAGTAGTTCGAAATAGAGTGCCGATTTATTTAATTATTTAGAGGTTATTAAAGTTTTTTGCAAAAAATATTTTAGCATAGTCTTGTGTATGCGAGTTTTCTCAGTGAATTTGATTTAAGGATGTCTTTATAATTATTTTTATCTCTATGCTCGTACCTGTTTATTGATCGCCATCTTAAGTTTGTTTTGTTTTGCACAAAGCTACACAAAGGGCTATCTGAAATCTGCCCACCACTGGTATCAAAATCTGGTTTCTGGCATTATAAGTCCACACACTCTGCTACTAGGGGAGGGGGCGTTATCTTAAGACTTCGATCACACAACGGAAACAACGTAAACGTATTAACTTTGCCCTCGTGTGTTATAAGATCAAGATATCAGTTCGAGCGACATCGGTTTTTCTAAGTGAGAATATTAGCAGTTTGTTTAGAAAATACATTTTTATACATACAAACAAAAATTTTGTCGCTGTTCGTCCGGAGAAATATCTTGTTGACGATAGTCTAAAATACTTACGTGAGAAATTTAGAACAGTGAAATATAATTTTGGTGTTTAAAAATAAACACATATATACATATTCAGTGCCTGACGTTGTTTCTGTATTATAATTTACTTTTAACTTATTTCTAGGCTTCATGCATCACTTCGTTAACTCGCCCAAACCCGGCTTCACTTTGGTCACAACATAGAAAATGCTACAACAAGCACGTACTAAAGACAGAGGTGATCTTTAACCTTCTGAGGGAAATAATCCGGTTTTTGTGTCTGGGGTGAGAAAACGAACGAAAGAAAGTTTTCTGCGAGGTAATAAACTAGGTTTATACTGGCACAGACATTGAAAAAATGCTTCTCTTTATACTTTTTTGGGGATATACCAAATTAATTTCATACAAAATAAAAACTGTCTATGAGTATTCAAGAAGAGTAAATAAAAAAGTGTAATAATTAATTATCAACCAGACCTGGAGTTAAAAATAAAATGAAATTTATATGATAATTTGATGTTATCAACATCGGCCCCCTGGTGGCTCAGTGGTAAGTATAGGGATCGACAACGATTAAAATCGGTTTCGACACCCGTGGTAGGCAAACCACAGATAACCTATTATAAAGCTTTACACTTAATAACAGATACACTAAGATCAGTTTGTAAAACGGAATGATAAGCAATTTATGCACAGTAGTTAATTGTATATCCCGATTACAAGTAAAGAATAGTGTAATAATATGCTAACCACACTGTCTGCTCTATCCTATTCCGACGAGGCCTTTTGTATAGTTCCGGGGATCATCAGGCCAGTTGAGAGAGGAAAGTCAGACAAACATAAATTATCCCTCCCTTCAATTGAGGAACACAAAATGTTCCCTAGTTTTCTGTGTTTGTGTGACCACTAACAAGCAGAGTGATGTAGTGTCACTTTATGGAACTACGTCAGCTGTAAGTATCCTCAACACACTGTTAGAAACAAAATACACTTGACATCTGAAAAAAATTATAATTGTAGATTTTTCAACAGCTACTTGTCTGTAATTCTGAACTTGTTGTCTTGACCAAAGATAACTAGCAAAACGTAACTATCTTCGGCTGTTATAGTCCGATGAAATAAACGTATTTTACTGTTACATCCCATCCATAGCTCTAAAGTGAAGGGTGCAGTTTTACAGCAGTGGGTTGCCAACCATGAATCTTCAAATTTAAGGTCTTATCACAAGACCAAGTTCAACGTTTACTGATATAGATCTGAACTCTTACTGTGCAATAAATATATAACACCAGATAAAACCAATTTATCTTTGCCATTTTCTTTCTTAACATAAACCCGTAGCATACTTTCTCTAACTACAGAAGTGCTTCGAGCGTGACCTAGAGTTTAGCGTATCAGGCTAGGGATCTGCGTGATTGGTGTCCAACATTTGGGATACTAAATACATATCACACCATCATCTATAGGGGCATTATACGGGTGTGCGCTGCCGACTGGTTGTCTTCCTCTGGTCTGCAGTTCAAAATTAGGAACGGCTATGCCTCGAAGACAGAGAGAGAGGTCTTTGACCTGGTCATTTAGCTTATTTTGCACGTAACTTTTCAGTGAACAAGCAAATTAACTAATGAATGTTATCATATCTCAACATAATAATCTTCAAAACGTCTCACGTACAATATACAATAACTGCAATTCGTTTGTTTGAAACTTGCTCGTACCATAACGGTTGTTGAGTCATGAAAATCTGACAGAAACATCGTCAACACCAATACATTTTCTAGAGTATAACTCGCATTGAACAAACAGCTTTCTTGGCATTGATTAATGCAGATGTAATATGATTCATATAATGTGGTTTTCTTTGTCTTCACTCACGAGTTTTTAGAATAGCCATAATGGTCAGGTCTTCCAAAATATTTTTTCTTCTTCTATTCATGTATGTATATTTTTAATTCAGTATATAAAAAAACTTTAATACCAAAACCTTTCGACAGCTATCGAAAAAAATATTTGATTAGTATAAGATAGTTGAACATTTCTTGTCATCCTCTGATCAAAGTCAGCCAAACATTAACCTGGTAATGAGAAGGGCTAATAAAATATACTGTTATTATGTTTAATAGATACTGTGTTTTTGTTCGATTCTTGGTTTGATACTCGTACAAAAATAGAATATTAAAAACGTCACGAATCATAGAGAAAGAATTTACTGTGCTGGGTAATAAGAACTTTTGACTTAATTGAATGGGTTTAGATTATTTGTATATAATTCCTTTAAAAAATTATTAATCTGATCCATCAGCTAGAAGCATGGAATATTAAACTGTCAGATATCAAAATATATCAATCGTTTCATGGTTACCTCCCCGTTTAATGTTTCACGGAAATATCGTGTCCTACTTCTATAAGTGCTGCCATCTGTTAGGTACTTGAATATATTTTCTTTGCAGAAAAAAAGAGAAGTATTTTTTAACGCACGTAAAATGTGAAATGTAAATTAATTTCTTACTTAATTTATTCATCTTTTCCGAATATTAATTATTTATTTAATCCTTTTTTTTATTTCGTACGAGGCCTAAATAGCTTTGTTATCAGATATATTAAAAATATCTATAAATATATTTTTCATTCCTTTAATAAGGTTCGAAGAATAACTCGGAATACCAGCTAAACCTAAAGAGCATCTCCCCACCTCCCAGTGAGTGAACAAGTTTACAGACATACAACACCAAAATCTAGAATTTAATCCCTCGTGGGAGACATAGTGCAGACAATATATTTTGTAGCGACAATATTTTAAGTAAAAAATAAAACTTACTAACGTCATTTTTTTAGCCAAGCATATAGATCAGTGGAATGTGGTAACTCAATCTCTCCATTCCCATTTGGAAAGGTTTATATTAGAAATATCTTGTCCTCTGAAATCTGAGAACTCTATTTAAGCTAAAAAAGACACAGGATAAAGCAAAACGTATTTTATATTTTGGGTAGGATCAGATATATCCAAGGGAAGTGATATCTTAAGGTCTGTTGTCAAGAAAATTGGACGAAGGCAGGTTATTCATTTTGTGAAGACAAAAAGTGTTAATATGTGAGACAGCGCTGAAAATTATCGCCACTCCATTTTGCAACAGATTAGTATTAAAAATAAAAAGGTTAAACGTGAACAGTTATTATTTTTTCCTTTAAAACACAATTCAGTTAATTTAAAGTAAACCTGTTTAGTCTCTTAAGTATATATTTTTAACTGCCCCCAGTGACCCAGCGGTATGCCTGCGGATTTACAACGCTAAAATCCGGGTTTAGATACCCGTGGTGGGCAGAGCACAGATAGCCCATTGTGTAGCTTTGTGCTTAATTCAAAACAACAACATTTTTAAGCCAGAAAATTAATTTATCAATCACTTTACTAAGACTTGACGAATGGCATATCTTATTAGTCCAGATAAAAAATTACCGATCCATTTTCAGCAGTCACATTTAGAAATGGTCAGTAGTCAAACTTCAGATTGTTTATTTTTTAAAATTTCAAACTTTTAGCTTATATTTCTAAGTGTTTGATTAGAGCATTGTTGATACAAAGATAAATAATAGATACAGGTAGAGAGAGTGGGAGCCACCATCTCTATATGTTTTAACCACAGTAAGAAAACATCATAATCTGATGTCTGCTAGAGGTGAAGTTGACATTGCACATTTTCAAAATCACGAATGTGTTAAAAGTTTAAATTCCAGTTTCAATTATACATCAGTAGTAATACCAATAATATAATATTTCCCAGTCATTATACTGGATTTGGGGGGGGGAGACCTTTGCACAATTTATGTGTAGAATTCATAAATTGGAAGTTATCATAAAATAGGATCGATCCTTAGCAGTTAGAGGCATTGGATAAAGGGAAAGGGAAATTGTGGAATATGGCAGGAGGATTTAAAGAGGAGATTAAGCTTTTGCAATCAAAGGATACAATGTCTGATAATCCTAATAGAATATAACAAGTGTGATGTAATAAAAATACGTTTAGCTTGTGCAGGTGAGGGCTTAGGGTAAGGGTTCAGAAAATAGATACAAAGGTGATTGCAAAAGGGGAATGGTTATATTATGAGGATGAGCTAAAATATATTACTTTCTCTTTGAAATATTCAGTATTGTGCCCAGGATATAGTTAAAGATTTTTGTCTTCTTAAGATAATAGGATGAGAGAACACTTAAGATTCTGAATAGAAAGATGAGGCCCCAATTAAGACAGTTTTATTTTTATAACAAAGAAATTAACTTATGGAACTATTTGTCATCAGTAATACTGGGGCTAGCAGCATATAAGAGTTTAACAAGAAAAATGATGAATTCCTCAAAATAAAAAAGTGATTACACAGCGACATCCCTGGAGTACCAAATGGACCAGTGTTCTCATTTTGTCAAGAACGTTTCTGTAATAAAAAAAATTATAACCTCTTTGAATATGAATGTTAATAATGAGAAATTTCAATATTATAAACTTGGTATATGAAAGTATGTGAGAGAAGAGTAGTATTGTGTACAGATTTAGGTTGGAAAAAACTTAGTTCCTTTTATACAAATTTTAAACTTAAGAACATGAAAACTCTTGTGGAAAACTTGAAGAATTTTTACTTTGAGCACTGTGTACAGTTAGGATACCCTAAGGGTAGGAGATAGTGTCAAGACTCGACAAGAACTATTCCTTGTTTAAGCCCTTTATGACTTAGGTGGCTTACACTAATTGGTATGTTGGATTTGAAGTTTTGTGGTTCACACCACTATTACTGTCAAATAAAAACTTTTCTCTGTACATTAGAGCCATAGATGCATTATAAGGATGGTGATGAAGTCCCACTATTTGATTAGTCCATCAGTTTATAGCAGGTAGTAGTATATTTCTTCAAAAATGGAGCCAGCTACTGCATCTAGCTTTTGTGTGACCTTGTGCAAAATTAAACAAAGAAGAACACTAGTTAATCAATGTTTTATCTGGTGATGTGACCAGCTGTCTTCCTTTTGGTCTATTACTTCAAAATTGGAAATGAGTAGTGTATACAGCCCTTGCATAGCTTTTCACAAAATCAAACAATAACGACAGTTAATCACTGTTAATCCACATTCAAGTAAAGGCAACTTGAAATATGTAGTGATAAATAATGTGCCTTCTGAATTATGATTCTAACGTGTTGGATAGCTTGTGAAAAACTAAAAACTTTTGATCAAAGTAAGTTACCCATAGACATCAGAACTAAATCCTCATTGTTATTTTTCAATATGAACATGGTGTTTTTTATGTAGTTTTCATTGTTAGTGTTACATAATGTTGAATGTACTTCTGTTGGAGATGCAGATAGTTGAGTGAAAAAAATCACCAATATAAGAACAGTATACTTAATTACTAGGTTGATTTTTAGTTTTGCTTCTGCTAAGTTTATGCATTATTTTTGTTGTTTTTTATTAATTTTGTTCAAATCTACTTGAGGGCAATCTGCACTAGCTGTCCCTAATTTTGTAGTGTAAGACAAGAGGTAAGGCAGCTAGTCATCACCACCCACTGTCAACTCTTGGACTACTCTTTTACTAATGAATAGTAGGATTGACCATCATATTATAACACCTCCATGGCTGAAAAGGTGAGCATGTTTGGTGTAACAGGGGTTTAAATCCACAACCCTCGGATTACGAGTAGAACACCTCAACCACCTGGCCATGTTGGGCCTTGCATTATTTATCTCTTAACCTTAAAAAGCTACTTAATAGGAACAAAACTAAAAATCAACCTGGTAATTAATATACTATTTTAATGTTTCTACTTTTAAAGGTTAGTTTGACTGATGGTAATTTTTGAAGTTCAAGGCTATTTTGAATAATTATTAACTGTTAACAGACTTTGTAAAGACATTTTTTTAACAATACTTATATAAAGGACATAAATGTATTTTAATGGATTATGTCACTTTACCAGTGTTCCTCACTAGAAAGTGTTGCTTCATTAACACTAACAATAAGATGGAAAATGATTATTCACCAGTAACATTTTGTAAAATAGGCTTGTTGGATACACTGGGAAATTTATTCTACACAGCTAAGGACCATTCAAAAATTTACAAACATGAGGACTTAATGTGCTCAAAGATTCACTGGGACATTCAACATTGTTTTACATTTATTAGAGTATCATAAATTGTCCAAGAAAAAAAAAAGGCAGGTATATATTGGTTACTAATTGGAGGTTGATTTTCTGTGGTGTTCCTAAAATGTTCGCATGATTCTCTTTCTTAGTGAATAATGGGAGACAAAAACCAGTGATACCTACACACGTGACATTGTTATGTAGCACATGTGAAAGAAAGATCCTAATTAAATTATTGATCGTTAGATCACGATCTGAGTTGTTTATATTTCAGTAATTTTTGAAACTTTATTTTAACAGTTTATGAAATAATTTTTATTTTAAAATAGTTCTATTGTGTTTTTATTTCCTTTTTTGTTTAAAATCCATTTATTTCTTTTGTATTACTTCAAACACATATCTGATCTCTTCATCATGTATACAGATCTGATCTCTCCATCAGATATACAGATAGCGATGTTCCTTGGGACTTACCTTATCCACCTGCTTGAGAAGTGTTGATAAGAGATAGTTGTAAAGGTGAACCTCCGATAGCAACCCAAAGTGTAAAAGAATAAAAATTATGTGACTTATTAACCTAAGTGTAAACTGTCACGAGTGGCTGAAGGAAGGCTGACCATCTAAGGTACTGATGTGCAGGTTAAAAATCAGGGTGAAATGAAAAAATATGAAAATGCTTTTCAGTTCCTGATGACTAGTTTAACCCTGACAGACAAATATAACTCTGAGTTAAAGGTTTAAATAGTTAGTTTTATACTGTTTAACTGTCACCATGTTTTTAAAGAACTGAATATGTTAATAGAACCTTCAGTGAAATCTAAAATAATAATAATCTTTAAACCCAAATGAGTTGCTTATGAGTACAGTTGGATACAGCATCTTATCTGTAGATTTATATCAACAGTACCTTTAGTATCTATATTTTATAATATATGATTAACAAAACCCTCTGGAAATAATGTAAAATCCAAAAGATTGAATTTCAAAAATTACAAGTTCTTTAGCTAAATGTGTAACATCAATTTTATCTTATCATTATACCCAAGGATCTTGTACCTTTATATTACAACTTAATGGTTGTTTATGTTATGTGACAGATAAGTCACAAAGACCAATGATAATAATAACATTAGATATATTATTTTGTTTGTTCTTTTCTAAGCACTAGGTAACTCTAAACATTGCAGGAGTGTCAGTGAGTAAATATTTTGTTATCAATAATTCAGTTCTCTATTTGTTATTGTTTGTTTAAATAGCTTGTTAACTCTTGCAAGATTCATTGCTGTTTTTTTCACTGATTTCCCAGGAAATATATGTATTATAAAGTGTTGGCCCTTTTCTTTGGAATAATCTAGTTTTAATGTTTGTTACCAACTGCTGTCAATCTTTTAATGTCTACTCTCTTCCTATCTACTTGACATCAGGAAATAACTGCACTAGAACTGTCTAGCTTTTACGCTACAAAGCTGATACTCAGGCTTAAGATGAAGTTATGAAATGAACGTCATTGCTTCTAACAGCATTGTGTGTGTAAATAAATCTTTATTTATATGTTTGTGCTACTCTAACAAACATATATGCATCTGTTGCTGTTGTGTATATCACAACATAGCCCTGCTTATAATGTCACTTCAGTTTAAACAGTTATCAATGATGAGTCCATCAGTTTGTTAAACACATTTTTCTAAACTATTTATACCTCTGGTCTTTTGTGAATCCAAATTTTGTTAATTATAAGGTTCTTAATACGAGTCTTACAAAATATGTAAACAAAAATACTGTTGATGTTATTTAGTTCTACTAGTTATTGCTTGAAACCCTTCAATATTTTACACAGCAGCTGAGTAATTTCAAACAGTTGATTGATTTTTTTTTTATACAAACAAATGGCCTAAGCATGGGCAACCCAGTATCACTAGTTCTGGCCAATATTTTGATGACACAAATTGAAACACAAGCAATTAATACAGCATTACATCCACCACTATACTGGTACAGATATGTAGATGACACGGTTGCGGGATTCAAATCTACAGAACACATACTTAATTTTTTCAATCACATTAACTCTATACATCCCAACATTAACTTCACATGTGAACAGGAAGAAAGCAATCAAATATCATTTCTTAACCTCAAAATTATAAGAACCGACACACAATTCAAAACAGAAATCCACTGAAAAATCACCCACACTGGACTATACATTCCTTGGGACTCAGCACATGAAACAAAACAAAAACTTAACATACTAAGAAACCAGATAAACACAGCCATAAAACTATGCTCACCAGATAAAATTAACGATGAATTAGACAAAATAAAACAATACTTCATCAACATCATTAAGTTTCCTCCACAAACCGTAGAAAACATTATACGCACACACCTAGACAGAAAGCAAAATCAACCA